>FR989989.1:5000000-7500000 GCA_905404265.1 Fabriciana adippe
AATAAAAACTGACTTCAAAAAAATACAGAAAAAATAAAAAATAACTAATTGATAGTGTTTATTTACTATAGATACCTAATCAGATATTTTCGGAGTGGTATACGTATTTTTGGTGCCAGCTGATTTAAATCAAAGTACACAATCAAAGTCAGTTTTTTTACAAGTTTTTATAAAAAGGTTTATAGACTCAAAAACTAGTTAAAAATAAACATAATAAATAAATCGTAAAAAAAAATACTTTACATACTACTTACTTCATCAACAAATACTTGTTTGTAGCATGGATAAGGATATCTTGTAGATAGAGTCTCTTCATAAAACTCAAACGCCTCATGCAAATATCGCACAGTGTTTTTTAGTATTTGCATCAAATGTGGCAGGCAGTAGTGTGTCACTTCATTCATGTGTGGATCCACATAGGTTTCAAATGGTCTGAAAAGAAAAGATTTACATTATAAATATTATGATTTTCATGATTTAGATATGTTATTTATATCCATAGCAGAAAACTAATATTCTTTTAGTTTTACCATACAGCTTTAAAGATTAAAGAATTTTAAAAGTCATTTCTTAGCTGTCTTAAATCATTTTAAGGAGCCTGGAGTCTCATGAATTAGGCAGGACAAAAAACTTCATCTATGTAGATAATATGCTTCATAAAGGTAAGTAAAGCAAATAAAATAATAAACTTAAAATAATCAAATCTTACCCAATAGCCAAAGCAATGTTTGGTGCACAAGCTGGTGTGTTTACAACATAGTGAAATGTCTTTCGTCTATGGTCAGGAGTATACACTACATCCAACAACTCCCCACAAGACACTGCTGTTAAACTCTCATCTACAGTAAACTCTAGTTTCCAAGTGCATGGTTCTGCAAAACTATCTACACATGGGAACCAAAGACGAGCTGAGTGACCGTAAGTGAACATGTGAGCTGATTTCTGAAATATGTATTTTATTATTTTTTTAAATTGTATAAGATTAAGATATAAGAAATGTTATAAAAGATATATTTAAGTTGTAATAATAATAAACATAAAGCAATGTTTGTAAAGGTCAAGATTAATGAAGTTGTTTTTAAGTTTTTGTTAGTTTATACATGTTTTTATTATTTCTTTTCATATTATCTGAAACTACATTTTTTTGTTTTTTTTTTTAATAGATTGAATGTCAACTTAGGTAACAATTTCTTACCTCAACTAAAGTACCTTCTCCTTCAGGCACAACAAAATGCATACCACCCTGTGGTGATTCTAATGAGAATTCAATACCAATTCTTAGTCCCCTCCCTTCACCCACCAAATGAGCTGCATCATCTGGTATTTGTATGTGGAGTTCACCAGAGTTATGGTCAGGATCAATTTTTTGTGCGGCTGATAAATGGAATTGGGAGAAAACTTCAAGACTTCTCCTGAGAATGAAATTTACAATATTTAATTTGCAAATCTGTCCACATTTTAATTTGTGATTAAATTACAGTTTGAGTAACAACACATTGTACTTACGTATTAGGATCACTTTGGCAGATATCCAAGAAAGGATCAAAATATTGAAAGTTTGCTTCATATTGGTCATTTAGGCAAACTCTGTAGATACGACACTGTTTAGCATTAAGGCGAATGTACCGCAAATTATCTTTTAGGGGCACAATGGTCAATTCTACAAATCCCTACAAAAAGGTCCAAACATTAATATTCAACCTGTTTACACACTTATTTCCCGTATTTTTACAAAATAAACAGAAATATGACAATCATCCAATTATACTTTTTACAAATTTTTACTTACAATAACACTTCGTCTTTCAAAACTAATACCCGTTAAACTGAGAATTTGGTGAGCTGTAAAATAATAAAGATATCTAAATAAACATAAGAGTAATGAGTTTAGGAAGTTGGTCAAAAATATTTTCAAGATACTTATAGTTTAAATGGGCGACAATTATCGCCCGTTCTTTCCTTCTTCATCTTATCAATATTACAATGGAGTCTAATTAAATAAAAATTGTAAGTCTTTCATGTTCAGTCAATAGTTGATAAATATTTTTTGTAAGTACTTAAAATCAATATCAATAAACATGAAATTATTGGCGTCCAATAAGCAACACGTTTGTTTTTAATTTTTTGACATTTGACAATGACAATTGACATTACATTTTTGCTTATGTCTAACATAGATAAGGTTTATTTATATAAAATCGATAAATAAATGGGGAAGAATTTTGCCTTTTTCTCCCATCAGATATCGCGATCACTAAGGCCCTCAGTATTTTGTAAAGCTCTATATATATTCTATAGCGTGGATAGATTTTTTTTTTTCATTTTATTTAAAATTTTATTTAAAATGACAAATTGCATAATGTCAAGATGCAAAGAAAATGGATATCATTTGTTCCCAAAAGACAAAAACTAAAGAAATTGCGAGCTAAAGCAATAAGACTACCAAAATTGGCGATATCACAATTTTATATTTAAGGCTATATTGACATCTTTTTAAAGAAAGTGATTTTAAAACTCTTAAAGCGTGTAGAGGTGAATATATATTTTTTTATATTAATTACAGAGTTTCATACAAACTTTCATCCCCCATTTTACTACCTTATGGCATTGAATTTCAAAAATGCTAAAACACGTATTTATTTAATTGTATCGAAGAGTATTAATGCCAAGTTTCAAATAATTCCAATCATAAATAATTCTTTGCCCATATAAACTTTATTACCCACTTTTGGGGTTTAAGGGATGAATTACATAAAAAAAAAACATATAAATATCTTATTTTTTATCTTAAAGCTAAGCACCTCTTTCTGTGTATTTTACATTAAGAGTTACAGAGTTTTATACAATTTTTAATCCCCTGTTTTACTCACTTAGGTAATGAATTTCGAAAAATCCTTTCTTATCAGATGTCTACATCATAATATTAAGAATATGTCCTCCAAATTTTATGTTTCTACGACCAGCGGTTTAGGCTGTGTGTTGATCCATCAGTCAATCAGGACCACCGCAGGATGCATCTCTCCTTTTCAATTCTTCCTTCAGCTGGTCTAACTTTTAGATACAATACCTTGCACAGGTAAGATGCGAACATAATAGAAGCAAAAAATTAGGTATAAAAGAGATATCACAATAAATTGCTTAACCTCAGACCGAATGTAAATAGGCTATACGTGTGGCTCCCTCCTTTCGAGAAATCTTCCCCATTACTGAGCTAACTTTGGCAAAGAATTGTGATTCTGTGTTCATAATCTGTCAAAATAAAGGCAAGAGGAGAAGAGAATACGATTAAATGTATAGCTTTACGATTGTTGTGTCCTAAATAAATTATTTGATGTGAAGCTTTTCTTTCATAAATAGGTTCTAAAACAATTTACATGTTTACTTTTGACCTTACTATTCAAAATGTGGGATTCACCATACTTGACTTGTTTGGTTCTGTATATATTTTCTTTTCAAATCATTGCTATTAACTCTCGTACCTCAAATATTTGGAAATTGGACGTTGAAGAAGGCCAAATAGTTGATGGCAATACATTATCGCAGGTTAGTTTCAAATATTACAATCTATATTAAATTTATAAAATGAGTGCAGAGTGAAAAATATATTCAATACTCTGAAACATATTGTCGCGTTAGTTTATATTTTTATTCCATAATCTTGTTAGCCTTGGACAGTAGTTTCTTATGGAATACTTAATAGAATAAAAAAAACTTAAGTATTTAAAGAACTTACTACTTTCACTAATCAATTTCTAACAAATTAAAATGGAACCAATGTTATAAGTTGAAAATGTTATTAGAATATGTGTACACATGCTATATTTTATCCTTATGTATACAAATTTAATGCCTTTTAGGATGACTCTGAGAAAACCAAAATAACTGAAGAAGATACTGTGTTCAATATAATAACATCAACTGTTTACTATGGCAATACTTGGACTAAGCATGGCTTTGATATGTTTTGCACTGATTGCCAGATGTATGAACAGCAAAGGTATAAATTCTTTATTCTAGTGATTTTACTAAAACTTGAACATTGCTTTTTTTATACATTACATAAGTAATGTTAAACAATGCTCAAATTTCAAAAAAGTATTACTTTCTTAAATAAAATTTCCTACTCATATTATAAAAATGAAAATGTTTGTGTTGTGATGTTTGTTACTTTTTCATGCAAAAGCTGTTAAGCAGATTTTAAAGAAATTACAGTAATTTAGCTTAGCTATACATTAGAGTAAAACAAAGGCCATAATTTTTCTCGATATTACATCTTAATACATAATTAAACTATCTGTGTGGACCCATGAGAAAACACTAATAATTTTATATTTGTACATCTATTTTGTAATATATTATCTAAATAGGTTTACCTACTGTTGATTTGCTAACCTTGAATTATGAACAATTTCTTGTCATAATAAAAAAAATATTGTATCATTACTCAGTTAACAAGTTTTATATCTTATTTTAAATATTTTATCAGAGCCAGTGGAGAAAATGGAGATGAGTCATCACCAGCAGAGGCCAATGGTGGTGAATTAGATGATGAGTATTTAGACTGTGGAAAAGCTGTTAATTTTACATACTATGACACTCTCGTAGGTGTGGCAAGGCGTCATAGACACCCTAATGTACCTGAACCACAGGTAAGATTGGAAAGGATAATGCAATATGATCATGATTTAAATATTAATTACAATTTTTTCATTTATACATATTATGTATGTTATGCTCGCATATTTTTTTTAATCTACTTTATAAAACCAGTACTGATTGACAATAATAATTGTTTGTAAAAGTAAGAAGGAGAGTTTATTGGTCATTAAATGATTTCAAATTAATAAAATAAATTCTTTCCAGGTTGCTCTTATATTTACAAAAAAAAAGTCATTTAAAAATGGTGTAACAGAACTAGACATAAATGCTTTAGAGAAACGTCTAAAAAAAGCTAAAAGAGAGAAACCAAAATCAGTGCAACTTTACAATCAAATTGGAAACTTTTGGAGAATTAAAGGTGACACCCGACAATCTATTGAGTGCTTCAGAAGAGCTCTCGCTGTGTCACCATATAATGCGGAGGCAAGTTATTTATTTATATATTTTGTATAATATGTTTTGAAAAATGTCTATCCACTGAATTATGTAAATGCCTATGACGTAGACTGCGATGGAATGACAATTATTATTTCTAAATAATTATTATTTTAAAAAAGCAACTGTTGAGTTTCTTGCTGACCTAATAGTAGATATTTCAAGGACTTACATATGAACATTTAAGTAAATTTGAAAAATGTAAAAAGTGATTCAGAATTGCTTGTAAAAGTCTATTTATATAGAGTATATTTTGGCTTGAATTTATAAGGTTAGCTCTTGAATCCTAAAACATACAAAAATACTAGCTAGTAAGTAGCACCATGTGTGATATTAATATCGAACCCGCAATTTCCGGTAATGATATCAGTGAAGAATGATAACAATTTCTATGGAACGATAATTGTATTATCTCATACATACTACAATAGCAAATACTCATTCATATATAATAACTTTAAACAAGCAATTCTTGTATTTGTTTATACCGGCGATCTCGGAAACGGCTCTGGCGATTTCGCTGAAATTTCGCGTGTGGGGTTATCTGGGGCGCAAAATCGTTCTAGATTAGTCTTATGTCTGGGAAAACGCGTGTTTTCGAGTTTTCATGCGGTATTCTTTCGCATTAATCCACACAAAATATGGTAGCTAATTTCGAACGTTTAGGCATCAGCATCGTGGTCAAGCGGCCAAGGCGCAAGATTGACAACACAGGTGTCCAGGTTCGAATCACGATCAGATACATAATGTTTACTTTTGTTTTTTTTTTTTGTATGTATTCAAGTTTTTTTTTTTTTTTTGTTTTTAAGCCAAATTAAAAACAAAATTGTATTTTCGTCCAAAGACTCCGGTCGCCCAAGTATTACATATTTACATATATGGGAAAAATATATTTACTATTATTTCATATCACAATAATCTGATATTATTACTTACATATAAATAGATTAACTGTATGATTAGAAAGTATATGATTATACTTTTTATAAAACAATAGGTAATTTTTCTATAGAAGAATCGTTTTTATTTGTTTTTAAAAAAAATATATTATGAATTGAAGTTTTCAAAAAACCGATAAGTAAATATCGGATGAATATAGATTTTTGATATTTTCCCGAATTATATTATATCAAAAATTTATTATTATACACATGTGCACATCTTAAAACTAATATTTTTTATTATAAGACGTGTTCTTAAATGATAAAAAATGAAGTTGGTTAAAATAATAAAAAATAATAGATTATCGTTATTCAGTGCATGAAAGAGCAATTATTATTAATCTTAATAGTTCATTAGATTCATCCAATTATTACTGAAGATGGTACATGTTCATCTCCAATAATTTCATGATTCCTAATTAAGTATTAAGATTATATTGACTAATTTTAACTGTAGCCCTTTTTATCGTCCCACTGATAAGCACGGACCTCCCTTCTGTACGAAGGAGACCAAGCCATACTGTAGCCAAGCCACACTGGTCAAGTGCTGGTTAGCGGAGTTCACATTTCTTTCGAAAACTTGCTAGGTTCTCTCAGAAATGCAGGTTTTTTTACTTCTTCTTCAAGTGGTATCTTGTTAAAATCACGCTTTACTTGGTTTGCCAAGCATATGCATTACTGGGCTACCACTGCCCCTTGAATTATAAACTATCAATTGATTATTATTATTATCATCAGTGAACGACTCACCCTCGCTCCGCTTGGACTTCTCAGAGGTGAGATAATTTCCCGCAGTAAAAAGTATCCTATATGTTGACCTGGATAATCAGCTATCACCATACCAAACATCAAAATACCTCCTATGGTTTTTTCATGATGCGATCACAGACAGAAAGACAAAAATTCTAACTCCCATAGATTCGGCCTCTGTATCGATAATAATGTATATTTCAATAAGATTTTCTAAAAAATATTTAATGTACAGATTCGACTTAGTTACAGTTTTATTATATGGATAGATAAAATCATGTAATTCATACCAACAGGTTCTATTAAACCTCGCGCGTGTACTGTTCACGCTCCAGTACTTAGACGACGCAATCTACCTCACGCGGCGCTCGCTCGAGGTGCAGCCGCCGGACCGCAGCACCTGGCAGCAGTACTTCACGCTCGGCGAAATATTCAAAGCGTATGGGCATTATCAGGTATGTACTCGTATACATATATGGGAGAGTTTTAGAAGTAAGTCTGGTAGGCCAAATAAATTTGATATAATAGTACACAGTTTTTATTATTATGTAGAGACAAAGTAATGTCTCAAATAGTATTATGATACTAGCGACTTACCCTCGCTTCGCTCGGGTGCGTCCCTATTTCTTTTTCTAAGATAAAAGTTAGCCTAAGTTACTCCTTATAATATCAGCTATCTGCCAATGAAAGTCCCGTTTAAATTGGTCCAGCCGTTTCGGAGATTAGCCGGAACAAACAGACAAACAAAATGTGAAAAATGTGTTTTTCTTATAAATACCGTATATAATTCCATATGCATTTAGTATAAAGCTGTTATTTTGATATTACAAACAGATACTTCAATTTTATTTATCTGTATAGATTGAATGACGAATTTCATTAAATTATAAAATGAAACACAGCGTTTTTCCCGCCCTTTTTCCATTCAAGATGACAACATAAGAAAACTCAAAAGAATATTTTATATCAGAACTAGCTTTTGCCCGCGACTTCGTCCGCGTGGAATTATAGTGACTTTGCTCGCAGAGCTACCGGGCGGCGGCCGGCGCCCTCCCCGCTCACGACCGCTCCGCCCTCGCCTTGCATCGGACTCAGGGCGCGCTCACCCATAGTCCGCGTAAAGTTAAATATGTATATTTTAAAACTATGATATCTCCTAAGATATTCATTGAAATCAAAAGATGTCAAGTGCAATTTTGTTCAAAATTAAATACTTGTGATGAATAACGTATTTATTTGGATAAGGATTAATATCATGTTTATAAAAACACCTTCGGAAGTGATGCATTATTTTAGAACAAATTTGATCACCATAAAAAGAGTTATATTGAGTCAACCTTAAAAGATAGACATATGCTGTCGCGGACTTTTTTTTAGAACTTTTAAAGGGGAATAATTCCGTCATACACGATTTTTGCGTAACTTTAACCGTTTACGCAGCGCACGCAACGGAAGTTTTCAAAAGGAATCATTTTTTCCCGTTTTTGCAACATTTTTCATTTATGCTCCGCTCCTATTGGTCGTAGCGTGATATTATATAGCCTAAAGCCTTCCTCGATAAATGGACTATCCAACACAAAAAGAATTTTTCAATTCCAACCAGTAGTTCCTGGGATTAGCGCGTTCAACCAAACAAACAAACTCTTCAACTTTATAATATTAAGTATAGATTACAACTTTCAAATAATTCAATTAAAATAATTATTTTACAATAATTAGAATTTAATTTTTATATTGATATGATAAAAATAAGTCAGATATCATGATAACTTTAGATTGAAGTTGGAAAAAACAGCAGTTGAATTACTTTATCGGCTATCAATAGGCACCTGGGATACAAGCGAAGCGAAGGTAATTTGCTAATATTTTATAAATGTGTAGTAAGGTATCATTGAAGTACGCTAGTAGGTAGTATCCAGCCTTTTTTAACGACCCTCTGCTGGACACGGACCTACTTTCAAAACGAAAGGAATCTGGTTATAATCCACCACACTGGCCAAGTGGGGATTGGCGGACTTCACGTTTTTCGAAAACTTGCTAGGCTCTCTCAGATATGTAGGATTCCTCATGACGTTTTCTCTCACCACAAGACAAGTGGTAATTATTTTGGAAATGATTCGCACTTGAAAATATCAGAGATGTGAGACCCGGGATTTGAACCCGCTTCACTCGGTTTTCTAAGTGAGCGCGTTACCATTGGGCTACCACTACCTCTATTATTGCCGCCTATAGTATTTATAGAACAAATAAATTATCCCACGGGAACCGTACATTTTTCCGGAATAAAAAGTGCTATTCCAGATTATAATCTATGTCTGTGCCTAATTTCATCCAGATCCGTTCAGCTGTTCTGGCGTGATTGAGAAAGAAACATCCAAACTTTATTTATAATGTTAAGTAAGATTCCAACGTGAACAGGAAGCAGTGATCCACCTCAAGCACGCGCTGGACCTTCGGCCGGATTTCGAGCCCGCGCTGCTCGCGCTCAAGGACATCGAGAACATCCCCGAGGCGTCCGTGCACGTCTACACGCTGCTCATTATTGTTTGTTTGGTGAGTGGTTACTTATTATAATAATTAAGATTTTAACCGACTTTCAAATAGGACGGTATGAGAAAGTTTATTTTGAAGTGAAAGTTGAATTCTTTAGAATCGTTGCGATTTGAAACTTGATGAAACAGAAATGCGACACTAAAAAGAGACAAACACATAAATATATAGGATTAAGCCGACGAGAGAATGAGATATAATACATTACCGTATTGCCATGGTAACCGTTGTTATTGCCTGACAAATGTTATAAAGGGTCATTTTTTTACTGAAGACCTTTTGGGAATATACTATTTAGATTATAACAACAATATCTGTAAGAATAAAATAAAATTTTATAATCTATCTAAACAAAAAAAAAATTACAATCTACATATATCTAATATTTACTAATCCCAATCGACCAGGTAATGGGCGTGCTACTAGTAATACTATCATCAGTAGACAACGGCAATGATGCGGACGAACACAAAACACAAAGGCATTTCAACCGCGCGATGGCGATGCGTTCACTACGAGGAGTGGCACTTAGCTCCCGTGGTCGGAAGAAAGGAGGATCCTAAACAAACAACCGAATAATCCTGAGTTTACAACCTATACAAGTATGTTAGTAGACACGTTGGCTATCTACAAACGATATCGCTAATAGAAAAATATATGTATGGAAATAACATTCTGGTCACGTGACTTAACGCTTAGATATGTCATATTATCTATATTTGAACTTTCTATAGCGATAGCGATTGTAGAACGTCACACTGTCTCATCTCACTGATTTTATTTATTTTCTTTTATTTTAAATTTAATTGATTAGTTGATTTACGGTCTAAAATTGTTTGCACATATTGTGGATGACGTCATCTACAAATGAATATAACATGACTAAATTAGTTTCGAGCCGCGGATTAGTTTGCTCAGTACGTTAATCACAGTTATACATATTCTTAGATAACATTTTTTTTCTAATAAAGTAAATTACTTAATAATAATATCGCCACAAGTGGTCTATATGGGATACATAGGATTTTTCCGGCATGATTTTTTTTATTTTTATCATATAAAATGTCCCATCGATTATTCGCTTCACTCTGGCATTCAAAAAATGTTCTAATTTTTTTTTTTTTTACTGTAAACGTTGTTTTTATTTGATATTACCGCTTCGGTAATAGACAGACTGACAATCATTAGTAATATTTTTTTCGTTTTTATACCTGTTAATGTACAAATATTATAAAGATATATATCTGTCTTATCCATAAAATTACCTCAAAATTCGGCAAATATTGCGCTAACATTTTCGTATTATTTCTATAAAAACTAAAAATATATCAGATGCGCATAACATTTTGTATCCATATGATATTATTGTGTGAAATAATTACTTTAACCCTACCATAATTGGAAGTATGCTTACACTTTCATATTTTTATTGGTTAATTTTGTTGCTTAATTTGCTTCTGAATAACAAATATTTGTAGTAAAATCATTTACTTCTTTCATTAACGTTATTTAGAAATAGAACTCTTTAAAATTGATTATATAACATAAGTATTACATTTACGTTATGTCAAGTAGTTGATAAAATTAATTCAAACTAACACTCGTGGCATATTCGAGACACCTATAAAAGTACTTACTGATAAATGCTCAACTAGAACGTGATTGTCGATTTTTTTTTTTCGTATTTAAGGCTTATTTTATTAAAATTCGAAATCATAATACCTACTTGGATCGATTTTTGGAACATAAGTCCTGTGTAGGGATCTCTATTGTTATTGAAGTTAAAAATGCAAAGCAATAGTTACATCGATTCTAATTTCGTATATAAAAATATATTTATCAGAACTAAACAAAGATTTATTCTTATTCAACGAAGATTGACCACTAACTTTATTTCAATAAGGATCATTTCTGTTTGTCATCACATTTTGTACTAACTATATACATATATGTACATTATATTTTCCAATGTAATTAACACAAACTTGCTTAAACATTATTTATTTGACTTGATATGTAACTGTGAGTTTATAAATGCAGTACAAATATTATTGAATGTGTTCCACAAAGTGCCTAACTGAATATCAAACTTCGCTTCGTTATTTCAAACTGTTGAATGAAATGAAACTCAGATTAATATGAAAACAAACGTTAAAGTTCTAGATTGTTCTACAACTTGTATGTTGTTTTAACGATGTGTGTATGTTTTAAAATTGTCAATGGAAAAGTGTATATGTAAGCTCGATCGTTTAAAAAATAGCATAAATAAGATTTTTTTTTGTTTCATTGACGAATAACTTGAATTTTTTGACATTCGCAGTAACTTTGACAATTTTTTTTTCATCTCGTATTTAATAAGATTCTGTTGCTTTTAACTTACAACCAAAACTAATACTTGTATGAAATAGTGAAAAGTGAATATCGATTATTGACAGCATATTGTTATAAAATCGATAATTAAAATTGTTGTCTACAAAAAATCGATTCTTATCAAAGTCCTTATAAATCTAAAGTACATAAAAATTACTTCGTCGTCACCAACATCCGAGATCCCTAAATGTTAGTGCTAATTAAACATTTCACTTATGCTCATTTGTTAAAATTAAAACTATTCATAATTTAGATATATTTGTACATTTTTAGTTAAGGTTGTGACTTTCAAAATTTAACTTGTAAGATTTTAAACTCAGGTTTAATTAAGAAACATTTAATCGCTTGCTAAGCGCAAATACTAGTGACGTTCAAAGCTAATGTTACTAATAGTGTTTATCGCTATCGATACCTATGGCGAGGATCGTGTAGTACTGTTCTATTAAATTTTGTTTAACAATAAATAACCCTAATAGTAAGAGAGCCCAAGGGGAGATTTTGGGATATACTCAAGCGCGGTAGATTAACATAAGGGGGGATACTTTGCACTCTGTTGAGAACCATAAACTTAATGGACGATTTTTGTTTCTTCGGCTTGTAGGAATAGCAGATTGTTGAATTTCACACTTTTCAGCATGTAATTAGCCCACCACACATTAATCTGACGCGCTCAAGTATTTCTAACTTATCAAAATCTTTTTTTTAAATAATTTGATTAACTTGCCCTGGATGCGACCTTATACAAAGGACTTATATATTATAATGGAGGTACTCGACAGAGTATAAGGTATCACCCCTTATGTTAATCTGCCGCGCTTGAGTAAATCCCAAAATCCCCTCTTGGACTCCCCTACTATAATTACATTAAATATAATCATACACTTTTCATAGAATAGGAAGTTTATAAAACTAAGTACTATTTTGGTCAATAATAAATAACAGATTCATATATTTTTGCAGTTAATAAATAAGAAATTATATAAAAAATGATTATATACTTAAAAAATAAAATGATTCCTTTCACTGAAGTCACAGTACATTGCGCGTTATGACAAATATACTCAATCGCCATTATTTACTGTCACAGATTAAAATCTACAATATAAAACGTTCAATTATAATTTTATTCGCTCGCTACTTACTTTATAATATGTTGAATTACAATAAGTGAAAGTGTATATCTGATTGCAATTCAAATATGGGTAAGGAAGTATAAATATTGTTTCATTTGAATTGAATGGAAGGGTGTGGTGTATGTTAGACGGAACGTTATGTTGCCAAGATATAAGACCTTATGTAACGTAAATGAAATAGAACTAATGTATATTAATGCTACCATACAAAAGATACGAATTTGCGAGTACTTAATATATCAGTGGTTTTTTTTTTCTTGCATTTAAAAAAGATATTCAGCGCAGAGTGGAATTAAATATTTTAAATGAAATTGAGCCTTAATTAGTTTTATCCTAAGGTTTCAAATCCATCGACCGACCATTACTCACTATAGTGAAGTGTATCATTATTTTAATTCTTACTAATACTCGTCTTGAATCAATAACGTATACATACATATTGCGATGCTACGACAAATAACAATGGCAGGTTGTGTTATATATAACTACTATTTACATTTAACAGAACAGTACTATGGAAAAGAGGCTATATGGCTTATGTACAAATATCATTACGACCCAAAGGTCTTGCCATGTCTGACTTGATCTCCGCTTTGTAGTCTTCAACATCCTAAGATAGATAGTACCTGTTGTACCTTGTGTTCCTTTTAGCAGTTGTATACCAGAAATGTTTAGTTTTGTAAAATTATTACTTTCTTGTTGTACTGTGAATGTAATTGTTGGATTTTGGATAGTTTGAATTGTTATTTTGTAAGAATATCATTTAATTTAAGCAGCTTCTTTTATATATAGAGTCGATATATTTATATGTTGATATATTTCTGTGGTCGACATATTTTTTATAGAAAAAGTTAGGTCCTTCAGTAGGTACTTGAACAATGTTTAATAATATTCAATATAGTTTGTTAAATATTAAAATTTCCATACATTATTATATCCGATATCCAACAATTACGTAACGCTTCTGGTAAGCAGTAGTTACTAGATGTCATTTTCGAATAAACAATCTCGAATTCGCCATATTTGAATAATAATGAACTGCTAATAAAAGGAATCGCAAACGAACGTGAAGGAAGACACAAATGTTTCGGCTCAGTCTTGCAAATTGCAACCTAGTCATTCACTTAGACTAACTAATGTCTGCGAAACTGCGTGTATTTCATAGTAGTGCATGCAAATACATTTTAAGTGTTTCTAGCGACTAAGGATTTTAAAGTTGCAAGTCTTTAAATTGAGATTGGTAAAAAAAATGTACCTGTTTTCATTGGTTCTTTTGTTAATTTTTGACTATTTATTATTTAAATACATGATTGTCTTAGCATCTATGATTGTTTTATTTACTTTAATTACTCTCAAGACTTTTGACGTAACTATATACCCTATTTTAAAACTCCAATAGGATCTCATCAAAAGCGACAAAAGCCACATAGAAACCAATGAATATTTATCGGTTTTAATGTGGCTTTTGACAAGATCCCATTGGAGTTTTTCAATAGGGTAACTGGATAAGCTATGCTATAACAGATTTATTTATTTATTTATGTTGATAAATAAAACGGTACTTCAATGAACAGCAAAAATTAATAATACATGTATCTACAATCAGACAACAAGTGAGGGCCTATACACACGACTTTTTAACGCGTCACCGACGCGCATTTAAAGAGTAGTTTTTATAGGTCCTTAACTGCACTCAGGAATCATGCTGAAAAGTATTCAGATATCAAAACTAAAAATAATTACCTAAATACATTAATTTTTCCGAATTGATTCGACTATAATACCTTGCATTGTATCTATTTTAATCGCTTATGATGGCTGAAAAATAGTTTAAAAAAAAAACATCAATAAAACAAGACAACTAAAAAATAATGTATTTATTATAAAATGTATACATGTAACTGAAAGTTCGTCTTTACATGACTAAAGCCATCTCGATGATAATTCATCTAAGCCGAATAATGCCAAATATTGTGATTTAATTTACAATTTGAATTTAGTGGGCAGTGACCAACTAGCTTATACCTAGATAACCAAAACAAGATGGAAATTAGCAAGATTAGTCATATCCCATGGATTGCTTAGATATAATGAGTTTAGGCGACGTCGTGGATACCGAGGCGGAATATATCGTGCTGTACAAAGAAAGAATCTCCGAGAGGCTTCAAAACAAACGTCTGCATGTATGGGTGTGGTGGGTCGTCGTCGCACTGGAAATTAAATAAATCTTATAGTTATAAAATATAGTTTATTTGTTGTTCATCTTAAAACTACTGTACGGATTTTCATATGGTTTCCACTAATAGATAGATAGTTTATCTAGAATGGTTTTAGGCTATAATTTATGAACATATTACGAAAATAGCTATCTGTATGGTACCTGAATTGTACAGATAAATAAAATTGAAACGTCTTTTTGTAATGTTAAAATAACACCTTTTTAACCGACTTCCAAAAGGAGGAGGTTATCAATTCGATTGGTATTTTTTTTTTTTATGTATGTACATCGATTACTCTGAGATTGATGATCCGATTTACGTGATTCTTCTTTTGTTTGATGCGGAGTAGTTGCCATGTGGTCCCATAAAAAATTAACATAGTTTGGCCCAGTAGTTTTGATTTTATGAAAAAAAATTTATGAAAATTTTTGTTTAGGTGGATGTAATTTTATGTATGTTCGCGGATTGCTTCGTCGTTCATGTACCGATTTAAATAATTCTTTTTTTGTTTGAAAGGAGATATCTCAAGGGTGGTACCATAATAAGGAAACCAGGTTCTGATGATGGCATCTTAGAGAAATCGAGGGGAACCTTCGAAAATCGTAGTGGCGACTAGTGCGCTTGTTAATTTTTTTTCATTAAGTATTTTAAAGCACTACTATTTAATGAAGGTCTGGAGTCGATCTGATGATGGAACCGAAAGACAGTCGAGGAAACTCCTCAACGATTTACAGCAATTACCTGGTGTTTGGGCTTGATTAATTTGTATTGATGAGAACTTTACACCTAGATGAGTTGTGAGTGTCATTAGGGGTCGGAATAAATGGCTTAATCGAATATGTTTTTAAAAATCTTTCTTCTTACAAATTACCTGCTTATTACGTCTACACCAAAAATGGAAAAATAAAAACTTTTAAAAAAAAAATAAAAACCGACTTCCAGGCACAGAAAAGTAAAAAATAACCAAACGGGGGTTTTCATTTAGAATAGATACCTAATCAGATATTTTCGAAGTCGGTGTCAGCCAATACAAATCAAAGCACACCGACTTCGAAAATATCTGATTAGGTATCTATTCTAAATGAAAACCCCCGTTTGGTTATTTTTTACTTTTCTGTGCCTGGAAGTCGGTTTTTATTTTTTTTTAATTAATAAATGCATATAAAAGTATATACAGTACTACTCGTAATAAGAAAAAAAAAACTATTTTTATAATTTTTATCTGTCTGTTTGTTCTGGCTAATATATAAAACAGCTAGACCGATTTTGAAGGGAGTTTCACTGGCAGATAACTGATGTTATAACGAGTCATTTGGCTACTTTTATTTTAAAAAAGAATCAGGGTTCTTCATAAAAAAATTAAAACCCATGAAATTGAGAACAAAATCCTCGTACCTTGGGACGCACTCGAGCGAAGCGAAGGTAAGTCATTATAAAATAACTATTAAGATGGATTTGAATAAAACTTTAAAAGATTTAAAACACAATTATGACAGTTTGAAAGGTAAGTATATTTTTAACTACATAATTTAGACTATTTTTTATGTATTTTTATTATTCTAGAGATATAATGTCAATGAACTTAATTAATTGCTTGTTTGACACAGTTATCAACTAGCAAAAGATTAGCTATGCAATACTGTAATTATACATTTTATACTCTACAAGTTTAGTGGAATTTTATTTGTATTATATTCTATAATATAAAATATAAACAAAAAATAATAATATACATATAATTAGTGTCAAACATGAGTTATGTGAATGTTATTGTAATCATGCTATGCATATTATGTTTGAAATGTATAATTTATGCAGTATATATGCATTCTGCAAATACTTTCTGTTTGCATAAAATAATTATTATTAATAGAAAGCTACAAAGAATATGACATATAATAAACAAGAAAATTTAAATACATAAGATTTTGTGTAGGATACAGGCAAAGAACAGGGAATATTACAATTTTTGTTTTTTTTTTTCTTTTGTTTTGTAATGGCAATAAATCTATGTCTATGGTTATTGCATTGCCAATCACTGGTTTTTACAAATACTCAACGGATGTCACTAAAAATATGTTTTTGTCTATGCCTAAAGCAAAAAGAACTGGGAAAGTCCATGACATACCAGTAAAGGAGGATTGGCCAAAAATGTACATATTAAAAATTACTACATATTTTGATCTCAATAAAAATATTATGACTTCTAAACTTTATATTGCTTTTTTCTCATAATCAGAGGACATTAGGATAATTCATTGAGACATACCCTGTAACCCTTCATGTTGTTTGTATGAATCCTTGTTGAGGAAAGAAAATTGTTTACATAAGTTACAGAGCTATTTTTTGCAAATAGAATTGCTATTTAGTGTGTCAAAAATGTTTAATTTGATTCAAACCTCTAATATGGCCACACTGGTAAAAATGTTACCAGTGTTGTGGTAGTCTCATACTGGTGAGAGTATCCGCAGATGATAAAATAATAAGAGCAGACCATCAGTTCAAAAAGAGCTACCAGAGAAATCTAATCAATGCCAAGAGAATTTAAATAAAACAACAAAAAAAATATGTGTTGTATTAATGGATAGGACTAAATAAACCAAAATTCATCTTTGGTTTTCTAATAGGGAATCTAAATTTGTTAAGAGTATTCTAAAAATATAAATTCATTTATAATAATCAAATTGCATAAGAAAAAAAACTATATAAAATAAGTATACATTTTTAAATAATACATAGAATATACATATACTGTTACTGTAATAAGTAAATTGTGTTATAGAATAGAATAGTTGTTTAAGTGAATTAACTAAAAAAATAATTTTGTATGTAGTTTATATCTCATCAATTAGCATAAATTTTAAAAATATATTTAGGGCCAAACCACACTATAGTGCCGATCACACTGGAGTGTGATTGGATCGGAACGTGACTCTTACTGATAGTGTGAATGCACTCATTGTTTCTTATATAACAATATTTTACCAGACCCATATCGGACTGAGAGTGAACTACGATCGGCACTATAGTATGGATTGATCCTTAGAGTTTAGACTACATTGATAATATATTATTTACAAACAGGATCATATTTCAGGCCAACTTAAAATTTGATTATTTATATCTGACTTCTGTTGCTGTTAGAATAAGAATTTTTAATATAATGCATTAATACTACATGTTAATGGCAACACTATTAAAAAGTGCAATACTATTATAACTGATTTTATTATTATTAGCACAGTGCAAGCTGCAAATAAAACAGGGTATACACATGCTTTTCAAGCAATTTACCCTTAAACATCATGAAGTGCCAGCCTGAATATGTCATGTTCTACATAGAACGAGTTTCCTATGGGCTTCAACACAAAAGTTTGGAAGTATGCATGTGGCTGATCCTCATCTGTCTGTTTAAACAGCAATTTATATTTTAGACTTCTTTATAGTTATAAAGCTACGTGCTAAGTTAGTACTACAAAAACTAAACATGGTAGGGTAGAATAATTCTTTAATATACAAGCTTGTTTGAGAGAATAGTATTGCATAAAATATTATTATATATTTCTTATTAAATTTAATATTCAACTGCAAACAATCATGCTGTGTAGTTTATTTTATGTAGGATGTTATTATAAAAACAATAAATTAATTATATTATTATAAATTATATGCATATATAGAGGAACTTTTCATTCATATAAGAATATATATAACTAAAATAAATATTATTAGTCTATAACCAATAATATGAAAATAATATAAAACAAGTATCTATGTCAAACTCACCTGCAATCTGCCAAGAACATTAATTAGAACACCACCATCAAACATAGGTTGAGAGTCCACTGAAGTCACAAGTCTACCAATTTTTTGAAATGTAAGACTCTGAAAATAGTTAAATCAAGGAATGATTAAGCCAATTTTTATAATGAACATGCAATACATCATCATAAAACTTAAAATAGATAATTTTTGTTTACATTTAAATACTCATTAAAAATAATTAGACCAATAAGTGACAATAATATAAGATTTATTAATTGGCCTAATGTCTTGTAAAAATGTGTTATCCATCAATTATTTATAATGGTAAACAAATTGATATTGAAAAATGCATGGCATTTATATTTTATAATATATTAGTTAGCTTTAGTTAAGATATAACAATGAAAATATATTATTAAATATATAGGCTTTGAAATTAATTTTGCTGTAAAGTTATAATTTAATTTTTATTTATTACAGGGAAACAAACAGTATAATAGTACAGACAATCTACATTTAAAAAAAAACACATTTACCAATTAAGTTTCCACAAATAAAAAACACATAATTAGAAGAAAGAGTAGAAAGCATAAGACTAAATTAAACAAAAAGTTGACACATATGTAATATGTATACACATATAAGAATACTATAAACATAATTAAGTATTAAATATTATGAAAATTATTAGACTATGTTATTAATAAATTTCTTAAAATTTAGAACAGAACAGTTCATTATATCTATATGGTTAAAGTAAGTATTATAATCATGACATGACCTAAGTAAGAACAGATTAGAAGCAAGATTTGTTTTGGTAAAAGGTACATGGAATAGATCTTTTTTACGTGTGTGGAAGCTTGGTCATCTAAAGTAAATATTACTCAAAAGATATGGAGAGTCGATAAGGTTGTTAAGTAATTTAAATAAAAATAATTGATCTTTCATTCTGTGACGATTCAATAGAGACTGAATAATAGGACACCTTTGTTGGAGAGAACGATTTCTAAAAGTCAAATGTTTAATAAACTTACGCTGTACTTCATCAATTGCATCAATACTGAACTTATATTGAGGGTTCCAAACTACTGAGCCATATTCTAAGATCGATTCTAAGATGATCTAAGATCGTTATATCCTAATTATTAGATTCTTATATGAACAGTGGGGACTTTTAAACTTACGTTTAGTTTCTCCATTATTTTTACAGCACCTTGTAACTGAACACCTTCAAAAGTCATAAACGACGTGTCAACCTGAAATTTTATTGCAATAACTGAACTAAGTAGATCACAGAATAATTTGCGAATTGATTATACGTTCAGTATTTATTTTTATGAGATCTCAGCTAACAGTTTCATAAATTGTACTTGAAATTACTTATCTCACTGATTGATACTAATCAAAATATTGAAATTACAATGACATTATTTCGGCGGGAGGCTATTTCTTTTAACCTCAAAATATTTTTAGCCACATATATTCAAAAATAATAGATATTTTTTTAAATGACATATTGGTTTCTTTCTAATTAGTTTTAATTTGATACTCACATTGTACATATTTGCCAGATTTGGTCGCTGTGCCGGATCATCGAACAATATGTAATATTGATGTACAAAACCTTTTCCAATTTCATCGTACTGTGGATTAAGCGCCATTTAGACGACTTGTTAGTCCCAAATATCAGCAAATGATCTATAAATCACTTTAGTTCCGAAAACCCAGGCCTTTGCGGACCTTTTAGCATACCTCGCTTTTACACAGCAAAAATGGCAAACGGTTATTGGTGTTGCCATTTATCTTTATGTTGATGATTCATTAAAACTTATTAAAATAAAAATATCTAAATTATTAAATCCATAGAAGTTTTTTTTTTTCATAATACTTTTTTAGATTTACTCGAATATTTGAAATTTTTAATAAAACTATCTTTTCGGATTTTTTCGCGGATTTATTAAATTTCTTTGAATTCATTTTGTTATTTTGTGGGTAGTCTGTCTGTAACAACTTTAAAATGCCTTTCAGACAATATCTAAAACTTTAGTCTCTCCCGTGACCATGATTGTTGTAAAGCATTCGAAATGTCGGGAACCAAAAATCAAAATAAATCCGCGAAATAATCCGATATATATATATATATATATATATATATATATATATATATATATATATATATATATATATATATATATATATACGTATATAAACAAAACGTTCTAAATAAAACTAGGTATCTTGTCGGATTATTTCGCGGATTTATAGGTATATATATATATATATATATATATATATACATACATATTTACATAATGTATATATTTTTTAACTCATCTGCATCAGAAAGTAGAGATTTCTACGAACAATAAGCCCATCTACTTTTTTAAAACAGCAGATATTTTTATTGTCAAAATAAGGTGAAAAAATTAATATTTTAAATCAAAAAAATGTGTTTGGGACATAAAAAGGTAAGATTTCATCAAATTTCGTAAAAAAATTTTTTGTAAAAGAAAAATAAAAAACCAAAAACTTGCTAATTTGAATTTTTCATATAATTTTTGAGGTTATGTGAAAAAAGTGTAAATACAAAAGTTGTAGATCTTTTTATTACCTACAACTTTGCCATTTAATTTTTTTCCATAGGACTTGTAGTTTTACCGGAAATCGAGATGAACCGTTTTGTACCCTTAAAGGCTTAAACACTCACCCCCATCCACTTCCCGAGGTAAATTATTTTTCCTTTCATTTTTGTTTTATTTTCTTCCTTTTCCAATGGGTTTTATAATACTATTATTATTTTTTTCACTTTTTACCATTTTGAAAGGCTTCAGCCCTGGTCTATTTTGAATTAACACAACGAAATTTAACCTGTGGGATCCATTGATTTCGTTTGTATATTGTGTGTTTAATCTATGTCCTTTTTGGTGCCTTGCAGAGACAAGGAACGTAGTGGTTAAAACGTAGTGGTGACATTCTCTTTGGTAGTGGTGACATTCTCTTTGAGACAAGGAACAACAAGATGCCTTGTGCCATGTTCTCTTGACGTTTATTATTTATTATTTGTGAATTGTGATTATTATTTATTAATCTATAAACTATTGACCAAACGAATACTATTCACTATTAAGTTTAATTTTGGCGAAAAAGATTGTTTATAATTATATTTAAATAACTTATAGTTATTACAAAATAAAAATATTTTTATATTAATTCAATATGTCTTTAGCCGATGAATTATTAGCTGACTTAGAGGAGAATGATGACGGAGAATTAGAAGCCCTTATAGAACATAACAATGCAAACAATGATTCACATGAATTTGCTGTGCCGTTTCCTGTAATACCAAAAGAGGAAGAAATTAAAAATGTATCTATTCGTGAACTAGCTAAGCTAAGAGATTCAGATCGTTTAAAAAGGGTAAATATTTGTACTAGCTGTGTTTTGCTTAAGAGTATTTTAACTTAATCTCCATATCGATATGTAATTTATCATAAAACTTTAAGCCATGTACAAAAATGTAAAAAATTCTTCTTTAGGTAATCACTGAAATTGAAAAAAATGTTGGAAATGACAGGAAGAAAATAGAAGTAATGGGCTTAATGGAATCAGATCCAGAGTATCAGTTAATTGTAGAAGCCAATAACATAGCAGTGGAGATAGATGGAGAAATCGGTAAGTTTGTACTCTAAGCACTTATTAACTGAAGCTATACTTATATTATCATCAAACTAGTATTCATATTTAGAATGAGACTGTAAAGAAGTTCAATAAATGTTTACAAGCTTCTTCATTGTACTTAACTATAAAGACATATTACACTTTGCAGCTATTATTCACAGATTTGTTCGGGATAAATACCAGAAGAGGTTCCCAGAACTGGAGTCTTTGATTGTTACTCCACTGGAATACATTAGAAGTGTCAAGGAACTGGGCAATGATTTGGATAGAGCTAAAAATAATGAGATTCTTCAAAGCTTTCTGACACAAGCAACTATTATGATTGTGTCTGTTACTGCATCTACAACTCAGGGGTACTGTGGTTTTGACTAAAATATCAATAATATTATAATATCTTTTAAAGAATGTGTGTATTTTTGTATTGAACATTCAGGTGTTTGTTCTGTGTAATACAACTCAATATGAACCACCACTCTTTTCTTATTATATGAGGAAAATATCAAAATGGAGTTAGTAGTCACTATATCATCATTGTTTTAACACATAGTAAAAAACAAAGTATCTGCATAACATATATATCTAAAAGAAAATGATGCTTGATGTTATGCAGTTGCAGTGAACGTGGCCATTATTTATTTTTCAAATTTTTTTTTAAAGTTATTTACTATAGGTCATATAATTATTTTTTGTGTTGACTTTAACTAGCACTTGTTGACTAAGATTCACCTTCGTCAGTGTCAGAAATCTTGTTTTTCAATCAATCTATGCAATAGATATGCCATGCACAGATGTAATATTTTTATAGATAGCTTAAACAAATGCTTATAAAAATTAAATTATTAAATGTTTATATTCTTGTTATTTCTATTTCATACAGAAAGCTGTTATCAGATAAAGAACTAAGTGAAATATTTGAAGCATGTGATATGGCTGCTGAGCTGAATAATTTTAAATCCAGGATATACGAATATGTGGAAAGCAGAATGACATTCATAGCTCCTAATTTGACAGCAATTGTTGGTAAGTTCCATGTTTATAATAAAATTATATAAAACAGGGCAGTCATAGATTTTTATGTATAATAACCAATTAATAGGCCTTTAAAAAAATGAAAATTGGGATATATATTTTAAATTATTGTTTTTGTATCACCTCCTGGATAATTTCTAAGAAATTAATTGTTAACTGACACGCCGGCGTGCCCGCTATTCTCAACGGAATATAAGATTTTTGAGCTTGTGTATACTTAATTATAGTGACTCACCATCTCTTCACTCGGGTACATTTTAACGGTTAGTATGGAATAAATAGACTATGTATTTTATGATATACAGTCTAAAGCCTTACTCAATAAAAGAGGTATCTAATGCAAAAAGAATTTTTCAAATCAGATTAGTAGTTCTTGAGATTAGTGCATTCAAACAAACTAACTCTGCCGTTTCTTTATAATATTACTATAGATTAGTTGTACCTTCCCGTTTACAGTTTCATTACCTTTCACCAAAGTCTTCAAGAGATTGCTCATAACAATAAGACTGTCTTTGCATGCCTTTTTGTTGATTTTCTTTTTCTTTTCATCTGCTGTATTATTTGTGTGTGCAATAAAGTATTTATCTATGTTTTTTAAACAATTATGACCAAAGGGGTATGCAACTTCTTACTTTCACCAGTAATGAAACTTATATCATAATTAGAACACTATGTAAGAAGTCTATTTAAAAAGAAATTAAGCGAGTTAATTTCATCTTTAATGACTTCTTACATAGTTTTCTAATTATGATCTAAGTTTCATTACTGGTGAAAGAAAAAAAAATTATGCCATGTTTAAAAAAACGTTTTTTTTTTTTCGATAATGTAATGGTTAATTCATCGCTCGATTTTCAACCGGTTAATGAAAACGATCAATTTAGTAAACCGAAATAATAGTGGTTAACGGTTATTCTTAGAGAAAGGTTGGATTTCGGTTTTGATAACGAAATAAACCGGCAGGGTTATTACGAATCTCGCGACAGGCTTGCGACAGTTGTAAATCGCGCGATCGCTGCTGTCAAACGTCACTTTTGTATTACGTGACAGCGGCTAGAGAGCAGAATGCAGTCGAGCTCTTTCACCCTCTATCGGACAATCTATGAACCCATCTCTCTCGACTGCAGTCTGCTCTCTAGCCGCTGTTACGTAATACAAAAGTGACGTTTGACAGCAGCGATCGCGCGATTTACAACTGTCGCAAGCCTATCGCGAGATTCGTAATAACCCTGCGGTTAATTCATTCATAAATAATAAACGTACATGTATCCTTCTACTAGCCATTCACCATTAGCAAAGACGTGCCAAATGTAAACGCACAAAAACTCATTTTAACCGGTAAATTTTGGTCATAGGTCTTAAATTCGTCAAAAACCGTTCTCCCGGATTTAACCGGTTTAAGAACGTTACCAAAACCATAAACCGAAAGTCATTCAAAGTCAAGCATTAAAAATTGAATGGTTTTCCGACCACTGCCACCGGTCCATACAAAAAGCTGTATTGTCCTTTATATTTTTAGGTGCATCAACAGCGGCAAAAATTCTTGGTGTGGCGGGTGGCTTATCAAAACTATCTAAAATGCCTGCTTGTAATTTATTGACATTAGGCCAGCAGAGAAAGACATTGTCAGGATTCTCTCAAGCCGCGTCTTTGCCTCACACTGGTTTTATATATTTCTCGCAGATTGTTCAAGACACACCACCAGTAAGTTAATTTATATTAATTGTAAGCCAAATAATAATATGAAGTAAGGCTAATGTAAATTATGTTTAATACCAAACCTAATAATAAATATGTTAGTCAAATATTGTAAACAAATATTTATATTGTATATAGGGTTTGTTTGATGTCTTTGCATGTTTTAAAGTAATGAAACTACACTTTTTTTATATATTAGCTTATCTGACAGTCATATGAGTTGATACAAAAATCCTATAGATTAAACCACTTTCATTTATGCCGAATTTCCCTATTTTTGGGCAACTTTTTTCCATTTTGTCAAATCCAGCCGTTTGAAAGTGATGATCCCAAACATTTGTAAATTGTATATTATTTTAAACCTTCTTGGTATATATGGGATCTATAAAAATAACAAAATTAGATTCAATTCAGTGAATAGGGGCCATCCATAAATTACGTCACACGAATTTCGTGATTTTTTTACCCCTCCCCCGTCCTTGTCACAGCTGGTCACACTTGTGAGACTCCCCCCCTCCCTAGTGTGACGTCACATATTTTGCAATTTTATATCCATTTAAATTATTTTTTATTTATTATTTATAACATGACCATCAATTTAAACATTTCAAGAAATTAACAAAACAAAAAACGATTACTTTACGATTTGGAAATGTGACGTCACGAAATCTAGGACCCCCTCCCATCCCCCTGTCACACAATGTCACACTTCGTCGACCCCCTCCCTCCCCCTTAACGTGTGACGTAATTTATGGATGGTCCCATATTTATTAAAAAAAATATCACTGACATGTACATATATAAAAATTTATTGCCTATTTTCATAGGAATTACGGTATAAAGCAGCAAAACTAGTGTCAACGAAGTTAACACTAGCCGCTAGAGTTGACGCTTGCCACGAGAGCACGGACGGAAACGTCGGCCGACAGCTACGCGAGGGTATTGAAAAGAAATTGGATAAATTACAGGTAAAAGTTGTTTTTTTTTTTCTTATTTTAACCCTCCTTTTTTATTAATTAGAAAATGTTTTACACCTTGATTAGTACCATATAAATTATAAATCGTCTCAGTGCTTATTTGTCACGATTAATTTATCAAAAGAGTTTTTAGTACAAAATTATTGACTTTTATAAATGTCAATTCTATTGATATAAAATACAGGTTTTTTTTTTACTTTAATAAACCCGAAAAAATGTATTTTATAAGTATTGAATCTTAGAAATAATGCTTTATTTTTAAAATAGAAAAAAGTTTGAATATATAAGCACTAAAGCGTCGAAATGCCAAAAAAGCAATATTTGTTTTATAGTGATTTTTAAAATTGATGTTGAAATTTGAATTCTTTCTTTGGTATAAAAAGACTTAGCAGCTGTACCTTATGTCAATGGTGAAATAATCAATTTGGTTATAGCTCTAAAGTAAATAACAAATATGTATGGTACAAATCACTCACTAAATATTACCATTTATCGAATCCACTTACTTGTACGGTGAAGGAAAACATCGTGAGAAAACCTGTATGTCTGAGAGACCCTAGCAAGTTTTCGAAAGACATGTGAAGTCCGCCAACATACACTTGTCCAGCGTGGTGGACCTGGTGGTGGTGGTGTCGTGATCCCCTTCCCATTGAAGGGAGGCCCGTGCTCAGCAATGGGACCTTAAAAAAGGGTTGAACACAATACAATCGAACCCCCATTTACGAACGTACGTAATACGTAAGCGTACGTAAAATACGAGGAATGTCCTCGGCAGCTTATTATCTTTTAATATTTATCAAGTAATTTTGTATCTCAGAACAATACTTCAAATCCTAAATTAGCTGGCCATAAATAATTGTTATCTCTAAACGAAACAATGCAAAGGAAGGAAGTCAGGCAATTTAGAAGACATTAAACCTTCCAGACTAAAATTCTAACTTTGTTCCTTAATAGATATTTTTTTAAGTTATAACATAATTAAACACACCATGAGTAACCGTATATAGTAACCATTGTATTATATAAAAAAAGCTCATTCATCACTTTGGATTTTTGGTCGGATATGACTAAAAACTTCTAAACCGATTTTGATGTAAGTTATTACGATTAAAAAGTACCTACTGATTTTTTTTTTAAATTTAAAATGTCAAATATTCGCGTAAATCTAAAAAGGTATTACTGATAAGGTTTTAAAACTTTTATGGTGTATACTTTAACTTGCTACGGCTCTGCCGGAGAAGTACCTAATATTTAAGCTATATTGTTCACTTTGGCGAAGTCAGAGCGTGTCACTAGTTATTTTATATTTGCGGCATGGCCGTTTTAACGACTCTCCGTCCGCTCATTAAGTTTCGTTAAAATTGACAACATATATTTAGGAAATAATTACTGTACTTTATGCTGTACCAATAGTGACGTGCGCCTTTTAAAATTACGGGTAATTTAGCGATCTATCTATAATTTTGTTACAAAGAAATAATTTAGTATTAAGTTATATTATGTTATATGCCAATTAATATGGACTCAGATATTTAAAAATGATAAAATATTTTAAATTTAAATAGCTACATACCTAAGTACCTACCTACATCTTACAGACTAGTAGTAAGTGGCTGTAAAAATATATACTAGAGGTGGGACTTACCTTATAGCCAGTTCATAATATTGTCAGAACGGCCATCGTAATGTGCCGCTTTAGTAAGAATCAGGATCTAAGCGAGAATTTGTTTTCAGGAACCACCACCAGTAAAGTTTGTGAAGCCGCTTCCGAAGCCAATAGAACAAAGTCGCAAAAAGCGCGGCGGAAAACGCGTCCGCAAGATGAAAGAGCGTTACGCGATGACTGAATTTAGAAAAAACGCGAACCGCTTGAACTTCGCTGACGTGAGTGTAGTGTACTTTATAATTTATTTGCACCTATTATGTATACGCTAAAGTAGGTGGTCCAGTGGTAACGCAATCGCTTGGAAAGGTAGGTGAAGCGGGTTCAAACCCTGGATGTCGCGACTCTTGTATCTCTATTTTCGTATGTCATTTTTAACATAATCACCATTCATACGGTGAAGGAAAACATCGCGAAATAACCTGCATCAGTCTGCGAGAACGTAGCAAGTTTTCGGAAGACATGTGATGTTTGCCTACCCACACTTCACCAACGTAGTGGACTATGGCCTCTTATTGAGGCTGACTATTGAACTGACTTTACGCTGAAACGGCTAAAAACATTTGTATAAAATTTAGTAATACTATATACCTACATATAGACTTCTAGCGATTCACCCTCGCTTCTGTCTGGTTCGTCCCTAAGTTGCTTCCCATACAAACTTTCATCCCCATTTTCACCCTTATAGGGGATGATTTCCAGGATAAAAACTATCCTAGGGCCCTTCCTAGGGTCTCAAACTATCTTACCAAGTTTCATATAAATCAATTCAGTAGTTTCGGAGCCTATTCGGCACAAACAAACGAACAAACAAATCTTTCCTATTTATAATATTATTATAATATTAGTATAGATGACCTGGAGTAACACACAGACTACTGTTTGGCACCCAGGGACGCATCCGAGCAGGTTAAATCACTAGTTATATAAAATTGCATATCTTCATTAGCTGACTGAATAATTAACGCCCAGACGCATTCGCACAGACGTTAAAAGCTGGAATGTTCACAGCGTATCTCTATGATATGAATTCTCGCTATAGCTGGCGTGCGAAACTCTTTACTCGAAATTACTAGTCTTAACATACATATATGATATAAAAAACTATATAAGAAATGGTAAAACTTATGTATGAATGTCGCGAACTCTTTACAATTTCCCCTTACGGAATCGACAGAAAGTTTTATCCGAATGATAATAATCGACATTATATAAATATTATAAAAACTGTTGATTACCCATACAAACTTTCATTCCTATTTTCACCCTCTTAAGAGATGATTTCTGCAATAAAAAGTATCGTATGTCCTTCCCAGAGTCTCAAACTATCTTTTTACCAAATTTCATCTAAATCGGTCCAGTAGTTTCGGAGCTTATTCGTTACAAACAAACAAACAAACAAAAAATCTTTCCTCTCTTTAATATTAGTATAGATTATAAAAAGTATTAGGTTCATAAAAAAACAACAGAAAATTTATTTTCAATTAAACTGTAGTAACATCTCATTTGCTTTCTAACCAAACTCGTGTAGCAATTTCTCATAGCTAGATTTCATTGTGCCTAAGATAATTGTATCCGTAGAACAATATAAATTATATATGGCTTGCTGACATAAGGTCTTGATAATGAAAATCCTATTACGCTTAGGTGAAAGCTAATTGAAACTGAAACAAGCAATTGGTAATAAATAGATGGTTCTAAGGATATTAACACAAGCGTTAATAAAATGTAGATTAACTTTAAATGGTTTTTGTTTAATGAAAATGCTAGAAATTGATTGGATTTAAATGTTTTCATTAAGTATTGCACTAAAATTTTAAAAATAAAGCTTTATTGTGAGAGAGAATATTATAAAAAAATCATTAGGTTATAGAAAGTTTTTTTTTTTAATTAATTGAATTGATTGTGTATCAAATATTGAATGTATAATATATCAAAATAGTTACATGTTGAGATTATATGGACGATGGCACTATGCTACAGTTCAAACAGATGTTATATTTGTTCGTATGTCTGTCTTTGCTAAATTCCAAAACGGCTGTGCATATAAGAGAACGTTCATTGGTGGATAGAGAGTGCGGAAGAAAGACGTTAGGGAATTTTTATCTCGGGAAATGTAGTTTTCGCGGAACGAGAATAGAATAAGATTGCACATTCTTAAAGTGGTTTCGGTCGCTATTTTGCACTTAGGAAGACGAAAGGGTTATATTATTGGTACGAATTTGTGAGTTTTGTGAAGTTTATATATTTGTTAATTAGATTAACGCGAATATTTGACGTTTTAAATAAAACTATCTTTTCGGATTATTTTGCGGATTTATTTTGATTTTTGGTTCCCGACGTTTTATTTAAAATTATCCAGGAGGTGTTAAAAAAAATCACCCCTTTGATCGGATCAAATTTGTATATAGGTATACTAGTGACTCATACTCGCTTCGCTTTTCTCTTCGTGTCTAATATAAAGTAACAAAAAAACACACATAATTTCTTGTGTTTTATAATAGTAATCCGATTGACTTTGACCGGCACTCAGGAACGCGCACGAGCGAAGCGAGAGTAAGTTAATAGTATAATAAAATTATGTAGTATGATTACCATAATAGCTTTTTTCTTTTTTAATGTAATACGGACAAAGTCACGACATTTGCTCGTAGTAAAGTAATTTAGGAAAAAGAATTAGTTCTGTATAAATAATATAATAATATACGGAAACGAAACTACAGATTTATGTACCTACTGTCGTAAAAAGCAATTTGTAGAGAATAACATTTCTGATTTATGCAGATTGTGCTCTTAGCCTTAATAAATCTTCCAATATAATACTGAAATATAATAACATACATTCTATTACATCTTATAAATATAACGTAGCATATATGTATATAGTACATAATTTATTTCAAAGTTTAAAAAATGTACAGTACGACTATGTTCATTTCATAAAAGTAATATTGGCTTGAAAGGGTGCATTATTTATATAACATTAGTTTTAATGGTGAACGAGACTAACAATTAGAACTTATAAGTGTATTTGGAAAATTGTCATATTTTAAACTAAGGCCACGCATATCACATCTTAACCTCTTACTACGATACGATGTTTAAAAATATTTCATAACTTAAATACACCGGCTGGATGAAGTACGAATAAATTAAAATCCAATTAGTTCCATAATATTACATACATGGTTATAATATATATATATACAATGTGTACGATTATAAATTCCAAGAATAATTTGTAAAGTGGTACTTGTAAAACTATGAACCATATTTGTACACCAAACAGACCGGTGGGCAGTACATGCAAATGTTTTATGTAAGATTACGGTAATAATTACCGATATTTGCCGTTTCATTTGCAGTGTGGCTTATACTTGAGTTGTACGTAGAACAAGGATTGTAAATTTAGAAATTACATTTAATCACTATATCTATACTAATATTATAAAGAGGTAAAGTTTGTGAGTTTGTGAGGTTGTAGGGGGTAGTCTCTGAATCTACTGAACCGATTTAGATGAAATTTGGTAAGAAGATAGTTTGAGACCCTAGAAAGGATATAGGATATTTTTTATCCCGGAAATCATCCCATAAGGGGGTAAAAATGGGGATGAGAGTTTGTATTGGGAAGCCAGCTAGGGACGAACCCGAACGAAGCGAGGGTGAATCGCTAGTATTTATATAAAATAGGATCACCTATAACTAATGTAGTTATCCTATTTTTTTTTCATCACTTAATTTAAGTGAATAGTAGTCTAATTTGGGTACTTGTCGGTATTAGGGATAAATTTTATCATATCATTTTGATGTAGGTATGCGAAACATCATAGAAACCGCGGCAATATTTGTGTAGTATTAATTGATAGGTGCATAAGATTTAAATTCGTAGTTACGCCTAATTGTTAGAAACCTAAAATTGAAGAAAAAATGTTAAATTAAAAAAAAAAGTATGTCCTTATTCCATGATAATAATTTTAAGCTTTGTACTATGTCCCATTAATTTGCCTATTCAAACTTTTAACTTGACTCGATTTACACTATGAATTTTAATGGATCAAAAATAAAAGACATTTAAATTGACCGTAATGTGTTCTCTTATGTAAAGAAGCATTTATGGTGAAATACATTTGCTTTCACTATTATGGTAAATCGTGTATGAACCTATTTTGCGTTCTCTTTAATGCTTTTGATTGTGCAAAAAAAATCTTTCAAACAAGTATCTTATTATGTTGCCCAAAAAAAAAATTGAATCTCTCAATGCGCGATGCCATTTCTGTTCACTGTTCTTTGGTAATAAAATTGACGCCACGCTCTATGAATTACGGCAGATGAGTAGAATTTCAAGTAATGTTCCAATGTTTTTTTGCTTATTTCAAATAGACCGCAACCAGAGCTGGTGGTGATGCACGGATGTGCAAGACCCGTTGCTTCACCAATGCATGTCGAAACTGTAGTACTTATAGGTGTAAACTGTAAGCTATAACACGTGCATTTAAAGTTCTATTACTATGTGACACATTTAAATGCCCGCCAAGTTAATACTATGTTTTAATATATATAGAGTATAGATAATTATCAGGTTTATTGGTAAATAAAGTCTTTTAGTACACTATTAAATATATACCTACATTTTATTATAGATAAGATATAAATAAGTTTAATATAAAAGCTTAAAAGCTTGTAATACATTTAGCTATATTTATTTTTGGAAATATGTCTCACTAGCAGCTGAAGGGAGGATGAGGCTCGGGTTCGTCCCTAGTTACGTTTTGACGATTAGTACATGGAATACATAGAGTATATGTATTATATATGTACATAGGTATTATGAGTTGTTATGAGTTGTATTATAACGTGTTTTCCCGTGAGAATGACATAATCTCCCACGGTAAAAAGTAGCCTATGTCACTCTCCAGCCCTCCAAGTATATCCACACAAAAAATCACGCCAATCCGTTCCACTGTTTCGACGTGAAAAAAGCACAGGCAAATAAACAAACACACTTTCACGTTTATAATATTAAATATGGATATACCTATATCACACTGTTCTAGATGTTAATGTGTTTCTTATAAGAAATATGAAATTTTGGTGTTAAATACGAATATACATATTTACTACTTGCGATAAAATTAAAATTGGTAGACCTTAGTTTTAAAATAGTTTTTTAGATGATTTACGTATATGTTGCCCTTCGTTTAAAAAGTGGGTTATTCGTGACCTGTTAGGCGATTCTATCCAATCGTGCAGATGCAGCGTTGTTTATGATGGATGGTGAAATATACGCAGAGAATCTACTACAATAGCAATATTTTAACTGATTAAGATTTATGCTCCTTATTCCGATTTAATTACAATCGCTTATAAATCCTCTGTGGAACGGTTTTATGTGTATAATCTAGGTTTAAACGAGGTAATTAATTTGAATTTAAAGTTCACTAAAGATAGCAGTTGATAGAAACATTAAAAGGTTTTGTGTAATTAATAAAATTGTATAAAAATATTTTTTATACAAATATGGAAAATTACTTTACCTAATTTTATAATTTTATGGTGAAGAAGGTTGTAAAGGCCTTAATAGCTTGCATCGCGATGGTCTTCTAATTTTATAACACTAAAATATCTAAGAGAATTTAACCAAAATCGATATCGTAGAATAAATTTTTTTTGAAACATATATGTATAAGTAAAACAAATATAATAAAAAAAAAACGCGTTTATGTGCATGTTTTTATGCATATTCCCAGTTCCACTACCTAAGGACCATATCGTGTAATTTATTTATTTTGTCCACAGATCGAAGATGATGCTTACCAAGAAGACTTAGGTTATACACGTGGCACTATCGGCAAATCGGGAACAGGGCGGGTCCGTCTACCTCAAATAGACGAAAAGACTAAAGTTCGAATCAGTAAGACACTACAAAAGAACCTTCAAAAGCAGCAACAATATGGAGGAGCCACTAGTATCAGACGACAGGTTTCTGGTACGGCATCTTCAGTCGCCTTCACGCCTTTACAGGTCAGTAACTTAACTCCTGTGTAGAGTTGCCAGGTTAATATAAAAGTTGGGATTTGATTTTTAGATGATTTAAAAAAAAAGTTTCCTATCATAGGTTTTTTTCCATAAAAAAGATTAAATAAAATTACATTTTATTCAATTAGACTTATACAATACAACAACAACATAAAATGCACAAAATGCAAAATGCTCTTTTGAATAGTCAATATTAATTTAAAGAGCGTCAGTGTAGTCAGTATAATAGAGAAGATAAGTATGAAAATTTGATTTGTAGATTTAATGAATATTATAAATTATCAAATAAATCATGGTATTAGATTATTTAATGAGACTTAGTAGTGCTATATCATTTATGATTGATGGTGATACAACGAATGCGTATAAACTATAACAAAAGTGATAAATGAAATCGATTCAATAATTTTAATCGATAAGGACTTATATTTACGTTTCAAATTAAATTTCAATTGCTTATAAATTCTCCATCTTGAAATTACATTTACTCTCATGATAAAAGTTAATCTTCTCAATGAATACATTTTAATAGTAGATATATGTATTTGAATGGCATTACCGTGATGTCGGCGTAAGGAACTCCATTACTATTATAACTCGCGCTTTTTGCAATAGACTAATATCCCACGGAAACCACTCGATGTTATGAGATAAAACGTATCCTATGTTTGTTTTCTTTTTTAAACTATCTCCTCAAAAAATAATGTAAGAGGATACGGAAATAAAAATAAAATACCTTCTAATGGTATAGGTTTTTATTTTGAACTAGTTTTACCCTGCGGCCTCGGCAATTCCAAACTTCACTTTAATCCGTAAAGCCATTACAGCGATAACTTTTAAATAAAAACTTAAAAATCCCTCAACATGAAAGCCTATTCATTGAGGCTGTTTCAATGAGCTTAAGCACTTTATATCCGCAGTATTTTAGTAAAAAGTTGAGTATCTTGCAGTATATTTCAAGTGAAGCATCAAACCAAGGTTACCATATCATTGCAATGTCATTGAAGGTACTGGATACCAAGTTTCGAATCTATTAGATCTGTGGAAGTTGCTCATATCCTTTTACCGTATAGAAAAGAACTGCAAACGGATTTTCTAAACTAAACTAGGCTAAACGGATTTTCTTGATTTATAGCTGAGAACGTTCTCTATCAAGTCACCTATCAAACAAAAAATAAATAAAATCGGGTCATCCGTTTGGGCGCTACGATGACACAGACACACAGATACATATGGTAAACTTATAGCACCACTCTTTTTTATAACATTTATTAGATTTGTATTACTTAACATGTCCTGAGTAGCTTACTAGTCTTGGCATTACTACTCTCGACCTCCAATTTGACCACGCTGTGAACCGTAACGTTTTGTCGCGCAAAACAAAGGCGTTGATTTATAAACAAATTAGATATTTTTCTCGTCTCAAGCAGACTAAATTGAATTCTCATTCACGTATTGTAATAAAATTGTAACAGAATTACAATTGTATATAGAATGTCTAAAATAAAAAAATCGTAAATGTTATGAAGATAATTAAACTCCAGTTAAAGTTCAATAAAGCTATAAACAGTTGTTTTAAATCAATTTATATTCTGTTTATTCGTGCAATTGTGTTTTAATTGTAATTATTATAATTACAAACTCGAAAGTATTTAGTATTATTGTTTTGCATTTAGTTGAGTTCATTACTTCATACTGTCGTCGTATAAAGAAAGCGTGGTGGTAAATTTTATTATGGTTTAAATTTAAACGCACAAACCTGCAGTATCCAATCATATATATACTTAAGAAAGAAAAAAGAAAGCAAATTAGTAGAATAAAACTTAATTAACAATAATAGGAGAACGATAAATTAGTTTTCCTTACATTACTTGTTACTTGACCAAGATAATTGCGTTAGTTTAAGTTTCAATAAAATTAAAGTCAGCAGTTCGTAAAGCGAGCAGTAAATTGGATTAGTAGGAACTAATAAAGAGCACAGCCTTCCGACCTTTAAGGAGAAATTAAAGCAGATATGAATCAAAGCAATCCGGTAATCTCAAAACGCTTGCGGAAAATCGACACGATACCATAATAAAGTAGCTTGATAGCATCGTTCATTGGGTATTATAACAGTGTAAAATATTCGCTTCGTAGATTGGACTATCGGTCGAGTCGAATATGGCAACTTTGCAGAGGTTAATTTATATTATACTTATTGTCGTAAAGCGTTTTTGAAGTTATACTACTTTTAGCACGTTTGGAAAAAAAATGAGAGTAAAATTTTACGATGCGCGCGCACACCGACAGCCAAAAAGCGACATGACGAAGTTAGCTGAAAACGACATGATAAACGTAGCTGCATAGAGTTGTGACATACGGGATGAAATCTTTAGCTATTTTTGTTCTGTTACGCCAAAGAAATACCTATAACTTCTTAGGTGCGTACATAAGTACACACACACGTTTTTTTTTACTGTTAAACTTTATTTACTTATTCGATTGTTAAGATTGTTATGTAAAATATGCCTTCTACTAGTTAAAAGTTAAGTGATTCACACAGTAATATATAGCAATAAACAATTAAACTAGCTATGAATTTTTGACAGTTATAATTTACTAGCAGAACTCACGACTTCCCTCGCGCTAAAACTACATAAAATTCTAAAAAATATAGGTTTCATATAAACTTTCATCCCCTATTTTACCCCCTTATGGGATGAATTTCGAAAAATGTTAAAACACGTATTTATTTAATTGTATTGAAGAGCATTTTAAATACTAAGTTTCAAATAATTTTGATCATAATTTTTTTTTTGGTTATATTATATGGTGTATTCCTGTGGGAATGAGATAATCTCCCGCGGTAAAAAGTAGCCTATGTCACTCTCCAGCCCTCCAACACAAAAAAAACACGCCAATCCGTCATTCTGTTTCAACGTGAAAGAAGGACAAACAAACACACACACTTTCACATTTATAATATTAGTATGGATAACTGAATTATGATTTTTAACTAGCGAAGACATAAAAATGACAGACGTGAGAAAGAGGCAGTTTTAAAACATTAAGAGCTCTTTTTAACTAATTACCTCGCTGTGATCCGTTAAAAGATATCTATGATTAGTACATCGTGAAGAACTACGTTACATAAACATACATCAACTATTGTTGGAAACTGTGCCGATGCAAGTTAACAAGTTCCATTGTCATCATAACACTATAATGGTGACTACATTATCTCACGTATTCTTAATATCCATACGCGTCTATGTATTTTATTCAGAAAATGAACGCGCCGGCTTTTTGCTATATAACTTTTTTGTGCGTAATCGTGATTGAACAATTAGTGTCATTTGTAGTTGTGGCTTGATTGAACACCTATTATTGTTATTAACATTGAAATGCATATAAAAAGAGTATATAGATAATACGGCACAAAAGACTACAATGCGTTAAATATCTCATAAGTAAGTTAGCGTTAAGAAAATAATTACTATGACATACAAATACCGTCTATGCATTAAAGATTGTATTGACAATATTGCTTATTGGATGTGCTTGTGAAGACTTTAATATTTTCTTTTCACGTCTGGCATTGTTTTACGTTAAATATGTAATTAAAATATAATATTTTTTTATTAGGTTAACACTTTAATAAATATGATGCATATAACCCATGCTTATAAAAACCATCATTTATACTATTATATTTAATACATCTAACATCAAGCTAATTGAGTTTATGTTAAGTTATAATCGTCTAGAGCTTGCTTTCACGCCAGAAGTTAGGTGAAAGTTAGTTAAATGAGCAAATAGGAGAAATATAAAATTTTTAACCACAGCATTTTTATTAATATATGTATGTACATTTTAGAGTATTATTTATGTACATGGATATGTGTCACAGTTAAGAAGAAGAATTTCATTCTATTAGAATGAGCATTGCTCGTAAATTATTATTTGCTTTAAATTTACAGCACACCTTAAAGCTCAAGTTGTAAGAGTTATAAGGTCTGTGTTCGTTTAATCGAGACGAGGCGTCATTACTAGCTATCGGACGTCAATCTTGCCCTCGAGGGTCCAAGATACAGTCTTTGATTATGCTTACCGGTGTCTACTGCGAACTTTAATATAACATATTTTCTGTTTTACATAAATAGCTATCGATTTGGTAAAATCTGCATGTTTGTCTGGATATGATTTATGAGCACCAATTTTTGTAATAACTTATCTAATGAAGTAAGACGACGGTGTACGTTTTTAGCATAAGGTCGATAAATCTGTAGGGCTAATGTAAGCATAAAATGAGAATCTCCCTCTGATAGGTCTATCGAAGAGCCCAACAATCTTTACTGTAGTGTAAAACTAATATTAATATTTTGTCCCTCAAAACAATAAACTCGATGTCTCGACAACACCATTAAATTAAAGTACCCACTAAATGCATGTATAGAGCTGCATAATTCTCATCGTCCACCACATCTTTGGATTGAAGAAATTTATAGACCATAAAACATTACGATGGTTTCTTCAATGTGATGGGCCGTATCGTTAATACTATCTTCTGGAGCAAATGTAATATTTCAAGCTCATTGAGAAAGTAGAAATCTGGCATACGTCTGTTATGTTCGCTTGGTCCCGTGTTTATTTTTAGATTATCCTCATTTACTCGGGTTATACAGCAGTGGTCATTTACAAGTTACATGCAAGAAAATAGAGTATTTGTATTTCAGACGGTCTCGTTAGGACTTTCACCGTTTTACGTTTCGCTGCTGGAATTTGTGTTATGGAAATGACGCCCTTTTGCTATATCGTTAAACGCTGACATTCTATTAGATGTGGCGGTTTGCGAAGTTGAATGTACACAAATAGGTACCTCCCAGGTACGATTGTCAACTCACGCGATATTAGATATGTAAGCCCGTAACCATTCAATCTATTACTGCTGTGCTTTCCACTTTTGATTTTGCTTAGAGATTAGATTTTATGTTTTGATGACTTCTGACTTTTATAGAAGCTTCATTTACTATTTCATCTCCATATTACATAATATAATTTTCCTTCCGATTAACAATAATAATATAAACACTTCTATTTGTTGTCCACCACTGCTAATATTGGGCTATTGCAAATATACCACTTTTTATATTACAACAGTAATATAAAAACTGCTATCTATGAACATTTACAGAACCTCCTTTTTATAATTAGCAGTGTTTTTTTTTAAATCTTTATTTAAAGGCCTTCGCATAACAAAAGGGGAACACGTCGTCCTTGTAAATTTTACACATGAATATATAACAAAAAAAAAAGATTTTTTTATTATATATTGTACTATGTAATTAAGTATAATTATACACAGAACATAAAGAAAATACATATAGAAAAAATTATACCTTAGTTATTCAGCGCACAAATATCGTTGTTACAATAACAAAAGTATCACAATCTTGATCTAACCTAAATGGTTATAGCAGAGTATATCCTTAATAATGCTATTAGCTCTCAGTTCCTCGTGCCTGTGGTTTTCAATACTATTATTCAGTTAAAACGAACTATTCTAAAGTGCTAACGACCTACAAGAACTGGGTGCTATAATGGCATATCGTAGCTTCTTGCAATGCCTCGTTACGCGAGATCATACGGAACGTCCAACAGGATTTTATTATAATATTATTATATACAAAATCCATACATACAAGATTTTGCTTTACAGTGTTATAAAATGAATTCATAGATGAATCTATATTTTACTTTTATTTCAAACTAGTCGTCACTCTCCAGTTTTGCCGGGCGCACATAAATGTTTCTCTTGGTCTTCAGAGATCTTAATATATATGTATGTATTTAGATTTTTCATATATTTAATCTAAATGCTTATAAATTAAACATTTAGATTAAATCTATATAAAAAACGAATTAATAAAGAATATTGTCTTTTGTTTTAAAGTCTAAAGTAAATAAAAAAACGGTGAAGATTTTTACGTGATGGCGTGACAAAGGAAAAATCGTTTTCATTTCACATATATAAGAATACATTGTGATCTTAATATAGTACGGTATTGGGTGTTCTTGTGCAAGACATATAATTTAATCCAGTATAAGCTATTGAAGTTATTTTGCTGCTTAGGATTTACAGACTTGTTATATCACTGTCCTAGAAATGAATGTAGAAAACAATATTGGCAACTAATTGACTAAGAACCACGGAAGAAGTGTGTACCTATACGTTCTGATTTCTCACAAATGATAACAATATGGAATTTGAATTACAAATCGAAAATTGTATATGAGAAGCGAACTAGCGCCATACATTTTTATTAAATAATTCTTCAAGGTGTTTTGTAAAAAGGCAAGCATGTGTTCTATCTAACGTTGGTCCTTCTAGAGCCGTCCGGTCGCATCACCGTTAGGCAGATAGCAATCAGCAAAGATTATGCACCGCAACGCCGCAAGATATGCGCTCCTTAGTAGTGTTTATGACCGTCCATGGATAAACATAAGCGCTTCATAACTAAGCACGCCTAGCAATTGAAATACCTATCATAGCTTTGTTTATTTATAGCCTTGCATGTTAGACTTAGAAGTGCATGACTTTGAATGTAATTTCATAGTAGGTATTCAGCCTTTTTTAACGTCCCACTGCGAGCACGGGCCTTCCTTCAATACGAGGGGGATCAGGCTATAATCCACCACTATGGCCAAGTGCAGGTTGGCGGAGTTTACTTGTTTTTCGAAATTCTCACGATATTTTCCTTCACCGTAAGACAAGTGGTCAATCATATTGGAAAATGATTCGCACGTGAAAATATCAGAGGTGCGAGACCTGGGCTTTGAACCTCCTTCACTCGGTTCCCTAAGCGAGCGCGTTACCACTGGACTACCATTGGACTACATTTTTTGCCAATTGCAAAAACTATCCATCTCCAGAGCTAATCACTTCTATTTAAACGCGAGCCTGTGATTTTGTGTTTGTCATCTTTACGCTGATAGGGGGTCAATACATGGAGTAAAACTTGGATTGGAGATAGCTTATATCATCAATTAAAACGGGATTTTTATCATCATCTCTTCCAAGTGAGCGCAGTAAAGCCTGATGACTTGGTTTATTTATATAACTAGTAGCTAATGTATATAATCTTTAACTTTATTAATCTATATTCTATACTAACATTAGAAAGAGGCAGTTTCTTTGTTTAAACGCGCTTATCTCAGGAACTTTCTGATTTGATAAAATTCTTTTTGCATTAGATAGCCCGTTTATTGAGGAAGACTATAGCTATATATCATCCCGGAAAAATGTACGGTTCCCGTGGGATAGATTTGTTTTTTCTAGGGACTACATATTCTAATGTTACATATAATATTAGAGTTGAAATATTTTATTGTAGCTGTAAATTATCCTAATTTTAAGTTTTGATTGTGCTCAATCACGATTACCAAGACAAACTTACCAAGTAAGCGCGCTTATGAGTCATCAATGTTAAGTTGGGTTCAGCCATCGATTTCATAACATAAACAGAGATAAATAAAATTGGAGTGTCTGTTTATAATATTAAAATAACCGCTTTTTACTAAATGCATATGGATGTATACACGGTACATATACCAAAACAACATTTTTTACAATATTTATCTGTCTGTCTGTCTGTCTGTTCCGGCTAATCTCCGAAACGGCTGGACCGATTTTGACAGGACTTTCACTGGCAGATAGCTGATGTTATAAGGATTAACTAAGGCTACTTTTATTTTAGAAAAAGAATCAGAGTTCCGCGAAAAAAAAATTTAAATCCATGAAATTGTGAATAAATCCGCGTACGGCGTACGCACCCGAGAAAAGCGATGGTAAATCGCTATATAGTTTAAATGAATACTTAGGAGTAGCAAGCTACTATTTATGTATAAACATAGCTAACCGTGAAAACGTACCCAGGGACGAACGCGAGCGAAGCGAGCGTGAGTCGCTAGTGTACAATATAACTGATTTTATACTTATGTAAAGTACAAGAATCTCAAAATGCGTAATTAAAATATAAAGGAATATAAATAATAATTATTATAAACTTGAAAACCTACAATTGTTAATGTAAATATTTTAAGTAATGGAAGCTAATCGAGGACGACTTTAATTAACCTACATTTTTACATTTAAATCACAAATAGAAATATTTCACTACGACTAAATATTTCGCGATAATCGGTTAATTATGCATTAATGACAATTTCTTTTATAAAACAACTTAAGACTTGTTATTTTTTGGCGACTTCCAAAAAGGAGGAGGTTCTATTCTTACTTAGGTACTTTTATTGTATTCCGAATACTATGTAATGGAACGCATTTTAATTTAGATCCATTTTTAACAATAATATTGCTATCGATCTTATAAGAAATGATGATAATGTTTTTATACAAGCTAAATATAATTAATACAATATCTATATATGAAAAAAATGTGTTCCTATTATAAATTAAACGAAGTGGCCATTGCTGAATAATATATTCTACTACTTACTTTTCTTCCATACACCTGTTTTTAATCTTTTCATTCTTTCAGGCTAAGGCTATTTATAAAATAAATTATTTTAGCCGAGTCAAAAAAATATCCAACCTGTTCCCAAAACAGGTTAAGCCTAAATTAAAAAGCGTGCTGTTATTTTTTTTTTGTAACTTCAAATCAAGGAGATACGCTGTTATAAAGATAGGTGGGTCCGATCAGATCACAAATACTGACAACTGCTAACAACACGTCGCTTTTACGAATAAATGAAAAGTCATCGCGAGATATTGCCTTACTTATCTACTTGTGTATGACGGGCAAATCTACGTCCAGTAATTACAGATCTGAATGACTGTCTACTGAACATAGACAATAAGCATCTATTGCTTATAAAAACAGTATCAAGTCCACAATTGTCTTAAGTGTCGTTTACCTCTTTCTCGTGTCTAGAGTCGTGATAACAATAATTAAAGTCCAAAATGGACTATTAGTAGTGCCAAATTTGTTGGAAAAAGTAGGGTTGGGATTCTAGTCTATGTGGAGTCAGAAAAAATCATGACAAATTATTTTCTAAAAATAAACATTTAATATCGTAGTTTGATACTTTTTAGGTAATCGGCAATAAATTGAATATTATTTTATTGATATTTTACTTAAAAGACCGAAGCGATTTAATTAAATTATTTAAAAATAAGAAAGAAATGATATCAGGATGTCCCAACCAAAAGCAGGGCACTAGCAAGTTCACACTCGAATCGTATAATCGAGTGTATTATTGACCACAACTAATGATGACAATGCTACATCACGATTTAGACATTTTATGTTATTTTTTGTTTGAACTTCTGTCTGATTTTACGGCATTAAATTCCATTATGTAGCTCTGGTTTGTTCACAGATTAAATTTTTGTACAGTAAAAATATATGAGTCGGAAGTAATATGTATTTACTCTTATATTTTCATATGTCCGTCATACATCTCTAGCCACCACAAAAAGGTCACTACAAAAATTTCCCCAAGTGTTCCTATGAAATATACAACATTTCTTTATTATTAATGAATCAAATAAATATTTTTAATTATTTAAATAAAACTGTCTTTTCGGATTTTTTCGCCGATTTATTTTGATTTTTGGTTCCCGACGTTTCGATTGCTTTACAGCAATCATGGTCACGGGAGAGACTGAACTCTGAGTCTCTCCCGTGACCATGATTGCTGTAAAGCAATCGAAACGTCGGGAACCAAAAATCAAAATAAATCGGCGAAAAAATCCGAAAAGATAGTTTTATTTAAATGTCAAATATTCGCGTAAATCTAAGAAAGTATTATTTTTAATTAATTAATATTTTACAGGGTCTGGAAATCGTCAATCCGCAAGCAGCTGAAACGCGAATGAACGAAGCAAACGCGAAATATTTTTCGAATACGTCTGGTTTCTTATCAGTGGGCAAAAAGACGACATAGTGAGTGGCTGTATTGTAGCGCCTTGCGGTTACCAACGTGTACTGTTGCATTACTAAATTAAATGTACGATTGAAGATATGAAACAAATAAAACTAATTTTATACAAACTTTTGTTTTATTTTCAATAGTTTCACCTCAGTTCTCAAACAACCAAGTACTGTAATTGAGTTCAGAGTTTGTAGGTAAATACTTAAACAGTTTGCTTTTGCAAAATAAAATATATATTTATCTCTATATTTCGCATTAAATTAAGTAAGTCGGCACAGTGACCGCTCGAGTGTTACTCCATAGTCCATAGTAAAGAAATAAACACGATAAAAACTGTACATATGTATGTCAATATAAACTCGATAACGTGTCGAAATATAGCAACCTTGTAATTTACATGTTCTAATATCTTAAAATAGCCTTAGATTTTGAAGCTCCAAGAAAGGTTGATTATGACTTTTTGGTGGTGTCTTCATATGGATTGAATAACCTTGATCCGCTCAAAGTTGAATGCTCTTGGATATTTAATAGCAAATTCCCTTCAAAACAAATGATTGATCAAGTTTGTTTTGCTATTTCGTAAAACTTGTTATTTTTGATGAATTTTATACGAACCACTACCTATGTTTAATAATTTTGAGATAAAATTGTTTAAAATAGCAGTAATGACTTATCTTTTATTGATTATATTCTCGGTAATAATGTGTAGTTAACGGCCGACGAACGTGTTAATTTGTCTCGAGTGTAAGCCTCAACGAGAAACACGAGCTCGCATGCCCTGTTTACCACGTGCGTTCGCGCTGATTTAAGTGACGCTTGTTAGTTTTGCACAAAGCTATGTACAAAAAATGTTGCAGAAGTCAGAACTTTAATAAAAATAGCTATCAGTATCTAAACTAAGAACTATTTTTGGTTCATACGCTATATACGTGCGTTAACTTTCTTTTTGGTTTTTAATTTTTATTGTTCAGAAATATTTCTCTATGACGGCCCAGCATCTGTAATTCTTAAAATGGATCGAAATGAATAATATACATATATGTATTTAGTTTTGGAATATCCTAATAAGTCAAAAGATAAGATTTAAATAGAAATAATATAAAAAATTAAAGTTAAAGTAAAAGGTAACTAAGAGGTATAAAATTATATTGTGTTAAACATTTTCTTTTTTAATTTCGTGATTAAATCTTCATTCATAATATTTTTCGCGAGACATGTTGATTCTTGAACCAAATTGTATTGTTATATAAACGCTGTCTTCTTTTTAATGGACTGACTCACAAACATCTACACGTTTTTTTACTTAAATCTGGCGCATGCAATCTAATAATAATGTGGTACTCAATGTCTTACCAAATATTTGTAAAATAAAAAGAAAATATAAAAAAAAACCGACGACTATATTATAATATGTTTACTGTTGAAATGGTACGGCCCACTCTGATTCCGTATAGAGCAAACAATATATAGGCACTTACAGATACTGTCATCATCAGTGATATGTTACAAGGCTCCATCATTTCAGTAGTAATATTCTCTGACTGAATCCAACTCAATCACCTTCCATGGATGGAAGTGACATGAGTAATTTCACAAACTAAAAATAAAGGTTTTCTCTAACTACTACTTAATTATATAAAAAAAGTGCTAAACTATGCGACTGGCGCTGTTACTTTGGGTTAGATTTTGCGTTGTAATTAGCACCGACTCAATTTCATTAGAAAAAAAAACCGGTCAAGTGTGTGTCGGACCACGCGCAATGTAGGGTTCCGCAGTTGCTCATCACAATAATTTGGACTAAGAAGAGGGTTTCTTGTTGTTTCACACTATGAACATTTAAAGTTAACAGTTTCGGCTGCTCATAGTAACAGGCATATTTTAAAAGTCGGTCAACTATTAGTCGTAAACTTGTAAAGTCTGCTTAGCTCTGATAGTTTTCCTTTGTACTTCGTTATACATATTACTACCGTGAATTTTTTCACGGATCCAAAAACAACCATTTAGCTGAGAGGAGAGTGGGGAAAGGGGAGGCAATGACTAACAAAAATTAGTACTTAAGCACAAAGTTTAATATTTCACAAACGGATCCCGTAAACAATAAATTGTTTTCACAAACTCGCAATATTCTTAAAGACCTATCTAACAATATCCCTCACCCCCACATATGGGGTAGCCGAAAAAAAAACATCCGCATTTTACGTGTACTTACCCTAATTTTTTTTTCAAGATTTTATTTTACCACTTTGTCGTATGCATATTCATAACAAATTACAGCTTTCTACGAGTAATACTAAGGGTATCTGAGCTAAGCCGCAGACAGACGAACGGATGAACGGACGAACATGGCGAAACTATGAGTTCCTTGTTGACTACGGAAGTCTAAAAACGAAATAACGTGTCACAATTACATTGGTTAATCACTTATAATCTAGATTATAATTTTAAGTACTTAACTGGTGGGTGATATTTGCAAATGTATATAATATCCACTGTAGTGTTACGCATTGCATTACGTTTAACGCGGGTAACTATCTGTGCTACTATAGTTCAAGGACGCCGCGTATAACTTAAACTGCACATTAAATAATTATAACACGATATATTATGTACCTTTACTTTCACAACTTTTACTGTCAGCACTACGCGACGTAACCACGAGATGTGAATAATTTAATTATGAACCATTAGTAAATATTTGAGAACTAAAATTTAAAAAAATACGGTCTTAGATGCTGAAGATAGATAAGATGTAGAATAAAAGGTTTTAAATTTAATTTATGAGTAAATAACGCGCTCACGCTTTCTGCTTTGGCAACCGCTAAAGCAACGACTTCGCAATTAATGCCATGCTTTACGCGAAATAAAATTGAGTAAGCATTTACATAGAATGCACATACGATGAACAAAACGCTTCAATTTCTAACACGGATACTATACAATTTGTATAATTAATAAACTAATATACAATGAAAAGAAGGACATTTAAATGAACTACGTCTTGTTTTCGTCACTATAAGAGAAATAGTTTAAAATTGTTTTTTAGAGCTGTATATATTTGCAAATTTATCAACATTAATGATATTCCCTGCTCATATTAGGTATTATTCTCTAATCATAGCATTTCTATACGTTGCTACAAAAGGAATAAAACCTATTCAAGTACCTTACAACATAAGCTATGCGTTCGTGTTGTTGCTACTTAGCCTTTCCGCATTCTAGAACGAAAAAATTATCTCATATATTAGTAAATACAGAAAGAATGCCAATGTTAACATAATAATTAAAAGACGTAATGAAATTATTGATATGATAGATTTGCATGTAAAAATTGCGTGGGTGAATAAAGTCGTAATGTCAGCCACATGGCCATAAAACGTGCCGATACAAGGTTGACTTTTGAGTAATTAAAATAAGTTTAAGTACGCATGGAAACGTTAACATTAAACATTACGCGATCCGTCAAGTTGATAAGGCACACCCTTAAAGAACGTTAACGGTTCATTGAAATCAAAAGAACGCACGGTGAATGCTTCGCTGAGAGTCTGAGGAACAGGTTTAGAGCGACATCCCGAGTGGCCCGCGAGGTTGCCACTTGCCGCGCAGTGCTCCGTCGGCCGCTAACGCATATGCGCGCGCACACTGGGGATTAACGTGCGCGAACCGCGAACTTGTATTACCACCTTATGACATATGATTTAACTTTACAGTGATATAAACAATATTTCGTAACAATTGACGAGAAGTGCCTGGTGTTTGTGCAATATAGTATGATCCAGTGGTCTTGTAATAACTAGCCATAGTCATGGCGAGCTTTGAGGACCTTGCCTTCGACTGGTCGACGCTTTGCCAGGAATGCCCAGAATGCTGGACAGCATCAGGTAAGGCTGATAGTTGTAAATTCTTTGGTATTGTGCATTATATGTAAAATGTAACGTTTTCTAATTATAATCAGCAGTTAATTTGAATTTTAGCAAGTTTCTTTTAACAAACTACCCACAACTTCACTCAACACCTTTCATATTTAATTGGGTGTTTCGAGATCATCTTTTTATGACTCTAACGTGAATTGTGATATTTTGCGCTAAATACTGTTACTATGAATGATTTTTTAGAAATAACGAGGTCCATCACCTTAATAAAGTGTTTTGGTATAGGAAATATATGTATGTATGTCGTGTGAAAAATTCGGGTTCTTCATTTTGTAAGTTTTTTTTGACCATATTTTATAATTATAGTATCCTACTATCCTTTTCTTTTCCATTATAGATACATATGAAAAAATACGTGTTTTTATATAAATATGTTAAGTTAAATAAATTAAAATAAATAATAATATACTGCAATTTATTATATAATATTCATTAATAAGACCATAATTTCTCGCTTCAATAAAGTGGATCTAAAATAAATATGAAAAACATCTGCAATAGTACTGAAGGCTATTTTATATTCAATACGAAACGGTAAATAGTGTATCTTTAAAGCTACAATTTAATTAAAACATTTTTTTTATTCTTGTACATTCCACATTGTTCATAGGCATTTAGGATTTAACTTAAGCGACACTAGGTGTTCCAGGTTAACAATTAGCTTAAGCTTTTTTCCATTTACCTATAAAATTAGCAAAGGTTATAATATTTAAATTATCTAATGTTTTCACAAATCTAACCAAATTACAGCATATAGAGATAATAAACGAAAAGTTTATGTAAATTACGAACTTTCTTAGAAAGAAGAATATGGATAACAATTGTTACTTTTTAGGTATGCACAGAAAGTTTTGCAGTCAAGTCTCTGCATCTGCGCTTGTCATACGTTTGCTTAATCACTTGCCAGCGTCCACGGTCACGCTTTCATATACCCAAGACGGAGTATGGGGCATCTCTTAAGATAATTTCAGTGTCGTTTTAAAGATTTATTCATCAAGACGATAATTTACATGCAATTAGTTTAGTATAAAATTATATATTCACATATTAGAAATGTAAAACACTCTCGCTTGAACTTTTGTTTTTGTTCATATATAATTAATTAGTTTAACCAAAAGATAAATTATTTTTGAAAATGTATGTTACTTATCTGTTAAGTTATTTTTCGGTCAATGTTGGCTATCACGTTCTAACACTTATCTTAATTCTTATTATCAAATACACAATATTAAATAAACAAACTCGATGTGTTTTTAATATTTGGTGTATTTTATTAGTGTTTTTGCAATTATTTTGCAATAATTTCATATTCAAAATGGTCATGGCGCTGCAACTATAATTACCTGTCCTGCAGTAGTTTCGGCTCTATCTAGTACATTTAATTTAGTATGATATGTCATAAGAAAAATAAAAAAAAAATAGGATGTATTCATATCTTTCCCTTTAAATCTTTAATTAAAAATGACATCAAAATGGGTAATTTACATGCATTAAAACTAATAATGTAAAAAATTACCGCTTATTAATAAACGTTTAAATCGATATACGATTAAAGGTATAAAAATCTTTTTTACAATAACAATAAAAAGTATCGTTATTTTATATAATATGATGATATAAAATTAAATTTGTTACACCTCAAAGGTTTTTGACCTTAAAGGTGGTTAACCATAAATTATGTTAAAACTTTCAAATTTTCCGCGGCCGGAAAACATTTAAAAAATAATAAATATATTTCTATATTTTTTTTAATAACTTATTTGTGCAATCTATATATCTATACAGATAAATAAAATTGAAGTGTCTGTTTGTAATGTCAATAATGTTTGAATTATATACGGTACTAATAAGAAAAACACAATATTTAAAATTTTTGTCTGTCTGTCTGTCTGTTTGTTCCGGCTAATCTCCGAAACGGCTGGACCAATTATAACGGGACTTTCACTGGCAGATAGCTGATGTTATAAGGAGTAACTTAGGCTACTATTATTTTAGAAAAAGAATAAGGGTTTCGCTCAAAAAAATTAAAACGTACCTAGGGACGCACCCGAGCGAAGCGAGTAAGTAAGAAAGAGAGTAAGTCGCTAGTACTTACTATTATTTTGAAAAAATTAAAACGTACCTAGGGACGAAAGAATAAAATATAAGTAATTTATATCCTACTAGCGACTCACCCTCGCTTCGCTCGAGTTCGTCCCTAGGTTGCTTCCCAAAACAAAATTAATTAATTAATTTGGTTTTAATTTTTATTTCTAAAATAAAAGTTGCCTAAGTTACTCCTTATTACATCGGCTATCTGCCAGTGAAAGTCCCGTCAAAATCGTTCCAGCCATTTTAGAGATTAGCCGGAACAAACAGATAGATAGACAGACAGACAGACAAAAATTGTAAAAAATGTTGTTTTGGTATATGTACCGTGTATTCATATGCATTTAGTAAAAGGCGGTTATTTTAATATTACACACAGACACTCCAATTTTATTTATCTGTATGTATAGATAAGGTAACTGGTAAACAAAATAATCCCTGGATATTAAAACAATTTAAAGAGTGAAACTGTTATAATTACTCAAATTACGCAATACTTTTTTCGGTTGATAACTCATTTTACTTTCATTCCCACCAAAGGGCATTATTACCGATTGTAACAATAATTTACCCAATTAATACGTGCAATTATCGCTTCGATAACTTTTATCTCAGTTTTCTCACGATAGGTACTATATAACGTATTCGTTATTGAACTCCAAAATTATTCAGTCAATGATTTAAACGTCTAACCTTTTATAGTAACTGAATTATACTTCGTTAAAATTTAATTCACGATTCTAACATGAACAATTGTGTAATATCTACGGTTATTTACTAATTTACGCTTGGTGAGAAAAAATATTATTTGATGATATCTTTAATTTGTGTTGTTTAAAAATGTTTAAGAGTATGCATACTTTTAAAATGCCATGGAAATGGTCACCGAAATGGTAGAACCTATTTCTATATAGAGATCGTTTTCTGTAGCTTTATAGGACCTCATAGAAGTTAGGATTAACGATGGAATATTGATATTTTTGTCATGGTGATTTTTTAAATTATCTGTATGGTAATCAATCTCAAAATAAGCCTGTTATTTCTAAGGTATAGGCGCGACTTTGATACTGACATTACTAAGATAGTTAATGCTTATTGATCAGTTAGATGTACATTGTACAGTGTACTGTTATTTCTTTTTATTTCTACGGTCTATCTCCATTACTAATAGAATAAAAACGAATCATTAACAATGTTATTTGATATGAAATAAAGACGTTATTAGAAAACTTATTGTTCGTTATGCCTTGCAAAACTTAGCTATCCGTAGTACACAAATTGTTTAGATTTTTTACTTTGGAATTATGAATACATATATAATAAATTATGTTGTATTAAATTAAAATGGTCGCTTTTTAAAAAAGAAATAACTACATAGAATTAAATAGAGAAACTATTAAAAATTGAAAGTTTTTGTAACAACAACCGTTATATTACCTAGTATTTAGTTTAGTTAGGCATTGAGTTTGTTTATAGATAGGTTGAGTGCTTCTAGACATTACTCTAACAAAAGCGACACATTAGTATGGATTTCTGTTTATTTTTTATGTAAATATTGAACGCGTTCTAAATCATCATTTGAAAGGGACAAGTGTCATTAGAATAACAATAAGGCTGACATGGCTAAACTACCGTTAGCGCGTAGCAGCCGAATTCTTGACTCGTAGGCGCACTTAAGTTCGCTATTAGGGCCACCAAAGTGTTGTGACCTTTATTTCTTTAAACTTAAATATAAGCGCGGATGTATTTTCAACAAATATGTAGGCGACACAGCTCGTTAGCTTGCAATTTATTTTAAGAAATTATGTACACTTCTACCAAATGAATTTCTAAACATAGTAAAATGTAGAAATGAACTGTCCTCATTAAAGTAGCCGCCTCTCATATAGATATTACGCTAATAATTGGTATCTACATTTCTACATCTATAGATGTTGTTAATTAAATGCTATAAACATGGTAACATTTTTTCAATGTATTTTCCTATTATTATATTACAAATCTCATTGTTTAAAAGTATAGAAATAATTATAGATAAAATGTGTATATTATCGTAATATTACTCAGCAATCTTCACTAAGCGCTCAAAAAAACTTTTTGCATCGATCTCTACAGCAATTTAGTAAAAAAATTAGTATCTTGCAGATTCCAGATGACGCTGCAGCATCAGGCCTAGGTTACCATGTCGTTGCAATGTCATTGAAGTAACGGGATACCAAGTTTCGAATGGATTAGATCTGTGGAAGTTGCTCATATCCTTTTACCGTCTACAAAAAAGCTGCTGACCTGTAAACGCCTGAACGGATTTTCTTGATTTATAGCTAAGAACACTCAAGTCACCTTTCAAACAAAAAATCGAAATAAAAATCGATTCATCCGTTTGGGTGCTACAATGTTACAAACAGAGACACAGGTACATGGACACACAAGCACACACGTTAAACTTATAACACCTCTTTTTTACGTCGGAGTTTAAAAAATAAGTTACTATAGAAAATTGCAAAATGTTTTTCAGTTCAGTTGCAATAGAATCAGCTGCATCGAATATGTATGGATTAGGCTCTTGTCAATGCAGCAGACACCTCATTTAATTATTCATACAAATTACATACAAAGTGGATGTACATGACAAACATGCTATACAATAGATCGTTCTTTCTGAAGCCAGTGAAATATACTTATTCAAGAGTTTATTTAACTGTTTTATACACAACTGTACGTAAATTTAATCAATATCAACGCTAATATTAAGTTATACACAGCTGGATAAAAAATATTGCCCACACTAAATAGGAAATCCATATGAACAATAACAGCACACAGGTGTATTATGTTACAAAATATTTTTAAGTGCGTACGCTTTAAATACTCTTCATAATATGTGTAATTCTTTATCCGGCCTTGGACTTTTCATTATTCAAACTATAAGTAAATATAATTTACTACATTCTGTTAAGGCTTTTAATTGTTTGTCTTTAGAAACCATCATTATTTATTCAGTATAAATATTTATATATTAATATGAAGTGGCAAAGGTAATCGTTGCTCTCAACATTAAAACATATTTCTTTTATTTGTTTGCTAGTGGAATGACTTTCTTTTTCTCGTTCTTAGAAGTCATAAGAAAATGAATTATAAATAGAAATCAAACTTTTAACTATAAGGTACTGAACCTACAATGTTTATTGTAACCAGTAATTATCCGTTTGATATATTATGTAAATATACTCTTGGTAATGATTTTGGCGCAGTGAAACCCCTATATAACTAATTAATTTACACCGTCAATTTTTTAGAAAATAATTCATCAAACCTTACGGAACGATTTCCATGCAATGTAAATGTTATTGTACAAATACACTGCCATTTGTCTTGGATTTATAAGACAATATGGCGCTGTTTACCATCACTTAACAACTTTTTTCGACATTATTGGCAAAAAGTATAAATTCAGATACCCTTGACTGGACGTAAGTCACTACGTCCTACGTCCTACGCACTACGTCCTCTACCGTAATCATATATAAACCTAAAGTTATCGACAGACTAATAAAATATATTTTTTTATTAAAATATAATACAACTAGCGAGTCACCCTTGCTTCGCTCCCCATACAAACTTTCATCCCCATTTTCACTCCCTTAAGGAATGATTTCCGGGATGAAAAGTATCCTATGTCATTCCTAGGGTCTCAAACTATATTGTTACCAAATTTCATCTAAATCGGTCCGGTAGTTATTGAGTTTATTCGTTACAAACATACAAAAATACAAATCTTTCCTCTGTATAATATTAACATAAATAGTATGATAAAGATAACAAATTGAATAATAACATTTCCTAAGATGTTAAACTGAGCTCTACTTAGTAAGCAAGTTGCTTGTACACTTGCATGATTGCGGGAAGGGCTCGGTAGGAACTAAGAATGAATATTAAATACAAGTTTTATAGTTGTTACCTATTTAAGTTGGCAAGGTAAACATAATCTACACCTCTGTAGACCACTTCCCTTATCAAGCAACTTCGTTATTAAACTAATTAGAAAGGTCATTCGCGATTTCTAAAAGTCTATTCCGTTTACATAACACAAAATTGTAGAGGCTACAGGTGACTTCCTATAATATGCTAATGGGTATCCCACGGGAACCACTTTTCACAGTTTCTGGACCGTATTATTTTTAATATAAAAAATATTACATAGCTTTCCCCACGGAGTCGTAGAATGATGTTAGATATAGTCTATAACCTTCGCCAAGAATTGGGCTATCAAAGGCAAAAAAAAAATTAAAACCTGCTGGTAGTTCCAGGAATTGCCGCATGCATACAAACAAAATAAGCAAACAAACTTCAGTTTTATTATATTAGTATACATTTATTAATTTAAAAAAAAAATTCAAGGTGAAATCAAATTATGGATTTCGTATATTTTATAATATACACATTATTCGATTTATAATATTGAGCCATAGCCATCCTCAATAAACGGGCTACCTGACTCAAAAGAATCTTTCAAATAGGATCAGTAGTTCTTGAGATTAGCGTGTTCAAACAAACAATGAAACTCTCCTCTTTATAAAATTATGTATATTATATAGTATATAGCATAGATTAGTAGATAACAATAGTTATTTATTTATTAAATTATTCTTTTTTTTGTTTTCTAGTCGTAAAGTTTAATGGTTTATTCTTCCTTTAATTAGTAACCACTAATATTTTAATTACATCTAAACAGTATTACAATTTATATATATTCACAAACATCTTACTACAATAAAAACTTAAAAAAATAAAATAAAAACCGACTTCCAGGCACTGAAAAGTAACTCCTGTTTGGTTATTTTTTACTTTTCAGTGCCTGGAAGTCGGTTTTTTTTTAAGTTTTTATTTTTCCATTTTTAGTGTAGACGTAATAAGCAGGTAATTTGTAAGAAGAATAAGAAGAAAGATTTTTAAAAACATATTCGATTAAGCCATTTATTTAAAAACCGCTTGACCGATTTCGATAAAAATTATATGGGACCACCGAAGAAGAATACCCTTTGAAACAAAAAAAGAATTTTCCAAATCGGTTCAGGCGACCTCCTCCTTTTTTGAAGTCGATTAAAAACAGTCACTAAACGATGTTTTTATGTTTTATGGTTTAAAAATTGACGTAAAGAAATTATAATTTACATAAATTGAATTTCTTTGATTGATTTTAAATAACAAATTAACACATTCGATAAGATTAATATGTGCAATGATATATAGCTCCGATATCAATTAAAGTTACATAAGTATCTAGTATCTATTTATTACCATAGATTACATATTCGTAGATAACGTGAAGAAAAGTTTATATAGGGTATATAAAGTTTTATTCATATTTTCCTAGTTCATTGGACGTCGTTATTCCTATAATAAAACATATGTAATAATACACATTTTACATTTTATTATAAAACATATCATTAAATAAAGACTACCACTGCCCTTAAAAATAACAAGCAAATCTGTATATAAATAGGCAAAGACATAACAGTTCCGTACTTTTGTTTCCGATTTCCATTTTTTTTTAATTTAGAATAGCTATTGACACGGTAATGTATTTACATTACCGTGCTATTGACGCGTTATAGTGTTAACAATAACAAAAATGGAATCTTGTTTTTTTTATATAGATAGATAAATTCTATTAAAATATGTTTTTTTTTTCAATAATTATTATGGTCGAAATACGATTCTTTGGCGAACACTAGTTATTGTAATTGATTAAACTCACTTTATGATGTAACATTTAGAGCCGAAAGTTTAACTCGCTGCATGGTTTCATCATTTAAAGCCAGACATACGATAATGGCTTTAAAATGATTCTGGGATTGTGTAGGTAGTAGCTTAATAGCTTTCTCTATATGAACATGAAAAAGAAGCAAAAAAAGGGATTATTGCCTTCCCTATATCCTAATCTTATTATATCTCAAACTTTAACTGTATTACAATATTCAATGTTGTTTTTTTAATGCAAACTGTATATTAAAAATATTTAGTTACTATTTTTTGATATTCAATACCTTATATTATGTGGATTGAGACAATTCTCATTCACGTTACACGTGAATAGTTTTTATTTTGGAACCTCAAATATGGACTTGAACAATAATATTATCTTACTATAAAAAAAAAACTGGTCGTAAACAAATACAGGATAATATGATACTTATAAATTAGAAGTAGCAAAATCAAAATCATTATTTTTTATTTATTGTATTGTGAGTGATTTGATAAGCAATAAACATAATCGTAAATTCTAATGCTAGCACTAAGGTATTAGACTAACAACATAAAAACAAATCTTATCTATTTTTAACCGACTTCCAAAAAAGAGGAGGTTCTCAATTCGTCGGAATCTTTTTTTTTTTTTTTTTTTTTTATGTATGTTCACGGATTTCTCGAAGACGGCTGAACCGATTTGAAAAATTTTTTTTTTGTTTCAAAGAGTATTCTTCCCCGGTGGTCCCATATAAATTTTATCGAAATCGGTCAAGCGGTTTTTAAATAAATGGCTTAATCGAATATTATGTTTTTATTAAAAATCTTTCTTTTTACAAATTACTTGCTTATTACGTCTACACTAAAAATGGAAAAATAAAAACTTTTTAAAAAAAAATAAAAACCGACTTCCTGGCACTGAAAAGTAAAAAATAACTAAATAGAGGTTTTCATTTAAAATAGATACCTAATCAGATATTTTCGAAGTCGGTGCCAGCCAATACAAATCAAAGCACACCGACTTCGAAAATATCTGATTAGGTATCTATTTTAAATGAAAACCTCTATTTAGTTATTTTTTACTTTTCAGTGCCAGGAAGTCGGTTTTTATTTTTTTTTTAAAAGTTTTTCGTTAGTTTTTAAAGAATGTGTATAAAAAAATATTAACATTATATCTAACAATCCAGTTGTATATGGGCATTTGGGACTTGTTTACTTAACAGCAGACAACTAATGGCGGTAAATTGTACCTGTAAAGGTAATGTGTATAATACTTTTAAATAAGGACGTTGACCGAGCTTGGAGACTAGTTCGAGCGGAAGGAAAATAGATAACGAGATTTACTGGTTGTAACATAATATAGGTGGAGTAAAAATCAACTGATTGTGATATTTGTTCATTACACAAAAGCTAAGAAATATAATTATAACTTACTAGCGACTCACCCTTGCTTCGCTCGTGTTCGTCCCTAGCTTGGATATAGTAAAATGGATATAGTATGTTATCCTTAAGAGATAGACATATGCCATCGCGAACTTTTTTGTAGACCTTTTTAAGGTGTACAATACTGTAGTATATTATTATGATCTATGTTGTAGTGTTCAGCCAGCGTATGCAAAGTAAGCGCAATAAAATGTGTTTATTTACGACATCACATTAGAAACCTCTAAAATTATCATTGTTTCTCTACTATATTATGCATGTGTTATGCATATAAACCTTCCTATTGAATCAGTCTATCTATTAAAAAACCGCATCAAAATCCGTTGCGTAGTTTTAAAGATCTAAGCATATATAGGGACAGACAGCGGGAAGCGACTTTGTTTTATACTATGAAGTGATTTATATAGGTCTGCCAGGAAGGGCTCTAGCACTACGATACCAGCTCTTTCGTACATTAGAGGATTTTTTAAAGTTACATAAAATAACCAAAATGTTATCATACTTTGCAGAATTATAAGAAATTACGTAATTTTTCGGTAGGTAAATTTATACCTTTCGACTATTTAATTAATGTTAGCCATATTTCAGTAAAATGAGCTAGGTACGTCAAAAAAATGGTACCTAACGATTTAGGTAGGGATAATGTATTCTATAAGTATAGGTACGTTTTTATAATACATACTTTCAAGACACGATGCGACATTTTGACGTTGACATGACGATTGTACAGTCTAATTTTTTAAAACATATAGACGTAGGATATCTTACACCACAACAATAAAAGGATTCGAACCAGTCAATTGTAGTCGTTTTGCTTGTGAATACGAGGTTTTTCAGTAACGTGATATTTGTCACACTCGTGAGACTGGGGCCGCTGTCGAGCGTGACTGTGATCATGGTGTGAAGTTGTGAACTGAGGTGTCATTGAACGTTGGTCACTAATAAGCGGTTTAAACTAAAAAAAAGTTTTATACACAAGCGATTGGTATACAGAATCTGTCAAAAAATCTCATGGTTTATAGAAAATTAACCACAGAGACATATTTTCTGTAGATCCACTAAGCTTGAAAAAAAAAAGCACTCTAAATCTATCTTTTTACTTTGTGTGTTGTTGTATCTTTGTGTGTTTAATAATGTTTAATTTTATTACTTTACTAAATTAAAAGAATATAATTAAATGTGTAACTCATCTAAACTATACAAAAACGTTAATAAACTTAATAATTCTAAATGCTTATTTAAATAAACATTATTTATTAAAAAGACATTATTTTGTATATTATTGTGAAATTGCAATTTATTATATTTTAATATTAAATGCTACAATATGATAGAATAATTTTGCCTCCTTTCCAATATGACCTAAGTTTTGAAAAAGTGCCCAATTTTTAATACTTTTTAAAATTTATATAATAGTTAATTAACTTTTATTTTCGTAATTGATGTCGATTACAGCAATATTTATCTACGTTTAACAACACTGCGAAAAGTAAACAAAATTACAATCTTTCCCTTGAGGACAATTACGCAACATTTAGCTCAAGGAAAATAGGTACTAATAAAATGACTTTCTTTTTATTTAATATGATAACAAAGTATAATTTGCTAAAATTAAAGTTCAAGCGAAATTACATTATGTACAAGCTTGAACGCAGATAGTAATTATTATTTCTTAATTTATTATGTTAATATTTCGGAGAAAAATAACCGGCTTTGCCTTTTTCCTCTTAAAGTAGACAAACACAGAGTATTTTATTGCTTTTTTCACTTTTTATTATAATAAAAATAAACAGAAAAATTATAAGAGTACATAAAATATTACATAAATATAAATTTCACAACAAAATTAAAATATTTTTTACGCTGGATGATTCTTATACGAAAAATAACTTAGAAGTCCACCCTAGATTACCTAACTTTACATTACTATGAATATGTACTGCATTAAAAATATAGGTAACTTAATTTTAAATTTAATATTAGATAATTATGTATACCTTTTTTTTTTGATTCGTGGGGAAACCCATGTACGGCTGCCTGGGCGCAGGGGGCGCGCGAGGTATGTGGGACTCCTGCCGCGAGAAGCGCACCCACTAAAACCACCACGGTGATCCCGTTCGCAAGAGACAGGGCCACGGGGTCGCTTTCGCATTCTATCGCAACCCTGTCAGCGATGCTCAATGTCGAGCTCCCTAAGTACCTACCCATATAATTATTTCACTTTCATATCGCTTTTTTATTAATTATAAAGTTTTATTTAAATAGTCTTTAGACAAGCAGTTTTGAATCGAGAACACAAAATTATAGCGTCTTTCTTATCTATCCGAATTATTACGTAATTTTTCATGGATTTATTCAGATTTAGAGTTTGTTTCGGAAGTCGGAACGCTCATCAGTAGATATATAAGCGACAAAGCTAAAATTAACATAAAATATTCTTATAACGTAAAGTTACCCAAGATATACAATTATTATGAATATTTCATTACAATGCGGAAACTAATTAATTAATAGACTACGACTATGTCTGTTATTACGATTGTTAAATATGTACATCGAATAGAATTGGTAAGGAAATTATACCTAAAGGTTATAGATTTAAATAAAAATGGCCACATTGAAAATTTCCATGGAATAGCATTATTGGCGTTTTAACGTCATTTAAATCGTTTAAGCGTTTAAATCTTTATTTTACCTATATGAAAATTCAATTTTTTTTTTATTTATCAAATAACTTGATGTTTAATACGAGTACATACTTATGAAAATGATATTTTAAAGATCTGATGTCGGTACTATTATAGTTACCGATATTACACAGCTCTTAGTAAATGATAGAGTTTTATGTTCGTAAATAGACAATAAAAGTAGATAATTCCAATTTCTAAATCTGGTCCCGCATTTATGAGTCAAGAAAATAATTTCAAACTATAAAGATTGTATAAATTTAAAACGACGTTTTCCGTATATGTATGTTTTAGCTTTAAAGCTCTAAAGCTATAATTTAAATTTTTATTTTTGAATCTAAATTAAATTCTTTAGTAACTTATAATATGAATATGATGTTAAAGCCGTTAAGCGTGCGATGCGAATAGCAACACTAGATCGCAAGTACGCCTCACGAGCCGCATTCCATCATGTTGATTTACTCCCAGCATAGCAGAGTGACACCGAACATTTCAAATGAATTACTTTATGCGTCTCTGTCGTTATAATGTCACGTATAGATAGATCCGTTTCACTATTATAACCTGTATCTATAACTATACCCTTGAAACAATTATAAATTGTTTTGCTTTTCAAGGCTGTATATAATATTTTAATTGCGAAGTACTGTTGCGATTTTTTTTTTAAATTCACATATTTTAGGCAGGTAAAGTCATAGACATTATCTAAATAATTATTAATAAATAAATTAAATCTATCTAATCTGTTTGTTATGGTTCATTACTAAGACCGAGTCAGGAAAAATCGATTGCAGTAATTTTTACTATAAAGACAGTTTGCGCTATGGGACGAATATTTCCATATCGGTTAGACCTTAAACTGATTCCCAGTAAGCAGTAAAAAGTTCATCAAAATGTTATTATTATACACCATTACACAAGCCATTTGCTTATTTCTTTTCATGCATAACACGATTTTATTCTTCTTCTATTTACCTACTACAGATAGCGTGTATTTTAATTTTCCCTTACTTATATAACAAAAAATTATACTGACTACACTTTATTTTGGTACATTAAATAGTTTTTGTGGCATAATAGTATAGGTATCACATGTAAAATAAGGAATCAATCACTTAAATAAAGATGCTGATGAAGATGAATGATTTTTGTAGTATACTAAAATATACCTCGTATACAGAGTACAGTCTTTAAAATATTATATTATATATCGATAATATCGTTACAACTAGCGCTTATTGTAATTTAATAATGTCAATATTAATAAAAATGAAAATTATTAAAGTGAATTAGTATAAATAAAAAAAACCTTAATTTTAGGAAACCTGATATAAAATTAGACTACAAGGACAGCAATGAAAAAGGAACTACATAAGTAGATACATACATACATATGTGTAAAGTGCATGTCATTAAATCTCTGATTATTACATCTATAAAAGAATATTATATAATATTACGTAAACATTTAAAGATATTTTATGTTTTTACTTGCATGACTTTAAGTTGATTTACTTTTTTCAGATCATATAAAGCGACTAGTTAAAATTAAAAGTTATTAACATATATTTGGCTTAAATAGGCGAAATGGAACAACCCATTTTAATTGTTGTAATTTACTCAAATGCACATATGTAAGTCCTTAGACCCAAAGTAATCATTCATCCATTTGCAAGATTTATAGATAAATTTTGCAATAAATTAATTAGTTTTTATATTATTATCATAGCCACTAGATTTATGATGTATTTAATTTATAACGTTTGAAACTTAAAAGCGGAAGTATCCGAGAGCTCCTAGAGGCACTTCCAAAATCTTGTGAGCGTGCATCTTGAAAAAAAAACAATTTCAAAAAAATAAAATGTATTAAACAAAAAAAAAGCAAATAGCATTTTCCGACGGTTTAACTTGACTTTTTATGACATGTTTTTGGATTCCAATATGAGTTATTTTAATTAACTATTCACAACCGAATGTTACACTAAAAACTATCTTTGCAAAAATGGTAAGAAATGAGGTTTTTTTTTAAATTTCGATGTGTGTCGTTTACAAATAAAAAAAGACCGTAAATCCCTCGCCTTCTTTTCGCACGTTTATCAATTTGTATTAGTTCCGTGATAGGCGCCTATCAAGTTTGATTATGATGTCTCGCATAAATATTACGTAGCGTCAAGCGTGGTTGATAGTTTGCTGTCACGAACTAGCGCCAAAAAACTTTTATGAACTAGGAGCTAGCTAGAAGTTGCAAAAAAGTTAAGCAATCTACGAAAAAATAACATTTTTTTTTTGCTTATTTTTGTAAAGAGTTTGGAATTTTAATACAAAATATTTTTTCCTCCAATATCAGGCGAAAATTAGTTTCGGTTAAAGAAATTAAATCTTATCATATGATAATCATTAAGTGTGACAAAATTAAAAGTTTCAAAAATCATAATGTACTTAATGTACTTAAAGTGTACATGCATAATGCATATACACTTCCATGCCTTTGTGTATATCAGACTGAAGGGCAAGTTACGTATGCAATTTGTAACTTTGGAAAGGTCATCAGTATTTACGTAAAGTATTAACGTAATATCGCCGCTTCCGTTTTTTAAAACTATTTCACGGTAAATATAAATTTTCCGATGGCTATGAAATCATTGTATAATCCTCATAAATTTTCTAAGTGAAATAGAAATCAGCAAGTTTGTTGGATAAAATTGAAACTACATAAACAGAAATGGATAATGTTTAGTAATTATATTAAAATGTAAGGAAAATAGTTTTCTAAAATGAGAAAATCGTCAGGAAAATATCACTCTAAAGAGGATGTGATGCGAAATTATGTTGACATTAAATCCATATCTTTTTTTGCATTACAGTTGCAATAACAGCAAAACAAATAATGTTCTGTAAAATTAAAAGCATATTATACGAATGGCATACACTGTTAATGATGTTGGTAAGAATATTAATATCAAACTGGAGATTGTATGTCTTTCTAAAAAATATATATGTATATTTCAATCTTCTTGTATGGATGTATTGAATAGTTTTTGCGTTTGACGCGCATTTTGTAGTCATTTGTAAAAGCTAAGTCGAGTCGTTATAAATCGCTTTATATTAATATTGTTATGTACTTTGACAAGTAATAAATTGCCGTTTTTTTTGATATGCAACTTAATAACTTGTTAAGTGATTAATATAGCCGTTATATAGCAAACGATTCGCCTCATTTAAGAAACAACGGATATTATTAATCTTAAGAAGAATTAGGTAAACTTATATTTATGTTCGTTAAACTAATACTGAACTCAAATTGGACTTGATCAATCTTTGGCTTAACCTCCATATCTTAAAAAGTCTACGTTCTAAATACCAAACAATACATATGAACGACTCTTATGGCGCGATAATTGTAGTAACAGAGCAGTAAAAAAGTTAGTTAAAATTTTGTTAGACTATTTAGAAACTTCGCAATGATTTATATCCTATGGAGTAAGACGTAATTCCAAATTATTCAAGTACATAGGTACATATCTACACTCTGCAATATACTGTTGGAGTCATTTCTTGTTCAACTACCTCGGTGGTGTAGTGGCTACTGGCTAGTATGTGTACGGCTGCATATCCGGACGTCCTGGGTTCGAGTCCTGAGTCGAGTCAAGTTTAGTCTTTTTGTTTAGTAAGCCTCAGTAATAGCCCGGAATTGGGAAGTTGGCGGTGTTTTACCCCCATGCCTCGGAGACAACATCTAAATCCGTCGGTCCTGCGCCTTAATTCTCACTGGTCGTGTCAAGTATTCGTCCCACCGGAGTATGAGAGTTACAGGAATAAAGAGTGCACTTTTGTTTGCACGCACACTAATGCACTGTAATATCTCTTGCGCAAATGGATAGTCCCAATGAGATTGGCCGCCGTGGTCGAATTCGGTCGGGAGGGCATTATTATTAATTTATTATTTGATTAAGAAATCTCTAGGTATATTCCGATAGACATAAATATAGGTAATTTGTTCAACTGGGGGGGTTATTCTGTATACGCCTGCGAAGGTTCCTGGCGCAAATAAGAGTATTTTACTTCGGTCATTTGTCTTTCATACGGGTAAGTCTCTAGCAATGAATAATTGTATAACTAATTGCATGCCTTTATTTAAAAGTTATAAAGCCAAAACATTTTTTTAACATTCATAATAACACGTGTCACGTAATATCATCTCATCTCATATCACATCATCGTAGTATTTGTTGTCTAGTAATTTTTCTCACGGATAAATTACACTTTACTACGTAACAGTGAAAGTAGTATTAAAATCGATCATATTTTAAAATAATGGATAGACAAAAATATAGATCACTTTACATTTGGTAGTATATTGTAATCAACAGAGCAATTTCTTTATTCTACGCCTGCGGGTACAGTGCGTGGGTATTCATGGTGCAAGCTATTACTTCTTATGTTGTAATATGATGATACGAATCTCGTTTTCTAGTGCTCAATATGTAATCCTACACGTATGTATCGTAATACCTCATATTATTGGTCCGAGGAAAATTAAAAGTTGGCTAGTATATTTATTACCGAAATGTCTAAATCTTTTATTCGAAGCCGTCTGGTGTGCAACATATTAGGAGTTTTTACATCAGTCGCATTTTAATTACATACTTTATGTTGTAGAGTATCGTCTCTTGAATAAAACCATGCCAATGCCAAAAAAGCAATGGTATAAAAAATATTTTTCCATAAAAATATCTTTTGAGATTTTTTCGCGGATTTATTTAGATTTTTGATTTCCGACGTTTCCAGCAATCATGGTCACGAGAGAGTCTTATATAGAGAACATATTTTTACTTCATTTTGAACAGAATTGAGATGGGAGATCGTTTTATTTGTATAATTTTTTTGTGCTTTACTATGTACATTAATCTGTCCGTGAGCAGTGTTAAACCATGTCAAAGATCTAAACAAGGTGGGCTAAATAATTGTCTAATATTTTGTAAAACGTGACTCTATTTTATGTTTGAAAATTACTTTTATATGTAAATGTTATTATATTATACTCCAAATGGGCATAATTCCCATGCATAGAGGTAACAACTCTGTAAAAACTCCATAGTATTATTGTTATAATGAGAGAATCATACAAATAATATTTAAACATTTTTAACTCTTAATTGTTTTGAAAATTTTCAATTTTATATTTTATTAAAATTAGTAAAAAAAGTAATAATATACGAAATAATTAGTAGATGTCAATTATTTTATACACTAGAACACTTAGGTAATATTTATAAATTGGCTCCACCATATGTAAACTCGTAATATTTTATTGTAATCTTATCATAACTAAATTCAATTAAGTTAGTAACGTATTTACTATTATGTGATTCGTTGTTGCACATTTTCATAAAAGCGATTAACAAAGGAACGTTTTGCCGGAAAATGCTGTTGATAATTTTAATTATCGATTAAAATCAAACATTTTAATGGAATGTGGTCGTGAATTAGTTTTTGAAAAAGATATGCTTTTGAAATTTGGTAAGTTTATAGAATGTATATGTAGATAAGGAATTAGTTTTTACAATAAAATAACAATTAACGTTTAGTTTAGTTTGTTGGATATTTTTATTTACAGTACAGATGTATGTAGGCTCAAAAGTGTTACCTAAGCCTATGTATCAAGAAATTCATGGTCCTTTGTGTGGGTCAAATTTTATAAACTATCCATCACGATCTCGTTTTATGGTAGACAAGAAAAGAAGTCCACATCTAGTAGTTTTACATAGAGGGAAATGTAAAAAAATTTGCCAAATATACGCCCCTGTTTGTGCGAGCGACATGAAAACATACCATAATGAATGCCAACTACAATATGCGAAGAAAAATAATAAAAAATTGCATGCCAAATTTAGAGGTAAATGTTCTATGTTGCTTTTGACACATTCTAGGAACATAACTAACCTGGTGGGTGAAGATTACTATTTCGGTTCAGTGGAGGAAGAACCTTTTGATCCAGACAAATGTGTCTTACATTGTTAGAATATGCTATTTATCAATTGTTAAATAAATTAAATTTAACATTACATTTTAAATAAAACCACCAAAAGGTGTAATTATCACTTTATTTTATCATTAAAACACTTCAAAATCATTTACTAAGTGTACGTAAATTCGCTCGTGGTGTCGCGGTCGTCCTTTTTTAAAGTTAATTTTCTCTTTTCTTTTCTGAAAAAATGATGAACTTGATAAAAACGTGTCCATTCTGATTTTATTTATTTATCTATCATCGTACCATGTCCGTAATTATAGTACAAGCGAACTCACACTGTTTTCTTTACCTATTTACCTACATTATACATACCATGTTATGTATAATTTTTGCAAAGGACCTAGTTTTTCTTATAATATTTAAACGTATTTCTATAAATAAAATAAAAAGTAATATAATATAAATGAACCATAATTACTTTTGTAAATACTTGTCTAATATATCTAAAGTATCTTGCATAATGTCGTCTTTCTTTTTGCTGTTTAAATAATTTATTAATGGACGACTTGGAACAGAGTTTATAGATGCAAACTTAGGTACTAGATTTTCTTGACACGGTGAAATATATAGTATCGTAAGACTTGGGTCTATTAATACTTTATCCTGTTCGAAATCACATATATTGTTATATGTTATTCCATTTGATGCGCATATTTCGTTATATTTTACCATATCTTCATATTCACAGTGAATTAAATTACCATGCGCGATCGTATGAACGAAATACAGCTTTGTAAGTATCAAAGATATTACTGCTAAAACTGAAATTATTATAATTATTAACAATCCAATCTTATTAATTATTTCTTTATTGTATTTTGTTAACTTTCTCACCAGCTGTTAGTGACATTTTTACAAACCGAATAAAATTTTTATTAAAACAACAATAAATCGAACTTGCTGCTTTAGAAAAATAAAACACAGTACGTATATTTCAATTAATATAGCAGTGCTGAAACTAATTGTTTAGTAATTGATTAGTTAAGTTTGAAAGTTATCATTAAAACTTAATAATGTGATTATTTTATCCATGTGATCAGACTGGCTAAAACAATTTCTCGCATTTTCTTTTTACATTATTATTTATTTTTTTAATATTAATAAATACTTGGAGTAAGTTATTGATTAAAAATCCTTAAGTGCCAAAATTAAGAATAAAATGGTATCTTTACCTACTTATCCAATTATTACTAACGGTTTGAATGAAAGGAATATATTCTGCATTTTATTAATAACAAATATATAGTGGCTTAAAAAAGATAATATGCAACCAAGAGTATACATCTATACAGATAAATAAAATTGGAGTGTCTGTTTGTAATATTAAAATAACCGCTTTTTACTAAATGCATATGGATGTATACACGGTACATATACCAAAACAACATTTTTTACATTTTTTGTCTGTCTGTCTGTCTGTTTGTTCCGGCTAATCTCTGAAATGGCTGGACCGATTTTGACGGGACTTTCACTGGCAGATAGCCGACGTTATAAGGAGTAACTTGGCTACTTTTATTTTAGAAAAAAAATAAGGTCCCACGAAAAAGAATTAAAACCAAATTAATTAATTAATTTTGTTTTGGGAAGCAACTTAGGGACGAACCCGAGGGAAGCGAGGGCGAGTCACTAGTCTTGTATAAACCTCGTAAAACTATTCTTTAGAAATAGAAATTTTATTTACGCTTAGAATTAAAAATTGTATTGAAATGACAAATGTAATCTTTATGTCGTAGAATTAACATAAGTACATTTAAAATATATTATTCCATATCTACATTAATATAAATAGGCAAAGAAAAACAATTCAGTACCTTTTTCTCCTCTGTTTGTCTATCGATTTTCTTTTGTATTGTAAATGCAAATATTCTCATATTTAAAATGAAAGAATGTAAAAGAGTAGAAAAAATGTTGGAAATTATAGGAATTAATATGTTGTGTTGTATTAAATCATAATCATAACAATATTATAATTTTGAATGTAAACTTTATCTGTCTGTAAACTCTGAACAGGATTCGATGAAATTTGGCATATCCTGGGCATGTACGCGTACGGCGGGCCATATGTAGACTATCTTTCATTCCTGCGAGCGAATCCGCGTGCAAACACTATTATCATATATATTTTAACGTGTTGAGAGACGCCGGTACACTGGTGGTTCAGTTAACAATTAATTTCTTAGAAATTATCCTGGAGTGGTTGAAGATTCTTTTAGAAAGTGCATCTGTGACATTGTTGTGTTGATGAATTAAAGTAATTGTTAATTCACTTAATTGCATATCGTGAAGTGTCCAGTACTAAAGTCAATAATTATACAAGTACTTTTTGATGTACATAATTATATCGAAAGTTACTAAAAAATTAAATAAAAGGAAAGCTATTAAAATCTTTATTCAATGTCCATTGTATTGCTCTTTTACGTCTTTTTAATTACTTAAACAGCATCGCATACATGGAGGTGTAAAATATATAACTTTATCAACAAATATTATCTTGCGAGGACAATCATTTCGGCATTTTCGGAAACAATTGCTGAATATATATAAAACTTCAGGATCTCCGGCATACACAGGTATTTGTTGCACAAGGTTTTGTTTCGCTATTTTTTTTAAAGCTTTATGTTTAGATTTAAGCGTATCTCGGTCTTTTCGTTTTTGTATGTTATATTTCAATAACTTCTTTTTACTATCAAATGAAGTAAGTTTAATCAGACAGCGCCCCTCGTACAATATTGTTAGATCTCCATCTTCAGATTTTGCGTTGTTAAATTCACATATATTATTATATGACTTTCCGTCGGTGCCACAAACAGGGTCATTTGAAGAGCAACCCCAATCGATGGCGTGAAGTGTTTGTATAAACGAAATAAGAATAACGCTTACTGAAAAATTACGTAGAAATAAATATTTGTTTAATATAAGTTTACTTATAATAAAAATGTTTTCATTAATAGGAAGTTTTGTCTAAAATAAACTAAAATTTCTCTTAATCGCGATAGAAATGAAATTTTTTAATGAATAGCAAAAAGTTTTGAATGGCCTGTTATTCTAACAAACTTATTGGAGAAATTATATAAGGGGAATAAAAACACTTATTGTGAGTATAAATAAATAAAACATTTAGTATAAGTGCATACTTACAAATTAATAACATAATATAAGTGAGTATTGTTGTTCCGTTTACTCGAATTGAACGACAGGCCTCTATGCCATACGAGGCGTAAATTATTTTCTACGATCTAAGCGTGTACACATACTTTTATAATCATGTAGTGATTATAATTCATCATGTTTAAATTTTCTCTTGTTTGCAGGTAAAATTTATTTAATACTTAATTAATTTTAACCTTTAGGTAGATTATTTCGGTGCATAAATATTATTCATATAATTAACATAATGAAAATAAGAGGAAAAAAATATTTGCTGCTGCAATATGTATATCTTTGTATATCATACATACATTATATATAGAAATAAATCCTGTACGTACCTAAGAGCTGTAGATCAATTTTTACGTTGAATTTTGAGTACAATCAATATACACATATATTAATTGTGTTCAAAATTCAACAGCCTCAGTGGTGTAGTGACTAGCATGTACGGCTGCACATCCCGAGGTCCTAGGTTCGAGTCCCGGGCCGGTCCAAGTTTAGTTATTGAGTCTTTCTGTTAAGGAAGTCACAGTAACAGCCCAGAGTTGGGAAGTCGGTGGTGTTTCACCCCCGTGCCTCGGAGAGCACGTAAAGCGATCGGTCCTGCGCCTTAAGTAGTAGTCCCACCGGAGTATGAAAGTGACACTGGAGTATGACTTGTGTCTGCGTGCACACTTGTGTGCTATAGCCTATAATATCTCCTGCGCAGATGGCTACTCTCAATGAGATTACTACCGCGTTCGAAATTGGTCGGGAGCTTTATTATTATTGTATTCAAAATTCATATGTTTTACATGAAATGCTTAAATCATGTTATAATATATTGTTAGTATAAAAAAAAGGATAGGTATGCATTATGCTTTATGATAAATTATTAATCTAAACTAGATTAATTTTAGGGACTATATACCTTATGGCTTATAGTAATTAATGTTACCTGAATTAAAAAATATAACATGATTTACAAATTATAAAAATTATTAAAGGATTTAATCAAAATTTCAATACGTAGCCCATGAGGGAATTGAATTCGCGACCTTTGGCGTCATTAAAAGTAAAACGACGCTCTAACCAACCGAGCTACGGGTCATTACGTCAGACTTTGTGAATCCAAAACTTTTATTTTACTTTAAAATATAAATAATTATAAATATTTTATTGCTCAAACTAATAACATAGAAGTATTTAAGCAGATCAACAACACACGGACAATTTTTTTTTTGTCTTATTAGTACCGTATATACTATCATGTACATTTAGTAAAAAGCTGTTATTTCGACATTATAAACAAACACTTCAATTTTATTTATCTGTATAGGTAATAACATATGTAGGTATAAGTTTCGGATGAAAAAATATATTGATTTCATAACAGGTGGTCGGACAAACACCATGCCCTTAACGGTCAGGTCGCGCCTACTCCACCGTCGCGTCGCGTCGGTGAGTGAAGCATATGGCTACAGATCAAATTCCTTTTACATAGAAGCCATATATACCTAAATCTTTGGAACAAACCATATTTTTTTATTATTGCTTTATTATATAGCCTTTTTAAAATACTGGAAAATGTTAGAACAGAAACACTATGCAATATGCAAAATAAATTAATGTACAACAGGCGAAAATGGGGATTGACCTTGTTTATAAATGCAAATCACTTTGTTGTTGTGTAAGAATATTATAAACGTTATACTATAATACAATACTTTAAAATTCTTCACATTTCGTATATTTTTTTAAATATTCCCCTCTGAGAGTGCTGTTGTATGTGAAATCGCATTCTTTTGAAGCTTAAAAGCGCTCCCCTCGATCCACATCTTTCAATTCGCCCTCATGTTGTCATTCATACATCTGCAAAATAAATTTAAATTCGTGACATTGAAAGGCAAATTTTACCAAAGGTCTTAAAAAAAATAATTGCGTTTAGTAATTAGGGGTTAACAATTAACATAGTGTCCGACATGCATATATAATATATTATACACACCCTCCTTTTGGCTTCGCCGCAGTCGGGTAAAAAGTAAGTAGTTAATTTTTCTTGCTTATAACGAGCTTTTGCTCGCGGCCCTACTTGCATGAAAAGACAAAAAAAAATATATGGTACAACCCCTAAATTCCATATCCGTCATTGAAAACATCGTTAAATAAAAAAGTAAAACCTTTGTTCATCTATAAAAAATAAGTTTTCAAATCAATTTGAAATTGATTCAAACTTTCTGGAAATTACTAGAAACCAACTTATAGAGAATTATTTTACTTAAAAAGTATATGAAGTTAAAGCTGACAAAAAATCAAAAGCCTTAGCTGAACTCTGCTAGAATCAATATATATATATATATATATATATATATATATATATATATATATATATAGTAAACTCTGACATTTAAAGGTTACGCATTTATTGGAAATGACTGTTGTGGGTGCAGTGCATAGTTATAAAATTTGATATGCTTTCTTTCCATTTAAATGCGTTAAATTTATTATGTAAAATTAAAAGAAAGCATTCCATGTTAAATGTATTTTATTTTATTTTTATTCGCAATCGCATTCGATAATAGAAAAATTGAAAATGGTAAAATTCAAAGGGTGGAAATTGTATATATAAGTACTAAGTCTAGCTGACGACTTTGCATGAGATATGTGTCAGAATATTTAAATACGCCTTAGAATCCAATCAGTTATTAAAAGCAAGAAAGCCAATTCTTAATATTTAGATGTTGTATTTAAATAAAAATATATAATAACGTTAAGGAATATGTGTTGTAGTTGTAAATTATAATTGTTTAAAAACCGGTCAAGTATGTACGAGTCGGACTCGCACACGAAGGGTTCCGTACCGTCGTGCTAGATATAACACTGTTTATGTACTTTTTTATCATCTTCGTATATTCGTGTGTTGTTATTATTATATTTATTGTTAATAGGATACTGAACGCGCTGACCAAAACTAGCAGAATTGTTTTTTTTTATTTTCATTGCGGCCATTTTAAAATTCGCCATCTTGGTTTTTTATTAATTGTTGTTATAGTGGCAATAGAAATACACACCCTGTGAAAAATTCTATTCTCTATCTATTACGTTTCATGAGATACAGCTCGCTGACAGATAGACGGACGGACAACGGAGGTTTAGTAATAAGGGTACCGTTTGCATCCTTCGGGCAAAGAACCCTGATTAAAACTACCGCAAGTTTATGCAAAACAAAATTAAAGGCGTGCACATCTTTAAGTTCGAGATACAATTACATAATCTGTTGGAAGCGTATCTTAATTCACAATTCATGAACGCAATTACTTGCGTTTTCAGATGGTTAAACGCCTTATCAACGTCTGGTACTCGTGACGTTCGAGAGGGAACTCACAGAGCGACGGTCACGACTTCGCTCGATATTCCAAAATGTTAACGAGCCTGGGCGCGAACGAAAGTGAACAAATACCATTGTTTAAGGAACAGGTGCTGTGATGTAGATAGCCGCCATCGTAATCCGACACCTACAGACACATTGCGACTGGTTACATGTTACATAAATGCTTCAATAATTTGAACAGCCTTGCCAATTTTATCTCCTCTCTGCAATCAATCAATTATGTCATATTTTTTATTTATTATCCTATAGTTTCTAAAACAACTAGTTGTTTTCTGTTCTTTATTTTTACGTCTTTTAGAAACTATGTACCTATGTGTGCATGTTTACGGAAACATTAAAACGCTATAACTGAATAATGTCATTGGCATGATCTTGAATATAACTAAAATAAATATAGATACGTAATATGAATATGACCTCAATATATATTTTTTTAATTTAAATTGCTTATTCACGGCAAGCGCCGCCGCGCCGTCTGCCTGCGGCTTCGCCTGCACGTATTCATACTACAGTGTATCTACGATTTCTGACTTTACTTACTTTACGTTTTCACGTGATTAATCATATGCAAACAAAATATTAAAAACTGTTGACGTGACTTCTATAATAACATAAGTTAGGCATAAACTTCTCAAATAAAATCAATGCAAGAATTCGATATACTTATTAAAATTTTATTTCGTAGATGTATAATGTACATGATATAAATGGTCGGTAAACAGTTTGGTTACGAGAGAAATAGGATGCAGATTATCTGATAGGAAGAGAGAAGTAAATGACATAGATAAGATGGCAGATGAACAGAAGGAAGTGACTGACAAGTGATACGATCAAGGAGAAATCAGGCCTACTTTTAGTAATCAGAAAATGCCTATACATTTTTTTAAATAATCGATTTATAATGATATAAAAGTAAAGTTGTACAATCCTTGGTTTAATATTTTCTTATAAATTTATTATTGGAATAAATTATAAAACCTATGTCCTACTTTTTCCTTTATACTTTTTGGGTATTTTCTTACTATAGTTACAGTTCTCTATTTAGAGTAGTTTCTATAATATGTAAAGTGTACCTAAAAACAATATTAAGAACGATAACATAATATATATATATATATATATATATATATATATATATATATATATATATATATACAAACTAGCGACTCACCCTCTTCCACGTTTTAAGGTTTAGTGAAGATTTCTCAGAGATGAAATGTTTTCCTGCAGTAAAACATACTCTATATGTTGACCCAGATAACCAGCTATCATCATACCAAATTTTATCAAAATCTGTCCAGTGGTTTTCTCGTGATGCGTTCCCAGACAGCCAGACAGACAAAAATTCTAAAAACTATAGATTCGGCCTCTGCATCGATAATAATGTCTATTTCAATAAGATTTTCCAAAAAATATTTAATGTAGAGATTCGACTCAGTTACAATTTTATCATATGTATAGATAACAAATATCTACATAATATATAAATGCACTGAACTATCAGTTGTTGCATGTTGCATGGCGGCGCAAAAATCTTTAATAGTTGTCATAAACATATTATTATTCGGTGGATCGCAGCTGACCCGAAGCTACATTAAGGATTTCGAAAAAACGTTCGTAACGTTTTTTTCAAAGGTTCCATTATATAACAAGCTTTTGAATATCGTTTTAGGTTTAAGTAATCGAGTATAATCCAATTTGAGCTACCGGATATTGAATGAATAAAAAAAAATCGGACTGTTTTTATATTTTTTCTATTTATTTATCCTTCAACTCACAAAAATAGCCCCTAATATTAGAAATAATTTATTTCCTTGATATTTTTAATATAAGCCTCTTACTCTTACTTTTACTCCATCTTATATATTTCTATCTATCTATCTATCTAGCATTTTTCTATCCAGTTGGTTCGGATAAAATAAGATGTGATAGCATATAGACGTGTCAGGCCGACAGTTACTCGAGCGATCCTACAAGAATTCTTTATCCCATTTTGATGTACGGAACCCTAAAACAACTTAAACGATTTGCTTGAAAGATTAAATATCTTTTTTTACTACAAAATTAATGTGCGTGACTGAAATAATTTTTTCGAATTTAGGTAGCTTCCCCACTACTTTACTCACATCTTAATAACAATGTTTGTGGTGCGAGAAATGTTGTTTCTCTGTATCTAAGACCACAAATGACAAACATATCTAAGGGCTGGCTCGCACTAGTGTTTTCTCGCTCGGTTCTTATAAATTAGTACCAAACATAATATCATTAAATATATTTAACCTGCAAAAAGGCAGCTCTTATCCAAATCTAGTTCTTTAAGCACCGATATAAATTTGATTCCTGACAAATATCTTCGTAAGAAGATACACCAACATAGTCAGACGGGTTGAAAAATAAGTATATACTAGCAACTCACCCTCGCTTCGCTCGGATTCGTCCCTAGTTAATTTATAAATTTTATAATACACATTATTTGACCGGCAACATAAGGTATCAGCATGCCAAATTATATAAGTTGTTGTGTACTAAGCTGTATAAGTTACTATAGTTTTTTAACTATCCCACAGGAACTATTTAATTTTCTGAGATGAAAAATATCTAAAATGTTAACCGGGGATATAAGATTCCACCATGGAAAATTTCATTTAAATCGGTTCAACAGCTTAGGAGATTAGCCCGTACAAACAGACAAACAGACAGAGAAACAAACAATTTGAAAAAAAAAAACTGTATTTGTTCTATTTTTCTTCTTACATCCCCCTGACTCGGTTTTAACATTTTTTTTCTATATACAGACATTCGACCTTTACAGTTTTATTATATGTATAGATTCTTTTCATAGATTATAATACAACTGCAACATGACTATTACTCAAACTATATAAATGATAGAGTATGCATATCCAGTTCAACGTTTATTAATACATCACTGTAGAGGGACCAGCAAATGCTTAATTAAAACAAGACAAGCTATACTGATACTCTGGGTACAAGTGGCTGGTAATATGTTAACGTACTGTATAAACGTACAAGGAGAGTATAATGTGGAAACATCAAAGACAAGCTAATTGCGTGCAACAGTTGTACCTACATGAGGATTTGAAGCACAAATACCTGAAGCTAGAATTACGTAATAAAATGATCCGTCATGGCTATCAAGTTTGTTTTATATAATAGTTTGTTAGGACGTTCACAATACTTTATATTTATAACACCGACATTTATTGAAGTAAAATGTATAACAATATCATAATTGAATTTTATCTGCCTACTTTAAAAGAAATCTCTGTGCTAAACGAGCTTCATAAAGACTAAAATGTTTAATTTATCATGTAGGTATGTATAAAAAAAAATTATATTAATATTATGTTATTTAATGTTATGTAGCACAATATAAAAAGCCGGTCAAGTGCGAGTCAGACAGCTCATTACAGCTTTTTAAAAGTAATGGACTGATATCGTAAGTTTTGTAGAATGGTACCGTGTAGTCGTTGTAGAATGGTATATTTCGGGTAATTATTTAAAAAAATAAAGTTAACACTTTTACGTACCAAAGGATGGAACTGTGTGAATTCAACGGTGTTCTGTTTAATTAATGTAAACCTTGTGCAATTTATAATTGGAGTGGTAGCACTTGAGCTTAGTGGACTTGAATAATTTAATAACATTTGGTTTTATTAATTTGACCTTACTTTGAGGTACTAACACTTCTATTTATACTAGTGACCGCCGCGTGGTTGAAAATCAACCATAATTCATTAAGTTATAGACATATTTATTGTCTTGCGTATATTATAATATTAATCTATTCTCAATTTGAGACTTTAACAATTAACAAAAGAGTATATATGCGTGTGTGTGTGTCAAATACATGGTAGTGTGTGTAATGTTTTTTAATTGATTTAATGTATTTTTTATGCATAATAAAAAAAATATAGCATTTTACACTCCTCTATATAAACTATACGTGTAGGAAATTTCATACTCCTCCGTCTGCGCAATTTTCGTAAAAAGGCATACAAAGTTTTTGCTTCACATAATAGTATATATATTGTATTGAAAAAATAAAATTATAATTGCCAAAAAAATCTAGAAGAAGAAATCAAATATCACCTTATTGAATAAGTCATTGCGACATGAAAAAATGTAATTTGAATCAAGTGCTTTGGATTACTGTAAACACTATATTACGTTTCTTAAACTCATATTCAGTTTTCGAAAAAAATATATCAATTTGCGAAATGAGAATATAAAAAGATTATTTGCCAAACGTACACTTATTTATTTATATTGCGAAGTCATAATATTTTTTGCATGCTCTAATAAATCCACGGTCTTGATATTGAAGTTTCCATTACCACAGATAATTTTGAGATTTAATAATAATTAATTAGTAATAGATATGCAAATTAATGCTGTATGACTGTACCATGGACAAAATTACTACGCAGTTCTTTAGATGATAATTTACTGCTTTAAGCTTTCGAAGCTTTTATTAGTTGTAAAATTTGAATACCTAAGCACTTAGAGTTCAAAGCTGAAAGACAAAAGTTTCATTAACATTTATTACATTAGAAAATTGTTAACTTCTGTTTTCTTTTCATCGTCTCGTAATTTACTGATTCGTAAGGAACTTTAACATGCATGACGTGTTTTGTTCACGAAACTCATTTACACTCTTCTGTGAAATAGCACCGTATATGAACTTTCTATTTCTTTAATAGACAAATGTTTTGTTATATTCCTTTCGCTTGAAGTACCATATTAGAACACATATAGTTAAGTAATATGACTGCGGTTGAGATAGGTCTTTGACCAATACCTAAAAAGGTAAAGAAAGTTGCGCAAAAACATGCCGCAGACTACGCCTATGCAGGGCTGGCAACCAGATAAGCATTGTAAGTAATATGTACCAGGTACCTACAGCTTTCTTACAAATAAGTTTTAAAAGTACTGTGCTGTTGACTTACAGCGACATTTTTTTTATACAAAACAAATGCACGAGGCAAATGCTCAAATAATTGCTAAAAAAGTTAAGAAATTAAATAATGTTCTTTTAATATGGTGACTACTTTATAATTTTGTCTTTAGAGTGGTTACTTGATGCTACAATAATGTAAGTGCCAACCCTACAGTACTAGGATCATAACTCAAGTAGTAGATCTCGTATCGACACGATGAGGATTTACAATGCGTCTCGGAGAGTTATTGGTAAAAGTTATTTTACTGGTGTCGTGTTATAGTTAACGAACAAGCAAGTCTACACTTTCCAACTAATACAATGTTACTTATATATTTGTATTGTTTCAGGTACGTTGACAATTGCCAATAGTTTTGCAAACGACCTATTGGTAAACAGAGCTTATCGATAATAATATGTATGGTAAGTTGGGTTATAAATAAAAATAATTTATATTTATTCCTGTATTGTTTATTCTTATATACACAAGTATTTTTGCGTCATTAAAAAATAACATTTGTGAGTTTATCTAACGTAGTAATATACTATTCGAGGAAGTAAATAATAATGTCCTCCCGACCGATTTTGGCCACTGCGGCCAGTCTCATTGAGACTAGCCATCTGCGCAGGAGATATTATAGTGCACAAGTTTACGTGCAGACACAAGTGCACTCTCTATTCCTGACACTCTCATACTTGGTGGGACGGTTACTCGACACGACCGGTGAGAGTTAAGGCGCAGGACCAACACCTTTACGTGCTCTTCGAGCACGGGGTGCAACACTGCCAACTTCCTAACTCCGGGCTGTTACTGAGACTTACTAAAGAGAAAGACTCAATAACTAAACTTGGCCCGACCCGGGACTTGAACCCAGGACCTCTCGATGTGCAACCGTACTTCCTAACCACTACTCCGCCGAAGCAGTTCGAGGAAGTAAATAATCAATTCTGGTCATTATATATATAATTACTAGACTACAATACTTAATTAAATATAATAATATGATAATTAAAATAAAAATGACCACATTTACATAAACCTATTTATTTATACTTATCTATTTGTCTTAGATGAACTGAAATAATAATTATATATTATATGTAATATCTATCTTATATAGATAATAATTAATAATAATACATATGTCAAATAAATAGACAAAGACAAAACAATTCAGTACCTTTTTCTTCTCTGTTTGTCAACCGTTTTTTTTTTCTTTATGTTATCAATAAAAAAATTTTTAACACATTAAGTTTCAATAATAATGGCGGTCGCATTTCAACTAATAGGCAAGCATTAATAAAAAAAAAACGGTTTAAATAAAGGGGGAGTGGTGGCAAAAAATAATATTTATAATAGCATAGCAATACTATCTTTGGCTTTATAAATTGTGCACTTAAGAAAGCTCTTTCCTTTTAACGCATTCATACCTTTGAGAGCGATCGACGTAAATCAAATAAATGTATTAGATAAATACTCGTAGATATTTTGACGGGCCATTTAACTTATTGTATGGAATATATCACTTTCACTGAACTTCAAACGTCAGTTTATATGAAGATGGTAACCTTTCTACACATTCATTGAATAATAGACAATAGGTATAGTAGGTACAACAAAAGAATTGAAAATTATAATAGATAGATGAGTCAACTCGCTTCAATTCAGTTAATCCAAATTCAGATATTTTCTCATCCTCCATTCAATTGGGTTTCTATAAAATGATAGTAAAACCTTTATTACGATTTTGTCGTGTCCACCAAAACTTATGTGTATTAAAAGAAAATACTATTTAATGTTGGTCTCTCTTTTCTATCAAGTTGAGCTTGTTCTAACCACTAATTATATATCACTATGAATCCTGAAGTATGTTAATTGGTTTATCCTTTCGTTCAAAAGTGTTACCAAAGAAGAAAAATGATACATGATACAATGATACAATGATAAAAAAAAATATGTTAATTTTATATTCAACAAAACGTCTTGGAGCGCGCGTGAGAGGAGCAAATGAGTATACTATATATAGATCAAATTGAACATTAAAAGATGGTACATAAAGGAAAATCAATTGCTAATAGAGCTTTCGTGTTGCAGTGTTTAAACGCTTTTGATACGGTTATTTCAATTCGACTCGTGACAGGTTAACCTTCTTTGACCTGAATGCAATTGAGAAGAATAATTTATCTTAACAAGAACGCGGCATCTCATGGTTATATAATCATTACCTAAGAAAAATGAGTTCAGTAGAAGTGGCATGGGTATCACGTATCAATCATGTTTGTACGTAAGGAAATTTTTGCAATTTATGAAGGCATATTCACCAAAACTCACTAATATTCTAAACTATTATTGATTTGGGTGTGCACTTACGATAGTATCGAAAAATTTAATTAAAAAAAAATAATAATTTTAATACATATAAACATAAATTATATTTCTTCGCTTCATTCTTCAGATATAATATAACCAGGTAGTCCTTTTAACCTACAAGGTAGCTTTCGCACACATTTAAGAGATTTTTTAAAAAAGTCGATACATATATCGATTTTTAAATCAATTCATTACTCGTCAATGTCTACATCCCTACTACTCAGTGCCGTCATTCTTTTTTCGTGCGAGGTAGCAAGCACACGTACACTCTTCGGGTAAAAAATTATAAAGAAAAGTGAAAATGTTCAAGAAGATATTAACTAATACAAACGGAAATTCAAAAAACTTAAGGAACAATAATTGTTTAAACGTCGTCGGATTCAAATTAAATCATCATTAGAATCCCTTTGGTATGTACATATTATCTATTTACGATTACCCACATTTTGTCGTCATATTTTATTAAAAAGTGGTTGCAGAATTGCAATGGTAATAATTACCATATTATTCATAGCTTTGTAACGAATATTTTATGCTTTTAAGTAATCAGTATAATAAAGGAACTATAGGTATGGAATTATTCACAGCCAGAGATCCACATTATCTCTTCTGTTAAGTAGCAATATTGGATCTGATAAACGTGTTAAAAGTATTTTAAAAATATTTAAATTAAAACCCAGCTTTCCACTGTTTCATAGTAGATGGGATCCACAATTTATCTGATTGGTATCGTTATAAGGAATATAAGGAGAGAAAAATTACGAATAAATTTGTAATTTTCTTAGTTTTATATACAGCCCAACGCGTACAAAGCCTTTTATTGACAAAATACGAAAATATGATATATTATATATATTGGAATTAATATACTAATCAAAAATATTATAAAGACGTAGGTAGTCGGTCGAGATTAACCAACACTAATTTTGCAGTATTTTCGAGATAATTTATCTCGATTCTGCATATATTCTGCAATATGACTTGAAGATATGATATGTTTGTTCCACAACATGACCGTCCTCCTAATATACTTAACCTCTTAATAACTGTAAGGCGTCCATAATTAGGCCGGCCGCACATGTACGGAATTCCGATTCGGAATTCCTGATTCGGAATTCCGGAAGACTAGCGTAGACGTTAGGTTTTTTGTATTAGGAATTTTACTACTAGCAGTAGGTAGAGTAGTGATGTTGGCAGTGAAATAAAATATCGATATATCGACGTATATATATTTATTAAAATATCTATATTTATTAAAATATCAATATCGACCTCGATATCACGAGGAAAAAATAACACTATATCGGTCAAATTTTCCTAGATTTTCGGTTTCAAAATAATAATGTATTTAGTTCAATCTAGCTCAATAAAAGCTATATCCGATACATCGATATATCGATTCATCGATATTCATCGATCGACAAATTATTCAATATCGAAAACCATATCAAAAACGTTTTTTTTTAATTCATTATCGGAATATTTAACAGAATTTATAAAGCCGTAAAAGATAGGAACGAACGGAAAAAAAAATTACTGTATTGTCTATGACTACTATGTTTTTTATAATCTAGTAAACTAATACTTAAAAATAACTTCGTTTTTATTAAAATTCTCATGCAATAAAATAATGTGCATTTTATATAAAAAATAGTATTATCTTTCATTGAGCCAGACTGAACTAAATACATTATTTTAATTTTAGACGTTTCAAAGCCGTTAAATACTTGTTACAAACAGTGCCTACCCTACCCATTACTATTATCAAATATTCGCGTAAATCTAAGAAAGTATTAAATACATTATTATTTTAAAACTAAAAATCTATGAAAATTTGGTCGATATATAGATATTTTTTCCTTGGGATATCGAGGTCAATATTGATATTTTAATAAATATCAATACATCGATATATTGATATTTTTTTTCACTGCCTACATCCCTATTCTGAAGGAAAATTTCCGTGCGTGTGCGGCGGATCAGCAAAAATTAATGCGAGCGCTGCATTCGGGATGACGTCATTCGGCTTTTTCCGTTCTGAATAACCGAACGCACGGTTTGTTTCCGAAACGAACGTCAGGTTTTTTTTCCGAACGGAAAATGTACGAACGTATGCGCCTAGTCGAACAATTTGTATGTAAGGCATGCATTCGGGTCTCCGAATCTGAATTACGAATCAGGAATTCCGAATCGGAATTCCGTACATGTGCGGCCGGCCTTAGGCGGATAAAGCAGGTATTAATAGAGTGGTGTGGACGTGACGTCATCTAGCACACCAGCACGCGACGTTCCGCGATGTCCACACTTGCTGGACGAGGCGTCTCTGTTGATACTATAAGGAAGACGACCAGTCGTTTATGTATTAAAACGTACTTTGAAATTATTCGCGAAATTCTATAATCACTCGATTACTATAGATGAAAATAGTTTTGTTTGTGTAATTTTGTTTAATGAACAATTAAACTATATGGGAAATGTTTATTTTAAGGTATAAATTCTGATATTATATATTCTTAAATATTAGATATAAATTTATAATCCTATTTTAAAGCCCGGCGGCTAACTGAAAGTTATCACGAGGGCCACATAGAATGATATAACCTTAAAACAAAATTTCTATTAAGATAATAATAAATAATGGGTGTCTCAATAAGAAGGCACTATTTAAACTTTGCGTCATTTCGTTAATCGTTTCGTGCATGTGACAACTTTGAAATTTGACAGCTGTTACCTAGATTATTAAAAATAAACCAGAAATAATTCCTGAGCTCAAGGTCGATAGCCCACGCGCCATCGGTGAGATACAGCTACATCTTTGTCAAAAAGTCATCGAAAACTTCATGTTTTTATTTTTAAATGAAATAGTGCACTCTTATTGAGCACCTTATATAAGTATATTTCAATTACCTGGACGACGGCCGTATAGAATTGAAAATTATCAAATATATAATTTATACCTTATATGGTAATATGTTCATTTTGAACATTTTCGCCTGGCGGTTAACCGTGCGTTAACACGATGGCCGTATAAAATTGAAAATTATGAAATATATAATATATACCTTATATGGTAATATGTTCATTTTGAACATTTTCGCCTGGCGGTTAACCGTGCGTTAACACGATGGCCGTATAAAATTGAAAATTATCAAATATATAATTTATACCTTATATGGTAATATGTTCATTTTGAACATTTCGCCTGGCGGTTAACCGTGCGTTAACACGATGGCCGTATGAAATTGAAAATTATCAAATATATAATTTGTACCTTATATGGTAATATGTTCATTTTGAACATTTTCGCCTGGCGGTTAACCGTGCGTTAACACGATGGCCGTATAAAATTGAAAATTATCAAATATATAATTTATACCTTATATGGTAATATGTTCATTTTGAACATTTTCGCCTGGCGGTTAACCGTGCGTTAACACGATGGCCGTATAAAATTGAAAATTATCAAATATATAATTTATACCTTATATGGTAATATGTTCATTTTGAACATTTCGCCTGGCGGTTAACCGTGCGTTAACACGATGGCCGTATGAAATTGAAAATTATCAAATATGTAATTTGTACCTTATATGGTAATATGTTCATTTTGAACATTTTCGCCTGGCGGTTAACCGTGCGTTAACACGATGGCCGTATAAAATTGAAAATTATAAAATATATAATTTATACCTTATATTGTAATGTTTATTTCGAACGTTTTTGCCTGGCGGTTAACCGTGAGTTAACACGACGGCTTTATTAATTTTATAACATGTTCAAAAAGTAATAACGACACATTATTATTTTGCAATAACCCACATAAGTTTTAACCTGGCGGTTAATTGTATGTTAAACACAAAGGTACCTAACCATCGTAATTTTCATTACTGAGCGACGTATTCTAGATCAAAACATTAATGAGGCTAAAATTAATGACAATTCGAAATTCCGGTCAGGACACTTTTATGCCTAGCGCAGAAATTCGTTTTTCAAAAATGGTGGTCCCAATGTTGGTACAGTATTCGATACAGAAGTTCTCATAGCACTATGAAAGGAGACTGAAAATGATCCATTTGTTGAGGAAATTCACAGTACTTTGGCGCAAATTTTAGCCTATTCTTAAATATAATAAAAGAGGTTAAACATAATCTATTAAAAGATTAGGTACCTTTATTTTTACCTACTTATATATTTAAATTTACCTTCTGTTAGCACAAAAATTAAATAATGAGGCAATTTCTAATACCTCTCTAATCTCATTGACGATTGTCAAGAAGCTGATCAACAGTAGTACTTGTAAATGATAAAATTAAACGATAATTAAGTTAAAAAGTTACGATCAATATGGAATGCTGACGTTTTTCACTAATAAACTTAGCAACGTATACGTGGCCTGTCAGGAAAACTGGAACAGACCCCCGTGTTATCAGCAAAACAGCAGGAGAGGTGCAAAGGCCCGAGCAGAGGCCCTCTGAACCGCCAGATGCCAGCTCGGCAAATGTTCAGCGCTGCGCGCTCAAACAAACCGCGGCCGTCTGCATCTCGCCAGTAAGTCTGTACTTCACGCTAACAGCCTCTCTCACCATTGCTTACTTAATATTACAAACGTAATATAACTTTGTAATTTAGGTAGAATTTTCCCATATTGCTAGAATTTTAATTCTAAAAAAAAATTTATTAATTTAATTTTAATTCTTTCGTTGTTTACAACAACGCTAGTAACACAAGTTGATATACCTACCTTCAAATTTGTTATCTATTTTTGAGAAAGCAAACATGAGTACAGTAAATAACACTATGTGCAGTATTCAAATTGAAGACGAATTCAATTTGAGAAGAAGAGAATTCAATTTGATCACATATGAATTTAGTAATATACCCTACGGCCTTTCAGTAGCCCATAGAACATTTACTAAAGTGTTGAACTCATTCATCAGGCTCTGTGTTCTTTGTATTAGAAATAACTATAATGAAAGCCAAAACGTTTCTTTAAAACTGTTACATTTTTAAGATTTTGCACTTTGAAAATTTTGTCACTTTGAAAATTTTGATTCATGTTTGGCTCATTAATCAACCATTTCTTTGCGAACCGAAAAATGTCATAAAACCATGAATATTTTTTAACAAAAAATATTTTACATTTGCAAAAATATTTAATCAGGAAATTTCATCAATTGAAGTAATATGCAATTGAAATTTGATGCACGTTATGCCGCTAAAGGTGTCTGGATCTATATTAAAATATAAGTATTATATATTATATAAAGATAATCGTTTTACAAAAGGTATAAAATTCTGTTTATTGTGAAACAAAGTTAAAACTTTGTCCCTCGTTAGAAGATCTAAGCTCGTGAAGTCACAATATATTAAAAATCAAAAAAGAAATATTTGGCTTAAAAACACGAAAGAAAATTTTAAAGCTGGAAATAATCTGAAAAAAAAAAAGTGAATTGTCTAATTTAGCTCTTAATTGAATATTAATACAATTAAGAAAATCTAAAATTAATTTGTTTACTTCTATGGTTAGGGCCAAATAACAGAGCTATATTTTAATAGAAAAAAGATCCGTACTCTCTAGTTATTGATGCTTTCACAATAAACTAGAATACTAAATACTTTTATGCTTTTCTTTTTTTTCCAATTATTCTAAAGTATCTTCGAAATATTATATATGAAAATTCTTTTTTGTCATTTTAGGCTTGGCATCCGTTCATAACGAAGGTGAATAAGTCTGAATTAATATGGAAACCTTTTATTGTGAAAAATCTTGTTACAGAAAGGTCTTTATTCTGGTTGCCGCGGTACCCACAACATGCGTTTACATGTTTACATTGTGCGGCATATATGTATAACTAGCGACTCATCCTCGCTTCACTTCGGGTTCGTCCCTAGACAAAAATAAATTTATCCCAAGGGAACCGTACATTTTTCCGGGATGATATAACCTATAGCCTTCCTCAATTAACGGGCTACCTAATGCAAAAAGAATTTTTCAAATCGGATTAGTAGTTCCTGAGATTAGCGCGTTCAACCAAACAAACAAACTCTTCAGCTTTATAATATTAGTATTGATATATCTTTTAAACTTTTCACATTATTATATTATATAGTTAATATAATATAGTTGGTAATACATTTTAAATTTACTCCCTTGATACTGGTTGATTTGATGGATATAAATACAAAACTTCTCTAAACATCTACCTGGTTATATTATATCTGAAGAATGAAGCGAAGAAATATAATATATGATCAAACGAACTTCTCAAGTGAAGTTCGATCATTATTATATGAGTCGCTTCATTCGAAGATATAAGGACCCCCCCAACCCGTTCCCGAACTTAGTTTTGTATTTATTGGTGGTATGAATCTCTAAAAGAATGACGGCACTGAGTAGTAGGGATGTAGACATTGACGAGTAATGAATTGATTTAAAAATCGATATATGTATCGACTTTTTTAAAAAATCTCTTAAATGTGTGCGAAAGCTACCTTGTAGGTTAAAAGGACTACCTGGTTATATTATATCTTCGAATGAAGCGACTCATATAATAATGATCGAACTTCACTTGAGAAGTTCGTTTGATCATATATTAGGTATCACAACCGCGTACCATACACCATACCATCTCTATTAAGACCCACCTGCCGTTATTAGTAATTACCTTTCGTCAAAGCTAATTGCTATTACTTTTTACAAAAAATAAGATTGTAGGTATGTTCATAAAATGATCTAGCGTTACACAATCCTCAATTATATGTATTTAAAAAAATAATTATATAAATTAAATTACCTAGATACTCAACAAATTATAGTCACATATGTTTTTGATTTAAACCTAAACCTAGCTTTTGAAAAAAACTTTAAAGTACGTACATCCAAAATACTAAAAATACTCATAAATTATATTATATAGTCTATACTATAATAAAGCAGTAACTTAGCGAAATCTGTACATGAAATATTTTTTAAAAACAATGACTGTAACGTATTATGTATACGATATAGACCCCAAAACAATAGTTATTAATTTTTTTGTCTGTTTATCTGTTTGTCTGTTTGTCTTTTTGTCTGTTTGTCTGTTTGTCTGTTTGTCTGTTTGTCTGTTTGTCTGTACGCGTTTCACGCAAAAAGTAATGAACCGATTTCAACGAAATTTTGTGAACTGATAACTTATTACTCGGGTCAACATTTAGGATAACTTTTACTTTTGGAAAATCTTTGTTTCCCGCGGGAAATCGCAATAACTGGTTTTATCGAGTCCTCCTTAGGAACCCTCCGCTGGCTAAACCTAAAGACATACATCAAAACAATGTACTAAAAAATTGTAGATCTTGAAAAGGCCAACAGAAATATCTACAACAGTATATGTCTATCTCTCAAGGTACACTCGCAATACCTATTCTTATCTATACCTATAGCAAAACTAACATAGTTAAATCGATGTGCGCGTTTCACGCAAAAAGTACTGAACCGATTTCAATTAAATTTTGTATAGTGATAGCTTATCACTCGAGTCAACATTTAGGATACCTTTTACTACAGGCACATTTTTCGTTCCCGCGGGAAAACGCAATGACTGGTTCTATCGAGTCGTCCTTAGAAATTTATATGGCTAACGCTGGCTGAACCTTAAGAGATAAATCAAAACAATGTACTAGAAAATTGTAGGTCTTAAAAAGTTATACAGGGAAGTTCGCAATATTATATGTCTATCACCTAAGGTACACTCGCAATTACTATTTTTATTCACTACTCGCGACTCACAGGCTGACTTATCAACGTTTAGCTCAGTTCAGCAGTGAAACGTAACCTAGGGACGAACCCGAGCGAAGCGAGGGTGAGTCGCTAGTATTAACTAAACATATTTTTAAGGAACTTAAAAGGAAATTTAGCAAGACATGGCAGCTTGTGAATTGTGCCTAAATTACTAAAATATAATAATAATTATACTATTTATTATACACCAAACAGAAAATACATACAGTGTACAGACAGTAATTAAAAATAAACAAAGATGCACAGCGGACGGCCTCATCGCTTTAATATAGTAGTTACCTAATTGCGTAACGTTTAAACCTATTGTTATTTTGCAAATAAGTCGACTTCATTTTAGGCAACTACTATAAAAATTAAACAGCCTCCCTTTGTAAGCAATGTGCGATCAAGAAGACTATTTTAAATAATATATTTTTTCAACTCTATGTATATTTAACATATAAGTCTTTTAGAATTAAATAATTTATTACAATATTAAAGACTTTATTTATTTTGAAATAATTAATAGTAAACTTAACGTAACGTTATAATTTTTCAATATTGCACAGTATGATTTGTCCCTATTATTTAAAGCAGAAAGATATAGATATATACTATACCTTATATATATGGTATATCGAATAGGTTATGTTTTTTTGATACGTATTAAAAATGCAAGGATTTTGAAAACATTAAACGATCTTCAATGTACGTTACTTGTGTTATTGCGCTAATCCAAAACCAGTACACACTCGAGGCACGGACATCTTAATATTCCTTATAAGTTCTAAATTCTAGGTCTCACGGAGCCGGTGAGATTTGCGGGGAAAGCTATCGACCTCAAATGTTTCATTAAAACTCAATGCATGTTTAATGACTATCTTTATGCACTCAAACCTATAATTACTTTTTATTTTGTTCTCTCAGTAACTGTCAATACTCGCACGAGTTTATGCTAAGATAGTTAAAACATCATTTGCATTTAAATTTTAATGGATATTTACCGTATGTTTTAGATTGTCTATTAGTTACGTAAAGTTTGAACTACACATTTTTTACATGTTCATATGTTGTTATAGTTATTTTAAACTTAACTTTTACTACATCAGTAATAGAGATTATTAAAAATAAATAATATTAATAACTAGCGACTCACCCTCGTTTCGCTTCGGGTTCGTCCCTAGACAAAATCAAATCTATCCCACGGAACCATACAATTTTCCGGGATGATATATAGCCTATAGCCTTCCTCAGTTAACGGGCTATCTAATGCAAAAAGAAATTTTCAAATTGGATCAGTAGTTCCTGAGATTAGCGCGTTCAAACAAACAAACAAACTCTTCAGCTTTATATTATTAGTATAGACTTACAAAGTACATATTAAATTTTAATTAAACACTCCACATCAACATTTTGCTCGATGGAAATATGATAATCAGGCATTACGTTAGCAGATGAAATGAACCTATCACATTTGTAATACGTACCTTCTATCTACAACTAACAAAGTTGGCTATCTGCATTTATCCTAGAAAGTTTTCCCACGTAGTTCGGCGAATATACATTAGAAATGAACGTTTATCTAATGGCTTTATCTTTTAAACTAAGACCAACATTACATCAATAAAACGGACAGTTACCATTTCGTAACATTTATTCTCAAAGCCCTTATTCCCACAAAGCTTAGCCGGCCTTAAATTATAAACCCAACGAAGTAAATTGTTAGTGCCAATTAGAATGTTTTATTTGATTTACTTTGCAAATAAATAAAGGTACATTATTATCGACTTAAAGTTATGAAAAACACAAGCTTCGCACTTTTCTCCTATTATAATATAAAAGCACATTTGCCGCTTTAAATTATATAGACGCCAACGACGACTCGTGACCATCTGACTTCAAATTCCTTATATTTGATCATACCTTTCTTGGTTGGGTACAGCGTGAAATCTATGATAGCATTTGTTCCAAGTGGGGCGTAGAGAATTAATTTCAAGAACAATTTGTTAGGAATGTGAGGAGATTACATCTTTAAGCCCATAAAGAGAATTATTAACTTTAGTAATTTATTAAGTTTAATTTAAAATACTTATTGCGAAAATAAAATCGTAACCGTTTCGCTAAAGCTTACTAAGTAACCCCGTGAGAACTACCTAAAACGTTCAAATCTAAACGTTCAAAGTATAATACAAGCGTCCTATTATAATTAATGTTTGTATTGCCTAATGTTTCATACAGATGCCAAGTTAAAATATTTTAAATGTATAATATATTATAGTGAGTATTAGATAGCGATTTTGCCGCTTGCATTTTCATATTATTATATTTATTCCAAAATCAACATGTGCTAGAAACCCACGAATTTTGATGTTATACACGTAGGTACCTACTAGTTTGTGAGGGATATATTTTTATCATATGTACTATTGTATTTTTTGTTATATAATTCTATAATGTATCACCCGTAACAACTTACAGTTTGCTATAATAAGGAAATATACTTGCCTTGAAGAAATCACAGTTTTAACTTTTACCAATAAGGCCGCCTCTTTCATATTTTTTCAATAAATTCCATATATTTTCCAATCAATTTGTATATTTTCTCTTCTTTTTAGATGTAATAAAGAGTTATTTATATTAATATTAGGTACGTACATATGTATTCATTGGTGATTGTACGGTGTACCTACTTTGGCTAAGCACATATAAGTCACCATATTTCTCAAAGGTTAATAAATATTTGCTTTCTAATTACCTCTAAGCCACAGGCTAAAATTAGCACTTTATGGTAATACATTTAGAGTTTGATAGATTACAGAATAAAGATCATCCACAATGGTGGCCCGCTGACAAATAACACCGCTTTCACGCTCAAGACACGTCCATACAATTTGCTTACATTTGTAATGAAACTCATTTATCTGCTTCATGTCAGGGAGACGGAATTGAGGGACAGAACGTGGAAAAGTAGTAAATACTTTTAATACTCTCGCCCTTTCACTGAGTATCGCATTATGGATTTGTTTTTAGTATATTACATAAAAATTAAATACGAGTACTCGTAACTATATAGGTACATGGAAATTTACGTGCAGATTGCTTTTTTTATTTTCTTATGTAACTTAATGTAGCAAAAAATAATGTAAAAGGTCTTTTAATTATTATTCATTCAGTCGAAATGCAAATAGTTTCATTCATTCATTCAATTACCTATATAAATGGTGACCTGTAACCCATTAATCACTTGAGTCTTGGGCTTTAGCTTAAACAATTACATGTAGCATTCCGATATCCTATAGTTAGTCAACTTTCTAGCGCTTTAATCATGTCGAGTTATCTTATCTGCTCTTTAGACCACCTTTAGTCCATGCTCCACTGTTGCAATGAAAGCTTAACATGCGAAACGTCTGACCTTTGATTTTCTTCAGTCCGCAAGAAGCTATTATTTTGTGATAGAAATTAATTTTACCATATAGATTTCAGCAAGGAAGTAATTGTACTACTGTTTCAATAATATTATGTAACATTCTATATAAAACCTCATTAGCTCTTCAATTTCCCGATACTATTCCCTTAGAAAATTGAGTATTTATTGCGTGAGCTTCACAAGATATGTTAACGATTTTGATTTGAATCGAAAGAACCTTATTACTGCTAAATAGCTAGGGAATAATATATCAACGCCATTCGTTTTTGATATACAATTTAATCGCGTTATAAAATTAGAAATCATCGACAGCAAATTATTTAAAAAAATATAAACGCCACGTTATTAAATCGCATTAAAAAGTATGAAATAATTTCAGATTGTTCAAATTCTTAATAGCTAACCTAATGTTTGTTATATTTTAAGCGGAAAACGTGAGATGCATGAACAGTTGATTGATTTTCGTTTACTGTTTTTCATCCAGTTCGGTTTAAAGTTTGAAAAGCTACCTCACCGGGTGATGTTAGGTTAAACTCCATTGCATTGAGGTATACCGAACAAATATGCAAGAAAGCGTGTTTAAAAACTTGTATTGTAGTGTATCGCCTTTTATAAAGCAAGCCTCTGGTTTAGGGTTACCAAGCCCATGGCGCAGTTGTTTCTCACATAACAGTCGTCAGTAAACGTTTTTTTCCTTGAAATTAATATGTAACGACTTACGCGATAGTAGGTACTTACTTGTAAGTACTCCATAACTAGTTATTTATTAGCTCATACTACTTGACTAATTACAATATTACTAACGATTACTAACCTTTTTTTAGATTATCAACAACATCTTTTACACAATTAAATAAAAAATATTATACAATAGTGTTTATAATAAAAACAATCACGAATTTAAAAATGTGAACATTTGAAACGCAATATATCCAATAACATTACGTGCTATATAATGTTACTGTACGGTGTACAAGAAACATTATCTGTTGCTGCCGAGCTGACATCGAGTATCCGGAAGGCGGAATTAAAGCTATCAATACGGCACTGGGCACAACAATATACTTTTCAAAGCAAAGGCTATTTCCATTGGCGTTTTACGTAATAAGGATTGTAGGTGTTTAATATGCCTACTGTGCAACAAATCGAGACCTAGATTATACGAAAAGCCATTATGCGCCTATTATTCTACCGTGAAAATTGAATTATTGTATTTGTATGGTACAAACCCGACTGTGTTTTGGGGTTGTTTGTGCAAATAGAAACGTAAATCATCATTTTTTATGATAAAATAATATTTTTTTTTCGTAATCGTAATATTATTGTATTGTAATAACTTAGTTTTTAGTGCCCTTTGAAAAGTTCACTGTTTGCCGACTTGCGAATTAGAGTATCGTAATGCGTAAGCTTTAACGATTAAAGAACTTCTATTGTATCAATAATTCATCGACATCAGTCCATTTGTTTACTTCATTCATAAAAATTCATCATCAACGAGTAGCATACGATTAAAATAAATCACTAAAAATAATCACTTATGTAATAGTTTACATATATAATTAAGTCAATTTTTATATTTTTTTATAAAAGGTTTAAAGATATTTAAACGTTAGTATGTACGAGTAGATCTCAAATTCCACACTAGCAAATGATATTGCAAATAGCGGGCTTGATGACGGAGGAAATGTCCGCATGCCAGTTCTAAATTACTCTTACGTTAACTTTACAGTTGTATTTTATTGTTGTTAAATGTATCTTATTCAATTCATAGGTTTTAGCGTAAATCGTGTGTCGTTGAGAATGAAACAATATAAATATTATATATATATAATTTGTTTAATTCAATATATTATAATATTCAATACATATATAATCTTACTATTACCGAATAATTATATAAACTTTGCATATCATATAATACATAATATGTTTCTTGTTATTTTAATTAGACATACTTCTTGAAATCAATCCGATAAATTACGTAAAATTCAAATATCGATTTGTTCAGACTTCAGTTGAGAAATATTTACACACAATTTAAGTGATTGACTAGGCAGCTTCTGGTAAAACTACTAATTTGTGTTACTTTTAAACATTAAGCTACCAAATATTAAAAAATAAGTATATAGCTCTCGTTTAATTCTTAAGGAATTCATTTTTTTTTTAATAATCTATATAGATAGGTACATATATAAAAAGTAAAAGTGATTGACTGATGTTTCAACGCAAAGGCCAAACCCTTTGGGCTAGAAACATAAAATTTCGCTCACGTATTCCTCTTATGACGTAGGCATTCACTAAGGAAGGATTTTTCAAAATTCAATCCCCAAGGGGATGAAATAGGAGATAAAAGTTTGTACGAAACTTTTTATTTCTTGGCTATATTTGCATGAAATTTTGTATTTTTCGTAGTTTGATCGTGAGCGAAGCCGCGGGTTCTGTTTGTCTTTAATATATGTTAAATCGTATTTTTTTAATACAAATATATTAAAGTTGCGCGTATTAAGCGCATTCTGTACGCTTGCCTAGCATAAAATAGTACCTAAATAGTTATTTACTTATTTAGATAATTATTATTTCCTGTAATTAACATAACTACTCCTTGCAAGCCACAAAGTATTCATAATTATTTTAAATCCAACTCTTTAGTTAAAGTATTAAAAACCATTCTAAAAATAGGTTTAGAAGATATGAAAATAAAAATATATATGTAAATTTAAGCATATTACAATATAAATAAATCTGTCTTTTTCTTCTTAATTAAACAATAAATCAAATATACTAATACAAGCAAATATAATTCCATGAGAAAAATAGGTTTATGTTCTGTAGTTCCGCTGTCGCATCCTGAATAATTTGAATGGCGTGTGAGTTTTAGGCCGACGAAATGCGTGAGACGAATATCGATTACTTTCTGATATTCGGTAGCAGTTGACGTAATATGAAATGAAGTTAACGGGATGTAATAACCATGATTTGCGAGATCAAACCCAATTGAACTATGATAATTATGAAACATAATTATGAAACAATGCTAACAGGAAACATTTAACATGCGATAATGATAGCTTAGGCTTAAATTGTGTACTGCAATATTTTAATAAAGACAAATATACTCGTAGTTATCTATTTATCTATATTGAACCAGTGGCGGATTTACCGAGAAGCAAAGGAAGCAATTGCTTGGGGCCCCGCTTGGACAGGGGCCCCAAAATTTGCAAAATTTTGAAAACATATTCGCAAATTTGAAAAAAAAATACAAAATACAAAATAAAAAATCCAAAATAAAACAATCCAATCCATCGATATGGTAAATAATATCGATTTTTCATTGTCCCCAAATGATTTGCAAAATTAACTGGTTATTTATTATTTTGAAATATTCGGGAGGGGGGGGGGGGGGGGGGGGGGGTTAATGTCAGAATGAGGGCCCCAAAAACCTGAAATTGCTTGGGGCCCCGTCATGGGTAAATCCGGCACTGTATTGAACTAAATATATCGTATAAGAGAAATTACTTTCCGGTGTACACTTTATAGAGTAAGTTAGCACTGTGTTAAGGAACAAACCTAACCAAACGTTATACATATATGTATTTGTAAGTACATATAGAACGTGGTACACGTACAACACATAAGTTCGGATTAGCTCGGCTAATCGAAATAAAACCTGTGTTCACGAAAATGTTTCCATTGAGAATAATCCCTGTGGTGTAAAAAACTTCGTGTAAAAAATCCGTAGCTTGACGCAAGAAACAGACAAAAACCATGACGTCTTGTCCTCTTCTATTATATTACTAACTAGCGACTCAGCCTCGCTTCTCTCGGGTGCGTCCCTAGGTATGTTTTAATTTTTTTGAGCGAAACCGTAATTCTTTTTCTAAAATCAAAGTAGCCTAAGTTACTCCTTATAATATCAGCTATCTGCCAGTGAAAGTCCCGTTAAAATTGGTCCAGCTATTTCGGAGATTAGCCGGAACAAACAGACAGACAGACAAAAATAAAAAAAAATATTTTTTTCTTATAAGTACCGTATATAGTTCCATATGCATTTAGTATAAAGCTGTTATTTTGACATTACAAACAGACACTTCATTTTTATTTATCTGTATAGATGACTTACCCTCGCTTCGCTTGGGTGCGTTCCTAGATACGTTTTAAATAGATATCAACAGTTATTGCGAGTGTACCTTAAGAGAAAGACTTTTTTCTGTAGGCTTTATTCTATTTATTATACAATTTTCTAGTAGGTACATTGTTTTGATGTACCTATCTCTTGAGGTTTAGCCAGCGTTAGACATGTAAATCTAATGACGACTCGATCGAACCAGTTATTGTGTTTTCCCGTGGAAATAAAAAATTTTCCTGTAGTAATAGGTATCCTAAATGTTGATCCGAGTAATAAGTTATCACTACACAAAAGTTAGTTAAAATCGTTCAGTACTTTTTGCGTGAAACGCGCACATCGATTTCGCTAAATGTCTATTTTATTATATGTATAGAATTATGCCCGAATTAATATAAACTTAAATCTTCCAAATAATTTTGATTCATTTTACTATATTATTTTCATAGTCTGTCAGTAAAATAAACAAACCTAATGATTTAATTTAGTTATACCCCAATAAAGGAAATAGAAAAAACTAATTATAGAAGAACTGAGTCTCACGGGGATGCAAATGGACGGAAAGCTTTGACATAATAGAATATAATTCATTATATATAATTAAAGACGAAGTGCCTTTCATTTGTATGTAGATCATTATTTCCGTACAAAAATGTCTAACGTATGTAATTAGCATCCTGACACATACAATACTATTATCCACAGACCTCTTATTAGTGATTATGTAACTTTTCCTGAAATATTACAATTCAAAATTCTGAATTTTTTTGCAGAATCCTACTAATATTATGTATGTGTAGATGTATGGATGTTTGTTACTCTTTCAGGTAAAAACTACTCAACGGATTTTAATGAGACTTTACAATAATATAGCTCATACATCAGAATAATACATAGGCTACTTCTCATCCCGGAAAAATATACGGTTGCTGTGGGATAGATTTGTTTTTGTTTTTCGCTAGTAATAAATATAAGATGGTAACTTCCAAGTTTTCGTTCTAGACGAGGTATGACCTCAAAAATATTCTATATTTATTATTTTAATAATAAATTATAATTTAAATTACATAATTCATAATTTTCTTTTTTTATAATGAATTATTATGACGTAAAAAAAAATAAGTGAAGAGTATTTAATTTCTTATCGTCGCTAAGTTATTTCTCGTCATCGACGTCCTATTAAAGTACATTCGATAAGGTCCCCAAAATTCACTACAGACCCAAAACAAAACCAATTAATTTTTTCAATAACTAATAATAAGTGTCGTTAATGTATTCAGCCCTTTTTAACGTCCTACTGTTGGACACGAATACGAGGGAGATCAGGTCATAGTCCACTACCCTGATCAAGATCGGGTTAGCGGATTTTACATGTTTTTCGAAAACTTGCTAAGTCCTCTTAGAAATGTTTTCTTCACAATTTTTTCCTTCATCGTAAGACAAGTTGTTATCATGTTGGGAATGATTCTCACATGAAAATATCCTAGGTGCGAGACTCAGGATTTGAACCTGCTTCACTTGGTTTTCCAAGCGTGCACGTTACCACTGGGCTACCATTGCCTTATTATTAATTAATTGATTTTATTTTAGTCTAATAAACTCTTTAAATTAGTTCAGCATCTCGCTGCATTCATCAATCTAACTATTGTTGCTTTTTTCACAAACATCAGCGTTATGTAATAAAAGAGTAATCAATTAACTGTCAACAAGGCGTTGTTTGTTCTTAAAATATGATAAATCACTGATCAAGTTAGATTGCATTTAGTGGAGTCGTAACGTGGTGTCGTTATATTAAAATACTAATTGCATGTAGCACGAAACTTCCGCTTTGAGTTCTTATAATACTAAAATTTTAGTGTGATAATGAGACAATATAAAATTGAATAGATTTTTATGGTAATCGATTATTTAAATACTTTATATTCTTGATTCTAAATGTACATAATATAGTGTAATTCTAGAAGCTCTATAGTATAGTATTTTGAAATCAGTTTTCCAATTCCAATAATTTGTTTTTTGATTATAATATAAGTACCGATTAAGCAAATTGAAGTAAAATAAAAACTATTCACGAATGTATTATAATTATTTATAATATTTTTTACAAATATTTCCTAATTTAACTTATAATTCAGTGATCCATACAGACTTATTATATGTATATATGTAAACGAAATGATTGTACAACATACTATTATACAACCAACTATTGTAGCTTCATGTAAAGCAATTCCATTAATTATGGAGATAGATGATTGTAAATTCCAATAGATGTTTCTTTGGCAAATAAGAATTGTCTGCTAATAAGTCTGACAAAGTGGAACAATCGCTCCCAGAAAGGTTGGCACGCGACGGTGTTGCAGACGCGGTAATAAGCATTATCGCAAGATCAGTATACATACGTCTGTGGAATCTGTTTTGTAATTGTTATTTATATACTCCACAAGAAAAGTAACAATTCTTACACGTTTTAATACGAATAAATTAATTGGCGTGATGCTTTCGCTGGCTTCAGTTTCTATCGTACTAGGTGACACATTAACAACAATATTTGTCGAACACTCAGTAGTATTTTACTTGGATCTACGGATCTCCATCTATCGTCTGAATCTTTTACCAATAGCTTATTAATAAGTTTATAATGTGAAAGGCTTTCATTGGACAGTGGAAAAATTACTTACGTCTAGTCTGATTAAACATTGCCTAATTAATTCTTAGCCTTAATATACATTTGTGCTTCGGCCTTACATCATAGGCCATTAGGATTGTTCATTAATTATTTTAATCGTAGTAATTACATAAGATGCTTTCGCCAATAAAATAATGTGGCTATTGTCATGGACCTGTGAACGAAGCTTTGTTAATGAAGCCTCTAATAAATTGTATCTAAACTCCCATTGTCTAGAACAATTCATAGTTATGCAAGTAGTAATTGATATCTAATTATTAGCCGATTTTGTTCTTATCTATTTTGATAGAATATCAGTATTACGTTTATCGTTGTGGATTTTCATAGTTTGAACCGGATTTGCTACTTATGTTGTATTGTGCAACTAAAGATTGTTAGTAGCAAACTAAAGTGCTTGCAATGTACATCATTCATGATAACAAATATAACTATAATCAATGGTCTTTCATTAAAAAAATACAAATAAATCAATGATGTTAAATTATTAAAAAAATTGGAATAAAAATTAGGCATGAAAATTAAAAAGTGCGACTTGCACTTTCCCATATCTTAAGATAATATACATATAAAAATATACATTTTGGCCAAGTTTTGAAACCATTTATTCATTTATATTATTGTATTTTGTTGTTTCAATATTAAACCGCGGAGTTTCTTTCGCCAGTTTTTCTCAGGTTTGAGGCTTCTTCTTTCCGAACTGGTAATAGTCTCATGACATTCTGTAAAATATTGTAATAATTTAATGCTGAATAAAATATTTTGAATTTGAATTTGTGCTAAAATGATAATTATCAGATCAATCTATACTATTATTGCAAAGAGGTAAAGTTTGCGAATTTGTGAGTTTGTGAGGTTGTAGGGGGTAATCTCTGGATCTACAGAACCAATTTAGATGAAATTTGGTAAGAAGATAGTTTGAAGCCCTGGGAAGGACAGGACAGGACAGGACTTTTTATCCCGGAAATCATCCCATAAGGGGGGTGAAAATGAGAATGAATGTTTGTATTGGGAAGCAACCTAGGGACGAACCCAAGCGAAACGAGGGTGAGTCGCTAGTATACCTATCATATATTTATTTACAAATGCAATTTTAATACAAGTGTTCTTAAAAAATATTATTATAAGTGTTTAAGTTATTACATATAATACTTATATACCAATAATTATTATTTATCTTTAAAAATTATGTAGTTTTGTTCTTTTCATCTTCATTAATTATTTTTGGCTTTTAGTTTATTACGCGATTATTTCCATCCAATTTTTCTACCTTGAATAAGCCTGTTTTTAACTATTCTAATCGATGACACTTATTTTGCCGTTGAAATGATCATCAATAGGTGCGAATTCAGTAACCGTTTTTTGTGTCATCAAAGTGATGTCATTTTTAATTTTAGAAGTTACTTTGCTGGTTACTTACAACGTTTACCTGCTCAGTTTAAAGCGCAAAGTATTAGAACTTTACGTATAGAATTTTGGACGGAAGAAATGCCTACATTTTCTTAGTTATATTTTAATTAATTAAGACTTAACAAATATTCATTCATTTGTTTATTTTCTTGAGCAGTTAAACGAATTCAAACCAAACCAATTCAAATATTAAATTAAGAATACATTGCTAGATTAAATAAAATATTTTTTATTCAACTAAAAAGGTTATACTAAGTTTTAAAGTCATTATTGTCACCTAGGGATAGCATTTTTAAAACCAAAAAAATATGCCTTCGACCTTAGTCATAAAAATCGGAACATACCTGCATTCTAACTTACTCCCTTTTTTTTTGACATCGAAAAAATAATAAAATTGAGAATTAATGATATAATTTAATAAATATTCACTATATTAATTAGTTAATTAATATAATTCAAAATATTGAGTTCTCAGTTCAAGAGAAATTGTACACAGTCAATTTCTGTATAATGTAATAAAAATGAATAATATATCGTAAGTAATCACTTTATAATCTAATTGAAAATAATTAAAAAGAAGATTAGAATTTAGGAAGCAGATAAGTTGCCAAGCAACACCACGCCTGTGCTCAAAAAATAGCAATTTGCGTTTCTTACTTTTGGCAGGCGTTACAATAGTTTACTTTTTTTAAATCTTTACAGTTTAAAACCAAAGTTGATATGCTCTGAAAAATAATAAATAATTTAAGTGACATTTTTTTTATAAAATATTTTTCATTGTTGCTAAAATACCAAAATATGAAATGAGTGATAATGTAATGACCAATGATCATGCAGTGACCTTTAGCTGTTGACGTCATGATTGCGAAGGGTAATGTTTGGAAATTTTAATCAATCGATGGATTATGATCTATGGCGGTGGAGTGTGGAGTGTGCAGTGAGGCATGGCGACCCGTCGACGCCAGAGCTCGCCGCCCGTATCGACACGCGACCGGCCCGTCCCGCGCAAGCGTGCTGAAATAACGCAGGGTACTCACGCATGCGCCCTATTCGAATAATGTGCTTTAGTCTTGCGACACACGACTCCTCTTTACGCCGTGTCACATAATTGATTGTCCAGTCGATACATTGAACGGCCGGTGCGCGACACTCTTATTACAATTATATATATTTAGTTTTTATCAAATTTATGTAATGGCCTCATTCAGTGATTGTGTATGATTAGTTGAGTGATGTGTAGTGTCTTGTAAACATGGATGTAGCAAAGGAAAATTCGGGCTTCCACGATGACTTTGGGGATGACGATGGGAATTCTCGCCGATGTATGCTGGACGGTTAGTATCGAATAATAAGCAATGTAATTGCAGAATGACTAATACCCCGTAATTATTCAACATAAATTTATGCTTGGGAAAAATCACATGTCTGTGTGTTGGTCGGTGTGCATGTATTGATTTTCCATGCAAATGTCATTGGAGACAACGGCGTCGTGTTTACGTACAAGCGAATACTTAGCTCATTGTTTGGACACCTTTCCAATGTGACTCATTGTGAAAACATCCTAAGCAAAGGAACCTTAAAAATTATAGCTCGAGTCCATTTGCCTTTACGACTATTAAATATTCTATAGAATGAGTTATTTGCATATAATTGAAATAAAATTGTTCACTCGTTTACCTTGTTAGAATTAGTCTACTCCGCTTAAGATCTTAGGAGACGTTTTATTAATTTCTTTCGTCAAGTACATAAATCAAGGTTTTCCTCTATTTGTCAACAGGTAAAAATAAAAAAAATATATAGAGTAGTGAAACGATTTACAAGTGGTCATTTACATGCCCAAATGCAACGGAAATGGAAGTGATACAAAGGATTTTATTTTATCTATACATACAGATCCAGTAAGCATTGTAAAGCCATTATTTAAGAGATCAATGAAAAATGTACCACTAAAACATATAAGTATTTCTTAATGAAATAACCAATAAAAGGAAATTAATAAACAAGGTTACCTTCATTGTGTACATACAGAAATAAGCATATGAGTCACACTGGACAGTAAAAACGTGAGTAAAGTCGGCATCAAGGGCTCGTCCAGACAGATGGCATCCCGTTTTGGCAAACGAACCTTCACTTGGATCCTTGCAACGTGCCGCTGCGTGCATTCACCCTGACTCCCCTCAACTTTTATAGGGTTTTAAAATCGATACCAAACCCCTATGAATTATAAGCTCGCTTTTAACTACGAGTAGTGTTTTTATAACGCTTCCTAATCGCAACGACGCTGAGAATCGATTGCATTGCTGCATAGATTAATTTGCAATCTCGTTAATATTCTCAATGTCACGTGGATTGATAGAAATGGTATGATTGCTATAACTCTAGTCGCATTAAACTTTATTTTTATGATCAAAGTTCATTTATTTTAGTTTTTTTACTTTAACTTATTAAGTTTTCATTTCGTGTTCATTTTCCCACAGCTTTAGCTTGTCTAACCAAAAATCAATTAAACAAGAAAAAGTAGTTGTAATCTGATTGTTAAATTTTAATTTCTGTCTCTGAAATTCTGTTCTTAATGTAAAGACCAAAAAAAAATTAACAAGTACAAAATATTAACTAGTTATTACTATATTAAACATTAAATAACTTTACGTATGTATAAAGATAATACCATAAATATAAACTTAGGGTTAGGTAAAAAAAGAAAAAAAACTGTGATTTTGTGCTGAGTTAATAATACTTATTAATAATAATTATTAATAAGTAAAACTTTAGTGTTAAATAATTTAACCTTAAATAAGTTTTTACAACTGATATTTTTTCCTATTTTATTGTACTATGAGAAACGGACTTATGTCTTTATTAAATGTAGAGCTTACTCTAACACTGATTTAAAAATATTTAGATAATTATGCCATGAATTTAAAAATAAAGAAAATAGTAATTTTAATTTGATTTTCTACTTAAACAAATTGCAAAGACGCGTAAAAGTTAAACATATTTGGTTAAAACTTAGCCCACATAATACTTCTTAGCTGTCTGTAACAACTATATAATGAACTTTGCGACGTCTAAAACCTTAACCCCTCCCGTGACTATGATTGCTGTAAAGTGTGAAACATTCGAAACGTCGGGAACCACAAGTCAAAATAAATCGGCAAAAAAAATCCGAAAATATAGTGTTATTTTAAAACTTAGCCCACACATACAATATTTCCTAGATTAAAACATATTTTAACACCGTTCCCGTGGGATAGTAAATAAAATTATATAGTTCTAAACATATAAATAGATGGCGCTACCCATGTACTTTGTATGATAGAAAAGAAATAGGTAATTTTTGAAATATTTATATGTATTATTTAATAAATTATGAATTTTAATTATTACATCAACTGTGTTTTGCGTAGGTAGAGTCGATAAGAGCTTGTCGTTATTTGTTTTATATAATGAGATAATACTGCTAATTCACTGGACATCATATTATGAGAACAAAGATAATGGGCAATAAGTGCTTGTGCACACTTACATGAATTGGCAATTGTTTTTACTTGACGACACGTTTGGCTTAGTTTGTAGTGACCCTACTTGCTGTGCCAGCGGTCGCGGGTTCGAGTCCCACTGCGAGCATTTATTTGTGTGATGAGCACGAATGTTTGTACTCCAGTCATGGGTGTTTATATTTATAATACGTATGTACATTTTTAAATTTATATATGTGTAGTGTATCAACTATCTGGTATCCATAACTCAAGCCTCGTAGCTTACCATGGAACTAGACGGTGCTGTGTGTTAATGTCCCAACATGTTTATATTTATTTTACTAATTGTTATTTTTATTATAGCCTTTCTATTTTATATCGTTCTATGATTTCGTAAAAAAGATAATTAAATACTATTTATATTTTATAGATAAACTTTGATATTACTAAAATATGAATTAGGAGAACTTAAAAGAGCTGAAAAAAGGTTTTAAAAAATATGAAACTTACCAAGGTTTCTATATGATTATGCAACGTCATAGACAATATCGTCTTCAACGTACTAACAAAAGACCCTAAAGTGGCATGAACACTTAAAAGACTGGTGCTATAAAATTTTATGATAGAACTTTTAAAGTCAACGAATGTTTAGAATTTAGATTAATGCTGTTAAAATTGTTTGCTTTTGGACTCGTGAGGTAGTTATTTGTATGGGATTATCTATTTTTTAACGCCAGCACATTGCCCTATACCAGATTTCCCATAAGACAAGATATTTTAAGTTCTAAGAATCGAATTTTAGCCAATTCTATACTAATTACGATTTAATTAATTTAATAATACCAATATAATATTTAGTATGAAAATTTTAGTGTAAAAAAATACGTTATGACAGTGAATTGCGTGAACTTTCACCAAGCAGTTCAGATAGTTGAAACCATTATTTTTTATGAATATTTAGAATGTACGTTCAGATTTTCAATTTTAATGCTGATCGGCATCTACTTGGTTACTCTTCATTTAAAATAAGAAAATTATGTTAAGTTATTAGCTATGCTTCTGATTATTTAAAATTATAATAAAAAGATATGAGGAAGTAAAGAAAGCTAACTCAAGCTTTTAAACTTTAAATGACTGAATATACTTATATGATATGAATTTACTATTACTTGCAAAGCAAAGTAAAGCATAATAAAGCAAAACTCATTGGAGAAATAAAGTATTGATTAAAATAAATTATTGATCACACTTTGTCCCCTTACAATTTGTTAAAATCAAGCAATCACTTATATTTGATATAATTTTTTAATATATACATAATTCTCTTTATGTACCTATATATTTTAAAATATATTAAATATCTTATAATAATTGAATGAATTTAAAGTTTAGGCACCTTATAAGAAAGCAATTTAGCAATGTCAATAACCTATTATTGCAATTAAGTTATATTTAAAACCATTCAAGTTTCAACCATCCCTTAGCACTACAGAAAATTACGCTTCTTATTACGTCCAGAAACTTTTGCTCTATTTTTGACTACATTCCTAAGAAAGCATTTTATATGGAGACAAACATGGTTCTTATTAACTACCTATCAGAGTTCATAATTCTGTCATGGTGGTAATCTTGAATGCTGCGCAAATCGATAGTGCATGGCGAATCGCGTGTGGAAGCTGTTATTTACTGCTTATTGTACTGCGGAGTTACGATGCTAGTGGATCTCATGACACGTCGCATATTATAGATTTTAATATATTATATCACAAGAGTATTTAACACCAAGTACATGATAATGCTTAGAATACCTGTACATTTAAGTAAATTCCTCAAGCAGCCTTATTCTGTACAAGCTATCAAACAGTGGAATAGTTTGCCTATAAATATAAAACGCTTCAAATAAAAATATTTAAAATTCTATTAAAGACGACATTTTGACTAACGACAGTAAATATAAATATTGCACACATTTATATTGATTAATGATAAAAACTTTCGTGATTTTAGATATTTTGTTTTCCTATTTGTATTTCATTACTATGTATAATTAGATAAGCAAATATACAAAAAAAAAAACGATTAGAACATGATTACTTGTAGAACAATCTGAATGAATAAGAACTTAGGTATACCTAATAATCATTTATACTTAATTTGAAGTTTTGTAGGATTTTATATATGATTTTGAACTTAGAAATATTATAAGGGTTAAGTTAAATTTTTTAAGACAAAAAAAAAGAAATATGAAAACTGCTTTGACTCACGAGCGCGACGACTCCACATCAAAAGTTTTATGTTGCACCTGCGTTGCAGATAAAAGCAGGTGGCTGTAGAAATATCAATGTAACTTATCATAAAGTAGTATTCAAGTTGGTTTTTATTAATGATTTATTTCGCAGTTTTTATGGTGTAACATTACCATAGAAATTGACAAGCTTTAATCAAAGATAAGTGCGACTAATAAGCGCCTCAAATTAGATGCTGTGACTGCCAGCCATGTTTGCGTTTTCTATAGACCGTAAGGTCCAAGTCATGGTGAATAATTACAGGTTTTTTAATAAGTGAACAAGTTGCCAACCGGTACGCCCGCCCTTGAACTGAACCGCATCTCAATATCCGGTTTTATTTATTTTTCTTAATACTTACTTTGATGACGTTTCTAAAACACAATATCTAATAACCCATTGTTATAAAATACGGTGTATTATAATAACCTTAAAAATTATATTTTTAGCTATTTTTAATTTACTTCTAAAATAACATTTACAACATGAGTTTCAATAATATTATTTTTCTTAGTGTAAGCTACTTATAGTTTATATGATCTGTGGTGTAAATAAGACGCGTCTTTGTAGATTAATATAAAAAAGAAAAGAAACGCCAGAGGCCAGTTACAATGTTGTTTTTCTTAAATAATTACTCGTAGTCGTAATTACCTAAAAACAAAAAATATACGAATTAATTAACTATATGTAATATAAATATATTTACTACTTGATAGTATATAAAAAAAATAATTTGTAAATTATAAATATAATATACTAGCGGCTCACTCTACTACTACTACTACTTCGCCTCTAAACAATCAAAAACAAATCTATCCCACGGGAACCGTACATTTTTCCGGGACAAAAAGTAGCTTATTTGTTATTCTGATGAATGAATTATACTTTTGTAAAGTCTCATTAAAATCCAATCAGTAGTTTTTGTGTAGGTACTAAGCTGTATAAGTTACTATAGTTTTTTAAATACCCCACGGGAACTCTTTAATTTTCCGGGATGAAAAGTGTCTAAGATGTTGACCGGGGATATAAGGTATTACCATACAAAATTTCATTTAAATCGGTCCAACAGTTTCGGAGATTAGCCTTTACAAACATACAGACAGAGAATCAAAAAAAATTTAAAAAATCTGGTTTTGTTCTATTTCTCTTCTTACATCCCCCTGACTCGGTTTTTTGCATTTTTTTTTCTATGTACAGACATTCGACCTCTACAGTTTTATTATACGCATAGATTATAATCGCAATAAAAACATGACGTTTTTGCATTTACACTGTCGGTTAATTAAATGTTTTTGCACTTTGAACCAACTTTTTACGACAAAACTGAGGCTATGTCTTACGTGTACCTCTGTATACCTACATGAAGTTATTTATTGCTGGTGAAATACTTATTGCGTAAATAAAAGTTTATTTTAAATAATTAAGTTGACACAGACCACACCAGAGTGAATATCTTATTTATATAGACATAATTTTGTCGACACGTTTGACTCAGTTTGTAGTGACCTTACTTGCTGTGCCAGCGGTCGCGGCTTCGAGTCCCGCTGGGAGCATTCATTTGTGTGGTGAGCACAAATGTTTGTACTCCAGTCATGCGTGCTTATATTTATAATATGTTTATATTTAAAGTTATATATGTGAAGTGTATTAACTATCTGGTATCCGTAACACAAGCCTCGTTAGCTTACCATGGAACTATATGGTGCTGTGTGTTAATATCCCAACATATTTATTATATTTAATTATTTATTATTTATAATTTTAATGTAAAATTATGTAATTCTATGAATATTCTCAAAAGAAAATTTAAATGACCTCATCTTCGTTAAAATTTCAACTTTCCTGACACTAACGATCTCACAGCGCATTAAAATTTATAATTTTAAAAGAGGGTTTCAACTGCAAAGATTATTATAACTGCCTTTCAAAAGTAAGCTCAATTAATTTTTAGAACAGAATAATTCTATACATTTAACAGAAAGAAATTAATGTGAGAATAATTTTAAGTTTCGTTAAAGGTAACGGTTTATTTATGATCGAATTCAAAAAGAAACAGGTAACCAATTCGGTTGTACCTATGTTTATTGTTTAATTACTGTCTTTCACTTTAACACAATAACCGAAAGACCTTTTTTGACTGACTTGAAAAAAGAAGGATGTATTTAATTCGGCGTGTATACATATATTTTTATTATATCTATGCAATATTCTGGAAGATTCCTTAAGGTGAAATTATTAAAAAAATAAAATTATATTGAACCTTTTTAATTAAAAAAAATATTATTTCTATAAAATAATCAAAGCATATATAAACATGCATTTTAGTTCTCTACGGTCGATTAATATATGGTTTAGTTTTTACTGATAAGATTTTTCTTAGTCTTGATAACATAATGGTGGATTTATTATCCTAACATATGCATGCATATTAAAAATTTATACGCATAACAAGTACTATAGTATAATAAGTCAAAGATCTACCATAGCAAGTAAATATCTACATGATCACTGATTTTGCCCCCTATCTAAGCGCCGCATCGGGCATGAATAAGAACTGAATGTGATAATATGACTTATGAAAACATTAATAATATAATTAAGTAATGACTAATTAGTTTATTCTATTAATTCAAATAAAACTTAATTAGAATAGCATTTTATTTTTTAGGATTCCGTATGTTAAGGATCAGAACTCTATTTCCACAAATAAAATATCCCATAATATAAAGACATAAGAATGACATAATTCGTCTATCAGCTTGTGGCTGAAAAGATGGTAAATAATAGTACGTACCTTAAACTTGGGCGTGGATTTAACCCCGATCTACGCACGAAAGCTCTTTGTCAGCTTTCTTGCGACTTCAAATTATAGATATTTTTCCATCTGTCTGTCCTACCTTAAAGAGACAGCATCTTATATGTTTTTCTGTTGAAACAGGTAAATACTTCATTTATACTTGCAGTCAATTTACTACAATTACTTTAAAAAAACAGCAAATAAATAAGAAGGGTCTTAAGTACTTAATTCCAAAACAAGTTAACACTAATAAAGTTTACACTAAATACATCGCTATTAGTTTTTTGTAAGGCCTTACTTTATTAGTAAATAGGTAAAACAAATTTTTTAAAATAAATTTACAACAATTATTCTGTTTTAAAAAATGTCTTTATTGATATATAATAATTAAAAAGGCAATCATATTTATCGTGGTATATTATTTTAATTAAATCATAACACTTCAAACAAGACCAACTTCATTTTCGATAGCGAAAATCCATTATGTATTTTAATAGTAAGTACAGCGATAACAGCGATTGTGATGTACCTACGAGTATGTAGGTACTTTATAGTGAACATGAAATACCTAACTATATTTTGTAACACATAGTAAAGAAAGCATTTAATTACGTCCTTATTTTTATTATTTATATTTTCTAATTCCGTGTAGTTTTTATTTTATTTTACCAAAAAATTAAAAAATAAATAATAAATAAATAAATAAAATAAAATAAATAAAATATATTTTTTAATAATCAATTCAGTTATTTCTTTTATACAGTTTTATCTATTCTTATATTATACATATATTTTGTATGTAAGGTACATACAAAATTTATAAATAAAAATAATAATAATTTTTCTTATTTAATGCTTATATTTTTATAAAGTTGTGACCCTAATATACAATTACACACTCCATGTTGTGTTTAATAAACATTAAATAATAATTGCTTTATGCATAACTATTTACTAGAGAAAGCTTAGTTAAAGAATAACATTTCTATAGTACAAAACCAATGAGAAAGGTAAAATTTTCCAATTCCCATCTAATTTAATGGCAAAGGAGCGGCAAATGTCAACTCATCGCGTTTGTTGTGCGCACGCGCAAGGGAGCCGCGCAATTTGTTGAAAGTCGTATCAATTTGTTTTAGAAAGTAGATTGTTCTATGGCCTCGCCTCTGCACATATTTTGCGAAAATGCTCTTATTTTTAGTGTAAATACGTGGTCTGTTAGTTATAGTGTGTTGTCATAAGTTGCTGTAACTTGTTTTTATTAAAATGAAACATATAATAATTAATTTAAAATTACCTGTTGAAATGCTATTACACTTAAGTGTTCAGCTCTTGATAGACTGACAGTCGTACGAATTGATCATTTGTAGATTTGACACAACGAAAATAGAGATGTTTACGTTCACACTTTCAGATTTGTGAATAATTTAATTACCAATTAACTAACAAAGCAAATGTGGATGGAGTTACAAATGTCAAAATTCCAAATGAGGGAGTTGTATTCCCATATTCGGAATTTTTATTTTTTTGTAGGTATAATAAATGCGAAAATATTGATTGATACACTTACAGTTACAAAGTATATTTACTTACTTAACCTCACATGCGCACACGCACTCACGAATAGGCAATGTGCATAACATAAATAAACTCATAAACATGTAACCAAGAGGTTTAACGTAATAATGTGTAACATGTAAACAGTAAACAATTTTAGTTCTTTTTTTTTACGTTGGTATGTCATATGTGCCAAAGTGTATTTATTATTTTGTACTTACACTAGCGGCTCACCCTATCTTCGCTCGGGTTCGCCTCTAGGAACAAAAACAAACCTATCCCACGGGAACCGTACATTTTTCCGCGATAAAAGTAGCCTATGTGTTATTCCAGACTATATCTACCTTTGTGCCAAATTTCATCCAGATCCGTTCAGCCGTTCTGACGTGAAACAGTAACAAACATCCATACTTACAAACTTTCACATTAATAATATTAGTATAGATAGATATATCCTTAAGCAAAAATATATCATGTAGGCTATGTAGGTATGTGCTATGTACTTAGTCCTGTTTTAACGTCCCACTGCTGGGCTCGGGGGATCAGGCCTAGTCCACCACGCTGTCTAACTGCGGACTATAAACTATTAAAAATGTACTATTCCTACACAGTACACAATTACTACAAATACTACTACTGTCTACTACTATACATAATACAAGATTAAAAAGATCATATAGCCGATGGCTGACCTACTTAGGGAAACTTATTAAATATTTAGAGCAGGTAGTTACTAATACCAATAATGTTGAACGTCAATTCATAGGATATCATTACGAAGAAAAATTAGTTTTAATATATTGTAGTTATAATATGTACCCATTAGGCCAAACAAAATATCCCGAAGAATAGAATTCGAATTATGGCGTCGTATTTTTATGTATAGGACAAAGAATGGACGCCTCTGATGCGTTTCAAGATCGATTATAGTTTCAAAATCAAATGTGTTACAGCATCGTAGTTTTTATCATCCATCATCAGTTTATAAATAATGCATTATTTTAAGGAGAACACATAAGTACATTGTATCATAATAGAGAACAAATATGTTTTAAAATGCCAAGACAATGCGCTAATTTCACAATACCAGAGGTTTCAATATATCACGCTGGCACGTTAAGCAAAAGAAAACATTTTGAAATTACCTTATGTAATGTAAGCAGTACTTCATAACCCTGATGGATGAACCATTACTACCAAAATTAGTTTACCTTCATGGCATTCTTTGGGGCTACAGACATTGTATTTAGAAGCAACCGCAATACACCTGTTAACCGTTACGTTATCTTACATTTTTAAATTGACTTAATTAACTGACAAAAAAGGTACCCAACATTTAAAAAAAAAATAGATTTTACCCCAAGGGTAAAATCTTACAACAAGGGTTAATTTTACCCCAAGAGTAAAATCTTCCTTCCAATTACTTTTAAGGTCATACATAAGTCATTGCAGATTTTTAGTTAAAAGTTAGTTTAGCATAGAATTGCAAATTGGAATAGTATGTATACCTATGTATCTATCTACTAGCGATTCACCCTCGCTTCGCTTCGGGTTCGTCCCTAGATAAAAACAAATCCATCCCACGGGAACCGTACATTTATCCGGGGTGATATATAGCCTATAGCCTTCCTCAGTTAACGGGCTGTCTAATGCAAAAAGAATTTTTCAAATTGGATTAGTAGTTCCTGAGATTAGCGCGTTCAACCAAACAAACAAACAAACAAACTCTTCAGCTTTATTATATTAGTATAAGATGACAGATGTCTGTCTGTTTTTTTTTATATTTATTCAATAATTTTTTATTAAAATTAATTTATTTTCACAATTTTCGTAAGATTTTTTCTGCCAATTATTTTAAACGATTTCTATTAATACAAATAAACAAAACACTTGATTGGATTAATAATTCAACACTATTTAGAAAGCGCAGTTTCTAGCAATAGATAAATACTAATAGTAAATTGCGAGTAGAATCTAAATCAATTAGCAAGTAAATCGAGTTAATAATAACTGGAATTTTACGTCATTGTTATAAAAATAAGGAAATAATTTGAATACAATTTATCGTTTACCTACATTTTAAATTGATGCAGTTTAAAAAGTTAAAAAATATTGAGTTACACAATAAATCTTTCACATAGGTATTATTTGATTACGAAATATAAAATTTTCGTTAAAAAATCCGTAAGATGATGATGAGAGGTGATGATTACTTTACATATAATTGGTGTTGTTTTAATTAATCTATACATATGTATAATAAAATTGTAACTAAGCCGAATCTGTACATTAAATATTTTTGAAAAATCTTATTGAAATAGACGTTATTATCGATACTGAGACCGAATAGAATTTTTGTCTGTCTGTCTCTCTGTTACCACCACATCACGGAAAAATCACTGAAGGGATTTTGGTGAAATTTGGTATGATGTTAGCTGGTTATCCGGGTCAATATATAGTATAATTTTTACTACGGGAAAATATCTTATCTCTGAGAAATCCATACTAAACGTTATAAAATTTAATAAAATGAACAAATAATAAACAGTAATTAAATTGATTATTAATAAACTCTATTTACAAGCAATTTTAACTTGGTAAAAATCTTTAGGTATGAATAGCAGATGTGGAAGGAACGAAGGCGACCATATTGTTCCAAATTTTGAAATTGTTTACTTAGATGTAGTAACGCGTAAATAATTGCTAAACTTTAGCAATATTTGAAGCCAGAATAATAGTGGAGTCGCAGACAAACAGTTCAATGTGTTCAATATTAGTAATTGGTGTCACGTTTCCTTTGTTACATAGTAAGTATAATGACATGTAACAGATAAGTGTTCCTTAGCAAATATGTACAGTTTTCCAGTTCAAAGTTTAGTCTTTGACGTTGTTTACTTACTTAACTTTAAACAATTGAAATTTAAAATATAATTAACATGAAGTCAACATTACTTGTTTGTATTTAATGATTATACATTTTCTTAAAATAATTATAAGAAGTAGGTATAAGTACCTACGAAAATACTTTATAATATTATGGTATATTTTTGAAACTAAGCTTAAAAAGATTCAAAATACATACCTATTACCTTCCGTTATTCTATTAAAATTGTTTGTATGTACGTATCTACAGAGTAACCTCTTAAAACTGCCTATTACTTTTGGCAGTAAAAAGATTCTCTATCTGCAAATCGCAGAATTAACTTCCTCCAGTAATTATCTTTACACAAAGTATTCATTTACACATATAATAAAACTGTAGAGGTTGAATGTCTGTACATAGAAAAAAAATGCTAAAAATCGCGTCAGGGGGATGTAAGAAGAGAAATAGAACAAAATTACAAATCCAGATTTTTTTCTAATTTTTCTTTTCTCTGTCTGTTTGTACGGGCTAATCTCCAAAACTGTTGGAAGAATTTTAAATGAAATTTTGTATGGTGATACCTTATACCCCTGGTCAATATCTTAGACACTTTTCATCTCGGTAAATTAAAGAATTTTCGAAATTTATTCAAATGGTTACAGCCGTTTCCGAGATACATGAAATCAATTTTTATTTATACAAGAATTGCTCGTTTAATATAATAATATACATATGTACATTGTACATATTTATTCACATCCATTAAACCTTTATAAAGATTTGTCGGTAAAAAGAAATGAACAAAAGCTTAATGTAGGTACGTTTTTAATTTTTTGTTACTTACAATGTATTAATATTTTCGGAAACTGGAAGAAGAACCATCCATCCAACTTACAGGGTATGTGCCATTGCACCTTTCGCCATCAGGTTGGATGTCACCTGTACATTATTATACATAATACCAGATGTTTGGCGTCTGACAGATGTGCGAGACTCGGGATCATTTCTTCCTCACACGTGCAAGGTGTGGAACGATCGTTTTCCTCAAGTTTTTTTCTGAGCGCTACAATATGAAAATCTACAAGTTACTGCTACAAGTGACGATTGTTAATTTCCGTAACATCTTGTGTCGAGCATGCTTACAGCCATTGAAATATAATAATTATTAATTAATAAAAGAGCGATGTAAAATTATTATTATTTTTATAGCAATTTTATTATATATTTTATTATATATTTATTTATTAATTTTGACGTACTCATAATCACGTACCTTGTAGTAATTATAAATATTAATATCTTAGAATAATTCAAGATAGACCCTATCGGCGCGATAACTAATTTTTACAAAATAAATACGTCTTACAGACTGATGTGTATGACCCAAAAACGTCCTCCGTTTTTATACATTGTACGATGACTTTCCATTAAGCTGTTTGTACATATATGTACATATACTGACGTAGTTGATTGAGACCGAGTAAACACCTACGATCAAAAAATATCAACATATTATAATGAAGGTGCAATTTGACAGTCAAATATATGTACATATATTATGTATTGTAATGTAAATACGCTACATTTTTGGTATACACTTAACATATTACTTTACTTTTTCTTCTGCAATACAACTATATAATATGCGGGCTTAGAAACTGCTACTGATGATTATTTTATTTTATAAATTAAAAGAATAATCATGTACTTTATGGCGTAAAGTTTGTATTCCGGTGCGATTCTAAATCCAAATAAAAAATCATACAAATGCGAGTCTGATTCGCATATGGAGGATGCCGTACAAATATTACCTTTTCTTAATTATATTATTAATATTATATTTGTGTTATATATTTGGCATTTACCATTAAAATAGGACCTTAAATTAATAACTCTAATCTCTCATATTCGTAACGACGTTTTTGCCTTTTATCTATAGAACCCTAAAAAACATATGCTACCGGGTAAATAAAAACTTTTTTTGTGTACGTCTTTTTATACATCATATTATATATTATCTGTTATAGTAAACGATAAAACAAAGGTTTAATATACGTATACATACACATACTTAGCGGCTGTTTTGATTATGCGCATGAAATAACAATCAACCACTGTAAAGTTCTTATGATCTCTTGCGGCTTCTTTTGCATTAGAATCTAACAGATACGTTTAGTACATTTAATATTATTTGTTGGATTTAACGTATTATTTTAATAAAATTTGTTTACACATAATGATTATCTGGATATAAGTGTTTTTTTTTTAATTTATATGTTTAGAACCCAGTTAGGCAAAAACTCACATATACTACGGCTCACATAAATCTATAGGTAATAAATTATCTTTCCAAAACAATAACAGAGCTGGCTATATGTCATAACTCTCTAGCTTAGTTCAGGAATAAAATATGTTAATTTTTAATGAATTTTATAGCTGATATATTTCATTTGTGCACACTTTATCATAGATTATACTTTTATTATTTTACCGAAATTATTTATTATGATTTTTCCTTATTTAATTTTGATGCGACTTATTTATATAACCTAATGATATATTTTCGGAACAAATTGTATTTCGTTTTTAATTTATTGCATGATGTAATAATATCCTGTAAAAAAAGTACATTTATCTTTGATTTGTGAATGTGATCACGAATGTATTAATGTAACTTTTGTTTATTATCCTAACAAAATAAATAAATAAACTAAATATATTAAGAAATTAAATACAAAGATAACGAGATAGTTTAATGACTTCCTTACATACCTTTTGCGCGCATAAAGCTTGAAAAATACATCTTATTATCATGATTCTTTGAAAAATGATCTGGAAGAATAAAACCAAAAACTATATAAGTAATTTGAATTTAATTGCATAACATATTACTAGCGTTCTTAATGACAACTGCGTCTATAATTTTGGTAAAAACTTGTTTCATTTAAATTCATATTTGCATATTAAGTTGTAACTTGCACATTATATCGTCATGCATTGTAAGTCGAGCAGGTCTAAGGCACGAGCGAAATATACTTATGCTGTCTAGTGACTGTAGACGTTACGTATACACTATAAATGTAGAGGAATGTGATACTATAGGAGCTTACACATTTCATATGTCGTAATTAACGCGTGGACCTCGAGCGGTCGCTAACCTTTTTTAATACCACGTACGGTCTATACTAAAATGTTAAACTTCCTACTGTTTTCTTATTGCATGTAAATAAGGACATACGTTTCGAACAGAAACTTCGGCAATACCTTAAAAGAATATTGAACATTTATGTAGGTACGCTTTTATATTTTAAAAGCTTTAAAATAATTAACCGTTGTTCGCTATATTGAATGAAATGTTAGCAATGAGTAATAGCGTCGCAACTTAGGTCAAGGACCTCGCAGACATTACCACACTGATTATTTAATTAAAAATGTTCTACAAAAATAACAAGCTTTACTAAAAATGTTTTTTTTTTTTTTTAATTATAATACCCTTTAAGAGTTCTCCTTACTAACTACTTCTAACTTCTTACAGTATAGATTAAAAATTATGAGCATGTCAGTTTCGTATGTTCCTATAATTTTCAACCGACTTCAAAAAGAAGGAGGTTCTCAATTCGAATGTATTCTTTTACCTAATATTCACTTGTTTTGAATTAAAATAGTTGTTTTAAAATATTTTTGTCTAAAATATATGTTCTAGTGGTCCCAATGACTCATTTATTGGTAACCAGTTAGTAGAGTGAAGTTATAGATACATATTGATAAGCAAATCGATTAATTAATTATATATAAACAACAAGTCTATGTTTATCTCCATTAGTTTGCGATAATATACGTACTTATAAACTTTGATTTTAATTTAAATGCATCTGCTAATAGATTCCCATTTCCAAACAAAAATCGAAGCGATTAAAAAGAGAAAACACTAAGAGTAACTAAGTTATTGTTAAAATATTATATTATATCCGCATTTTAAATCCGTACAAATATTATAATGCGAAAACGATTTTTAAATTTGTCCTTCTTTTATGTAGAAACCAAGCAGTAGATCAACGTGATTTAATGTAGTTTTAAGCTGGATAGTGACGTAGGCTACTTTTTATCTCAGCGTTTCATGTGGAATTTAGCGAACTGACGGAGATCACACGTTTAACCCTCAAACTCCTTTTTAAAATGAATATATAATATATATATATAGTGTGACCCAATCTGGTTATAGGTTGAGACTAAGTCCCACTTTGGGTACCGCCTAATAGTAGAGACGTCTCTATCCATAGCACAAGAATAAATTAAAAATTAAAAAAAAATCCGACAGAAATTTGTTATAGTGTGTAATATTCTACTAGTCAAGCACTTTCATTTGATATCAGTATTAAGGGAGTTGTAAAAAAATATGTAATCCGCCATTTTGTGGAGGCGGCAATCTTGGACCGATTTTCATAAAACATAGCTAAGAACATTCCCGACTAATTCATCTTTCAAACAAAAAACTAAATCAAAATCGGTTCATCCGTTCGGGAGCTACGATGCCACAGACAGACACATACACAGGTCACGTCAAACTTATAACACCCCATCGTTTTTGCGTTGGCGGCTTATAAAAGAAAAATATTTCGAAGATACATAACAAGACTTCAATATGATTTAATAACCCTTTTAGTATGATAATAATTACAAATATAATACGGACAAAAAAAAATACTGTAAAAGGTCTACGACCGACTTAACAATAGTCTACTTCCGGGTAGTTACTATAGCGCACCGACCGACTTTTTATTTTTATCAATACCAATGATTTAAATTTAAAATTTTATTTATACTACTACTTTTTTACGTTTTAACGTTCAGCTCAGAGATGAGATATTTTCCCGCAATAAAAAGTATCCTATATGTTGACCAGGATAACCAGCTATCATCATGTCAAATTTCATCAAAATCTGTCCAGTGGTTTTCCCGTGATGCGGTAACAGACAGACAGACAGACAGACAGACAAACAGACAGACAGACAAAAATTCTAAAAACTATAGATTCGGGCTCTACATCGATAATAATGTCTATTTCAAAAAGATTTTCCAAAAAATATTTAATGTACAGATTCGGCTAAGTTAGAGTTTTATAATATGTATATAGATAAAAAGTTCCAATAAATAATATAAAAGTTATAAAATATTATTAAACTTATTCTTAAGAAAATATTCGGAAATATTCCTGAAGTATACCTTCCTGTGTACCCAATACATAGGTATCGGTTATTCAAACGATTTTATTACAAACTAAAAAATAAAAAATATAACTGTACAATTTCTGTAAGAGAATTATTTTCGATGCGATATTTACTTAGCTTGGAACTCTATTTTTTAACCGTAATCAACTCATATTTTAAAAAACCAATCTAATATGAATTTTGAGAAAGTAATGAGATTTAAGAAACGAAGAAACGAAAGAATATTTGCATGCAGATTAGTTATTATATAACACATAATTCTTGGTCAGTTGTAATTTTATGTTAAAACAGATTTGATATCTGATAGCCGTGGTCCATGAAGCGTGAGAAAGCAACTGTAGCGATTATAATCGAATGCTTTCTTCGTGATCTTATAGGTAAGTTTTTGACATAGTGTATTATCTGTGCCAAATGTTTGATTGATTGGCGCACTTTCTCCAGTTAGGTAGATTAAAATTTATCCTGAGTAGTTATAACATTAAGAGATCATGATTGTCAATTTGATTTTGAAAAGTTTTAGAATACCGTTGATTCGTTAAGTACCAAGATTTTGTTCTCTAGATGAATTTCTAGCATTAAAATTTTTACCGTCTTATTCTCATTAACAACAAACTTTAATTCTCTCACTTAGCTCTACAAACACTTTTTTTCCTCGTGAAAATTAAAAAGTCACCAATTAAAAACCCATCGGTTTCCATGTAAGCATCCAAAGCATATACAGAAGTTAGTTAGATTTTCGAAAGAATTTTTTTGATCTTTAAGCTAGTCATTGAATACACGAAATGAGATTGAAAAGATTGGGGAAGACAGGCGATGACGCGTCGAACTTAATTGCCTTGGTATTTGCTCGGTCCGCCGCTCAGTTCGCGCTGCGCCGCCACAGTGGTTACGTTGGTGGCGCGCTGATTCTGCTGATTTCAGTGAAAAATTATGACAACCGGCGAATACATAATCTCGCCGTGTGTGACCTTCGAACGTTAAGTGCCTGATGGCAGAATGACTGAGGAAAATGAGCAATGCGATTCCTTCAACTCCTGGGAGCTGAACGGATTAAACTCTTTAGATCTCTGGGATTATACCGTCGAACTGGAATGTCTGCAAGGAACCGAAGGTTAGTGTTGCATAAAAGAGAAGTGCGCTCCGGCCATCGCGCTTGCTGGACAATTCGTAATGGGTAATGACATCTCTAAATTAGCCATACCAATTAACATTCTAGGATACACTCGCTCTAACGCCTGTACTTGCAATGATTAATATATCAATAAAGTTTTTTTACTAATACTTCAAGAGGAAGAAATAGTTCTAGCCAGCCTAAAGACTACTTTCAAAATAATTTAAACAACATAGTGATTTGTATCATAGGTTTTTTTCTTATCAGTCTTGGCAATATCTAGAACAAAAGTGATATTAAATAAATAAGTGGTGTTAAGTGAACAGTGTTAAACATTTCATCCGTCTATAATATTATATAATATTTTGAAAATTCAAAATATAAAAATGCAATATAAATTGACTTAGATAAGCCAATGCAACAATTATCTATCGTTCTGACGACTATCCCGTTATCTATATATATCGATAATTGTGCCATTGTTTAGTAATTGCATGTTTTCACCCTCAGCACTTATCTCCACGCAGTGCTCTCTACTAACGTAATTAAAATTATTCACTTGCACTGTCTAAAACAACTTTATTTAACCTTGTTGTTCATTTCCTTAAAATTCTTACACAATCTCGTATAAATAACAGTATATGCAAAGCTGTAAAAGTATATAATAATTATAAAACTACGGCTCATTAATTATTTGCTTAGTTACAGTAGCCACAGTTACTTCACAAAACATAATAGAATTATTTATGTTAAGACGCTTTGAATAAAGCAATTACCACGTTATACTTATTTTTATATTTTATTGGCCATTTCATTTTACGTAAATTTTTAACTGTTGGTTCACCTTATCAAAATTTACATCATACAAGCAAATGTTGTTAATTAAAGTCAAGAATTTGTATCGACAATCCAAAGGTTCTATTAGTATGATATTAAAATCTACACTATACCTACGCTTGTCCAGATATGAGATAATGAACATTACAAGGTTTAGTTTAGACCTTTTTTTGTTTAGATATTTAGAGTATAATTAGATTTAAGTGTGTATAACTAGCACTAAAACATAAAGTGTACATGCAATAATTAAATTATAAGAAAAACAACTTCCATATATACGCTGATTTAATATAATATTAGCTTATGTATAAAAAGTCATAATTTCTGCTACAATCCACTTAATACTCAAACCGGTTTTAAGTTTACAGTGAAAAAAACTGTTACTACAAACTCTACATTATAAATCTTAAAAACACCACGTAGTTTTATAATAATGAGAGTTTTATTTATAAACAATTGTAGCCGATACAAATTATTAAAAAAAATAATTTTAAGAATAGAATGAAATAAAATAGTATAATTAAAAAACAAGCTGTACCTACTTTAAATAAGATGTTAACTTCTTTATTATTATTATGTAGTATGTAGATGCTTACGATTTATATTAATCTCGAGGTTACAACGGAAAATTATGTTTAACCGACCATATTGGAATGACGCAAAAATTTAAGCAGATTTTACATACATCAAATAAAAAATTATTTTACGAGCATAATATATGAGGAGATTGATCATCTGTACAGATAAATAAAATTAAAGTGTCTGTTTGTAATTTCAAAATAACAGCTTTTTACTAAATTATAACTAAACATACTTAAATACGTATAAACATTTTAAAAATTGTGTTCAATTTTTAAAATATTTTTCTCTCCGTTTGTTCCGGCTAATCTCCGAAACGACTGATTTTGACGAGACTTCCACTGGCAGATAGCTGATGTTATAAGGAGTAATTTAAGCTACTTTTTTACTATAATTGGTTAATTGTAGTTAACAGGCGGCTCCAATTATTTTACTTAGCTAGTTGTTTTTATTTATTAGAGCATTTGCTGTCTTTTGTATTGCATTTGACGTGTAGCAATCATCATGGTTAAATTAAGAGAAAAGTAACAAGAGCGAGAGCGTCTGGGGTTCTGACATTAAAATATCTCACTAATAATATTTCCTGCTTCTGTCAAATAAAAATATGGTAACTATTACTACTAACAACGCACAAGAAACAATACATCCTTACTTTATTAAACTAATTTTATCTGCGGCTTCTGGCTTGTATATCGATAAAAGTAGTGTAAGTTAAGCACATAGGTTATTTCTATTCCAATTCCATCCATCCATCCATCCATTGATCCATTACCATTTTAAGAAATAACAAACACATTGATTATACTAATATTTGGTTGAGACTACACTAATTAGGTACATGGTATGTTGATAACAAATACGTAGTCTTTGTTTCTCATTGATAGTGTAGCTTTCCATATTTAATTGCTTCCTACCCTACGAATAAACAAATGTTTATAACTTTGAACTATGTACGATTCTTATTAGAAAGTAAATAAGGTTTTAGTTATTATCTGTAGAATCGGTTTTATTTAGTAAAAACTATAATTACACACTGCCATTACACTCTCGTGCCTTGGAGGAGCAGGTGGTGTTATCCTTTAATTAGCCGCAGTGAGATTGGTCGTCGTAACTTTTCAGTCACAAAGTTTCGAATGTCTCATAATATAATTTTCTGTTTTGCATTTAAATGCACAAAATATCTACGATGGTATTTAAAATCCATAATTTATTTGGTTTAAAACAATATTTGTTGGCCCAAAGGGCAAAGGCTAAGATACCTAAGCCATTAAAACCAACACTAGCAATCAAATATGTACCTATGTTATCTATTAAGAAGAATGTCACCAAATATTGTAAATTACAATTTTATAACTATGATTTAAACATCCTGTCAAAGTTAAATAATCTGTAACAGAAATTAAAATTATACATTTCCTTTGACGAATAAAAAGTAAAGTAAATTCAAACAATCTCTATTGCTAATATTACATAAACAAAATTATTTATTCACTAATGCATTAAAAAAAAATTGTCCACGATTTCCAACCAATATTGAATAAATGTACAAAACAAAATAATATACCCTTAATTAGGTAAAACATCCTGTATAACAAAATAATCGGTGTTCGACCAATTCTTCTACATATAGAAAAAGGTCAAAGTCTTCTGTGACTTAGTCTAGAAAGATAAAATGATGTTGATTTATTACAAAATCATTAGTAAATATTTATACTAATCTAACTTGTTCGATACTGTTGTCATCAATTCTGCCTTAAAATATGAAAACGTATTATTTAGATATTAACGAAACTTTTTTTTAAGGTACTACGTACGAAAGTGATATATTTTAAAATAATTATATTAGTTGAGTTATTTTTATTTTTAGAGAAATAAAGTGGTTAAGGTATAAAAGGAAATTATGTATGTGAAAAAATATAATCCACATGTAAACACAATAGATATTGGATACAAAAGCACAATTTAAATATAATAATATATTACTTTGAGCTTGAATACCATCGCGAGAAAGTTTCATGTCATGACGACTGACGACCATACGTAAATATAATAACTAACTTACAATAGATCTCGGGAAAGAATAAGTTTCGAGCGGTATATGAGGTTGAGTACAGAAGTATGCCTCGTTGGTGTAGTGGCTAGCGTGTATGCCTGCAGATTCGGAGATCTTGGGTTCAAGTCCCAGGTCGGATCAAGATATTGAGTTTTTCTGTTAAGAACTTCGCAGTAGTAGGAGCTGGGAAGTTCCGCGTGCCTCAGAGAGCGCGGTAAGCCGTCGGTTCTCCGTATGATCTTTCATCGGTCATGTCGAATTATCGTCCCACGTAGAGAATAGAGAGGGAGTGCACTTGTGTGTGCGCATACACTTGTGCACTATAATATCTCCTGCGCTAATCTCAGTGCGATTAGCCGCCATAACGGGAATGGGCTTAAAGTACATTATATACATATTTAAATGATCTATTAATTAAATAGGGTCAAAATGTACTAAATTCATATAAATCGTATTAACTTGAATAAATCCTTAGTCCACGTATGTTTTCACTAACATATATATTTAATTATACAATTTTAAGCATTTACAACTAGTAGGAAATACTCAAAAATAAGCGAAACTCTATTATATTTATAACATTTCATAACGTAATTAATTACCGTTAGTTTTTTTACATATATAACTTGTAGGTACCTTTTCTATTACTGAAGCAAGTAAATTAGGTTCGTTAAACTCACTAATGTTGATTTATGTAATTTTATAATTTTGTTTCATTTCTGTATACTATTTAATAACGCGTACATGAATGGCAGGCAATAGTTGGTGTTATGCACATAAAAATACTGGTTATATCTCCTCACTAACCACTTACGGTCCTAAACTGGTAAAGGACGTAATTTTTTTCAAAATTGGTAAAGTGCTACTCTAGGCGGTTTAACTTTGTCATTATATGAAGGTATACATTGTTATCATCAATTATAATTAATTATGAACGTATTAATTATCGAAAGGTATGGAAATTGATAACTTATAATTGATTTAACATAGACGCAATTAAAAAAATAACGATTTCCTATCATTTTCAAGATCAAACGAGGTATTTATAAATTCCATTCACGGTCGAATAAATCGAGCAGCTTTGTTTCAGTACTCCTCGGCCTTATTACTAAACTTGAAATTTAAAGTTTAACTCTTCTACAAGGTTGGTAGTTGTATACTTCGTTGTACTTGCCTTTCACGCTCGTACGGTGGCCGCCTTGTCGGTCTTTGTGTTAAGAGACAAGGTGGCAATGTGTCATACATTACTATCTAGCCGAAGTAGAACACGACTGTATGGCGGTACGTTGCGTTGCGCCAGGTTGTAGTTATTATCCATTCCTCATCTCGACGGGCGCTGATGCAACCAACGGCGCTTTTATGACCGCTTTTCGACCACGAACGTGATTACTTGTTATTATGATTACAGAACAAACAAGAAATTTTCACCTTGAATTGATTATAACATACTCTGTAGTAACAAATAACAAGATATGTTCTATATATGCGTAAATTGTTTTAGTGATTATATTATGTGTAAGATATTAAAATTATACGTTCATAATCAAAATTGTATGAATATATAAGCAATAATTACTTAAAAGAACTCGGAAATATAATGCTTGGATAGTTTACTCAGAATTCAATAATCTCTCTTCGCATTATCGCCCGCGTCGGCCTACCTGCGACGTGATAGCATCCGATGAGATAATTGCAACGTCAACATTATCCGTCACTACGTCCGCATTGCTCTCACTAAGTTTACATAATTTACTACTTTCCTTAGATTTATGCATAGACCTAACGAGCCAATTTTGTTTTAGATTTGCAGCTTGCGGCAGAACTCGGAAAGACACTCTTGGAACGGAATAAGGAATTAGAAACAGCATTGCGTCAACACCAAAATGTCATCGAAGACCAGGCACAAGAAATCGAAGTATGAATTAAAAATTTTAATTGCATGACTTTAACTTAATTAATAAGATTATTAACATAAATTTTTCTACTTATTCCAGTACTTAACAAAGCAAACAGTAGCATTGCGTGAAGTCAACGACTCAAGACTGAGAATCTACGAGCAGCTAGAGGTGAGCATTCAAGAGCTCGAACGCGCGAATCATAGGCTCGCAGTCGACCATGCTGCCGACAAGAAACACATTAAGACGTGAGTTCATTACCGTAACAAATAACACTTGTCATCTTTTGAATTTACTGTTCGTCAAGTTTCTTTTCCATCTTTGTTGTTAAATTACACTGCTTCCCATGTACCAATTACTGTCACAATTAATGATAATTCGTAGGTACAACAAACATCGACGTCATAATAAAGTTTTCCGTTTATAACATTATTACATTTTTTTTATTCTCATTCATAAATTTAAAGAACATTCACCCTTACACACTGAATTGTTCACATTCCAGTTTATGCAGTAACATCGAAGGTTTGGAAAACAAGTGCGAGGAGTTTCAAAAGACTGTGGACGATCTGAATGCGCAATTAGAGATTGTCCGACGGCGAGCAGAGCGGAAACCAGAAAGTGATAAACCCAAAGAAAAAGAACTAAAGCCTACGAATTCTACTACGCCTAACAATAAAAACATTAACATCACACCACAGAAGTCGGTGGCACCTCTCCCTGAATTGACAAAAGAGGATGAGGATTTGCTGAGGCTAAGCGATGAACTGAGAGAGAACAAAGTACTTTTCGCTCAAGAACAAAGGAGGGTAATAGAACTCGAAGAACAGCTAGCATCGGTAATACAAGAGAACAATAGACTGCAAGAACAGCTTAGAAATTGGCATCAACGTGATGATGAGCCAAAATCTATGCACGAGGAGTTTTCAATCCTTGAAGAAGTCAGGTGTGTTATGTTATTCATTTTTTAAATTAATCTATGAGATTAGATTAAAAAATAATACATAGATAGAAAAATTAAAACTTTAGTATTTTACATTTACTTTATTTTGTTAACGATATTTCGAAAAAGTATTTACAATTAGGTGTTAAATCACACAATATTTTGGATAAAATTATAATTATAAACAATAATCAACGATTTGATATTGAACATTTTAGACAAGGCCAACTCTGCGTGCGATGTCTAAGAGGAATGGAGCGTGACGACATGTCCTCGATACTCGATGGAGACGACGACGACAGAAGCGCTATCAGTTCTATCATCCTCACTCCTGGCCAGCAAAGTCCTCGGGACGACCACGTCACAAGCAAACTTGTCAAATTTGACGTACGTACAATATTTCTCACTGCAACTTTACTTTCTATTTATTACGCTTCCCTCTCTTGCCAATTCTGTATTTTAACATTAGATTTTATGTCTGTAGCTCTTTGTACTACAAAACTTTACTAAACTATATTAACTCACAATTCCGCCAAGATCTGCAGCATTAATTTTACTAACCACTAAACAATAAAAATATCGGTAAGAGGTCCTTCCATCAAGAACAGCCAAGAATCAAATATTTAAGGCGTTTTATCATTTTGAACTCCAACCAACCAGAGGCAGCGGTTGGTGTATCCCCTCAAAAATCTCATAAGAATGTTTTGATCGTTTCTAGGCGACAAAACTATTCGAACTGCCCCTGATGTTGTTGATCACGCTTTGCATATGCATTATGAAGCGCATTTGCAGTAGTTTTCTTTGGATATATCGCATGTAGTTGAAGGTACGTCCATTACTGACACGTTATTAGACTAAGAGAATGCACGCTAATTAGTCATTGGTGATGGTATTCTGTTCATCTAACGTGTTTAGTGTGACGTTAATTGTTTTCAAGTCCTCGTTTTGTCTCAACAACAAAGCTAACGATTTACTAATAGTTCATTTTATGTGTTGATGATAAGTAATTACTAATCTAGCAAATAATATTGTGTGCATATCTCATTAACGTGTGTTTTTGTCAGCTAAATTGATTTTTAACTATAATGGTGGAGTAATGGGTGTATTTTTGACATTGTAACTCAATAGTTCATATCACTTAATTATAAGTAGGTAGTCTAGGTAAAATTCGCTCTTTCCACGAACACATTAAAAGGTAATCTATATTTAATTCAAATTTAAAAATCTATCTTTTGTATCTATGACATAACTTTTTAAAACTACTTACTATTTAAATAACAACCTTCATCACATTTTTATAACTGTCATCATTATGTTATTAAAAATTATATCATCATCATAATGGTCCCGTTTGTGAATGCAAAATCACTAGTACCGTCAAGTAGCGTTATAAAGTCTCAAATCGTAATCTCTTTACAGAATGCGAAGGAAAAGCTACTGCAAGGTATATGGGCCAACAAGGAAGATGGCCACGATAACCCTTACAGGGAGCTGGTGCAAAAGTATGAAGCTCTGCTCGAAGTTCAACTGTCACAAGTAAAGAATATAAGAAAAAATAAGCCGAATTCGTTACCTGGCGCACAAACGCAATCCGGACCTGTTTCGCTTCAGGACGAATTGCAGACATCTGGCGATTACAGCCAATTCAGCGTGAAAGATACAGATGAAGAGAGCGGACACGGCGAGGACGCTCATAAAGAAAATTGTCAACAGAAGAAAGCCGAATCTACTTCGCGTAAGAAGATCATCCAAACGCCAGACTTCTCTGAAGCCGAAACATCAAGCTCGGGCTTTTCAGACGAAACGAGCAACAAAGCCACTCAAACAGAACGCGAGAGACCTGGTTCCTTTTTGTGCACTATCGCCGATGGTGAAGACTACCGTTTCAGCATTTATGATGACGTCAGTCCGATGGACAGTCGTTTCCGTAATAGGCCGGAATATCGTGTATTATTCAAAGAAATATTCACAATATTGAAAAAGGCCGCCGAAAATAAGGACGATGGAGAACAGCTACCACTGTTAGATGATACGACCACTGGAAAAGTACCACCAGTGACTCCCGCCACGGAGGAACCTCCTGGCAATTTCACTGATGATACACAGAGCGTCTTGTCGTCTGTAATGTCTGAACAATCGATTCCAGTATCTGACATCACTGCCCCAGAAACACCTACCTTAAAAGAAAAGGATCAACCACTTCCGGAACCTATCAAGAAGCAAGAAAAGCAAGAAAAGCAAGAAATCAAAGATAATAAAGTGGTGAACAACAAAGAGGGCCAACCAGTAGTTGAGAGCGCCAATGAGAAACCAAAAGAGGAAGAAAACAACAAACAAAAGGAAGAAGAAAAAGAAAAAGTCCTGACACCACTGGTGCGTCAACCACTGGAATACATCGCAGCTACTAGAAAGAAGTCCAGACATCGCAACCGCAAACACAGCCAAGACCGACAGGGGGCTGATTCTCCTGTGTTCCCTTCACCGCCCAAGATCGTCTATCAGAAGTCATCGAACAAAAAGAGAAGAGACTACAGACCGATCGAAATAAGCCCTCTCGTGAAAACATCTGAAGCCGAATGGAATGGATCGACTCTTCAGTTTTACAACAGGAACTTGAACTCGCCAACCCCCAGCGCAAGCGGCCGGACGTGTAAGGTCTATCAAGGATGGAATTCCGAGACCGATTCCTGGGAAGTTAAACAAAGCACTGCATCCCAGGAGATACATAAATTGAGGAAACTCGAACTCTCTTACGCTGAAGTATTAAGAAACGCCGACAAAACTAAGAATAGGCGCAAGAAACATCAGTAATGTTTTTTTTTTATTCTACGACCCCCTCTCGTCCGCGAGAGTCGAGTGATCAACCGCCATTTGTCTTTGCCAACTGGACATAATTTAGTTTAAGAGGTTTTGTGATCTGCTAGCGTTACTTTTATTTGTACCAGAACCGTCAACGGTTGCCATAAAATATGTTCTGATATAGTTGATTCTATAGTATATTCATACATAAACTATGTCGCATCAAAAATAGTCCAACATTTAATTTATTATTGTATTTCACAAATATTCTACCCTCCGATATAAGAAATAGAGTAACGTTTTTCATAAAAAGAAACAATTATGCATTTATTTAACAGACAAAAATATATAATGGCTTAATATGAAACATATTAAATAATTAATTATTATTAAAATTTTATTTGAATTTTCGAACCGAATGAGTTTTTTATCGTTTAACTCTATTCCGTTGTTATTTCAGTCACTATTTTAATTGTATATTATGTATTTGAATTATGAACTTTAATTTGTAAATATTCTTTAAGTTAATTTTATACTATAATTTGCCATGGTTTCGTGAGTACTTCAATTCTTTATGGAATTGTATGCTGAACTTATTTAATGAGAATGGAGAGAGGTCGGAGGTATGAAATAAAAATTTGCATTGAATATTATCAGTTTTTCATTCTTCCTTCAACTGCTAGATGAATAAATAAAGACAACACGACGTATATAATACATAATTATAATTTAGTGGTACTTTTTACACAATACATTAGCAGTCACAGCGTTGGTTGACATGAGCTTCACAGTTAGTTGGGCTGTTCAAACTGTTACTAAAACATATACCATAAAAGCTATTAGAAGAATTTGACATTTCATTAAAATCTGTAATTTAATTTTATGTACATTTACAAAGCTATGTATATAAATGGTAAATACAATTTGGATAAAAGTTTCGTTAACATATTAATGTCATACTGAGCGGAGTGTAAATCTCTATCTAAAATCCAACTATATATCAACAATAACTAACAAGCGTAAATTGATAGATTGAAAGATTAAAGGATAGATTACAAATCAAACATAATTGTTACAAGTAAATACTTCAGATGTATTAGTGTTAGTAAATTATCAACTACCTCGCTTAACCAAGTGAAGCAGGTTCAAATCTGGGTCTTACCACTTAGATTGTTAGATTTTATTGTGAATTATTTTCATCATTATTAGTTGCTTATAAAGAAAATATTGATGAAACCTGCATATCTGAGTTCTAACCTAACCAGTTCAAAATACTTGAGAAATCCGGATTCGGATTGGGAAGCCGAGTTGAAACATTGAAAGGTCTAAATCTTTATATAGTCCAAATAACAGTCCATCAGCCAACTAACAGCACAGCGTGTCCTATTTGTTCTGGGCCTCCAGTTCCCTCTCGACGATCTTGCGGTACTCGTCGAAGCCGCCCTCTATGGAGGCGACGGAGCCGCCGCCGCACACCCACAGCTCGCGGCACACCATGCGGATGAGACGCTCGTCGTGGGATACTAGGATTACTCCACCCTGTTTATTGGGAAATGGAAGTTTTAATATACAACGAGAGTATAATTTTTTTTTTAATTTGGCTTAAAAACAAACAAAAACTAAAAACTTAAATAAATACAAAAAAAAAAAAACAAAAGTAAAATCTTTGTATCTGACCGGGACTCGAGCCCGGATACCTGTGATAGTTAATCTTGTACCTGGGCCGCTTGACCACGATGCGAAATTATTAACATATTTTGCATGGAATAATGTAAAAGAAGACCGATTGATGTTTCGCTCCCGAAAACCCCCACATGCCAAATTTCAGCGAAATCGTTAGAACCGTTTCCGAGATCGCCGGTATAAATAAATATACAAGAATTGCTCGTTTAAATACATTAGATATTAATTAGTACCTGGGCGAACACCACTTGGCGTTTTTCAGAAAAAAAGCGTTTTTTTTCAGAATAGACATCTCTAATCTCTATATAGATAAACTTAAAAAGCAAAACCTTATTTAAATCCAAAATCTCATCCAAATCGTTAGAGCCGTTTCCGAGATACACGAAATCAGTTTGTATACGTAACATATAAACAAAAATTGCACATTTAATATTATAAAATAATTACAGTGTACTTATTAATCCCTTTCCCTAGCGCTTCTATTGTCTCTATATCCAGATGGTTGGTAGGCTCGTCTAGTACCAGGAAGTTAGGGTTGCCCATACACATCCTGGAGAAGGCGACCCGAGACTTCTGGCCTCCGGACAGACTCCCTATAGTCTGAAGCGCCAAATCTCCGCTAACACCGAAACTACCCAGCTGTCTTCTGTACTCTTCTATCGTTTTACCTAAAATATGCAAAAAAATAATAAGAAACTGTTTTTTATACAACAGATTAAAATAGAAAGAGACAAAAAAGAAACTTCATGTTCTTGAAATGACTTAATAAGGTGTATTTTGAACAAAAAATAATATTTTTTATCTATTTGCATACTCGTTTAGTGATAATGTGAGCAATGGGGAGCCAATAGTGATTTCAACAAGTCATTTTATATATAGGGATGTGACGGTGCAATGGGTCAGCTCTACTGAAATTTTAAAGATTACTCTCAAATTATATTGACGCAGAGTAACAGCACAGTACTAGCAGCCCATAATGCTGTTACATTTGCTTCGGTGCGAGTTAACCACGGGGTAATAGCACAAAAAAAAACGTGTGTGTACTTAAGTACGCACCTAAGAAGTTATACTTCTTTGACGTAACAGAACAAAAATAGCTAAAGATTTCATCCCGTATGTCACAACTCTCTGTTTGTCAAAGGAATGCAGCTAACTGTCGGTGTGCGCGCGCATCATAAAATTTTACTCTCATATTTTTTAAAAGACGTATAACTTCAAAAATCGATACAACGCCCATTGTTCTTAGCGGAAAAGCTGCCAAATGCTAGGGTTGTCAAAAAATATAAATTTTCATGGCACAGTTCGCCACCAAATTCGTATGAAGTTAAAGCACTAGCGCCATCTCGTTACAAATTACAGTTATACCTATCAACGTCATACAAAAGTAAGTACGACAGTCGGGTGCGCGTCACCCGCGTCTCCCCCTGCCCGATTGCCCTGTCCTATATTGACGCAGTCGTTAGATAAAAATCAAGACTACTCTTTTAGAACTATTCTGCCGTCATAATAAAGAAGACCCTAACTAACAATTTGGTCAAAAATGACTTAAATGCAGATTTGGAACCAGCAACAAAAATGGTACTTGATAGTCTTACTCATAAAGCTCTAAGTCTTATGAATTCGGAGATACCGTAACCATTTTCATCGTAACTACGTCAAAACTAGAAGTAATTTTGACGTAGTAGTAAGACAAAACTTTAAATATCTCGAAAAGAAATTTGACGAAGTTGCGGCCTTCTTTCTTATGATGGCAATATTTGAATACTGTTTGTAGACTATTTGGGCTAGTATTAAACTTGTATTATATGTAATAATTATATGTAATCACATTATAGAATGTTTTGTTACCTGGATAGCTCTTTTGTAGTAATTCCACTGAATTGACATTCATTTCCAGTTGATCGACGTGATGTTGCGAGAAGTATCCGAACTTGAGCCCGCGATGCACGCTGCGTATCCCGCTCGTGGGGGAGAGGATGCCCATTATTATTTTTAATAAAGTTGTTTTACCCGCACCATTGTCACCGACCTGTGTGTAACAACTAATTTTAGTGTCTCAAAAAATATACTACTAATCTTCTATATATATATATATATATATATATATATATATATGTATGTATGTATGTATGTATAAAACAAAGTCGGGTTTGTTACAACACCTTATAACTCAAGAACGACTGGACCGATTTTTATCATCTTTGATTTGTTAGATTTGTTTCCGCCCCGAATAGTAACTATTTAAACTATTAAAACATCAGAAAAATTCACGAAAAAAAGAAATTATTTATATAGCTAACGCTGGCTAATAACTATTTATATTTATTTAAAACGTACCTAGGAACGAACTCGAGCGAAGCGAGGGTGAGCCGTTAATCTATCGATATATATATATATATATATATATATATATATATATAAAAGGTACATAAAAGTGACTGATTGATATATCAACGCACAGGCCAAACCCTTAAGGCTAAAAATTGAAATTTCGCACACGTTTTCCTCATATGACGAAGGCATCCACTAAGGATTTTTCAAAATTCAACCCCCAAGGGGGTTAAATATGCGATAAAAGTTTGTATGAAACTTTTTATTCCTTGGACATATTTGCATGAAATTTCGTATTTTTCATAGTTTAATCGCAAGCGAAGCCGCGAGTTCCGCTAGTTTAATATAAAAATTAAATAAATATGCTAAAATAAATTAATGTAAATAGGAAAATAAATAATAAACTATTTTAATGTCATTTAAACAGTCACAAAAACAGAATTAATATCTTTTTTCATTTCAAGAACTTGCACTAATTATTTTCTAGAATAGTCTTTGGTTTAAAAATACATTATGCCTGTTATATATTTTTAATATATTTTTACAGAACGGTAATCTTTTATTCTATTTTGGTGCCAACAGACGAAAAAGCATAAAGGAATATGACTAAAAAGGACCTATTTTGGATATTTTTTTTACATTTACATAGTTTAGTTCACCAAATTCATTAATACACCAATTTCATATATTATTTAAAATAGATAGATTAGTTTCTCACTAATCTATCTATTTCAAATAAAATGCTATAAAATAAAATGAAATAACGTATATTTTTTTAATTAAAAAAAAAAGTAATACTCACTATACATATCCTAGATTCGAGGGTGGCTCCGAGGTTGACATTTGAAAATATAACTTTGTCCTTGGAATAGTAGAAGCCGACTTCATTCAACTGCAGTATGGGAGGGGAGAGAGGTTCCGTCTCAGGAAACCGGAGCACTACTTCTATTTCTTTCTCTACTGGTTTTAATTCTGGTCTGGAATGTAAAGATTATGCATTGTTATTAAAATAATTTATAAATGGTAGCAGCGTCGGCTTCAGGACCGGGTGGGAGAAGGAGGGAGGGGGAGGGGGGGGGGGGTCAGGAATAAAAAGTATTCATTTGCTATTCCTAACTATAATCTATCTTTGTGCCAAATTCTATCCAGGTCCATTCAACCGTGTTTGCGTCATTGAGTGAAAAACATTCAAACATCCATCTAAACTTACACATTTATTATTTATAATATTAGTAAGATGTACATTATACGTACAACTTATCCAGCATCTTGATCTTGCTCTGCACGGAGGAGGCGCGGTTGGCGTTGTAACGGAAGCGGTCGATGAACTCCTGCGTGTGCGCGCGGTGCTGCTGCTGCGCCTCGTACTCGCGCTGCTGGTTCTTGTGCTTCTCCGTCTTCGTCTTGTGGAACTGGTCGTAGTTGCCTCTGTCAAGTGATTGATTTGAAAATAAAAATGATTTATTTATAAACAAGTTTTTCTAATACATTAATCCATTGTTAGGACATCATTTAAAGTAAATATGTAATTGTGCCAGGATGTCCTGCTCTTCTGTAGGAAAATTTCATAAAAAATTTAAAACTTTATAAGTCTTATAATAACAAAACATAAATTTTAATGATTGCAAAAATAGTTTGTGTGTATTTGTGTTTTTGTATGCAAAATACTGATGTAGTTTTTTTTAGGTGATTTCATTGATTAAAGCCTCTATTTCTTCATAATTTAATTGTGTAAGCCATTCAGTTAGGAACTTTAAAAAAAGAGTCGCAATGATTTGACGTTTTATTCAGCCCTTTTTGACGTGTCTGCTGAATACGGCCCTTCAATGCGAGAGGTTCAGGCTATTGCCTATAGTTCAACACGCTGGCCAAGTGCGGGTTATCGGACTTCACATGACTTTCAAAACTTGCTAGATTTTAAAAGTGAGATAATTACAGTATTTTTTACATAACATATGCATAGTTAACAATTATTTAACATTAATTACAACATTTTTTTAACTATTTGCCTTAATTGAAATTTTAAATAATATTTAAAAAAGTAAATATATTTATTGTAAAGACTATCTTTAAGAACCAAAGATATAACACAATCTAGTCTAAAATTAATTTGTTTTTTTTTTAATCAAAGTTAAAAAGAAAATCAATAAATGACAAAATAGTGTAAATGAATAAAATAAGATAATAAATAGCCCAAATACCTGTATGTGTCAATCCTTTGTGTATGTAAATGCAATATATCAGTGGGTACTGTGTCCAAGAAGTTCCTGTCGTGAGAGACGACTAGAAGCGTCGTCGGCCAATTTTGTAAGTAATTTTCTAACCAGATGATAGCTTTAATGTCCAACATGTTAGTGGGCTCGTCGAGAAGTAGTAAGTCTGGTCTGAAAAATACATTATTTTTAGTTAGACAATAATACAACTAAATACTCATTAATTATAAAAATATTAAATTAAACTATTATATAAATTATTATTTAATTTTTTTAGACTTTTCGTTTCTTTAAATTCTTATAACGTTCGTAAGTCGAAACTCTTTACCGTTTCCATTCTTTTTTGACCAAAATTTTTTCGTAATCATTTGAAAAAATATCATGAAATTGAATAAGAAAAAACTTAAATTAATATTGTCTAGATTATTTTTTAATTTTCCCAGAAAATTTTATGAAGATCATTACTGCTAATTCAATATGCACAAATGGTCCACCATGTTTTAATAACTCAGTTTAATATGCCCAAATTGTCAAATATCACACCATGTTTTGACTTACTTACCTATCTTTAACCTATCTATACTAATATTATAGAGGAAAGGTTCGAATTTTTGTTTGTTTGTTTGTACCGAATGAGCTCCGAAACTACTGGACCCATTTACTTTAAATTTGGTAAGATAGTTTGAGACCCTGGGAAGGACATAGGATAGTTTTTTCCCGGAAATCATCCCTTACGGGGGTGAAAATAGAGATGAAAGTTTGTATGGGGAATCAACCTAAGAACGAAGCCGAGCGAAGCGTGGGTGAATCGCTAGTAATTAAATATAGCCAAATGGTCAACTATCCCACAGTCTGTTACAGTTTAATATGCACAAAATGGTCAAATACCATATTTCTACTTACTTTGAGAACAACGCCCTCGCAAGTGCCAGCCTCATCCTCCACCCACCAGAGAACGTCCTGGTCGCTCGCGCTTGCATCTCCGGTGTGAAACCTAACCCACTGAGAATTATCGACGCTCTCGCCGGTGCCTTGTCCGCTTCTATGTTTTCTAACTGTGCATATACTTCGCTTAGCTCTGTTGATAGGTTTGTGTCTGTTGAACTAAAATGATAATTCATCATTTTTATTTAAATTATCATTATTTATAAAATATCATTCATGAATATTCGTGTCTGGAGTTACAATTGTATTTTTGCAGCAAAAACCTCAAAACTGTTTTAAAATATGCATACTTTCTTGCATATTAATATATATAATATATTAAAAAAATATCCAATTAAATATTCATAATAAATATTATATATCTAATCAAAATAAGCAAAATTAGCGAAAGTATATAATCTAGTCTTTACTGACAACCTTTTGAACCCTCATTACTATATTTGTTTTTAAATTATGATAATCTTTTTTAAATACATGATTATTGATTAATTAAATATTTTCAGTTATCAGAGTCCACTACTGCCAATATCACAATACTTTACTATCTCAGTATACTAAATTCCTTACCCATTATTAATAGCAGCCGTTATTTCCTTTTCTCTCCGTAACAAGTTTTCTCTAACTGTATCACATTCTAGAACACTCTGTAGGGCTATTGTGTCATCTCCCACTACTTCTTGTTCTACATGGAGTATGGATATATGAGATGGTATTTTCAGTTGTTTACTGGATATCATGCGAAGTAAAGTTGTTTTGCCCAAACCATTACGGCCGACCAGACCATATCGTCTTCCAAATGCGAGGACTAAATCTGCTCCTTGTAATAATACTCTGTAAAATTAAGGAATGTATATACTGATATATAATATAATATATGTATCTGTAAAATACTAAGGATTGAAACAAGGATTGAACAACAACACAATGTAATTTAAAACTTAATTGTATTGAATGATATACTTTTTATATAGACTATATATTTATACCATGTTCATATATTCTAAAAAGAATAACTTAAAACAAAGAAACCAAAATGTTTTTATTACAATTTATTCTATTCTTTCGTACTTTCTAATCCTACTTTTCGTTTCCTATGATATTCCAATACATTTACTAAATCTATACCATTAACATACGTTTTTTTACATTTACTGTACATTCATGCTGTATACGCACACTGCTATTAACAAATTAGCTATCGAAATATTACCTATATGTGGCGGTCAACCTCACTGAGACTAGCCAGATATTATATAGCTAGCTAGCACAGGAGATATTTTAGAGCAAAATGACTGACTCATAGACAAGACGAAATTCTCACAACATAAAATGAACACGAAATTTGACGAAAATAAGACGAAATGTTCATACAAGATAGGTGTTTCTTGAAAAATAAGGTTGCTTTGAATCAATCCCTTTTTTTGAAATATTGTATTACTTTATAATATTAACTCTTTTTTATCAGGTGTAGGTTTAGGATCGAGTGCATGATTATTTGCTGAGATAGTGCATGAACCAGAGAGTAATATAAACTACTTTGCTATGAATATAAGTCTATTACAAAAATATGTTTTACCTATCTCCATATGCAATATCAAAGTTTTCTATCCTTATATCTTGAGTTCTATTAGTGCCTTTTGCCTCAAGTTTGCTGTCTTTCTTGGAAGTAACTTGTGAAGCTGTTGCACTTTGCAACACTGGCGCGGCAATTGGAAGTTTTGAATCTTTTTGCTTCTGCTGTTTTTGTTGCAATTTTGCCTCAGCTTTTTCAAGCTTTTTTGCATCTACTTTCTAAAAAAAACAAGATAAAAGAATTAAAAAAAAAACCATACATGCAAATTCTAAATTTTAACATACAAAGAGATTACTATAAATAAATTATTAATTAAATTAGAATAATACATAAAATTTTAAACTGAAAATAAATATATGCATAAAAAAAGCTTCTATACCATTTCTATGCTAATTTATAGTATTAAAATAATATAAAATGATAACTGGTTAAAAAGTATAACATAGGTAACTTTAACAGATTAAGCTGTAATGTATACAAAATATTGAAGCTCTAACAACTTACTAAGCTATCATCTCTTATGGGCAGCCATATACTTTTCACATCTTCTGTTTCAATTGTATTGACAGTCATTGATGCCATATGGATTGGTTCATTCAATATTTTCCTTGGACCATTAGTACTATTTATTTTTTCTGGTTGCAGCATGCTCAATAATTGCTGACATATTTCCCTAGTAACACAAGTTTTATAATAGTAGTTACATTATGAACTAGAATATCTAGGATAAGGTAAAATAATTATTCAATGACAATTTTATCCTTATTAAAATATGTATGTTTAAAAGTAAATTAGCTTCAAAAAAATATTTTTCAACTATGGGATTTTTTATATTTACCTTATATCTTCTTCAGACTTTTCGGAAATTCCTTGTAAGACTTCTCCTACGGCTTCGTAAACTTCCTCGGTATCTTCAAATTCACCTGCACTATTGTCCAATATGTCTGTAAATGTAAAAGTTCCATATTATCCATATTATATTATTAAATAAAATATAAATAGTGATACGTCAATATCTTTTAATAATAGTGTAACATATTTGAATAAATTAAGTTAAAAACAAGTTTAAAGCGTTATCAAAAATAACATTACAGATTTATAACCTTATAATAATCCATACCTTCAACATATTTTTTTAACTCTTCGTCAATTAAAGGAAATTGACTTTTAATAAAATCACCACAACTAGCCATTTTAACCGAAATATGCTTGGCTATAACCAAGATTTACAATATATTATTTTTATCATTTATTTTTATAGTAAAAGTAAGTATTTATCACCGATGTCACGTCAAGCAACGTCAATGAGAATACAGATTCTACAAATCTTAGAAGTTAGAAACCTATCATGGATGACAACGAAAAATTCTTATCTATGATCTATATGTCACAGGCTGAAAATATCAATCTATATTTAATATTATAAAGAGGTAAAGTTTGTCAGTTTGTAAGGTTGTAGTGGTTAATCTCTGGATCTCTGATGTGTTTTGTAATTGTGAAGTACTCGATGTATCGATTATAAAAAATTTAAGTTCGGACCACTTTGGTCAAAAATTTTCGTTAACTAACAATATTATCAATAAAAGACAAAAAATTAAATGTAGACCAGTCACAATAAGTAGAATTAATTCATTCAAAGAGAAAGTGACACGGCACTTGCATAAAATGGAAATGATTATAGATCACCCAAATAACTACTATGACATTTTTTTCAATTCACTTTTAAAGTCATTTAATAACATTTTTAAAGAAAAAACTTTTTATAAAAATCCTAAACTCAAATTTAGCGACTGGGCAACTGTCGGCATATACCGAAGTAGAGATAAATTATATGAATTGTATAGTGTGAGGCAGTGGAATCATGACCCAATGTTCCATAGTCGAGTAAGAGCGTATTCAAAGATTTTTAAAAATGTTTGCATTCAAGCTAAGTCTATATTTATTAGAAATAAAATTATAAATTCAGATAATAAAATTAAAACAACTTGGGATGTAATTACTCGTACGGCTGGAAGATCTAAGACCGATAGTCAACCTGTGAAGTTAACAATAGACAACGTAGTACTGAACTCAGACGAAGATGTTGCAAATACTTTTGAGAATTATTTTTCTGAAATCCCAATAAAGGTCACATCTTCTTTAAAATCATCTTCACTAGACTCGATTAACATCTTACATAAACATACTCATCACTGTGATCACCAGTTTAAATTTTCGTATGTAGATGCACGAGATATTATTAAAGTATTCAAAACCATTAACCTTAAGAAAACTGGTGATTTGTGGGGCATGTCTGTTAAATTACTCAACTCAATAATAACTGACATTGCACCACATTTATCCCTTATTTTCAATAAATGTGTAGATTATGGAACTTTCCCTGATCTTATGAAATTCAGTAAGATAATACCTCTTTTTAAAAACGGAGATAAAGATGATCCTGGCAATTATAGACCGATTTCTATATTGCCATCTATGAGTAAAATTTTTGAAAAACTTATCCTAAACCAATTATTAATTCATTTTAATCCCTCCCGGACAAATTCTAAGAAATCCGTGCGAATTTCCGAGAATTCAATTGTTATCTAGCACACCGGTGTGCTCGCGGTCCTCGAGGTGTTAATATTAATAGTATCTTCCATAGTGAACAGTATGGTTTTACCAAAGGTAGGTCTACAGCCGATGCGGGAGTTGCTCTTCTTAAACATATTTATAACGCTTGGGAAAAATCACAAAATGCAATTGGTGTTTTTTGTGATTTATCTAAAGCCTTTGATTGCGTAGAACATGAAACCCTACTGCTTAAACTAAGTCATTACGGTATTCGTGGCATTGCTCTTGATCTCATTGCTTCATATCTTAGTGATAGGGTTCAAAAAGTCTCTGTAAATAACGTTAATTCTTCCGGATCCCCTCTGAGAATGGGTGTTCCGCAGGGATCTATTTTGGGTCCATTTTTGTTTCTAGTTTATATAAATGATCTTCCTTTCTATGCTACTGAATTGTGTGATATTGTACTGTTTGCGGATGATACCTCTTTAATTTTTAAAGTAGATAGAAATGTAACTGATTATGACAAAGTAAACAGTGCATTATCTCACATACTTAAGTGGTTTAATATTAACAACTTAGCATTAAACACCAAGAAAACTAAATGTATTCAATTTACCCTACCTAATGTAAGGAGACACAATTTTAGTTTGATTTTAAATAATGAGATTCTTAATACCGTAGATTCCACAGTATTCTTGGGCATAACGTTGGACTCGGGTCTTCAGTGGAGTCCCCATCTGTCATCTCTCGCGAGTAGACTGAGCTCCGCTGTGTTCGCGGTTAGGAAAGTCAGGCAGCTAACAGATGTTGATACTGCTAGACTTGTTTATTTCAGCTACTTTCACAGCATCTTGACTTATGGAATTTTGTTGTGGGGTAATGCAGCCGATATAAAATCTATATTTATTCTTCAAAAAAGGGCCATTCGGGCAATTTATAACATCGGAGCTCGGGATACCCTACGAGATTTGTTTAAGGAAATAGGTATACTTACGGTAGCATCGCAATATATATATTGTAATATTATGTTTGTCCGACAAAACATTCATTGTTATTTAAAACACAGTGATAGACACGAAATAAATACTAGAAATAAGGAAAAATTGGTATCGCCTAGCTTTCGCCTTCAAAAAGTGAAGAGATCGTTTATGGGGCAAGGTGTACGCATGTATAATAGAGTTCCACAATCGATTTTGAGCTTGCCACTTAAACAATTTAAGACTAAAATTAAAAATGTATTAGTGACTAAGGCTTATTATACAGTAACGGAATACTTCGAAGATATCAATGTGTGGAACTAATCTGGTTGGGTCTCACTTAGGATAAATATATAATAATTATTGTATTACAATATTGTACACAATTTTTATTTTAAAAGAGCAACTGTTGAGTTTCTCGCCGGCTCTTCTCAGCAGAACTGCCTTCCGAGCCGGTGGTAGATTCCTCACGGACTGACTACACTGACATTTAATTTAAATTTAATTTCAATGTAAAATTGACGATTCAAAAGTGCTTGTAAAAGTCTATTTGAATAAAGTATATTTTGATTTGATTTGATTTGATCTACTGAACCGATTTAGATGAAATTCGGTAAGGAGATAGTTTGAGACCCTGGAAAGGACAAAGGATACTTTTTATCCCGGAAATCATCCTTTAAGGGGGTGAAAATGGAGATGAAAGTTTGTATTGGGAAGCAAGCTAGGAACGAACCCGAGCGAAGCGAGGGTGTGTCGCTAGTATCAAATAAGTTTTCTCCGAGGTTATCTCACGTTCCCCGCAAGGGGAATGTGGAAACGGCCTCAGGACATAGCCCTTTGGCCGTGGGATCTTCCGCCGCCTACAACTATGGGCGCGTCGCTGGGAGGACCCTTCTCGGACCCGTGAGGCTTCGGGAGTGAAGAGAGCTATCCGAGCGATCAGCCCAGCCGGGTGAGACCCCGTTCAGGGAAGCCCAGCTAGGCGAGATGGTTTTCTTAGATGTACTTACTATGATTTATAACGAAGGTTTCTCGAAAAGAGGGCGCTACACGTATGGCCGTATTTACATTCAGACTGAGGTTAAGCAATTTATTGTGATATCTCTTTTATAACTGGTTTTTTTGCTTCTATTATGTTTGCATCTTACCTGTGCAATATATTGTACGTGGAAATTAGACCAGCTGAAGGAAGAATTGAGAAGGAGAGGTGCATACTGCGGTGGACTTGATTGACTGATGCATCAACACACAGCCTAAGCCGCTGGTTATTGAAACGTGAAATTTGGCGAACCTATTCCTTATGTGATGTAGGCATCTGATAAGAAAGAATTTTTCGAAATTTATCCCCTAAGTGGGTAAAATAGGGGATTAAAGATTGTGTCTTTAATCTGAAATCATACAGAACGACAGGCGATTAAAGATAATTTTTAAAAGTGTAAAAACTTTAAAAATAAGAAATGTATTTATTAGGTTTTTTCCAAATTCATCCTTTATAGAGGTAAAAAGGGGTTATAAAGTTTTTATGGACAAAGAATTATTTATGATCAGAATTACTTAAAACTTGGCTTTAATGCTCTTCAATATAATTAAATAAATACGTGTTTTAGCATTTTTTGAAATTCAATCCTATATGGAGGTAAAATGAAGGATGAAAGTTTGTATGAAACTCTGTAATTAATATGTAAAAAAGTATAAAAAACGAAAAAAAAATCACCTGTAACGATTTAAGAGTTTTAAAACCACTTGCTTTAAAATTATGTCCACATAGCCTTAAATATAAATATTGTGATTTCGCCAATTTTGGTCGTCTTATTGCTTTTGCCTACAATTTCTTCAGTTTTTGTCTTTTGGGAACAAATGATATCCATTTTCTTTGCATCCTGGCACTGGTATAATTTATTATTTTAATTAAACTTTAAATAAAATGAAAAAAAAAAACACCATGTTAAAAAGCTTTAAAATATACTGAGGGCTATATTGATCATGACATCTAGCGGGAGAAAAAAGCAAAATTCTTCCCCATTACCGCACATATCGGTAAAATCGCGTAAATTATAAAATAAATTCAGTAAAAGTAAGACACGAAATAAACGATAAGCGCGTTTTATTATTTCTAAGAAATAATGTGGGTAGGATGTGAAATTGCAAATATGTATGACCTCGAATATTTACGTGTAGGTAGCTTCAATTATTTTAAATTAATTTTAGTCTAAAAATTAGTCTTCTTAGGTTAATGCTGCTGCGTTTTTAAATGTTAAGTTAACCATCCAACCCTTTTTAAATAAATAAATGTCATATTATATTAATACTTAAAATTTTGTATTTTCATGCAATTTTTTGAATCGATCTTTTGAAAATTACATGAGATACATGCGATCCTATCCGCAGATTGGATCGAGACGTTATGATCCATTATGTCCACAAAATCGGATCTAGCTTAAAAAAAAGCACATCCCCAATGTCACCTGGCTAACCTAAAGTCCATTGGCTCTTGTTGTTCCTAGTCTGTGCCCATTGGCCATAGCCAGTTTTGAATTTTTTGTTATTTGATTGACGTCAATAACAATGTTTTTTAGTTGATCTGCTTCTGTTATCAATGTCAAAAATTAAAATGGTTACCAAATATTGCAAGTTTGTTTAGTTAATTGGACTTCATTTAAAACAAAAAAAAAAAAAAACTAAAAAGCATACATTAAAGTGTTCATGATTAACAAATTTTATAATTTTCAAATTGTTAGAGGTCGAAAATATTATGTTTTATCCATTACTCTAAATAATTTGACAAAATTACTATAATGGATGAAAATATTAACAATAATGTAGCTGTTTTAGCCATATTGGATGATCAAAGTGAGTAAAATAGTTCACAGTGAAACATTAAATATCAATTTCTTTCAAATCATCTAAACATTAAGTTATTATTTTATCCCGACTTTTATTTTTAACATTTTTCATTGAATTTAGCTTCATCATATAAACAAAATCATGATATGACAAGTTATAATATGAATACACAAATAAATCAAGAGGATATAGAAACAAATGAAACCAGCTGTAAACAAAGTATGTACTATGTATAAACTACATAACAAATGATAATAAATGAAATATATGCATGCAACATAGGATCTTTTTCATTATTTTGCTATTACAGATGTAATTTGGACAAAAAATTCCACATTAATGCTGTTAAATCTTTATGAAACTAAACTCAATTTGCTGGATAATCCGAAAAAGAAGTCCAAAATGTGGACTTCAATGGCTGAAGAACTAAAAACTTTCAATATTGAGGTCAGGATTATAGGCAAAGCTTTTTTTAATTCAATTTTAATGAACTATAAAAATATTTAAATTACATGATGTGATTTCAAGGTGACTCCAGATCAGGTCAGGTGGAAAATAAATGCACTAACAAAGAAGTATAGGGATTGTATTGATAATGGAAATGGGCTTATGACATTCAAATATTTTAATGAAATGCATCAAATACTTGGGAGATGTACTGAAGACAATGCTTCGTATAGACTAGCATCAGGTTTAATACAAGGACAAGAAAGTAACAAAACACATAGTTTTTTAAATAAGAAGCTATCTTTTAAAAATTCTACACCTTTTCGTAAACTAAGAACAGAACGAAGAACAAAAATAGAATTAGATAAGCAATGGATAGAATACATTAAAAGACAAGAAGAACAAAGACAAATTAGGGATGAAAGATATGAGAGAAGCATAAGACTAAGAGAAGAAGAATTACAATTAAAAAAGAAAGAAGTAGAAATCAAACAATCAATAGCTTTAAGAAAATTACAATTAAAAGAGAAAAAACTAGATGAAATTCTTAAAATAGAACATGAAAAATGTGCATTGTTAAGAAAATTTTTAACAAATCAATAGTCTTGAGTTTAGTATTAAATTAATTTTAGCTATGCTCTTAAGATTAAATATTTAATGAAGTTCTATTCAAGTGAGAACTAATAGAGATAAGACAAATATGGAAGGAAAGAGGAACTAAGTTTACACTTATTATAAAAACTTGTGGTTTCCTCTTTAAATTTTTATGACTGCTCCTTACAAAGTAAATTGATATATATTCAATTATTATTCATTTTCTTCAAAATTGTCATTTTCATTAAGACAATAATTATGTAATATGCAAGCTGCTACTATTGTATCAGTTATAAAAACAATATTTCTATACACAGTAAACATTTTTACTCTTCTGAATCTATTCTTTAACAAATTAAAAGCTTTATCACTCAATTTCCTAGCAGTGGCATGAAGTGAGTTAAATTCTCTTTGTTCCAGTGTCAATGTTTTATTTTCCCTAAAAGGTGAAACTAACCAGGGTAATGATGGATACCCAGAATGTCCAACTAGAAATGTGTTATTTGGAAATAGAGCATTGCAGTCTTGGGTAGCTGTATTATACAGTGGTGACTTCTTCAGCACTCTTGCACAATTAGTTGAACCTGGTTCTCCACAATATATGTTTGTAAACCTCAAATGAGCATCTATTGTTGCTTGTAGGATAATTGAAAAATATCCTTTTGGATTACAATATTCTCTAGCATTTTTTGGTTTTTCAATTCTTACATGTGTACAATCAATTACTCCTAGGATGTTAGATATACCAGTTTTAGTTTGAAAGTTATCAGAAATTACCCTTACATCATTATAGTTTTGTGGCCATCTTATAGCTTGGTTTAATTTTGTTAAAATCCATGCAATCACTCTTCTAATAACCCGAAAAGTTGAGGAAATGGAGATATCAAACCGTGATGCTATTGGAGTAAGGGGTTCAATATTTGATATGAAAGAGAGAAATATGTAAAAACAAAGCTTAGGTTCTAAAGGTTTTAATCCAAATTTATGTGATGCAATAAAGCCAGACTTTTCCAAATCATCTGAAATTAAGATATGTTAAGTAAATATCAGCTTAGGTTATCAGGAATATTAAAAAAAAACACAATTACCAATAAGACGGTAAGCGGTCTTTCGTTCTAATCTTAAGCGGTTTTTAAATTCTGCATCAGTCCATGATTCTATAATATGTAAATAATCATCTATACGTATTCTCTTTAATCGGACTAGATATTGCATAAGAGGAAAAAATAGTCTATCTTCGTCATCATCATCGTCCTCCGAATATTCTGATTTTATACTACATATATCACTCCAGTTACTGGTATCGCTGTCGTCACTACTATTAGGTATTGTTTCAGTTAAAAAGAGAGCAAGTACTTTGTTATTCATTATTTATCATTTAGAGTTAATGAAATACTACATGTTGTAATCATTAATATGTGCATAAATATTAAATATAAAAAATATTTTAATATTCGAAAAATATGCGTAAATACTAAATTGTAAACATTGAGACATCAAAATTAAGATGTTAATTAAAAAATTTTTGAGTTTGACATCACATTCACAGATTTGGCATATTGTTTTGTTTTCTTTACAGACAATGTAATGATTATCCACTATTTATTAGGATGTAAATAGACGATCGGATATCGTTCGACATCGAGTAGGTCTTGCACGAAAAAAATCTTTATTGAAGAGATACTTCTTTTGGAATGTTTGGAAAAAATGGCGATTTCTCGAAAGGAGGGCGCCATACCTATAGCCTATTTTCATTCAGTCTGAGGTTAAGCAATTTATTATGATACTTTTTTGTACCTGGTTTTTTGTTTCTATTGTGTTCTCATCTTACCTGTGCAATGTATTATATCTGGAAGTTAGACCAGCTGAAGGAAAAATTGAGAAGGAGAGGTGCATCATGCGGTGTTTCCGACTGAGTACTGACTGATGGATCAACACATTAGCTTTAAGCTAAAAAAATCTGAAATATAATTTGTTTCTTTTTTCGAAATTTATCCCTTAAAGGGGCGAAAGGGGATAAAGATCGTAATTTCGCCAATTTTGGTCGTCTCATTGCTTTAGTCCACAATTTTTTCAGTTTTTGTCTTTTGGAAACAAATGATATGCATTTCTGGAAGCAGATACAAATCCTGCCTCCACTGCATTACGAAACGCACCTCGCGGGCGAGCTCGAAAGCGTGCGGCTAAATTCGTCGCTGCCCGTCCCTCGCTCCCTCACGGAACATAGTAGTCAGTACTCAGTCATGGTACTCAGTCGCTCGAGAAGCATGCTACTTATTTTTATATATGCTATTTAATGTGTGTGCTTAAGCAAGAAATAAAAATTCTGTGATAGTACTAAATAGTTTCATTTTCATTCACAGACGGAGTCCCTTATTTTCTGCCGGAGCGTAGCTGACAGTGGTGTGAGTACTAACCCCCGCATATTTTCTTTGCATCCTGGTTTTGCACAGATTGTCATATTAATTAAATTTTAAATATAATGAAAAAAGAGGGCCTTAGTGATCACTACATCTGGCGGGAGAATGAGGCAAAATTCTTCTCCATTGTATAGTCTGTGGGTTATGTCAAAGGTTAAAATCTTTATTTGTCATCCATGGTTAAAGTAGCGGTTAATCTGTGGTTTTTAAAGTTAAAAACACAGTGTACCAACTTTATATCCCGCCGCAACGCAAAATTATAAGGCAAAGTAGTAATTGTAATATGGGAAAATTGCTTCAATTTAAATAATGGCAGAATTATATGGATATAAACGTTATGAAAAGTCATTAGGATTACTTACTACCAGATTTGTATCGTTGTTACAAAAAGCAAAGGACGGAGTTTTGGATTTAAAAATCGTAAGTACTACAAGCTTACAATCATTGCAGTGTCAGTTTGAGCTCAAAAATAAAACATATTGAAGTGTGTATCAATTATTATTTAACTTCAAGACAATTGTGATGGTTTTAGGCTACAGATTTATTGGCTGTTAGACAAAAAAGAAGAATATATGACATTACGAATGTATTGGAAGGCATAGGCTTGATAGAGAAGAGTAGTAAAAACAGCATACAATGGAAGTAAGTAAATAACAATCTTGTTTTTATCATTGTAATAATATATATCTCAATGCATTATATATCTAATATACTACTCAACAGGGGAGCTGGGCCCGATGGAAACACAACTGAAGTTGGAAGGAGAGTAAATTTATTAAGAAAACAAATAACTTTATTAGAGGAGCATGAAGAATTATTAGATAAGTAGGTACATTTTTGCAATAAAATGTTAATGTTTAAAAATCTTTACTTGCAATATTGAAAATTGTTTATTTCTCAGTTTTGAATGTGTGATACAAAATAAAAAAAAATGTTTTAGGCAAAGGCACTGGATAGAACAAAGTATTAAAAATATTCTAGATGATCCAGAGAACGAAGCATTAACTTTTGTAACAGAAAATGATATTAAGGGATGTCTAGATGACAGTCAAATCTTTGTATTAGAAGCTCCATTGGGCACTGAAATAGCTTTAGGTGCAATTCCCAATAAGGTAAATAATTATTACAATCTTTGAGCTAAATGATATGCATATAAAATTACAAAGTAAATGTTATTGAGAAACCTTACTTTACTACTTTATAAAACAATGTAAGAATGATTATGTAGAAGATATCTTTTTAAGAGACCCAAATTGGTATAAAAAATATGCCAATTTGAATTTGTCTAATTTTTATATACACTATGATGCTCTTGTTATCAAGGGAACATAAGGTGGGACATGCAGGTCAAACAATAACAACTAGTATAATAAATAAATTATAGGTATTTAATTTATTTACAGGAAAAGAAAAAAGAACAGCATTATTTTTTACATGTTAAATCAAGTGAACCTATTGGTGCAATATTATTATGTGACGCAGAAAAGGAAAAAGTAAGTATAATATATATACTGTTTTGTGTAAAATTCTGTTTTTGTGAGTGTTTTTGTGTAGTTGAAAAAAAGTGTTGCAGAATAATAAAATATACATGAAATATTTGCTTTTTTTCAGTCAGTAAGTGAAGACAGTATGGATGAAGAAGTCCAAAGTTATACAGAAAATGAAGAAAGTAGTATGTTCCAAGATCACGGTAAGTAATGATATTTTATTCCACATATTATGTTTTTATGTTTATTTTGTAATCTGAACTAATATTATAAAGAGATATAGTTTGTGACATTATAGGGGGTAATCTCTGAATCTACTGAACCAGTTTAGATGAAATTTGGTAAGAAGATAGTTTGAGACCCTGGGAAGGACATAGGATATACTTTTTATCCCGGAAATCATTCCTTAAGGGGGTGAAAATAGAGGTGAAAGTTTGTATGGGGAAACAAGCTAGGAATGAACCTGAGCGAAGCGAGGGCGAGTCGCTAGTACTTAAAATAATTGCATTGGCACTGTTGCCAGACATATTTAAAAAACAAAAATAAAAAATAATCAATGATTTTTTTAAATTATAATTATTATAATAATCAAATAATTTTTTTTCAGATTACCTTTTAAGATTGAGTCCACCAGTTACAAGACAAGACTTTTATTTCTCATTGCATGATTCTGAAGGATTATGTGATTTATTCGATATTCCTTTTTAATACTTTTTTAGATATCTATTTTGACCTTATATATGTCATATCATGAAATTTAAATGGTATGGTGAAAATGATAGTCTTCTATGTATATAAAGAAAAATCTATGAATGAAGCAAGCTTAGACAGGCAAATGGAATTGATCTAAGAATAATGGCAGGGTAGAAAGCCCAAATAAAATACACAAAATCAAATAATTTAAGAATTTTCTAGTGATATGTATTTAGTTTATATAACTGGCATATTTTTGTCATTTTGGTTATCAATTTAAGATATGAATCAATTTGCCGAGATTTATGATGATTTTTTGGTATCAATGTAAGCTGGTAGTATTCATATTATGTAGGACAACAAAATTTGACTTTAGTTTATAAAAAAAGAAAAAATAATCATAAATATAGTTTAAAGTTAGACAATTTTGTACTACATATTGTAAATAAGAGGGAATTTTTTACTGAGAATCTAACATGGCATATATATAAAATGTAAATCATGTAAGTTATATATACTTATAATAAAGTTTACTCAGAAATAAAAAAAAGATTTTATATTAAAATAAATGTTTTATTTTTTAGATTTTGGTTTAGAAACAAATCTGTCAAGAACTCCAAAGGACTGTTTAGGTTCATTCTCATTTTCTTGCTTGTTTAATATTTTCTTTGCCTCTATGGCTTGATTGATGTATTCCTGTAAGAATTAGAAAAAAAAATTACACTTCAATAGGACTACTATTATAAATATGAAAGTTTGTGTGGGTAGTGTGTTTTTATTCTTTGAAGACCTGGAGTAATGCAGGATACTTTGCTTTGTGTGTTACTCCAGGTGCCTAACACCTAGGAACGCAACCTAGCAAAGCAAGGGTAAGTCGCAAGTATAACACAACTCTGGAGATTTTCATGTATTCAAAATGTAACAAAGCAAAATATGATTAAAAATATGTATAAAAATATAGTTAATAATATAACTGTGGCTTATCAGAATAACATGGTTGTTAAGGGGATTGGGGCTGAGAGTCAAAAACGATTCCTTATTAATTCAGCATATCTTTGAGTTTGTGTTCACTGTGACAGCCATTTTACTTGGAGACTAAAATTGGTACTATTGAAAAAGCTGAAATTTAGAAAGTATGCCTTCTGCATTTAAATAAAAAATAAAGGTATGCATATCATTCCAAGCTATCTAGCTTTTCAAATCCTATGTTTGAAAATGGTGTAAATGTTCCTAAATTATTATTTAAGTCAGTAATTGCCGAGTTATATCCTTCTTATAGTATTTATGTTTAAATATTGCATTACCTTTCTTGCAGTCTCCTTTATTATTTTCTTTCTAGCAATGTTAGTCTTTCCTTTCTTCTTTTGTCTTGGTGTAAAATCAACTTTCTTAGGTTTTACATACTGAAAATATAAAATAGTTGTATATTTATATATATGTAATTATTTTATATTGTAAAACATATTTGAAACATTGAAACACTTAAATATAAGATTTTAAAAATACTTATTAGTAATTACTAAAAAATATTTATTATAAATAATGATATCAACAAATATATTCTTTTAAGGCATTTCATAATAAAAGCAATATAAATTATGTACAAACCAGAAGGTTCGTTTTAGCCTCCATTTTCTCTTTCAAAGAACGCACATCAACTTCCATAACATCAAGAGGATTGAGAGTAATGAGTTCAGGAGGAATTTTATCAAGTAAGGCTTTAACTTCAGCCTCCTTCCTTTGTTTCTTGTTTTGGAATGGATTGCTTTCAAGTGCGTCAAAGTTTGGTTCACCACTGCCTGTGAAAACATAAGTTTATTTTGTAATAGAAAAGCCAAAAAAACAAGAATAACATTCAGTTATGCATAATTAAATTGGCATTTTATGTATTTTCATTTTTTAATTATAATTACAGAACCATAATATTATTTTAGAATTCGTAACATATGTATTTATTTACCTGGTACAATAATACTTGTAAAACCGCTGCTTGTACCAACTCCTAAGACGTCTTCATAAGGGCAGAATTTGAAATTATTTATTGATTTTCCCATTCTGTGTCTAAGATAAGGCTTGTCAGCTGTTTGTGAACAGCAGTTGCTAGAAAACAAAAGGCAGTTGTGTTTTGGTTTTTTATATAATCAACTAGCGACACCCTCGCTGGACTCAGGTATCTTTTGAAGGTTAGTATGGAATAAATAGACTAATATTATATATAAATACATTAGTATAATGAGTTGATGTAGGTTGTAAAGTGTTTTCCCATGAAAATGAGATAATCTGTGGTAAAAAGTATCTATGATACTCTCCAACATTCCAAATGTCTCCACACAAAAAATCACACCAATCCATGGCTCTGTTTCAACATGAAAGAAGAACAAACAAACAAACACACTTTCACATATAAAATATTAAGTAAGTATGGATATTAAAGTTTTAAGTTACTGTATATAATGAGTACCTGTATATTTCAATAGTTTCCCCAAGACCTACAGCTAACATATCTTTTTGAGAAAATTCCAAATCAACAGGGGCACTGCGCAATTTATAATGTTGTATAGGCCCATCTAAATTTCTTATATCCCATATTTTCAAACTTCTATCAACACCTGAAGTTGCCATGTACCTAAAAAAAATATATAACAATAAAATATTACCAAGTACATTATGTCGAGAGATGTACATATTAGTTATGTTTACTATTTTCAGTATAAGAATGAGGAAAAGGAAGTATTAAAAACATAAGACAAAAGTTATTAAAACTGTTATCCAAGTTCATCATATTGTTTGTTGATGACCCATTATTAATGGTGAAAAAATAGTAACTAAGTATAATCTTAACTGTATATAAACAATCAAATTTACTTACATGCCACGATTGTCTACCGCTATTGCCGTCAAAGGTGTTTTATGGCACAGGATTTTAGCCAAGGGTTTTTTCACAGTTGGTGACCACAGAGACACCACTCCCTTAGAGTTTCCCAAACATAGTGTAGCATTATATGGGTTTTGTGTCATTACTGAGCTCCTTCCCATATTGTTATTGTAATGACCAACAATTTCACCTATTGATATGTCAAGCCATGACATAAATCCATATTCATTCTGTAAAAATATGGTGATTTAAATTGTTGTTACTATTTTTTCTATGAAACCTACATTGTTAGTTAAGTTACTTTCATGTTTAGCTTATAATACTCAAAATTTTTTATCCAAACAAAGTTAAAAATTGAAGATATCTCTTTCATTGCAATCTTTAATCTATGGTATGGTATGGTATGGTATAAACGGGCTAGTTTCTGCAACTCGACGTCTTTGCGCCTATTTTGCGTGTGTTATCGTAATCTTTAATCTATATTTGAATGGGATTTTCACTAGCAGATAGTTGATGTCATATGGAGTAACTTAGGCAACTTTTAGTTTAGAAAAAGAATCAGCACCCGAGAGAAGCAAGGGTAAGTCGCTAGTTACCTATATAATTAAATCTCCAGCTAAATATTAATATGGAATTTATAGACAGAATCGTTTTTATTGGTGAGTAGTTGTAAACAATACTAAATTAATAAAATACATACAACAGCTGCTAGAAGAAAGTGGTAAGGCAGAAATTCCATTTTTAAAATCTTATCCATTTTCTTGATACAATGTATCTCCATTCCAGTGTTGTCATAAATATAAAGCCATTCTTTTTGAGCTACAGCCACCATTGTTTCAATATGCAACCAACTAAAAAATACACAAAGATATGAAAAAACTGTTGTCCTAAAGTTTCAAGTTGAATTTACAAATAGAGATAGTGCTGTACCATAAATATTAAACTAATATTCAAAGTAAACGTAGAAAAAATGACATTTTCACCTGATATCATGTATAGATTCCATAACATTTGTTTCAAAGTGCAACTTCTTTGTAACCCAATCAAATGCTGCTAAATGTCCTTTCTTACTACCAAGCAATAGATGTCTGCCATTTCTTGAATATTTAGCTTGATAAGGACCAAAATCTAAGTTTAACTCAAATATTTTCGTAGCTGCAGTGATATCTACATTATCAGCTATTACTTTTTGTGTGATTCCTGTTGTCCTATTGTCATCATCAACTTCTAAAAAACTAATGAATTATTTGTTAATAATTTTCTACAATTCCATTAAAACTAGCAGTCAGACATAAGATAATGTTTGGGTTATACAATCCAATAATTATTTTCTAAAATATATATTACATATTATTATACATATATTTGAAGATAAATGAGAAATTAACCCCCTATATATTTATAAAATTAACTCAAGTATTTTTTCTTATTTTCTGAATGCATTACTCACCCTTGATTTTCAGTTAAGAGAATATCAGCTCTGGCAGCTTGTTTTTGAGCATATTTATGTTTATTTTCTTTCTTCTTCAATTTAACTGCATATAATGGATGTCTTACACCTTTTCCCTCAAATCCTTCACCTCTTGAATGTTCTTCTAACTTTGCTGGGTCAATAGGTGCTTTACCTAGAAATTTTTTCTCTACTTCTTTTTTCTGTTTTTTGTATTGATTTTTTTTAATTTGACGAGCCTTATTTTCCTACAATTTAAGTTATAGCTGTGAAAATCATTGTAGTAAAATAAAAACACACACATTAAAAAAGTAAATAACCTTGTGTTTTTGAGTTTTTATTAACCTTGACGTTGGTTTTATCTTATAAACTTTTGCATCTTGTTCATTTAAAGTTTTTTTACTTTCGTTGTTGCTTTCATTATCGTAGTATCGGGTCTGAAACATGATAAAGATGCATTTTTAATTTATTTATGAAAGTTAAATGACATTTGTTTAGAAATTATACTCTTACCATTTTCTTTTTTAATATACTTGTTTTAAATTATAGAAATTATGCAGTTTTTATTCAACTACATCGCACATGTTAAACATTAATTTAAAAATATATGACATGTGTTTATGACTTAGATAAGTAATTGTCAATTGGCATATGTCATGTTCATTCATATTTCATATCACGTTCCATTTCATTGGTAAAACAAATCCCATCAAAAACATGTAAAAAATTGCAAGTCTCGCAACGCATTTGTCCTATCGCAAAAGAGATAAATATAAGATATAAAGTAAAACTAAATCGGTTAATTTATTCAGTACCTATTTATGGAAGCATCTATCCGACAACTTTGTACTAAACCGTTACCCAATTAGTTAAAGCACTTACGTTTAATGGAGAAGAATGTTGCTTTTTTCTCTCGCCAGATATCGCGATCACTATAAACCTCTGTATATTGTAAAGCTCTATAGCGAGGATGTATTTTTTTTTGAAGTGAAAACTTGTATAGGCAGGTTTGGATGAGGAGTAAATTCATGCAAGTCGTCATCGACATGGCCACGTGACGTGTTAATAGGCCAGTAAAAATAGACGTTTGTTTTGGTCAACTTTGTACAAAATTTCTGATCCGATTTTTTGATTTTATAAGGTTTAGGATAGCTTACTGAGTTAATTGTTAAGTATATAAACAATCGGGGCATTCTTTTATTTTATTTATTGACTTTTAACTATTCGACTATGCATACCTTGAAATTTTCGACCTTATGCCCAACATTGGTCCAACGTTGAACGTCCTTTAGCTCAAAAAGTATGTACATTAGAAAAAAAAGTGTTAAACTAAAGTTGTAGAAAATAAATGGATCTTTAAAAATGGGTAGATGCATTTTATTGATTAAACTAATATTTTAAGAGTTATCGGCCGAGATAGAAAAACCGGTTCATTAAATGGACCATAAATCGCAAACGGTAAGTTTTACAAAAAAAAAAAAATATGAAAAATAAAAGATGCGAAATTTTATTCTCTACAAAAATAGTTTCATATAACTTTTGCCCTAAAGTGCATAGTTTCCAAGATATCGGTCAAAAATGTTTTTTCAAGATGGCCCCTAAAGCTCCACCGGAATCTTTCAGCATTTTGTGATTTTATACTCAGTAAGTGATCCTAAATCTTATAAAAACAAAAATTGGATCGGAAATTTAATGCAAAGATAAATTCTATTTTTACTAGCCTATAACGCTAAAACTTAAGAGTGCCGATAGATATCGAAACCAGATAAATGTAAATAGTTTTAATTTACAAATTTTAATTTAAAATCAAAACATTAATTTGAATATCCAAAAATAACAACTGTTTGTTTATAGTTTTAAGTTTGTACTTCTGTCGGCAGTCCTCATGACCGTTTTTTTTTATTTAAAACTAGCGACTCACCCTCGCTTTCGGGTTCGTCCCTAGGTTGCTTCCCAAAACAAAATTAATTAATTAGTTTGGTTTTAATTTTTTTTGTAAGACCCTATTTTTTTTCTAAAATAAAAATAGCCTAAGTTACTCCTTTTTACATCAGCTATCTGCCAGTGAAAGTTCCGTCAAAATTGGTTCAGCCATTTCAGAGATTAGCCGGAACAAACAGACAGACAGACAAACAAAAATTGTAAAAAATGTTGTTTTGATGTATGTACCGTGTATACATCCATATGCATTTAGTAAAAAGCGGTTATTTTAATATTACAAGCAAACACACCAATTTTATTAAAATGACAAAATTTGCATTGCCAGGGCGCAAAGAAAATGGATACCATTTGTTCCTAAAAGACAAAAACTGAAAAAATTGAACGATTGAAAAAGACGACTAAAATTGGCGAAATCACGATCTTTATATTTAGGGCTATGTGGACATCATTTTACAGAAATTGATTTCAAAACTCTTAAATCGTTTTAAACAAGTGATAATTTTTTATTTTTTGTACTTTTTTACATGTTAATTACAAAGTTTCATACAAACTTTCATCCCCTATTTTACCCTCTTATGGGATTGAATTTTGAAAAGTGTTGAAACATGTATTTATTTAATTGTATTAAAGAATATTTATTAATACGAAGTTTCAAGTAATTCTGTTCATAAATAATTCTTTACCCATAAAAATTTTATTACCCGCTTTTACCCCTTTAAGGGATGAATTTCGAAAAAAATCAAATAAATATATTTCTTATTTTTTATTTTAAAGTTAAACACCACTTTCTGTGTATTTCACATTAAGAATGACAGAGTTTTATACAGTCTTTAATCCCCTATTTTACCCACTTGGATGAATTTCGAAAAATCCTTTCATGTTGGATGCCTACATCATATCCGGAATACGTCCTCCGAATTTCACGTTTCTACGACCAGCGGTTTATGCTGTGTTGATCCATCACTCAGTCAGAATGGTCCTGACTGACTGATGGATGCATGCACAGGATGCACCTCTCCTTCTCAATTCTTCCTTCATTCTCGTCTAACTTCCAGGTACAATACATTGCACAGGTAAGATGCGAACATAATAGAAGCAAAAAACCAGGTATAAAAGAAATATCATAATAAATTGCTTAATCTCAGACTGAATGTAAATAAATCATACGTGTAGCATCCTCCTTTCAAGAAATCTTCCTCATTAGTGACCGACTAGGTTTGGCCAGGTTGAAGGTTCGGTCAAAAAATCTAGTTTCGGCCAAAAATAAGCTGAATCTTCAGCTGCGTCGAACCTCAGTGTTCATGAACTGTTTGATTTAATGTAATCTTATTAGAGTACCTTTGTAAATAAAGCCAATTTCTCATTGTCTACACAATTTTTATTCTAAGTTCAATAAGTACTTTTTTTTTGTTCTAATTGTGTCGTGTTTTTTTGATTAAACTTACAATCAAGGATGACAAATAAAGTCTACAATACTAATATTGTAATCGTTATTATTAATCTGTATTCAATTTGCCGCTTTTTTCATAATGTAATATTCTTAGCTAATATTGTTTCGCTGTAATTTATTTATTAAATATATTATGAAATATTTTAAAGATATAATAATTTCTTAATATTCAGTTTATTGCTCAAAAATTAATGTTTCGTAGGTTTGATACTATGTACTTTATGCACATGAACAAATATTCCGTTATTATTTATTGATGTTCTAATTGTTATAAGCGCCTAGGACCAGAAAGAAGTTAACGTGTAAATTTTTTTTTGTATTCTGTTATATGCTAATAAATTGCTCTAAAAATGCTCCTCCGAAATCTGCAATTGCTCCACGTCTAAAGTGATTAGTTAATTAATAATTATTTTTAAAAAAAATTGCTTACTCAAAAATTAAATTCGCTATAACACGAGAAATAATATTTTTTTTTTTACCAAAGTTTTTTTGCTCAAAAAATTGTTCTTTAAATGCTCTTTCGAAATATGCAATTGCTCCACGTCTAAAGTGATTATTTAATTAATAATCATTTTTTTTTAAAATTGCTTACTCAAAAATTAAATTCGCTATAACACGAGAAATAATCATTTTTTTACCAAAGTTTTTTGCTCAAAAAATTGCTCTTTAAATGCTCTTTCGAAATATGCAATTGTTCCACGTCTAAAGTGATAAGTTAACTAACAATTATTTTTTTTTTAAATTGCTTACACAAAAATTAATTCCCTATAACACGAGAAATAATCATTTTTTTACCAAAGTTTTTTGCTCAAAAAATTGCTCTTTAGATGCTCTTTCGAAATATGCAATTGCTCCACGTCTAAAGTGATTATTTAATTAATAATCATTTTTAAAAAAATTGCTTACTCAAAAATTAAATTCGCTATAACACGAGAAATAATATTTTTTTTACCAAAGTTTTTTGCTCCAAAAATTGCTTTTTAAATGCTCCTTCGAAATATGCAATTACTCCACGTCTAAAGTGATTATTTAATTAATAATCATTTTTAAAAAAAAATGCTTACTCAAAAATTAAATTCGCTATAACACGAGAAATAATCATTTTTTACCAAAGTTTTTTGCTCAAAAAATTGCTCTTTAAATGCTCTTTCGAAATATGCAATTGCTCCCCGTCTAAAGTGATTATTTAATTAAAAATCATTTAAAAAAAATTGCTTACTCAAAAATTAAATTCGCTATAACACGAGAAACAATAATTTTTTTACCAAAATTTTTTTGCTCAAAAAATTGCTCTTTAAATGCTCTTTCGAAATATGCAATTGCTCCACGTCTAAAGTGATTATTTAATTAATAATCATTTTTTTTTTAAAATTGCTTACTCAAAAATTAAATTCGCTATAACACGAGAAACAATCATTTTTTTACCAAAATTTTTTTGCTCAAAAAATTGCTCTTTAAATGCTCTTTCGAAATATGCAATTGCTCCCCGTCTAAAGTGATTATTTAATTAAAAATCATTTAAAAAAAAAATTGCTTATTCAAAAATTAAATTCGCTATAACACGAGAAACAATCATTTTTTTATCAAAATTTTTTTGCTCAAAAAATTGCTCTTTAAATGCTCTTTCGAAATATGCAATTGCTCCCCGTCCAAAGTGATTATTTAATTAATAATCATTTTTTAAAACATTTGACAGGCATCAAAATAAGCGATCGCCACAGACAACGGGTCACTATGCTTGCAAAAAACTTTGATAAAAAAATGATTATTTCTCGTGTTATAGCGAATTAATTTTTGTGTAAGCAATTTAAAAAATATATATATATTAATTAACTTATCACTTTAGACGTGGAGCAATTGCATATTTCGAAAGAGCATTTAAAGAGCAATTTTTTGAGCAAAAAACTTTGGTAAAAAAATGATTATTTCTCGTGTTATAGCGAATTTAATTTTTGAGTAAGCATTTTTTTTTAAATGATTATTAATTAAATAATCACTTTAGACGTGGAGCAATTGCATATTTCGAAGGAGCATTTAAAAAGCAATTTTTGGAGCAAAAAACTTTGGTAAAAAAAATATTATTTCTCGTGTTATAGCGAATTTAATTTTTGAGTAAGCAATTTTTTTTTAAATAATTATTAATTAACTAATCAGTTTAGACGTGGAGCAATTACAGATTTCGGAGGAGCATTTTAAGAGCAATTTATTGGCATATAACAGTATACAATAAAAAATATTTACACGCTAACTTCTTTCTGGTGCGCCTAGGAGTGGAATGTATTATGTAAGTAGATATTATTTTAACTGTTTTTCTTGGAAATATTACCATAAAGTCAGTTTTCTTTTGAAAAATTGGCATGAGCAAGGAGTGAGGTTGTAAGGTATGTAATTTTAGTTTATTGGTTCAATGATTGGGCATATTACGATATACTTACCGATAAATAGATTTCATTTTTTACGTAAACTTTAAAAATAAAAGAAAAATTGAAACATATAACAATTAAAAATTGCAATATTTCAGTATTTATTAGTTTTATTCTTTTTAACAACACATACTCAATATTTTACAGAAACGTATATGACAATCAGAGTAGTAACATATTAATAGGTTTAATATTTAAATGCGAATATAATTATTGATCAGTGTACCGCGATTTAAAGAGGAATTTTAGTGAATTTACAAAATGTTCAACAAAACATTAGCATCGCGTACCTTAATATAAAAAAAAAAACAATAATTGCACTGAGTAAAGCGCTTTAAAAAAACATTGCAAAATAACGCTAACCCGTCTCGATTTGAGCTATCACATCCTTAAAGGTAACAATAAATAATTAACATGTAACATAATCACAGCGAGTGAACATTGGCTAACAAAGAAATTATTAATTTACTTCTAATTTGGTTATCAATTAATGACTGAATAATTAACTTACTTGATCTAATGAGATCGCGTTATTTTCTAATATAAATAAGAACGTCATTAAGACGTGACAACTATGTATTCACAATTTATTTACACACTGACTAGAGCCTTCTAAAAGTTTGTTATTTTCGTTTGTTTATTTCTATATAGATAGTCTTAATACGTCAGCTCTCGAGTGCTCCTGCTGAAGCATTTGGCACATTCCCAATATGAACATAAACGTATAGAGTAATTAAATATTATATTCTTATCAAGTTTTTTCTCAGTAAAGTGACTTTTTTCTATACACCGACCTCTTGGGCTGTAGCCTGGTATCTATAACATAATACCTAATCAATGAAATACGTACATATTTACACGTTACATCCCGTTTGCAGTGAGTGGGGCTAAAATAGCTTACATTTAACTGTATAAACTTTTCCTAATATTAACTTATTATAAGCATATACGAGTAACAGTGTTTAAAATTCATTTTAATTTAATTTTATGTCCATCTTAACCATTAATAGTCGAATCGGTTAGTGATGTCTTAAAGAAGTCACACATCGTATACAACGGCTTATAAAATAGACATCATTATCTAAATAGAACACAATCTCCGTTCCCTTCGTACGGGTAACACTGTACACTAACATATGTCGTTCACTGTATTCGATTTGACATTTATGTCAACAGTCTTAATAGGTACACCTTTGGTAAATAGCTAAATCGTTCAAAAATATTAATTCAGCTCCGCCGATCGCAATCGGTAATATTTATTCAGATCACTGTCTGTCTTTATCGGCGGCGCTAGGTGAGTCTTAAATCGGTGTTGGCAGTACTGTAAAGTCCTGAAGCGCATTTTTCACTGTTTCGTATATGGGCCGGTTTTCATCTGGACAATATCCATCAGGAGAGCAGAGAGTTTGTAATTTAGTTAGATATGAGTCGAAGTTTTCATGAGCGGGTTTCACGCCTGGTCCTGGAGGTGGAGGTGCACCTGGAGTGCCAGGAGCTGTAGTTGGTGGAGCGGTTCCGCCACCGGGAATCTTGACATGTTCCAACAGCGTTATTACGTTATTGCGCAGACTTTCGTAGTAATCACTAAAATTACTCGTCCTTTGCATAATCATTTGGTTCTCCTGGAAAGATTAAAATGCTTGAATTATTTATATCTATGGCTAAATTTTCTAGGGATGACTCGCTTTCGTGATAATTTTGGGAACTGGCTCATTTTTAGAATATCTTTTATGTAATAGTAAGTAAATGGTACTCACAAGTGCATATGATGTTAGTAGCACTCAAAGTTGGAGGTTTGGAGCCATGACTGTACCATCTACGTTGTCAGACAAAGATAAAATAAATTTTGGAGTCAGATTAAATTTTTGAAGGATAATAAGCAAAAAAGATAATATTGTCTATGGTAGAGTCATTTCTAAAATGTTTTGACTTACCCTTTCTCCTTGGCTTAGATGAGTTTCCATTGCATTAATATCAGATTTTAAGCGCATCATTTGTGACTCGACTTTAGCATTTTCTCGTTGCAATTCAGTTATTTCTTGTTCTAATGTCATCAGATCTTCTCCACCGCCAGTCTGCATATTTATATCCATACCTTTAAAAACAAAAATAGCCACGTAAAGCAGTGATAGCTTTATATTATATGAATAATGAATAATATAAAACGTTGTAATGCCTCAACGGAAAATATTATATAAATATATATTTTTTTTATTTATTAATACCATATTACATAACTTAGGTAGTAAATCCAACATACCTGAATATGGTTTAGGGTAGAGTGGAGTGATATCATCAGGATACTTTGGTTTCTTTGGTTGTGGTGTGGGTGTTGTAGCTCCAGCGACCGGACACCCGGAGAGTGAACGGTGGGTTAGAAAAGACCCATTTATATGTCCTGACCCGTCACATCCAGGTGTGGGGCAATTTACACCGTCAAATTTTATTGCTGACGCTGCTGCTGCTACTGCGGCTTTATGTTGTTCCACAGTACCTCCACTCTCGAGTACTCGCATTTTATTGCGATTTGCGATCGGGCAACCCGAAGCACTATGGCAGAAAATATAATAACTTTATAAATAATACTCAACGTATTGTCTTTTATATCAGATTTAATAAATTGGAGTGAGTTTGATGGATGATATAGATAAGTTAGGTACATTATTTATATCATTTTGCATTGAATGTTTGTTTATCAACAAATAATCGATAAATAACAATGCACTTTATATGTTAAAATAATTTGACAAATGGTATGTTGTTATATCATTGCTGTCATGTTTCACCGTGCGTTATTAGATTACATCTACTTTTTTAATGAACCTTACCTTCTATGTGATAAGAATTTTCCTGTAGCATGTCCAGATCCGTCACAGCCCGGTATAGGGCATCTAAGCAGCGTGTAAATATCGAAGGAAACTTATTGTAAGTAACTACAGTAAATTCGTGGCCGTGTTTAGTTATGTATGACGTTATATTACAGAGACTCTAATTATACAACGCCTTCAAATCACGAAAACAATTGCTGTAATTGTTATTTTATAAAGATCTATACGAATTTCCTCATCGAAAATCCGAGCACATCAGATTAAGCAAGATATTTGTCGAAAATTATTAATTATTTATTATTCAAATGTTCAGTAAAAGAAAATCGCACCAAATATTTTTACTCACCTAAGGGGCTCGGAATCCTGTCCGTCTCTCGGCTTGCTTTTGGGCTTATTAGCTCTAGGACAGCCGGAGAGGGATCGGTGCGAAGAGTAATTGCCGGTCACGTGACCGGATCCGTCGCAGCCGGGTGTCGGACACTTGAGTTCTTGGGAATGAGGCTGGAGCTGCGAGCGATCGGCGCGCGGACAACCCGACAGGCTGCACATATACAAACTGCTTACAATGGCGTGCAGGTGTAACGTATGGTAACTTACAATAGATATCTATATCTAAATTCTAGGCGTTTGACGACGAACGTCTAATTATCAAACGACCTGAGCAAAACGTTATGTAAGTAAGTAATGTAAATATGACCAGTTCGAAGATCTTGAACTGAGATGAATTTCAATACACATGGATTTATGTGAAAAGCACATCAAATTCCAAATTTTATTAATGGGACTTTCCAAATGCATGAAAGTTTAATCAGCCGAGAATTCAAAAAAGAAAAGCTACATTTTTGAATTAATATCATAATTATAGATATGTCAATTCATTTTGCCCAAAACGACAAAATGGCAAATCTATCATGCATTCAGGTTAATGATAACTATTTGAAGTCCATGCCTTTAATTGTTTTTAATAGATTTTTTTTGACAGAATTAAATACTTATTTGTACTATTACTTATTCAAAATGTAAATCTAATACTAAATAATGATCGTAATTTATTTACATTGACGTAATAAATGATACGTAATCTACACAATAGTAGTAGGTAACTACAGTACCTGAACTATATTGTAAAATTCTTGCATAGAAATTTTAAATAGTTATTAAGAAGTGCGGTGTGTTTTAAATTTTCTATATATGTATATTTTATAAGCTGTCGACTTTTTAAAGGATTCTTCGAAAGTAAAACCACTTTCAGTAATGATAAAAATAACCGGAAGTGTGAAGCATCTGTTGAGTTTCATGAGCTGGTTTGCATTTCTGTACTATAATTAGCGTTAAGTTTATGCGTCTTAATTTTATAGACATGTGTTTACATTTATATGAAAACCTATAGCTAACTTATTTCAAGTCACTTTGTTAATTGATAACTCAAGAGTTTTTACTGATATATAATATAATAATTATATATACCTATACGTATAAGTGGCTTGCCGTTTAACTCGATTATATTAGAACACTAGTCTTTAGTAAACACGATTGATATTATGTTCGAAAAAGTTTAATATATTGGGAATAAAATGTTAAAAACAAAAGCTAAAACTAAAACGCTTTATATTAGTTTCGTCATGCGGTTAGTTTACAGCGAAATCGGGCGCAGTCAATTGAGGACGGAAATGTTCAAAGTGGAAAGGAACAAACTGTCACACATATACTACGTATTGCAAATTGTATTGTAATAATTATATTATGTTTGGTTGCAAAGATTGCAATATGCGACAAACATCGCCGCTTGCCTGCGGTGAGTGGCGAAGTTGCCTGAAATGTGACCGGAGCCATCGCAGCTCTCCACGGGGCACTGGATGAGCTCTCTCGATTCTCGTATCCGGTAACACGGCTTTCCGTAAAAGTCGTCACGGTGATAACTATCGTAAATATACAAAATAATAGAATAAGAAAACTCAACATAAAAATAAATATGTATACGTAATTGTGTTTGTAATGAATTCATCTAATTATAAAATTGAGTTTCCGCCTACATTCTATCGCTATGAGTGTCTTCATTCGAATTAAGCCATTAAGTCATTAACCTAACGTTATGCATTGGCAAAAACTATCGTAAACTAGGTATATGGTATTGCACGATTACTGTTTACGTAAACGCAATAAATGTTTATAAAACTATTTAGCACGTGTATTGTTAATTTTATTTAGTGAATCCTACGTATTTTTTGTTCTTCACTGTTAAAAAATTGTTGATGCTCATATCTCACCTGTTTCGTCGCATAGTTGATTTTCTGGCACGTTCAGTGCGTGTATCTTATCTCTATTTATGTAGAGCGTCGTCCGACGCACGGCGTGCGCGCGCGCTGCCGCCGGTATATTTAGACTGATCCATTGAATGGAACTTCGCTATAAGATACGTTCTAAATGCCCACTCCGAAATAATTGCTTGGTTTATTGTAAAGTTTTTGTTTGCATAGAAAAAATACCACTTAATGATATTATTGACCTAATTTTACTCACCGTACTAATTTTGAATTAATTTTATAATTAGTAATATTTTATATACTTTAAATAGATTGAGTGAAATAGCAACACTATGCGATTTGCTTGCGCGATGCGATTCATTTATTAAAAAGATTTTATTCTTTAAATATTACTCAATGACATATTATATATATTTAAATTTTAAATCGCAGTATTTATATTTTAAGACTTCCTCTACTCGCTGCTCAGTTGATAAGACAAGAACAACATCTAATTATAATTCCACTAAAAATATGTTCATTGATAATATTTTATCGGCTTATTTTATTTAAGAGTAGTAAATTAAATAGTTTAAAAACTAAACATTGTAACCTATTTATTTCCTTTTTTCTTCGTTCATTGAATCGATAAAGAGATTTAAAAAGTGGAAAAAGTGTTTTATTTTTATAAAATAACGAAGCAAATAAACTTTTAATAATGTTTCAGTTCTGTCAAAAATAAAGCCTGAAGAGTTCTTCAGAGTTCTTCAGTTGAAGGCATGAACTCTTCTACCTTTGTGTATCATTTACTTAACAGGCATTCGATTGACGTTAAGAAACTATGGAATATTTATTTAAAAACTACAAACATGTTTTAATACTAAGAACGGGTATTATTTAATATTGCCATTCAAAATAATAGATGTAATGAAAAAGAGGCCAGGCTAAACGCAAAAAGTTAGTTAACGGTGGAGGTTTAAGTAGGTACATCCTTTTACTATTTTTATTGACTTTACCTTTTTTATATTTAATCTGTTGTACCAAACTCGTCAACATTTATGACAAAACTACCAAAGAAGTCAGGAGCGCTGCATCTATGCCCTATGGGATTAAACATGACCTACATAAAATATTATATCCTATGTAATATTCACCTGCTATCCTTAGGTTTATCGTGCGGTGCGTGTGGCGGCGGCATGTAGCAAGGGGGTGAGTAAGGGGGTGCATGTGGTGGGTACGCAGGGGGCGGGGGATACGCGCCACACTGGTACTGGTAGCCACCATAGCCCGCTGCCGCCGCGGCAGCCGCGTAGTCTGGCTGGGCCAAACCGTAGCCAGCTACGGGATGTGGACTGACACCGCCGTAACCTACATTAAAGATTTATTCTTATGAGTAAATAAATAATAGATGTCGGTGCTCGGTCGGGTTCGAATCTGACAAGGAAGGAGCAAAGGCTTATATTGTCGTTTGCTTCGATTTAAATTACGAAGAGCGACGTTTGGTCCCGACAAAAAGATATTGTCTAGTCCAAAAGGCCACCCTTATAGAGTAAAACGCATATTTGACATAATTTCCTTTAATATAAATGAGAATTTGTTAAAAATGTAATTTGTTATTGATATTACACAACAAATGTAATAATATTTTCAATCTAGCTTATTGATATAATCAACTGCTATGTAAATTTTAAACAAGAACATTAACTAACTTAAATTATACAAGATATTATTTACTTTTGACGGCACGTTTGGCTCAGTTTGTAGTTACCCTACTTGCTGTGTCAGCGGTCGCGGGTTCGAGTCCCGCTGGGGGCATTCATTTGTATGATGAGTATGAATGTTTGTACTTCAGTCATGGGTGTTTATATTTATAATATGTATGTATTTAAAGTTATACATGTGTAGTGTATCAACTATCTGGTATCCATAACACAAGCCTCGTAGCTTACCATGGAACTAGATGGTGCTGTGTGTTAATGTCCCAACGTATTTATTTATATTTATTTATTTATTTACTTTGCCAAGAAGTACCTATGTTAAGGGTAATAGTTAGATTTTTCATTTTTTTTTACAAATAAGACGCATTATGTACGTAAAACAAAACGTACATTTATTTTATAAGAATGACGAACTGAAATATTAAAGGAAACTGTTTCAAGTTTTAATTAATTTGTATATTCCACACGAACGCGCATAACCGCATATGCTATGGAATAGGGACACCAAGACGCCTGCCGAGTAGGATTAGCAATGTAGCAAATGTGCGGTGCACAATGCTAGCGGGAGTGATTAGCGCGGTCGCTTTTAATTTGTACGGCATGTTTTATGGCGCTTGTGTTACACGACTTGTATTATGGCGTCATCTTTCGCTATAGGGGAGGAGACTGTGTATTTGAATCTTTAATAAAATATATTTCATCCAATTCAGTGAGATAATGATCTGTATTGATCTTTTAATTGTCCTCTTGAATTGGTTAATAGTGATTGTCCTGATGGTCTGTGACTGTAACAATAATCTGAATAAATTGTATATTTTTTTTATTAATGCATACAATAGGATCTCTTACCGGCGGTGTCTCGATGATAAGCTTCTAAGTACGGATGGCTTCCTCCACTATCTGGTGTTGATTCCCTGCTGTATGAAACGCCACCGGGGAAACTCCGACTGTTAACAAATATAACACAAATTATACAAGCGTTATAAAGAAATAATTATTTCATGGATATGGATGTAATGAAACAAATTGCCTCACCTATGTGGTAAACGGGACACACTAAGGTCGAGAGTCTGGCCTTGTGGACTTGGAACTTGGGGACTGGCGGTGAGCTGAGGCGAAGCACCCGGCTGCGGGCTGCTTCGGGCTCCGCCCCCACTGCCCCCACCGGCGCTCGTGTACACCGGTGATGCATATGGACCCTGTTGCATAAATGGGCGTCATTAATTACGAAAAAATCGAGACCCAGTTGATGTAATAATTTATATCTCAGATTAAATGCCGCGGTTTAAGTCCGAGTATTTAATGAATATTTTAAGTGTTAATTTTATTAGTATATATAACCTAAAATGTAGTTATTAAACTTTGAACTACGCAAAGAGAGTTTATGTTTTATTCAGTTGATATTTTGTCTTCGCTAATTCTCACCTGTGGACTACCATTAGATGTGGAAAGATCTATGGCTGGACGTGGATCACGAGGATCCCTTGGCGTGGGGCTGCGAGGTCGCTGTGCCTGTGCAGCTGCTATCTTCACTGATAGATTGATTGCGGAGAAACCGGGCGGAACGCCCGGCCCCATTGCGCTGACGCCCACACCGCCTACTCCACTCGCTTCATAATGGTACATTGGTCTGGTCGGAAAAGCCCCAAAGACTAATCAATTTGCGGTCTACTTATTTTTTAATATTCGCGATTCATGATCATTTTTATATACTTCTACAAGTGAGTTATGGATATAATTTTTTGAAAAGTCCCGTTTACCACATGAAGGCTTATAATATTTAAATGGTGACAATATTTTAAATAAATATAATTACGTACCTAGGATAAATAGGGCCGGAGTTGGTCTCTTGTTCTGATTGGTCAGTTTTCATTGGAGTTGGTAGGTGAGGGTCGTGATACCGCTCCTCTTCCCACCCGTAGGGTCTTTGTGGACATTGCGCGGGATCATACCGCTCGAAGGCAGGTGCACCTTCATAGCATCGCGCCTCGTAACCGTATCGAGCCTCATTCATTTGGCTAAAGAAAAATTTTACCAATTGTCATATTGGATCTTTTAAATATTTGAAGAAAAAAGTATGATAAATAATATATTATATCTTTCATCACTTTCAAATATTACCGAATAAAGTTATTCAGCGTACGCAATTTTTTTTTTATTTTGTAAATTAAAGAATTAATAAGGAACAGAAATTGAACTGAGCTGTTTGAACTTATATTTTGTTATAGTAAATACGTACCTGTAAGATCGTACGTGGTCATCGGGCGGTCGTTCATATGGGGAACGCTGATCGGGCGGCGCGCCGTAGCCGGCGTGGCGCGTCTCCATGCCGGGGGAGTCGCGCTCTGGCTCGGCGGCCTCACGCTTAGGCACCAGCAGTTCGGGAGCCTCGCGTTTCACGGGGGGACTTCGCGGCGATGCCGCTGGTACTCGTTCGCGTTCTCTTGACGCGTTTATTTCACTCGGTGTAGTTACTGGTACCGGAGGCACAGTTACTAATGCTGGCGCTGGTGGTGGTAATTGCACTAGATACATAAAAGAAGGTCATTGCGAGTTCGACTTAGATGCAAGAGTCTTTTACATTATTGGAATATAAAGTTTCCTGTAAAATATGAATAAGTCTATATATTCTGTATTTTTTTTATTTCACTTCATTTACTTATATTCCATAATTGTATGCGGGTGTATTTAAACATACAATTTACATTTTTTTGAAAATTTAAATCATATTTAACCAAATATAAATAATTTTTATGCAAATTTTTAGGAAAGATATAGATTTATGTCATAATTTTTTTTAAGTTTAGTATATGTATAATATACTAGCAGAACCCGCGGCTACGCCCGCGTTCAGTCTACGAAAAAAACTCTTTAGCTTTATGTCATACAGCGACTCACCCTTGCTTCGCCTAGTTCGTCGCTATGTATTTATATTATGATATTGTTCATACAAAAATACTAAAATCGCGATTTAAAAATATGGGGGGTGGGGGGTAGGAGGGTGAGAAATACTTTACGACCTATTCTCATACCTACCAAATATAAAAAAAAAATATTAAAATTGGTCGAGCCGTTTCGGAGGAGTGCGACCACAAACACCGTGACACGAGATATTTATATATTACATTATAAATATTTTTTATAATATATTTTATTTTATATTATACTATTTAGTATTTACCTGGAGGTCTTCCTCGTTGAGAGCGAGCGGCGGCTTTACGTGCAGCGGCTGTTGGACAGCCTGAGAGGGATCGATGTGTACTGCGGTTAGAGCTGACGTGACCACGACCGTTACACCCCGGGGTCGGACACTTTAAGATTGTCTCGTGCAACGCCAAGACTGTCATTGAAGATACTTGTTACAAAGTTGTTACTGTTGCTCTGAATTTCTTAGTTGAAAGTTAAGTTGAGATTCTAATGCATTTGTCTAAATGTGTAAGCAATATATTTTATTTAAAATACATAGTTCTTGTTTAAAACATGAAAGTTTATACGAGTTTTAAAATAAATTAGAAAATTTTGACAATTCAACAACAAGCAAGCCAACAATTATAGTAGCAATAAATATATAGATCTGCAATTAATTAGGTTCTAAGTCCACGCTAGATACAAAATTATTTACGCTATTTAATTTAAAATAACTGAAATAATAATATGCAAAAATATTTTATTAAATATATTAACTATAGCATATTCGTAAAATAAAAGTAATTAAAACTAAAAATCGAAATAAATCTTTGTATATCATTAGTTTCGTACAAGCATTACTTACTCTCTGGTGTGACTTTATCCTTTCTTGGGCATCCTGACAGACTGATAAAGAAACAATTTTATAAGTAATGTATACCTAGTCTTTCTTCTACTGGTATATTTGATTCGACAAAATTAAAGCATTTTAGCGTTTTATTTGAAAGAATTTGAGACAAAGGTAATTAATATAATTAGTAAGTAGGTAGGGTAGTGTCTGCTATTACTATGTATACGAAGCTTAATTACTTCATATCATATTTTGTTATATATGTTTAACCTATAGCTGAAAAGACATGTAAATCATCGACCTCACCTTCGGTGATGCGTATAGAGGCCGGTAACATGGCCCTGCCCATTGCAACCAGGAGTTGGACACTTGTTGCCTTCTGTGGACAAATCGATGAAAATTAGTATTTTGTTAATCATCGAGTGGGGGCGTGTGAGCGCGATCGATACGAGCGGGCGTGCCGCGGGGCGTACCTGCGCAGCGCCGCCCACCACTCCGACCCAACCCCCTCCGTAACTCAAAAGAAAAAATAAAGAACGTGAGGCGGCTGCGCGGTCCGACTGACAATTTTTCTTTCAAGAGATGTAGGGCGGCACCACATCGCCCCGCCCAATCCCCTGACCCGTTTTTATTGCATGACGTAAACTCAAAATACGAGGAAAATCTCTACATACATTATGTACGATATTGACGTAGGTGGAGTTTAAGCACTACATATAGCTCATTGAATTATGAGGACATTTCTTGTAATGAGCTGTAAAAGTGTTTTCTAGCTCAATAATTTGTAAAATATTTTAAAGAAAATAAAATGAACGATTGCTACTAATAAAATTTAAATTAAGTCTAATATTGGGGAACTAAGAAAAACCACATGCATTTTTCTTTGTTATCGTCATTTAACTGAGACCTTGAAACAAACTTTACTTGTGCATAACGCGAAGTTGAAGTTTATAATATCATTAAGAAAGTTTGGTAATTGATGTCAGAGATGACTTGTACCTCTGACGACCGGAGGAGAAAGTGGGTTGAGTGGCCGCATATCACGTGCAGGCTGAGCTGAGGGCACTGTGCGAGCTTCTTGTAAAGCTGTTGCGGCTCGTGAACCCGCACCTGCTGGCTGCAAAACTGTATATTGTTTGGATCCTTTATGTATCGAACTTTTATCGTGATCATTCGAGTATCCACCAAAGGGCTCGCTGGGGAATGATGACCCATGTATTTTGTGCTTAACTTCTGCTGGTGGCTTAAACGCTGATTGCGTTGAATATGGTAAAGATGCCGTTGCAGCTTTATATGCATTATATAGAGATTGTTTATTGACTGCGAGAATTTCACCTTTCCTTCTCTTACTTTCCCTGTCGTCATCATATTTGTCATCAATGCGGTCAGACATGTCAATTTCTAATTCATTTGAAGATGAATCAACTAGTTCATCAAAATTAGGAGCATCATAGTGATTTGGACTTTTATCAACTTTATCATAATGATCTATACTATTTTCTTTCTCCATTTTTAGGGTTCTTTGGGAATTTTCATCGGGATCTACTTTTTCATAGACATGTATTTGAGGTATTTCATTTTGGTTACGTATTGCAAAACTTCTTTGTGAATGATCTGCGCTGTCAGATGATTGAGAGGGGGAAGATGGCAACATTTTTTCCGACCTTTTGTCATTAAAAAGATTGTCAAAATCATTTGCATCTTCGTTGTCATCACCATTAGGCATGGACGAAATTTGGTCACGAGGCCAATTACTAAGGCTTCTTAAAGCATTTTGTGTTTTTTGTAGTAAAGCTTCTTCTTCTTCGGTCGGATGCCTTAGGATATTAGTTCGATGTGTCGTAAAATTACGATATGGGTCCGTTTCATCTCGTCTATCGTCGTCAAGTAGTCGCCTTCGTCTTTTACCCGCTATATCTTCCTCCATTGACGCTTCGATTTCGATTCTATCTTGCCGTCTGAACGTTTCTATATCTACTCCGAACTCCAATCGTCGTTTATTAATCTGCGACAGCGTCGGGTGAGTATTCAGCGGCGCCGTCCTGGAACAAATAGTTCCATCAGACTCATTTCCCACGTGAAATTACAATAACATTCACAAAGATAAAGAAATAGTGTACTTGCGATTCGATTTTCCATCCACAACCAAAATATTTTTACGCGGAAATGATTCTCGGCGATTCCAGTCGACGTCATCACATTTTTATCACTTTATATTTAATTTTAAATGCACAAAAATCGTTCCCACGTAAAAACCATTTCACTCAAGAGCTTTCAGACCAATTAATTTTATAAAGGCAAATAAATAATTAATATATAAGAAGACAACAATTGCAATGAGTTCTAATGTATATTTCTACATATTAAAATTTTAAATCTTCAAGTCGCCGCTTATGCGCTTTGTAAGCCAATTGTGTAAATATTATTTTAATAAAATATATAATTTAAACGCACCACGCAAATCAATTTGAATTAACTTCTACATTAAAGTTTCGTAAAAAGTATGCCTTTAAATGTATCTTAATTATAAAATTTTAACTATCAATATTTTGTATCAACGTTACAAAGGAAACTAAAGTTTTGAAAAAGTTTAAAGAGAAGTTTTATATTGACATGTAGGTGTATGACAAGTTGTTACTAAAGTTAGTATATAAAAAAAGATTTTATATAATGTTAAAAAAAAAGTTTTATTAGTATTTTTGCTTGAACACACCCCTTGTGGTGGAAAAAAATGTTCATTTATTTTATATACTGTTATCAGACTTCTGTTTTTGATTTTATACAAAATCCGAAATGTATTAAGTGCTTTTGTAAAACGTATTTATCCTCGAACGTAAATATATTAATAAATAATAAAATATATTAACGTAATATATTTTTTTTATTACATATAAGTTTAAATTATAAACCCTGTTTGATTCGGAATTTTGTTTATGGATATTTATATTTGAATCTACGATTTTTATATATTATCTCGTGTGGCTTTGCTACTAAAGGATAATTTTGAAACAAAAGTAGAAATTATAAAAAGAGAAAGGCAAACATAAAATAAGCTTAATTAAGATCGAATTAAAAAAAAAAAACTTTAATATCCACACTGTCACACAACCAAAACCAATTTATAAAAAAGATTATATATAGCAAAATATAGTTAGAGTCATCACATTTATTTTAATTTTACTACTTATCTTTCTAGAAACATTAGGTACTTATGTCTGTCTGTATTTCATAATAAAGATTATATATATTTCTTTTGTATAGCGTGATTGTGATTAAAGTTATTTAATGTTTTATTTGTATATAAAATATTAATTTTAAATTGTATTTATGCATGGGGCTCGTATTTATTTGAAAATTGATGGTCTTTGACGATAGAAAGGACTTCGGGAGGCCGAAATACCAATACGCCGGCAAACATTTACGTACGTGACGTACTCTGAGTCACGGGGAATGTAAGATAACCCAAAACGTGAACCGATTTTGAATGGACCAAGAGTATAGAAATACACGAATCTACGTTTGTGAAAACGCGTGTGTTAGTATACGGTAATTAGATAAACCCTTAGGGTGGTGGATGCTTAACCAGTTTAAACTAGTACCAGTAGAACCCTTTATCAGCGGGTGGCGAGTGGCGGGTTATCTTGGGCCGCGTTAATTGTAATGCCTTGAGATTAGGGCGCGATATAAGGGCAACCGGTTTATATTGCGGAGCAAGGATTACATGTAGATACTGAGACGCAAAGGCGCCAGAGTAGAACCATGTACATAAAGTGTAGGATTAGATGTTTTGTCACTTTTATTTTTTTTAAATAATAACATCATAATTCTCGAGGTGAATTTGATTTCAGAATCAAAAATTTAAGTAGGCAAGCCTCTTGTGGGTCTTATAAGTCACCGTTGTTTCTTGAAACTCTATTATAATTCCTCAGAAAATGAAAGGTAAGCCGTGGGACCCGCGACCCTTTCTCGCCCTGCGGCAATAACAAACAGGCAGGCCTCCCGCAGTCCCCGTATCGTGGTTCAAATTCAAATTGCACCTTAGAATTCTTAATTATTGAAATCATAAATCAAAATGTGCCGTCTGGGCGCGCGACCATAAAATTGGAGGGAGAACACTCGAGTGTGGTAGGATTAAGACATTATCACTTTTCTTTCAAGCAGTCGCGCCCTCGTTGGCTCGGCTCGGCTGTAAATCAGAAGCTAAATCCCGTGGATTAGATTCATAGAGTTGGCGCGGCCTGAGGATCGCGCGCTCGCGATAATGGCGTGTGCTTGCGTGATTCTGCTTTTAAATCGACTCTCTGGAAGATAAATACTCCTCCAATTTGATCTGAGCCCCGAATTGAGTTCGCCGTTTAATGGCTTTAGCCTTTAGCGGAAACTTAAGTTTATAGCTAATACAACTGGCGCAAACTGATAACTAGACAAAATTTTGTCGTACTTAAAAGGAGATGAGGAAAGATCGGAACGTGTAATCAAAATCGTTAACTTTAATTGTACTGAGAAATCTTTTTGAAGATTTTTAGGAGAGACAAAATGTTTCTTCTATTAAAACGATCGTAACACGGACGTTAAGTTATTAAAACGATGATAATAAGTTTCAAGCATTTTATGTATCAATAGAGCCAAAATAAAACGAACTATATTTTATGTATTAATTTTTATACAAAATTATGTTTAAAATTTTCCTCAATTTGATTTAACAAAGTAACATTGAGTTAATAATCAATATCATAATAATTATAATCAAAACAGTCAATTTATTGATAATAGCAAATTTTTTTTTGGAAATTTAAAAGAGAAATAATAGTGTCAATGTTTAGAATGGGCTTTTAATATTTTTACGAAGACATTGGAGTACGGCTACTCTACTTCGTTCTAAATGGTTATTTTTTGACATATTGGTAGAATCTTAAGTCCGCTATTGCAATAAACGAAATAAAGACCACTATATTGAAGATATGTACCTAATAACTATAATTCAAATTAATTTTATTGACACGCTATTAAAAAAAATACTAATATAAAATAAATAATAGTAAGTACAATAAAAATATTAATCCCATATAGAAGTTTTTTGTTGTGTTCTTTTGTGTATAACCACTTTTAACAAATCTCAAAATAATCTCTGTAATTTTATTAAACTTCAGAGCTTATCGTCATTGCTAATAAACATTTTTTTTAATTATTTGTGTGATATCAGTGGAGGATTAATGTAATGGGTACCTACCCAAATGCGTTAAAATTAACAAATACAGCTTCCTTCATTAATACATTTATAGAGAAATAATAATTAATGCTAATTGCAAGAAATTTCAAAAAATTATATTCGATGCTTCAAAGTTGTTTTACAGTACATATAGGAATTTATTTGATTTAAACTTATAAGTTTAAATATATTTTAGTTTTTAGTATTCACTCTATAGTGTTCTATACAAGTTATTAATATGATTTCCTTTCAAACGGTTTATACATATGTATATCAATCTCTCCAATTTCGAAATAAGTTAGGGTTGGCATATTAGTATATGTAAAACAAATTATATTTAAAATTTACCTCCCATTTAAATTAACAAAGTAACATGTGAGTTTTAAAATCAATATAGCAATAGTTGAACTCAGTTTATAACTGGGGTAATGGTACCGAGCGCGGTGCATCGTGACTAGCAATGCGAGCTACCCCTCAACGAAATAAGATAGGGTTGGTTCAACATCGCATTTTCATGAAAGTACTTATCGATTGCATAGAACAAAAGGCCCAAAAATGTATCAGAGAAAAAATGAACATTCTTTTCTTTGACTTTTCACAATAAATTGGCGGGAAATGGATATAACGAATAAATTTTGAAATGGCGTGTGAAGTTATTTACTTAGTACTTGAGATAGTCTTACTAATATTAGAAATGTAATGGTTTTTAGTTTTTACAGGGCAGCAGAGTAACGAATTGCGTACAAGTATGTTATTATTACGTTAATTATTATTTAGATTATTATTATTGCTCAGAGTGTCATAGGGTTATTAACTCGGGACATTAAATGTGTTTCCATTGGGATATTTATTCCCATAAATTAAAAAAAGTCAAGTATTAAGTATCTAACATTTGTAATAATAATATTTGACAAAATAATAAAAGCTTATTTCATACTAATATGAAATAAGAAAAGAAAATATAAACTACTGAAACTTAATATGTAAATCCAAGATTAACAGTAAAATAAAATAAGAAAACTCTATCTTTCTAACAATCAATAGTTATAGCTTATAAGTGGGGTAATGGCATGGTACCGTGCTTGGTGCACTGTGCGAACACGCGCTACGAGTTTAACCCCTCTACGGAATGACATAGGGGTGTACACTGTATATCGTACATCAAATTATTATTTTTGACCACTTTTTACTTAAGTTAGCGTTAGCGATTATTTACGTTACGTTATTTTGATCAGTTTAAGTAATTTTCTACTTTTAGTAAAATTTATGTGCTTATAGATAAATATTCGTATATTTTTTTATAAATTAAATTAAGTTATGCCTATTTTTAAAGGTGTTATATGTTCTCGAAAGATATAACAGAAATTGTAAAAACGATTGGATAAGCTTTTGCTACATCCCAAATATAGGATATATTGTTAATATATTTTTTTAAACAACAAAATGTTTGTGATTAAATTGGATTAACTCGTATTAATATGACATTGACTTAAAGTGGCGAGTATGTTTGTAAAAAATTTTTGGCTTGATATAAGACAAACCTTATGTACAAGTTAAAGTCTGGATCTAAACTTGAAATTTGGATACAATATTCTGAAGGTGCTACGATGCCCTAACACGTCAATAACTATGATACATTTTTACAATGAATTACCATGGGATCTCATCACGAACAAAGAAAAAATAGTTCAAATAAATGACAATAGATGACGTTACATGTATCGATTTTTTTTTATTAAAGTTGCGTTAAATTAACAAAAGATAAAAAAATAGTTTACAAAAAGGTATATTATTGTTTAAAAAATATTTTAAGTAATTTTACTGATTATTGAAATATCAGCAATCAGATGATGGGTTTGCAGTATATATTCACAGATGGCGTTTTTATTTTTTATGAATTGTTTATCACAGCTAAAAATAGTTATAATCACAGAATTTTTTTATTCGAATGCATGATGAATTTAACTATATTTAGTATTCGTTAGTTTGCACATATTTATAAAATAAAACAGTTTAACTATTTGCGCATTTACGATATTTATTATCTATTCAAGGAAACAAAAATAGCCCGAATTAGCGCTATCCAATTTTTTTAATATGATCTGTGGAATTACAGGTCGTATACAATACAAAAACACTAGCGACTGCTTTAGCTTCACTGCTGTGCAATTTGGACCTGTGTTTTACAAATGTATAACTATTTAAATATATTTAGGTTCATCACTTGGAAGAGGTCAAATTTTTTGTACTTGAGGTACAGAACAAAATATTTTTTAGGTAATATATTTTTTTAATGTTATCATCCGTGATAGAATTTTCTTTCGTTAAACATATCAGAATAATTTCATTTCTTTACACGGGAATCACAATCAGGAAAACAGACAAACATCTGAAGGGCTTTAACCATTTTTCTTTCATTTTTTCAAGTCATTTTATTTATTAAAAAAAAATCCACGACAAAACTGGAGTGTATATTTAGATATAGAGGGCACCCAGAGAAACTAAAAATATTAGCAATATGATACTCTAAGGTGTCATGTTTCTGAGATATTTTGAGGTATAGGTCGCTATTTGAGGACTTTGGAAACTATTAATATTGCCACGAATTTAGTTAATTATTATTATTTAATACCTAATTGTTATTGTTTTCATATGAAGGCCATCTTTATTTTTAAATATTTCGCAAACATGACACTTTTAGGGCACTTTTTATTTTAATTTTTAATTTTTTATCTGTTTAAATGTACATAATATTTTATCCATTTATACCACTTTACTGTGCGCTACAAATCACTACATAGTATAAAACAAAGTCGCTTCCCGCTGTCTGTCTGTCCTTATGTATGCTTAGATTTTTAAAACTACGCAACGGATTTTGATGCGGGTTTTTTAATAGATAGAGTGCTTCAAGAGGAAGGTTTATATGTATAATACAATACATGCATATTATACTACAGAAAAGCCGAGAAATTCAAAGATTTGTATTTAAAAAATGGAAGGGATGGAGGTGTAACGAAGTTAAAGATTAATTATTCGATTATAAGGAAATAAAAGCTCCCAAAAAATTTATTATGCAATAACAGTACATGTACTGAATGAATATATTACAAGTAATATTTTGTATTCGATATAATATGTACATAATAATTATAAATGTTCTCTGCTCAGTTTATTATGTTTTATAATTTCTAAATAATCGATCATTATTATTTAATTTTAATAAAAAAAAGTATTTTATAATAATATTTTGTTTCGAGTAATTCGCAGCCCTACGTGAAGGGTGCACTCGTTGCGAGGGTATCGTGTGTCGGACCCTCGCGGATACGTTCTACCGTGTTTTTATTCGAGTACAGTAAAACCAAAAGACTTATGATTTTAACAGTGTAAATGTTCTTTTGCTATTTTACATCTCTGAAGTCGTTTATCTTATTTGAAAGAATATCATATTTGTTACTTAAAATTTCTAAGTTTAAGTGAGAGAAACGAAGTAATCTATATACATAAAACAAATTCGGGTTAGTTACACCATTTATAACCCAAGAACGGCTGGGCCGACTTTGGCTATGATCTTTGATTTGTTGGATTTGTCTCCGCCCCGAATAGCAGAATAACTATCAAAACATCGGAAAAATTCACGGAAAAAATGTATATAGCTAATGCTGGATAATAACTATTTATGTTTATTTTAAATGTAACTAGGGACGAACTCGAACGAAGCGAGTGTGAGCCGCTAAGATATTATAATTTCATAAAACAATGATATTAAATAATTATCGAGTTTTATGTTTACAAGTCTATTATGTAGAAATAAGTAAAAAGCAAGTAAAAGTTCATTCAAACTATGTATAAGTGAAATATCTGTTTTACTTTGATATGTAAATAAATAACAAAAGTATAATTTCAAAATGTTTTTTTTTCGTAATTATATATTTACTTATATTTTATAGCTTTTGTTATTTTTGATAAATTGTAATAGTAAAGTATATCGAAATAAATAAATTAACATCGCATGACCTTATAAAGTTTTATAAGTCCTATAGTTTTTAAAGTACTTCATTGTTATCAATAAAATAACCAAAAAACACAGAATCGGAATTTAATTCCGTTTGATAATCATATTGCATTTAAAATGTCTTTAAGTGCTAAAGAAAATTATGAGGCCAACACTGTTCGAAAAAACGACCTAATTCAAATTTTAAAAACATTTCTTTCATTTAAATGTTGATAAAACATTGTACTTTTAACAACTGTAGAGCAAGGTAAATTGCTGTGCAAATAAAATGGTTCACTCGACAGAATAAACGCTTTACTCGACATTTGTGTGCGAAATAAACCACAATTAACTGTCTGGGCCGCTGTCCCATCTGATAGCTTCAGCGGCTTCAGTGGAAACAATTTGAACGCTTATCAGATCAACACACGTGAAATCCGTTTAGTGGCAACCCTACCTGTGTTAAACGATTACACGCGGGCCGTCTAGCAAACGAGAATTGTGTCAAATTATTCTGTATTTCGAAATTTTTAGAGTAGATGTGGAATAGTATTGCATTTTTAAAGCATGTTGTTTTATTTTTGGCAAGATATGTAAGTTTTGTAGAGAACTACTTTTGTTATATTTTTATACAATATATTTTATTAAACTGGTTATACTTGAAACATAACTATATTTTGCGTGTATACTTAAGTGAAGTTGAAAAAGAGTGAAGTACTTAGCCACGTTTAATAAAGTAATTACAATTATTGTTTTTTTTTTCTGTTTTGTAGATTGGTTTAGGTATTTATATTACACTAGGTTATTTTATGTGATTAAGGTAATTTTATTGATGTTGGTGGTAATGTAAATGTATTTTTCTTGTCGTCGAAATTTTGAAAAAAGTGATATAAGTTCCTCTAGTAGATTGAGCGGTGCTTGGTGTGAGTTTATTATTTTTTTTATTTATTGTAACTTTTGCCAGTACATAAACATTGTAAGTCGTAATAATTCTACTAACACATAATTCATACAATATATTTTATTCACGAGTTTAAATAGCTCTTAAAATTGAAGTTTATTTAAACAAACATTTATAACTAGTTTATGTAGAATAGAAACGAAAATCGGTATATTGTGTACGGAATTAATAGAGACACTTAATGAGGATCAGCACTGTACTTTTTAACATAACCTAACAAGCTCGCTAGATAGCTAAGAAAATGACATCTCTTTCAATACTTCAATTGTAGTTTTAGAATTAGAATTAAATTAAATAATTTGTCTATACACTATAGTGTATGTTATGATGAATAAAGGTTATTTTTATCTATATTTTAATATTTTTAGCTATAATTTATATTATACATAAAAATAGATATATGTATACATAATAAGATTTCGCCTTATTTATATGATAGTTAAATAACGAAACACAAGAATTTAAAATGCATCCATTGTATAATAAAATTATGTACATATGCAGATATTTTTTACCAATGTATATAACATTGGTAAAATTTGAAATCTTGTTTGTATTTTATTTTTATACTTAAATCGTGGGCATGCTTAAAAATAATATATCAAGCAGTACACTTTTTATTTGTAACTGATTGCCTAAAAAAAATTTGTTATATTAGTTGTGACTTTGTTGACAATTAAGCTAAATTAAGATTCTTAAAATTCAGTTGTTAAATAACAGTTCGATTTTAGTTTTACAGTTTTCCTAATCACATTGTTAGAAATTCTAAATAATAATTAAAAAAACGTAAACATTTAAATTATAATTTAATGAATAGTACAAATTAATCTTGTATGTAAATTACTGTTTAAATAGAGAAGCTCGTATGTAGAGATTTGCTACAACGTTAAACATCGCGTGATTACGTATTCCCTCAGCAGCCTAATGTCGCGGTTATTTGACGACTTGCGCTTAACCGTGATTCAATTACCGCAAAATTAGGTAGATATGCTAAATGAGCATGGAATATTTAGCATACTAAACAATCAAATTATTACCATTTACTGAAAGTTAGTTAATTATATGCATCAGTTAGTTATACTTTCCATTTTATCACATTAAACATTTGAAAGCATTTCGTGAAATGGTTTTACAAGCGTGGGATTTGTGCGTAAACGTTTAATTTAAATCTTGAACACTCCTTTAACGACGATTTCACTGCTGAAATAAATCCGTCATGCATTTTCGAAGAAAGTGTCGGACACGTCGAAATAAGAGAGAAAATTTTATTACGTAAACAACTTCGACAAAAATATTATCAAACTTACCAAACGGGTCGGACGAGGGCCGACATCGTTATAAAAAGGAGGGACGATCCCTCATCACGCACAAAAGTTTTACTAAACACGAATTCACTAAAATCGGAAAAAATACACTGCACAAAATTTACGCCAATTCGTAGCGTTTATTTATTTTCGTTCGTAGCGTCTACAAAATGTGTAGCACCGCGTAGCGCTACTTGTAAAAGTTTATCCGTAGTACGTACGGCGAGCGGCGGAGAGTGAAATGTAGCGGAGTTAACTCCGCGGCGTTCGTTCGTGGTGCGCGATTCGCGGACTATGCAAAGGCCGAGCACAGGTCGCGCGGGAGGAACGCTGCGGATGCGCGCGCACGCCGCGCCCACGCCGCCCCGCCCCACACACCCGCAACCTATTTATTTCTAGTTACGTAAAATTTACGCGCAATACCCAATATGTACCTGCATTTTAGCTTGCTTTTATGTAAAGAAATACTTAACTTAAATTTATGTGCCTATGAGATTGTTCTTTCAGCAAAATTTGCAGTGCTTTTCTTCTATGAAATTGGAATGATATCACGTAACAAACTGGGGAAAAATTGACCGTTCATCCTATTGAAAGTCCGAGGTGGTAAAAAAAGCGATTAGATTAAAAGCCAATCAGTGTTTTTCACGCGACATCACTTTAGATGCCCCTGGCAGGTGAGGCATGAACTGAAAAAACAAGTCGCCGCCGGTCGCTGGGGGCGTCGTCAAATTTGGCAGACGAGTTTTTTTGACCGCAGTCATGCTATCAGTGTCACTTAAGTAAATTGAATAAATGAATGAGAGGGTGCAGATCGACGTTTATTTCAACGTAATACAATTTTTTTAACACATTTTTTTAACTATTTATGCTTCCTAGAAATTCCGTATTAAATACTAATATAATACTTATTATTACTTTCATATAGGTTTCAATTCTAAATGCAAAACATTCTTATAGCACGTATTAATGCAAAAGTTCAATAAACTGTGTCGTCATAATCAGCTGTTCGAGCCGCGAGCGCAACAGACAATGCGATTAAGATCTACGCAGGACAACTTTCGCCGCGCGCCGAGCGGCAGTTAGTTGTTATGAAAGAGAGAAATTTGTAAATTGTTGGCGCCCGAGTTCACGAACTCCGTCGAACCGGAGTTTGTTTTAAGAGTCCAACCTTGAAACAAGAAGAAAAGTAGTCCTGTAAAACAAAGTTTTGCGGCCGCCGTCGCCGGCGCAAGCGGTTCAAGGATTGTACCCGAACTGTCTGTCTGTACAACTTTGCCGATTAAAAGCTCAAAAGCTTCCAAAGTCATTTTAAAAGTTTATCTGCACGCAGCGCGAGCGGGAGGGAGGGGCGGAGAGTAGGCGTCGCTTCGTTATCATCCTCCGCAATACTTTGTTAAACCTAGTTTAACTTATTTATAAATCGACCGCGGTCGTCGGCCGCGTCTCTGCTTCCCGTAATAAACTGTCAAAGTTGCGAAGTGACGACGCGCCGCGGAGACTATGCCGCGTGTCGCACCGTACAGCCGCGCCTTCAGAGGACATGTGTTCACTGTTCGGGGCCCCGAATAGTTGCCAACGTACACACTAAGTTCCTAGACCCTTCGCTACTTTGTTTTACAGCTGTTCCACTTAGCGAACTATGCCTAGAGTTGGGCGCGAGTTCTTGCATGTGTATCGGCAGCACACACCCACAACCGAATAGTTTCATAAACATAACCCAACTTAGTTTTGGACGACTTTTCAAAGTCAATGCATACTAACTTTCGATGTCTGGAAGTGTGATATTACGATTGGATCAGTTTGCGGGTGACTTTAATGCATTCGTTTGTTCGAAACTTTGTTTTATTGGATCAAACTTCCCAAGAAGGTTAAGTATTTTCATTTACTTTGTTTAACTGTTATAGCCTAACTAACGTTTCGTATTATTGTGTTAATCAAATCTACAACTAAAGTTTATGCTTTTAACAAGAGTTTTTCGGATTTTATAACTTCAGAATAAGGAAGTAACTTAAATTTTTGAGGAAACTTTTACAATATTGATTTCTTAAAAAGTTTTTCAAGTACTTGTTTACCTAATAACAATATTTACTGTTCGCAGTATTTTTATTATTCTGACTATTTCTTACTTCACACATAAACCTTTATATGAAACTGGTTCATATAAAATTTATTTAAACATTTTTTTTCCTTATGTATATAAAGAAATATACATTATAAACTAAGTATTGACTAATTTTATAGCTCCTCTACACGATGACCCATCGTGTCGGCCCAATATGCCTCGCATCAAAGAATGGTAGGCCAATGATGGCGGTTCCTGCGGCACTCCATTAAGACGGGGGAGGTTTTGTTGGGTTTTAGTGGGTAATACTGGTTTTTCTAGCTGGTGAGTCCCACATAACCATCTGTATGTCTACAGGTGGTATGCGTAAATGCATTTCCCAACATTAAAAAAAAGGCCAATGGTGGCGTGTACGTATTTACAAGTGGATTTTCTCTTAATGTTTGTCTGAACGTCCTTTAGTTTAGATCTGTGATGTGAAACATAAATCACAAAGAATAAATATAGTATGTTGTATATGTTATATGTTAAAATTACTTTAAAGAAAAGCTATGTAAAGTTCCTTTTTCACATCCACTGCAAGTTATAATAATAACGAATTCTTTGCTTATACCACTAATTTTAATCAACACTTTTTAAACTTATATTTTGTTGAAAAAATTAACAAAATTATAATAATTACACATATCACATATCAGATACATATATTCCGCTAAACAGTGGCAACTTCCATGTCAATCTTGAAACGTGACGAAATTGGTAATTAAATTTGCCACGGTGTTGATGCGATGCAATCATCGCAGAGCTATTGCACCCGCCATTTGATGACCATTGATGGGCCATTAAAATGGCCCATCTATTGTTTATCAAATGACAGGCTTGGAATGGCCTCGAAGGGCTTTTAAAAATTTATGTAGAATATTTCTTCTGTTAAACAAACTGTGATTTCGTTATAAAGTTAAATAGATAATTAAAATAAAGCAGTTTATGATGCATGTATTATATATAACCTGTACTACAAAAATAGTAGCGGAATTAGGAAATCGTGCCGATTTATAGATTCTAGCCTACTGTTCCATACATTTAAGCGGATAAATAATGAAGTTTAAGGATTTACAGGGAAATAGCTTTAAATTTTATGTGAATATATAAAAAACAATATTTACATATACATACATATGTAAATATTTTAGTAAAATAGACGACAAAGGTAATAAACATGCCATCTAATCGTCATAGTTTCTAGTTTTATTGTGTCACAAACCATAACATTATTTACATTTTAAGTTGCAATGTTTGGCTTAAAAGCTTATCTCTAGCTTTTGCGATGCCAATAGAGAGTGCCAAAAGCTTTTAAACAAATTTGAAAATTCACGTCAATATTTTATTCTCATTATTTGTTATATAAATTAAAACACCATTAGGTTTTATAGTTTCGAATGATAAAAGGTAGAAATATAATATTGAAAATAGATTGTTGATTTTTCTTTTTAATTCCCAACGTTTTGTATACCGAATATGATATTGTTAAAACTGGAATACCTACAACGCTTAGTGATTAAATTGCCATGATTTTAAAATGACAAAGATATAATGATAAACTAATATTGGTATTTATTTTACATACAAATAGATCTTCAGTATTTTTATATAATAAACTAGCTGACCCGGCAAACGTTGTTTTGCCATATAAATAATTTCCTATTACTAAAATGGCTATTAAAAAATAAGGGTTGATCGTAGAAGGGTGAAAATTGAGGATTGTATGTATTTTTGTATGTTGTATCATAAAAAAATAGAAATTAAAAATTTTGTCTAAAAAATAAAAAAATAAATTTAGGGGTGGACTACCCCTAACATTTAGGGGGATGAAAAATAGATGTTGGCCGATTCTCATAGATACCGGATAAGCACAAAAAATTTCATCAAAATCGGTCAAGCCGTTTCGGAGGAGTATGGCAACGAAAACTGTGACACGAGAATTTTATATATTAGATTGTTGTAAATTATTGTTATTGTATATATTTAATTTAAATTGTGTTTAAATTGTTCCGGTGGATGAGTGGGGTACCCAGTTATAGAGGTTATACGTAGCCAAAACCTTATGCAACCTGTGTACCGAGAGTATTTTTAGTCAATAAAAAATTTCGCGCCGTATATTATATTCCTTGCATATAATACACAGAATTTAATAGGAGTGAGTCTTACTGTAGAGGAAAGCATCGTGAGGAAACCGGCATATCTGAGAGAACCTAGCAAGTTTTCGAAAGACATGTGAAGTACGCCAACCCGCACTTGGCCAGCGTGGTGGACTATGGCCTCATCCTCCTCGTATTGAAGGCCTAGCGGTGGGACGTTGAAAAGGACTGAATAATAAGAGGAGGGATGGATCATCGGTAGCAGAGGGGTAGAGGACTTCAATACTTATAGTTTACCTATGTGTATATTCAGGGATTTTGACAGATTTTTTGGATTTCGAAAAAGAAACACCTAGATTTGTGACTAAATTTTATAAGTACAGGCGAAATATTGTTGTAAACACTGTGCATATCTGCGTCTCATTTTTCTCTCATTAATTTTTTCTTGTATTGTAATTATTTTCATCATACATACCATTCTAAAGGATTTTCTTTAGACTTTTAAATACAAACACTAAGTTAATAAATATTTGCTGTTTGAAAGTCATTCAAGGACTCCTACTGCCTACAACTCCTACTCACTTCGTAGAATATACTTCCGTATGCTACCCATTCACGTCGCTTTCTGAGTGCTATATTTGATATCCTTTTTGTGTGTAAGTTTGCAAAATCTACACATATTGTAATTTTGCTAATTATTTTTATGAATATGTAAAGTGTTTATTAGTACTTATTAGTAGTTATAGTAAAATAATTATAAAGTCTTTATTCTTGTTAGTTAAAAAAAACATAATCATTAACAACTTTTACTAATGATAAAGATATATTATATTTTCTATTTCTTTTAAAATGTTGTATCCACAATGTTGTGCGTAGATACTGTCTATAACAACTATCTAATATTATTGTAGGAATGTCTAAAACTTACTCTATCCCATGACATGTTTGCTGTAAAGCATTCGAAATATTGGTAACAAAAATCCATACTAATATTATAAATGCAAAAGTAACTCTGTCTGTCTGTTCCGTTTTCACACTTGATCTGCTAAACCAATTTTAATGAAGTTTATAAGTATAGAGAGGAATGGAAAATATTGGAGAAACACATAGGATACTTTTTGTCACAAAAATGAAACTTGAAAGGCGTGAAATAGTATAATATACCTATGTAGACTACGAGTATCTATTCCATACTAACCGTTAAAACGTACAAAATAAAACTGCAACAAAATCCGAATAGTTTCATTTAAAATTTTAAATATGCGCTTTTTAAGAAAATTTAAGCAAGCTTTTATTTAACCTTGTCGTATTATATATCTCTTCGTATTCTTAGTACATTAAAAAGCGTTATTTATAAGAGTTATATAGTATACTAGCAGCTCACCCACGCTTCGCTCCGGTTTGCCTCTAGGTACATAAATACAAAATTTTCTGAGATAAAAAGTAGCCTATTTGTTATTTTGATGTATGAACTACATTATTGTAAAGTTTCATTAAAATCCAATCAGTAGTTTTTATGTACTAAGCTGTATAAGTTACTATAGTTTTTTAACTATTCCATGGGAACTATTTAATCTTCCGGGATGAAAACTCGTATATATTGATATATTCTTTAATATTGTAGAACATACTTTTGTTCTATCATCAATAGTTTCCGCTGCGCATGCGACAAAAGACGTTTTAGGACACTTTTTGACACCTTGGGTTACGTTACTTAAGTCTTAGTAAGGATCACTAATCTTTTCTTGCAATAAATATAGCCTATGTCACTCAAGATGAATGTAGCTTTCCAATGGTGAAAGAATTTTTGAAATCGGCACAGTAGTTTTTGAGATTATTCATTACAAACATACACACAAAAATACAAATGTATCCTCTTTATAATATTAGTATAGATATAGACTAGCGACTCACTCTCGCGCCGCTCGAGTTCGTCCCTAGGTACGTTTTAACGGTTAGTATAGATTTCTCAGAAATGAGATATTTTATAACCAGCGGATAACCAGCCATACCATAGAGGATAACCAGCTATTATCATACCAAATTTCATCGAAATCTATCCAGTGGTTTTCCTGTGATGCGTTTCCAAACAGACAGACAGACAAAAATTTTATAACTACAGATTCGGCCTCTGTATCGATGATAATTACTATTTCAATAAGATTTTCCAAAAAATATTTTATATATTTGTGTATTTTATTATATGTATAGATTTAATTTTATTTCTTCGAAAAAACATCTTTTTCCTAATTCAAATCTAACATAGTATTAATTTTGCACAAGAGCAATGCAAGTAACACGGTCGTTCTCATAATCAGTGTAATTACAGCAATCTTTTGGGGAGTCACGATCAAGCTGCAAGAGATAAAGCTTCAACCCTCCAAGCGGTTTACATCGCGACCATTATGTTAAGACCCGCAATATTAATGTTATAGGAAACCGTATGCGTGAATAAAGTTTGTTCTCTTTAGTTTACATCATTTTTATGTGAATTAAATCATGATTCGTTATTATATAACTAGCAATTCACCCTTGCTTCGTTCGGGTTCGTCCCTAGGTTGCTTCCCAAAACATTTTCTTTTTAAATTGTTTTTTGTTTTTTTTTTTCGTGGGACCCTATTTTTTTTCTAAAATATAAGTAGCCTAAGTTACACCTTATTACATCAGCTATCTGCCAGTGAAAATCCCGTCAAAATCGGTCCAGCCATTTCAGAGATTAGCCGGAACAAACAGACAGACAGACAGACAGATAGACAGACAGAAAGACAGACAAAAATTGTAAAAAATGTGGTTTTAGTATATGTACCGTATATACCATCCATATGCATTTAGTAAAAAGCGGTTATTTTAATATTACAAACAGACACTCCATTTTTATTTATTTGTATAGATTTATTAAAGCTTCGCTTTGTAACTTTGTAAATAACTTAGACTCTTTTTATATTTAAATAGCGTCTTAAATTATTATTATGAAATAAACTATTTATGTGTCCATATATTACCATATTGTGTAGTTGTGATTGTAACATTTTTAATTTTATTATTTGAAAGTATTAATATGCTATATATAGTAATGGAGATTAAATATAAGTAATACAAATGTTGTTAATCTTGGAATTGGAGTTCTTCATAATTTGGTAGTAAAGTACGTGTTATCTTCTCGCCAATAAGTCACGCAATAATTACCGCGACTAGGGAACTCTCCCCCGCACATATTTACGCGACTAACATAAATACACATAAATGCGCGTAAATATTGTAAATATGGTAAATCGGTACGCGATGCTGAGATTCAACGTCTGTCTAGAGTTCGGGAAAATGTTCAATAACATGTTTAAAAATAATATTTTAGGATTTAAAAAGCTCTTGAGTCGAAAAATTAAATTTTTGATTTTTTTGATTGTGGATGGAAGCTGTCTAAAGTTAAAAAAAATAGTTTCCTACATCTTCTGTACAATATACTAAAATTTTTTATGTTACTCTAATATATATATATATATATATATATAAAAAGAAAATATGTTTTTGAAGTTGTAGAAAACATCTAGTATTATATACCTACTATGTAAATTAGTTAAAGATATTTTTTCTTACGTGGTTGATGTAGCTGGTCGGAAAAGTTTATGTGTTATCTGTATTTCTTCTTCACCCTGTAACAAAAAATACTGTGTATCACTAAAATGATATTAAGTTTCATAGATATACATAACACACGCATGCTTAGATTTTTACAGCAGAAATGAAACAACTGCTATGGTAGAAAATACCTAAACAATAATAGTTTCAATATTTTTACTTCATAAAATTTTACATTTTCCTCACGTATCGCCATACCTCAATAGATGGTATGTGGAACTGTCAGTTAGTCTTTCTAATATACATTTATGTATTTAATTTAAAATGTATAATAAATAGGCGAAATATGTCTCTAATAAAATGCTAAGCAATGTAATATTACAAAAGTTATTTTAGTTGAAATATTGTGACACAAAACCTTGTCGAAACGACAGCATTACGTGTTTGGAGATGGTTTCGAAATGCGATTTTAATTGATGTTGCGCAGTGGTCACTTGTACGGTTGACAAAAAAGGGAGTTCGTTACATAAAGAAAACAAGGGGATATTTTTGTATATTTTTCTCTACAGAAATTATTAATTAAATAATTCTCTTGAGTATTATAAATAGGGAAATTTTCATAGCAAACATCAATATGTTTTAAGAAATATGATTTATTTTTTAAATTAAGTTTTACTTAAATAAACATTTCAGGCGTAAGTGTATGTATGTATGTATATTAACGTGGTTTTTTTAGAATTAGCGTTTTTAAGGTTTGCTGTCAATAGTACTCGTAAGCCCTCAATCCAGACATCAATGCCTTTCTGTGGTGCTATTTAGGCGTTTTACAAACGGGGGCGTTCCCTAAATTTGATTTTAATATTAAGCGCGTAATGCCTGTTTGCCTACGGGCAGTAATTGATACGACACTCTTATTACGCTTCTAATGTCTGTAATTATTTTCGAATTCGTCGGTTTTAGTTTAAAACGATGGATTATTTGAAGGTACAATGTTACCAATTTAATTTACGGGTGGGTGTTTTTCCTACGTACATATAATTTTAACGGTTGATGTACCTACTCAGTAAAAGTCGGAGTATAATTATTACTTTTCAGATAATATACTGAAAAGTAAAGCAGTGGTAGCCCAGTGGTAGCGCGCTCGCTTGGGAAACCGAGTGAAGCGGGTTCAAATCCCGGGTCTCGCACTTCTGATATTTTCATGTGCGAATCATTTCCAACCTGATTACCACTCGTCTTAACGGTAAAGGAAAACATTGTGAGTAAACCTGAATGCTGAGGGAACTTAGCAAGTTTTCAAAAGAAATTTGAAGTCCGCCAACCCGCACTTGGCCAGCGTGGTGGACTATGGCCTGATCCCCCTCGTACTGAAGGGAGACCCGTGCCCAGCAGAGGGACGTTAAAAAGGGCTGTATACATACATACAATATTTTGGCAATAATTATGATGCTCATTAATTGTACAATGAAAGATCTGTTTGCCACGCATTCGTTAGTCAATACCTTTCTATAGTATCGAGTCAGCATGTTGGGTGTTGACACCTAGGGTTGCATTGTTTTAAACTGATCGCTAAACTATAATTACCCACATGCTAGAGTTGAACCCGCGTAGCTGGTAATATTCGATCTCTCGCTCGCTCGATATAACGCTAATATTATGCATTACATTTAATAAATTATTATTAGTGAATTTATTTTGAGAAGATGTATAGATACATTATAATCCATAAGTGTGAGAAATTTAAGTATGAATCACTAAGATATATTTCCACACCCTTAACGTAACTTATATCCAATATAGGTGAAGTGTATTTCGCAGAGATTATGGCGGTGCCATCAAATATGCATAAAGGTGGTAAAATGCTACGTTTAACCGCTCCCCGCCGTTGTCACCTGCCGACTGCCACTCACGCCACAATTATCTCCAGACATGCTCAGACGATAATTAAAAATTGCCACCGTCTCGTAAAGTGTGCATGATTAGAAAATATTTATTGTCTTAATTTTAAGCACTAATATGTTTTTTATACTTTTATTATTACATTCGTTAGCGAGTAGTCTTGTAGTATTAAAAAAAAATGTAGCCAATGTTCAAATTATTATTTCCAACATTATCATGTAACATTAAAAAAATATATATTGGGACATTAGCACACAGCACCATCATGGTAAGCTACGAAGCCTGTGTTATGGATACCAGACAGTTGATACATTACACATATATAACTTTAAATACATATATATTATTAATATTAACACCCATGACTGGAGTACAGACATTCGTGCTAATCACACAAATGAATGCCCCCAGCGGGACTCGAACCCGCGACTGCTGGCACAACAAGTAGGGTCACTACATACTGAGCCAAACGTAAGAAATTAAGCTTTTCATTAAGTTTTTAGAGTTTACTGAAGTTTATTGTATTTTAGGTAGTTCATAACTTAAACAACTTTTTATAAGTACTATTATTATTACTTCTAGTATCATTGACAACTACATTAAGAATATATTATAAGACGACGAATGTATGTATATCGCGAACATAGAATACTTATGACTTAGCGACGAAATCTACAATCCCATTATAGCAATCATCTTCCCGTTCATTACGCGAAGCTAAGATAGTAAATTTAAATTAACAGCCCCTTGTTAGTTGAACTATACACAAGAAGATGTTAGTTTTCATTATAACAAGCCGATATGAAAATCGTCGCATGGTTTTTGTAACTCCTGTAATTTGTATCTTAAAAACGATTTTTTAAATTAAGCCTTCATACTTTTACAGTAATAAAATAAAAAGTATCTATACATAAAATAAAACTGTAGAGGTCAAATGTCTGTACATAAAAAAAAAAACGAGTCAGGGAGATGTAAGAAGAGAAATAGAACAAATCCACATTTTTTTCAAATTTTTTGTTTCTTTGTCTGTTTGTACGGGCTAATCTCCGAAATTGTTGGACCGATTTAAATGAAATTTTGTATGGTTGTGCCTTATATCCCCGTTCAACATCTTAGATACATTTAATCCCGGAAAATTAAAGGGTTCCCGTGGGATAGTTAAAAAAATATAGTAACTTATAAAGCTTATTACACGAGAACTACTGATTGGATTTTAATGAAACTTTACAATAATATAGTTCATACATCAAAATAACAATTAGGCTACTTTTTATCCCGAAAAATGTACGGTTCCCGTGGGATAGATTTGTTTTTGTTTGTCTAGAGGCGAGCCCGAGCGAAGCGAGGGTGAGCCGCTAGTGAAAGAATAAAAGTCCTGAATAATCTGCATTGTATGCTAAATAAAATTAATCCAAAGCATTATGAAGTTATAGTTATTAATATTGATAAATATTATTATTAGGGATGGCCCGAAATTCGTTTCACATTCCTTTTAACCGAATTTCGGCAGCTTGAGTCGAACTTTGGCTTTCGGCCGAAATTCGGTTTGAATGCCGAACATTCGGCAATAGAAAAAAAAATACCTACTCTATTATTTCAGTCTCTGTTGTCTGTCTGGCTGTGTATTATTTCAGTACTCTATTTATTTCAGTCAAAATAGTGCATATTTTGACTGAAATAAATAGAAAACATGTCTGTCATAACAATAAAATAGTCTTTTATATACTCATTAGTCCGATCGGAATCCGGCTTGTAGACAATAAAATTAAAACCTGAAGTTGTATATCTTCAAAATGTTAGCAGGTATTTAAGAAACAAAAATCCGTAAAATACCCTCGATGCCCACGAGAAATGGGGGAGGAAAAGAAAAAATTGAAAAATACTTCTTTTTGCAAATATCTCGATAACGTTGAGGTTATTGTAAAAATGGTTATATACAAAAGTTATAGATTTTTACTTGACCTACAACTTTTGTGAAGAAAATTTTTCGATAGGACGTCACAGTAAGCCAGAATTAAAAAAAACTTTATTTTCAACGCCTTTCATTCCCTTATTTCTCGGAGGTTGCTGGACATCGGGGGTGTTCACGGATTTTTATTCCTTGTATACCTGCTAACGTTTTAAAGACGTTAAACTTCAGGTTTTAATTACTATTACTTTTTTTTAAACCGGTCTCCATGGTCATTTATTTTAGACAGGAATATTTAAAACTTAACATGAGTGCGATAAAAAAATAAATTAGTTCTTCTTAATTTAACAGTATCAAAAATCTTTGCCTAATTAAATAGACAAAATAAAATAAACTTATTATTATTGTAACAAACATCTTAATTACAATCGTAAATTGAATAAAAAAAGTCACGTTTTTGGTTCACAAACTAAACACTCAGAAACATTAAGATTTTTTATTATTAAAGTGTCACGACGTGTAGTGACACGACATTAGTGATGTAACAAATATTAGCATTCGTATTCGCATTCGCGAATATTCGCATATTTTTTGACATTCGCATTCGCATTCGTATTCGCAAGAAAAGACGCGAATGTTTGGCGAATGTATTTGACAAACAAAAAGGAAATTATCTAAGGAATGAACGGATATGGAATGATAATAAAACTGTGCTTTACTTATGTTTTTATATCACTTTGTCAATTTGACTAGGTATTAGTTAAATTTGACAAATGCAATAATATTAAACTAACCTCAAATCACAACAAATCTTTTCGAACGAACTTTATGTGATTAACTTCGTTCATTCAAACTGTATCGGCTCGGCTAACATAGCCGGCTTAAACATGGCCGACACAAAATGTCAAACCTGTCTGTTTAACATTTTGCGCGTTGTTCGGCCGAAGTTCGTATTCGGTTCAAGCCACATTCGGCCCATCTCTAATTATTATAAATGTAATATTTTTTATAATCTTTAAAAGTGGAAAATATCGTGCTTTTGCTTGGTGGATGAACTGAACAAGAACTCTTCTTATATTTAGGTCGTTAACATTATAAAGTTACCCGAAATAAATATTCATAGAAAACTATTTAGAAAACCAATTTTTTCATACATTATAATGGAAACAGTTTCTATTGCTGTGGAATGAATGTTCATTTACTAAACGAAAATCTGGATTGTGCGCGTGACACCCTTATATAGCAGTCCCAATTACAGTTTTAATTTGAATATTTTCAATTATTCTATATATTTTAGTTTGTGTTAACAAAGTTGGACTGAACTGAACACATTTGTGCTAGTACAAGTTTTTTATTATTTTTGAACACCGAATAGTTAATTATAATAATTAAATTATTAAGCTATGCCTTTATTAACAAATAAGTATTTTATTTTAGTTTTTCATTAATAATAATTATACCTATTACTTCAGAACGTGAACAAAAAGCAGAATGAATTCAGAAACTTGTTTAGTCCTAGTTATTTTTGCCTACCAATTTATAATAGAGGCATAATAATTACTCGAGCATATTAACTTTATATCAGCATTCGCAAAGTGAACTAACATTTTCAACAGATATAACCTTCCACGTATAGTCAGAAGCCAATTTAGCCGTCGCCGTCTTTACCGTATCTTTAATGAACACTCATAAGCGTACACTACTTACAGTACTGCGGCTGAGATGTACCTAGCTTTCAGGGAAATGAGCTGAGTAGAGTAAGCGTCTTTTGCGGGATTTAAGTTTTGTAAACGATTGTGTCGTGTTACATTCATATATTTAATAAAATATTTATATGTACACATACATACATTTCATTTGTTCTTGGGGATAATTGATTATATAGTGTGTCGATCTTCTAATTTTATACGATAAAGCGTTTCAGAATTTGATAAAATGTAACACGCAAGTTCAATAGAAGATCTCAGATATGGAATTTGTTTAAAAATGTTAAAAATAATAATATCCTATCCTCATATATCGAACAGTTAATTTACATTTCGATCATAAAAAGTCGAAGATCTTGTCAAAATCGCATCAATAAACAAGTAAGATAAATAATTTCTTATTTCCCCGTGAAACAATGTAGGCCCAGGGAAATGCTAATACGGGGCGGTTCCGTACAAATTGATACTCGATCGTCGCTCATATAAAACACTCTGAACGAGATCGTCCTATGAATAATAAAAAACTGCTAGACGGTGTTGACGCAAGTTTACTCTCTCATTCACTCTCTGGCTTGCTACTACGAATTTGCGATATTTGTAACAAATTTTTGTTTTGATATATAAACATTTTAAAATATCGTATGAAAACATAAAATATATGTACATAAAAAACCAACTCTAATATGCCCAATATGGCATATAAAAAGTTTTAAATTTAATTAGAAATATTTTATCATGTTGTGTAGATATATAACTTAAATATTATTAATAATTTAACTAAAATGACGAACATTATTTTTTCATTAACAATATAACTAAAATCACTACAACTTTTTAATACAATTGAAAAAAATATCATTAAGTCAATATTTTGATTTGTAATTTGTTGTGATGTCAAAACTACATTTTTAGGGTTCCGTACCCTTAAGGTAAAATGGGACCCTATTCCTAAGACTTCGGTGTCCGTCCGTTTGTCTGTCTGTTCGTCTGTCACCGGTTCATGAGATCATAAACCGTGATAGTTAGACAGTTGAAATTTTCACAGTTGAAGTATTTATGTTGCCGCTATAACAACAAATACTAAAAAATAGAATAAAATAAATATTTAGGGGGGCTCCCATACAACAAACGTAATTTTTTTGCTCGTTTTTGCTCGATATTGATAACGGCAACAGGTAAACGCTTGAAATATTCACAGAATATTTAGTTATTTATTTAAAAAAAAAACAATTAAATTAAAATAAAACAAATATTTAAGGCGGGCTCCCATACAACAGACATGATTGTTTGCCGTTTTTATAGATAATGGTACGGAACCCTTCGTGCGCGAGTCTGACTCGCACTTGGGCGGTGTTTTTAAACTTTAAAATCTTTCCGCGTGGTCGCATAGTAAGCGGGCATAACTTTGTTAAATCGTGCATCACTCAACAACATCCAGTTATATTACAATGTATTTCATTGTCTTTTTAAAATATTAGTGTGAATTAAAAACATAACTAATTTTCATTTCAAACGGTCGATTAATACGTCAAGATAGATAAATAATTTTAGTGAAACGTGTTAAAAACAAATACCCTTTGGGGACTTTTTGAAGTAAAAAATCTTTACGCACGCTTGACTTGGGGGGTAAGCTGGTGAATGCGTTATAAAAAATGTACGTACGTTTGTTGCCATGGTAACCGCTGTTATTGTCTGACAAATGATATATAATATTATATTCTTTCCTTAAATGTTATTCTATAAATATATGATTGTAATATGCTTAATATGCGTTATTTTTAGTATCTCAGTTATCCTAATTATTTAAAACATAAATTGAATTTCATAAAGAGTACCGATAACATACAGAAGTTTTACTTCTTGCGCGTGTACATATTCATACACGCACTCTTTAATTTTTTATCATTTGTTACGGACCAATAAGAAGTATTTACGTGCACTATTGATATTTGTTACAGATATACTGTAATATTGATATTTGTGTCAAATTAGTACTGAATTCGTATTAGCAATGCCGCCATTTTGCACGCTACGAGTACCTTTATTCATTGCACGTTGGCTATAAAACAACAATCCGATTTTTATGTCGACCTTTGTCTCTATATTTCTTGTTCTCATTCTGTTAAACATATTCTATTTTATCGGAAAAATGTATTCTAGGGTAAATATTAATTTTAGGTTTATATATGTGATCGTACATATAACATTGATATATGTATATATTGATCTATAGTATGCTATTTTATTTAAGAAAAAATTTCGCAGTAAATAATATTTTATATACATTATTTTTATTTTATAATTTACCACAAAAAAATGAGAAAAGCCGTAGTAACATATAGTATTTTAATGTATTCATAATAATTTAAATATAATATTTAAATACATAGGACTAAATACAGTTAAATTGCCACTTAATGTAAACACTCCTGTAAATATCAGTCGAAATTAAATCACTCTGCGTCGATTAATCCGCTACACGATCGACGATTACAGTAATAGAGTACATTTGTAATAGTGCTACGTAGAGCTACGAAGAGATATTTCACTGTGAATATGTTATATATTCGACATGATTTATAATGTATGCTTTAAAATATTAAAAAATTAATTACAGGCTATTTAAAAATGATATTTAAAATCAATAATCGTTGCCATACTTTAATATTTAAATAAATGGTAAATAAATTATATATATTTAAGTGTTATTATATATCATATTCGAAGATAAATCACTGGAAATTTCGAAATGAAAAAAATTAACAGTGTGTGTATGAATGTGCACACGAGCAAGAAGTAAAACTTCTTTCTGTAGGTTATCGGTACTCTTCACGAAATTCAATTTATGTTTAAAATAATTAGGATAGGTGAGATACTAAAAAAATAATTAAATACCGCATATTGGGCGTATTACAATCATATATTTATAGAATATAATTTAAGAAAAGAATATAATATTATATATCATTTGTCAGAAAATAAAGACGGTTACCATGGCAACAAACGTTCGCCTCGCCGATCGCGATCACACTTTTCGTAACGCTCTCGTCACACATTCACCACCTTGCTCCTCAAGTCAAGCATGCGTGAAGAAGTTTTACTTCAAAAATATTTTGAAATGTCTTATTACATAAATCAACGACATTGGTTTTTCTAAATATTATTCGTACCTCCCATATGTGGTAGTACGCAAATGCCGCGGCGTGTAGTGTTTACCTGCGGAATCCGCACAGACAATTAGCTCTAATACGATTAACATTCGCAGGTGTCATGAAGCGCTCATTGCGTTGATGTTCACTCACGCGTCACTTGTTACTCGTTGATTTGCAAAATAGGCTGTGATTGTTTCGCACACTGGTAACTGGCTTCATAAACGCCACTCTTGATTATTTGGATAAACTGCGATTATTTAATAGATTTTGTTTTTAAATTAATGGCGTGGTTTTATAATATGGGTCTAATGGGGGAATTATTAGCGTTAAAAGAGTTAGCGGAGGTTCAATCTCTAATAGTGCCAAGGGAGGCAGTTTTTTAATACTTTAAAGTTAAGAATAGTTAAACAATTTGCATATTCTATTTGTTTGCGTCGTAATGGTAAAATATAAATAAACCCCTATGAATTTACATAATTACGCTAAACATACAATTCCCAATGAAATAAAAAGTTTTATAATTTAATATATGTATGTGTTGTCTGTTGTAAAGAATTATGTTATCCAACATTTTCGCAAGATAAATAGAAAAATTAAATGAAGAAAAAATAAATGTTTGCATTGCAACATCCCGTTATGTTTCACTTGTTAGTAAGTTGATTTATGAAATATTTCGTTCAATGAAAAAGGCTTCTTGACGTCACTGTCTATTTTTATAAGTACCCACATTAAGAAATTGTGGTTGCAGAACTTCAATAAGCAGAACTAAATGGTACAGAATTGTTATTATAATAATTATAGGAATAAAATTTAATTTTTAAAAAATTATACAATCATAGGAAAAATTCATATTATTAATTGAAGATTTGCTTTTGACTTATTAAGGGATGTAGATAGAAATTAACTAAAAGAAACTTTACTTTTGAAGAAAATAAATCTCATTGACATAATCGGTGTCTGATGATGAGTTTTAAGACCTCAGTAATAAGTATTAACAAAATGCATACGATAGTGCAAATAGTGATAAAAAAAATCCAAATTAAATTGCCTTATTTAGCCTTCTTATGTACCTATAGAAACGTAATAGAAAACCAAAATAAGACAATAAGCATACTCGTATATAACATGATAATATGTGACCAGTTCATAGAACGTAATTATCAAATTTCATTTTTAATACAGTACATTAATCTATATTGCCTCGCATTGTTATAAAGCTCTTAATAACACCTACGCTGTAAGACGTGGTAAGTAGTAGCTATTACGTCTATCTCTGAATATGAGGGAACATCAAATGTGCATTCAGCGGTAAGGGAGGACAACGAGTGTCGTGAGAGACGCTGGAGGCAAGGAAGTGAGCACAAAGCGACGGCTTCGTGGTGTCTCGCCGAGAAATCATAGAGTAAGGTGTGATAGAATTGTTCAGAAATTTCTAAAGCACTTAATATAAACTTAAAACTATCTTTACATTACTTTTAGTTTTAAATTGGTACTTTTTGATAGTAAAAAAAATGAATCATTTAAGACTAGTGACTCAACCTCGCTTCGCTTCGGGTTCGTCCTTAGACAAATACAAACCTATTCCATGGGAACCGTATATTTTTCCGTGGAAAATATTACCTATGTGCTATTCCAGACTATGATCCGTCTCTATGCGATGTTTCATCCAGATCTGTTTAGCCTTTTTGGGATGAAAGAGTAACAAACATCCATCCATTCACATTTATAATATTAGCATGGATATTTTTCTACGATACAGTATTAAAGTCGTGACGATCATATATATTCATATATGTTTAGGAACATTTGTTTTAAATAGTATAGGGGAAATATATACACATTATGTAATATGTACTATGCAGAATGTAAATACATATGTTAAAATGAATAAATTGAATATGAGGCATCTGCACATTCTATAATCTATATTCTTACCTTAAACATAGAGCAAAGGAGTCTGATTCAACAAGCGAGTGCATCGGCCTTCAACAGCAGGTAGCATAAAGATATTGAGCATGCATTGTCGCGAGGCGCATTGTTTGCGGGCAGCATCTGCGATAACACCGTCCGCACAGCCGCTTTGTCTACTAATTGTTATATTCGAACAAAGACTCGCAGAAACAAACCATATCAGCTTGTTAGCTCCCGGGCTAAACGCTCCACCTAATAACATGTCTTCGAACAATTATTCAATGTTTCCAATACCTTAGGAAATTGCCTCTACTCGATTGCAATGAGAACCAAACACCATTGTTGCATCGGCTGCCATTCGACCCGATTCAAATCTAATCATTTAGCCGGTATGATTGACGGGAGGCCAATAAAACTGTGGGGTCGCAGTAAGAAATTCCATCGGGTAATAATGAACGCAGGGGCTCGTTGCGTCAATATTGCGCTAATGATCTTCATTTTCAAATTTCCAGCGGATCGACGTTTATTCATTTTAAAATGTTCGAATCGAGCGTTAGTGCTGATCGTTCCCCACCGCTCTATGGCATCAATCATTTTTAGAGGGTTTCGCTTAAACAAGTTTTCTTCCTGCCTCCGTCTTTTACATAGAATGATCTCGGTTAAACCAACAGAACGATCCGCGTCTCGTAACCGCTGTGTTATTTTTTAAGAATAAATAAAATATTTCTCAGGGGAAATGGGATTGGATTTCGTTAAATATGGCTTAGTAATTGAATTGAAATCTCTCAATGTCGGCGTTCAATTAAGCTTTGTTTCGTGCTTGATGAGGGCATTTTCCTTTGTTGCTGAGAAAATAATATCATAATTCATTTTGTACTAAATTCGTTAACTTTGAGTCTCCTTGTAATAAAACTAGCTTCAAAATGTTTGTCTACTTAATCTGTTACCAAGACTGCTTCGTTTTCTTAAAATCTATATTTTGTTTTTTTTTAGTAAAAGAAACCTAAATGTTAAATATTTTATATATATTACATTCTTTTTTGCATCAATGGTGCCGTAAAAATGATCTATTCTAAACACATTAATTACAGTATCCATAACGGAGCCTGTCAAAAGTGATTAATGCTAATGTCGGACGCAAGATTTTTAACTAAGTTAAGATTAAAATGGCTTACGGTATTATAATCGGGCCCGGGGCGGATCCGTCATCCCTCGGCAGATTACAATGACACATCCGCTGGGATTCCAAGTCCATACAACTTAGCAATACCTAAGGTCTTAAACAAAAGGAAAAGTTAAGTATTGCAAATAAAAATGGAATCTTACCGCGAATACAATAAATATGTAATTTGAGAATATTTTAAATCTTTAAATTTTCTTGTAGACTCATGACACTCAGTAAGGATTGTAATAATTTTATGCTGAAATATTTTGAAATTGATTTTACTTTATCTAGTATTTAGTAGTTAGTGGCTATAAAATGAAGGCTTTCAAACTTGATGTAGAGATATTCATACATATGTACATATGTAGGCAGTAAGTTTAAAATAACTTAATTCTTGTCATATCTTTTATATTCTCATAAAGATATTAATATTTAGTTCGGGCATACTGCGTTTAAATATGGTCACGATGTGGTATTTTGTTTATTTATACGTTACCGACAATGAATGGCATTTGGGAATGAGAATACCTCGTATTTATTGTTCTATTGAAGTTAAGATTGTATACTTCCTCTCTCATGACATTTTTATTTGTACTAGAAATTTGGATAATCTATACCTACAGATAAATAAAATTGGAGTGTCTGTTTGTAATATTAAAATAACTGCTTTTTACTAAATGTACAAATAGATGTATACACGGTACATATACCAAAACAACATTTTTTTACAATATTTGTCTGTCTGTCTGTCTGTTTGTTCCGGCTAATCTCTGAAATGTTTGGACCGATTTTGACGGGAATTTCACTGGCAGATAGCTGATGTAATAGGAAGTAACTTAGGCTACTTTTATTTTAGAAAAAAAAATAAGGTCCCACGAAAAAGAATTAAAACCAAATTAATTAATTAATTTTATTTTGGGAAGCAACCTAGTAAATAGATATAAATCGTAATTCATTTGCATATGCAGGCAGTAGTAACTAGTACATATGTGTTACATATGTAGGTAGGTACATATACGTGTACTGATGGACGAGGCATGAATGTTCATTCTTCTTTTTTTTTACGGGTTAATTTATAGATTTAGGTCTTTTTATAAAATGTACAAAAAGTGCTTATTTTTTTCAAGAATCAATTACCGTATCATGTATTGTATGAACTATACCTACCTATCTTGTGGGCCACGAAAGATACATAAATTACTAGCAAGCACCCTTCAGATTTTATACTACGAGTACTTTAAATTAAATATTTTTACACTAATCTTAAATTTTTAAGATTTTTAACAGTACATTTTATGTAGCTTGTATTGTAAAATGAGCTTTTTAGCCTACGGCCAATGCTAAATGAAATTATTGTTTAATTTTCTTCAAAATGTGCTAGTGACAGTTGATCTATATGCTTGTTAGCGAAATTCGTCTGATTTAATTAATCTGTTTTATTTTAAGATATTTCATGTAATTTATTTCATATATTTTGAGAATTAAATTAAATTAAACAACTGTAATAGTGAATATTGTAGGCTATTATATAGAATACAACTTTTTTCATTTAGGCGTGGAAAAGGAAACGCAAAGTTTTTATTTAATCACCGAAGTATGTTGCAAACGAGCGGTAATATGCTTTATTTTTTCGAATGCTTCCAATAACATCCGGAGTTTAAACAATATCGATTTGGGGTTGCTTTAGGAAACAATTTGCGGTAAAAATCCGCGATAGACTTGATGTGAGCAAAGGGGCCACTTTTTATATTTTTCCGAGGGAGATTGTTGGCTGATCTTTGTTTTATGAGAACGATTAAGAAAAACATATTTGAAGTGTGTACTCTGGCTTTATTTGCGCCCAAGAGGGAAGACACGCTTCATTGATCTGTAATCGTTTTTCACATTTTATTGCTGCATTATTTATTCGAGGGTTATGAGTGTGAGGGAGATGAAGTTGTTTCGTTTGGTTTTTCTCTTTATAAATCTTTTTATATTTCATTATTTTTGTCGTAAAGTAGGCAACAAAATATTTCAATAACTTCCTCTGCATATATTTCAATAGTTATGTTAATAATGTGATATAATGTATTTTTTTCGTAACGTTGGGAGTAAATTAAGTATTCTTTACAATCTAAATTACTACTAAAGCGTTTGTTTCTATTTTTGTTATTTGTGGTGAATAAATCCTTTCCACGGTTTATTTTCGCATTCAATCCGCGGTGTTAAGCGTTGTATTGTGGTGTAGGGCTTCTGTTTACTGATTTGAATGCAAGGCGCTTACCAGCAAGGGTTGTCTTAATTGAGCGCGGACCGCAGGCGGCAAACGTCACCGCGGTATGCTTTTAAAAGGAACGTGTGAAATGACAGGATAAAATATGAAATATTAATATACTGTATCTTAGAAGCTCAGATTATTAAGATTTATTTGATTATATATTCATTTTATTTTTTCATTCATTACACTTAAAGATTTAAAAATAAATTAAAGCTACATTTCTAATAATATAAATATTTGTAAGTATCAATATAAAATAAAATGCAAAATTTTAGCATTTAACGAAAAAATATTTTCAAATTGTTATTTAGATAACCGAAGTGTGGTCGTTAGTGAGAATTGAACGAAGGGTTGCTTCATTCCCCATATAATTAAACTTACTCCGTGATGTTTTTGAGAATGGTTATCGTTTTCTACATGGTATACTTAGATGGATAGAAGAATAGAAATGCAGATCCAGTAAATAATTAGCGTAAATTGTGTAATCTATAATCTGAATATATTATATATTACCTATATAATTAATTCTCAATTTTATATAGGTACTTATTTAAATTTTAGAATTCTTATTATTTGTATTGCGACAAATTAAAAGAAAACAATATGCTTTAAGAAACGCGATGGGGCGTTATGACTCATAAATTAAAGCATCACATTGCTTTTGTTTCGTAGCCGCATGACGCAAAATAACGGCATATTAATTATTCAGCGCCACACTCATCGCAATCAGAATAAGTGCTGATGTTTCTGTCAGCGGTGGCGGTGTACATGATTAGAATTCTTAAGCTCCGCCGAAGGCTTGATTATAGGAAATTAAAATCATTATACTCGGGTGCGCCGCGACGCCACAATATCTCTACCCGTCTGACGTAAAAATAAGGGAAACGCACATAAAGAAGGCGGTCGGCGGAAACGGAAGCGGCACCATCTTGGAGCCGCCGGGCGAGAAAACAATGGATTCGTTAATTAACATTTTCTTACGCCTCGCGGCTGTCGAACGAACGGTTAATCGGACAAAATATTTACGACGTGGAAGAGATGAAATTCCTTCATGGAATTGCGATTGGGGAGCGTTGGGATTATGAAAATGCGTTGCATTGACGTCGTTTATTCTTAATTACAAATTAAACATGAAAAATACAGAATTTCACAATTTTATTTCTATAGTTTAAAATTTTTACGTTTTACATCAAGAGTAGAAGAATGTACGTAATAGGTACAATATACCAGCAAAAAAAAAGAAACTCACTTTGAAATATGCCAGTTGTTATGTACAAATCTAAAAAGAAAAATGTGTTACAACCCTTATATTTGATTTCAATACGGCTACAAACAATAAATCAATGAACGTTTCCAGTATACACTGACCGGCGCCTGCGGCTGGTGACGGTGCGTGAAAAATTGCTCTCATCTATACCTCGAGATAAGGCAAAGCACGTCGTATATTTTTGATTTATTCACCATTTTGTAGAATATCTTAGTAACAAAATAAATATGCGTGTAGATTTATTAATAACACTTAATATTAAATGATACCTTAGATTTTGTACGAGTAGAGGTCGGTAAAACGTAATATATTTTGTATCAATAAAACGTTACGATACGAGTATGTAAGTATACAAAATAATTTAAGTATAACATTTATACCGATAATCTATACATATAGTAAAATTGTAACTGATCGCTGTCTATACGTGGAAGATATTTAATAAAAACTATTATTGGGGATCTTTATTAACGCAATAAAATCGGAAACAACGATTTTTAGTTTTTTTGTCTGTTTGTCGGTTTGCCTGTTTGTCTGTGCATTTGTGCGCGCTAATCTTAGAAACAACTTAACCGATTTGGTTGCGGTTTTCACTAATGTATTGTGGTAAGCTTCACTTAACATTTAGTATTTGTTTTATTTCAATCGGTTCCTAAATAAAAAAGTTATGTCAATTTAAAGAATCATCTAGCTAGTAAATAATATAATAATTGTTTGGAATAAAAAAAAAATCGAAACAATTGTCCTTCAGTCAAAATTCACATTTCAAATAGAGTGCACTTAATCATAGACCTAACAGAAAAGAAGAATGCAGAATCATGAGCTATACCTAGCTGTAGCCACGCTGGACATTCATTGCGTCCATATTGACTTTTTGATGGAGAACCATCATTTGTTACAATTCGAATGCGTTCGCAGTTTGTTCACTTTTATTATGCAGTTTAGTATTCAGAACCAATATTGGCAATCTGGATGGTTTATGGAATCAACCACATTTTACCTTGTTTGTTTTAATTTCATTAGTCCAAACAAAGTCATCAGTCACAATCAAAATGAAGTAAAACTATCAATGTAAGATAGAAAAAATATGACATTTTAAGACTTACATTTTTGAAGTAATACTTCTTTTTCCAAACGTCCCACGTTTGGAAAAAAATATGAGAGTAAAATTTTTTCGAAGCGCGCGCACACCGACAGCCAAAAAGCGACATGATAAGTTAGCTGATAACTGTTTGTTGCCATAGTAACCGTTGTTAGTGTTTGACAAATGATTTATGATATTATTATATCCTTTCCTTACTATAAATATATGATTGTAATATGATTAATATGCTTTATTTAATTTAATTGTGATATATTTTGCCAAAAAAGTTTTACTTCAACGGCGCGTAAAGGTTACACGCACCCTTTTTTTTAAACAATGAATAAATATGTATTAATAATATTTTTATAAGTATTATATTTATGTATCATCGTTACATATTCATCAGTTTTATGTAACAATTTCAAGGTCTTTTTTTGTTTTCAGTGAGGAAAATTATTACAATTAGATCGTAGTGATAAAGAAAAATGAATGAAAAGCGTGGATATGACATTAATGGATTCGTTATGTCGAAAAAAATATGTTTGGATGAAAAAGGTTAGTATACTAATAATTATTTGTTATTTTTTACAAGCTTCATTTCGATAAGTTTATGTTCTTTTACTTTGACAAGTTCGCAATTCATATTTCATTTTTTTTGTTCTGTTTTGCCAAAGAAGTATAACTTCTAACGTGCGTACTTAAGAATACACACGTTTTTTTATATTTTATTATAATTATTTTTAATGTTATTCTGACGACGTTTCTAATTTTTTTTAAAGCGAGTTGTCAATCTCAATGCGGTCTGTTGTGCTGTGTTGTTGTGTGTGAATAATAATGATATTTTTCTAAGTTTCATTTCTGTCTACTGCACATTCATTTTCTGAGGTGAGGTTCAAATTTGTGAAAAAAAAAATCATTAAATAATAGCTACGATTAATAAAACTAAATATTATTAAAAAAAGAAGTATACAAATATCACTTCGCGTATGTTGGTCTTGTGAGTAAATTTTAATGGTTGTATTTTCCATTTGTAACTGGCAATAAAACTTCGTTAGTGGATTACCGCCATTAAACGCTATCCCAGCAGTAAAGCGGGTAATCGATGCGCCTCCATGTTTATTGTCGTCTAACGGACAGGGTCTCTATAGAATAATTCCTTTCTGAATTTTAAAGAGAAATGTTTTATATTAAATAGGCTTTATATATGATTATAAGTTATATGGGCTTAGAAAAACATTGACAAGTAATGTATATTCACTAAAAAAAAAAACAAGATTTTTATAAAAATATTTCTAAATAATATCTTTTGGTAGTTATGATAGATATAGAATTATTTTGTTTTTTATCATGAAGGTCATTATGTTTATTAAATTATTTAAAAGTGCAAGTTAAATAATAAAATTCAATCCATAAAACCTAATAAATTTTACGTGATTTTAAAAATAATTTTGCCAATCCGCAATCCGCTTGGCCAGCGTGGTGGACTATGGTGTGATTCCCCTGTGCCCAGCAGTGGGACGTTAAAAAAGGTTGAATACTAAGAAATAATTTTAATTAAAAACGGATTAAGCATTTATTTAATATAAATGCTCGTGATATGTATAAATAACAAATTGTAAGAATCGTAATAGAGAAACATAAACTTTAACAGTTAAAGCACGTTGTAAAATCAACTTTTTAGCATTGCACAGTCACGGCAGCGACCACAGTCTCAATTATTAATTGTAATTTTTGACAGGCACCTGTCAATTTCGCAGCGTTCAACCCTTCCCTAATCCTCCTCAAGACGCGTGGTGCTGGGACGTCTCCTTAGCGCCCCCGGAATAAATTAGCTGTCTCCCGACCACATCGGGATATAAAATTTTGAATATGAATGGAAAATTTTGCATTCGTAATAAACCGCTTTTCGGTGTATCCCACAGATGCGTACTCGAGGACTGTATAAAAACGGAATCCGAGCCGTGTCGTTTCTCAGGTGGCCCGTCATAAATATTTATTAATTATTTTTTCAATAATCTCTCCTCTCTTGTATTCTCTGAGGACGGAGGGATATCTCCTCCGTTAATTGCTTTTTGTTTCATTTGAATAAGTATTGTTTTTGACTGCTCGAGCGAGAAGCGGAGTTTTATAAAATCTCGGCGATGAATAAATTTCTTAAAATCAATTTCATTAAAGCAGTGTTATTAATTTTCACTTCAAACAATAACGTCCTTTTAAAGCTAAATCTTTTATGAATTTTAGATTTGTAACATTATATAAGACGATAAATATAATTGAAAAAAATATGTGACTAATACGAAAACTGCACGTATTATAATTTATAATTAATCTAATATGATATGCGGATACGTATCTACATGTTTGTGGTGGGTATATTAATATTATTGAGACTCCAATGTTACGATCAATTACAATAAAATAAGGGCTGAGCATAATGTAAGGAATATTAAGTAGCCCTAGTATCCGTCTTATCGATATTGGAACTTAATTTAAATAAAAAACAAAATCTGTCTGGTAACGCGATGTCAACGTAGCCTAATTGATTTTATAATTTGAAGGAAACCCAAAAGAAGTATATTTCAAATGGTAGAGCACGACACGTAGCGTCTGATGCGCCTTGCGGTTGCAAAATAACTTTAAAAAGTGGAAAAATATATGTTTTTCTAAAATGATCTTTATTTGAAAGAGATAAAGTTTAATATTGAAAATATATTAGCAAAAGGAAAAAATTAATTTGGCTTTTGAATACATCCAGCCGCCTCAGTTTTATTTTCATAGTCTTGTATAATTTTATTGAAATAGCTAAATCGAGTCGCAGATGATCGCCATTTTTCTATATAGGTAGGTACATTTGTGTTAATATTTGTAGTAAATTTTTAATATATTTTTTAAAGTTCATAAGTAAATTTATCAATTTCTTACGTAGCAATATAAATAAATTGTTATAATAAGAGTATACTAGGCGTTAACATTTGGATTACTAACGTCAATAAAAATCTTCTATATAAAAAATTATTCTAAGACAGAATATTTTTTTTATTTCATTTTCATGATATAAACGATATACGATTACTGAATCAAATTATACAGGTACCAATTTTTCACATATTATTTCCCGTAGGCCATGGAATATAGCGTAATATGTTCCGACGTCACCCTCGGCAAGTTAATTTTTTATTTGATCAAGATAGTTACCGAAGGCAAACAGTTTCGTAATAAAGCCAATTTTTTGATAATACTATACTTTACTGAAATTTCGAGCGGTTTATTCCGTTAAGGACGAAATTATACACCGAGACGTGTTATTTCGTAAGCAATTTTGAAGTCGTTTGATTTCAATTAATCTTATTTTCTATTCTAGTAATTTCTTTTATATAATGGTATTGTCTTGTATTTTTCTGCATGAAGTGAGTTTTGAAATATAATTCACATGTAATAAAATAAATTTTAACTTTGTAACATTAAAACATTGAAAAAATATATATTATATAATATTCAGATTTTCGTTAGGTAATTTACTTTCCTATAAGAACCCCAGAATAGGTATTACTAAATTTGATTATTTAAGTCTTCTTTTTCATTTTTTTTACAGGAGACATTATTTTAGGTATAAATTTGCAAAAGCCGATATTTGCATATATTTTAGCCATGAAAATTAACCACGTAGCCTATGGTTAAGTAAATATTCATCCATATGTTCCTATTGTCCCAGGCAGTTCATCAACGTTCAATATAGAATTCATCAGTCAAATTGAGAGTACAAATGTGCTCTGATCCCTCTGATAACAGTACCTGTAACAAATTAACCCGTAACTCGCAACATGGTTCAACATTTTGATATCCTATCGCGATATCTACTCGCCCATAACGACATTGATTAAACTGATGTGTTGCAACGAATTCAGTTTATCCTAGTAGAATATTATTGAAGGTAAAGTACATATAAGTGCGTATATTACAAAAGTATATATTTAAAAAAGAATTATAACTATCTATTTTTTTATTTATTTATAACTAGCGGCTCACCCTCGCTTCGTTCGGGTTCGCCTCTACAAATACAAACCTATCCCACGGGAACCTTACTTTTTCCGGGATAAAAAGTAGCCTATGTGTTATTCTTGACTATAATCTATCTCTGTGCCAAATTTCATCCAGATCCGTTAAGCCGTTCTGGAATGAAAGAGTAACAAACATCCATACTCACAAACTTTCACATTTATAATATTTATACAGATTATAAATGTAGTAGGCTTACTTTTATTTTACGCAGTAATGAATCAGTGTGTTACTTTTTATGTGTAGTGGTTCCTTTGACATTAAAAAAATATTTAGAGTCCCCATACAAACTTTCATCTCCATTTTAACTCCCTTAAGGGGTGATTTCCGGGATAAAAAGTATCCTATGTACTTCCCAGGGTCTCAAACTATCTTCTTACCAAATTTCATCTAAAGTAAAGAGTTTATTCGTTACAAACATACAAAAATACAAATCTTTCCACTTTATAATGAGCAATTCTTGTATATACCTTTATTTCGTGTATCTCGGAAACGACTCTAACGATTTGGATGTTTATATTTAGATAAGGTTTTCTTTTTTAAGTTTATCTATATATGTTTGTAGGTAAGTTAATGAAAAAAATATTTATAACTTTTCCGAAAAAAACGCCAAGCAAAAGCTAGGTCGCCCAGTTACTAAATAATGATTACGATGAAAATAAAACTGTCAATTATGTACAACTTAATATAAGCTATAAATAATATGACAGCGTCGTTTATTTACCGGTTTATGTTACATTTGTAAGGTGAGCGGCAACTCGCGATTCGTGTAATGTTCGGATCGCGTGAAATTGAACAATATCAGTCTCGATTGACTTTGAGGAAATGAATAGATTTCATTTTAGTGTCATTTGTAGAGCTAATGGCGCCTCCCGCTAATACTGGTAATAGGCGCGGTGAACTGAGGGTTAGAATGGTAAATTACTGATGACAAATGTTAATGTACTGGAAATTGAGTGTGTTGTCTTTGCTTCTTCAATCAATTATATTTGATTTATCCTTTCGTTTATTCGTCGAACTTTAATTGCTTTTTTCAACTATTATATAAATGGTTGGTATAAAAAGCCTTATATATATATTTTTAAAACAAGAACTTTTTTAAAGATGTATGTGTATTTAAAACATGTAAAAAGTAACTGTCTCTACTATTTGTACTGCTAGCTGGTTAGCTAAAATTTTTTTTAAGGTAAAATAAGCAAAAATACTTGACAAACACGTCTTTTTAATAAATATAAAATATGTGAAAATCTTCTCTTCAAATTCTTCTATTTTTTATTAATTTGACTATATGTCTACAATTCATTAATCCATTCTTAATTTATCATATTTATAAAGGTATTATAATGTGCTTTAAATGTTAAAATTACATAATAATGTCTTCTTCTCATTTCCTCGAAACAAAAAACTTCGTAATAAATAATGCCGTATGTCATTTCTCAGCACGTATGAAATTTATAACTCGTGGAGCAATTTCGAAGGGCAATTTATTTGTAATGGAGCTATTTGATAGATACAAGGAATAGTGGGGAAAAAATGCGTAATATTTGAAATTATTTAATTTTCGTATAAGTATTAGTTACTGACTACCTCGGTGGTTTAGTGGCTAATAGGTACGGTTGTAGATCCAGAAGTCCCGGGTTCAAGTCTTGGGTTGGACCAAGTTTAGATATATAGTATTCTCAGTATCTCAGTAAGTTTAGCTATATAGTTAAGAAATAAGCTACGGTTCATTCCCGTGCCTCATTCCTGCGCATGATTTTTCACTAATTGCGTCAAATTTGAGAGATGGGAGACAATTGTTTCCCATCGAAGAATGAAAGTGACAGTAATGCAGAGTGCACTTATGTTTGCGCGCATACTTGTGCTATACATCTTTTGGACACATGGCTAAACAGTGAGATTGGTCGCCGCTTGGCGACGATCGGTCAGGAGGACATTATTATTAGTCATTACTTATTTAATTACATAATTAGCTTCTCGCTCGGGTGGAAAAGAGAACATGGAGAATACAGTGAAATGAAGTTGAGATCTCGTGAGTTGGGTCACGATGCTTGCTGGAATTTGTTTTAATGAAACTTGGACTCACATTTTAATAGTAGATTTATATAAAGAATGTTTGTATGTAGTTACTGCAATATAAAAAAGTAATGTTGCAATCGTACACATATCTCATAGTGGTCACTGGTTGCCTCTTAGTACAATAAAATAATAAAACTAATGGTATAGGAAAAGTCATGTTCTTGAAAAACTTGTACTAAAATATAAATTAAAGAACCATAACACGCCCCTTCACATATATCACCGTTCCGGAGCAAGAGTCACCACACCGATTTGTGACTTAATCACTTTATTGGCGGCGAGGGAGCGCGCTTATCAGAAAGAAAACGATACTGCTGATATATGAGTAAACAAGCTTGCACTTTTCCTCGACTTTTGGCGGTCGCAGAGGCCATAAAGTCGACGGCGAAGTTTGTATTGCGCTCGTGGGGAGATTCGAGTGCTTTTTGAACGTTGTTTTTTTAGTTGAACCCGATTTTAAAGTCGTAATTTACTTGCCTTGTCAGTGTTGACTTCATCGCAGTCTCGTGCATCTGTAAAAATAAGTCAATCGTTTATGAAAAGACATAATAAAATTTTAATTATATATATACACGTTTATTTCTACTATTTTCTCGCATTACTTTTATGAGATTTTTAATTAGTGATTATAACTACGTATTAAAATAATTATTTATAATATTGGTTATAACTAATGAAATGAATTCACAAATATTGGTATTGCGTTTATTATGTAGATATTTTATATTAATAAGAAAGGGGTATAAAGTATTGTGCACACACAATCTTTGTATCTGTCCGGTGATTAGCGTACACTACGCAACGCATCGGACCTAAATATGTTTGTACTTCGGCTTCCCACACACCAATATAGGAACCCTCTTGAGGATCAGCCATTACGTAGCCTCTTAACGGCGGACGGTTTTAATTAAAAACTTCTTGCATTAGCATGTGTCCAACCATTCATGGGATAAGTCTTTACGAATTATTATTTATAAAAAATATTTAGTTTAATTATATTTAAGATAAATTTTCTAAGCTTTCATTGATTAAATATTCCTTGTTAATTGAAATATTATTGTAATAGGTCAGACAAATAGGTATAGTTTTATAAAAGTATGTATTTTTAACTGATATATTCCACTTTAAAACTATAGTTGTAAAATTTTTGTTCAGTAAAGAAAGAGATTACATCCATAAAAAAATGTTTATATAGTATGTACTTAAGTAAAAACTCAAAAAAACCAATAGCTCTTAACACAGTGTTGATATAATTAGAACATTTCTGGTTATAGATGGAGACAAAAATATTGTGGTAATAAATTATATGTACATATGTATGTATGATATAAAAGATATTTTCCGTAACATGAATATCTATTCTAATTTTATGTTAACAATACATATATTTTATGTTTTGTTATTACGAAGTACATGAACAACTATGCGGTACAGATTGAAGCCGAATATTATTGGAGCATATTAAATAGGTCAGGCAGGCTTCGTGGCCTAAACAAACAGCGCAGCTTCAAGTAGCGTCTTAACCGGCAATAAACAAGCGCAGGTGTACCAGCGGTACGCGTCTCAACCGCTGTCCGTACAAACTTGGAAAGTATTTGCAAGCGTTCAAACATACGGTGCTCGTTATGCATGCCTCGCTGGGTTTAATCACGGGGCTAACCCGCCCAGGGCAAGCCTAATGTTTTCACTATGTATTTTTTAAGTACCGCCAACTTGCTGGTATTTGGTGCTCGTGACTCTCGATATTCTTATTCTCCCTCTGCTTGTATATCAAAATATTTCATTTCGACGGCGCTAATTGGAAATTTTGTGTTCCACTTTTTTGGAAACGGAAGTGCAATATTACGCTTCATTTCACTCGTGTTTCTTATGTTATATAACCGGTGGAAAGCCAGTTGTTTACTTGTTTATACAACATTTACTACTACAGTCAATATCAATTCTTAAGGTCGTCTCTGTAAACCGTAGCCGAATGCACACCGATGTACAGCAGACAATAGTTTCATATGGAGAGTCTTTGAAGTTTGCACCCGTACCATATCGAGTAGATGGTTCTCAAACATCTATTAGCCTTGTTGTATCCGACAGGCGCCCTCATCTGAATCTTGGTCTATTATGTGATGTGTCCAATATTGACATAGTGTCCCGCCGATTGTGCACACCTCACGATCCCTTGTCACTATCAACGTATTCGAATTTCAATGTGAGATACATTGTGTTTTATGAACGGGCGTGGAATGGAGAATATTATATCACAGCTAATCGATGGCCCACCGATCAATTAAACGTCCAAAAGCAAATTAATCACGCAACATCTAGCAGCGTAAGCTAACCGAATTTTGTTTGACTTAGCGGAAAGTTGTGCGAAATCTTATTTATTTTTTATCAATTTCATCCGGACGGTCTTAAAAGCGTCGTCCCGTTATATTATAGGGACGTGAATTAGCAAAAACAGAATGGATTTTGGCTGTGATTATGTCAAAAATAATTAATTATTATCGATTCGTGGCGGGCAGGGGAGCGGATTGATGGGTGGCACCGAGTGGAGCCGTTCTTTAAATTATGGAGCTAATTACCTACCTATTAAATAATAACTAAACTACACAGAATGTTCATATATACGATATTTTTTATTACATTTTGAAAACTCACTACGTTACTGCTAGTGCGATTCAAAGCAATTATAACGAAATAATTAAATCTTTCAAGAACTCTTTGTTGTAAATACGGGAATGTTTTGGTGTGTATGTTGGGGTTGATCAGAATTTCTTCCATTCATTAAGGAAGGAAGGAAGGTCCGTGACCAGCCTGTCTAAGTAGAGAGCAGTCACTATACTGTATACGTCGCGAACTAGCCAAACTTTAATTTACAGCGAACTACCTGCGACCGCTTGCCCCATTCATAATGAATCACACCCTCTGTTTAGTTTGGAACCGTTAGTGTGTGACTGACATTTTACGTATAACCTTATTTTACCATCTCTGAAATAACTAAAGCTTGTGTAAATCATGAAAGCCTCCTTTGTACAGTCAATAAATCACAAGTGGAAAAGTTTATGGTGAGAAAAATCACAGTCATTGGACTCTTTTAAATTAACGCCATTAGCTTCAAGATTTCCTCTCTGAAATAAAGTGCAAAGATTACCTCTCTTCGTTTGAGCGAGCTCAGTAATTAGTAACGCTCGACTTTTATTTGTTGACGTTCATTATTCGTTGATTTTAAGCGTTGGGTGTGAGAGGGACGGTACGTGAAGTTAGTTTGAGTTAGACAGAGAGATCGGACATTCAATCGTGAGGCTGCACCTGCCGCCGCACGAATTTGCAATTTAAATTCCAAACGAATATTCTGAGAGGACCTCCTTAACACGACATCTGTTTAAATTGTCGACGATAGAGTGACTGCTGCGGTCTGAAAACTCTTTGTGATTACGAATTAATTGAAATAAAACAAAACCCTTTCAATGATTGGGGTCGGCTTAGAATCGTAACCTTTCAATCTTATTTCCGTCGAAAATTATATTTCAATTCATATAAAATTTAAATTAGTTATGCTAAACTCTATCGTCGTAACTTATAACTATTTATAAGTTACGATGATAATTTAACGATAAACAAAATTTTTAATTGTACACAACAAAAAAAAATTGTATCTATATCTATGATATATCGTAAAACTTCCAATATAAGACACAAGAAGGGGTGACAAATTCGCCGTCACAATATAATTCGGTAAATTGATTGATCTTTTCTAAGGATGATATATTATACATCAGTGTATCGGACGGCCGACTGTGGGCTAATAGGTGTTAGTGGGTAAATAAAGAAGCGCGGGCGGAGTCGGGCATCATTAATAACTATCGCCCTACTACTTCATTATCAATTAATCAATCACATTTGTCGTGGCACTGACTGCTTTTATTATGTTACAAAAAGATATCTTCCTTATCCAGTAATTGGACTGTTAAATTATACCAAATATATTTTCAGTTTATTTAAACTTTCGTAATTGGAAGTTAACATGAATTAAATATAAGCTATTGATTAATAATGAAAAATCTATAAGAGTAAATAAGTCTAAGATATTTAATTAAACCAATTTAAGTATTTTGCGGGCGTAATGACAATTCAATAATATATATATATATACATATATATATATATATATATATATATATATATATATATATATATATACATAAATCTTCATAATCTCGATGAAAATACAAAAAACTCAACAAGTGAGGTTTTTTTTATATCTACTATATGACGAAGGAGGACACGGGAAAGCTTGCAGGTCTGAGAGAACTAAATTAGTTTTCGAAAGACGTGTGAAGTCCATTCATTCGTAGCCGGCGTAGTAGGTACTACGTCCTAGTTTTCCTCGTATTGCTGCGAGGTCCATGGCCAACAGTGGAACGTCAAAAGAGTTCAATTTAAAATTAGAAAATGATAACAAAACTAGATAAGATATTTGCAGCCTAGAACATTATTATTAATATATAATATTAAAACCTTAATATTATAAAAGAAAATATTAAAAACATAGCATGTATTGCTTGAGCAATATTCGTGAACGCATATAATCACAACGATTTTCCAAAGAAAGGAATATTCACGGACATATGGAAAAGAATGACTTGTCGGAAGGAGTTAATAATCTTATTAATTTGTTCGAGTTACCGGCAACCCGCTGGTCCCGACGTTCTTTGTAATTAATGCGAACACCTCATCTATTACATTAGCTCGAGGGCCTGCGAAAATACTTACGTGTACGACATCACCAACTAACCGAGACACTACACATTCCTCTAAATATTGGCTTCAATATAAAAGCCATGGATCTCCCTTCATTGGACGGATACCATACAAAGTTAACATAATAAATAAATTGCGCGTGAAGAAAATGAAACAAGAAAATTCATTTATCAAGCATATGTTAGGTGTTTTCCGAGGCTTTTGATTGATTTGTAATAAATTGCATTAGTTAACTTTGATTGCTGATACAATTAATCAAGAATTATTTTAGGAGTACCTTTATATAATAAGACAAGTAATAAGATAACAATTACATAAACGTTGTAAAATTATATTAATCTTTTAATTTTAATATTTTGCATTATGTATAGGTGTCAATTCGATAATAGTATGTATTGTATTCAGCCCTTTTTAACGTCCCACTGCTAGGCACGGGCCTCCCTTCAATACGAGAGGAATCAGGCCATAGTCCACCATGCTGGCCAAGTGCGGGTTGGCGGACTTCACATGTCTTTAGAAAACTTGCTAGGTTTTCTCAGAAATACAGGTTTCCTTACGATGTTTTCCTTCACCGTAAGGCAAGTGGTAATCATGTTAGAAAAGATTCGCACATGATAATATCAGAGGTGCGAGACCGAGGGATTTGAACCCGCTTCACTCGATTTCCCAAGCGAGCGCGTTACCACTGGGCTACCGCTGCCTATTCGAAATAGACGAATAACAAATAAAAATCCTGACGAGTCCCTAGAGAATAATGATTTTCATGCAGATTTTTTTAATTTTTCAGATTACTTATTAATACTTAAAATTAGCGATATTCCTTCGAAGTATTGCATTAGTAATGGTTAACCATTATGCGAAATTAACATTCAATTATTATTTGAGGGTAGTACGAAAATGCGCGAAATGACAGCATAATCCTTATAAAGTCTGACTTTGCCTATATTATTACAGAATTCCTTTTTTTATAATACTTTCTTAGATTTACGCGAATATTTGACATTTTAAACAAAACGTCGGGAACCAAAAATCAAAATAAATCCGCGAAATAATCCGAAAAGATAGTTTTATTTAAAAAATCATTTTTTTATTTTAGGCTTTGTTATACCTATCAATCAATTCTAGACTAATATGTACAAAAATAGATTTGGTAACTATAAATTACTTTGTAGAAGGGTCCTATTATTCCTCAATAGTAAGGAATGAAACTTGTCCCCGTAAATACTTTAAACTACCAGTCGATATTGAAGGTAAGCTTCATAGAGCTCGTAAATCATGCTCAAGCAAATACGCTTTGATCAATTAAATTTTATTAGAGGCGTTTATTAAAGGTCGGGTAAGTGAAAGATTTATTGGAGGTTTATCCTCATAACCGTAGATTAAACGATATTACTCAATACTAGGCCTACTTGTACCGTACGAAGGGCTTGAGTAATGCCCATACAGTTATATTTGTACGAGTATTATGTTATGTATGTATGACGTATGTTACATAATTTTCATGATTAATATAGAAGATGTCTTCATAAAAGTAATAAAATGAATGGAATATGACTTTTTATATGTATATAATATTTAATTAATTAACATTAATTAAAAATTATACACTCATTCTAATGAATGCACTGTTTAAAACATTTGTGATGTTAATTGCAAAAGTGTGTTAGTGCCTTTCTCAAATTATTACATTTTGCGTATGTATATGGGCGATGGTAGATGTCGATCATATTTTTGTTCAAACCATAAAATATTGAGATACATACTCTGGGACTTATATCATTACGTCTTTCGGCATGATAATACGAGTAAAATGATACAAGAAAAATCAGAAAATTTGAAAAATCAGAAGTAAATATTAAGCTTTAGTTTATTGTAGATGGAGAAATGATTCCAATTTTTGAATATTATTGAAATAAAGGAGTTTTCTATAGTAATATATTGTTTTAATTAAAGATGGTATGGTTTTAATAGTGTACGTAGGAAGGCATAACAAACTAGGGGAATTAATCTACTTGAAAACGCTTACTCAAAGCGTGTAATATCTCGGGTCAAACACGGACTAATCTAAAGCAATGTAAACACGGGCTTCAAGTTCAGAATTTAACTGTTATTTGAATTGCCTCCTCATGTGTGTATTATTTTTAGTGTATGTATGCAGGCTGGCTTGTCTTAAAATACATAATATAACATAATGTACATTATACCTATTATAATAAATGAATATACCATTTGTATTTCTGAAAATCTGTACTTTCATTTTAGTACAAAATATAGAAAAGCACGCGTACAAGTTTATACTAGAACCTTACTCAAAATACATTTCATAAAAAATAATTAATTTTATCAGAAGAGAAATTATAGTTGCTGTATAAAGCAGATCGCCTTGTGAATCGTCGTGTTATAAAGAAAAATAATATATTTTGGCAAACTGTGGAAACTAACAACGAAACCTAATTATCCGGCGGTTACACGACGAACGGCAGTGTACGCGTGATATATGCGCACTTAATTCTAATGTGATGTCGACTGTGGCCCCGCGAGGTACCACCGTAAAGCTGACTACGGAATCATAATAAAATATGATTTCTTGGTCGGGGACGCGGCCTAACGCGGATAATCACTCCTCAGGCGTACCCATATAATTCCTTAGTGCATAATGAAAGTTGATTAACATTATACCCGCCGTTCGTGTGTGCGTGTGTGTCCGACGCAGATTCGGAGTCCTAATTAAGAGCGAGGGAAGGAGGGTCGCGGCCGGCGGCGGGGGCGGGGTATCGATCATCGCCCGCCAAGGAATCGACGCAGGGACCCGCAAAAAGGGGAAGCCCTCATCTCAAAATCAGCGGCCGACTAAACCCGCTCTCAGCACATGTGTTTTGATTTAGGCGCACGCTAAGGGTCAGTTTAATCCGCGTGTGTAGAAACGGAACGCTTCAGGCGCGATTTGCAAATCCGATGTGAATAATTACACGGCTTACGAACGCTTACCTACTGCCTTATTGCGATTTACATATTTTCTTGTGGCTTAGCGACGAACGACCAAGCGTATTTGTGATTTTAATGAGAGGCATTTTGTTTTATGTAAAGTATTGAACAAAAATGATTTATTATTTTCCATTAAGTTATTGAAGGGTATTAGACATTGTCATTATTCGTTGTTTTCTTTAAGTTAAAGGTGCCCTTTTTGTTCTGTCTGGTAATTGACTTGCCCCTTCTCTGAACTGATCACGAAAAATAAGAAACACTAACAAAGCTGCTTATAAAAAACGCTGAAAAACACTTATCGCGCTCTAGTGCAAATCGTCGACTGTCACTTCAATCCCGCCGGCGCAGATACAAAATGGGAAAAGTGACAAAAATAACAATCAAATAGAGCATCCACGGAAATGAGATCTGAAGGAATGATCACGCCCGACCCCGGGGACCGGTTGGCTCTTCAAAAACGACTTAATATCTCAATTCACTAAGGAGTTAAGCTTTAAAAAATATTTCGATAGGCAACAAAGGGCCCCTCGCTTCGCGGTGTCTTTGACACGTTGCCACCGGATTTTTTCGCGAGATCTTTTTAAGAGACGGGATGTCATTCTGTTTGTATCGGCTTTGTCGCGTAAGGTTAAGCGCCAGTTTATTAGCCTCAGCTTCCTTCTCGCAAATAAAGGGAGATTTTGCAAATTTAATTTCGTTTCTATCATTTTATGTCATTATATTAAAAAAAAAACTTATTGTAATATAGGTAAATACGAGATGTAAGCGAAGCCCTCTTACAATCAATATGAAAATGTGACGAGTGGGGTCGCTTGGCAGCCGGCGGTCCTTAATTAAGAATACGTGACAAAAGACGAGACGTGCACACAAACACAAGTCGCACCGAAAAAGGTTCGGATTATGTAACCCTTCTGCGCTTTTGATTTTAAACGCTTGAAGTGCCAATGCCGGACCGTGGAGTCTAATTTGAAAAGAGACTTGACAAATCTGGCTTCGGGGTACCCTCGTTTAATCGAGCCACGGCTTCTGTCGATATGAATGTTGATACAATAAAATAATATCGTGGAGTAGGCGGTCACTATGGTGACGGGGCGTGTTAGTGGGAAACCGTAGTTGAATGGAGTGGTAAAAGGCTCGGTCCCGTTTGACCGTTTATGTCGGGTCAGCGTTTTGTGTGCTGATTCGCTCCAGGATCCGCAGATGCCGGGATAATTAGCAGGCAAACAAGGAGCGGTACCCGCACAACTTCGACGGACCATTCAGGTGCTCTACAAATACAGCTGCAAGAAGTTTACCAGCAGTTTAATTGCGGTACGAAAACAGAAGCGCACGGAAAACACTTTGGCTTTATTGAAAAGAACTTAGTCGGTAACATTGAGGTTAACTGGAAACGGAAACTGCGTTTGAGTTAGCAAGTTATTACAACTTGTTATATGGGAATATTTTATTCCATTAGCTTAGCTTCGTGTGCGCGCTGCATATATTGGTTTACGTACTATTTTGGGTGTACGGTATATTTATGAAGTCAATGCATCATATAAATATACTATGTAAGACCTCATATATTGTGTAGAACAATAAGAAAAGGTGAATAAATAGTCTAACCCGAACAATTAAATCCCGCCTCAGTCACGTAGGGGATTACCGTAGCACGCACGTCACGCTCGCCGCTAATTTATCACGCGTTGTGTCCGCGTCTTTACACTGCTACTGGCACAGCTCTGCCGATTTATAGGATGTGCATTAGTTGTTTTAGGCATAGCATGAGAAGAAGTACCTTAAGATTTTACTTATCAATTGTATAGTTTTAGCTATCTATCATTTCGATTAAATTATAATTATATTTCAATACTAGCGACTCACCTTCACTTCGCTCGGGTTCGTCCCTAGGTTGTTTCACAAAACAAAATCAATTAATTAATTTGGTTTTAATTTTTTTTCGTGGGACCCTATAATTTTTCTACAGTAAAAGTAACTAACTTACTCCTTATTACATCAGCTATCTGCCAGTGAAAGTCCCGTCAAAATCGGTCCAGCCATTTCAGAGATTAGCCGGAACAAACAGACAGACAGACAGACAAAATTGTAAAAAATGTTGTTTTGGTATATTTACCGTGTATACATCCATATGCCTTTAGTAAAAAGCGGTTATTTTAATATTACAAACAGACACTCCAATTTTATTTATCTGTATAGATAATACGGTGATAACTGATAACAATTATCAATCATTTTAAATTTTACATTACATTTCTAATATACAATTAAGAAATAGACGTCTATAGCTTAAGATGAATTACATGAATCTCTATAGTAATGCTTTTCCTTTTCTATAGCTACCTCGTATTGGTTAATTTGATTAATTTCCCCTTGAACACGCACTAAGAAACCTGTCCCTATTTGAGATCAATAGGGATTTGGTCCCAATTATGTATTAAGCAAAACTTGGCTATATCTGCAACCACATACAAGTCCGCTTGGGATTATACAAAGTATAAGAAAATTATCGTTAAATGTGCCTTACAAAACAGATTCCTTCAGAAATTACTAATAATTATTTATTCATTATTTGTTTTACTTTCAATATGACTTAATAATTATTTTAAATAAACCCGCAGATAATGAGAACTTAAAATATAGAGCTAAATTTATTTGTTTTTATAATATCCACTATGTGCTTCGAAAATATTTAGACCAATAATTTTGTATCTTTATTTATATAAAACAATTAAGGTACTGAAATGGCATAATAACCCAAATTACCCGAACTAGCTGTATCGCCGTAATTCCCGGCGCTGCGTATCGATCGGCCGCGAGCGACAAAACTTTCTAGACAGCTTTTATATGCACTTTACCTACTCGTACTATAGCGTATTCGATCAAGAGCGTATTGTTAGTAGTAACGGGTCATTTACTACGCAATTATGCACGTTTGAACGAATGTTTCAAGCCTGAAAAGTATAGTTATTGAGAGATTAAAGAACGTTAGTTATGTTTCATTTATTAATACAGTCGAGTGGATCTTAATTGGAGTCATGATTTCATTTTTAGTTATTTATTAATATCGAGTTTCATGTTTACCTTTGATGGAATATAAACACTAATAGTACTTTATATATTATTCGCTGCATATTATATAATTTTCTATTATTTTCATATTCATAAAAAATTTAAAGAAAGATATTTAATAACAAACCTAAGTCTACATATACATATATATATATATATATATATATATATATATATATATATATATATATATATATATATATATATATAAATATACCAGATAGTTGATACACTACACATATATAACTTTAAATACATACATATTATAAATATCAAACATCCATGACTGGAGTACAGACATTTGTATTCATCATACAAATGAATGCCCCTAGCGGGACTCGAACCCGTGATCGCTGGCTCAGCAAGTAGGGTCACTACAAACTGATTGTGAGCCAAACATGTCGTCAAGTATGTATGTCAATATGTATGTTTAACGTAAATACAAGTGTCCGTGTTTAGCTAATTCTTAAAGTTTAAACTCCGTGATCTATTTATATTTAAATTTATGTACAGTTTCAAAACTGTTTCGTATCACTAAAATAGAACAAGAGGTTAAAATAATTGTTTATGCCAATAATAATCAGGATAATGCTAGAACGTAATAACGGGATGTGTTTTTAACATTACGGAGACGTCAAATATGACGTCAGCAAGGCTTGGCGTGTATCCGACATCTGATAGGGGTACCATCAACATGTGGCAAAACAAACATCGCATCTATTATGGTAACGATATTTAATTTTTTAATATATTTTTAAGAACGTAAGACTGTCTTAAAATTTTTAGTTTTTCAAATTGTAGAATATGCAAAAACTCTTATATATCCATGATATACATATATATGTATGTATATTTTTTTATAAATTATAATTATTATATATAAACAATTTAAATTAAAAACATAGAATTTTAGAATTATAATCAATATTATAAATTTATGATTATATAAAGTTAGTTATATGATTATAATATATTAATGCATTACCAGTGATGCCTGAATATGGCCGCGTGACGTAATCAAGCATCCCATGTGGGTGAGTCTAATCAGCTATGAAAATTAGGTTCCGCTGCCTACGAGTATCTTCTACTTTGTACTGTTGCGGAATTTAATTACTATTTCCAAATATCGTTACATGATGGCTTGGTAACATTCTTGATGTTTAATTTGCTTTTGATGAATTAAAAGACATATATGTATCGCGACATCAAAGAACGCAAAAGTTTGTGAACAAAATTATTTCTTTGAGATAGCTTTTGATGACATTGTACTATAATAACACTTGTTTATTTTATTTATTTAAGTTATTGTTTATTTGTTAGTATAGAACTTTTTAATTATGGGTGTAAGTATTGAAGATTTTTTATATCTTATTATCCGTTTTAAAGTGGATTTGATCTTCCCAAAAATAAAAACAGCTAAGTTGTCAGCCATTTAAACTCACTTAGCAATGTTTATCTTTTGATCCATATATATTGCACAATTGAAAAAAGTAAATTTCAGGACTGGAGCACACCGCACCATCCATCAACCAATTAGAGAAGCGATCAATCATAGCCCGAGTACTCCCCTGGTCCACGATGATTTTTTCTCACTCTTCGGTACTAACACACAGGAGACTTGTTAATCACGTGAGTACATGGAAATGTTATTTGAAATCCATGACGAAAGTATTATAAAAGTATTTGATTATAATTAAAAGGGCAGTGTCCATAATAATAAGCGTATATATGTATATTGTTTAGGTAGATCAACTGTAATATCATCAGTTTTAAGCTTAATAAAACATATTTTTACTTATGAATTTAATTTAGTGTAGGCTTTCAAAAACAAAATATCTTTACTATTACTAGCATAATGGACCTGTTCATCACCTTGAAAAAGTAGGTTACATATACAAACATATGTAGTTAGAGCTAAGGCTCTAGCTAGGCTAAGCGGATGTCAATAACTCATTTGTTTTTATATTTTTTAACCGAATTCCTAAAGGAGGTTAAATGTAAGGCCGGAATTTGTTTTTTTTTTTTTATTATGTACTTAACATTAATATAACACTTCTTTTTTAATTTGATTTCCCACCCGCTTTAAACCTCGATAATATTAACCCAACAAAACGGAACGATATAAAAAGATGAACAATAATTCTTTTTTATTACGCGCCAAAGTAGGAATCTCATTGTCGACGAGGAAATAAATAATATCAGGAAGGAAAAAGAATAGAAATAACACAACATAAAATATTAAGATTCTTGCAGGATTGGCATCATTCTTGCGGTCGCCGAGATTTCTTAAGGGGGAGCATACTTACATCTTTGAATGTTAATGCCATTTGCATATCCGAAAAGTCATGAAATAAATCAGCCGTGACGGACAGTGGGGACGGCTGTTCATTATGCTTCCTTTGTCTATGAAAGTAGCGATTAATATTTAAAAAAAATCTTATTATTATGATGTTCAGAGGTGTACATAAATATAACATTGACAAATGGGTTCAGAAAATTTTATATTTGAAACGCGGGAATAAGCTCCAAATCACTCCTTTCTATTTGAAAATCCGCGAGTTGAGAGGGCTCACCTATGCGGATAATGTTGAAAATCTGGCATCAAATTGCACAGTATTGTATGGCAAATGCGAGAAAAACGAAGAAAGTGTTAGGATATTTACATAAGTTGAGACAGAGGGTCGCACAATACATACAAAAATATTCAGGGCCGAGGTGATGAGAGCCCTCGGGTCGACTGCATGCATAGCCTTTATGATGGGGAAAATATTTACAGGCGGTGTGAAATCGTTATATTTATGGGGCAACTGAAAATAGTAAAGCCTACATTGTTTCGAATGGTTGTTATGAAGTTATCGTTTACTGTTTTATGGTACGCCATAGTTTTTATTTGACTTTAACGTTATTGTGAATTATATATTTGCATGCACTTGTTGAGTATAAAATAAATCATGTAATGTTTTTGCTTTAACTACTAAGTTAATTGCGATAACACCTTTAGTAGCAAAATCTATATTTTAACACAGTTTAAAACTTTAAAATAAACTGTTTAATATTATTTGAATAAATATTGCTTAAGATTTCAACTGTTAACATTAAAATGACGCAAGTTTAAAAGAAACAAACTGATGTTTAAATTATAACACGTTTTTAAAGTAAGGGTTTCTAGGATAGTTTTAATTTACAGAAATAATATTTAATTTAAAATTCAATTAAATAACTATATTCCATTAATCGTGAATCTTAAGAGAATAAAAAGTCTATAAGGATTATATGAAATGATGTGAGTGAACTTATCTATAAAATGCTATTTTATAATAGCGTTTAATGTTATATATTAGCATGCATGATTTGGGTCAAATAGTAAACTTTTCTCTTAATATGGATCTGTTGTTTTTCTCACGTGTTGTTAGTTAATGCGAATCGTTAGTTTGTTTACAATCCATCAAGGCTAGTATCGATTGTACGGACGGCAAAGTTTTTATGAATTAACCATTACCACCAAATAAGTTAAGAAGAACAATGAAAAAACAAACTCTTCAAACAAAAATCGATGACAATCTGGGCCAAAAACTTTGTAAAACTTTGCCGACAAAAAGATTTATATACTTATAAAAAACTGGGCGGGAAAGAAGTTTTCGAAAAACTTTAAATTGCGACCTTGAACTGGGCAAACTTTGTTTTGGATTACTATAAGCGAAGTCGGGAAGTTTTTAATAGAACGACGTTGATGTGCCGCTGATTTTTGTTCCTAAAGAAAGTTTGTTATGGCATGATCGTGAATAAGTTCAACTTTTGAATGTTACAAATGGCGTTATAAATATGTTTTTCAAACTAGAATAAAAAAAGTGAAAAATAATAAATATAATGTTAACTATAAATATTGGAATAAAAATATTTAATTATAATTAAGACGACTAGCTCTTCAGATAAAATGTAATTTAAAAAAAGGAATGTAAATGTAAAGTAAAACATTGCAGAAAAGATAAACACACAATCGTTTAATAGGTCCTATTTAAATCAAGTCATTTTCTCGACAAAGGAGCTAGCAAAAAGTGCCTTGTAAAACAATATGCCATCAACATTTCCATCTTAAAGGCATTTAAAAAGGCAACGTCGTCAATTGGGACACCGTTCTCTTTATTAACTGTTAACTAGGACCGGGTGTTTATGTAAATTGTTATTGCTTTTTTTAAAAAAATCTCGTTTGACACGTCGCGGGAGAGGTCGCCTCGTTACTGGAGATCGCCGCTTGCAGAATGGGATTTTGAAGGTAAATAAGTCTTTAAAAGAGGAATAAGTAAATTAGAAGCGACAAGATAGGAATCTCCCCTATTTTTTTCCAAGCCAGGGGTGGGAAAAAAGCGATCGTCTTTTCGATGGAGTAGTAATGAGCTAACATGTTATGGATTTTTAACTTTTCTTTATTTTTTGTTGTTATACAAATCAAAAACAAACTGTTAAATGATTTAATATTTAATATGTCTATTTGTTAAATTTGAGAGGCATCGAAATATTCATTCATAAATTGCAGTTTGTAAGGGATATTTCTGTATCAGAATATTTTAAATAAAATTTTTAAATTTAGTTATAAATATAAAATTCAGTTAATTTCCCATTTACGAGATTTTGTTATATTTTAGCAATTTATGTCATCATATTATATATTTAAATATTAAGAATAGCTGTATCCGCTTATACTTAACGTAAAAGTCTTTTTAAGGGTGAGTGCGGCGACACTCCTGACCGGTATCATAACAGCTGCTGCCACGATACCTTCTCATTACGCTATCCGCCATCTTAGCCATCGCGCGTTAGACGTTCATGTTTGGTAATGGAAAAAAATATTGGAAACAAAATAGATGTATTTACGTCAATCTGCTTTTAAGTTATAAATTGCTAAGAATCAAAACAAAAAAAAATAACGACTTTTTTTTTCAATTTTAAAATATCTTAGCGGATTATTTTAAATATTTTTTCGAATCTCACATCAACAAGTTTTCAAACGACTGCTTTATTACGGCGCTCGGAATTAGCTTCGTTAGCCGAAGGGCGGCTTGGATGTGACAGACGTCAAAATAGTCTCATTCAAATTCATATTAATCTGTGACGTTCAAATGTCGTGATAAATGTTGCTTATAATGACATTAGACGATGGGGAATTCTTTTGCACAATTTTCTGTTATTCTTTACTTTCTTTGACAAACATAACTGATTGACGTTAAATTAACGATATCGTGCAACTATTTGACTGTTAAATTTTTAATGTAAATCGTTTTGTTTTGAGTTTAACGTGTTATGCAAATATTTAATTTTATTTAGTCTATTATAATAACTAGTCCATTGAAAATTTTATTTTTAGGACATTTAAATTATATAGAACACAGAATATTCGCATTAGTAGCCTTTAAAATATAAAAGATACAATGTAAACTGATTTTTGGCATGGCTTAGTTGATTTGATAAATTCTATTTGTTTATATGACATCGGGGAATAAATTCAAAGATGCGTACGATCTTACGTCGCCTCGTTGAAGGTAATTTATAAATTACTCCTCGCTTTACAGTTCCCTAGACGAGAGACTTCGCGGAGTCTGAAAATGATCTTACAAAGTATAGGCTGCGGGAGGTCGCCTCGGGGTTTTGAGGCGTGCTATGTCGATAGAGTTTAAGAGTTATGCAAATGTTATGGACAACAAAAAAAGTTAATGTCAATGATAAGTGCGAGCCCGGGGGAGCGATCAGCGCCAGCCGTACCGCCTGGATAGTCGGATTTTGTAAAACCGTCTTTAATTTTCTTTTTCCCCGTTTCAACATTTTTATTAGGCACTCAAGTCTTATTTTAGTATAAGTATTATTATTTTTGATCAAGCAATTAATATATTAGCAGCAGCGTAAATCTAATATATTTAAACAAGCAATTCTTGTATATTTATTTATAGTATATTTATTTATTTATACCCTCGAAGTCGGAAACGGCTCTAACGATTTCGCAGAAATTTAGTATGTGGGGGTTTTCGGGGGCGAAAAATCGATTTAGACTAGTCTTATATCTGGGAAAACGCGTGTTTTCGAGTTTTCATGCGGTTTTCTTTCGCATTATTCCACGCAGAATATGGTTGATAATTTCTTATATATGTTTCGTGGTCAAGCGGCCAAGGTGCAAGATTAACAATCACAGGTGTCCGGGTTCGAATCTCGATCGGATACAAAGTTTTTACTTTTGTTTTTTTTTTGTATTTATTCAAATTTTTAGTTCTTTTTTAACCAAAAAAATACGATATGACAAAAAAGAACTCCGAGCGAAGCTCGGTCGCCCAGGTACTGTTTATTTAAATGTCCATATCATTTAATATTTTATATACATATTGTATTGTATACTTCTTAAGCTTTTGTATTCTTAAGCACGTTTGTACAAGAACAAATAAACTAAATAAAGATAAGTATAATTTGAGAGAAAAAAAAAATATTTAACAAAAAAAAAAACAACCATCCTATAAAAACCGACTTATTGAGTTAAGCACTTATTTGACAAATTGAAGCTTCCATTTTGCATTCGCTTGTATTTAAGAGGCGCAAAATGACTCTAAAAAGTGCTCTTGTAGAGCACGTGGAATTAGAAAGAGGTCTCCAGTGAGGGGACCGAACCCATTAAAACTGCTTGCAGGTGGCTATCTGCGGGTTAGCGGCGAGTCGACCAACCTCTGCGGTTATACGTTAAGCCTATAGTGTGGATCAGTTTGAATTCTTTGTGCAAATTCCGTTATCAACCTAACGAGAGCTAATGAAAAGTGTTTCCATATGAGGCGTTACCATAGATCGTTTCTTTAGATCTGTCGTTAAAAATGATTTCCTCCCAATTATTAAACATTTTGAAATATTTTTAATGTCAGTAATATAATGAATATTATATGAATATTCTTATGACTTGAGATGCATAATGAAAGCATGTTACCACGTATAAGCTTCTATCGATCTCGCTGCGTCTTACATATCTAATCTTTAGACGTAGGTGAAGTTTTACATGCAAATGAATTAATTCTTCTCGTCGGAGTGCTGGTGCATCGGCGATGCCTCGTTGCATTTATAATGTGAGTTCATTACCTAGGTCTCAGCGAATCTACGAGCTCCCGTAATGGGTTTGGAAGAACGTTCGCTTCAATTATGAGCGGGATATTAAATCGGTACGTATCGGCGCTTCCTTGAACACAATCATGAAATTATATTAAAACGTTGTAATAACAATGTTTGATCTACAAATGTAACAATATTATGTAATAATTTTTTTTATTTAATATAAAAATATATAAAAAATAGTTATATTAAAAATGGAATAAATATAATTGTCGTAGCTTTAAAATCTTTTACAAAGAAAGTGAATTGGCAAATTCTAAAAAAAAGGTTTTTAATTACACTCCTTGTGAAACAAACGCTTTAAGACATCGCATCTACACCGCTTAAAAATGGAATTAGGGTGTCTTTTTTTAAAAATTTAAAGGATATTTGAGTTAAACACATTTTCCTTGAGGCATTGAGAGCGTGTGCATTTTTAATTTTTATACCCACCCGTCGGATGACGCCATGAATTTTTACTGAAGAGCCCTTTCTATCTTATTAGCGAGAGAGTTAATTGAGAAGCGTTGCCACTAGTAGTTTATAAATATGTAATGTAATATGTAAATATATGGTTTTATGACTTTTTAGTTATATTTTAATTACGTTACTGTGTTCGATATTATTTTTATATTATCGTATTAAGTTTAAATCTATTTTATATGGATATGACAATATAATTGAAGTAAAACTTCTTTACGCACGTTTGATTGGGGGGGGGGGGGGGGGGTAAGCTGGTGAACGCGTTACGAAAAAATATACGTACCATTGTTGTCATGGTAACCGTTGTTATTGTCTGACAAATGATATATATAGTACATATTATATTATTTCCTTAAATGATATTCTATAAATATATGATTGTAATATGCCTAATATGCGTTATTTTTAGCATCTCACCTATCCTAATTATTTAAAACATAAATTGAATTTCATAAAGAGTACCGATAACCTACAGAAGTTTTACTTCTTGCGCGTGTACACAATCATAGACGCACTCTTTAATTTCGTATTAAAATAAAATACTACTTACATATTTGTTTTACAAGTTATAGAATATGCATGTTACTATTTAGTTTATTTAATATTTATTATAAGTTTTCAATTTTGTCTAAATTAGTTATTTCTATGTATTTTTAAATTTCACGTCGCACATAAATATAAGTCCAAGACAGCTTGTTCTACACATTTACCCTTTTCTTTCTTTCAAAAGATGGAATCTCAAGTCACAGCTAATAAAAGCTAAACCCATCCGATATGTTTATCGCGTACATGATTTAACGCGGGTCCCATTTCACGGTGTTCCGCAGCGATCTCCAAATTGAATTGATATGTTTCCGCCGACGCGGCCGCGGCATTTTTAGACCGTATCGTATGATATGCGCGCCAAAGTGAGCGGAAAACTACGTGTAGAGATAGCAAAGGGTAAAAATATTTTTTTAAACGGTACTCTTATTAGAATAAGAATTTTTATATGTTATACGTAAAATATTTTACTTAAAAATTATGCATTTTAACTCTACATTTAATAAGCATGGATTTTAATGTTTAAGCAGAAGTCATGTTTAATTAGAAGTATAATAAGTCTTTAATAAAATATTTTAAAGTTTTTGAAATATTCTTCATACTTCTATCAGACTACTATTATAGATACAAAAATGCGAATGTTTGTGTGTGTGCTTGTAACTCCTTTGTGTTGAAACGGTTGGCCGGATTTAGGTAAAGTTTAGTACACAAACAGATTGTGTATCTGGAGTAAGATACGTAATGTCAACATTTAGTTATATTTTTTGTTATGATATCATTTTTTTACACAGATATTTTCTTATTTATGTGATAGATTTATTTTCCTAAGTTTTTAAGTTTTTGTTTTTAAAACATAAATAATTGAGCAACATAAGTGAGTAATAATTTTTTTATTTCAACAATTATTATTATTTGCATCCTAAGTTAGTCTGTAATTGTGATATATTTTATAACACTATTTTTTATGCATAGATATATTAAGTTAAGTATTTTTAGTAGGTATATTACGTAGGCTTCGTAATAAAAGAATAAATAAGATATAGGCTAATTTCTAATTTTAGGGACTTAGAAACGCAATCGACCAGAATGACAGTAGCTAATGAATATTTCATTAATAAATATGTTGGGACGTTATTAATGATTGTTTTAAGTTATTATTAATAAAAAGAAATATATTGATTTACGTTTTAACATTAGAGTGCTTCTTTTCTCTTCTATAAATATTGTATGTGATATTTGTAATTCAAATTAATGGATGTAACAAAAAATGAATATTATTTTAAAAGGTATTTTATGTAAAGTATGCAGACGCTACCCGTAGCATGAAGTGTGAGATGGGGGTGTAGTAAAGAGTGCAAACGATCGGGTCGCAGTGTCAGACGCGGCGCTGAGAACATTGCCAATTTTGCATTTCTCACGCGGGCCGTATAGGCGCACTCAGTACGTTATGGGTATGAAAATATTCAGTCGCGATAGTTATTTACATATTACTTGAGTTATTGTCACTTTAAATATAGCTTAAGCCGGGCATTCTCGTAAATTCTATTTTAAGTATAATTAATTAGCTTCACATGTACTAACTTACTAGCTATATAACTTTAACCTATTTCTATTCTATCATATGTACGTCCATACTACATATGTGTAATTCGGATGAAAATGCAACAATGTGATATGAAATTGAATTGATGACTTAACTAGAAGGTGAATCGTGGAATTTTGGCTGGTAATGATTCTTACGAAAACCAGTGAGTTTGGGCTCATTTGATGCGTCATTTTGACTAGTCCCACACATTACCTTAAGTGTTCCTAATATACGGACTAAAAGACGTACATATAGAAAAAGGCTAAAAATATTATACATAAAAATTCTTACAGACGACATTTATTTACTGTTGCAAAAATATCGATAGTTCAGCAAATTTCCTCAAATAAAAACGCACCTTGCCCCCGCGACTGTATCAAAATGATAAAAATGTTGAGATCCAATAACCATTCATCCATCAAGTGTCAAGATATAATCTGGGCCGGTGCGACTTGCTTAGCCCTTAGTCGGGGAAGCGAATATAAAAATGCCTGGAAGATTTACAGGTTCGGTTGAGATATGGCGAGATTCTGGCTGCTGTGGCCTTAGTGCCGAATGAAATACGGGCAAGTGAGATTTTCTTGAAAGACTATATTTTATAGGGTAAGTATAAAGTTTTATTTCAATATACTGCGTTGATGTAGTTTTCATGAAATTATTGTATGAAAATTATTTATTTTTAAGGACTTTTCACACTAAAATGAATTTGTAATACAAATAATTCTTTTAAAATGAGAATCATTGTAGCAAAAAAAACTCATTGTTGATATAAGAAAATCTTCTTATTTGATCATAAATACTTCGTCTCTAGTAGATAAAACTAGTAAACATATTTTTAATGGAATTTAAGGGTGAAAAAAATCAGTTTGTATCTGGTATTCCGGGCCAGTAAGCGATTTAAATCTCTTAAGCTTACGACGACCGCTCGGGCGCCATTCCAAAACTCACAAATCTTTCATAATCTTTCGAGAGCCCGGTCGGGGCGTTTTTCATAGTGGACGCCTCTTACAAGTTGGGGTGAGTGAAAACTATCGAGAATACTGTAATACTATTGTGAACATGCGATTTTGTGATAAAATATTTACGAAGTTTGTAAGAAAGTACCCACATATTTAAATTTTTTGTACTATTTATTTTAAATGTTAACAGTTTCTTATTTATAACTAATATAAACATTCGCTGAATCCAACCGGAAACTTATGGTGATGACGGACAATCTCTTAATATTAATCTATACATATAATGAAACTGTAGAGGTCGAATGTCTGTACATAGAAAAAAAATGCTAAAAACCGAGTCAGTTGGATGTAAGAAGCGAAATAGAACAAATTCACATTTTTTAAATTTTTTTGTTTCTCTGTCTGTTTGTCTGTTTGTACGGGCTAATCTCCGAAACTGTCGGACCGATTTAAATGAAATTTTGCATAGTGGTACCTTATATCCTCGATCAATATTTCAGATACTTTTCATCCCGGAAAATTAAAGGATTCCCGTGGGATAGTTCAAAAACTATAGTAACTTATACAGCTTAATACACAAAAACTACTGATTGGATTTTAATGAAACTTTACAATAATAACAAATAGGCTACTTTTTATTCCGGAAAAATGTACGATTCCCTTGGGAAATATTTGTTTTATAGACGAATAAAAAGGCGAAACTTTATGCATTTCCATAATTACCAACTTTAATTTCCCGTAATATGGATGTTAATAATTGCAATGATGATTATTATTTACATTTACTCACTTTTTTCCTGCCAACAACAACATTGTGATTTGTGACAAATCTATTTTATACTTAGAAACAATATAAATATTTTCTTTTCAATTCAGTACTTAAGCATGCAATTATTACCCAATCATCCAAATATTTATAATAATTACGCTAAATAATAAATGGTAATGGCAATTGACATGCATAATCCATTCAGTTACGATTTAAGTTTATTGTCTAAAACTTTATTATCAAAAGTTTCCTTTTGAATCCACTCTATATAACTTGTGTACGTCAAACCTAAATATATTAATAAAGGTAAAATGTAAACAAAATCGAAATGTAAGGGTCACATGTAAAAATAATTCCATATTTTGAACCAACATATCCACCAACAGTTTTAAATGATTGAGTGGTTTCCATAAGTAATGAAATGGCCGTGAACAATGTGTGCCGAATTTTTTCGTACACGATTTTCGTATTATGTTTACCTATACGTTACAATGCGGCAGGTACGACGGGTATTCATAAGCAAATACAAGTCGGGGGACCCCCATAATTTTCGGTTTGCATTTTTCCATCGCGACCACGAACTCGATTTTCTCTCCCAAGGGCGAGCGGACGGTCGGCCTCAAAAATATTAATGAAAATTTTTACATAAATTTATTCGACAGAGGGGCCTATGCGTCTCTCCCATTCGACGAAGCCCGCTCCTGTTTTTTATTTATTAATTTAATGGTATTTTTGATCTAATTACCTAGCACCGGTATAATTCATTGGTTTTGCTTAATTTGTACGTGCGGGCAAATGTGGAATTTAATATTGTAAAAAGTAACGGATATAAAAATGTTATATATGTAGTAGTATTTATAACCATGTATTGTAGTTAAAATAATTTATATGACTTTGTTGAAACACTTTATTCTTTAATATTTACTTATATAACCGTAACCTGAAACACAGGTTTTTATTCTATTTCAGATAGGTTCCCAATTAAATATCGGAGCTAATTTATCTGGTCATCATTAACATTATGTCACTTTGTAAAAAGTATATATGTAAGATAAAGTATACATTGTAAGAATAAATTATTATTATAATTATTAACTAGCGATATATCCTCGCTCCTCTCGGGTTCGTCTCTAGGTACATTTTTACGGTTAGTATAGATTAGTGATTGCAATCCGGCGTCTTTTTCAGTCCGGTCGAATCCGACCGGATTCCCATCGATCCGATTGATCAATTCAGGATGATTTTCGCTTTTCGGTTCAAAATGAACTGTTAGTAAGTTAATCAAGTGTCATTGTACTTAATATAGGTAGTTTGTAAAAAATAAAACATATATAAAAACAACTTTGACGCCTTGGTGACTTTGGATGGCCACGACAGACGTCCATCGCCTTTGCCGCACCCACCATATTTCGATAGCTCTTATAAAAGTATTTCATTATGGATTATCTTGAATTGATTATAGAAGAAGAAGAAGATGATGACCTTTTAATTCGATACTATCTCAGTGTAAAAACGCCTGAACAGATGCCATTTTATGATTTTTTATTGAAAATACCTCAAAATACGTGGGCGGCGGCGACACTGCGAACATAAGCGCGGCAGTAAGGCTAGGGTCAACAGTCGCAGCGACACTGACACGGCGTCAGTGACGCTGCGCTCGAATGTCGTTTCCTACATAGATATACATAGTGCATTAATCTGCCGCCCTGTCGCGACGTCACTGACGCTACTGACGCTTGCACTATGTAAGTGTAGGGAACGACATTCGAGCGCAGCGTCACTGACGGAAATACTTTTAAAAGAGCTATCGAGATGTGGTGGGCGCGGCAAAGGCGATACCATGATGGACGTCTGTCGTGGCCATCCAAAGTCATCAAGGCGTCACTGACACCAGTCAACTTACGCGGCGTCGGTAACGCTATAAGCACCGCGTTATTGACGCTTGCTTCGAAAGTCTACCTTTAACAGGGTCGAATCTCTTCTGTACAGGGCTTCTACATGCAACATCTCCATTATTTTGCCAAAAATTGCTAGTACCGGATCCGGTAAACGTTTAATGATGCCGGATCCGCCGGATTACCGGATCCGTTTTTCCGGATTGCAATCCCTAGTATAGATTTCTCAGAGATGAGATATTTTCCCGCAGTATACCAAAATTTCATAGAAATCTGTCCAGTGGTTTTTTCGTGATGCGTTCCATGACAGACAGACAGAAAGACAGATGGACATAAATCTAAAAACTGTAGATTCGGCCTCTGTATCAATAATAATGACTATTTTCATAAGACTTTCGGCAAAAATATTTAATGTAGAGATTCGACTTAGAATTTTAAAATATGTATTATTATTAATCAAAATACACATAAAATATTAATGACTTTTTTAAATTTTTTTCTTAAAGTTGACATACTAAAGAATAGAAATAAGGCTAGAGAGATGCAAAAAAAAATTGAGACGGTTTCACTATTAAACTTCTGAACATGAAGATTATTAATGTTCAGAAGTCGCTCGAAAAGGTCTTGGAGACTTAAAAAATATTGACCGACCTTTAAATATTAAAATATCAACTTGAAAATTTCACAATTCTAAACATTTTTATAGCAGAAAATAATGAAATAACGAGAAAAAAAAGAAATAAAAAAGAAAAAAAATCGATTTTCAACGATTTTGAAATTTAAAAAAAAAAAAAAAATTGTACTGTGCTTTGGAGGGGGCTTTTAAAACATGATAAACTAACATATTTTCATAAGAGATTTGAAAAAAAATGTTTGTTTTTTGGGCCACCCTAAGAATTATAATAGATGATAAGATTCCAAAAATGCTATATTTTGAAAAAAAAAGTCTATCTTCTAAAATAGATACTAGTAACAAAGACATATTGCGATTAGTTCAATGGATATACCTATTGTCAATAAACTATTTTAACACACCGTCCAAAATACGTACATATATGATATTCTTCTTTGCGCTAAAAGATTATAAAACTATAAAAAAATGCAACGACAATAGTTTATTGTTTACACTGAATATTTGTGCTGGGGATGTGGAAAAGCAATATAAATGTTTTTACCATTTCTGAAATCACACAATCTTAAAATTTTAACATAGCATTCTTTATAACATAGCTTATAGAAATCGAAAACATAAACCAGTGTATTCTATGATTTTCTTCACTTCAGCGAAGTTTAAAGCTATAGTAGCTTTATTTCACATACTATATGTATATATATTAAGATGCTCATAAAATACATCAATATAAATGTTGCCTGACCACTCAAACTCAACATTTGTACTTATATGTACACTCTCCCCCAGTTTATTGGACTTTCTATAAAAAGCAAAGCATTCTTGGTTTAACCCTTCACCGGCGGCTTCAAAAGAACAAACGCAATATATCGGGGGTTCGGCTTAATTTGCCCGCTACCTAACTTTAATGCGAGTGCCCGTTCGAATGCTCCAAATTACTCTGCGATATTTTTAACGCCCGGAATTTGACCGTTTTGGGTTACGCGAACAATATTAGCCGAATTGTTATTAAGGGTACGTACGATTAACGATTCTTAGCATATTATTTGCTAAAGCTGTATAAAAAAACATTTTCGATTTTGTTAATTTTATAACTCGGTGCCTTCAATCGCAGTTGCGACCGAAATGAATAAACAAAATGGGGATGAGGATTCTTAATTTGTAGCGTTGCGCTTAGACTTAAATTTTTTCTCCAAATGAATTTCCCATCTTAGGGGACATTGGCTTCTTGCCGTGTTTACAGAGAGCTCCCTAGGAGACCCACTTTGTTGTTTAATGAAATTATCGGTTTACCGAGCAAATGAACAAAGCCAGATTTCGCCTTCTGCCGGTCAAAAAAGGGAGAGAGCATGTTTTTGTTTTCTTCGTAGACACGGCTCGAATAGACTCCTTTGTGGTATTCCTTGCTTCGGCGTGGTACTTAATCAATTATTATCGATTCGTTAATTCAAGATGCAAGAGGAATTAATGGAAATTCTGGACGTAGGGTGGATAAAGCTTTTAAACAAAGTAGGGACCCTTATTAAATTCGTAATTACGTGCTAGCTGGTAGCAACCTATAGTTATAAATAAACTTCATGATGTTATATTTTTGACTAGCACTTTACTACGAGTATGTGTCATAGATTGCGGTATACTTTTAAGCATGTGTATTTCGGTCTAGTTAAGGATGGACCTTAGACTATAGAATCATACAGAGGGAGTCCGCCAAAATAAATGAGTCAAAAGTCGTAGCATGATTGTGCTGTTTATGCTACTATTCTCAATTTCGCCATACAGATATTAATTTTTTAAAGAATAAAGAAAATTTTATATTTTGAGAAGAAAATACAAATAAATAATATATTTTTTTTGTTTATTATAATAATAACTAGCGACGAACCCGAGCGAAGCGAGGGTAAGTCCCTAGTTACGTTTTACTGCTGAACTGAGCTTAACGTTGATAAGTCAGTCTGTGAGTCGCGAGTAATAAAAATAGTAATTGCGAATGTACCTTAGGTGATAGACATATAATATTGCGAACTTGCCTGTATAACTTTTTAACTTAACTAACTTTTTTGATGTATCACTTAAGGTTCAGCCAGCGTTAGCCATATAAATTTCTAAGGACGACTCGATAAAACCAGTCATTGCGTTTTCCCGTGGGAAAGAAAGATTTTTCTGAAATAAAGGGTATCCTAAATGTTGACCCGGGTAATAAGTTATAACTTCACCAAATTTCATTGTGATCGGTTCATTACTTTTTGCGTGAAACGCGCACACACAAACAGACAAACAGACAAAAATTTTAATAACTATTGTTTTGGGGTCTATATTGTATACATAATACGTTACATTAATTGTTTTTAAAAAATATTTCATGTACAGATTTCGCTAAGTTACTGCTTTATTATAGTATAGGTGAGTACTCTATTAATATTTTTCTGCTGTTTTAAAATATCATGTAGGTATTATTTTATAACATTATTGTTTGGCTTTATGTTTAGTTCTATAACACTCTGTCTATATTATTCTTTAGTCTGAGGGTAAAAAAAAAACATACAGCCAGCAGTCATCGTCTCTATATCAAGTGGCGATAGAACTGGCGTTGCTATGGTTACCTTTTGTTTTGTTTTTATAAAAGTATAAATTATATTTCATTTATTGAACACTAACGGCTTACCCTCGCTTCGCTCGGGTTTGTCGCTAGGTACGTTTTACATAGATATTTAAAATAGTTATTTGCCAGCGTTATTCCGGACTAAGAGAAATCCGAAAAATCTAATATTATAAAAATTGGTCCAGCCGTTCTTGAGTTGTAAATGGTTTGTTTTATAAATATATAGATTTTATTCATAGATAGTTTTAATTTAAGCATTTAATTTAACTTACAAATTGTTTAAAATAACAGTTTTATCGTAACAACAATTAATAAAATAATTAGGTCGCATAGAATAGGTAGAGGAGAGGAAAATAACTGAAGAACTGAAACCCTCTACAACTTTAATGGTCGTTTCACTTAATTATATAAAGTGCTTAAGTTAATGATAGCCAATCTCGCAGCAGCCAGTAAACAGAAGGTGTGACTTTTTGCCAACAATCTGTCACCTTCGCTTCCGGTCCTTTTTTACCATTCTTCCATTGTTGCTTTTCACAACGGAAAGAATTCTTTTTTTTTTACGCAATGTCTGCAATTGTCACCCTCGGTGTTTGTTGTGGACCGTTGATTAAATATAGCTGAGAAGTTTTCAGTTCAAAGGGAACAGATTTTATATAATATTAGCAGTTTTCTAAATGTAAGTTTTTATATAGCTTAGTTAAATTTACATTAAATATTTACCTTATTGTATCGTCATTATATTTGATGAGCTTGTCAAGCATTTCGATTTTAAATTATTTTTTTATCCATGTCGTCGGCGTTGAAGCAAATTTACATTTAAATAGAACATCTGCGGGCTGATTTTACCCTCTTAAGGCCTCCATAGCGTTTTTCTTATCCGCTAATTTGTAAATCGCTTCGTAATATCGAAAATTAAAATGCTGATGTCATATTATAATCCCTATTTATATGCTAATAAAAGCATCTTCAAAACGATCGAAGGGATGAGTTCTGATTAAAATATCAATAGGTAATTTGTGCTTAGCAACCAAGAAGACCCAGTCGAAAGCTTAAATTAACTCTTGACGTGTACAAACTTCAAAATCGTTTTCAAAATCAAATCATTATTTACCTTAGTTGTATTTTGTATTTCTTTTTAAATAAAATTGTGTCATACTCTACAAATCTATACAGATAAATAAAATTGAAGTGACTATTTGTAATGTCAAAATAACAGCTTTATACTAAATGCATATGGAATTACACATATACGGTACTTATAAGAAAAATACAATTTTTAATTTTTTTGTCTGTCTGTTCCGGCTAATCTCCGAAACAGTTGGACCAATTTTAACGGGACTTTCACTGGCAGATAGCTGTTATTATAAGGAGTAACTTAAGCTACTTTTATTTTAGAAAAAGAATTAGGGTTTCGCTCAAAAAAATTAAGACGTACCTAGGGACGAACCCGAGCGAAGCGAGGGTGAGTCGCTTGTATAAAATAAGAATATAAATGTTTTCTCAGTTATTTTGTAAAAATAAAATAATCATAAATTTGATTTATTTGGCTATAAAAAGTATTAAATTATAGAAATTGAATAATTGCTGAGTTAGCTGCACTAATTAAATGTTTAACAGTTGCATTAACTTGCGTAGCTGTTATAAGTTAAAATACAAAATTTCAGTACAACAAGCGTGATGAGGTTTAATCTTCACTCATTCTATTCCTAAAGCACTGCAATTATTCGCAAAGGGTTGAGGGACGAAGCTAACGCCACAATATTCGTAAATTAAGACGCTCGGCGTCGACTCGGTAAATATTATTTTTTTATGTTAATCACCACCCGATTGCGTTAATAAAGCTTTACATCTCGTAATTAGCCGACCCATTGTCTGCAAGGCGGTGGAGCGCGGATGTAGATGAATTGAAATAATTTCAGAGATTTTCATGAACTCGAGTATATTCATTTGCTTTATACGCAATTGTTGTCAGCGTCTGTTTCAAAGATATGCTTTGATTTTTGTCATTTAGCCTAGGTAATTCTTCAGTTCTTTTTTGGATACATTTTTAAGTTATGATCACTTCTCATGAAATATTGTTGTTATCATATACCTATTAAATTTTGATTTGATTTTAATTAATACAGTGGCACGAATACCACACAATCTTGCACGCAACATCGGGTCTATTAATTAATAAATTCAACAATGCTCTTCTTAATTCCGAAGCGGCTTGCTGAGCCGCAGCGAAAATATTTGCCATGTATAAATTCTGCGGAGATGAAGACAACCCTTCAACGCCGGGCCTTCTTTATAGCTCTATTTGTGTATTTTAATTACTGTCATTATATGCTAATGACTACCATCCCTTTTTCTTATCCTCTTAAATGGGTTATTGCAGTCTTATATCTATATTCCAGTTCAGTCTCAAAGTCGTCCTGGAGATTTAAATAATCATAATGGCATCTACGGGCTCTGAAGGATTATTCCTCTAATTTTTTCGAAGGGCTAAATGTTTTGATTAATTGTTACAGGGTTGCTCGGAGATTTTGTCGGTCATTTGTTTTGTGTTATTAACTTGACGAGGAAGTCGTTAGACGAGTCAGAAAATTAGGCTCTTTATTTGTTAATTCTATTTTCAACGTGCATTTGTAGAAGTTTTTAGCTATTTAGTAGGTAATTTTAAAAATATTAATTTCTAGTAAGAATATTATATGACTAGCGACTCACTATCGCTTCATTTGGGTTCGTCCCAGCTTACGTTTTAATGTTTAGAATAGATTTCTCAGAGATGAGATATTTTCGCGCAGTAAAAACTATCCTATATGTTACCCGGATAGCCAGCTATCACCATACCAAATTTCGTCAAAATTCCTCCAGTGGTTTTTCTGTGATGCGGTAACACACAGACAGACAAAAATTCTATAAACTATAGATTTGGTCTCTCTATCAATAATAATGTCTATTGCAATAAGATTTTCCAAAAAATATTTAATATACAGATTCGGCTTGGTTACAATTTTATTATATGTATAGATATCATTAAATTAATAAAAAAAATTACTACGATATAAATAATTTCATTTATTTTATTTTGATTCAAAGGATTTGATTCATTGTAATGTACACGTCATACAAATACGTCACTATAAACAATTCAGCATTAGTCTCGCCGCCGATGCAAATGAGACATTGGGCGTCTTAACGACACATTTTCTTTCCCCACACGTGGAAATCGCGGAATTCTTTTACATAATCATGTGTTGAAAATATAACAGCTTTTTAGAGGGGCTGATAAACTCGTTTACGTATGCACTGTGCGTCTTACAATATTATACTTACAGGTATTTAGCATAATCTTCGTCTGATTGAAGCGTGCTAGGTAGATTTTGTCTCAAATGCATTAGGCTTACATTTTATTATGGGAATAAAAATACCTATTTCTTATAAAAACATTTCTTTTTGGTTGTGTTAAGACTTTTTGCCTGATTTATAGGGCATATTAATTAATATTTTAGTAGGCATGTTTTCAAACTTTAGATTTTCATAATACATATATTTTAATGCGCTTTTACTACATCCAAAGTAATTTCACCATCGTCGAAGACATCGCTTGTCCATATTTACCGCGTCGTTCCTTTTTACGGAACATCATTTCGTCGTGTTTACGACCGTCACCTCTTTATTGTTATGTTAAAAACGGGGTTAATATCATGTTTTTGACGGCGTGGGATTTTAAATTTGTAGTCATGCCTATCGTAGTACCATAAAATAGGGGTGTTAACACCTGCAATGGTTTTGCATAAGGAACGTAGATCAATTAGAGAGAGATTCACATAATACTTTCTTAGATATACGCGAACATTTGACGTTTTAAATAAAATTATCTTTTCGGATTTTTTCGCGGATTTATTTTGAAATGTCCGGAACCAAAAATCAAAATAAATCCGCGAAAAAATCCGAAAAGATAGTTTTATTTAAAATAGAGAGAGGTTCTTAAAAAAATGTATCTGTGTAAATGTGTCTTTATCGTCCTAATAATAATATATAAGATTGAGAATACTGCCTAAAATCGAGCTTTCAGAATCCTTTGATGGGCTTAATAAGAATAACTATGTGGAATTAAAAAAAAAAATACTCGTACATAAATGTAGCAAAATTTGCAATCTTATGAGTCATATAGTCAACCATTTATAATGTAAAAGTTGAAATGGAGGTTTGTACGAGTGGTTCCACATATTTATTGCCATTGAAAATCCAGTACTGGAAATATATTCGAGCGTACGGCGTAGCATGTTTCCTTGTCGCATTAGGCATAAGTAGTGCTCTCTCCTCACCCTATTAACGGTGATATATGCGACAATTCTTTTCCCAAATCCTCGGAACAGAAGGGAAGCGGTGTCATATCGCGAACGTCGCTTAGCATCGGTATATCGCATGTGTGACTCGCTAATTCCACTGATAAATGATTTTTGCGGTGCTTCGAAATGGAAATTTTCGTGATCCATTCCAATTTGTAACGATTTGTAGATAAACGATTCTCAGCGTGTATAAATGAATATGTTTTGACTTAATTTTTTGGTTTTATAATTATTATAAATTGCTACATAATAAATGTAATATGATCCTTTAGTATTATTTGTTATATTTTAAGTTATAAAATTATTAAAACATATTTACATAGCAACGTAGAGTCGAGAAAGGTGTAACCCCGCGGGCGAGTTGCGAAAAACGTATACGCAATCTAGACTAATAAGACGCGAACACGCGTCGCAAACGCGATTCACGTGTTCAGACAAAAACTGATGTTCCCCTCGAAGATACCGTGCGTGATGTATGCAAAAAGGGAATTGAATAAGGTGATTTTGTTCCCTGAGTCGCTCCCGGAGGAAAAGAATCCTGTAATGGCGAATACAATAAATTTTCATAAACAAATTGCGATTTGATGGCGGCACATCGGCGCGGCGCGTGGTCCCGCTGCCAATAAGGATTGATAGGGAAACAATGTCGCGACACTGATTGAATGTCAATTTGCGACAACGTGTTGCGGTCTCTTGCGGAATTCTACATTAAGCTGAAAATTACAAAGAGCTTCTTTATGTGACATCGGAAGACAACATAAGGATTTTTTTATATATGTAAATGTGTCTATCCTTATAAGATTATGATAATGATAGATTATTCTCTACATATAAATCATGAAAATATAAATCGCTAAAATAATCTGTTCTATTATTCTACAAAAATAAAAGGGGATATGAAAATATTTTTTAGAAACCGGGTTAACAGAAGAAAGGTTGGGAAACCCTGCTATAGTTGGTAAAGAACTCATGACAACGATTTTTAACATGCTCCATCTACTTAAATATAATGTTAGTACGTATATTAAATTTTATTGCTACAAGATTAAAACAAACGTTTAAGATACAACCTATATAAGAAACGACCTATATATGTACGTGTATAAGGTTAAGTTGACTTTTTTTGACGAGAGAATACAAACAAAAAAATCTGCGACAGCAATCGCTCATTAAAAAGTAGTTTGTATTCTGAATACGTTATTGGTTTAACAAAATATACCTATTTTTGTCACAGGCCACAATATTAGGGTAGTAGTCAGAGATTCCTAAGCCATGTTATAAACTTATTACCATAAAGCTAAAAGCTCACAATAAGCTTCATTTTGACGAGATGCCCATTTTTTTCTTTACGATAATTAAAGGTGTCGTGAGCGATACGAATTAAAGATGTCAGTCATGTCGTGAAAATAAATGGATTGAACTGAGAAAATGTACTATTCAAATTGTAACCCAAATCTTATAGAGATAAATAATTCTTCCTAATCAAATCTGCTTTACGATAGTCAAAACTTATTTCAGTATATAATAAAAATATTTATGTAATACTAGCAGAACCCGCAACTTTACCCGCGTTCAATCTACAAAAAAAACTCTTTGGCTTTATGTTATATAGCGACTCGTCCCTATGTATTTATATAATATTATATATTTACAATATATTTACAATAATGTATGGAAGTCTGCCCGATTTGTTGATATTTATGATTACTTTTCCGCTCTCTTGGGTCGTAGCATGATGATATATAATAGCCTATAATGCATAAAGAATTTCTTAAATCGGATTAGTAGTTTCATTTTTATAGTTTAATGTGATAATAAAGGCCAACAAAAATAATGTTTGTAAAAACTTTTTAAACCAATATGGCTGAATAGTATATATTTTGGGTTGCTGAAATCATATTTGGTATCAGTTTCTTTTTATCACCCACGATTTTTTCGCAATATGACATCGATCATATATTTCAAAAATAGGGAAAATTTGGTATAAAACAATTAAAATTCATAGTTTTTTCATGAACTTACAATTTTTACTTACAATAATATTAAATTACTAAAATGCGAATATTATGTGCTTATTTTTTTGTATTTCCTCTCCCATTTTTCTGTAAAGTTTCTTACATAGCTCCGATTCGACGCCATTTGAGGTTCTCTGCGAAGTGACCAACAGCCATCACCATCATGTTAATATTCCACTGTCTCTGGTTCGTTTTTCCATCTCTTTTATGTTTTGATAAAACTATTCCTCTTGCTCTTTACTCGCATCACCAATTTTTTTTTTGCGAAAAAGTTAAGATGGTTGCGCAAGATGTGGACTTTAAGGTTTATCAACAACCAAGATTTTTCAACTTGTCTATCATAGTAGCTACGATAATTTCACAGTTAGAGGCTTTCATATTGCTCAAAAACATAGTTGCAAGTTCTTTAAATGATATTCATTTCCTTGAAAGCTTTCATAAATTGTTTAATTAAGCCCAACTTTATCTGTAGTGGTGATTTTGGTAGCGATTTACGTTATTTTCGCGGATTTATTTGGATTTTTCATTATAGACTTTTTCTAATGCTTTACGCAATCATGGCGACGAGAAAGACTAAGATTTTAGACGTCAAAGATCATTATATGTAGTTGTCACAGACAGCCCTAACACACTAAGTTACATAATGATTTTCAAAAATACATAAATCCACTAAAGTACCTTGCAATATTTCATATTTTTAATTTTAAAGAACTTTTATAATTTTAATCAGTTTTATAGTTGAATATTAAATATTATTTATTTAATTTTAATTGCTGTGATTGTAATTACTACAATTTAAAAAAAATGTTAAGTGAGAAAGTGTTCTTCAATAACAAAATTTATTTTTATTTAATATTAAAATGTGAGAAATTGGTGGGTGATGCGACTTTTTAAGTATTATTTTCAGAATCAGCACACCAAATATGACAGGAATTAGTTAAAATTATTGAAAAAGTTTTTTCATCGTTGGCCTGTGATAATTGTAAAGTAAAGTAAAAGTGGATAGCTGTTACTAATAATAAGTAATAAGAAAAGAATATTTTTATTAATTTTATTGGAATACATTTCAGTACGTAGATCATTCCACACAAGTACAGAATAATATAAATAAATTAGCGTAGAGAAAATTTTGAATAACGTTTTGTGTTTTTCAGAACCATTGGCGGGAAATTAAGACAGTAATATACACCTGTGCTTTGGCTCGACATTTACGTGGGTATAAATCAAACCCGCGACCCCACTGCGACGTCGTGAGCAGAGATCATTATTTAACGCAACGCATTATGTAAGTTATGCGAGTTTTTATGCCACAATTAGCTACGAAAATTTTGAAAAACCTAAACCTTTTTTGATGGTTGCGCTTAATTTCATTCATTGTGTTCGGTGGTAGTTTAATCGAGGAGTATGTATAAATATATATTGGTTTTTGATCTGTGTTTATTGATATAATAAAAAAATATTAGTTTTATAAAATCGACTTCTAACTTGTCTTAATTAAAAAAGTGAGAAGTTTAGAAAATCACTAAAACATGAAGCGAAAATTCATATAATCAAATATACTTATGTCATAAGTGTTAGTCTAATGGTTCTCACCATTCCTTTTCACGCACATATGGGATGATCACTTACCTGTGGCACTCAAAGCGGGAGGCGTCACGCTCAAGAGTTTTGACTTGCAAAGCAGCCTCGAGATTTTTCAGAGGGCGGTAATGACTGCTTCGTGAGTTTCCAACCAAATATGTGGAGACAGATTTATTTTACAAAAATATAATTGTTAAAAATAAAACTGTTGTAAAAAATATAAAACGAATACAATTTACTTCGCTAAAACATAATCAAGCCAATAAATGTTACGCGACACATTTTGTGATTTCACGTTGCGAATACAAACTGGGGGTTCTCATTAAACATTCAAATACCATTTCCTCACGTATGAAGGAAACAGGTTTGTAACAATCCGTATTGTTTCAGATCTCATAACGTGTAGCCCTTTGACTTAGCATTTCCATACGAAATGGTAACAAAACGTCGCATAAAGCCACCTCCACACTCGGCTAGCTACCTTTGATGCGCGTATGATTGCCTGCGCCTGTGACACATTGGATCTATATTGTTGTCTTTTTCAAGTTTCGTAATAAGGGATGAGGGTGTATTAAAGCCTTTTATCCGGCTCGTCACGCCGGCTCGTGGGGTCGGGAAGGGGTTTAAGGTGAGCAAACATTAGCTCTTTTACATTTTTGCAATTTCATCGACGACGCCTGACGACTGTTTGCAGTAGAGAAGTGAAGCGGGATCGCTGAAGAAGGTTTCTGAAATACGTTACAACTTAGAAAGGTTACGCATATGTAAACGAGTCTCAATTTTCGTTTACAAATTCTTTAGCTATTTGATTCTGTTAATGCGAGGCATCAAGAATTCGGGGTGAAGTTAAGCTAAGTATTACGCTAGCTATGGTCGAGGCCAAGTCGAATATAGCCGCAGACTGCCTGCAAATCTTGGCTGCATTCTCGAACATTCCAAGATGTAGCTTGGATTAAACGATGCAGTATGTTTAACAATTAGAATACGTTCGCCGGCAGCTCCCAGGCGGCGGCAGGTAAGACTGCATATTTCAAGAGCGAGACTATATTAGCCGCAGCACTCGAGTGGAAAATGAGACCGTTTTTGGTGCCTAATTTACAGTTCTAATGTAGGGAACATGTTCATTGTACTTAAGCGCGGCTACGTTTCCTGTCTTGAATAGAGTGAAGTAGGTTTTAAAATGTATCGTGTTGTTCGTAGATTTAAAATGTAGTTGCTTGTATTACCAGTCAATATTTACATTACTGAGCTCACTTTTTAAATAAATATTTTTATTTACACTTAAAATATATCATATGTGTGTAGGTATTTGTATGCTCATATATAGATATAAGATTGAGAGCTAATGCTATAATATATTGTTTGTCCAGGTGAAATTAATATTGTCATGAAGTTATGTATGTACGAGTGTTTTATGCTAAGTAGCTCTAAGTAAAGGAAAGCATGTTTAAAACAATACTTTGAAATCAGAACAAAAGGTACTGCATCGTTAATTGCCACAGTAAGAAACAAAAAGACACCGCCACGCCGCGGGCGACAACTACTCCTTAATTCTTAGCATTCGCGCTACATACCGCTTTGGGCCTTGATGTTTATTTCTATATTGTTGTATGTGTAATTAAACATATTGTAATTATTTGGAATTATATATGCATTTAAATATTTTATTATAATTCATTCTTTTTAATATTTTTAAGATTTTTTTTTACGATTTTTTTACTACTCTTTTCCAGTTTGTTTGGAAACATAACCATAATATATATATTTTAAATAAAACTACATATCTTTTCGGATTTTTTCGCGGATTTATTTTGATTTTTGGTTCCCGACGTTTCGAATGCTTTACAGTAGTCATTGTCACGGGAGAGACTAAGGGGTTAGATGTCTCAAAAGTATTATATAGTTGTTACAGACAGCCTACCTACAAAATAATACATAATAATATATTCTTGAAATTATGAGATTTTTTGATCTCAATCTAATAAAGTATTTATGTCTTTATTTTATTTTAGTTTTACTTTTATTATATTTTAATTCTTTACAGCAGATTGATATAACTTCAGTTATATTTTTAAATTAAAAGCTAGTATAGATTATCCTCATACTTACTTCTTAAGAATATTGTTTTTTTTAATGTTATTATTAAAGCGCTGTAGTGTACAAGTTATAATAAAATACCTCATAATTCATTCCTATCTGAGTGCCGCGGTTCCGTTGCATCCTGAAGATGCGGGCGCTATCACGCGATCGCTCTTAGCGTTTTGTTTCGGGTACTTGCTCATAATGGCTTGTACTATAATGTAAATTACAAGATAAAAGGGTTTGGTTAAATTATAATAATAATATAGCTTATTTGTTTTATAAATGGGTAAAATAACAATAGTAATGTAACGTTCATCTATGATTTCATATAGCAATATACCTACAACTAAATTTTAATCTTTGCATAGTATAAGTATTCTTACAAAATGTTTCGATTGTAACGTGGTATCTAGTTCTCGCTTAGATCATTATTTTAAGAGCACGTGAAGCAAGAGGCCCTTAAAATTACATTCAAAACAGTACTCTTACTAACTTTCCCATAAGAGCCCATTATTTACGAAGCCACCGTACCATTAAGATTCTCCACATATCTTCGAAAGGCGCTATGGTAATTACGGGTCGCCATTTTATCTCGCAACTCTTCGCGATTAGAACTCGCGTGTTCGCTCGGTTGCACGTAGAAATAACAAGTCCACGAACTAAGTTCGTTTCTGAGAAACGTTCTGAAATTAATTCGGATGGAAGATATCGGGCGGTGCGATAGCGGGCTCCTTCCGCGCCATTTATTGCTCGTGTGGTGCTCCGTATCGGTGAAGGGGTAAAGAATATCAAGATGTAACGAGCGCCAGCCGGAAGGCCCGCAAATGAGCTCACCGACTTATCTGTGTTAATGTGGGCGAGGGTTAATTTCGCCTTACATGAGCAATTTGAAGATATCGCCTCCCGAACTTACAATTGTACTGTATACAATTTCGGTTCTCGCTTGTGCCGAACACAGTGAACGGTTTAGTGGTATAAGTTGGTCTACTTAAATATTCGCTAAGATTTCGTCTAGACAAAAGGAAAATATGGTAAACGTCTGTAGAGAAAATGAATGCGGTAGCGCGCAAACATAGATGGATGGTGAGCAAATACGAGGTTTGTATTAGGAAATGAAATTAAGTCTCAAATGCAATCTCGTCATTGCATATCGCGGTCTATTACAATGCAGCTGTGTACAGTACACCCACAAAGCGAGCGCGCTGGAGGGAAGAAGCTGATCTATTGTCGGACAGCTCCCGGCGTTCTAGATACCGCGTGAAACTTAGACAGTTCACAGATTATTTATATTATATTTTATTCAGAGAGTATTTTGTCAGTAAGCGATGCAATATAGTATTAAAAAGTATATATTTACATAATAAAAATAATTAAAAATGCGGAAATAACTTTGAATTTTTATTTGTTGTGTAGTAGATATTTCAAATTACAAAATCAATGCAGTGAAATTCAAAGAATTTTTCCCACGCTGAAATATTAAAGAAATCCGCTAAAGTTGCTCATGTAATATGCAGCGGGCGGGATATGCGCCGCATACTCCGCAACCACTCCGGACGAGCCAACTTCCAGCACGTCGCTCTCTAATACATATTTTGTGGCTCGAAAATTTTAATTCTCATTTTTACTGAATATATTTACTTTTCGCTTTGTCTTTTGTTTTAACAAAAGCAGATTTAAAATGAGATTATTTTGTTTTTTGCATACATATACCGTATGTGATCAAACCTGAGTGATGTTATGGTTTCGATTATGAATACCTATAGATTCGATTATGCACTTCGGGGAGTAACTTAACAAACAAGTAAGTTTTTATTTAGTTCCTACTGAACAACATGACCATGGGTGCCTACTTTTACAAAAAATTAAGCTGTTTCATTGAAAATCATTAAAACCAAGTTACTTAATATTCAAATGTGGCTGGTGCTCTAAACACGAAGAAGAAGAAGTCAAAAATGGAGTACATAGTTATAATAATATGTTATGTAACACATATACTTTTTTATTTTACCGTATAGACTAATTTTTACAACTTAGAATTTTGCACATCATTATTAATGCTTTATCTGTAAACATTTAATTAGTAATTTATCTCTGAGCATATTTCGCTCCATTTTGCGCAATTTATTTCACAAATTCATCCTGTTAGGGGTTGTGTACAAAATGTTTGTGGTTAGTAGGTGCGAGTTCAAAGGGCTAGTTCACACGGCAGGTTGCAAAGACTCACCGAGACGTTTCGAGGCGAGGTGTGACCGCAGTCTAGAGTTGGATAAAATGGATTTATAGTAACTTTAGAATTTATATTAAGTAGGTGCTATTAATGGAGGGTTTCATAATATATGTATATGCATGTACAAACTCTCAACTATCTTTAAGGTAATATAGTTTATTGTTTTAAAAGTTTTATATACCATTTACTTATTTAAATTATTGTTTAAGTTTGTAATGTAGGTAAAATATAAATGTTTTATTTAAATAGCTAGCTTTTGAACTAAAAATACACATATAAAACCTTTTTTTAATAAAATATTTACTAAAGGCTTTTATGCGTTATATTCTGCATTTGATGTTTCAGTAATATTTAAAGCATAATAAAATAAAGTTTGGCTGTTCAAGTCCATATTTAGACTCATGTCCTATACCTGTTTTGTTTTCAGAATTTAATATTCGTTGCAGAACTATGAAGCACAAAGCTAATTTCACGTTTCACGTCCTACAGAAAGCAGTCGTACCATAGAATGGAATAAGCAAAAGGAAGTGTAAACGGAGCTGTTTACGTGAGGGCTCTTAGCAAACACCTGTAAACGGCTTCAAGCGGGTTGTTTATACTGTCCGCTCACGATTGCCATGTACAATTAGCCGCAGCTCCACCTGGAAACTAAATGCCATTTATGCTTTGAATGCTGGGCTATTTGATTTTGCACTTTGCACGTTAAATTTGCTCCTTTATTAAAATGTTTGAATTCATCGTTTACGTACCATATGTTATTTGTATCTATTTATTTGAAAAGGTACTCATCTGTTCTTTATACAAAAATTACTTATTATTATTAAATTCGCTATAATATTACGCATGACATACTTCAAAAGAACAGTCACTTCAATGCAAATCCTATATTAAAGAGAACAGTATTCGGTTTACCATTTTTCGACTTACTTTTCCCCTTAAAAGTCCTCCATCATATTCGCAATGTTGACTTCTGGATGATACGACCTCTCCACTCGACATGATCGTAATAACCGCCGCATCCAACAACCCTTCTACATCCATAAACCGGCAACAAATCTTGCCTCGGCATCTTTATATTGCGAATAGGACGATCTTTTAACCTAACATAATGGCAGGTTTACTGAGAGGACCGTCGTAAAATGTCCCGTTCGCGTACAGATACCCTTGCAGGACCCTTCGAAATTTCACGAACTATTTCCCCGCACTAGCCCTCACTCAGCTTTTTTGTCGACTTTATTGTCCGGATTTTCTGCTCACCTTTATCGTTATTGTGTTCGCCCGACTTCATAAAGGATCGGCTCACTATTAAGACCTCATAACCGTGGGAAAATTTCTGTTGGCTACTTGAGCTAAGTCTTTGCGGCTTTCGCTGTACCTTTTAAATTGTTAGAAAAATAACTGGGAACCTTCAGAGATCTTGTAATATATATGCGTTTGAAATATTTATATTTGTTTATAAATATTATTGATATCGTGATTGTGTATATACAATTTGATAAAACCATTTTTCCTTTTAGTACGTGATCAAATAAAAATCAGGCTCCGGTGGCGAGTCAATAAATCCGTAGAGGCAATTGAGTGGATACGATGGGCGTGTTAATTGACTGGGCGCGTGTATCGGGAGCGTCCGGCGCTCAGTAGCCGGTAGAATCATTGCGTGAATGATAATTTGCCTGAGCGCCGGCGCCGCATAAATCCGAGCTATCGGCTCGGAATTGAACGGATGCATGCATTCCCTCTACATACATAGACTTGAAAATAACCCTGGAAGTGAACTTATACTTAGGTACTAATATTACATGATCGTGTTTCTTATGAAAAATATACTATGTTGTATGCAGTCTTTTTGGTGTTCCATAATGATTCTTCCTATGATTTTTTTTTTTCATAATCTATCAAAGGCATATCATATTTTAAATTACTAACATTTGCTTTGAAAATTATATTATATAATTATTTAAATGTAAATGTTATCATATACTCACAATTTTTAAGTATTGAGCAACAAATAAGTAAGAGCCTAGTCAACTTTTTTTTTTTTCATTGTTACCCGACTATAGCAAAACTTAAATGAAAGTTATATGTTCGATTTTTATTTTTTATTTATAAATAAATGTTATATTATTGTTTGAAATAGTATCATTTCGTTTTTTTCTATATCATTGGTAAATGGGATGACACGAGGCTGAACGGCTGCATTCATGGTTAGATCAACGCATACGATACCCACGCCACAGGTGGCGTATAACATTTTTCGGGACGGGCCATTGCTCGGGTCGGCTTGGTTTAATTCGAGGCTTTTCGTTTGATAATAATTTGCAGTCTATTTTTATTAAAAAGCGAGAAAAGATTTAAATTTTTTTATAAATGATGACAATTGTACATCTAACTTTAAATGTTACTTTAAGTATCATTTAATAAGTAAAAAAGCACTGAAAATTGAGTATGTTATCAAATATTTTACCGGATATGGGAGCATAAATTAATCTCAAATTTCTTAATTTGATAGATATATTATAATACTAGTTATTACCCGAGGCTACGCTCACGAGGTAGAGACGTCGATAAAAGTGGACTATGTAGTAACCAAGGATATAAGCTATCTCCATTTTGAATTTCACTTAGTTTCGTCTAGCCGATGCAGCATGAAGAAGAAATAAAGAAAAACACATACTCATTAAACTTATTATTTATAATATAGGTGTTATAGTGTTTTTGTAATCATTATTCTAACGTTAAAATAGCTAATGTCAGGTGGGGCTTTAAACAATTATTGTTCGCTTGACAAATTGCTGGCAAAGCTTACGTGTCGTTGCTATAATTTGATACAATTTTCACCGCCTTTTCACGTATGGGCCGACAATTTGCATATATGTGGGGTGAGCTTATGCAAATATTTTTTTACGTACTGTTTACTTACCCTACTCGGAAAGGAAACACTGGGTGTTTTAAAAAGATTTAACCTCTTTGTCGGGTCATTAAGTGCGAAACTAATTTGCTTACCTTTGAAATGTGTTAAAGCTTTGTACCGGATAATTATTGTAGGGTAAGCGTCCCTGTTACGTGATATGCAGATTTACGGGCCTGTTGATTTTTCTACGAACTTTCTATTGTATTTTGTTGTTCTTTTCTACTTACAAATAAGTTAAAAATTTACTGTGCTATAATAAAAATGAATACTGTAATTTTTACCGTGGATTTTTTAATTTTCTCAGTAAGTGAGGACGTAACTTCTCAGCGATATTGAGCATGTGGGAATCGTCGAAATTAAATTTCTTTTGTCTTCCTATCTGTGGGCTGGCGTTATTAAATTTCCTTGTGTTTTTTTAACACAGGCGTATCATTAGATTGAGGGTTTCCGTCAAGAGGAAATTGTGGCGACGAGGGGAGCAACGCTGAGCAACTAGACATATTGAAAAAATAAAAATCCCGGCTACTTACTATATATGGCGGTTAGTTAGCTCTATATTAAATAGATATAATGATACGAAATGTGTACATTAGATCACATAATTTTTTTTTCTCAGAGGAAAAATAATATTTTCTACAATAAACGTCTTTTATATATTTTAATATCTATTTAATATAAAATAATAATTTATATATGGTATTAATAACAATGTATACGTTATTTAATTTTAATATTTTTTATATTTGTTTTTTTTTTTTCACTTATTTCACCACTATCGTTAATTTAAATTAAAAAATATATTTATGATAATTTGTACTTTCTGCAAGTAAAGTAAGTTCTGCACAATGTGTACAAAGTATTACATAATATTGAAGTAGAGCTACTTTCAGTCAACACGACCATTGAAAGACGTTTGAAGTGGTTTCGCGGTGAGTATCGCGCGACGAATTTCAACACTGGCTTTGGGAATTTCACCTTAAATATACATATTACATTACGTAAAATTGCCCATTTTTTCCACTCTCCACCCTAGCAATTAGGGTAGCTTGTGTATAAATATTGCATAGCCCTCATTAATGTGCGTGTTCGTTTTAGTATATTTTTACGGTTCGCCTTTTGGCCGGCGTCTGTAAGAAACTGCGTCGTGAGATGTAATGAATAATTAAGACATGTTCAACAAGGAGAGTGGCATTGGCTTTTTTGGGATTTTTAGTAAAATGAAAAAGTGAAGCTTCGTCAATGTTGAGTAAGCTGTTTTTGTAGATTTTTAGTATTTCTACTTCTTTATCTAACACCGCCGTTACTTTATGTAGATTTGTTGGACGAACTATTTTGTAAACATATGTACATACCTTGGTCATTTGGAGAAGGTATTCGAAGCCGTAACGACGCCTGAAACAAACATTGAAATATTACAAAAACAATAAATAATAAAATTCTTAAATGCCTAAATTTTAATTTTAACTTATTGAAAAAATCATCCATCACTCCACGACAAAATTAATTCGTTCAAAATTAAAATATGAAGCATTCGAATGATTAAAAGGCTTTCCGAGATTGCATTTCGACAATTAACGCATTAAGACTGGGCTCGCCAATAAAGAGCAACTCTTAATTAACGGTCCCTGTTAAAAATTGAGTACAAATTCAAGTAGCAAATCTCTCCCTCGCTGGGGATCTAGTGAATGGTCCGTAATATTTTAGTTTGCTTGAAACAAAACGCGTTTCAGTGAGGGTTGAGCTGTCACGTAGACACAATAAGCCTTTTAATTCGATTCGTCAAGACGGACGCAGGAGACAAAGGCCCGGAGTTATCATTCAATGGGGCACTCTTACCTTTTCTTATTACTTCGCTTCGGTTTTCTTTTGAGATATCGGAGTGTACACATGAGATGAAAATCTAATAAATTGATCTGGTGTCAGGTTTTATGAGCTTCATTTTTAAAAGAAGTAATTTAAAATATTCCTTAACGATAAATACCTACACGTTTTACGATTAGAACATATTTGTCATTGAATTGAATATATTACTAATATACTACTTGAGTGAACTTTATTTCATTTACTATTTTTTGTGAAATTGTATTTAGTTTTTTGGCATCTTTACTATGTATTTAATTATAAAATGTAATTAAAAACTGTATATAAAGTGAAACAAGGTGTAAAGTACTACGTAGTATGAAGATACATTTCTATATTAGATTTGATGTTTGGAATGAGTACATCGTGTGTAACGGTCTTAAAGTGCACTTGATCCCGTGTGTCGCCGTGACTGGACTGCCGATTCGTAGCTAACAGCTTTATTTGTTGCCTCCGCTCTTTAAACTACCCGCTAATATATCACAGTAGGTTGTCGACACGACGTGAGTTTACTTAGTTTTTAAATTCTCAGCATGTAGCTGATTGCTTCTAGATATATTTTCTAAATAATATTTCTTAACACATAAATATTTTTTTTTGGTAAAAATGATGTGGCTGGAAGAATAGGTTTTGTACTAAATGCAAAAGAGATTGAGAAAACTATAGAGTATAATAATGATAATATACTAATTATATTGTATGACATATTGTACGTCACTGGATTTGTACAAGGTCTTAAGTTTTTTGCAATAAAAATACTAAATATAGCTTACAGTATTCTATAAAATTCTCTTTTTCAATACGACGATGACAAATATATTATTTATATAATATTATTCTAATAAAAATGTATTTACTTAATGTTTTTGTTGTTAAAGGGATAACCTCAATAAATAGGCTTGTAATATAAAACGTATGCGAACCCTTTGCAGGGAATAGTTGTAATATCTGGTCTACTTTATTAGGGTAGCAATTTCATTTAAGAGTTAATAAGGTTTTAAAATTAATAGAATGTAAAGTAGCGCAACACACATACGATTTAAATACATATAAGATAAATTTTATTGTAAGTTATATTACTAAAAGCTAAATAATTTGAAAGCGTTGATATTACAAAGGCATGTTCGCGAAAAGAGAACACTTTAATTACTCTAATGGCACGAGTGTTAATTACGATAGAGATTCACGGCGACGACTTCTCAAATTAAGATGCATGATATATTAACATCGTGTTTTATAATAGATTATGAGTTTAATGGCTCTTCTAAATAATTGTCTAAGAATATATAACGTAAAACTTTTCTGTACAATCACGATTTGTCTTTTGTTATTTTGTTTTGTATCTTCTCTCACACTTACTAATTTTCCTTAAATTGTTTTCAACACTTGAAACTTAAAGACCAAATTTAAAAGGCTTTGCCATAAAAATGTATAAATATGAAAAAAATATTTACGTATTTCGTATTTTTCTCGAACGGTTTAGAATAAATACCGAAAAAAATAATAGGGTGACCACAAAAATAATGACTTGGATAATTTCGCATTAATCACTTTAATTAAATGGCCGTTAAATCACGCTAATTGTGATCTCATAGCTCCTTTGTTTTTATTTGCAGCCCAATTTTTTGTTGTCCCCAAAAGCTACGCTTTGAATGGAATTCCTTTATTTGCTGGTCTGTTTACAAACAGCCGCACAACAAAGAATATTTAAAAATTATAACCGGTATAAATTAAAAAGTATAGCAAATATTTTATAGGTGTAGGAAAGAGATTCTGCCAGCTTATATTTTGGGTTATTTATTTAACATGGTGTAGTGTTTTGTTTTATGTGGGTAAATTATGTACATGTCGAAAAAGATTTTGTTAAGAAAACTTTTTGTATACCGTTTAATAATCATTTTTCATATGTGTTTTTTTTAATATTTTTTATTTTGTTTTAGTAGAGAACTTTCGCATGAAGATAGTCGAAGGGCTGGAGAGTGACATAAGCTACTTTTAATCTTATTCCTTTAGGAAAACACGTTATAATAAAGCTCGTACACAAGAATTTTCAGTAAAATTAGTTATTTTTATGAGAATTCATGAGCCTCAAGATTGACCAAGGTGTATTTCCGTTCTTCTTACCTAGAACAAACCTGAGCGAAGCCAGGAGGGCGTCACTTGGTAAAATATCTTTAATAATGTAGAGTATATTTCTCTTACTTCCTATTCATTACTTTACGGTTATTTTTGTTACATAGGACAAAATATTTCATAAGTTGATGCTTAATTTTAAACTGCTTTCTATATATTTAGACAATTTTCAAATGGACTCATATTTGTATTTGTATTTGTATTTTACGGGGAAGGCTATCAAGATCAGATAAAGTTACTTTTCGCTGTATATAAATTTCTAAATCCAATATTACATAAATATTCTGCAGGACCATTATTTAAAGATATACATATGTATTTTATCAAATATGCTTTTGATTAACTATGCCGACTTACAAATAACTTCAGTTCAATGTAAACAATAGAATACTTATAAAAGTATGATCTACATAAATTATTTTATACTGAATTAATAACTCTATCATTTACCAAATTTAAATATTGCTAAGTAGTTAATAATCTACTTTTATGCGACTTAGTTTGACATATTGTAATATGACGTACATAGTTTTAAATTTTTTAATTAAGAAAATAAATAAAAAAAAAAACAATTCCTAAAACATGTCCAGATTATCGTTTCAAATAGGTCACACTATTTTTTACTGAAACGGAAATTCAATTCACAGTATACGAGTAGGTAAATAGTTTCGATTAAACAGCTCCATACTAAATATCCTTAGTTTTTAACTTTTGAAAATCATGCTAATTTACATAACTCATTAATTTATATACTAAATGAATTAATTTTGGTATAATATGAGAATTTATAAACACTTTTCTCTATCAGGGAACTCCCAAAAGTTCTTGCTTTGATGCTATAATTTCACCTGGCTTTGTATAAATTCTTTTAATTTTTGTAACAGAACAAAATGCGCGATTTTACTATGTTATTTATGATTTTACTATGTTAGTTGTTATTGTACTATGAGTGTGTAGTTAATTTTTACTGTATTTAAAATATTTTTTATATCGCTATTAAAATACGTTGACAAGGAACGTCTGTTTCATTATTTAGTGCCAGAAAGGCAGCTTTGATGTGTCGCGGAAATAGCCGTGTCCGGAGCGTTGTCAGAGGCTGCGTGATCTAGCGCGTTGTTCATTTTCTTAATTGTTTTCTTTCGAAGCACTCACGCCACAATGGATAATGACAGTCGCTTTGATCTTAATCACAATGTGTGATCGAGTAAAGAACCCTACTTTTTATTTATAAATGAGAACTGACCATCTACACATATGTATACTATAACTATCTCTTTATATATAAAGTCATGATTTAAAGCAAATTTTAGCTAACATGAATATAATAATTGTTTTTTAATTTACTTTGATAAGTATTTCATAGTCTGCCATAAAAAATGTAAAAGAATTTGGTATGCTTGGAACCACCCTCTACGAAATTTGAATGTACTCGCAATTATAATATACCTATACGATAGGTCTATAATAATAAAAGCAGTGTCGTTTTAAGGAAAAGTTTGGATTAATTTCACAGTGCTGTAACTTGCTTTATTTACAGTAATTTAATAATAATAATTACGAAGCTTTAAATCATACAATTTTATATTTCAGCAATATGATATAGATATTTTTTCTGATAGCCTAAATTTATTTAAAAAGAATCTGCATTTAAATATTTAGATTACATTTTTTTTTGTTTGTTGTATAACTTAAATGGCTCCTTATATACTCGTAACCACATAAAATTTGAGCTCCTTGTTACTATTTTATACATATTTTTTTGTTTGGAAAGTGTCTTTAACTAATTCTGTCGTGGCATATAGTTCGATAGCATAACTTAGATGGAATATGATGAGATTGGAATATAATGAGAGGAGCAAATCTGTGCAGCTGTAAAACGTTAGGAAATTTCATGTACGTGTTTCAGAATCCTCTGGAAGCGTATTCATCCTCGCACCAAGTTGAAGACACGTGACATTTCGAACGGGCACAAAACAAAACAGAAATTACGTGGCAAAACTCGGCTGTGTGCGGCGGTTAAGCTCGCTCTATGGATGTGTGCGTGCGCCTGAATTAGACGCGAAACTTTCAAAGTTTTCCCAAATTTCTGCCCCCACACCCCTCTCCCTCGATCGATACGCGCCGAGCGAGTAAGCGCCGCTCGCATCTCTGATGAAAATATCGGACAAGATTCCTTTGCATCATGATGTTTTGTGGTGATAATTACTCGTTTAGTTCATACTGTATTATTCGTGCATTCTATCTAATTCTATGTACAGCACTAAAGGTGTACTGGCACTACCTAATAGAGGTGGTAAAATGGTTTGGCGATGTGAGTTAGCTCCGAGTTTCATTTGCTGTGCATGCGTATAGTTTGTATGATATTTAATTAAATAATTATTTTGTAAGCTTATAACGAAATTACTTACTATTAAACAAATAATTACTAAATCAGAATAGAGTATATGTATTTACTCTGGTTTTTATTTTTAGCTTGCAAGATAATGATTTAAAAATATTTATTTCTTTCAAGGCATACGTTTAAAAATTAGGAATAAGGTTAAGGATTTAAATGAATAAAATAGTTTATTTGAAATGCTGGCGCTAAATATAGGTACATTATTTTAGGTATCATTATTCAATACTTGTGAATTATACGTATAGAATAATGTATTGAATTGCCTTTCATTCTAAGCCGATGTTAAATTCGAAATCTTAAATGTTTATAGGTATTTCATATTATGTACATAATCGTGACCAAACGACCCATGCCAACTGTCAACGAGCAAAACGGAAACGACAGTGAAAATTGGGTGCACGATAGCTAGCTGTTGTTTGTCATTAATTGAGGGATCTACGATGATCTCTGAAGTCCTTGAGAGTAGGGCCTAAGGGCGACACTCTTGGGAGATATCGGCTGGTCAATCGCGTTGACAGCGACCCTCCGGCTTCTAGTGGCCGGCGTTAGGTGGGAAAAACTACCGCCTGACACTACTTAACGAACGAGGCAGAACCGGGAATTTTCTTGAGTGCTTGTTAATGTTTTATGGGCGGAACTTTTTCAAAGTAGTGTTCGGAATGACGCGTTAAGTGTACCTACATAATTTAACACGTTTCCCTTGACGAGCATCGATTGTTTCCATTTATAAAATACAGTTTCCATGCGAGCGGTCAATGTACACTTAATGTTGTTAAATGAATTTTAATTCCACAATGTACATAAAAAGGGGATACGGTAGAGAAGTTTTGTGATTTATAACAATTAATATTTGAAATATTGACAGTATTAAGGGAAATGGCCGACAGCCGACAAATCATGTAAAAACCGCCCCGGAAAAAGGAACCATTGGCCCGATGCTCGGGGACTTTATTTGGAAATGGAAAGTCTGAAAAATAAACGACAGGCGGGCGGGGGAATGATTTATACAGAGCGGCTAGTGTGCGCGAGTTCGATTATCGGAATGATATTTCTCGATATTAAAGTGTTGCCAAGAGGACTGTGGACAATATGACCCGAGGAAGATTTATCGGGCAATTCAATATGACGTCGACGGCCGTTACGATTATTTCATTATATTGTCGGCGCCGTAAAAACTGTTAGCATTTTATTTTATTGCTGGTTCGCGGACGAATTTTTATTTCAATATTTTATTACGTTGTAAAACCGGCTGTAGAGTTTTGCTTTAACAAGTCAAGTGCATCACTGGTGGTAATTTGGTTTCAATTTTCGTAGATTTCCATATTCTACAATTTTTAACTTGTTTCGGTTCGGGTTCGCCTCTAGAAAAACAATAACAAATCTGTCCCACGGGAACCTTACATTTTTCGGGACAAAAAGTAGCCTATGTGTTATTCTAATGTATGAGCTCTATTATTGTAAAGTTTCATTAAAATCCATTCAGTAGTTTTTTCGTGGAAGAGTAACAAACATCCGTACATACTCACAAACTTTCGCATTTATAATATTAGTAGCATAATAAACAAGACAAAAGAAAATTCAAGAGTTTAGTTAGATATTTAATTAACAAAAATAATATTTACTTATTCATCAAAATAAAAAAAAATCTTTTCTATAATGATATATAAATATTTTTTTATGTTACAAAAAATATTAGTTCCAACTTATTTCTTTGCAAGACTAGTAGGGGTTTGATATCAGTTTATCTTATGATTTGTGTGTCTCGCCGGCATTACAGGTCGATCCATACTCTGTATGCAGGTGTTTTGTGCGACTTACATATCTATAAGTATGGAAAAATACATTACTGGGAGTATAGAAAAATAGTTTAATGGCTAAATAATACTATGAAATTACACCATGGCGCGCGTGACAAAAAATATGCGTTATTTTATAATTCTTGTACATATGTATGTATGTATATACTCGTAGATTTATTTCATGTATCTCGAAACCGGCTCAAACAATTAGGATCAAATTTTGTATTAAAATAAGTTTCGCTTTTTAAGTTTACCTATAAAGGTGTCTGTTCTGAAAAAAATGCATTTTTATATGTTTTTTTAAAAACCACGATTTTACAAAAAAAAAGATGCCATTTGCGTTTTTATTTAATTGGAATTTCTAATTAAAGATTTTTAATAATATCTATACCTCTAAAAATAAAGGTAGTGCTATTATAAACTTACACCATTTCTTACAAATCGAGGAAACTCATACATTCGGTAATACTTAAGCAAACGTAGAAACATATTCTTTGTGTTCTGTACCCGATAACCCTAGCATTTATTATTTCACGGTTGTAAATTCGGACAAGTAGCGGCACTGCCTTATTGAATAACTGCATGACTCACAGCGATATGCTTCACTGAGTCTCCTGTGAGATAAAATAACTGATTTCTCAAGCACTCAAATATAATCTGTATTGCGTTATCCTTAAATATCATAATTGTGATAGCTTTTTGTACATTTTCTCAATGGCTTTTAGTGTACGATTGGTTTAAAGATTGGACATATTCTGTTACGCTACGTGCTCTCGAGCTTTTTATTTAATGTTACCGAAATATTAACGGACAGATTGGTATTATTAATACAGATATTTTCCATTAGAAGTTATTTAATTTACGACTTAGTGACGCTTTCTGAGTTTTGAGGTAAAAAGAAACTTTTAAGTACAAGCTAGTTATAAATTATTATTTACTTATTTCATAAAATAAATGATTTGAAGAAACGTGATTTTTTCTCAATTTATTACAAAAATAAAAGTTTACTGAACTTTAAAGGTCATTTAAACATACTATATTTTTATTAAAAATATTGTTTAAAAGAAAGGTTACAATATTTCCAGTAAAAGGACAAACTATTTCCAGTCAATACTAGAAAGTTTGAAAAAGGAACAATTGCTTTAACCAAGTAGCATTGGGAGGTATGTAAAGAGATTACCATCAGATTTAAGTTCGCAGTAAACTCTCAGAATTAGGAACCGCTTGGACGAAATTCAGTATCTAGATTACAGGCCGAGCTTAAAGCGAGAGCCCGTATATAGATAGTGAATTCTGAAGTAGAGCAGAGATAGTTACATAATGCGAAATCAACTCACGATTCGCTCATTGTCGAGTTGCGGCGACTTATCATTGCATTTAGCTGCTGCACACCATTGAAACTCATAGAGTAGCTATGCTAGAAATGTCATATATGTACATATATGACATTAATAAATTTTGTAAAAAATATATGGGACTTTGAAAATATTGTATCTACTATTATAAATGCGAAAGTTTGTATGTGTATGTTTGTTATTCCTTCATGCTGAGACGTGTAAACGGATTTAGATGATATACTTTCTTAGATTTACGCGAATATTTGACATTTTAAATAAAATGTTATATGTCTTATAGAGACGATATACTACATAGACTAGTGTACTGGATATAATCGTAGTAAAACGTTGTATTTACACTAACTAGTTACAGCATGCAATGGTAATGTGCTTGAAGTACTTGATGCCCACATTGGACGGTTCGCGTAGTGTCTGTAACAAGTATATAACGCCTTTGAGATGTCTAAAACCTTAGTCTCTCCCGTGAACATGATTGCTGTAAAGCATTCGAAACGTCGGGAACCAAAAATCAAAATAAATCCTCGAAATAATCCGAAAAGATAGTTTTTATTTAGGACTAGCGACTTACCCTCGCTTCGCTTTGGGTTCGTCCCTAGACAAAAACAAATCTATCCCACGGGAACCGTACATTTTTCCGGAATGATATATAGCCTATAGCCTTCCTCAGTTAACGTGCTATCTAATACAAAAATAATTTTTCAAATCGGATTAGTAGTTCCTGAGATTAACGCGTTCAAACAAACAAACAAACTCTTCAGCTTTATAATATTAGTATAGATTTAGATGAAATTTAGTATACAGATAAACTATGAACTGGAGTAACACACAGGCTACCTACATATTGTTATTATGCTTACATATATCATTTCTCTGTACTTTCTACTCTGAAGCGAAACTTATCCGCCATGTGAATGGCTCAACAGTGTTGAATTTGTAAAGAGTGGACGTGCGTCGCATGCACGGCCAGGCTTTATCTTCGCTCTTGTTAAAGTTTTCGTTTGCACGCTTCAATGGTAGAATTGTGGAAATGAATAGTGCACTAAGTATATGTGAATTTCATAATAATGTATGAAGAGATAAAGTAAGTTTAATGTATTTGTATGCATATTATAAAACTTTTTTATATTTGATTGATACATAGTATCGAAACTTATTTTGTAAGCTTTGTCAAGTATAAAACATATTTAATCTATATAAACATAAAATGCTTTGTCCTGACTGACTGATCGATCAACGCACAGCCTAAACCGCTGGTTGTAGAAACGTGAAATTTAGAGGACATATTCCTTATACAATGTAGGCATCCGCTAACAAAGGATTTTTCGAAATTCATCCCCTAAGGGGGTAAAATAGGGGATAAAAGATTGTATGAAACTCTGTTATTCTTAACGCGAAATGCACAAAAATTGGTATTTAGCTTTAAGATGAAAAATAAGAAATATATGTATTCGATTTTTTTTCTTCGATTCGATGAAGTTTATATGGGCAAACAATTATTTATGATCAGAATTACTTGAAACTTAGTATTAATGCTCTTCAATACAATTAAATAAATACGTATTTTAGCATTTTTTGAAATTCATGCTATAAGGCTGTCAAATAGGGGATGAAAGTTTGTATGAAACTCTGTAATTGATGCACGGAAAATAGTATTTAACATTAAAATGAAAACTAAAACAATACAAATATCATTTTTTTCGAAATTCATCCCTTAAAAGAATAAAAGGGGGTTGTGCTGTTTATTTATATTAGGAAAAAAATCTTTATGATCAGAATTATTTGAAACTTGGTATTATTGCTCTTCAATACAATTAAATAAACATGTATTGTAGATTTTTTTCAAATTCAGCCCCTAAGTGGGTAAAACTGGGCGGTGATGTTTGAGTTGTTGAATATATTTAAATAGAGTAACATGGCTCAAGTGTGAGATTTAAAATAGAGTAAATTTATTTTCAGAATATACGCTTAACATCTTATACATATTTTTGCAAGTATTAAAGTATATATTGCGAAAAAGTTTGTTTTTCGCAGTTTGATCGCGGGCAAAGCCGCGGGTTCTGCTAGTATTATATAAAATATTCTTAAAATATATACAAAATATTTTTAAAAGCTTAACTTATTCTGTATATTTATTAATTTCGAGTAGCATTTTTAAAAACTTTGGATTAATGTGTGTTTCTGACTATTTCAAGGTATCATTGACTTGAGTGAAATTCGGAATAAAGATAGCTTATACTCATATCTTGGATTATGATAGCCTGAACACTATTCAACATTCATAATATATGAAAGGAGTTGAGGGTTACAACTAGTTTACTATACTTATTTCTCTAAAATTAATCAAGAAAATTATATAATTATATATTGAAGATTGAAATCGAATTTCTTATATCCTAACCTTTTTCATACCATTAATTTCATTGGGCTTAAAAATATTTTGAACCCAACCCATAAAGTGCACAAATAACTTATGAGAATCTTTTTTACTTTAAGGAGCGTGCATTTAAACTTCTTTAATTTGCAAATAATCGTTTGTTCATATTTGTGCTAGCTTTTAAGAACATTAAGAATACTAATGTTAAATCTATAGCAAAATATTGAAGTATCAAAGCGCTTATGATATTAGCTAGTAAATAGCAACCTATTGTGTGTAAATGCGACGCGCGACGCATGGTTCCGGTGGATACGTTAGCCATCAGATTTGATCCCTTTCAAGAAAGGAATAAAAGGCTATTGTAGAGTGATGTTATTCTGGAGAATCAATCTTGTATTGTGTTTAGCAGGAAAAGGAGTGTTTTAAAAACATTTGTACACCTAAGTAGAAGTAAAGTATTAATAATTTCATTGTAAATATAACAATAATAATTTATTTGATGACATATTTCTTCATGTTTTTTTTAATAAAGTGTTACTATACTTATGCGTTGAAATATATTACAAAGCGCAGTGCTATACAAAGGGACGGATTTAGGCCTTATTATTTAATTATACAGCGGCTCACGTGAGGATCGTAAGTCGAACTCCTCCGACAGGGTGACCTGTCTGTCTAAGGGGCTGCCTTGGACACGTGATGCGGCCAATTAATTAGGCATAGGCTTCTCTCCTAGACTACTCAGCACGTCTTATAATGTACTAGTAAAACGTACCTATGCCTACCTACACTACGACCTACCTACGTATACGATTTATTCTTCATCTGTATTTAAGTTTTTATTTCTACTAATAATCCTTACAGGTTTAGATACATATATAGTTATATTGGGACATTAACTAAGAAATACCGTCTGTCTATATAGCCCTAATTAATCAACAGTCATACAATAGAGAATAGACTCTATAGCTACCCACTCCTACAAATGGACGCAAAAACAGGATGGCGAAATAATTTGAATACGTAACGGATCGGAGGGTAACACACGGGCGAGCCATTCTTTAACTTACTCTTCGCTGGATAAAGAGCTGGACTTGTTTTTAAGGGATGACCGATCGTGGAAATTTATGTATCGCGAACAGTGCCGCCGGCCGAACCCCGGCAAAACGAGGTTTTAGCAAGGGTAGATACAGGAAGACGACAGATGGAAGGAAGAATTATGCTCCCCGCAGGCTGATGAGGAAAATGTGATTGTGCAAACTTTTCGATGCTATGCAAATCGGACAAGCGAGACGATATACGACGGACTCACCGGATTTCGTCGGACCGATACGACGCCGTTATTTACACTTTTGAATTGAGATATCTTATGTCACCGTGCAGTGGACTGGAATAATTGTATGCGAGCCAGGGCATGTTTTTTGAATGAGATACTCTCCAACTTTATATAAACTTCTGAATCGTTAGATCAATGTATTCAAATTGATTCATTGAGTAGCGATTAATGGATGACTGACTTGAGATCATACTCGTAATTGAAAATGTTGAAATAACAATCTTTTTGCTTTTGAGACAAAATGTGAAAAAATATTCTAAATACTAGCAACTCACCCTTGATTCGCTCGGGTTCGCCCCTAATCAAAAACTAAAACAAATTTATCCCACCGTTCCGGCGTGATTGAGTAACAAACATCTATCCAAACTTTCACATTTATAATATTAATAGGATGAAGTTCGCATTAAGCAAATTAATATTAATAATTATGGCATTTATGTTTATTAAAACTGGCATTAAATATATTACAAATTTTGTAATTTAGGAATATTGATTATTATTAATATTTCCGTTTCTCTTGGTTCCGTGACGGAAGTGTATCGACTTATATGAGAGGTTTCTGTACCATCGTGAATTGATATATGAATCGAAGGCCTTGTTTAGATAGGGTTAGTGGTGTTTTATTGAAATACAAATGAGTGGCGCAGAAGTCGGCGACCCGTATTCAGAATGTGCCTCGAATAAAAGGGCCGCATTAGAATAATTTGCCTACCGAACGAGCTCAATTCTTCACATGGAAAGGCCCTAAATTTCACTATTTTACATACTTGGGATTATCATATCTGTGCGGGTGTCGGCCCCTAAGCTGGGCCCTACTTTTTGTTAGCAGCACCCGACCTCTATCGGCCGTCTCCAAAATATTTAGTTGTTACTTTTTGTTACGCCATACGTGAGTGGACTCTAAATCAAATACAGTTTTGTATTTAATTTAGAAAGGACTTTTAAGAGCACTTTACAATATTTTACTTATAATTCTGATGAAACCTATTTTTATATCTCAATTGTTAAATTTACATAATTGTATACGCTTTGCTTATTTATTTTTAATAATTTTCCTCACTTATTGCGGTTATAATGCTATAGATAAGAGGCATCACCTCACTTAACCCCAACAGGCCCTACGCAGACGAAGCCGTACGAGGGACGGAGGTGGGTGAATTAGCCCAACTCTAAAACCTCAATTAAGTCTCGTCTAGCGTGCATTCAGATCGGCCACATCCAATTATCGCGGGCAACCTTTGTTTCGACTTCGGTGTCGACTGTCGGGTGTAGACTGATACTAATACATTTTCGATCTTGTAAGTTGTTTATATTATATACAATATCCCAATAATCCGTAGCAGCAATGAATGCTTAAATATTATGGAATTCTATTTGTATTTCTCAATAAGCAGTTAAACCGTTAGGAATCAATTTTATCATTTGTTATATTTCACAATTTAAAGTGTAGAACAATGTATAATTTGACTCCTTGAAGTGGAGGGTAAAAATACCTTGTCATGCTTACACTCACAGTCGCTTCACCCCTTGCTTAATGACAGTATGTGTATAGAACTCTTCACTCAACTACAATATGATTAAAATACTGTACCTTTATATTTTGTGAACAAAACAAACAAATATGCATATACGCTGTGATGTATCTATATAATAAATAGATATACCAGAATGTTTGTTTAATAAAAATCGTTCGTATTTTTCTACAATTTTAGGATACGTATAGTTTAGATTTAAAAATATTTATAGAATTATCACGATTGTCTGTTTATATGATAGACGTTTTATTTTTATAAATTATATACTTACAGAAATCGAATAATCTACCAAAGTATATTGAGAATGTTAAAACACTACATGTAACATGTATTTATAAAATGGTGCTTTAAGTAAGTAAAACTTCGGGTAAGAGGTTCCAATAATAGCGCTGGTGTTAAAATCAATGATGGATACAATATTAAAAGGTTATATATTCAGTGCATGAATTCAAAAAGTTTCATAGAAATTGTAGGTATTATTTTAAACATACCCTTAGTTCATAAAGACGTGTCGCGTGCCTGAGGCGATGACGGATGGCGGCGCGACAGTCATCGACAAATTAACACCCATTATGTGCGTATGTGTTAGTTCAAATACAGCATAAGACATTGTGAAGATTGCACAAGCCCTTTGCCCTCCCTTTGATTTGGCATAATTATTAAGATTATTGTTATTAAATGAAAATGTTTGATAAATAAATGATAAATCTTTCAATGAATGATTTATATAAACTTATTTTAAGAAACGAATATTATAGAATTTTTCGTAGCTAACATGGTTTGGAAGTTAAACAAAAATTTTAATATGAGAATATTGCGTTCCATAAAAGATCTCGTTTTCAGCCTTAGTCCAACGCAAGGCAGTACAAGTAATTAATATAATTTTATTTCCCTCCCTGCCATAGGAATTCTCTCGGTAATTGGAAAATTTATTGCAAGGTGTGCGCCCACCATGATGTTTCACTTCTAGAATGATTTATTATCTCCTGAAACAATTTTAATTGCTTCCAGTGACACGGTGTAAACAACTATTCGATTAAGTTAATTCCATTATATCAAGGCCGTGCAATTAATTTAAGAGCCTCCGTATAATGCTTAAAATTTAGAGTCATTAGCGCTTTGGAATGGTTCAAATTATGGAGGTATAAGTAATGATAGAGAGATGAGATAAATTAAAATTTATGTACGATTTTGAAAATCACAAGAGAATGTATGAAAATATTGTAATAGTAATTTATTAAGAAATATAATTTATTACAAATTTATTTCAAGTTAATTCTCATGTTTCTGTACATTTTTGAACAAACTTCTTGAAGTAAACGTCTCTTAGAAACGTTTCGCATTTGTTGAATATGTAAAAATTTCCTTTGCTGGATTTTAAATTTAGTTTTTATTTAATGAAATGAACTTAATTTTGATGTGTAATCTAATAAAATATTTATACATAAACACGAGCAAACCCGCAGGTCACGTCTTGTAATTAACATAACGAAAGCACGTAAATAAAACCACTTAACATGCTATTAAGCGCAAAAACAAGAGCTTTGAGCATGGGAGCATTAGTAATCATAATTAAGGAGACCTCGGGCGATAAGATGTGCGTTGAGCATGAAATAAGGACTCACATGTAGCACAGTCCATACGGAGTCACTCGTGCATCGGACTGAGAAATCTCGTCCAGGGATTTGATATCGTTAATCTTCATTAGTAATTACTATTACTTAGCATAAATATACATACTTTTATTTTCCCTCAGATACCTATTATTTAATTCAACACTGAATATTTTTCGTCAGCATATCTAGTTAGACCGCAGTCTGATTTTGAGCAAGATTGTTGATGTTCCAAAGGTCTACAAATCTTACGAAAATAAAATTTAAGCCATTCTCCATTTCTTGATTTTCATTTCAGTTCTAATCTCTAACTATTTTAAATAAAACTATCTTTTCGGATTTTTCGCGGATTTATTTTGATTTTTGGTTCCCGACGTTTCGAATGCTTTACAGCAATCATGGTCACGGGAGAAACTAAAGTGTTAGATGTCTCAAAGGTATTATATAGTTGTTACAGACAGCCTACCCACAAAATAACAAAATGAATTCAAAAAACTTGAAAAATGACACCATAGTACCTTACAATATTTGTTAATTTTAATTTTAAACATTTTTATAATTTTAATTACTCTTATATTTGAATATGGAATATTATTTATTTAATTTTAGCTGTTACTATCATAATTATTACAATTTTTTAGTAATATTTTTATATATTCTATTTGTTTTACTATGTTAAATTAATATATTTAAATTTCAATAATATGTAATATGTTGCACAAAACGGTCTCTGACAAACTCATATCCGGCGACAGCATCAGCGTAGCTCGTAGCGTGCTTATCGAATTTACGCTACGTCATTCATTTCATGAGTTGCAAATAGATGGCAAAATAGAAACTATCACTCGCCATTTACAGTGGATTGAATATATCTTTGGAATTAAATTCTGCAAACAGCATATTATGTCCAAATAACCTAAAAATTTTGGCATTCATAAAGTTTAACAGTTATATCTCAATTAATTAATAATATCGTCTATATTTCAATAATTGGAAGGCGAAAAGCTATGCTTTTAAAATTAGGCTTATTATTTCTGAGTATTTTTTTAAACTATATCACAGGACCTTTGTACGAAAACTAGTACAATAATAATGTCATAATACATTCTACTCGATTCTTTGACTAGGTATATATATAAACAACTAGCGACTTAGGTACGTTTTAACGGTTAGTATAGAATTCATAGACTATACATTAGATGTAGATTAAATACATAAAATATACATAGGTACGATGAGTTTTATATACAAACTTTCATCCCCCTTTTCAAAAAATTTCAAAAAAAAAAACAGTTTTTATCCTGGAAATTATGCCTTAAGAGCTTAAGGCATGATTTCCGGGATAAAATCTATTCTACATCCTTTTCAGGATTTCAAACTATCTTTCAGCGGATGTTTAGTTTATACATTATAGACAAACATACAAACATACAAAAAACATTTGTTTTCTTTATAATATTATAGTTTAGAAAATATTAACTAAGTTTCTATTTATTTGATATAAAATGTATTAAATCGATGCATGAGAAAGCTGTTCAAATATCGTATTGAACTCCTGTCTCATTACAACGCTTTTGTACTCAATGGAATTAATTTCCGAGCTCGCCGCAGACAAGAGATTCTCGTGTTTGTCGATCTATCTTTCACTGTTTGGAATATTGAACTATTGCTGTCCGATTGACATTATGCATTTGAAACAAATGAGGACTATTACTAAGTTCTTTATTGAAGACTAGCAAAACCCACGGCTTCGCCCGCGATTAAACCACGAAAAAAATAAACTTTTTCGCAATACATTTTTTATTACTTGCAAAAATATGTATAAGATGTTAAGCGTATATTTTGTAAATAAATTTACTCTACTTTAAATCCCACAGAGTAAGTGTGTACTTACAGAGAACTTCAGTCATGTGTCATACTCTATTTAAATATGTTCAATTTTTTTGGATTTAACAAAAAACTACGATTCATGTTTATTTAATTGTATTGAAGGGCATTAATATCAAGTTTCAAGTAACTCCGATCATAAACAATTTTTTCCTTATTTAAACAGCACAATCCCTTTTTACCCTTTTAAGGGATGAATTTTGAAAAAAAAAAGATATTTGTATTATTTAGTTTTCATTTTAAAGGTAAATACCATTTTCCGTGCATTAATTACAGTTTCATACAAACTTTCATCCCCTATTTGACAGTCTTATGGGATGAAATTCAAAAAATTCTAAAATACGTATTTATTTAATTGTATTGAAGAGCATTAATACCAAGTTTCAATTTATTCTGATCATAAATAATCGTTTGCCCATACAAACTTTATTACCCCCTTTTACCCTTTTAGGGAATGAATTTCGAAAAAAATGTAATACACATATTTCTTATTTTTTACCTTAAAGCTAAATACCACTTTCCGTGCATTTCGCGTTACGAATGACAGAGTTTCATACAATATTTTATACCCTATTTTACCCTCTTAGGGGATGAATTTTGAAAAATCCTTTCTTAGCGGATGCCTACATTGTATAAGGAATATGTCCTCCAAATTTCACGTTTCTACGACCAGCGGTTTAGGCTGTGCGTTGATCGATCAGTCAGTCAGGACAAAGCATTTTATGTATATTTAGAAGTTTATTTGTTGGAGAATTTTTTAACCTATGTCAGGTGTATATAAATTTATTTGTTATCAATCATATCAATATAGGTTTGGTTTTTGCTAGAATAAATATTTATTTGATTTTATTGGTATATTCTTATTTTGTATGAGTAGATCTATGGATACTTTCCTTACATTTAAAGTTACACCATCTTTTTGCATAGTGAAACTTGGACTAAATCAATATAATACGTATATATCATTAACATTAAAATAACAGTTCAGATATGTTAAAATATTTCAATACCAGAACAACAAAAGGATATTCATAAAAAAAAAACAAAAATTCAGTCGTCACAGTCTACGATCGGAAAGAGGTTCAATAGGACGGAAAAAACTAGCTGTCTTGTCGCACCGTATTAGATTCTGATTTATACGCCATCGGGACTAAGGGTGGACGTAGCCTTAGCTACGTCCATTATAACTTGACCCATTCGGCTTCTTTTCCTAAAACAAGATATACCCAGTATCAGAAGCTATCAATATTTATTTATGTGTCAAATAAGAATAGGCACCATGCATAGTATTAGGAAGCGAAGATTGCTCCATTCGGCCGATTGAATGCACCTCCCCATACTAACTTCCCTGCCATTTAACGCGAATCCAAGCAACAAAAGGATCTGCCGTGCGAAATAACAAAACTACCAATCCTCCATTTCCGCTGTTAGTATGGATTCGAACAAACAATTTTCTATATTGTAGTGCTTTCTATTTTCTTATTTATCATGATAGGTGCAAACGTAAGTTGTTACTATAATATTACTAGCGAGTAGAGACTTACCGTTTCGCTCGGGTGCTACTCTAATAATTATTATAGTTTTTAAAGAATTTTATTACCATCAGTAATTTATGTAATAGTCTAGGTCTTAGTATATCTGCGCACTTTTTATCTAAATCTGTCGAACACTTCCAGCGCAATAACGCGAAAGCAAAATGCAATAATAATGCATACAACATACAAATTTTTGCATCTATAATACTAGTGCGACTTAAAATGTTTAGATATTCCGAATACTATATATTTTAAAATTTTAACTATGTGTCTCTTATACAACCCGAAGGCAGTTTATTTGCAGTATTCTTAATAATTACTTCATCCGCTTCGGTTTGTTTGCGTGGGGACGTCGAGGGGCGATATGAAAAGTGAATAGGGATTCGATAAATAATAATGCTAAATGCCCATCGGGTGACCGGAGGCTATTTCCAATACTATATTTAATAGAAAATTTATTTTAAAATATATTTGTAACACAGCAAAATATTACGTAATCTATACTAATATTATAAAGAGGTAAAGTTTGTGAGTTTGTGAAGTTGTAAGGGGCAATCTCTGGATTTACTGAACCGATTTAGATGAAATTTTGTAAAAAGATAGTTTGAGACCCTTGGAAGGACGTAGGATAGTTTTTATCCCGGAAATAATCCCTTAAGGAGGTGAAAATGAGGATGAAAATTTGAACGGGGAAACAAGCTAAGGACGAACCCGAGCGATACATTGTATTTTTAAAATTACCTTGTAAACATCTTTAGTTCATTTTGTGAGTGCTGCTACGCCTTTTTACTTTGTTCGAGAAAAAACACATGTAATTAAGCTATGTTAGTATAAAATAGATAAACTTTATAAATTAAAGTCATATCAATTTTACTGATTGCTTAAAATATTGGGCTACAATTACAAAACTAAGAATATATAATAACAGTCTTTAATAAAAATGTTAGCGAGTCTTCTAAAGGGGTCGAACTAAGTCAAACAATTTACACTACTGAAGATCGTTTGGTCAATTTAATGGAATTCTACGCTAATTATTTAGGATTTATTTTGTTAGGACAAAGGGAGGCCGACGTTTGAATGGTTGGAGCAACTGATTTCTAGTTGATTTGTTCTTGCCGATTTAGCTTTTAATAATAAATTTTCTAGATGTTCAAGTTTATTTTTTTAAAGCCTTTTAGGAGGAATGTATTGAAAGGAATGTATTATAAAAACGATTCTAATTTTTCGCGGTATTATTTTTATTTTGATTTTTGGATTCTTTAAAATGAACTAAGTAACAAGAGGGAGAGAAAGATTTTTAACATCTCAAAAGTCATAGTTAATACAGATTTTTTAAGATTCGTGTAAATCTAAGCAAGTAGTAAGTACTCTTTATGATTGTTGTACTTATGAATTATTTATTAATATTATATATTTAATTAGTCAGATTCGCATCAGCAATAGGAAAACACAAAATGTTATAAAAAGGAAAAAAAGCCAATTTGCGACCAGAAACAATTTAAAATCAATGGGATTCCCGAGCCTGGCGTGCATGGAGATGAGTCGTAAAGAATAGGCAACTTTTCCCACGGAGGGCATAAATTGGGTTCGGAAGCAGATCACGTAACGGTTAAGAGTTCACAAAACTGTGCCATAAATCGGACGCGCAGAGGTGCGCCGGAGACAAACGACCCGGCGATGGACGCGAACAAGGCATCCGTTGACTAATGCTCAAATAAAACGTAAATTCCACTTTTATTTCTTTTCTAATTTATTTATTTTAGGTTTTAAAATAATTTTATCCATATTTTTATTGAAGATAAAATAATAAAAAATAATAAACATGACAGTAACATACTCGTAAATACGAATAAAACTAGAAACTTTTGTTTTGACTATTTCAAATAATTTTTAACTAAAGTCAGTTATTATATATAAAAATTTTAACTAAACTCGATTATTGTATATGAAAATGTATTTTACATAAAAGGACTTAAAAAACTTTGCTGTACTTACAACAGAAATAAAATGTGTAAAATATATTTCTTCTTAGTGGAAGAAAATTGCAAATGTAATTTGAATCTCCATAGCTTCATTGCTCTGATAGATTCAGAAGAGCTGTTTAAAAGATAGCACGCGCTATACCGGCCCCGGGCACTCGAACGCGTAACGAGCGTGTAATTCACGCCGATACAATATATTATCATCTATTTGAATTCGCCAAATTATTACTTTATACAATATTATACTAAAGCTAGTAAATGTGATTTGCATATGCAGTCTTTGTTCTCGGATTTCCACCCGCAAAAGGCTTGTACGCTTTAAGATGAAGTCATACATCAGTTGAAAAACAAATGTAAAATTACACTTTATCATTTGTTATATAATATATTTTTTTAATGTTAATATTTTTTAATAAAAATCTATATAAATAAAAATGAATGTTGGTAAGCGCATAACTCAAGAATGGTTGGACCAATTCGGCAAATTTATTTTTTTGTATGTTTATGTATGTTTGAATAAAGAGAAAAAATGAAAGATTAACGAAAAAAAAAAATATTAAAATTTATATGGCTAACGTACCTAGCGACGAACCCGAGCGAAGCGAGGGTGAGCCGCTAGTGATAAATAATATTGTGACGTATGAGTTCTTGGTGTGCTATAGCTGTCTGGTATTGTTAGCTTTTATCTTCGGAGTTGATGTACATATTTAAATATGTCTGTCACTTCATTGTACATTGTTAAATTTTCATTTTAATAAAATTTTTATTAGATTTTAAGTGAAATTGCTCAAGGTTGTCAAAAAGTGGTAATTATATAGATTCGATAGCCAATAAAACGTAAGGTATAAAAGGCAGCAGAGCACGGAGTAACGAGCGTATAATTCTAGCAGGTGGCGCGACGCTGCGGTTTGTCTCGACGGAAGCATAAATGTCAGCTAATTCATGTAAATAGCTCCTTCACAAGTGCCTGCGATCTACAAAAATACTGCGTAAAGATAAACGTTGGATATACTTGTTAAAAAGTTGGGTATAAAGTAAATTTTAGCTGAATTAAAAAATTACAAGATTTAAATTTATTCAGTGGCATTTGAAACACGACAATCCTTTGTATAAATCTACAAATTAGAAACTACAAATTCAAAGCACATACGTATATTAAGTATCCAATCGTATTGGAGAACCGCAATTAGTAAGCCATTGTACATTTCTATTGGCAATAAATCCTAGATATAATAACCCTAACGTAACTCTATTGAGATCCCTTCGTCAGCATAGTATATCTTCGAGGTTCATCTCTTAGGAAATCGCATTTGAAGCGTCTAATATAACTCCTTGTTTCAGTTTGGCTATATTTAGAAGGTCGGAGGCAATCTAAGAGGTATTCAGGCTTCGTCGTCCGACGACAAGTCGATGCCCCACGTAGGTTTTAGATCCCAAGGGGTTATGGAATTCTTGGACTAAATAAAATTTGGATGTGGTAATTTGATATGATAACTAATATATATTTATATTATAAAATATGTTACTAATGTAATACAATTAAAAGACAATTTATGACCTGGTTTAGTTTAATCATTAATAATTTCGGTGTAGTACCTATTGTTTGTTATATTTTTGCACTTAGCTAGATTCTTATGTCCAAAATGTCTAATATTAATAAAATAATATAGAAAAGGGTAAATAAAATGTAAATAATTTTTACTGCTTTTTTTGCCGTATCCATTCTAAAACTTGTCGTATGTTACGCAAGGGCTACCCTCTCTCATTATTTACGAAGGGCCGATGGGCTGAAGTGTGTGACAAGCGGCACGTACGGCCGCTAACGAGATGCTTTGTGACCATCTCGAGTATGGTCATCTCTTGATTTTTTTTTAATGGCTAAATTCTACTCGGAAGCCCTATGACTTGATTGTTAACCTTTTGAAAGTTGGGAAATGAAGAAAACTTGCAAGTGAAATCAACAGATTTCGCAAAGTTATTTTCAATAACAATTTCACGTCACATTTAACTAACGTCAATGTAGTTACAAATACATTGCGTATTTACTACGTTTTTATTACGTAATACAGTAATTAATGAATATATTTATGTATTTGTGTAAAATTGACTAACATATGGGTATCACTTTAATGTAGTTCTTATGCAGAAGCTATGAAATCAAGTAGACAGCGTAAAATCGTTATCCTCCGATTTGCTCTCACAATAGCTCATTTGTTATAACCAACCTGATAACGTAGCGTTATTACGAGCAAACAAATTGAGTCGAGCCTTCGCCACCTCAGACTAATGTAATTCCGGAGTGCGCGCACCCAAGAATAGATATTTAGAGTGGATTGTTTTCGACAGACCGTAATGAAACTCTGATGCCGGGGCCCAAATCAGTTTCGGAGGTGAACGCGCCGCAGGGGAGGCGAGCTACATTGTAATAAGACGTGGAATAACCTAAAATAAACCGAACGCAGTAAGTACAAAGATGGACATAGTGGGGCCGCTTGGCCCCTTACTGCTTAATTTGCCTACCGTAATTACTGTCCTCTCGGGTTGGGGAAGGACCCCGGGGCTCGACCCGACCATCTTCCAGGTTATATTGCGTTCGTGCGGGCGCCGTGTGTATGTTTAGCAAATACTACTCCCTAGTCGTTAAGTATGAATACGGGTGTGGACAAAATGTATTAGCTTAGGCTGAGATTCGGACCGTGTTTGCACAGTGATGATAGATTTATAGTAATTGTGTTATTAACGTTATGGGATAAGGGTTTTACGGACTTAAGTAATGAAGGCTTTCACCTAATGCTCGAATTTATAGTTTGCGCACACGTGGTGCACGTAAATTTATTAATATGCCAAGTTATTTGTTTCACGTTTTGTATAAATTAACAAATATGTAATTTAAATTTAATTAAAATTTTTTGTTAAAGATTCATTGATTTAAACCAATAAATTTTATAAAAAAATATGGTACTTAACACTGCTAATACTCATTTTATGACTATAATTATTATGTTCACTGTCATGTTAAGACTATTTTAAGTAAAAGCGATAGACTAAAGAATGGAATCAATGTACATATATTGGGGAACACCTACTTTACACACCAAACGTTTTGTCAAAATTTTATCGGCTTGGAAAAAAGGTTATATGAAATTAACCCTTCCTAGCATTTTATTATACCTAAGCTAATATTGATCATCTGTCTTTAAGCGTAGCAGTCGATATGTGACGAAAAATAACCCTATTTTCTAAAACATAATTAACACTTTTACGGCAGCGGTTACTCGGGATCATCCCGTAATAACCTTGTTAACCCTGGCGCACCGACTCAGCCGGCTAGCCTTTTAACGGCTCTGTACATGGGTATTAATCCGAAAGCTATCAGCCTTTGTCCTTTTCCCACTCTGCTGTTAGGAGGCATTGTCTCTCACGCCTCTGTGGGTCCAGTTCGGGGATCCGCGCCTTTTAGTGTGAGGTTTTCACTCGCCTTAACGAAGGGAAGCAGAGCGAAGGTCGTCATTAGGGCAAGCGTGGTGTAAACAAGATTCGAACGTCCGCTAATGGCCAATTCGTGCGTCTTTCTCGAGGTCACCCAAGGTTTGGCCCGGCTGCCGACGTAAATGGGCTTTTAATTGCACTATGACAGAGAAGATTATTGCTGGTAATATTTTAAATAATATTTACCTAAATCTATTTTCGAGGTGAATAAGATACCTTTGGCACTGGGTATTAGGAATTTTATAATCAATCTTTGCTGTCGCGAGTCAATGTTAGCCGCAGCGCGTCACCGCAGCATGTCGTGAGACACGTGTTCGTCGGCAAGTGTTCCCGCTCTTGTTCGGATGTGAAATTTAATTTCCGCTATGCGGGAATCTTTGAGGGGTGCGGGGTGGAGGGCGCCCGTGAAGAAATATGCCCCGCTCTAAACTTTGTCAATTTGTTTGTGGAGCGAAATTAACTCGATCCAATCTGCGGGCACCGCGACCCCGCGTTGATACTAGAGCGAAGAGAAAAGCCAAAAGCGCAGAACCCATTGAATTTTCTTTGTAAATGAAAGCAATATAGGAAAAGGTAAAGTACGTAGTGTATATAAGCACATGACAACAATGATAACCATCTAAGTCAATAAATTTTTGATCCAAAAAAAAATTGGAGGTTTTCAATTCAGGTGTAGGTTTTCTGTATATTGTGGTACATAATATATTATGAATCGTGTAATCGTGTATAGTAAATCGATAATAAGTCTTATTAAAAAAAAAAACATTAATAATGGAAGCCTTAAACTTTAAAGATGATCTCATAAAAACTTTCAAACTAAAATCCACCCAAAAGGGTGAAATAAACACTTTTAAGGTTATTTTAAATTCAGGTAAGTTAAGCTAAAAAATAATTATTATTCTTTAAGAGAAAACGTAATGATGAAGAGGTATAATTTTAGTACCTATAAGTAGTACCTAGTAAAATTCAGTAATAAATCAAATTATTTATAATATCATCATAAAATTTAACATTGAATTGTTTTTGCATACATTCAGTTCAAAGAAACGTACATAATATGTATACATAACACAAAACACGAACGAGTGATGTTTTGAATAAAATTCGAGAAATCCTATCCTGCATTTATATAAGATAGTTTTTTTTGATAAATCTACTTGCCACATATGCAGGGCGCGGGTAAAAACTGGTAACTAGTAAAATTGTGTGATTTTTACTAAGACACATAATTATAATATCAAATCATTTTGTATAAAAATGATACCATTGAATCTCATTTTAATTGAGTCAAGTTATAAACAAATGAATTTTATAATAAGAAGCAATATTTTTAGATCTAATCAACGCATCTGAGTTAAGGTGAATTTACGGCTTAAAAATTTTTCCTCTTTAAATTACAGAGGCAGCCATCTGCGTAAAAGTAAAAATTCGCATTTCCAACTTCGTTATCCGTATCCATAGTACGACTCTCCGGAGAGTGCGTTATTAAAATATATTGTGCACACACCTTCATTTCCACATCCTCTGCCCGAGAAAGAGCGAATAAATTAGTTATACCCAATATTTTCACCCTAAATATTATTCGAACGCGAATATATGAGAACACGGAAATTGGGAGGGCGTATTATCAGATGAAGCGATATCTTACAATCGCCCTTCGTTGCGCCAAATGCTTTTGCATTCTTATTATAAGGTGCAGAAAATTTCCGCGGCACATTTACATACTGACGCTTCGTTCACAGGTGACGCCGCTGTAATTATATTCGTGAAGTTTGGCTCGAACTTTAATGTAAATAGGAAGCTTGATGTCCTGGCATGAGAGAAAAATGTACACGTATTGTAGAAAATGTACACGTAAAATGGTACCTGTATTACTAATAATCTGGTATTTTCAATTTATATATTAATTAAAATTTTATACAATTTTAAAACTTCTAAAGTCTTCACAGCTTTCTATAAAAACATACGCTTATTATGCCATATTTATTTTCGACTAAATAGAAGCAAAGAGAAGCTACATAGATTAGAATGTTAATTATTATGTAGGTATATCATACAAATTATTTTGATATATTAACTCGCGTGTATTTCAAAGGATGTTTAATAAGTCTGCACGTAAATTTATTAGAAGCAAATATTGGTTGACAAATTAATAAATGGGGCTTCTTTTGAGACGCGTAAACGTCGTCGCATCTTTAATTACGTCTTATACAAATAGCGGGCGTGTTTAATCAGAAACGTATCTTTGTACGGAATGAGACTGAAGAAGTCCTCAAGAACTATGGACCCAGTTTATTTAAGGGGAAAAACAAACTGGATTTTGAATGTCGTATGTAGAAAAACGATCGTCGTAGAATAGACTTTAGTATGGGCTGATTAGTAATATTAAATGTCCTGGAAGTCTCGGATTCGATACTCTCATGTTACGATCTATTCTATATACGATAAGGATATTTTATTCAAACTAATTAAGATACTGTATATTTATTTGACAGAATAGAGGATAGAAATTGGAAAAGAATAATCTATATTCTTTGTCTGCTGCTCAAAAGACATTTATTGATTTATTTGTAATCGCCATCGATGGATGATTACGATATTACATAAAATTAACCTAGTACGAGAAGGTACAATGCGTGTTATAACAAAATATAATACTTCATATGAAACTAGCAGTACTCGCGTCTTCGCCCGCGCTTAAATTTCCGATCGCTTCCAAACTTCACAAGATCACCGGCTGGGCTAATCTGAAAATTTTGTCAAAATCGCTCCAGCCGTTTTGGAGTCCATAGAGAATATACATACACACATAGATTTTTATATATTAGATATGTACCTATAATGGGAAAATGTTAAAAATCATTTTTTTATTTTATACTGGTGGTAATTCTACCTATTTACAAGTACCTACATCTTACTTAAATATATTTTTTTATATATGTATTAATAAACATTATTAATTATTTTTTTGGTTTCATTAAAACTTAGTACCTGGCGACCGAGCTTCGCTCGGTGTTCTTTTTTGTTATATCATATTATTTAGAATTTTTACAAAAAAATAAAAAAAACTAAAAACTTGGATAAATACAAAAAAAAGTAGAACTTTGTATCCAATATCCAATATGATCCATATAATGTTAATCTTGCACCTTGGTCGCTTGACCACGATGCTTATGCCTGAGTGTAAGAAATACGAACATAAATATCGGACATATTCTGCGTAGAATAATGCAAAAAAAAACCGCATGAAAACTCGAAAACACGCGTTTTCCCAGACATGAGACTAATCTAGATAGATTTTTTGCCCCTGAAAGCCCCCCTATACCAAATTTCTGCGAAATCGTTAGAGCTGTTTCCGAGATCGCCGGTATAAATAAATATATAAAGATATAAATATACAAGAATTGCTCGTTTAAATATATTAGATATTTATAATAGTTCTCATGTATGTATAAATTTAATTCTTTACCATATCCATTTTCTAAACATAAAATGAAGTTACTGCATAAATTAAGTTTCGCAGTAGGTTTTTCAGCCAACAATGGATCGCTTATCCGTATTAAACTAAACCGCTCGCGGCCGGCACACACTCGACGTCACTTCTACTTACTCTTAAGAGTCGCGAAGTTGCCGCGACAAAGGCCCGAGGAAACCATTATGGCTCTCGACGAGGCGCTTCATTAGGGAAAGAGTGTGAGTGACTCGATTCCGCTTTCTTGATTGTTAGGTTTTGAACAATATAATATATGTCAATGGTACGGTAAATTAATTTATTTTTACATTTACACTAAGATTAGAGTTCACTGAGTACTTACTATATTAGGTAAATTGCTATTATTATTAAAGTTAAAAATATATTGTAGTGATATTTTTCCTTGTTCTCCACTTTCTATCATTAAACGAATGATGGTTAAAGTTAAATTTTATATATCTACTACAAAGGTGCATATGGTCAATATAAACTTTGAACATGTTAATTAAATTATCAAACGGTAATAAAAAGTAATAAAAAATAACATAAGAATTACAGACAAAAATGTTTCGCTTATGACTATCTAAATGAGCATAATATGCATCATATACTGGAATGAGCATGCAGGCTATCTCAAGTGTAATTATAAAGCGCTCTCCAGACGGATGTGTGACGCGACATTAATTGCGCGCGTTTGGCAATGAGCGGCCGCAGAGCGTCTTATTAGACACGTAGTGGCGCGTGTCTGCCATTGAGCGTTAAACGTGAGGCGGATTTACTAGCTAAAAGTTACAATATATTAGTGTGACCAAAAATGATTATTAATATAATTACAGCAAAAGTTATTTAAGGTTATTCACACTATTCTTTCAAAAAATCTAATAAATCTAATAGACTCATATCATTTTTCAATTTTTATTATATTGACTAAGACTTTAGGCGCTCCTTTGTATCGCTACATTTTATTTTACAAGGCATAATTGCCTTGACGTGTTACCCGTGACCCCAGTAGCAAGGAGATGTGAAATCGATGTCATTATGATAGATTATCCATTGAACGACGTATGCTCTGATTGGCTTTGTTAGCAAAGCCCGTCTTCAACGGCAACTGAGAGAGCACTCGATCGTACGGGCGCCTAATTTGACAGATCGATGGTCAGTCGCCATTCGGACGGTGTGAGATGACCTTAATGACTTATTGTTTTGAGGGGCTCCGAGGGTTTTGTAGTAGCATAGTCGAGAGGAAGGTGAGCTGACACTTTCAATTTTTTTAATTTTTAATTTTATTTTATTAACACCTGTTAAACATAATACAATTATATTACAAAATTAAATATAATGCAATTTTAATACAACTAGCGGCTCACCCTCGTTTCGCTCGGGTTCGCCTCTAGACATACAAAGACAAATCTATCCCACGGGAACCGTACATTTTTCTGGATTATTAGAATATTATTGTAAAGTTTCATTAAAATTCAATCAGTAGTTTTTGTGTAATAAGCTGTATAAGTTACTATAGTTTTATAGCTATCCCACGGGAGCTCTTTAATTTTCCGGGAAGAAAAGTATCTAAGATGTTGACCGAAGATATAAGGTACCACTATGCAAAATTTCATTCAAATCAGTTCAACAGTTTCGGAGATTAGCTCGTACAAACACAAACAGACAGAGAAACAAAAAATTTGAAAAAAAATCTGGATTTGTTCTATTTCTCTTCTTACATCCCCCTGTCTCGATTTGTAGCATTTTATTTCTATGTACAGATATTTGACCTCTACAGTTTTATTATATGTATAGATTATATTTTACTAAGAGGTAAAATAATAAAAGTTATTCCTTTAAAATGAAGAAATAAAAATTAATATAATATTAAATTATTACATTTTTATTTCTTTATTTTTTTACTTTCTAGTTAAGTTAAGAATATTAGTTTTAAAAATAAAGGTATCCTGAAATGATCCATTTACTCGAAGTAATTAATATTAGCATTTGGTTTGGCCACCAGGAATTATAGGAATGCGACAGGAATATACGTCCGTATCGCATACAACGTAACGAGTATGCAAATTAAACGTATTTCATCTTGGCGTTTTCACGTGAGCTTGTCACTGTCAGCTCGTACGTCTGTTTATTAACTTTTTGCTAATTAGACAGGTCCCGAGCACGTCTGCAAGTATGTTGGCATTTTTAATTATGCGTGATAATTTTGGCTGACTGCGGCAAGCCGTTGTGGGTTATGAGCGTTTATATTCAAATAAGTAGCGACTGTTTTCTGTACGTTTCATTTTCATTAATATTAGAATAATATTAGTAAAAAGAATAAGATTTACGTATATATACATATATTAGAGTTACTTAACTACTATTTTTTTTAGTACAGGGTGTTTTATTAATTAAAAGAAATATTAATTCTACTTTTATATTTCTTCAAGCTGTATTTGACCCATAAGCAAGTTCCAAGAGTAGAAAAAATAGAGAGAGTGTTTGTTCTGTAATACGCAACAAGTTGCAGATTGCAAGCAATTTTCTCTACATAATTGCTTCTCGTGTGCACACGTGAAAAATGTCACAAATCAAATTAAGCTGAATCAAAACAAAAGGAGGGTAGCAATGCAATGTAATCACTTCGGACTGTCAAACACACTCAGGTACGTAAGCTAACAGCGTATTTAAGTTAAAATTTTCACTCCCCAGTAGCTTTTTACTAATTCACCAAGTGAAAAGGGTTCGTCGAAGTAATACAGTTTACTGCTTATTCAGTATTTATACGTTCGGGGGGGCTGCCACTCCGATGCAAGGAAAATTAGTAAGTACCAATTAACGTTTGCTGATAATATAAAACATACGTTGCGAATTGAATGCAACACAGTTTTGTGCCGAAAGAGGCAGTAAATACTAGTAAAGGGTCTATTTATTAAAATTCCTACAAATAAGAAAGGATCTGTAATAGAGTCTTAATACGTATAAAGAATTTATAAAAAAATAGAGACTAACTCTCGCTACGCTCTGGTTCGTCCCTAAGTACGTTTTAACGGTTAGTATGGAATAAATAGAGTATATATATTATATACATAGGTATGATGAGTTTTTGTGGGTTGTATTATAATGTGTTTTCCCGTAGAAATGAAATAGTCTCCCGCGGTAAAAAAACTATATCACTCTCCAGCCCTCCAACTATCTCCATACAAAAAATCACGCTAATCACTCATTTTCGACGTGAAAGAAGGATAAACAAACGAACAAACAAAATTTCACAGTTATAATATTAAGTATGAATTATTGTCAAGTTTTTTAATTAGATAAATATCCTTCATTTACATTTATATTTATGACTAGCATTTCCCGCGGCTCCGCCCGCGTTCAGATGATCAAAAACCAAATTCTTAGGTTTTACACATTAGTATACTCTTACATTATACATTAATTTCATTGCGCACCGCATGATTGGTAAATAATGGCAGAGATTGACAATGCCACAAAGGTTCCTCCGTTAAATTGAACTTTTTGTTTTAGCAATAACATTTATGTATGTCTATACTTCTGTTTTGTTTGTTTTTTTAGTTTTTCACGATAAACTCTCAAACTACGGAATTAATTTTAATCATTTTTTACTAATAGACAGCTATAGATTAATTTAATATATAGCTGATTATTTAAATTACATAATGATAACTTTTCTTAATTAGCGCTAGTTAGTAATATTTTCCAAAACGATTTTCAAAAGAAAGTGTAATAAGTAAATAATTCTAAGCGAATACATTTTTTATTTCATATGGCTCTGCTAATATGATTAAAGTCGTAAGCATTTTATTGTGTCCTTTAAGCCTTTACCTTCCAAGAAAAGGTGTCAAGAAAAAGTTGAGGTATAACAGTTCCTAAAATACTTTTTCATAGTTTTTGAGATATTAAATATTTTTAGTTACCCGCTTTGGCGGTTTAACATCCATAAACTTGTTTTCCATAAAATGTTATAAAATAATATAAATTGAACTTATTTTTACGGTGCAAAAAATGAGTAGGTATTGTGGAAACGTAAATATTATTCGTATTTATTTTAGTGTTAACCATACAAAATACGTAAGTAAGAAAAACAACATAGTATTTTGCTATACGAAACCTAAAATGCGCGAATTGGATTTTAATTTGCCCAATTTTTACATTAAAAGATTAAAAAACATTAACATTATTTACTAAACAATAAAAATTTACAAATATTCTCATTTGAAAATTGTTTCGGCTAACAAAATATTACTAATATGTTACTAATTTATAAAGCCAAAAATTTTGTTTTATTAAAAATTTAAGCACGGGCGGGGCCGCGGGTAATTTAGTAGTAATTATAATAAAGGTTATATCTGTACATTTTTTTTTTGGATAAAACTACGTATTTTAAAAACACATGGCGACATCTATTGTCAAATAGCTAAATAACACATAAATAAATTTTCATTAAAATAACTATTTTAATGAATAAAATAGCGCTGTTAATATTTCTTTTAAGATAAGTTTTTTTTAATAGTTTTAACATAATATATAAGTAAGTTACCTTGCTATAATATTAATAGTATCAGCGTGCTTTTACTTTAACCAGTTTTTGTATTTTTTCTCAGAAATGAGATATTTTCCTGCGGTAAAAAGAATCCTGTGTGTTGACCCGGATAACCTGCTATTACCATACCAAATTTCATAACAATCCCTCTAGTGGTTTGTCACATACAGACAGACAGAAAAAATTCTAAAAACTATAGATTCGGGCTCTATATCGCTAATAATGAATATTTCAATAAGATTTTCCGAAAAAATATTGAGTTTACAGGTTCGGCTTACTTACAATTTTATTGTATGTATAGTTACTAATTTATGAAGCGAAAAAGTTTGCTTTACTGATAATTTAAACACGGGCAGAGCCGCGGGTGATTTAGTAGTAATTCTAATAAAATCGAAAAAAGGTCATATCTGTACATTAATTTTTTTGGAATTAAAACTATGTATTTTAAAAACACATGGCGACATCTATTGTCGAATATCTAAATAACACATAAATAAATATTAATTAAAATAACTATTTTAATAGATAAAATAGCGCTTTTGATAATTTGATTTTCAAGATAAGCTATTTTTATAGTTTTTACCATATTTTGTAAGTTACCTTGCTAAACTGTTTACAAATAGTATCGTCGTGGTTTTGTTCCTACCAGTTTTTGTATTTTTTTTCAGAAATGAGATATTTTCTCGCGGTAAAAAGTATCCTATATGTTGACCCGGATAACCAGCTATCATCATACCAAATTTCATCAAAATCCCTCCAGTGGTTTTTCTGTGATGCGGTAACAGACAGACAGACAGACAGACAGACAGACAGACAGACAGACAAAAATTCTAAAAACTATAGATTCGGCCTCTGCATCGATAATAATGTCTATTTTAATAAGATTTTCCAAAAAATATTTAATGTACAGATTCGGCTTAGTTAGAATTTTATAATATGTATAGAAAGTGTTTTGAGACAAGCATATCTTTATTAAAAGTATGTCTATACATATTTTTCAATAAAGAACTGTAATACTCGTATATTTGACTATTAAATTTATATGTACGGTTTATTCTATTATGTTATTTCTCGTAGCGATATGTAATTTAAGTAAAGAAGGTATTATTAGAATCCATCAAAGTTAGATAGGCAATAAAGAGAGTAGAAGGTTACTCTGCGCTGCCAAGACTTACTCAGTTTATTTGCTAGTATAAAGTAAGCTCTATGTAGCCTTCATAGAGTTCATTCTAATATAGAACCCTATTGAAACGGTTTGTATAAAAAGTTGCATTGTTTACGAACAGGCTCACATCTCCAATCGCGTGTAATGTATTTATGATTATTGTTTGAGCCGGTGGAAGGAAAAGTAAAATAAAGTATATCTAAAGGTGCGTTATATTAGAGAAGGGGTTAAGGGATTTCAGAGCCATTTGCTACGTAATTTGTACTACATGCCTTTTACTCCCCTGAATAAAGATTTGTAAACAAGCATTTAGTAATAAGTTTTTTATTTTAATTAAATACCTATAATCTATACGAATATCTTTTCTAATAATCATTATTAATATTTAAACATATTATTTTTATATTATTTAAAGATAGTAAGTAGTAAGTTTTTATTTTTTCTAAGTGATATTATATTTTCCTATTCCTGATATAATTATGTACGACAGATAAGTAGCCCGAGAGGAATCCCTCGCATTTATACGAAAGAAGATTTCATACCGCCCGATCATAAGCACTCAACTAAGTCTATTGACAAGCAAACATTGTATATTAGCTGATGCCCTAAATATTGGAGGCCCATCTTAATCCGGTGGTGGTGAGACCAAGCCGCTCCTTAATCCATCACGTAACCGGGAGCCGTCGAGAAATCGTGTTACATCAACGAAAAATGTATTAGAGGGGGTGAACCCCCCTCGATCGGACAAACTTTGCTAATACCACCCTCTAACATAATCGCAGAGCCTTTTACGAGAGGAATTTATGGGGATGGTCCCGATTTCTTACTGTATTTATGGCGAACGTGGCGCTTACGTGCCGGTATGGCTGGGTGGTTAATTAGATGACGCAAAAACTCTGACTTAAATGGTGTTCACAAACTCTGAGTAGCAATATTTTCAGCAAGAATATAATAATTTTATCAATAATTTAGAGCGATTTCGTTTAAAAGAATAATATAAAATTCAAATAAAGTATTTGTGAAGTAGCTTTTCAGAATTCGTAAGAACTTGCATATATTTTTTGGATAAAGACTGTTTTCTGTATCACTTCAATTTTTTTAATTCATTTATTATTAACAACAAAATCTATTTATCGCTTGTATACATTCGAATTTTCCTTACTATTCTTAGTAATATTTTACTCGGAATCTTGCAGCTTCAGCTTATTGAATAGAACTTTATTGACGTTACTGTCGGACTTACCAAGTTATCGATAGCAATCTACCCAGTATTTGAAGCGGTAGACGTCAAAGTTGTGAAGTCTTAGTAAGTCAGGCCTCAGGTGAGAATGTGCTGGTCGTGGGCAGAGGTAAGCTTGTTCACTGATATTATGTATCAAAATATATTCAAAGTAGAATAAATTATGCTGAATAGATATTTATATTGTTATAATTTAGTAGTTGTAAGGATAAATAAAAATCATACTTTATTACTTTCTTTGTATACAACACGTCACGTTTGTTTTTTTTTGTTTTTTTTTTTTTTTATAAATATGAGAACGAATATATTGAATTAACATTTTAATTTGCTAATAGGTTTTAAATTTAATTTCATTTTATGTTTATTACGATATTTCTATTTTTCATGTAAATAGCAAAAATATGTTAAAACATAGGAAAACTGTACTTTCTATCTGGAAAATTAAAGACTCGAAAAAGGTTCGCGAAAACTATTATCATGATTACCCAATAGCCCATGTGTGTTTTCAACAAAGCTAAAATAAAGAACATGTAGGCGCTAAATTCTTGTTACGTCTTGTTTTTATAATTTAATTCAAGAAGATAATAATTGTAATTCATTTCTGAAATTATGTTTCAAATGAATATGTTGTATTAAGACGACGACGACACGTTTGGCTCAGTTTGTAGCGACCCTACTTGCTGTGCCAACGGTCGCGGGTTCGAGTCCCACTGGGGGTATTCATTTGTGTGGTAATCACGAATGATTGTACTCCAGTCAAGGGTGTTTATATTTATAATATTATGTATGTATTTGAAGTGTAGTGTATCAACTATCTGGTATCTATAACACAAGCCTCGTAGCTTACCATGGAATTTGATGGTGCTGTGTGTTAATGTCCCAACATATTTATTTAATACTAGCATTTCCCGCGGCTCCGCCCGCGTTCAGATGATCAAAAACCAAATTCTTAGGTTTTACACATTAGTATACTCTTACATTATACATTAATTTCATTGCGCACCGCATGATTGGTAAATAATGGCAGAGATTGACAATGCCACAAAGGTTCCTCCGTTAAATTGAACTTTTTGTTTTAGCAATAACATTTATGTATGTCTATACTTCTGTTTGTTTGTTTTTTAGTTTTTCACGATAAACTCTCAAACTACGGAATTAATTTTAATCATTTTTTACTAATAGACAGCTATAGATTAATTTAATATATAGCTGATTATTTAAATTATATAATGATAACTTTTCTTAATTAGCGGTAGTTAGTAATATTTTCCAAAGAAAGTGTCGTGAAAGTGAAAGTCGATTTTCAAAAGAAAGTGTAATAAGTAAATAATTCTAAGCGAATACATTTCTTTATTTCATATGGCTCGGCTAATATGATTAAAGTCGTAAGCATTTTATTGTGTCCTTTAAGCCTTTACCTTCCAAGAAAAGGTGTCAAGAAAAAATGAAAAAGTTGAGGTATAACATAAAAATACTTTTTCATAGTTTTTGAGATATGAAATATTTTTAGTTACCCGCTTTGTCAGTTTAACAGCCATAAACTTGTTTTCCATAAAATGTTATAAAATAATATAAATTGAACTTATTTTTACGGTATAAAAATGAGTAGGTATTGTGGAAACGTAAATATTATTCGTATTTATTTTAGTGTAAACCACACAAAACACGTAAGTAGGAAAAACAACATAGCAATTTGCTATACGAAACCTAAAATGCGCGAATTGGATTTACATTTGCCCCATTTTTACATTAAAAGATTAAAAAACATTAACATTATTTACTAAACAATAAAAATTTACAAATATTCTCATTTGAAAATTGTTTCGGCCAACAAAATATTACTAATATGTTACTAATTTATAAAGCCAAAAAGTTTGTTTTATTAAAAATTTAAGCACGGGCGGGGCCGCGGGTAATTTAGTAGTAATTATAGTAAAGTCATAGAAAGGTTATATCTGTACATTTTTTTTTGGATAAAACTACGTATTTTAAAAACACATGGCGACATCTATTGTCAAATAGCTAAATAACACATAAATAAATTTTCATTAAAATAACTATTTTAATGAATAAAATAGCGCTGTTAATATTTCTTTTAAGATAAGTTTTATTTAATAGTTTTAACATAATATGTAAGTAAGTTACCTTGCTAAAATATTAATAGCATCATCGTGCTTTTACTTTAACCAGTTTTTGTATTTTTTCTCAGAAATGAGATATTTTCCTGCGGTAAAAAGAATCCTATGTGTTGACCCGGATAACCTGCTATTACCATACCAAATTTCATAAAAATCCCTCTAGAGGTTTTTCTGTGATGCGGTCACATACAGACAGACAGAAAAAATTCTAAAAACTATAGATTCGGGCTCTATATCGCTAATAATGAATATTTCAATAAGATTTTCCGAAAAAATATTGAATTTAGGGGTTCGGCTTAGTTACAATTTTATTGTATGTATAGTTACTAATTTATGAAGCGAAAAAGTTTGCTTTACTGATAATTTAAACACGGGCGGAGCCGCGGGTGACTTAGTAGTAATTCTAATAAAATCGAAAAAAGGTCATATCTGTACATTAATTTTTTTGGAATTAAAACTATGTATTTCAAAAACACATGGCGACATCTATTGTCGAATATCTAAATAACACATAAATAAATATTAATTAAAATAACTATTTTAATGGATAAAATAGCGCTTTTGATAATTTGATTTTCAAGATAAGCTATTTTTATAGTTTTTACCATATTTTGTAAGTTACCTTGCTATACTGTTTACAAATAGTATCGTCGTGGTTTTGTTCCTACCAGTTTTTGTATTTTTTTTCAGAAATGAGATATTTTCTCGCGGTAAAAAGTATCCTATATGTTGACCCGGATAACCAGCTATCATCATACCAAATTTCATCAAAATCCCTCCAGTGGTTTTTCTGTGATGCGGTAACAGACAGACAGACAGACAGACAGACAGACAGACAAAAATTCTAAAAACTATAGATTCGGGCTCTGCATCGATAAAAATGTCTATTTCAATAAGATTTTCCAAAAAATATTTAATGTACAGATTCGGCTTAGTTAGAATTTTATAATATGTATAGAAGAACAACACCAAATACAAGTGAAAATATTTTAGTAGCTTCATGTGAGAGAATGTTGTTAATATTGATATAAAACAATTATAAACTTTATTTCATGGAATGAGTAGTGAAGCATTGTTAATTAATCAAAAGTTTTAAATAAAAATAGAAGAGTTAATTGAAAATTCATTACCATTCACAAAGTCCTTACCGGCCTATACCGAATCTTCACGCTTCAATTGATCCATTTTAAGCAAAATTAATTACTGGCTAGAGGATACACTATGATAGTTTGCGAAATTATTATTGTGAGGAGCAAAATTGTGTCCGAACAAGAAAATTAGTGAGCGTAAAACGGGGTGCGAATTTGGAAATCAAAGAGGGAAACTCATTCGTAGTCTATTGTAACTGAATATCATTTACATGGGACGATACTTATACATAATGTGTTAGAAATTGTTCAGTGTAGAATATTTGTATTGTACTTTCAAGATTTCTCGTTAACATGCTAGCTTAAAATTGTATTAAATAATAATATTCAAGAAACAGATATGTTTCTTATTAGATATGTATATATTGTTAAACGTATATACCTACTATAATATACTATATTGGCGTGAGATACTCTTACACTGTATACGTTTTGTTAATATGTATATTGTATGTATAATAAAATATTATTGATTTTTTCCAAAGAGTTTTCAAGAAATTTAAAAAAATAAATAAGTGATAATTTAAGTGAAACTTCTTTAGAATCGCTACGATTTGAAACAAGATGAAACAAAAATGCGTCACAACAAAGAGACAACAAAACAATACATAAATAAATAGGATAAAGCCGGCGAGAGAATGAGATAGAATACATTGCACAGGAAATCAAAAATAATGAAAATAATACTGAATAATGTATAATGTAATATATGTTTAATAAAATGTAAAATAACTTTTAAACTTGGTAAAAATATTATAAAAAAAAATTACAATTATCCTACCCTGATACATCATCATGATCGTCCATATTCATCTCATCCTCTCATAGGTTACTTTTCTGAAGCTTCACTTCAACCGTGTGTGAATTGCACAAACACAGTTTTTTATAAGTATTATACTTAGAATTTAATATAATTGTAACTAGAAAACAGTTTTTTGCGTAGGTTAAAGGTTAACCGGGGCTTCTATGGAAACCTCTGCGGCGTCTGCATCGAAATGTATGGGTGCCAGGGGAAACAGCTGAGATTTGAAACAATAGATTTATGACCGAACGGAAGATTTAAGATTATAATAAATTTCAACGCCATAGATATTGCAATTGCAAAGATGGAGCAATTTCGTTTTGGAAAGAGTAATATGTTAAGAAAATAAATAAGGAATAACTAAGTCAATTTATACGAAAGTTATTGTATTTCTTGAATATTTTTTAAAATGTTTTTATTGTATTAGGTAGGTTAGGTATTTGACCCACTTATAATTGTTATATCAACATTGAGCAGATGTATGGGTGTGTGGGTATAAGTGTGTACTTATATGGTCAGTTATGAGATTTTTTTTACATTATAGACAGAATTTTAGCTTTTAAATTTCTAATTATTATGAATTAACACATGATATTCTTATGTATGTACCTTAACATTAATCTAATACCTTTAAACGAGCAATTTTTGTATATTTATTTATTTATTTATACCGGCGATCTCGGAAACGGCTCTAAAACGATTTCACTGAAATTGGGTATGTGATGGTTTTAGCGGGTGAAAAATTCGAGTTTTCATGCGATTTTCTTTCGCATTATTTCCCTCAAAATGTGATCGCTACTTTCGTACGCTCGGGCGTAAACATCGTGGTCAAGCGGCCAAGGTGCAAGCTTGACAATCATAGGTGTCCGTCAGATACAAAGTTTCTACTTATTTTTTTTGTTTTTAAGCCAAATTAAAAAGAAAATTATACTCTTAGCCAAAAACTCCAAGCAAAGCTCGGTCGCACAGGTACTAATTATAATATATCATAATACTTTTTTAAAAGTACAGAAGATGCCATGTTGAATATTTTCACCAAGATTTCTTTTAATGTATAAAATACAGGGGTTATTACTATTTTAAATACTCAAATTACTACATTAAGCTACCTAAGATTGACGGCTCATAAGGCATAGAACCCTGAACCACGAGAGATTTAAGTATGAATTATGCGTACCGCTGGTGTACTTGATTTATGGCTATCTTGTATCATATTGTTTTGGATTTTTAAAAGGTTTTATAATTATAATTAGTTTATGTTAGAAAAGGTATATTAAGTATAGATATAATTTTTTACTATCTGTCTGGTTCTGTCTGTTACCTGCGATTTGTAAGATTTCTAAGAAAAAATGTTTCTTAAACTTTATAACTATCACTTAATTTAAGAAAATTCGAGAGAAATTAGTGTATATTTATATTATATTCATGTTTCATATAAACATAATTATACAAATAATGAATATAAACATCTATATACAGAATTCGAGGTAAATATTGAAAATCTAATATATTAATAGCCAACATTAAAACTAGCAACTAATTCGAGTTCGCAGTTTGCGCTGCATAAGTTAATTTCATTGTCTTCCCGCAGCTCACGAATAACGGCCGTAGTAAATCTCGGCAGACAACATCGCCTCACCTGGGGCCTTACCATGAACTCTTATAGCATGAATACTATAATCTTACTTTGAGTTTTCGTACCATGACGTCTTAAAAGCAAGGTTATTATAAGCTTGAAACATTCTTACTTTCTTAGCAGTTTTGTGACGTCACGACACCAAAATTACTAAGAAAATGTTATTATCGTTCATTCAATTCGTACCATGAGGTGAATTTTGACAAATAGCATTCTTACTTTTCTGTCATAATTAGCAATCTTGTAAAAGTTGTTGATACGTGACGGATGTATTATTATTTTCAAAATTTACAATATAAAAGGTAATTGATTGTGCCGGATAAATTGAGTAAAACCTATTATTTTCAAAAATCTATCGATTGATACACGTATTGTGTAATTTTAGTACTTCGGTAATTAATGTATACTTTAATTCTAGAAGTGTAATCATTTCGAAATACTTATGATAATAAAAGCTTATAAAGCAGAAGCTTGTAGAACACAAAATCTCGTTTTCAGCTATGTTTCGAATGTAACCTTTGTGACATCAATTGAGAAGAATTTACTAAGCAATATCTATTATAAAAAAAGTAAAACAAACTCTGTAGCGAGACTCTCTGATGAGAATTTACGTATGCGAAGGAAATATATTAAAGAAAAATACCTATAAAAACTTTATTTCTAGTTTAGTAATTCCTGTAGTACTTTTACTTTTAGTCTTTCCCTTTCGCATTTTCGACCCCCTACTCGCTTTACTTGATGCCTACATTACAAAATATTGAGGTTTAAGTGTGAATACATGAGAGGATAATAAACAGACAGACAGAATTACTTCCGCATTTATAATATTACTAAGAGTTTATATTATATTATCCAAAAAATATGTAAGAAGTTGGGTGGAAAGATTTCTATACGTATTATATAGACCCTTAGGTATGGAATCCTAAAAGAACTTATAAAAATTATAACAACTATGTATTTATAATAATATATTTATTTTTATAAAATAACAAAATATGTAATAAAGGAAACTCAATTACAGCATCGTAGCAATAATCAACGACACAGTACTTCTTTGATCAGCAGCAGAATTATTAGGCTACGTGGAGGTATTTTCTCCACTGATTCAGGGAAAAGTAGCACTTAAAATCCTAAAAAAACAATTTTAATTAAACGTTTTTAAAGTGTCTATTTTATTTTTGTGTTTATCAAACTGAAAAATTATAGCTTTATGATATTAAAAAAGTGTAGGTGATGATAATATAAGTTATATTAAATATTAAATTGAAATAAAAATCCAAAAATATTAAGCATTTTTTTCTTGCTTCTCCAAATGCTTCCTTTGCGAAGTACTTGTGAAACTATGTAGGCTAGTATTTCATTGATTTGAAAATTTATTTAATGAATAAAACGTTTCAGTACACCTTACCTTGTTTCTTACTGTTAATTCATATAGTACAAATTACTAATAAAATAAGTCCAACATGTTTTATTCTAATCTAAAAGCTCACATAAACAAACTATCATCTCATTGACTCTTAATTTTCGCTCGTCGTCAGACAAGTAAACAAATAGTCAGACGGTTGTCAAGTAAATAGTTTGTTCCGAATTTTGTATCACAATTTAGCCGTAATTTATTTTATTTTCTTTTCTAATAGTTTTCCTAATTTTTAAAACTATACTAAAATTATTTGTATAAATAATATAAAACAGACATAGATTGCGTATATTTTGTGTAAAACATGTACATTTGAAATTAAATAATATAATATTTTTCTTTAATTTTATCCTAGGTAAGTACTAATCATATTTACGAACGACTCTCGGAGTGACAGGGATAACGCTATACAACTTATATAGCACTATTTCTTTTCTTTTATAGGAGGAAATAGACAAATCATTCGTTCTGTCGCATCACTAAACAATTTTAAAACAAGCTTGCTTTTTAAAGGTCATGGTACGAATAAAAGTAAGATTATTGTAATCTTGAAACAAAACAGTCTTGAAGTATGAATGTTTTAAAATAGGTGATGGTAAGGCCCCTGCACTCATTATATTTACGCCGCAATAATAAAACTTTTCAACTCTCTGTGAATATTGAATTCGTTGCGGCGTGGAGTGAGGCGGTCGCCTTAGTTATTGCCGTCAGTTATGCAATATGCTCTGTAGGTTTTAATAAAGGCCCGGGTAAGGGCGTTTCGAAAGTTTTCGTTCGCGAAGGCGGCTATTGCGAACGGCGCAATAGTCCTGCAAAGCCTGAGTTGAAACGTTTCGCCTAATACCTGCATGTTACATTCGTGTTTAGCTCTTTGTTGTAGACTTGATTATACAGGATGCTGTTTAGATGTAGCGTAAGTTTTAGTTTAGTGTGAGGTCCTTTAATATGTTCATTGTTAATGAGACAGTAACTGTATAACTAAAGAAATAAATAAAGACATTTTAACAATAATGTAACTTTCACCTCTTTACAGGAATGGCAAGTAAAAAATAAGGCTTTCATTTTTGACAAATCTAGACCCTATAAATTTTATATAGGTCATTTTTAAGCCAATAAAATTAAACATATTATGATGAACGCGTCTATGTACCTTTGTAAATATCTAATATATCTACAAAAGCATAGTATGAAATGTTCTAGAACTAGCAATATAACAAAATGTAATGTTTTGAAATTAAATATTATTTAAAAACTTTACATCACACACTTATGTAATACTGTAATTATTTATTTGATAAATAAACAGGCAACAAACATCAACACGCATTAACTTATCGAATCGACAAAGCCCAGGAACCTTGAGTGAAAAGTTATTCTGTTAATAGCGCCGTCTCGTCAGATAAATAGGATATTAGAAGTGCACCTCTAACGGGTGAAACGTGATCTAATATCGACTAGACTGTTAAATATTTCCCGTTTTCCTTGAAGTCTCATATTACATAAGCATAAAATACCTGTATTGAGAAATATTTTATAGTTAATCAGTGTACTTATAAAATTATTAATGTAACATATTAAAATGGCAAGATGCTTTGATGAGCATATGAAATAAATAAAAAAGTGTAGGTATTGGATATGTATATATATATATATATATATATATATATATATATATATATATATAATCATATAATATATATATGTATATATAATATATATATATATATATTATATGTATAATCACGTTTACTAACAATCTATATTACTATATTAACATGATAATGTCTGAATCTACTAATAGGCTAACATTAATTTTTTATAAATATACATAATATATTATTAATAAATTAATAAATAATAAATAATTAAATATACATAATATATTGTGTATCAATAATTTTATTGGTTTTTTTTTACTAAAATGGTTATAGTATATAGTCAGAGTACTATTATCAGACTAGTCTACACATACAATAAAATTCTACCAGAGTCCAATCTGTACATTAAATATTTTTTGGGAAATCTTATTGAAATAGCCATTATTATCGAAAAAGAGGCCTAATCTATAGTTTTTGGAATTTTTGTCTGTCTGTCTGTCTAGGAACACATTACGAGAAAATCACTGGACATATTTCGGTAAAATTTGGTATTATGATAGCTGGTTATCCGGGACAACATATCGCGGTGTAAGAGTCAGATGAACGTATATACATTTTCTCAATTTTACAGGAGACCAAAAATACTGGTTGAATTCGCCACTTCAAACTTTGCCAGCTTTTTAATAGAGATAATATACAATTAACGAAAGAAAAATATATACTGTTATATTGGCATACTATTAGAGCTCTTAAATAGTTAACATTTATTTATTTATACCTGATTATATAGACACAATATATATTTTTTTGAAATTCGGTTGACATACGTTAGTGTGGCCCTTACCTTTTTTTAAACTTTTGTTGTCATCATACTTAAATACGTCATTTTTGAACTTAGTTTTTATTTAATGTTAAGAGATGAAATGAGTAAATAAAAATAAATGGCTTGTCAATTGAAAACATAATCTTTATTTTACTTCTAAAAATATAATTTTAATAAAAGAGCATATAATCAACCAGTAGAATAATATTACTTAAGTATCTTCGTCATCACCTGTTGTTTCAAATGAAAATCCTTCATAAAAACTGTGGTATTGTGTTGGAATGATACCTTGTCTGCATAAATCTTGTAAATCTTCATACTTTTCAGCGGAAATGGGCAATGGTTTGTCATATGCATTTTTCAACGAAATTTTTTCAGCAGGTAATCTTTTGCCTCTTCTAATAATCTCAATCATTTTAAAATCGTTATCATCCAGTTCATATTTAAAGTATATATGTTTACTATCTTCTTTGCGATATTGTAGCCATCTTATTTTAAGCCAGTTGACAGAATTTCTATCACTATCCACCTTAGCATTTTTGACTAATACTGTTTTTAAGTATTTAATGTCTACGAAGTCTTCTGTTCCCATTTCAAGGACGTCATAGGGATTTTTCCGCGAAGCTTTTCTTATTATTGTATAGAATCTGGGGTCCGCTTGACCTCTACGTTTGCGTTTACGATTTTGATGGCCAGGAATAACAGATTCAACCCCAGCAATATCAGTAGTATTACTTTTTATATTTATATCAAAATTTTCTCTGTTATCAGAATGAGGAACATCTTGGATCATAACATCATTTGTTTTAACTTTGTTTCTTGTTTTTGAAGTTGAAAAGTCACTATGAATGAATGAATGAATAGTATAGGGCAAGCCTCAGTTACAGTTACTCAGTTACACTTAGTCCAGTTAAAACCAAAATATATTAAAGATTCCTCACCTGTCCGAAAATATGATTGAATTCGTTGTTGAGAACCTGAGAGGGTTCTCTTTGTTCCAGCGATGCCAAAATCTTCCAAGTTCGGCTATTTTTCTTCATTTTATTAAATATTATATATTATTTTCACTGATAACACTATAATTTTGAAGTAAAAAACAAAACAGTAATCTCAAAACTTTAAATAAGGGAACTCCCTGCACTGCGTGTTTCAACTTGCTTAGACCTTACATCAACTTTTAGGTGCCATACTAACGTATGTTTATAGGTATTAGTCAATGGACAGTAATAATATTATCAAAGAAAATAGTACCACCACAATAACGTATATCGTATTACATCGTTTTGGTCATACAATTTAATCATTTATTTTATAAAAATGTTTATGCCAATAAAACGTAACTAGATAAACGTTGTTTTGGCTCTCCAAATTTAGCATAAAAACACATTCTTGTAACCCCCGAAACAACGTATAAGCTTTTACGTTGATATGGTTCATATAATATTGTGAACCAAACAATATTCTATGATTAAAAATATTGTTATTGCAATTACGTTCCTATAGCCCTAACTAATAATAAGATAATTAAAACTAATTTAGCGGTACTCATAATACGTTTTTCTGGTCCTATTGAAAGTGGTTCTTATACTATTACGTTTTTTTAGAATTTGTAAAGTATTGAATATACTGTTACGTCGTTTTGGCATTTCATAAAGGACCACATTCTGACCCGTTTTGTGAAAAAAAAACGATTTTTGATTTTTTTGTAGATACGTTCATCTGGTTCTTATACCGCGATATAGCATACTTTTTACTGCAGAAAAATATCTCATCTCTGAGAACTTTATACTAAACGTTAAAACGTAACTAGGGACTAACCATATTATTCTCATATTGTTATTTGTACGATATCAAAGGCTAAGCAACCTACAAAAAAATATACCTATATATGTGGTAATATTTTTACACGCTTGTCTCCGTGACAACTTAATAATTTTAAAGAATTCTTTTTCGCGGAAAAAGTACTAGCAAAATATTCTCGTGGGATAGAAAATAAAAGAGAAATAACAACACATTAACGTGATTTTTTAAATAAAATATACATTATTTATTTTATATATATATTAAATATCTATCTCATCTAATCTAAGAAAGTATTATTAAGAAAATGCACAGAAAAAAGAAAGTAAAATTAAAAGAAAATACCGTTAACGTGACCTCAAAAGAGGAAATTTGTATCTACGTAGCATAAATATTTTATACATTAAATAATACCAATCAAAAATTATGTCAAATCTTCATCACTTCTGTACCACAGAGATCATCTTGATTACTAAAAAACAGAAATTATTCAATATTCTTATTAAAAATATTTATAGAAAGGGGTGTATTACGTGTACACCTGCAAAGGAAATTGCATTAGACTCAGTCACCGTGCGCCGCTTTGAGTTTATCTATTTACTTACACCAGCATTATACACAGCAAACGAGCGATAAATAACAGCTGACAACTCTATTAATAATATTTTTTGGCCAATTCTCAATAACATTTTTAACATATACTTAAAATATAACATTTGAAGAAAAAAGTAATATTAAATATATAATTATTTCTTTACTCATGTGGTACGCTTATGGCATATTAAAAATCTAAGGAGATTTAGTTTGTTTATCTATGCAGATAAATAAAATTTAAGTGTCTGTTTGTTGTGTCAAAATAACAGCTTTTTACTAAATGCATACGGATGTATACACGGTATATATACCAAAACAACATTTTTTACAATTTATGTCTGTCTGTCTGTCTGTTTGTTCCGGCTAATCTCCGAAAAAGCTGGACCGATTTTGACGGGACTTTCACTGGCAGATAGCTGATGTTATAAGGAGTAACTTAGGCTACTTTTATTTTAGAAAAAGAATCAGGGTTCCGCGAAAAACAATTAAAACCCATGAAATTGTGAACAGAATCCGCGTACGGCGTACGCACCCGAGCAAAGCGAGGGTAAATCGCTATATAATTTAAATGAATATCTTAGGAGTAGCATGCTACTATTTATGTATAAACATAGCTAACCGTGAAGACGTACCTAGGGACGAACGCGAGCGAAGCGAGCGTGAGTCGCTAGTAATAAATAAATTATAAAATCGATTCCGAAAAAATATTTCGAACTTTTTCATACACTCTACTTATTTGTATATTTCATCGAGATATAAAAAGACCAATTATATTCTAAATTTACCAAAATACATTTCTTCACAAAACTTCTGTGAACGTACAATAGAATAAACAGTATTTAACAGCTCGTCTACACTGTATCATAGCGATAGCCCATTTGCTTATGGGCATGTAAAACACAAAGGTGCATGGGTGCATCGAATTCCGTGACGTGAAGGCCTTCAAAAGTTCCGCGTTTGAAGCCGAGCCGCGGATGTTCTGCAGGAAATTGAAGTCACCTCGACTCGCTCCAACAATGCTTTGTTAAAGAACATCTAATTTATCTGTTCGACTTGTTTTGCGGAATCTCGTTTGAAATTGAATATCGATTTTTCATATCCGCTCGCCTTTACCTAGAAAAGTCTATGTCGAATACTGAAAATATGACTTTTCAAATTATAAAACTTTTAAGGCTTATTACAATTAGATTTATGTGTCATCTTTTTTTTTAATGCTATTCAGTCTTATTCGAACTATAGTGCTCCCAATAGTGAAAACAAAAAGGCTAATACATAAAAATGTTGTTGCTGAGTTTCTTTCGCCAGTTCTTCTCAAGTCTGAGGCTTCTTCTTTCCGAACTGGAAGTAGACTCATGACGTTCAGTAAAACAATCTAATAATTTAATGCTCAATAAAATATTTTGAATTTGAATTTGTTATGTAAATTATAATATTAATAAACTATAGACAGGCATTGACACTAACTATATTTGTATTTTACTTTCACGTATTCAAATATATGGAGATGATAAGAGGTTCGGTGTGACACAGACCGCGAAAGATTTACCGGCTGTTACACGCACGCTATTGTAAATGTTAGCTCGCGAAACTCATCAATTCCGCTCAAACTTAATAAAATACTTGGCGCTTAATTGAAAATGAATACTGGCGTCGATGCGATCGATAAAATATTCCACAGCTTTAATCCGCGATAATGAAGCCGCCCTCGAAGGGTTGGCGAGGGGCCCAGTAATAAATGTTGCGTCCCAAATTTAAAATCAAAGTGCGGAATAAATTTTGATTAAGCGATTAGCTAGACCCTGTGAGGTGTTTGCGTTTCTTCGCGCTTATATTACTAGGACAATATCCTACGATAATCTCGATCGCAAGACAAATGGAAGGCAACGAAGATTACCCTTAGTCCTTTGAAATATGATTTATGATTAAAACTGGTGCCTGAAAATATTTTAAATTATAATATGAAATTATATGTATGTACAAGAAATAACATTAATATTTGTTAACAAGGTGTTCTCTGATTATTATCTAATATAAACTAGCTGTTGCCTACAGCTTTACTCGCGTATGTTATATTGTTACAGCTACTAAATATGACGTCTTGGTTTTTGATTTGCAGATTAAATAAAAAAATATAAATTCAGTCATACCGTCCATTCATAACCGTCAAGCTATTTTTGAGTCAACGTGATTAAGCACGACACAGTCGATCTTAAACTTATGATGCTGATAACATATAATATATGAGAAAAAATATATTATATGAGTGTTAAATCTCTTGTGACCTTCAAGTCCATGAGGCAAACAGCTTCCTGATTAAAAAACTAATGAATGCGTGTTTATAATTAAATTTGCCGAAATTATTAAATTTTAGTACTAGTACCTGGCGACCGAGCTTCGCTCGGTGTTCTTTTTTGTTATATCATATTTTTTAGATTAAAAAAAAACTAAAAACTTGGATAAATACAACAAAAAAAGTAGAACTTTGTATCCAATATCCAATATGATCCATATAATGTTAATCTTGCACCTTGGTCGCTTGACCACGATGCGTATGCCTGAGTGTAAGAAATACGAACATAAATATCGAACATATTCTGCGTAGAATAATGCAAAAGGAAACCGCATGAAAACTCGAAAACACGCGTTTTCCCAGACATGAGACCAATCCAGATCGATTTTTCGCCCCTGAAAGCCCCCTCATACCAAATTTCAGCGAAATCGTTAGAGCCGTTTCCGAGATCGCCGGTATAAATAAATATATAAAGATATAAATATACAAGAATTGCTCGTTTAAATATATAAGATTCGAGTTTCCCACGTAACGGATGCGTCGATATGTACTCGAGTCGTGCCACGCTTGATTAACGCGACGATTATGTGCAGTTGAGATTCATTATCATTTTATTCATGCACTTTCAGGGCTGGATTTATTAGCTTGAATCGTCTAGATATTAGGAATTACCTGAGTTCGTTAGAATATGGAACTAGCTCTTTATGTGATACTAGCGACTCCCCCTCGCTTCGTTCGGGTTCGCCCCTAGCTTGGATATAGTAAAATGGATATAGTATGTTATCCTTAAGAGATAGACATATGCCATTGTGGACTTTTTTGTAGACCTTTTTAAGGTGTATAATATTGTAGTACATTATTTTGATCTATCTCGTAGGGTTCAGCCAGCGTTTGCAATGTAAGCGCAAAAAAATGTGTTTATTTACGACATCACATTAGAAACCTCTAAAATTATCAGCGTTTCTCTACTATATTATACATATAAACCTTCCTCTTAAATCACCCTATCTATTAAAAAAAAACCTTATATTTTTTTCCAAACGTGCCAAAAGAAGTATAACTTCAAAAAATAATAAAAATTATTCACCAAGTGATGACGGGATAGCACATTTGATATTATGTGCAAAATATTAGATGGCCTATGCAACTATCATTTGTTTTTTCTTGCAAAAATTATAATAAATTAATTATGAATTTTAACGTAAGAATTAGATCCACAATGGGCAAGTTAGTAACAACGTCACCAAAGCAAATTATTATTTAGCTCTAATTGAAGACGCGTTTATTTATGTAGAAAACAAGCTATTATCCATTGTATTAATTCCAGAACGGAGCTCTTGTCATATAGTTAATTATACTACGTAAAATCTGATTTATGTTTTCTGCTTCGAAAACAAACACTATTCTAAGAGGCAAGTACGTAGAGTTTTACAAAATTTACACTCAAGATAGAGTCACGATATGCTAAATTTTAGCTCTGTTTGGTTATATTTGCAGCTAAATTACTAGGAGAGTGCATCATATATTCACAGTTAATTACCTGAGGTGAGATTTGATTTACTACTGCGTCTGGTTTAAAGGGTTTACTGAACTTTATTGCTTTAAAATGTAAACGTAAGTTTTTCATCGACGAAATTTTTAATCATTGAATTTAAATATATGTATCGTATATAATTGATAATAAGTTTTATTTGTGTTTAGTATTTATTAATCCCTACAAGCTATTTAAGTAAAGTAATACATTTCTTTAGTCATATTTTCTTAGCTATCATTCGCGAGAGCAGTATGTATCCTTTAACGCAGAGTAGTTCACCTAATAAGCCCGCACTCCGGTTAATGAGTTTACTGCATCCTGCAAACTTTTTAAAAGTGTAAAACTTCTCGCTCGCTAAACCTTTGCAGCTCGCCAATTAACTTACCTGTTCGGCACACTCTGCAAATTAAATATTTGTATTTATTTTGTTATTACTACGAATAAGTTCTATTCGAATAGCCTTTCATTTGGTACCTTTGCACCTAAAGAAATGTGAATTGTAAATTTTTTACGTTATAAAATTGCATTTTTTTGTTCAATTAATCATTTTCAAAGAATTTATATACATGAATGGATGTACTTATGTATTTACGAGTATGTTACTAGCTTGATCTGAACGATTATATACTAATTGCATAGCGATGCGATAAGAGTGATAGTAGTATATAGTTAACACCAGATTTTTCACTTATAACATATAAGTTACCCATCCATCAAATTGTAAGCTGACTAACTTACTAGCAGTTTTACTCAGCAAGTGTGACCTTAAACGGAGACTGAAAAGGCTTTCAATCGTGGATTTAATCAAGCTATGTAATATAGTTTAGCACAAAAGAAGAGGTTTCTTTATAAAAAAATACTTCTCACCGCCTTTTCCTACACTATATCTACTTAAAGAAGACTGACTCATTGCAGATCAAAGTTGAAAAAAAAAATGTCGAACAAAATGATTGGGAAACCAGCCCCAACCAATAACCATCTTTTACGAACGTCAGTAGGAAGGTAGTTTTAAATATTTCTCTTGCATTTTATTCATGGGATAAGAAAATTTATTACTCTTTATACTTAGTGTCAATAAAAAAGTTGGCTGGTAGTAAAAAAAAAAACAAAACATTTTTCATTCAACCCGTCCGTAATCCAGTAGCACCAGGGAGTTGTAACGAAGTTACTCGGTCCATTTCTCAATTTTCTCGGTACAACAAGCCCCTATTCTAAGATGGACGCACAAAAGATACACCTAACCCTTCGACAGCCCGCGGCTTCATGCAAAAGTCAGATACTGCGGCTCGATTCTGTTTTATTGCTTCATGAAGAATTTTGCGGGGTCTATCGTTACATTAGCGATCAGATTTTACGGATATTTTATCTCTATAACGTTCAAGAATGGTTATATTCAGTGATTCTCGCATATCTAATTTACATAATTTAATTTTTTGTACCTATACCTTATTTCTATACAAAAATAAATTGTAACTTTTTTTGTTATAAATTGTTATAAATAAAAAAAAAACTCGGGAGTTATAGATTTACACTATAAAGTTAATATTAATTATATTCTTAAAGACATTTGATCAAAGTTGAAATAATTTTTTATGACTTCTACGTTATGGTATAATTGGGCACAATTTTGAACAAAAGTTAGCTTTAGCTTTGAGCTACCGCCATCAACAATAAATATCTTAAAGACGAGGCACTATAATGTCTTGTCTAAGACGAAAAAAAAATCCCCGACAAAAAATATGATATTTTAGAAAAAAAAGGCCAATGCAAATAGTTTCTCTATATTTTCATTTTATATAAAACATTTAAGTTGAAGCACGCTAAAATTAGACTGGTAGCCGTCAGTGTGGTGGCATCCGTTTCCTCAGCATTATATTAAATTTTATTATCGCTATGGACTAAGTAATGGGAATATCGTGTAAGGCGGCCGTCCGGAGCCCTGCGGCGTCGGGGAGTTTGAGTGGGGGGTGATTAAAATTTCGGCTACCGTTGATGACACAACACTGCAGGATTAATAGAGGTTTTATGAGTGGATTACATTACTTCGAGTCGCTTGAAGTGCTGTGATTTTGTTTGTTAGGCTAATATACGGAATAAATGTGTAGAATGACAAAGCTACTGCTAGTCGGATTATGCTTGTTTATTGTTTTGGTATGAGATAATGTTAGATGTCTTATAGAGATGATGTACTACATACACTAGTGTACTGGATATAATCGTAGTATAACGTTGTATCTACACTAACTAATTACAGCATGCAATAGTAATGTGCTTGAGGTACTCGATGGCCACATTGGACGATTTATTTGTTTGACCATATCATACTTTCTTAGTACTTTCTCATACTTACGCGAATATTTGACATTTTAAATAAAATAAATCTTTTCGAATTTTTTCGCGGATTTATTTTGATTTTTGGTTCCCGATATTTCGAATGCTTTATAGCAATCATAATCACGGCAGAGACTGATTTTAGACATCTCAAACTTTTTATTTAATATTATATATACTTAGTTGTCACAGATAGTGCCTACCCACAAAATATATAAAATGATTACAAAAATACAAAAATCGCATCAAAGCACCTTACTATGTTTGTTAATTTTAAAACATTTTTTATAATTTTAATAAGTTAAATAATTGAATATGATTTTTTTTTAATTTTAGCGTTTATTACCATATCAATTAAGTTAAGTATTTTACAGTCTAAATAAAGTACAGGATTGGCCACCACAGGTTAAGAATAGTAGATCGGATCAGTAGAAACCTATTCTCTATCAGCATAAATACTTACATTAAGGTATGATTTTAGATATAGAAATAATATCCAAAAGATTAAATTATTTTAATGCGATAGTTTGTCGAATGTACTGTATCTAATAATCTTTATATCTAATCTATCTAACATATTTAAATGAGCAATTTTTGTATATTTATTTATTTATACTGGCGATTTCGGAAACGGTTCTAACGATTTCGCTGAAATTTGGTATGTGGGGGTTTTCGGGGGCGAAAAATCGATCTAGATTAGTGTTATATCTAAGAAAACGCGTGTTTTCGAGTTTTCATGCGGTTTTATTTCGCACACAAAATATGGTCACTAATTTTGCAAGCGGCCAAGACGCAAGATTGACAATTACAGGTGTCCGGGATCGAATTCCGGTCGGATACAAGGGTTTTACTTTTGTTTTTTTTTGTATTTATTCAAGTTTCAGTTTTTTTTTAAAGAAAATTGTACGTTCAGATAAAAACTCCGAGTGAAGCTCGGTCGCCCAGGTACTATATAATATATTCTATGTATTATATCAAATATACTGTGTTTATTATAATGTATTACATGTCTCAATGTACGAGTAGAACGTTAATTTGTAAGATCTATGCTAATATTTATACTTTACTAACATTCAACATCTTACTTTATGATTCTGAAAAATTCTTCCGAGCAATCTTTACTTAAATTAAAGTATTGTTAGCGAAACACTTAAGAATAAAGGCGAAATAAAAATAAAAATAACCCAACAGAAGCAGTTAAGAACATTATCGAAGGCAAAACTATTCCCTATTCGAAATACGAGTAAAAAAGAAACAAACTTTTGACTATAAAAACGCTAAGAGGCTCTTAAGGAGAGATAAAGCTGAAAACAATCGTATTAGTCTCTGGGAAAAAGTAGGAACTTAGCTCATAAGCGAAAAAATGCGAACATTTATCAAATCCTCACTATAAACATTCTATTCAACTGCTTCTCAAACAAATGTTGGTTATATTATTGATATAATACTAAGCGATTTAAGATTACCTATTGCTAACAGCTTTGTAAGATTTTTATAATCATCATTTAAAATTGTATAAAAAATATTGCGTTTTAATTTTTTTTAAGGCAGATAGGAGCTCCCAGTTCATTTTCTTTAATTACTATCTTTAAAGGAGTCGGCGCATTTAATTATTTCCCAATAAATCTTGAACGCGCCGCTAGCCGCGTTGATCTTTCAAGTGTGAAGGTTTATTTAAGGGCAGCAATATTTTTTACTCCCCCGGTTTGAGCTCACTTCGTTATATTTATTAAAACATCGCCCGAGATTACAAAGTACACGATATTTTTTACACTAGAAGATGTGAAAACCAATTAAGGAGATAAAAAGAGTATCCAGCGAGGTGCCTGCATTAATTTCTTTTTTGCGGGGATTATTTTAAAATTGCATTATATTCTTGTTAAGACGCCGCCGCTCCCGTTTAATGATAGCACTACCCCTTTCTTTTTAATTGCCTCGGGCGATTGCGAAATGAGTAATCAGAAGGTGCTCGGCCATTACTGTGATAAAACTTTCCAATCTCAAAATCTAAATTCATATCAAAATGCTAAGCCATTCCTCAGGGAAAAGATTTTCTACAAGGTTTTATATTTTAAATATACTTGAATGTTGTCTTGTATGTTTGGGTCAAATGTTGCAAGTAACTTTGATGTAGTTAGTTTTCCTAATATAGAAATTAGCGGTAACTTGGTATATGTAGCTATGTATATAAAAAATAACACCATTCTGAACATTTTACGCGACACGCTTTTTAAGAATAAAGATTTTAAAATAAAATACTAAATTAATTTCAACAATAAAGTTATCTCAAGATAAGTATATTCAATTCAAGTCTAATTTTATTATGATCAATGAAGTATACTGTTAGTAAAAATGGTAGAGATATAGTTCATTTAGAAATGTACATATTTTAATAGAAACCTTAAGTTTGGTTCATTTTAGTACTGGTTTTAGTACAAAAAGTTTGTTTTAAAAATATTTTTATAATAATTTATTTTATTTCTTACCCTATCAAAACCAGCATTTGACAAATTATTGTAGGTATACAAATTTGCCTATATTGATAGTTTTTTGATATATCAGTTTTATAAAATGAAACTTTAACAAACATCGAAATTATTTATGTAGGGCGGCAACTACGGAAATGAAGATATAATTCCCACGCACAAACAAATCGTAGACGATAGTGCTACGTGAATGACAGGAACCGCTCAATTCGGGGCAAAGGCATGATATAAGTGTTCGTCAGAAGTGGTCACGATTACAACTGGGCCTAATTTCACATAAATTCGAATCCGTTTCCGAATAATGAGCTTTATTTCTTAAGAAATAAGATATTGATTGAATGTCTCGCTGACTTTGTTGATATCATTGCCGATATATTCAACAAATATAATGTTTTTTTGTTAATTTTTATTTAGACTTTATTGTTTAAGGCTTAGGGGTGTTTTGGGGTGCAAAAATAAGTTGGTTAGACGCAGTCTCGGTTTATTAATCATCGATGGTGGTGCGATAGGCGGTGCCTGGCGCGGGCGGCGCGCACGCATGCACTGTCAACACTACCCTAATGAACGGCAGTTATACAACGCACGTGATGCTAAATGTCGCTATACTTCCTGGTGTAATTTTATCGTAATTTGTGCGTATTTGTCATGTAAGAAGAAATATGGCTCTATCATGGAGAATTAAATATAACTAACCGAAATAGAATATAATTGATACATTTCTTAATTCGTAGACAGTACTACAGTTTTATGGTACCAAGTTACTATAATAAAATAAAAAAGCAATCATAATTTAGCGTAGTATTTGATTCTTTTTTATAATATAGCAAATGTTATTTGAAAATAAATAAATATTTAAAAATTATGAAGTTAATAACGTGATGTGCTTTATTTCCATTTAAAAATCCCATTCTTGTTATTCCATAACATCAGAATACAAGAAAATAAAAGCTCTAGAACATTGGCTGCGACGAATGTTAATTACTGTTCTTATTTATGTGACTGCAGCCGCTTGGGTTTCGTGACACAGCGACCGTCTTTGTAGGTACGAGGTAAATCGCGAAAGGCTTGCAGTCGCGGTAAGGCTGTCCTTATTGCATAATGAATAATTTGCTGCATGATCATTGTCATTATATATATATAATAAATATGTAAGTATGTTTGTTGGTTTGTCCATATTTTATGAAGCAGCAAACTAACACATATATATATGTAAATTTTTAATAGATATAGTTTATGAGCCGGATATAGGCTATTTTTTATCCGGATATATTAAGTCGTTCTCAATACAAAATTTGAGTAGTTTGTATGTAGGCGTCCGTCAAATCAAGGGCGGGTCACAAATATATTTTTTTTGGCGAATTTTGTTATATTACCGTATATATTATGTATCACACGGTACAAAGGTGTCCTTAGGCTCAGGCCTCTGCTTTGTAATCTTATAATTGCGCTTATTATCTCTTTTCTAGTTGTACAAATTGTCTAGGTTATTTTGATTCTTAGAAAATACAGTTAAATACCATATTTTGGAACTGAATTTGAAGATAATTAATATATTTAGCATTTTACATGACAATGTACCTACCTACCTACATCGTTATGATAATCATTCTCTTATACAGAGAAACATCATTTTATTTGATGATTTATTTATATGGAGTCTATTTTGTTAAATATTTAATTATAAGGAGCAAATTCATAGACCTTATACAGTAGTTTACTCTGGTGCATCAGTTGGCTGGTGTTTGTGCGCACGTGACAATGCGGCAGCGGCTCGGATTTCATATTTGATATATTGTGATTAACTTTATGAAATGCAAAGCACTGTACACACTTAGCCTTCCTATTTCATTAAGTTATACATATTTTAACAAATAAGTTTGTTCCATCTCTATCATATTGAACTTACAACTTATAAATCAAAGTAGAACGTTTATTATTATCACAGATCATATATAGAGTATTATTATCTTAGATTTTACAGTTTACTTATGGATAAATTTTACAGTTCACTTATTGAGTTGACTTTTTAATGGCGGAGTTGGCAGCTTCAAAATTTACTTAAACATTATTCAATTAAATTTTACACAATATAAATAAAGTTTAATTTTCTACAATGTAAATAAAATTTATAATTATTAAAATAATGTATGCATATCCAAAAATACAAGATTCATAAATAAGATCCCCAATATATCAAAGAGATTTCAGGTGAATTTCTTATAAAAAAATTCTGAAGTGCTTTTTTTGAATATTCCTTTGTAAATCATAAGAACGTTAATACTTCCCCTAAAACAATCCATGTAATGAGAACGCATAAAACAATGGTCTTTAATTTACGAGCTTTGGCTACGAAGACCGCTTGCGCTTTAGAACCACTTTTATACGATAATGTAAGCTTTAAGGGATAATAAAAATTACAATTGATTATTAATATATAGAAGTTACTTAAATTTTAGTAAAGTAGACATAAATAATAAATAAGTTTCATAAAATACATATTTCTAAAGAGCCAGCTTTGTTTAGTTTTTAAAGGATTTGTGAAATGTTTAGTTCCCGGATTTTTCTAGATTTTTTTATATACCTGATGAGTAGAGTAAATGAGCTCGAATGTTACAGGTTCTATACTACTTGGAGAAATAACAAACATGTTAAAACATGAAAAACTAACCTAACCAATTCTTTTCATTTGTGGGTTTCTTTTTTAAATCAAGACATTTATCAAAAGAGCGGAAACATATAAATCCAATATTGAAATATATTATAAGAAATATAAATTAAAATTTGAATGGGCGCGTAATTTGACAATAAAACGCAGCTGAGCCGCGCCCCAATCAGATGGCGATCTTGATAAACGACCACCGTGAGACTGCAGTCTTGGTACGAGTACATACTCGTACCTATGGGGCATGAGATGGCAAAATAGGGAAATTTATTATTGTTAAAAAGTATGCATAATTGTTTATTTAAAAAAATTAAAAACAACTTTTATTTAAAAACTTTAAAGCGTTGCGATATGTTTAATAGAAAGAGCAATAATATGATTAAAAGTAGTTTTATTCATGTTTATTTTAAATAAAATGCGTTCACAGCTACATATGTATGTATGGAAAGTAGTTTTTTTGTTTCGTACTCTAACTCTTTATTTTTGGGAAAAGTAATTTTGGATTTTTTAACCCTCAAAATGGTAGCATAATATAAAAAATACACGGCAATGACAGAATAGAAATAATTACTTCGTATCCCGGGCAAGGCAGTCGTATCGTTCTACTAGAGGCTTTTACGACGGAAAATACTACTGTCCTGTTCTATAATATACGAGAATTTAAGCGTAGAGCGAGATGGCTAAATGTTGCCTAAATAAAACATAACGGTTGAGAACACGAGCCATATTGCCTCGCTGGAAAAGTTTTAAAAAGTTTTCTTTGCGGACCCATTACAAGTACGAGTCTTTGTATGTGTGCTCGCTCGATACACGCGGTCGATAGTCCTATGATGCGTCAGGAGACAAAACTTATTTCCCATGTCGATACCAAAATAAGAAAATAAAATACTCCAATTCTTGTATCCTTATCGTAAACTTTGACTTGCCTAAACATGATATTTGGGATAAATCGATTTACTGAGCGACGTTATAGTCTGATTCATGATTAATTTTTTTTTCGTTCTTCGTGTTATTTTAAAATATTATGAATAGTACTCAAATTCAGGTTTTTTTAAATGTATAAAAAGTCGCAATGCTTTTTTTACTTTATATTTAAAATATTCTTTATACTTTTAAATTAGTAAAACAGAATAAAAACTTAGATATATAGTTTTGAGAATAATAAAAAATTGAAACGTTAATAAATTAAAATGAACTCATTTCGTTTGAAATTAAATGAGATCGTGTGACCTCAAATTGTGTCTGTTTGAGTAAAACCAACACACCGACACGCAGAACGTACACAACGAAAGTAGGTTTATTTCCATGAAAAAGTTTTGAAAATCGATGGCTTTAGCTCCTACGCTCCAAAACTTTTCCGTCATATAGCCATAAATACCCGTTGTACGCCCGCCGTGTTTTGCTTCTACACCAGTACACATCTAGCTATCGACGTCGAGTTCTCTTGTAATAGCAATGTTTTCTTGGTATTTAATATATTTGCTTTTGAGATGTATAATATTTTAACAGGTACATTTTTTCGACAAACATCTTATTTTTTTTAATTTTGTGAGATATTTTCCTGCGGACAGTTATTTATCTTATTTCCGTTACTAATTGGTTGTAAAAATTGGTAGTAATTTGTTTGGCTTTTATAAAAATAATGATTTGTAAAATATTTAAGTACATATTTTGTAAACAGCTTTATCCTATTCAGAAATGTCCACGTCAGCAATGCCAAAATTCGTGAAAATGCATTAACAATGATATTAAAATTTGTAGTCAGTTGGATCCAAACTCTGATTAATATACACAATAGCGTCATAAGTATTTCAATAGTTTGATATATTTACTAATGACACGCCAAAATTTTGCTCAGGCACGTCCCTAAAACTACCTTTTTAACGGAGTAACTAATCTTCCAAGGAAACCGCTAATGTATCAAGTTAAAAAGATGCTTATGTCACTTTCTGATCTATAAACTATTAACTATCACACTGTTCATCTAATTGACCAAGAAAAATCTATGGATGAGAGAGTCTGTGTATGTTTTTTTTTACTTCTGAATACTGTAATTGCTCTACGAATTTGAGTGAAATAGGGAACGCTTATATTTTTAATTAGTGGCTCACCCTCGCTTCGCTCAGGTTCACTTCTAGACAAACAAAAAAAAAACTATCCCACGGGAACCGTACATTTTTCTGATCTATTTGTTATTCTGATGTATGAACTATATTATAGTAAAATTTCATTAAAATCCAATCAGTAGTTTTTGTGTACTAAGCTGTATAAGGTACTATAGTTTTTTTACTATCCCACGGGAACTCTTTAATTTTCCGGGATAAAAATATCTAAAACGTTGATTGGGGATATAAGGTACCACCATGCAAAATTTAATTTAAGTCGGTCCAACAGTTTCAGAGATTGGCCCGTACAAACAGACAAACAGACAGAGAAGCAAAGAAATTGAAAAAATCTAGATTTGTTCTATTTCTCTTCTTACATCCTCCTGACTCGGTTTTTAGCATTTTTTTCTATGTACAGACATTCGACCTCTACAGTTTTACTATATGTATAGATTAAAACATAGACTTTATCGACGTATCTACTATACGAACGTCAGTCATGCCATTAATTAAAATTACATTTAAAATATTGGTTAAGTGAGGTTAGGTATATGATATCATACAAATATATAACAAAATTAGAACATGCGCGGAGATACAACATTAGCTGCAGCTAAGTTCTTGGGAGCAGTTTAGCGTGACGTATCGTTCGGTCTGCGGCGTGCGCCATCTTGAAAATATCTGCTTGATATATTATTGTTTATAAATAATGACTCCGCGACCCTCCCAATTTAATTGTGGCGTATCCTCGAGAATGGCTTATTAAGCGGCCGGTTAATATTTCCTTATTGGGCTGTAATTAATTTTGTTAGTCAGGTGCTACGCCCACGGCGGTTATTCGGTGCTGTCTAAACGGCTATTATCTCCCGCATTATTTTGTCGTGGCCAATTTGTTTGAAGCCTTTGACGACTAGATGGAGATTCGGCTAATTAAGTGGCCTTGATCCAGCAACGGGGTTATTGAAAATATTCAATCTCATTTAATTTTGATACCATTGTTTAGAGATAAGAACCAAGTCTAAGCTATATACAGGCTTGTTATTTATATATTTTGTATATAGGTACTTTAGTACCATACAATAATTAACCGTTAACAGTCAATAATAAGCTAAATTATCTTTATTAAATTTATTATGTATTATTATGACGAATTTCATTGCTATTTTAATAATTTATATTTTTTTATTTCTTTTAAGAAATGCTATCCTCACTAAAGTATGGTCAATATAGAAAATAATAAGTTAAAAACTCTTTTTCCCCAGAACAGCCAGCTTAGTTCAAAGTCATTTTAACGTCATCGTATATGCATATGAGAAACAGTACCAGATAATTAGATATGAACGTCTAACTAGTTGAACAACCGTACTGAAGTTGAGGGCAAGGTCGAATTAGCGCCATGACCTTCCAACTGCAGCCCTCTGCCTGGTCCAAGTAGTTTGCGAACAACTGCCATAACTCCGTAGGTTCTCTGAAACTGGGTGACGGTCTAACCGGCCATTGACTCCGAGAAAAAGTTCTCTTTAAATATCCACAACTTTAGTTTAGCAACTCAAATTTAGTTTGGTAACAAACGGAGTAACAACAAGTCGCAACAAATCCGTAGGAAAGTGGCGCGCGAGTCGTTTTCAAGTTCAATGGACGCTACCGTGTGAGCTCCATTTGACATCTTGTGTGGAGTTGTGACGTGTTACAGGGAAATGTATTCAAAATTTAAAAATAAGAAAAAATATATATTACAGAGATGCTAAATATATTTTATTGATATTTAGTACGCACTTCAATGTAAATCCATATTGTACGAAAATATTAGGGCAAATAAAATGAGTTAACTTATAAGAAAGTATGTTATTTAATTATACTTTATTGAATAAATAAATTTAGATTTTAATTAATAGAAATCTTAATGTAAGCAAAAGTATGTATATGAAAATAAAGACTAAAATAGCTTTATGAAAGCCTGATTTAAATAATACTCTTTCTACTTGTTATCAAAACATTATTATTAAAGGCAAATGTTGCTTTTAATAATAATGTTTCTTAAATTTTTTCAAGGTTTTAATAATATATTCGAGTTGATATATGTTAACATAAAAGTATGAAGTCATAAAAGACTGATAGTTAAAATTCAAATGATCATTCATTTTCATTCCCAAACATGTCAAGAGTTACGTAAAATGCGTAGATTTAGAATGTTGAACTGATACAGTCTCGCGTTGTATACAAAGTCCCGAGCAGGACTGTCACGTCAGCTATGCAGTGGGAGCGGGGCGCATGCGTCCACCCTGCCCCCTCAAACCCCAACCCGCAACACGGAAAACTTTTCCCTGACATAGGTATAAATACAAGCGCTCACCCGTCGGCAACACTTTTTACCCCCCTCCGTGGGATGGGAAGGCAAAAGTTTTGCCAGCCTGGCTCGGTACTCCGTACACAGCGCTCTTCCACTTTTTCCTGTATATTGAAATGGAGGTGCGGAGAAAAGAGTAGAATTTAGAAGCTGTCGTACAAATTTTAATGAGGAGTGAGTGTAAGGTGAATACTGTGTCGTGTAACGAGCTGCATGCTTTGTACATTGTAGAATTATATTTCAACATATGTAACAAAATCTAAAACGCAAATAAAATATTGTAACTAATGTTTTTAATTTTGTCTAAAATGAACATCTGTATTTAGGAGGTATTTTGGTAGTAATGATTTATTAAACACAATAGTGTTAACCGCTAAATGGCCGTCGATTATATTATTTCGGGACTGTCCATCCACCTGCATTATAGATGTCGGTCCGGCAGCCACAAGGCAGGTCAACACCTAGTTTGAGATAATCACAATTAGGTGAACCGCTACTTCATCACGCCGTAGCTACTCGATAACAAGGAAGTGTACTGAATGATTAATAACACGAATCGCGGCTTGTTTGCATTTGGACCGTCCGTTGGGGGGCTAACAAACTTATGAATAATATGCCAGAGTTAAGGATAAATTGATTTCCTTAAAAACATCGGTCTATTTTGTATTAGGTAGGGTTTTAAAATACTTAATAATATACATTATTCAGATAGTTTGTTTGTCGACAGCGGTGGCATATTTGAGGTCTGTTAAGGGTACATTCATCACGGTGCGGGTAGTTAGTGCAGCTCCTGACCCCATGTTATCTCTTTGGCGCAGTGACGTGACCTCAGTCCGCTCAGTGACTGATGACTTGCCTTAATTAAATTTTATGAAGTACTGGATATCGACCTTAAATAAATATATGTACTCATAATTTATTAGCATAGGATAGGGTTTTGTACCGCTTTATAGTTTAAACGAAACAACTAGTTACGGCAGGATCCATCAGTCCAGTTGTTAGACGACAGCTAAACGATCGCGTCTAAATTCAACAACGCTAATGCAGTTGCGTAGTCAGGGCAACTTAAAGCCGCCTAACTCTGACGGTCGGCATCCAAAATTCAAGGAATACGGACCAGCAGAAATCAATGTGTCGGACAATTGCAGTCAGCGTCTGTTACGTGTAGATGAAGAAGTTTGGATTACGAAATATGAAAATGAATTGATCTGATTTTGAATGACTAGTTATGAATTTTTTAGGCTTAGAAAATATTTGAACTCGGTAAATATATGTAGAATTACAATACCTACGTTAGATGTGTATAAGTAATTACTACTAAAGGTAACTAAATGAATAAACTAACACTTGTTTAAAAAAATTTTCAATCCCTAGGAGGCTTTTTCTTTAAATTATGTATATTGTAGAAAAGATGCGATCAAGATTGGGATTCCCTGGGAATATTATTTAAGAATTATATCCCCTAATCCCCTAATATTATATAAATATGTGCATCAAATTTAAAAGTCCACCATCTGAAATAAAGCCTGAATATTGAATTATTATTTTTTCTTTTTTTCCGAATTTCTTTGAGTGCTGTAGATTTAACGATCAATAGACCATTTACCGAAATCACTAAAACGTATTGCCTACTGGCCCATAGTCACTTATAGTTCCTCTATCGATTTTCAACCAGCCATGAAGCTTTTTGGTGTTTGAATCAACGTACACGAATAACGTCAAAGGTTTTAGAGAACTTTTATTCTGATGTATATTAGCGAAATTCGTTGATATATAATTCAAACATCGTCCTATAAATATTCGGTCTATATCTTATATTTTATTTTCCAAAGTTGGGATTGCGTTAACAGACGCAAAACACTTTAACAAAGTAACTACTATCTATACCTTACTAATTGATTCAGCCATTTCGGACAAAATGTCATACTTTCAATCATATTACTTTAATACGTATCTACAGATAATTAATTTTCATGAAAGGACACAGAAATAAAAATAAAAAAAATCAGTCATGAAGACTGCCGACAGAAGTGAAAACTTAAAACTATAAACAAACAGTTGGTATTTTTGGATATTCAAATTAATTGTTTGATCCTAAATTATTTTTTTTAAATTAAAACTGTTTACATTTATCTGGTTTTGACAACTAACGGCACTCTGAGTGTTAGCGTTAACACGTCACGTGACCATGTCGATGACGGCTTATATGAATTTACTCCCCATCCAAACCTGCCTATAGAAGTTTTCACTTCAATAATATAATAAAATTGTATAAAGTTCCGTGTAGATAAATTTAACAAAAATGCTATTTGTCGCTGGTCTCACATGAACATCGTTTAAAAAGTTAGATACTACAATCGATTCAAAAATAGAATACGATATTCAAACTTTGCTTTCAGCCAGTTCCAGTCGCAGGCATTTGTTAGATAGAATTGAAATGGAACATTGCAGTAAAATTATTGCAATCGATGTTTCCGATTCAATTTGTAATAATTAAATTCCTTCAAATTCAAAAATTTATTACTTACTCGTACGTCGTCGTAATAATGTAATGATGACATAAAATATACGTTGTATATGATATTTCTAAATACGTTATATGTATATATTGTTATGTTATATATGTTACTCTTTTTGATATCATCCTCCTTGGTTAAATTAACATAAATTGACTTAAAAAAAAAACGTTACGTTACTTTTAATTGACTGTATTTAAAATTATGGATCATTCCACAAACCTTGTCATTTAAAAGTAAGCATACATAACCTATAAACTATTTTTATTGGAATAAATAGATATATGTTGTTAATTGTAAATATTCGATAAACAATCTATCGCATTGGAGTTATTAATAGATCGGACGTGTGGACTATAATTTAGCTAGAGGCGAGCGAGGGCGGAACTTCTCTGAACGTGCTCATTTATTCACCACTCAAACTACCGCTGGATTTGATACAGCAACTAAAATTATCATTGAATACATTAATCGACGAAAATAGTAGCATATACTAAGTTATTCACCATTAAAAAAACTTTTTTATTAATGTAAAAAGTGGAATCATGTGCCGACTCCGGATATACCTCTAATTATTATGTATCTGCACCAGATGACATTCATAACATTATTTATTTATCAATAAAGTAAAATACCCAAAATCCTAAAATAACAACTTTACTTTGAGATTCCTTAAAAACAAGTAAGGGAGCACAATAACTTATCTTCAACTGTCCTGCAAATAAAAGAATGACGCGATATTTAGCCAGAGACGGAGCCGTTACTCAGCTCACAGTTCAGATTTATTGGTGCAATTGACAAAGTGGCAAATGGCCCATTAGAAATTAGGAGTTCGAGACGCTCCACGGAAAAATGTACCGCAATATTTCCCGCTGTAAGCAAAATTGTAAGCAATAAATAATATTAGTCCCCGCGTCTTTATGCCGGTAAATGTTGCGCTTTTGTTTTCAGTTTTTATAAAATGTATCCGATTCATTTTTTTTTATTAGGTATATTCGAAATTATATTGATATTTTTTCATTTCATTCCGTTGCGTATGAGCGTTTTTATAGTTTGATATTTCTATATTTTCTTCATTTTTGGACACTTTGTAATTTTGGATATTTTACCAGACAATTGATTGTGGCTCTGTGATGAGAATTACTGCTTCATCTACTGCCACACACACACACCACATTTACTTTGTATTTTACTCAAATAATCAAGACTTATGCTAAAGGCATCTTTGTACTCTACTGGATTATATATTGAAAAAAAAAATTCAAAAAAATAGTTTCAAATTGGATCAAGTAAAAACGTCCTATCAATCTATTCATAAAAAAATGAGCAAAAAAAAAATAAAAATACTTGCAGAAGTTTATACATAAATACATAAATATAATATTTCAACGACTCTCATCGATTATATATCCAATACAATAATCGTAATAATAGAGACGTCCCGCACGGCAGGCACAGCGGCAGGGGAACTAATTCTACGAATGTTTTCAGTCGATAGCTTACGACATGTTTATTGTCATTGAGTAATAAAAAAGCGTCTAATGACTCGAAAAGATTCGCGGATTCCGACGGGATTGTCTCACTATTTCATATATGGGTTAATAAAATTTTATGTACAGTTAAACTTAGTTAAACGCTCTATCTTATAAGGAATTAGGCTTTAATATATTTGTTTTTCTACCTTTATATTCTCGGAACATAACTTTTATTACTTAACATATATTGTACAATTTGATCACTATTCTAGTTTTAGTTTTGCTTATATGTACTAAGATTACGAGCAAATGACATAAAAATTATAGCTACATCTATAGAGATAAAGAAAATTGAAGTGTCTGTTTGTAATGTTAAGATAACAGCTTTATACTAAATGCATATGGAATTATATACGGTACTTATAAGAAAAACTCAATTTTTAAAATTTTTGTCTGTCTGTTTGTTCCGGTTAATTTTCGAAACGGCTGGACCAATTTTAACGGGACTTTCACTGACAGATAGCTGATATTATAAGGAATAACTTTTATTTTAGAAAAAGAATTAGGGTTTGGCTCAAAAAAAAAATTAAAACGTACCCAGGGATGAACCCGAGCGAAGCGAGGGTGAGTCGCTGGATTAATAAATATTACTAAAGTTAAGTTATTTCTTTATATTATTCTCCTTTGGCATTTGTGAGTTCGTACATAATTTCAAATGCAAACAAGTTCATAAAAACATCTGCAAACACATCAGCGACGTACAGAGTAAAGGGATTATCCCATAAGAGCGGGAGCAAGTAAACAGATTATAAAAAAGACATTTGGATCGTAGCAGCCTTTTGTGCTTGCCCGATACTACGTTTTGGTTTACATAGTCATTCTATTATTATTATCTTTGTGTGCTATTGTATTATAAATCATTTAAAAGTATTGATGGAAATACTGAATTGGTGTTTAAAACTGACTTATATTAAGTCGCATTATTTTTCAAAAATTGAAGCAATGTGAAATTAGTAACCCTCGCTTCGCTGAAACCCTGACTATGCCCAGTCCGGTTTTTATTAGAGCTTAGTGATATATGTATTAATATCTCCTCAGACCCAGGTTGGACAGGATGTACTGGAATAAATAATAGTAGGTACCAACATATTATGTACATTGTACATATATATGTAAATTCTAAAATCATGGTGCACATCGATCCGCTCATCGATTTAACAACTTATAAATAATCTTTAGCATTCATAAATAAGTAATTTTAAAGTATATTGGACCTCTACCATACTACATTTGCTATAAAAAATAGTAAGAGGGAAATTACAATCTATAACAAGAATATACAGATTTCCCCTCGGAATCTTAGTTTTTGTGGACTAACTGCACCGTCCCACGGGTGCAATGCGTCGCCGCGTCGTAGCGTCCCGTGTCGCAGCCCCTACCGCGCTCGTGCGTGCAGATAAAAAATAATTGCTTCCTTCTCTCTCTAAATTACAGATTATAATTATATATCCGCTCTAAAATATAAAGTAAATTGACATTGACAATTTGATATTAAAAAAATATAAATATTTTTTCAAAATTGAATTAAAGTTTGGATAAATGTTAAAAATTTATATAATTTATTTGTTTAAAAAAATAAGATAAAAGTAATGTAATATTTATAGATCCATAGTTAGCGCAGCAAACTATGAGCGGCGTTCGTTACCGTCAATATCTACGAACTCGTTCAGAAAAATAAAGTACGGGCGAATTGCTACGCCTCTTTGCTTAATATCTAAACCAATATAAATAAAAAAGGTAAGACTATTTATTTTTGATATTATTTCATTAGGAAAAATATTAAATACCTTTGTATCTAGCCAGTAATATGTCAAAACAAACAAAGTTTAATCAATTAATAATACTATTTTGTGAAGATCTCTGAAAGTTAAGTGTACTTTCTGAATATCACTAAGGTTGCTTCTAAAACAATAGCGCGAGGGGCAACCGTTCTTACATTTAACTTCAATAAGTGAATACGGGTATCGGCTGGCATTTTGAAATTAACATCTTAAAGCTAAGTTTCGAATTGTTAATCTATATTCATTCGCCATTGGCTACGAATGCAGCGGCTATCGGCACAATGGGTGCATTGGATCGACTCAATAGAGTCTCCATATTTTATTATAGTTCGACTGAATTGCTTTGTGATTTTACTATTAAATGTTCTTCATAAAATATAGTATAATATTCATTTATTTAAGAACAATGTGAATTTAGAAATAGTCAAGACTTTCTGAGTTTTATCACAAAAAAATCCGCAATAATTATTGCAAAACAATTATAAGAACATTTCAAAAACGATAATATTTATACTTTCAATTTCGTAATGCTTGTGACGCACTTAGGTAATTATTAAGTGCTTCACGTTAAACGACTTCGTAATCAAAGAAAGTGTCGAAATAGAAGCTACAAAGTTTGCAACAAATAAAGCGAGTGCACACGTAAGGGGTCCATTCAACAAGTCAAGTTGGTATTGTATGGCACGATCAATCATAATCAGAGCCTCTTTCACCTCGACTAATGGACCACAAAATGGAGGAATACGTTTAAAATCTGCGAGTGTTGGACCGGTATTGGGAGGTAACCGTTCGGAAATGGAGCACAAAGCGCACTGCTGATCCATCATGTGTTGCGGCCGCAGACAAATATCCACATTCAAAGTGATATTTCTACGTTATTTTCATTTCAAATATTCTAGCAACTTTGTGTATTCTAAGAAGCCTATAATTGGATTTGTATTATAAAATGAAAAGAAAAAACAAGTAAATGCAATTTTGAAGCATTCTATTTATAGCTTTAGGTACGTATATATATATATGTATATATATATATATATATATATATATATATATATATATATATATATATATATATATATATATATACTAAGTACTCATTATTACGAACGTACTAATGTATAAATTATAGTAAACAACAATAAAACATATATATGTATGTATGTATGTATAATGTATCTTCAAATTTAATATTTGATGAAGAATTTTTAATATCATCATCTTCTTGATAGCGATGTGTGTGCAGTTTTACGGCAAATCAACCTCCACATCGGTCCCATTGTTGCTTTGTTATTTTAATTTTTTCCTTGCGAGGAATGTCTTTGAGTGTTCAAATGACGCGTGTAATATCAAGCTTTGCAGTCGTTTGATGTAGAAAGATTAGGGTATTTGGAGATGAGAGTTTTTATTTTTCGCTATAAAGAGAACAATAAAAGCGTCGATTTCCCGCTCTGATCCCTTTTGTGGTGCACCGAATGGTTCGTTTAGATGTGGTCTCACTTTGCAGTGGCCGTCTGTAAACAGGGAAGAACCTAATGTACAGGGTACTAAAACTTTGCTTATTTATTTAGTTCACCTTTTATCTTAATGGGCAAATAATAGGATGAAACTTTTCAGACATTTGTTTCGCTTCCACTTGATGATTGATGTATTGCAAACTGTTGGTTTCTTGGTTTTACTGTGAAAAATATTTACGCAGCATAGATAAAATTCTAAACAGTATTTGAAAAAAAAAAAATATCACGGTCTCACTCTTAGTCGTTGTTTCAGATTAGGTACTATTTCTAGCGTAAATACTTAACAATATTTTTCTTTATGTGAAGATTTAAGTAGAACGATACAATAGTCACTATTTTATATCATTTTGTTGATTTAATATTTTTTTGTCATGAATTATAAATTGAAAACACATAATAGGTAATGTACGATGATACCTGAAGTGGTATATAAAGTGTATTAAGATGGCTTAAAGGACGTATTGAGATTATTGTTATTTGATAAAGTTTTTTTCATCGTTGCAAAGAATATTAATATTAAAGTAAATGTCCAAGACACCACATGGATCACCGAGTGGGCTGTCCGAAGCAATACGCCGGACGCTAAGCAGAAAATTCCATTCCCAAAGTTTTGATTGTCCAAGGCAGATGGCATTCTTGCCGACACATTCGCCGAAATACTCAGGATGTCGCATTTTATTGTGTTCATATCGCCCAAGTTTATACTCAGAAACTCATCCGCAAGTGTCATAAGGGCGTGCAACGTGACTAGACAAATATTCACTATATCAACTACCATTTTTTGTATACGGTAATGTTTTGATCGCTAACTTCTTTTACCTTTCTCTTAAACTATTATTTTGTATAATTTTTGGAAATTGTATAATAATAATTTACTAATAAACAGGAAACACGTTCGTATCCTCAATAATAAACATGAGCAAATGCAACTTCCGACCCTCGGCCATTTTTATCCCCTTTACTAATTGTAATTTCATTGATAACACAGTTTACAGTTGACCGGTCCATTAGTGCTAAACAAGGTGGCGTCCGCTTGGGCCTTTCAGGGGTATTTATAACCTTTAGTATAGTTGCGGCAATAATTTCATTAGCGAGGCACAACTAGAGGCCGGACAAGACAAATGGTGGCCATTAGGGGCCTAACGACGGCCCTCGTCAGCCCCCCAAACTTTTAACGACGAGAATCAAAGTAAATACGCAGCATTATCTTGCCGATTTGGCACAATCATACAATCTAAGGTAGGCAAGGGTTATACGCTAATAGGACGTAAGCTAGTCAGCAGGTGGGCTGATTAATGCAAATAGGTACGTGTTACTAAGTGACCAGTGGCGAGTCATGGATTAATTTCTTGGATACGAAAGGGTCATTGCGGAAATTTCAATCGATTTAAATTCAATTTTAGCTTCTTGCTTAACCAATGCACCTACCTACTTGGATATTTCATCTAATGTGAGATGTAGACAAATAATAATATATAATATTATTTAAAAAGTTATCTCTTTGCAAACATGGAAGAGTATGTATAATATATATTATGTAATGTGTTGTATTTTTGGTTAATTATGACAAATATAATTATGCCTCTCCTTGATATAAATAACTTTGTAATATCTTGTAGTTTTGTTATAGTTCAAATCTAGAAATGTTCACTACATTACAAGCTTTACAACATTAAGTTTTAATGGATTCAGCATAGAAACTGTACTGTACTTGTACACTAAAATAAAAAACTTATACCTAATTATGAGTAATAATAAGTGATTATATTTTGTCAAATAAATATATATAAAAAAGTAAATAATAGTGAATAATAATATTCATATTTATATTCTGAAATTTATAGCTGAGCGTCTAGAATCCGTAGACACTATATAGTGTTACTATACTATAATAAATATTACCAACACAAAGAATCTAAACCAATTCGGAGTGTGTAAACTCATCATAACTTCTTATGATGTTTTCTCTCCCGTTCCCAAGGGCGGTGGAAATCAGTCGCGCATTCGTGGCAGTCTCGGGGCGCTCGTACGTTAGTGTCCGGCTCGGGTCATTAAGGTCCATTTATGGCTTAGAAACTTCCAGAATCTAATGCAATGCGGTTGGTTAAAGTTCAAATAAATATAATGAGGCAAATTATAAATATATATTTTTTATTTATATAGTTATGTATGTAGTAGTATTAGTTGTACATTATAAGTTAAGTCTGACTGGCATTGTTACTAAACCAGAAGTCGTGTAATCGTTAGAGTTATGCTATAGTATACTCCTTATTTAATGTACATCATAAAGAAAACGGCTTAATTAATAAATTGATTTATGTACTTAGAATATAGTTATAACTTATACCTACATGTATATGTATTTAAAACATACTACATGAACCAATAGTAAATTATAGTGGCAGAGGAATTTCAGCGATATACACTGAATGTACTTTACTACGTTTTTACTATAATTTTAATGTTAGTAATAAAATATTTTGAGGAAGGCAGTTTTCAAAATATAATGCCTAATAGAATTAGCTTTAATTTATTGATTATATAAATGATAACATCTTACTCAAAATGTTTACAGAGTGCTTGTTTGTTTTCTGTTAGTTACGTACATTTTCGTAATAAAAAACAAGAAAATCGAGAAAGTTTCCTTATTAAATAAAACACTTTTCATTTCATTCATGTGTTATGTTTCAATTGTCTTCAATCAATTTTCATACATAATAAAATAAAACCTATTACTGAAATATTTTATTGCAATTTATATAATAAAGCCTACGTAATAAATAGCACTAATAAATACGATTACTCTCAAGAAAAAAATATGGGAGCTAATGATATATTTGAGCTACTCATAAATGGGTGTCGTTTGGAGCCTCGCTCAGTCGGCTTACAGAGACGAACATAAAATTACGCCAAGTGTCCGAATATGAGACGAACTTGTGACAACTCGTTTGTACAGGGGAGATTTAGATGATAAGAAAGCGATACAGGATGTTCTTATAGAAACGTTTTCGTTGAGAGAATAACAGTGATTTACGATTTTTGTTCCATATTAATAAAGAAAACATCTATACGTAATAAATGATAATTGTATTATTTTAGTAATTAAACTAAAAAATACATAAATTAATTATAGTATTTGCTGTCTAGTATTTATTGTATCAGTTAATTAAAACATATAATAGTAAAAATTACAAATAAATATATAACGTACACTGTTTAAATAACCTGCTTCATTATTTTGCAACCGCCTGTATATGGTAAATATTTCATATCGCACATATTACCAACTAAAGTACAAACCATAACGTATTAAGTTAATGAGAGACAACGCGCGTCTCCTCTGGAGGGGATATTGGCCGAGTGTTCATAGGAATACAAATTTATTGTTTCATTAACACGGGATTATATGACATGTGTGACATGAATCAGTTTTGTCTGCTTATTATGAAAGTGTACATAAGCTAACTTGTAGCAAGGAGGTACCTATATATACATTATAGTGATAGAGTTCCTTAGTTACCTGTTTAGTCGTATATGCACGTTATGGCAACACGAAATAAGTTTTTAAATAAAAAAAAAATCTATTCGCTCACTGACTGCGAAAAATAGAACTAAATTTCATCTTTAAGTGTTAAGTTCAAAATTACACATTGAGATCTATTTCTACTTACTATCTATACCTACATATAATAAAATTGTAACTAAGCCGAATCTGTACATTAAATATTTTTTGGAAGATCTTATTAAAATAGACATTATGATCGATACAGAGGTTGAATCTATAGTTTTTAGAATTTCTGTCTGTCTGTCTGTCTGTTACCGCATCACGGAAAAACCACTGCAGGGATTTTGATGAAATTTGGTATAGTGATAGCTGGTTATCCGGGTAAACATAAAGAATACTTTTTACTGCAGGAAAATATCTCATCTCTAAGAAATCTATACTAAACTTTAGAACGTAAGTACAGACGAACCCGAGTGGAGCGAGGATGAGTTGCTAGTGTCATATAAAAATCGTGTATGTATTTTGTATGTAATAAGAAAATAAGCGTAAAATATTTGAATCTTTGTGTTACAAAAGCAGTCAATATTAAAAGAAAAGCTTAGGTAGTATTTGAAACAAAGAAATAGCATAAGCTGTCCATGAACCTAATCATTAGTTGGGTATAAAAGGTGAGGTGGGGTGAAAAGGAACACACGGCTCGCTACTTTTTTATTAATTTACAAAATAAAGTTATAATCTTGTTAGCGTCCCGCCGACTCCATTGTGACGCGACGTTACCTGGACATTGTAATAGGATCAACTTATGAAACACTAAGTATACAAACATCAAAAGCTTTTTACAGAATAAAAGATTGGCGCTAAGAGGCTTTTCATAGCAATTGTTTTGATTTTTAATTTTTTTGTAAACATTTCATTATATTTTATTTTTCGTTGTCTAGCAATATGAAAACAAAATTATACACCCATAGATATATTTTAGGTTTTCAACTATAGTTTATTGATTTCTTAAGTAAGTACGCTTGAGATATAATAACATATTTCGATTATTTGATAAAATAAATATAAGAGACCCTCGATAGTGTACCGAAAAGCAATAAACATGACAACATCGCTTAACTGTAATGGTTACAGAGCAAAATATTTGAGATCCATTTACCAAGGATATTAGCCGTTAAAGAGGTACTTGAAAGGCAATGGAGCCTTTACCTTATGACCCTTTGGGAGGCGCTTCCTCAAGGAGCCGAAGGTGTTGTACCCCATCCTAAATACGATCTAATTACGAAATAGTTTCAGTTCTTGATTTATAGATTAAGTTTAGCTCAGCCCCGGTCGCACACGCGGCACGTTGGTACACCGCTGACATATTAAAATCCTTTCTCGGATATCCTCTCTATCGATACGAGCTACATTTGTTAATCTATTTGTAAATACAACCGTGTTATGATTACAATGTGTTGTGATTCGATTATGAGTTTATATTTGCTTTATTCAGTCTTAATGCGAAAATAATAGAAAATTTAAGTCCAGGAAATATTATGATAGATTATAAAAGAAAATAATTTTTAAACTTTTATACAATTGCAACAACCATTAAGAGAAATGTATTACAAAATTACACATTTATTAATTTACAAGCTATAATATTAATATTTATTGAACTAAATAATTCAATTTACCTAAAATATAATACAGTAAATAAATTAGGGTAGATTAAGCGCTAAATTATCAATGCACTAGAGATACTTATGTTTATATGGGACGGTATCGGGAGGTGTTAAAGGAAAGACGGGACAATCTCAAGGCATTAACGGATTCCGTGGGTGTTCGGCTCACAATGGATGTTCCTGACCGACCGGAGCTTATACTGTGGGCCCAGTACTTTGTACCAAATCACTTCGCTTAGATTTATTGCCAAGTGTCCCCATTCCCCCACTCTCCTACCATATAAATCGTGGAATAAGTGTTGCCATATTTACCGGTGACGTATCTACGCTAATCATACTGCTTTGCGCCAGTTGTGTCGTGAATAGTAATTATTAATCCAGTCCAATGACGAATTTATGTAATTTATACTGAGGATTTATTGCTTCAAGGTTTCGGGTCAACTTGCTGAAGAGAAAGCACATGTGGCTCCTTTTAAACATATTGAAGAGGGAACTTGGTAGGTTTGTTTGTAGGATTTTATAATTATTCTGAATAATTTAAAAATATTTTTTTTTTTAAATTATTATATAGAAGATTATTCTTGTTTCGTACGTGCAATATAGTGTTTTATTTTTTCGTGTGTCAATTAAAATCAATATAATATAGGAATAAATACAGGACACTATAATGAAAAGTTTTACTTTCTTTTAAAATATGTTTTCACTCGTTTTAAAATCTTTCATTTGTCTATACTTAGCTTTGAAATTTATATTGAATTTCTTAAATTTATTTACTACGTAATTCAAAGGTTTAATCAACCTAATAGTCTGGCCGATTGACCGTCTAACGGACTGCAAGAACGTCTAATCATCCTAACTGATTTTGACCGGTCTACATCGACGTCAGGTGTTTACTATTGAAATGCAATTAAGTGACGCCTCCTGAGGATAATTTAATGAGATGGCTCAAAGCCAAGGGCTACATTTTAAGAGATTTCGGATTTGCATACAAATTAGTGATATTTACCAGTGATCGTGATTTTCAAACAAATTACTTTTTAATACAAGGATTTCTTTGTTTGTCATTATTATGGTCAAGGATAGTTAAATTAGGTTTATTTAAATATATTTCAAGAAAATACAAGGTAATTATCGCCTATAGGTAAAAGCAATAAATTAAGTAAATATAATATTAAAAACATATTGTAAAATATCAATGCCTGCAATCTTAAAGATTTTAATGCACTATTATTTTATATATTATCTTCTTTATTTCATCATTAGAAACGTTAGCGGTTAGAGCTAGAGATATTGGTTTAGTACCTATCTACTCACAGTTCCAAATGAAAGAATTAATAGGTTTATAGCAAATGTTGTTTAGAAGGGTCATGATATGTGTTTGAGATTTAGATTAAAAAACCATAAGTAACATAGATTTTTGCTACGACTTCACCCGGGTTCTTTTGTTACTTGACATTCAAGTTCGATAATATTATTTGTCATACAATTTGCTACGTCTTTTTACTGTTTATAAGGATTGAATTATTTTAAGGTAATGTAAGGTACGGTAAGGGCGATGTCTAATCAGTCGGAACAAAACATTTAATATATAAAGATTACAGATATAGTTACAAGTATCGTATCATTTTTAAACATGTAAGATACCAAGATTATATTTTTATACACCTATTAGTAATCACAATTCAAGTATACGATTATTATAAATAAGAAATACAATATTACTAATGGAACGCGCCATCATAATATTTAATGTCTGATGGTAATCAACAAACAGGTACGACTGTACGTTCGCGACTGCTCAACTCTCTCCATACAGGTACTTAATTAATTAAAAGAGTCCTCGAGTAGCTTCGAAGCTTCAATTTACTCCATGTTTGCCTGCAGCCATGTTTGTGCAACTAATGAACAAATTAATCTTAATTATTTATATAATTTGTCCCACACGCATCGGCTCTAACGACGTCGGCAACATCAGCCCAATCTAGTAATGTACCCATTCGCACTGTATCCTTTGTCCTAACATAGAGTTAATCATATTCGGGATTCAATTTACATAATAAAATTTACACAAGACCCAATTCTAACAATATTCAAATTAAAATGGATGGCGTAACGCGTCAGATAAGGAAATTAAATAAAAGATCTTTATTAACGTACTTAATGTGTTAAGTGTTAAGTAAATTTGAGTGTAATCGCGCTAAGCCTTTTTTCGGGGCGATGGATCCGGAGTAGAGAAAAATGCGCAGGGATTTATTGGCTTGTTACCGGGATTTAAAAAAGGATCGTTTGTAGACGGGATGTTGGAATGCGCCCCGAGTCCCGGCCCCGGTCCTGACGTTCGCGCGTTTGAAGCTGGAAAAAGAGCCACTTGATATGGTTTTCATTTCGCTATTATTCTGATCGTATGATGAATTTACGTTAAATTGATTTACTTATGCTTCAACGTATTTTTTAGATATTTTGTTCTGTTTATTGATAAAGAATTAGTTAGAGCTAATAAAGAAGGAATATAACAATATCATATTAGTTTTTAACATAATTGTAATAATTATACATTTTTATACAAAAATTTGTTCAACCACTATCAAAGTGATATGCTTCTAACTATTTTAGAATATCATAGTGAATTAAAAACTACCTATTCTATAAAAAAGTAGACTTTTACATTATTTTGAAAGATTTTTATTTAAAACACTAACTTTTGGGTGAAACTAATATAGTATTAAGTGATATGTGGTGGAACTAAATCTATATATATAATAAAATTGTAACTAAGCCGAATCTGTACATTAAATATTTTTTGGAAAATCTTATTGAAATAGACATTATTATCGATACAGAGGCCGAATCTATAATTTTTAGAATTTTTGTCTGTCTGTCTGTTGCCGCATCACTAACATTTAGTATGGTCATAGCTAGTTATCCGGGTGAACATATAGGATACTTTTTACCGCGGAAAAATATCTCATGTCTGAGAAATCTATACTAAACGTGAAAACGTAAGTAGGGACGAATCCGAGCGGAGCTAGGGTGAGTCGCTAGTATACAAACGATAGAATAACGTTCGATTTGATTGGAGAAATATCTCACCAGTACCTCGACTGCTCATCAAACATTTTAAGTGACTCTTCAAGCCCTTGAGACTGACGACTTCTTAAATATTCACGCAGAGTGACTCCCGATTGCATCTTTCAGTTACTTGCAGACCGAATGTTATTAGTTGAATTGGACGTTTGCTCTTTGATTTCCGTGATTGAATAATCTAAAATGTATATGTTTATAGGTAATACATTAAATTGATTATTATTTGCACGTTTCCATCTAATCATATATTCGTCCATTTCGCATCATATACTTATACATATATCTATTGTATAAAATTGTACGTGTTTGTAGTGACTCTACTTGCTGTGTCAGCGGTCGCGGGTTCAAGTCCCTCTGGGGCATTTATTTGTGTGATGAGCACGAATGTTTGTACTCCAGCCATGGGTGTTTATATTTATAATATGTATGTATTTAAAGTTATATGTGTGTAGTGTATCAACTATCTGGTATCTATAACACAGGCCTCGTAACTTACCATGGAACTAGATGGTGATGTGTGTTAATGTCCCAACATTTTAGTGCTTTTATTTAAGAAACTAATTATCTGACGGGATTTATAACATATTTTAGATATTGAGTTACATAATTACCTATTTAAAAAGTAAATAATTACTAAATCAGTTTTTTTTTCTTACGACAGCAGGCAATCACATTTGTAATCAACAAATTTTTAAAATGGTAATGTCATGAATATTTTTAACCTTTCTTCTTTCTTAACCGTGTCTCTTCGGGGGAGTGACAGGAACGAATGAGGTAAATTAATAAGGGGACCGGTTAGTTACAATTACGTTTTTAAATGTAAGCAAGCCGGCTCCTTGTTCCGGTTTGATTTTTCTTTTGCGACACGCCATTTGTTCGCCCTCGGCGTTAAAATAAGCAATGGGCAAGTGAAATTTTTAGAAGGACAAGTTTACTCGTTGTACATTACTGAAAGTACGCAGCTTTTAAGTCACGAAAAATATTATATGTGTAGAATCTAATCTTTGCATATAATAATATGGTACTGTAGTGCGTCCTTAACATTATATTTTATAAATTGACAGCACGTACAGTACGAGTATGTTATTGATCTTAACATCAATTATGTTATATTATTAATGTTTTTTTTTTTTTTATATATCTTGAAGAAATAATTTTCTTGTAAAATCGTTGTAAAATATCTGATACAATCTTTTTAACGATAACCGTCATTAAGCTTTGATTTTGTAAAGCAAAGGGTTTAAAAATCGCGACCCTCAAGAAAAATTGAAGTAAGAAGGGTAAGAAATACCGGGCGTTGTTTTCCATAACTGAGGGTAACCAGGTAGGCAAATGAATTGCAAACAGCATTATTATTTCCTAGAGGAAGTCGTATATATTCGCCTCCTTTATTTTAACGTTTTCCGCTTTATTCATTTTTTCTTACCCTTTTTTATTGCCGACAAGCTCGTAATAAATTGTAAACGCACAGCGAGTGCCGGCTGTAAACAACTATTACAAGGTAATAGGTTTAACTTCGAAAATAAAGATATAGGTACATAAATCAATATATAATACCTTTTCAAATTACTCTTCAAACATGACTTTAGTTGTTTTTTATATATAATATATTAAAGATTTATTTTCATTTCGAAGAGATTTTTAGATCTGTAATACTAGGTTCTAGTCTATCTTTGTAGGTACTAAATTTTATTCTAATAAGTATAATCGTTTCATCGTAGAAGAGTACGAAACATACGCACAAACCCACATAGTATACACACTAAACATTATAATAGTGCTGATGTTTTGTAATATTTCTTGCAAGATATAATTATATATTGAATCGATTGATATATTTTAATATATATATATATATATTAAATAATAAAAATAATATTACATATTACAATAACAAAAAAATCTTAGTAATTTTCTATCTGAATAGCTATCTAACGTCTAATGTTTTCTTTCTAATTAGCTCGAACAAAGGTTGTAATAGGCTAAGAACAAGTACATTCTTGGATAGAATAGTTCGGATCGTAAAATGCGCTATAAAAGGGCGATAACTGCCGATTATAGCCTTCATAACGGCTCTCTAATAATGAATTGTCTTTAGTGTAATGCTTGATCGTGATTGTACAACGGTTTTGGCCTTTATTCTTCGGTCATAACAATTATGATTATGTTCAGAAATATGGACTTTGTTTTTCCCGCTTTTATATTCTTTTAAAAATTTATAGTATAGATTTATAAATTAATTATAAATTATAAATTATATATACATATATCGGAAAAATTCACGAAAAAACATTATTGAAAAAAGTAATCTATTCCCTACTAAGCTTCAAAACTCAAAACGTACCTAAGGGCGAAGCTGACTGAGCGAAGCGAAGGTGAGACGCTAGTAAGAAATATAAATTATATATGTATAACGTACAATCGTAAGATCCACCAGAGATCCAATAAGAGAACACAATGAAGGTCAGTTCTTTGTAAATTGTGAAAGTTTAGAACATAACAAAAGAATTAGTAAATGAATCTGTGAATATACGAGTATATGGAGCATGGAATAAGCTTTATTTTTACTCACGATATTATATATAGAATTCAAGGAAGCTTGTCTAGCTAAGTTAAGTAAGAATATTTTATTTTCTTTTGCAACTTCCACATACTGTTAGAACAAATATCTACATACATATGCAAAAACATTAAAATATATTGTTTTGTTTCGCAAATGCAGGGGACACAAGCTATATTATGGAATATATGTGAAGAGTTATAAACCAGCGGATGGAGCTAATAAACGTAGATTATCGGGAGTTATGATGCGATTTTCATTAATGTGACACGACAATAGGCCGCGGGCGGGGATCCTGTCGAACGCTTGGTACAGTTATATGGAGAAAGATATTTAAAATTTTTGTTAAAATATTTTTTCTTATATTTTAAAATAGCTGATAGACCTAGATGGTGCCCGTTTCACATGCAAACATAGTTTATGGGGTCATAAACTTTTTTTATTCCAGTAAGTACCTACCTACCTACTTCAAGAAATTGCCATGAGATATAGTAAATAGCAAAAGATAGTATAGTATATAAGTATGGATCTCCAATATTAATTGAAATATGTAATAATTCATTTAAATTTTAAGCTCATTAAAATTACTTTTTTTTTTATTAACAGGTACTAAATAATAGCTGTCTCCATACATACCGTTTAGCCTGAAGGGCGCATCACTCACAGCGTATAGACAAAAAGTGCTCTGGTTCGTGTTATGGAGTCGATTTATCATCAGTAAACCGAATAATTGTTCCCTGGAACACTTTGATCACTCACTTTATATACCTTTGATGTACGTATATTATTGGTATGCGTAATGTGTAACAAATGTTACGGACAGTTTTTGTGAATGGTTTTTAAAGTAAGTTATAAGTGACTTTTCCCTGAAATTTAGTTTTAGTTATCTTATATAAGATAATGTCGATTTTTAATGCTGTGTATTCTTAAATGAGATAGCATTATTACGTATCATTCAATATTCAATTACATTGTTGAAAAATCTATTACAAAAAGAACATGCCAATGGTCCCGATGAACAAACACCTCGACATAGAGTCAATGTTGACATTGGACTCCCCTCGTATAGCGCCAATAAATCGTATAAATAAATTAACTTTGTCAATCTAGTATGACCCTGTTTGTTTCTTGTAATGACTTCTAAGAAAATATCTATAGAAAAATAAGAATTTTGTACTAAAGTCGCTAAAACATCTTCGATCTTGATGAAGCAGAAACTTGTATTATCTGAATATGTCAATAACAAACATGTTCTGAAGAAACGACAGTCCTGAAATATTTTCTAAAAGATTTTTTTATGGAAACAATTCTCTGATATTCTATCTAGGCATAAAGATAGGAAATAGTGATAAAAGGAGAGGAAAAACAAAAATTAATTCTAGTTATTCAGGGCGGGCCGGAAATAATGATATCGGACGCAAACAGAACGATACGTCGGGCGGGCGTCGTAAAAAACACGTTAACATCCATTCACATTTATGCCCCTATTTGTGCGGTTGCAGGCCACTGGGCTCGGACACAAAGTAACTGATTGCCTTTAACAAACTGCGCTATTTGTTTTCCTGTTAGCTTTTCAGGTTTACACGGACTTGGAATTCAGATTTTATTTTAAATGACTATGAAATATATAAGGAAACTTTTTGACGAGTGACATAACAACTTCGTAGATTAATTGATATGTATGTATTCAACCCTTTTAACGTGCCACTGCTGAGCACGGGCCTCCCTTCAATACGCGGGCGATCAGGCCGTAGTCCACCACGCTGGCCAAGTGCGGGTTGGCGGACTTCACATCTCTTTCGAAAACTTGCTAGGTTCTCTCAGACATGCAGGTTTCCTGACGATGTTTTCCTTCACCGTAAGGCAAGTGGTGATCATGTTAGAAATTATTCACACATGAAAATATCAGACCCGAGATTTGAACCCGCTTCACTCGGTTTCCCAAGTGGGCACATTACCACTGGGCTATTATTTATAATAATAATATTATTTATGTTGCAAAGCACTTCAACCAAATGAGTAGTTGCTTACTTATTAAACCTATTACTAAACATAAAATACATTAATTTTAATAGAGTCAATTTGCATTAACGTTAAACTCCATACATTATGTTGGATGCATTGGAAAAATAAAACTTTAAAAAAATCTAAATATCTTGCTTTTATTTTTATACTGTTTATTGTTACACTATCTTCCGGCTCCTAAGGTGCTCAAAACAAAAGTTTTCTTTCAAAGTTTTATCAGGGCGTCCCCCAAGGCGTGGGGTCTTTTGACCTATTTACTGAGATGATCCACGGTGCTGAGGACTGAGATAATTTAATAATTTTTCTGTTCATTGTTTTGTTGAAGTAAAGATTTTGGTTTATATTGGAGTTTATCATTTAGATTATGTATTGATCCGATTTTATGAATAAAAATAGGCAAATAAAGCTAAAATTTAATATAATATGTTTATCACACAACCCCCTATTTTTTTATGTTTACTTAATTGAAATCGTTAACTTTGTAGATATATGTATGTTTCTTAATAAGACGCTTAAAACATTTTTAAAATACTAGATTTTGCAAGTATTATAAGTACAACTTTATGTTTTTAATTATAATAATGACTGACTTCAAAAGTTTTTTTAATTATATCAATATTTACATCCTTTGCAAAAAGGTGTTATATTTTATATTATAATATTATAATTAGATTTTTAGCCATATACGTGTTTTTACAGATATGTTTTTTTAATAATATAATATCAAGCAATAATATAGCTTTTATGGCATAGAATTTAACTAAGAACAAGATCCTTAGAAATGAAAGATGGGGTTAAGAATGCCGGAATTTAGATTACATTATTTATTTCACCATCCATACTCGTACTTCCTTTCGATCCTATTTAATGTACATTACTTTTAAAGCTAAACTTTGTGATGGAAATAACTTGTTACTTCTATTAAGTAATTAGCCGGTATAAAGCGATGCTTAAGTAATGAAGCGTAATTATAAGAGAGGACACGTCTAAGGAGTAGAATAATTAAATCAATCATCCCTTCCCGTGGTGTATAATCTTTTCAGTGGAATTGAGTTTAAATTAAATACTCTGGACGAATTCTGAGACTTTGAACTTTAAGATACAAATGTATTTTGTGGATTTCCCAGTTACGCTAAAGGGTTGGTAATCGAAGTTTTCATAAAAGCTATTTACGATATAATTATTTACCTTCACTGTATAAATTTAACTTTATTATGTTATTGTATTGTGTTATATGAATCAGTTTTGTTTTACTGATTAGTATATGTTCTTAAAACTTAATGTCTTCATTCAAATTTAAATTGAGAAATTTAATTTAACATTAATAAACTCATTATTTTTTTACGAACGTTATGAATTTACCATTAATTTGGAAAAAGAACTCATCTTCTGAGAAGAACTGACGAAAGAAACACAGTTGAATCTGTATTTAAAAAAAAATATAAAAATAGTTTTTAAAATTTATCAATTTACTATACTACAATAATTAAAATTCGATAAATTTGGTATAAATAAGTACAGTTATTGCTTTGCGTGTGGGTTAGATTTTTCATTGAAACATTTTATGCTAATAGTATTTGATAGGTAAAACGTAAAGAGATCGCTGGCGGCCCCTGGGAAGGGAGGCTGCCAAACTTTTAAAGATATTACCGAGAAGGGTTGAGCAGCGGCAGCTCGCGTCCTACGTGATCTTGCACGCCATCTGTCTTCAGAGAGCTGAAATTTGTTTATCTATAGGTACTTTGTACATACTAAATCTAAAATGCTATTATGAGACACCATTATAATATTTTTAACCGACTTCAAAAAGAGGTTAATAATTTTAATAAATGTAATTATGTATTTTTCTAGATTATTCTACTGTTCAAATCTATTGTTAAAAAGAGAAACTATATAAATTGAATTTACTCATTCTTTCGTTGGAAAATACTGATAGTACAATAATTATTAACATAATAAATGATTATTAGTATAATTATTTATAATTTTCGAATAAAAATATGTTATGTTTTAGTATTATTCAACAATGTATAATTATGTATATGTTTCTAAAAAAATCAAATGAAAACAAAGTACTTGATTCGCTAATAAATTATGCAAACGTGCCGCAGTAACCATAAAAAATCAAGACATTTTCCTTGAGACGTCGAATGTTTCACAGGAACTGGACGCACATAAATTTATTATTTTCCACTGCATAAAGCATAATTTCGAATCATTGGTCCTTCCTAGTGAAAAGTTCTATTGTGTGTAGTTTTTGTTGACTGTTGTTGTTGTCAACTTAATCGTGTTACATTTACTGTTATTTACTTAATATTTTATTGTATAGTGTTAAAATTGAGGAGTTCATATTATTTTAAAGAAAACTTTGAAAAGAATTCAATTTCTTTCCAATCCTCATATGCACGCTTATTGGTTCCTTAGAAATGTATGAAAGAAATATTGAATAGCCGCCTTCAACAATACGGCCTCGCCTAAAGCTATACTCCGTCGCCACACTTGTCACCCACAAGGGTCCGAGAGTTGAATCTACATAAAAATATCCATATTTTAAATTTGATTTGAGAAACTTTTGGACAAATGTTTGCTATTGAAAATTGAATAGGACACTGACGTGACAGAAATTCGATGCGTCAAACTCGGCTGCTTTTCACAAAAGGCCAAAATAGAACGGCGACGTAGCAACGTACTGTATTTATTTTGATATGTTGCGAAGTATTTTGTGGAAACACTGTTTCTGTTAGATTACATACAATTTTTAGGAGAATTGTATTATAATAGTTTTGTGTGCTATTTGGTAAGAAAAAAACAGTTAAATAATTTATTTTAATGAAATTAATATAAATTGGGGGAAAAAAGTTATATTAAAACCGCCTGTAGATAAAAGACAGACTCACTAAGTAAATAGTCATGTCTGAATGCCTGTTAATAATTTTGGAGCGAAGATAGGCGTAGCTCAAGGCGCTTTCCCTTGGCTGAAAACTTTGGACGCCAGAGTAGGCACACATCGCCCGTACATCTGCGCTGGCCACAGAACAAGTTCTACAGTTGCGGTGCTGACGGTTCCCAGATACGTCATATTTGCGACCCCCTCCCGGCGGACATCTTGCAATATTCTGACTCATTGTAATTATACTGCAACTGAAACTGCTTGATAGTTTGTGTTAATATTATCTTCAAAAACATAGATTTCTGACAAGATGTAAATTCATAGTGTATGATTTGTATTTGTATAATTACGCATATTTGAAGTTAGCTTAATTATTTAATTAATTTAAGATGCATTATTAACAATAGTTCCCATATAAAATTATCTTAATGTTAAATAGTGTTGAGATAATTAAATAATATGTGCTTGTATATATGGTGTTAACTTTTCAAATCGTTTATTACTTGTAATATCATCAATGTATGTGGGTTATCCATATATTATACTGGCAAACCTGGCCACGCGTTGCTATGGCACACTTATAATTTTTTTTTAGCTTGGGGGTAGAATTTGTAGCTTAGGGTAAATAACCGGATAAAAACTAGGTACTCTATCTTTTGAGTTGGAGTAAACCACACATTTAAAAAAAAACATCATCATATCGGATAAGTAGTTTAGAAGTTCATCGCGGACCAACATCGTAATATAGGAATTTTATATACTAAGATTTAAATAAAATATATTTCATTTACAGAAATAAAAATAATTTAATGTAAAAAATTACAAGGAATTAAAAATAATGTAATTTGCATCGAGCTTTTCACCCTTGAAAGAACGAGCATGCAATATCTACGACATGAAATCCCAAGCACGAAATTAAGTTTTGGCATTACCAAAAGCATTTCGAAGTCCGAGCTTACCACATGTACTTTAAAGCGCGTTGCAAATTCCTAGCAATCCTTTAAAATCAGCGGAGCGATTCAGCCAGCTCGCAGTGACCGCGTCCTGATTCTATTAATACCTCCCCTTTCCCCTTTCCATTATCCCCCTTTTTAAGTATTTGTATAAAATTATATCAAAAACAAAGGTCATTCTCGTTAACTGTACAATTTCGTGAAGTGAAATAGTGAAAAATCAACCACACTAATAATCATTAGTTCAGTTCCTGCGGAGTGTAGATTTTTATAATGTTATTTTTTTATTGTTAATTTAGAAAAAATGGAGAAAATTTATTTTTCTAACGAGTTTTACTTTACATTTTATATGATAGCTATATCTTTTTGATACCCTCTTTATCACGTTAATAGCATCCATTTATTAATTTCAATTGTATGTAACACTGTATGTACACTTTTAAAGAAAATCGATTTTATCATGCGGTTTGAATTTTTAAAAATATAAATAATTCAATCGAAAAGTAATGATATAAAAGTAAGCTATGAGGATCTTAATATATTTCATTTATATATTATGAATATTTGGTAATAAGGATCTGAAACTAGAGGCAAGAGATGTGTGCGTTTTTTTTGTTTTTTTAAAGTATAATTAATTATTTAATTATACTTATTTAATAATTATATGTTATTTTTTTTATACAAAATTATAGTCCTTAATAGACATTATTTACTATTAAGGACTATAATTTTGTACCAAAATTAATAATTTTATAAGAAAATTTAAAATATTTTACACACACATAAGTACAATAGTGTAATCTCCTATTGCCGGTTTTAACGTTAAAGTAATTAGCGTCTAGCGCCATTGGGTAAGACATAAAACGGGCGAGGGAGTTTTAAGGCGATGTAAGCATTCTTGGACGGACTTACTGCATAGCGTGAGGAACGTTCTAGGAATGCGATGGAGTTATGCTTTGGTCGGTTAGTTTCTTTCAAATATTTATAGCGGAAGGTATTTTCCTTCAGATTTTCTTCGTTTCAAGTCTCTGTTTTAACTTCCTATTATAATAAACGCTGTTCTCTTTATTGTTTTCCTCTAATTCTTTCTAAAAAATAAAGAAATTTGTATTTTATTTTGTGAAAATGTTATGAATTTGAGTTATTATTATCACCATTTATACTAAACATATAATTACAGTACTATTAACAATATTCGATATATTTTTAATATAATAATTGTATGAGAGGAATTATACAAAGCGGCTGTAACAAAACTTACCCTACTTAAATAAGTTATTTTATCGAATAAATACCAATGAACTAGATGCATCCTCAAACTATTCCCGCGAAAGCTATTCTCAATAATCCGCATAACATAGCCTTGGATAATTTATTAGATCAATATAGCTGAGGTCTAGCCGAAGCGGGTTATAATGGTTATCGCTCGTTTAATTACCTACTCGATTCGAGACAATGGTTAATAAGAAACCATGCCTCAGCACTATCAGAAGATTTATCGACTATATTTCCAAGTTCTAAGGAGATTAGATGAATTACAAGATTACAAGCTGTTTTGAATGAATCATTAATAAAAGGGGAAGTTATGATGTCAATAGTTATAAATATTAATATACCTAAGTACAAGGGTATTTAAAGCTTGAAACAATTGATATTGGATTTGGATAACAAAAAACTGAAATTTGAAGAGAGTTATGTATTATTATTTATTATATTTAGTAGCTAAAATTATAATTAGATATTTTTTTTAAAACTGTAAGATATTATATATTCTTGACCGAATTCATTCACATTCACAAAACTCTTTCTCTCTCTGTTTCTATTTCTTATACTCTTAAGAGGTCCATTTGAACGACAATAAGAGACGACCAGATCTCTTTTTTTCTCTCTCTTTCTCTCTGAGGTACGAGGTTGCTACACCGACTACTTCTTAACTATGTCTTTAGGTTATTACTAAACATGTCTTGATTTAAAAACCCAAAAATTAAACTTGTCTCAACTCGTTACTCGAACTCTTTGAATCTGTAGCTAGCTATTAGACCCACGACTCATTTAACAAGTAACTTAGCCAGACTTTTAAATAAGTAATAAATAAAATGTTTTATGATCAAAAATTTGCTTAGCAAACTAACATCCTGGAAAACTTCTTCATATATAGGAATACAAAGTCACAAGTCAAAGAAATGTTACTTAATAGCCAATATCTCTAAGCAATAATCTCTATTAGTCTGATGATGCCTTTTAAAGACTTACTAATCTATACTTAATATTATAAAGCTGAAGAGTTTGTTTGTTTGTTTGGTTGAACGCGCTAATCTCAGGAACTACTAATCCGATTTGAAAAATTCTTTTTGCATTAGATAGCCTGTTAGCTGAGGAAGGCTATATAGGCTAGGCTAGGCTATAGGCTATATACCATCCCGGAAAAATGTACTGTTCTCGTGGGATAGGATATATATCTTGATTTGGATTTAGTCTAGGGACGAACCCGAAGCGAAGCGAGGGTGAGTCGCTAGTACTCTAATAAACACACTTTTGCATTTATATTAGTTAAGATTATTCCAATATTAAATTCTAGAATATCATACATCAAAGATGGTGGTTGAATATTCAGAGATCGGACGTGGCATTATAATGCAACCTTGTTGAAACTACCGTGTCCGCACACCTCGCCCGTGTAATTGATTGAAATTTATTCACAGCAACAATTTAGCAGTGGAATTGCAGACGGTGAACTGTCTTATATACTCAGGGAGGCATTAGGAGGGCTAAAATCAAATTTCACTAGAGCTTATTATGAGAACACATCACAATATTTTGGTATGTCCCTGGACTTACTAACAATCACGGATCATAAAATATATCTGCATATTTTGTTGCAACAGTAAATTATAAGTGACCACAATCATAATCATCTACTAGTCAGTAATGAATGTTTGTAAAAGGTTTGTGAGGTTTGATTGATAGATGGATGTATGGATGTTTGTTACTCTTTCACGCCAGAACAGCTGAACGGGTTTAAATGAAAGGCACAGAGATAGATTATAGTCTGAAATACCACATAGGTTACTTTTTATCCCGAAAAATGTACAGTTACCGTGATATATAAAATAAATTTCTTGCTGATATATTTTTCCATTTCTTTATTTATTATAATGAAACATTTACATGCTTGTAACATAAAATTTGAGAATTATAGATGTTATTTTAAATTATTGGATTGAATACGTCTCTGTTTCATAATGCAGATGAAAGGCCCTTAAATAATTGATTAGCTTTTGTAAGACCTCACACCGGACTCGAGCATTCTATCTTATAACGCAAATGTTATTCAAATGAGAACAAGCCTACATTTTGTTCGACATGATGGTTACAAGGTTTGATTGTGAAATCGATTTACAACCTAACACTCAAGTCGTCGTGTTGTCTGAGCATGTAAAATTGTTTTCTTAACACAAAAACAATTATTATATGTGTAATGAATTGCATAAATTAAGTGGTAGCAATTAAGAATTTTAAAGTTAAAGATAACTGGAAGTTATAATAGCACTCTATCATAAAACCTATTTATCTCTCGGGGAAAATATAGAACGTACTTAATACCATTACTCACTTATGTAGTTATTCGGTTTGTACTTATTAATATATTGTGTTAATTAAAATACATTAATACGTATTTAAATACACTGTAAATATTAGCAGAACACGTACCTACTTAACGAGATACATTTTGATATTGACAAACTTTTTTATACAGTAAGACTTACCATAGAACAAATAAAATAAATGACATCCACATCTTTTCTCTTATTTGTCGAATTTAAAATTGTTTTCTTCTTATTATGAACCTATTTTAACAATTTAAAAAAAAGAAACAACCGTACCAGCCGTTTCAATAGTGGCACAAAAATTTTGAAGAGTAAAAAGTAGAAGTATTATGTAAGTACTCTTTAGTCAATAAGCATTTTTTTTTCAATTTGCAGAATGACATTATCTTAGAAGTTTAAGTACCGTGAACATTTTCTGATGACATTTGACTGTCACACAGAACACGAAAAAATCCAAATATACATATGCATACCTATGAAATTAAACACACGTTTGCACATAAAAGTTAATAGCCTCACATAAACATTTTTATCACAAGCTGTCTTCAGGCACCCATAGCACATATTTTCATTGTTAAATAAAATGCAATCTAAGTTTTCTATCGAAAACCATTTGCTCGTATCGTGATTGATGACACGCACGCGACAGCAATATGGAACATGTTCACACATGTCAACTTAGTAATGACCGCAGTCAGCTGACGCATACGAGTTCTTATCTGAACTCATAAGAACGTTGCACTTATCTTTGGGGGAGATGCAAGGTGATCAAAACAAGTTGGTACTTGTTTTTCTTCTTCAAATTATTGCGAAATTGATCACAATGGGTCGATAAACTCAACAGAGCAACACTTAACTTAAAGCTGAGCAATCGTAAATTATATTGTTTTATTTTTGCTACGAAATCACTATTTCATTTAGGTATGTACATAATACATTTAAGGCAATAGTAGCCCAGTGATAACGTGCCCACTTAGGAAACCGAGTGAAGCGGGTTCAAATCCCGAGTCTCGTACCTCTAAAATTCTTATGTGCAAATCATATCCAACATGATTACCACTTGTCTTACGGTGAAGGAAAATATCGTAAGGAAACCTGCATGCCTGAGAGAACCTTAACAGATTTTCGTAAGACATGTGTAGCCCGCTAACTACGGCTCAGCTCACAGCCGACTTCGGCTTGATCCCTCTCGTCTTGAAGGGAGGAACGTGCCCAGCAATGGGACGTTAAAAATAGCTGAATACATGTACATAAAATAATATATGTTTAAATTTCAGTTACATTATTTATTTTATCACGTTTAAAACTATATTATGCTCGATAAAGGTATTTGCAAATTCTAATGCAAGAGTACCTATCACATGTCTAAACTTCAGTTGTCGAATGTGCAGCTGATAAATCAAATATTAAAACTATTTGATTTATAATGTCGGCTACGCATAGCGGCAATAAATTACTAAGGAAGTTTTATCTCATAATTCAGTTGTGATCGCCCGCTCTGTCGCCATACGTTGTTTACCATGACACGAGTAATTCAATGATAATGCGTGTTCACTTTGTGCAATGAGGTCATGTAAAATTCTCTTTCGATAATAGTAAAATTTTAACAAAATACTTTACCATTATCTTAAAGGTTTTTTTAAATACTTATATAAGCAGGAATAGGTATAAGAAGTTTTAAGATATTTAAAAGTAGAATAAAATCTTGACAACAAAAATTATCTTTTCTATATATCCATTCATTCCTTTCACATTATCTTAGGCTTGTTTGTTTTGAATAGTCGGAACGCAGTGCAGTGCTCTCCCCTCGTATTAAATTTGGTTATTAGCAAACTTTGATCGGCGGAGTTGACCCCGGCCAGAGTTCATCGATCCGCGCGACTTTCACCCGGATCATAAACTGAGCCACCCACTTTCAAAACTGAAAAAACAGTTCCCAACTCACTTCAAAACTAAGTCTTCCTAATCACGCGGCGCGAACAAAGTTTGCTGAAGTTTTTTCCAAGTTCAGTTAAACTTCATCGATGTGGGGATCGTTCACCCTGCTAGGGACACTTGCATACGACTCCGACCGTTCCTCAAGCCATTGAAACAAAATGTAGAGCAAGGTTGCCTCATTACTTTCATGACGAACTTTTTTACGGATCGATATAGAAGTTAAAAGTTTATTACTCGCTCCTCCGCCGCGACAGCGCATCGTAAAGCGGAGTTTGAAAGCGAACCCTCTGACGAATATTTAATACTTCAGCCGTTTTAATTAGGCATCTCCACATTGTTACATTTTACGTGCTCGGCGACTAGATACCTAGTATGAAAGGTTGGGTTCATTACACGAACGCCTCGCAAAGAACCTTTATTTACTTTACATATCAGCGCCCGTAACTAACGAGCGCAGATACCTGCTCAGCATTCGTATTCACAAAAGGTTTTCTCCTACCTACAACGGGCGTAAAATTGGAGGCGAGCCGGGAAGGAGGTATAAAGGAGAAAATAAAATAAAGACGGCGCCAGTGAACGGATACGAGGTCCGCGAAAAAAGTACGAGGAAAGCGGGCTTAATGGTGAGGCGCAGGTGAGTAGGGCGGGGTCGGGTGGGTGGATCGTCTGGATTGGTCGGCGCCGCCCAGCCGCGAGCACGCCCCCGCCCCCACCCCCACCCGCGGCCACCGGCTATCGCCTGGCCACCTACCAGCCACCCGACACAAGCTATGCCTGTGTCGTGAATTAGTTTGCCAACTTTCTGTCTATGGCGGAGGCTTCAGAGATGTAAGTATGGACGACGAGCTGAATAATCGATAAAGGTGTTTATTGAAAACGGGTAAGGACGAAGCTCTTTATTGCTTCTTTATTATTAAAGAACAGCCCAAACCCTTAGTTGAGATTTTACGGAAATTATATCTATAATTATTACTGTTTAAGTGAACGAGTGGGTATTTTATTAACAATAGAAAACCTTTTTTGAAATAAGTATTTATTGCTTATAACAGCAGTAAAGTTTAGTTTAAAAACTTTGTGCGTATTAGATAATTGACATTGACACAAACAGAGAACGTAGCTGAGTGTATCAACATTTTGTATAGCTTTTATGTATATAAATGAACGAATTGAGTTTCTACTTATTATTTGATATTTTAGCATATTTTACTAAATAATTTTGTGCATTAACTTTATAGAGAAGATACATCTTAACTTTGCACTTTTCTGCTTCATTTTGCTTCTGTTTAAGTTAAGATGCGATTATAAGTTTCATTATATTAAGAATTGATTTATTTATCTAATTGATTATTTGATGATATAAGAATACTTTAACGATCTAGAAAATTTAATGTATATTTTATTATTGATATTAAAACTCGATTTTACTCTATGTCTCATTATTATATCGATTTGAAACTTTGTAAGTAACTTTGTATGTGAAATCTTGATAAAAATATAATAATAATTCGATAACTACCATTGAGCTGATCTGTTGATGGATCAAGGAAGTGGAGCGTGGAATACTTTAATGGCTATTAATCAAGCCGGTGAGTTTATCCGCAATTAATTAATTTTTTGTGGCCCGTACATCCCACACAATATTACACATTAATACAATACATTACAATACAATATTACAATTTATCAAAAGCGTGTTTTTTTAAATAATATTTTAATTAAACTAAAATGCTGTTATATTTTAACAGTTTTTTGAAATATACTATGTCATGTCTTACCAATCATGAATTAATAATATATTTAAACAGGTACTCAAATACACATACATACATGTAACTTTAATATTTTCTGTTTTCTCAATAATTTACCTACAAAAATAAATTTTACTACATTATACATACATAAAGGTATATCTAGATTATGTACATACAGTTTACATACACATTTATAATTTTGATTATCAAAAGATTCTTTATGAATCATAGCGAGTAAAAACCTTTTTATTTGAATACATTTACTAAAGCTCAGCTTAAAAGAACAAACCCCACCTTTAAAACGGTGAAAGTTGACAGTTATCGTATCAATTCCGCAAATCGAAATGAATAGCACAGCGCGTCCACGGACACTCAGAAAAGAACAAAAATGGTTTGAAACAAAGAAAAAAGCAAAATATCCCCGACCATTGTTCAGCGGGCACAATGCCTTTACGACACCGGGTAAATAACTTTTGGAAAAATGTAAAAAAGTCCCTCAGTTGTGGGTTGCGAGTAAACACGTCACGGTGCCCTTATTGAGTTGATCTGGCTATTTGAACGCCCTGCGCGAAAAAAGAAGGTTGCCGGATTCAATTCTCGATATCCATTTTTGACGTTTCATGATTAGAACTCAGTTTGGTCGTTAGCTGGCCGAGGGGATGTTTAGTTTGATTTTTGCTATTGATTTCAAGTGTGAACTGTGCGACGCAAGGGTTCTACCTACCATACCTGTCTAGTATGTGCTTAGCGATGCGTTATTTTGATTGCTTTATTGCTGAGTATGATGTACGAAATTTACAGTGAATTTTCTAGTAGTAATTAAAATGAATAACTTACGAATGAGATCATTAATTTAAATGTGATCGCCTATAATTATTAGGGACCGTCTGAATAAATTCTTCTGAGAATTTTGTTGAAATAGTTATAGTCTAAAACATACTTGAATTACAAGATATAAGAGAGAAGACATTCCCATATTCAAACTGGGGTCATAATTGAAGGTAGGTGAACTAATGAATACAAGCAGGTAAACTATGTATTCAATAAAAAAACAAAATCTTATTTACTTACGAGATGTCAGAAATTAATATATTATTTAATCTAATAATAATAATATATCTCATGGGTGTCTTCGAATTGTCTTAACGTAATAATAAATATATCATAGTTATCCTCCGGGGGCGAATTGAAGGGAAATAAAGCAATGGCCTCGGAAGGGTCGCGAAAGAAAAACGATTAATATTAACTGAAATTGTTATGGCCCCTTTATAACGGGCTCATATTTTTCCTGCGTTGTACGAAAGAGTTAAATTCTTAATGTGACTTTATATTCACATAAAATTATAACATATACCTACTTCATTCATTCAATTCATTTTTATAATGTAATAAAAGACTTCATGATGTTTTGGGAATTTATTTTTGTTTATCTTCACTTCTTTTTTCTTCTTCTATCTTTGACGACACGTTTGGCTCAGTTTGTAGTGATTCTACTTGCTATGCCAGCGGTCGCGGGTTCGAGTCCCGCTGGGGGCATTCATTTGTGTGATGAGCACGAATGTTTGTTATCCAGTCATGGGTGTTTATATGTATTTATAATATGTATGTATTTATTACATATGTGTAGTGTATCAACTATCTGGTATCCATAACACAGGCCTCGTAGCTTACCATGGAACTAGATGGTGCTGTGTGGTAATGTCCCAACATATTTATTTATTTATTTTTAATTACCATAAGCTTAAATTAAAATTATAATTAACTTAAAATATATATAATAAACAAAATATAATGTCGATAAATAAATGTCCACTCAGTTAAGTATTTATTAAAGAGGTAGGTAACAAGGAAAAGTTAATTGCTTTTATAAACTACATCAATATGGTTCAACTGTACCATGTTCGGTGGGTTCGCGTCTGCAAATCAAGATTTCTACCTTAAGGTATGAATATTTATATTGATATGATAAAGAGATAAAAGTACGTAAGAGTAAGTGTAAATCTAATTTAATAGTCTAATAGATATATAAAATACTAGCAGTACCCGCGGCTTCGCTCGCTTGAATTTTGAAAAATCCTTACTTGGTGGATGCCTTTGTCATATGAGGAATACGTGTACGATATTTCAATTTTTCAGCCTTAAGGGTTTGGCCTGTGCGTTGATACATCAGTCAATCACTTTTGCCTTTTATATATAAAGATTAAAATTTTGATTACTAAATATATAACAGTCTACTTCTTTAATTAAACACTTCATTAAATAGTAAAACCAAAAAGAGATATTTAGCTAGAATTGTGGCGAGAAATGATCCCCTTAATGAGCATACTGTACGGTATTCTTGCGTTAAAATGTAAACATTACCCCTTTCGCAGCCCTTGTAGAATCGTATCGTTATTTGTTTGCGACATTGGTACAGACACTTGCGTTTAAAACGCTCAATTTTTTTTTAGTATATTTTTCAATAACTATACTAGTAACTTACTTTTATATTGCTTCATTATTTTTATTTGTTTCCTTTTTATTCTAATAGATATGTTAATTGAATTTGATAACTTAATTTTGAATACGTTAAATATTTTAAATGTGTTAAGCATTATAAATATTTCGCATACGGTAAGAGTTATCTATATTGAAATATTTTTAATTATTAATATATATATATATATATATATATATATATATATATATATATATATATATATATATATATATATATACTATTAAATTATATAACAAAAAAAAAACCTGTGTGTGTGTCCTTATGTGCGCACGTAACAAGTTATACTTCTTTGACATAACAGAACAAAAATAGGTAAAGATTTCATCCCGTATGTCACAACTCTCTGTTTGTAAAAGGAATACAGCTAACTTCAGCACGTCGCTTTTTGGCTGTCGGTATGTGCGCGCATCGTAAAAATTTTATTCTCGTATTTTTTTCCAAACGTACCAAAAGAAGTATAACTTCAAAAATATTTCATTACGAAAATCGTTACTATAACTGTAAAAATAACAATAAATATATCAACATTATTTATCAGCGTGCTAACGCCGCGTTCATTTGCGTTTTAACCGCTTGTCTAGATCTGTCTTCGTGTCTCATCTAAGTGTCAAGTACCTTAGAGCGGTCAACTCTGTCGAGATGACTCCCCAGGGTCTGAACCCCGGGAACCTGGATTTATTCCATTTGAATACCATCGTGCGAATGGTACCTTTGCGTCGTGGAAGTTTTACGAGCCAAGATGTTTTTAGCTTTGATTAGATTAAATAAGCGAATTTTAATGTAAGTAATTGGTTCTATTTTGAAAGGGTTTTGGTATATGTAGGTACTTACATATTATATTAAAACATAAAATGGTGTTTATAGTCTAAAAATGTAAAATTTGAGTTGCGGTGTTTTAAGAACTTTGTAAGTTGAATAGAGTAGGGAGAGTGATATGAGCGATTTAAAACTACAACTAACTATGAGTGTATACTTTTTACTACTCAAGTAATGGTAAAAATATTTTAAAATTTATAGATAGCCAAGTTGTATGATGGTAACACCTAATAATAAGTGGTTGAATGAAAATAAGCACTCGTCTAGACAAATTATGAATTAACACGGAGTAAACTTTTAAAATGTTTTTGTAATAAAATTTTAAAGAATGAGTACAAGTAAATATAATCTACTGTTGAGAAGAAACTCTTTAATCGGCTTCATATTTAAGCATATTTTTTTATAAACAACACCAATTTTTTTAATTAAAAACCAATCTTCAATTCGATTTTATGAAGCAGATTTTATACAGGTAATATAAAATATCTTTAATATGCTATTGGTATGATTTTTTTAAGCAAACATATAAAGTAAATAGGCAAAAGCAGTGGTAGCCCAGAGGTAACGCGCTCGTTTGGGAAACCGAGTGAAGCGGGTTCAAATCCCGGGACTCGCACTTCTGATATTTTTATGTGCGAATCATTTCTAACATGATTACCACTTGCCTTACGGTGAAGGAAAACATCGCGAGGAAACCTGCGTGTCTGAGAGAACCTAGCAAGTTTCCGAAAGACGTGTGAAGTACGCCAACCCGCACTTGGCCAGCGTGGTGGACTATGGCCTGATCCCCCTCGTATTGAAGGAAGGCCCGTGTCCAGCAGTGGGACGTTAAAAAGGGCTGAATACAATATACTACAATAAAGTAAACGTGTTATGAAAGATATATTTTTTTAAATAATATTTTCGTTTACATCAATTTCATTTATGAGAATAAACATATTTAAAAGTTACTATTATTTAAAAGTTATACCTACCTGTTACACTTTCTCTACACTTAGTGTGATGCAACATTAAGTAATTAAAAATCTTTGAATTTCGAAATTTGTATCGAAGTTTTTGGTGACAGATAGGTAGGTACGTAAAACAAAATTACGAAGTTAAGTAGAGCGGTTTCTTAATTCCGTCTAACGACTGTGAAGACGGTCGAATTCTTTAATTATTTAGCTCTAATGGCAGGCGTCTTGTCCTTTGACGTCGTTCGCTTTAATTTGCGAATCCTCCCCCAAATTAAAAATATAATGAGTCTCAACTGTGCCACTGTTAATTGGAAACCGATACGATATCTGAAAGACTCTGCTTTACTTTTAGCAGTGATATTCATTTCGTGTATATTTAAGACTTTAAGGCAGCTATTTGATTACAAATCTACTACGTCTTATAATATAAAAAAAATGTGTACATTTAAGTAACGGAAAAATTCACATTAAACTTCTAAGTTCTAAGAAAGTTTTAAGTGGCGTCAATAAAAGAAACTTACATATTATGTTACTTTTAATAAGTTTATATGTACATGTGAAAAAATTTATGAAATGAAGTAAACAAATGTGCCATTCTATAGCATTCATATTCATAGGATACAAACCGACCTTGCAAATAAAAAAAATGTAATAAATTCAAAACAAAATCCATCAGGTTGACAGTGGATCAAGCTGCGTATGGCTATCACCACTTGTATATTATACAGGCTGTACAAAAGAAGTGTATGAATGAATTTATGTATGTAATGTTACAGAATATCTCATGTAAGTAATGAATAAAAATAAATGTGAATAAGTATTTTAATATAATATTTAAAAAAATGTATTATAGATTTTTATACTATTATCTTAATACTTACATATTATAATAAACATATAATTAATTATCACTTTAGCTACATAGCTATAAGAAACAGACAACTGCTCAGCGTTTCTACGTAATAGTTTTATAGAAATAAAATTTAACATTATTTTTGAAATGAAAAAATAAATAAAAACCGACTTCTAGACAATAAAAAGTAACTAAACTAAACATAGGTAACCAAAATTCTGTTATTTTTTACTTTCTTTTATTATAGGAACCTATTCGGATATTTTCGAAGTTGGTGCTATTTAAGCCCATTAGGCTTGTCAAGTGTAACCAAATACGCCCAAATATTAATTAATAAAATAACGGCTACTAGTAAATTAAGTATTTACCAGTAGCCGTTGTAAAGTTACACTGACCACCTTCTAGCTTCACCATCATTAATCGTATCAGCTCGGTGATACCAAATCACTGTACTATCATCGGATATTCAAAGGATTGCAAAGTTTCAAGTCGGTATGACAATCAGAAGTCGTTAAAAAAGTCTTTTCATGTTTTTTCATTTTCAAAAAAATAAAACATATTATGAGGCCACCTCAGCAGGGTCAAGCCGTCTCTGAGAATTACATGCAAGACAGACATACAACCTCCTCCTTTCCGGAAATCAGTTTATAAAAATGAACTTTATTCAATTAGATTTATACATGTATTATACAAGTACTTTTAAATCGTCAATTTAATTTAAAGATGCAGTCGGTCCGTAATGCGTAAGGAAGCTACCACTTGTATTGAATATTGATAATTATATAATATATCCTTGTAATATATTACTTAATAAAGTTTATTTATCAAAATTTAAAGGTACTTAAAAAAATCATCAAAGATGATTTATTATTATATAAGAATTTATATAACCTTGAAATATTTTTAAATAATATCAACCTGTATATACCACGGTGCCTACATGTTGCAATATTTTGTTCACCTTCGGGGTCTGCGCATTATGCATAACTGATAAGGTCTATTCTGTATGCATGCGATCCTTAGCCTCTCTCCGGTGGTAATGACGTAGTGGCCCTTGGGATGCTACAGTTTTTGCTATACCACTGTTTCATCTTAACTAGTCGCATATTTTAATAAGATAGCTTCACGTTAATTTTAGGTTGTGACAGATTATTATTTATCAAATAATTTGTAATTGTGCTACGATTAAATATATAACTTTTATTTTTATATTAAATTAGTAGCGAATGCAAGTATAAATAACAAAAAGAATTGTCGACAGAATTATAATTTTTTTATAGTTTCGTCTGTTACTATAAATTGCCTTTTAATATATCTTATTTCTAGAATAATCTAGTTATTTAGTTATTATATTAAAATACAAAACATTCCCAAATAGAAATATTTCAGAAAACAAAGCGGCTCCCATCCAATTTCTAACACATGTCAATCACAAAGCGGGTTACTCCGGATATTCAATTCCTGGACATGTCCGAACTGACTCCAAACAAATATTTATCAAAACCTGTAAGGAATACGTAAAATGATATAAACATGTCCCGGGACAAACAAATAACCTACCGTGATGGATTATTGCGACTGACCGCCGCTATTTCCTATTGGAATAAGGAATTACCATATGCGCCTCCTGTTCAGACATACCACGGGCTATTGTAATATGGATATGGACTTTGTATTTTGCTTAACACATACGGTAACTTTATAACATTTGAAATTAAAGATTATAAATATGTAAATAAAAAAAAAAATACAAATAAATAAGCTTATAAAATGTTTGCTTTCTATAATTATTGTTAATTCTATAAATAAGACTTATTCTTTAGCAAATACTAAAAAAAATAAACAATTTATAACAAACTTATCCTAACACACTTTATCAAGTGACATATCATCGGGGTATTATTGTTAATATGAAAGTGTATGTGTGTGTATGGTTGTTACTCTTTTACGTTGTAACGGGTGGATGGATTTGGATTAAACTTAATACACAGTAAGACTTTAAGTACTTAAGCTACTATTACTTAGAGATGCACCCGAGAGAAGCGAGGGCTAGTCACTAAGTATACTAGTGACTTACAAAAAACGTAAAAAAAAACGTACGTACTACGTATTTGTTATTTTTACTAACAAGTAGATCGACGATAAGAATAAGCAGAGTCCACACTATGCCATCTTTCATCCGAACGTGGCCGGCGTCGCACTGGCGACCGGAGACCCTTCAAAAAGTTTGATAATAACACCACCAGGGCGGAGCGGTAATGTGACAGCCGATACGTCGCCAGCAGCCGAACAATTTAAATTTCGAACCTTCATTTGTCCGAACACTACAATAGTTGCTGCATTTTTTGTAAGCCAAAAACCTTTTTATTGAATTTAGATTTATTTCAGACTAGTGGCTTGTCCTTGTTTCGCTCGGGTGCGCCTCTAGGGGTCTTTTACATTTATGATATTGCCACACTCGCTTCTCTTGATCTTCATTATAAAATATCACACTTTATTCTCTATAAATATTATATACCTGACTATAATATTATATCGCATCTTTACGTCGCTAGCAGTAAAAAATAGGCTTTCATTTCACCCCTTTAAAGTTTTATTTTCGCGACCAAAAGTGACCTGTCTTTCTCCAAGGTCCCTTCTATCTTTGTACAAAAATTCAGCAGTTTAGCCGTGAAAATGTAACAGACAGATAGAGTACTTTCACATTTATAATATTAGTTACGCTCCGCTCGAGTGCGTCTCTCAATATGTTTTAAAGTTTTTAAGTGGAACCCTAATGCTTTTTATAAAATTTAAGTAGCCTAAGTTACTCCTTATAACGTCAACTATCTGCCAGTGAAAGTGTCTTCAAAATTAGTTTAGTAAATACCGTATATAATTTTGCATGCATTTAGTAAAAAGCTTTTATTTCGACATCACAAGCAGACACTTCAATTTTATTTATCTATAATATATATATATATATATATATATATATATATATATATATATATATATATATATATATATAGATGTATCTTGCCTAACACTGTTAACTAACTTGAACGTGTTTAAATCTCCCCAAAAATCCTGGGAGATTATGAAACGGTCACCCAATACACATTTTGACTTGATGGAATGTAAAGCTGACACTTATCACTGGAAGTGACAATTAATCCAGTTACTATACGACTAATATATCTATTAATATATTTAAACGAGCAATTCTTGTATATATATTTATTTATTTATACCGGCGATCTCGGAAACGGGTCTAACGATTTTGCTAAAATTCGGTATGTGTGGGTTTTCGGGGGCGAAAAATCGATCTAGATTAGTCTTATGTCTGGAAAATTTGTGAGGATGTATGGATGTCTGGATGTCTGGAAGTGTGGATGTACAGATGTATGGATGTTTGTTACTCTTTCACGCAAAAACGACTAAATGGATTATAATAAAGGTTTACAATAATATAGTTCATATATCAGAATAACATAAAGGTTACTTTTTATCCCGAAAAAATGTACGGTTCCCGTGCGATAGATTTGTTTTTGTTTTTCTAGAGGCGAACTCAAACGAAGCGAGGGTGAACCGCTAGTATCATAATATGATAAAGTTTTATTATAAGTATCTTACGATAAATGAATTTTAACTCTTATTTATTACTAGTTAAAGGTTAAGCTACATGCTTAAGATAAGAAAAAACAATGATTCACCAGATAATGATAAATGACACATTCATGAGGTGTCACAGCCAGCCTTGTGGGATTACACGTATCATTAAGGCGGTAATGCAGCGTGCGGGGTCCTTTAGGCCTGTCAACGTGACAATACTGAATTATTTACGAATGATAAAATGAGATATGGTATTAGTTGTTTCCTTATACCGTTTAAGGGGAATATTATACATTGTACCTATATAATAAAGTTACTTTCCTTCTAAATATCTGCAATTAGCAATTAAAATAAGAAATAAAAAAGTGTCAACAGAAAAATCTGAAAAAATATCACCTGTGATAAATCATCACGAAAATAAATCAATGCATAAATCAGTGTTGGTTATTTTATGTATGTAAATTATATTATAATAAAATAAAATATTTAATTTTGTAATTTATATTATTTAATTAGTGTTCGCCCAGTGGTCAAAAATCGAACATAATAAATCGTTATTGAAATCTTTTTTATTGATGTTAAAGCTCGTTAATAGCTACTAAACAAAAAAAAGAAAGAAAATCGGTTGACAAATAGAGGATAAAAAGGTACTGAATTGTTTTGTCTTTGCTTATTTATATATGTACCTACTTTGATAATACACTCTCTATAAGATTTTATATATTATTTATGAAAATTTCTTAGCGTAGTTTACTGGCACTGCTATGGGCTTTACACTACTTCCTTATTTTAAGAACAGCAAGGACTCTCTTGCAATTAAGATATAAAAATATTTATGTTAGGTTAAGCTATATAATAGCGCATTTTATCATAGGAATGCTGTGGTATAAATGGTAAAAATTTTATGACAGTGATATGAAGTAAATTTTCATAATTTCATATTTACTACTAATTTTTAAAGAAATTAAACTGTTTAACAGATTTTCTAACTTAAAAACTTAAAACATTCAAATAACAACAAATAGTTTAAACTAACATAAGAGTAAGTTATTCTTCGCTTCTATTTGTCCACATGAAACGCCACTTGTCCCGTGTTAAATATTCAAAGAACAAGGACAGGCCAAGTCTCTCGGGTCGGAGAGATCCTCAATTCGTAAAGGCAGGGTTATCCGCGAGCTCTCATGCCTCCCTAATTTCCGATTTGTCGACCTTAAAGGGTTCAGTGATTAGCATCTGACTTGTCAAAACGCATCGAATCACCTTTGTTGTTGACGTAATGACATCTATTTGATTATTACGCCGAAATTGAGTGAATCCATGTTTAGATTAAATTGATGATATTTTGTATTCTGTGTGCGGTAAATAGAATAGAACCTAATATTAAAATTATATAATCATCTTAGGATAATCCGAATAAAACCTTTAATATAAAAAAAAATAGTCAGAAATCATAAATCGTGTTTTTTTTTCTATTGCTGAAGGCATTAAAGTAAATTGTAGAAGTACAAGTATTACCAATTTTAATAAGTAATAACCATAAAATGATACCTTATAATTATATTATATAATGACTACGACAATAGAAATTATATTTTTATATTAAATATTAAAAGTAACAAAGAGAATACTTTACCCTATCAAAGGCACTACATTATTTGATTACAATCGTTTTGTACATATTATATTGTTATTTATTTTTGTGTAAAGGAGCACACTCTCCGCTACGCGACATCGTTTTTAGAATTCAAAGATTTTTTTAATAATAGCGTGTTTTAACAAAATTATCATTCTATTTTTTTATTATTCGTTTTTATCATTTATATCCAGTTGGGAATCGATATTTTTCATTATTTTAGGAAGTAGCTTTCATATTAAAAAAATATCTTATTTATTAAGGCTGTCTTGCTATCCAAGGAATGGACAACTTAAGTCTTGAGCATCGTAAAGCACTGATTATATTTCAAGAGGCTGTAGTGTTCTCATCAGGCTATTAGTAATTTGATTACCCAAGCTCTTATTAACTTTAGCCTGAACCTTTCTCTACAAAGTTTTCTATTTTGCTTGATTTCTTTTGAGCTTGAAAAGCTCTCCATTATATTAAGCAATAATCTTGGTATAGTAATATAAGTTTACATTGTCTTAAAAGATTTAAAAATATTATGTAGCTAATTTCTTATTTTAATAATAATGATATTATATCCTTATCTAGAAGGATTCCATAAAAAAAAATTCAGGAAAAGGCAGGATACAAGGAAAAACTTTTTTTTTAAGTAATACCATATTACAAAATGTGTAATATTCTACTCCTTAAGCAAAACACGCAGTATTACCTCAAACATTATGTAATGATATAAACGAGAGTCATTGGGTGTTGTAGCTAGTAATAAATAATTAAGGCCGGACCCAAACCACGCATTCCTTCCCAGATGACGGCGACATCTTAAAATATGGCCACCCTTTCTTCAGCTGTTGACTTCTTCCCCCTCGCCACATACTGTTTGGTATAATTAATAAATGACCTACTCAGTCCCTTAGGCCCCGATGAACAAACGTACACTGACTTTTGACTTACTTAACTCAAAGTAGAAAAGCAAATCATGATAGATATAAAATAACAGAAAATTTTCTTTGATATAAATATTTAACACAAAATTTCACATACAAAGTGAGCAAACAAACTTTAACTTTATACCTTCCAAATATTAAAATAAATAGCAGAAGGAAATTATTGTTGACTTTCTCTTCGACCTTTACAGACTACTGCCGTAAAAGCAAGTTAGATAATTATGCACAAAAAGATCAACTTTTTGTGTAATTATAAAACTACCTACATTCAGGTAGAAATTTGGTAATTACAGTTAATCGCGATGCAGCAATTAAAACGAATAGCGGATACGATCTAAATAGCTCGGCCGAACCCGCAGCGCGACTCCTCCATTAATTACTTAAATTTAATTCATATGAGACCCACGCACCACTATTTACATTCAAAAACGTACCCACCCTACCCGCATCTCGCAACCCTTGCTAAACTTGCCGACCCTAAGACGCTAACTCCTAAGAAGAGTTTCTTTGATAGTGCGCTCCGCTGGCTCTGAATAAAGGCCACCGGGTCGATAGAGTTTTGATCTGTAATTTTATAGCTTTGAGACAGGCACCAGAAAGACGGCATACGGATTGTGGCCTATAGAATCGGCTTATGTTTTTGTCAAGGCGATAACCGCAGGACTTGTTATCTACTATTGCAAAAACAATGTTGTGGCATTTAACAAAAGGTTTCTTTAAATATCTTCGTTATTGGGAACATTAAACTGACAATGATTTACTCACTAGTAACTTTGCTTTCTTGAATATTCTTACTAACAATCTTGAAAATAAACTTATAAGAGTTATTGTATAATACTTTTATACTTTCATAATTGACCTCGCTATTTATAGATGGTTTTATCAATAAAAAAATATATATTTTATTGTATTTAATAAGCATATTAATAATTGAATTATAAAATAAAAATTATAATTATTTGTGTTAGACATTCGGCATGTAAAATTAAAAAAGATTGGTTCGTCCGGATAAAATATATATGTATGTGAGAAAGACCTAATCGATAAATATCGTTCCGCCTGCGAGGAGCAACGGATAAGCCTTTATCGCAGTACACGTAAAGCGGTGATACTTATATGAGTGCCCCTTTTATTGCATTATACGGGGAAGGGTTAACCCTCGGCTCGCCGTCTTGGAGTCTCCAAGAATACAGGAAGAATTTATAAATAAGTTAAAGGAGGCCCGCCTTATTCTTCGCCTCAGCGTCTCACTTTGTTTTATCATATTTAAATTATTATAGTCAGATGTGGAACGTGTACCTAATTGCTGTACTTTGTTAAGATAATGTACCTTTGGCGCAGCTCCACTTTTGTTTTCTTGTTTTCAAGCGATATAAATTCACGGGAGAACGCTGCTGGAACGCCCAACTTTCGTGTTCTGTTTTTGTGCGGACGTTCCTTTTGGAGGAAATAAAATTTGTTATGCAGCCTCGAGGTCGTAGGTTCTTAAGACAATATCTTAAAAATATAGGTTAGGTAAGGTAGTAAATATAAATTTTATGGTTGGATTTTAGTATTCACTTATGTAGGGGTAGAGTTTTAAATTGAGTTTGTTTTATAGACCTATTCAGTCCCAAACAACAGTGGACTTGGTTGTAAATTATAGAATTTTTATTTAATCTATAAAACATTTATTTAAAACATATAAAAATTTCTTAAATTACATCGATTCAAGAATCGTACATGTTGCCTGAACATTATAGAGCCATTCATCATGTATTTTAATTTAAGCGTTACACATTCCCTTACAAATGCCGCGATCTAGTTAAGAAAACAATGACTTATTCATAATAACACAATATTTTCTGGCATAAATCAAATTTAAGTGTTGTTTCATTTCCTACAGACCCTCGCATGCAGCACACGCATCGAACGAATAAGTAATTGAAATTTAAACGAACTTTTGATTTTAGATACTTTCACCCTACACTTCGTGAAATTATTATGAATATCTGTTACTTTAACGGATATACCTTGAGGAAATAAATAAGATATCTTTTGTGCGAAGAAATTAGAATATGTACCCCATGAAATTTGAATAAAACGTTATATAAATTATTATAATAAACGAGTTTAGAGTCTTTCATAAAATTGATACGATTATTTTTCACGTGCTCTTAATGCGGAGGTACGTTAATAGTGTACAGTGATTATCATTTTCCATGTACATAATAATATGTACATATAAAATGAAAATCACTTACTCTCTTATAATATAACAAGTAGACATGTACATATATAAAAATAATTTTCTATACATATCAACTTATGTTACATTAAAGTAACTACTTCAATAATGTATGGAAAATATAATACGTAACGTTAGCCTGTTAAACTTTGTTATTTTTCATGCAAAAATATTTAACATAATTTTGTACAAAGTATGAAACGTAGTAATTGTTACAGTTAGTTAGGTTTTCTGCCAAAAATAAAAACATTCGCTCGACCAGTTACACAATTTGTAGCAACATACACCAACACGACAACTTGTATTGAGATTGACTGTTTTCTCAAGTAACCCGAGGCGAACAAGACTGTCAATACAACCCTTTGAAAACAGGGTTGATACTTGTTAACATTGTTGCTAGATCTTTATTTGATTATAACTGTCTTTGAGTCTTATTTTATGTGATAAGTATTCTTTAAAAAGTAGACAGACTTACATAGTTCTTGTTAAGGGTAACATGTATGTATTTTTAAAATCTATACGAATATTATAAAGAGGCCGAGTTTGTTTGTTTGAACGCGCTAATCTCAGGAACAACTAATCCGATTTAAAAAAAAAACTTTTTACATTAGATAGCCCACTTTATTGAGGTAAGCTATAGGCTATATATCATTTAATATATAGTCTATCTATTCCATACTAACCGTTAGAATGTACCTAGGGACGAACTCGAAAGAAGAGAGTCGCTAGTGTTTATTATAATGCCCGATAGGGACCTCTGCCTAAGCAAAGGGACACTTCAATCTGTATTAAAAATAAAAATATATCCGTTCAGTTCATTAGAGAATTCATGTACGAAATTTTCATTTAGTCCAAATTTTATATATTTCTATTTTAATTAGCGAATAATTGTAATATTTAAACACAATTAGTAGGTAACTTAGGTAGTCGAATTTCAAGAAAAAAATCCAGTCCTAAACATAGCTTTATAGAAATCTTTATTTGACGCAATTACTTCGCCAACATCACGTAGACTGTAAAGCAAATGTTAGAGAAAGATCGTTAAGTGATAGTCAAATTGTGACATTCCACAATAACTTCCGAAAATGACACCATCACAGACAACATAACAGTTTAATAATTTCTGCAAACGTACACAAAACCTATTATATCTAAAATCTCAGCTCTTAGAACATTCGTAATTTGACTGTTAAAACGCGTTACAAGATGTCGGCAACACCGATAAACAAGAGTGGAACGCGAGCGCGAACGTCGAAAGTTTGGCGCGCGCGGTGAGTGCAGAGGACCTGTAATGAGGGTAGAAATTTCGGCACATTGCGGCTCAAACCGCAGCCGGCTTCTTGGCTTATTATTAATTCTGTAAGACGTGTCCCCGATGTCCAAGACGTGCGCCGAGATTCAAGACAAAAGTCACAAGGGCGGAAGGGACGGACCCCCCGTACGTGTGGAGAGTCGACAACTCGCAATATGCAGGAGTGTGGGCTTTACAGGTGGTTTTAATAACGGCAGCCTCTAATGTCGCGAGATGAATACTTAATGGACGGATCATCGACGGATTTGGCGGATCTCGAAGGCGGTCGACTTGGGTAATAATGCATGCATTGGCTTACGTTGTTTATCTTCAACATCAACGTAAGTGGTAACCTTCTAATGTTACATGTAGAAATTAAGTTCGTTGATTGAAATCTATCATAGCGGGCTTTTCATTTATCGGAGTTTCTGGCGCAAACACGAAAAACTTACGAGTAGCATTTGAATAATCCGCTAATTTCTAAACTATGATTAAGAAAAAAAAATAATTATTATGTATTATAAAATTATATATTTTGATTAATTTCATAAAGTTTAAAAAGTAGTAGCTGTATTTATAATAAAATTCTTGGTCATATCTGTTACAAGACAATAATTTACTTACAAAGTGCAAATCCCTTTAAGATGGTTTCGTTGTAGGGAGCTTTCAAAAACTCGTTAGGAGGTTGGCATTCTGTGGCGGAGGGTCACGTCTTGGAAGCCTCAGGACAAAATGTCACCGTAAACTTTATAATATATTACTAATTTATACATTTTATAAATAATGTATATATAATTATCTTACATTAACTTTTATATTTTACTCCATAAAATAATTAGTGATTAAAGATGGTGCAATACAAAAAAATAATATTTGTTTGTGAGTAATTTTAATTATGTTCTCATCTCATTGATTACAAAGATATTTTGACTGCTTTCTAAACATTTGTTAGAACAATCCACTAGGAGCAGTGAAATAAAAAGAATCAAATTTATTTAAAAAATGCCAAAAATCATTAAAAAATCTACGTCTTCGTTCTTAAATAGTAGAAAAACGGCTTTTTTTTTGTTATTAACCTTTACGTTCTAAGAATTGGCAATCACGTAGTGCATGTCGTGAGCAGCACACGTTACTGAATGTTATCGCAAGTGGGCACAAGGGGCCAATATCATCCTAAAATGCACCTAACTTATTGCGAAACTCTGTTCCTAAGAAGAAAAAATTTAATGGTAATACCATGTGGCAAAAGAAACAGATTAAGTGTTTTTTTTTTTAATTACTTTTACATCACGCTACTAATGAATAAGGAGTAATAAAAATAATAGCTGTCCACAAAATGTATGATTTTAACTAGTATTATTAGCGATCGCATTTTGTACTGATGAACCAATACACGTTCATTAAATTATTATTTGGAAATCACTCATTGTTTACATTATTTATATATTATTTTAATTTTTAGCACATTTCGGAGAAAATGTAATCTATACTAATATTATAAAGCTGAAGAATTTGTTTATTTGTTTGTTGTTTGTTTGTTTGTTTGAACGCGTGGCCCGTTAACTGAGGAAGGCTATAGGCTATATATCATCCCGGAAAAATGTATGGTTCCCGTGGGATAGATTTGTTTTTGTCTAGCGACGAACCCGATAAAAGCGAGGGTGAGTCGCTAGTGTCATGATAAACGTGATATTTGTTTTCATATAGGAACGCTTAATATATACATGAGCCTTATGGTGTAAAAATATAAAATTTCTTTGTATGTCTCCGGTTCATCGGTTACAAAATCCAGTACTACTCACTAAACTCAGTGTTACCTTCTTCGTTATAGTGAGTGGCGTTGAATGAGCACTCAACAACGACGCCCCATCTACTATCTTAAAAGTCAACTCAAAAATAGTAAAATGTGTTAAATACTTAAAATCATTACCAGAAATTCTTCTTGCCATTTTTGAGAATCTTTTCTTCTTAGGACTGCCCGTTTTTGCTTTAACCTAATCGATTGTTTTCTTCACTGTTTTATGTCTCTTTTATAGCGTGGGCAAGCATACAAGTGGTTTGTTTAAGACGATTTATTACTGCCATAAATGTCTCAATGAAAGATTTAACAATAATTTTGATTAGTTAGCTTATTTATGGTCCTTCTTTTGATACTTATATTTACCTTTCTCTATATCTACGTCTTATCTACGAAAACGAGAAAATCTTACGTATCATTTACGTATTATTTGATGATACGTTTGGCTCAACTTGTAGTGACCCTACTGGCTGTGCCAGCGGTCGCGGGTTCGAGTCCCATTGGGGGCATTCATTAGTGTGATAAGCACGGGTGTTTATATTTGTAATATGTATGTATTTGAAGTTATATACGTGTAGTGTATAAACTATCTGGTATCCATAACACAAGCTTCGTAGCTTACCATGGAACTAGATGGTGCTGCGTGTTAATATTCCAATATATTTATTTATTTATTTATATTGTAACATTTTTTTCTTATATATTTGGAAATCGATATTTTCTCGATATAATTTAACCTTTTCTATTCTGGCATTGTACATAAAATAGAATTTAAAAAAAAGTTAAAATATAGTTTACATTAGCAACAAGAAATTATATCATAAGAACGTACTATATAGGATAATAATATATAATTCTTTTCTTTATAACTTTAAGGCTTTATAAGGAAATTAATTTTTGAATTACAAAATCGCGTCTGACTTAAATATATTAAATTATATTTAATAATAATTTTGCGAAACAAACTATTCCTTCTGACGCAGTTATAAGCAAATAATCACATTGTATTTCTATGTCCGTTACCGTAGATTCAGTAAATAGCAATTACTCTTTATATTTCAATCGGCGCCTGTACATTAGTTGACCGTCGGTAAATTATAGGCGTGAAGGCGAGAGGTTGCCAAAGAAATATTACCGAGACTGGGTATTTGTTACAACTAGTGCTTGACCAATGTAAATGTCGATATTTTTTTCCTACATTCAATCTACTTATGTGTTTAATAATTTTTAATTTCCATACGTTTTTCCAAATATTATGTATAGTAATAACATAAATATTATAGATGTGAAAATTTGTTAGTGAGCGCTTGTTACTCCTTGACACTCTAATGGCTTAATAGATTTGACTGAATTTAGAAATGGAGATAACTTATGTGATTGTTTTTTTATGGGGTAAATACTTTTGCGCATACCACTTCGATACATACTGGTGGTTTTGGAAACTCTCCTGTTAGAAAATATAAAAATATAATCATAATAATGACTTATTACTAGTTTTTATTAGTCAATACTTTTTACCTTGGTTCACCTTCTCGAGAAACTGGACATATTTGAAGACTTACCTGTAATTTACAGATTATAGTATATTAAACCATATTGTTACTAAATGTTGACGCCTAACGGTTTAAAAGTCAAATGGAATGAATATAGCATGTAGGTGAATTGTTTAAAACCTAAACATACGACCTAGACTATGGCATACGACCAACTATATATTATGATGACTAGCGACTCACCCTCGCAAACAAAAAGACAAAAACAAATCTATCCCACGGGAACCGTACATTTTTTCGAGATGATATATAGCCTATAGCCTTCCTCAGTTAACGGGTTATCTAATGCAAAAAGAATTTTTCAAATCGGATTAGTATTTCCTGAGATTAGCGCGTTCAACCAAACAAACAAACAAACAAACTCTTCAGCTTCATAATATTAGTATAGATTACGGTGACGTATTCGTCGTGTAATGTACTGTATTAAATGTAATGTACATATGTAGATAGTTATGTATATCTCGGTTACCTAGTACGTGGATAGAGTTATTCTATGGATTTCTTATGGAACAGGTAGAAAATTTTAGTGAAATATTATCGCTCTACTTTTCTATATTATTTCCTAAATAGAGATACTGTGTGTTACCTGATGATATCTTATGCCACATTATATTCATACGTACTACTACAAATCTTAATATACTATAGTACTAATTAAATAACTTTCCCTCAAAAAGGTTGGATAATGTTTTTATGTGTAAATAATTGATGAGATCTCTTCTAGAGATAAGTCCACATTTGCAAACAAAAATTGTATTTTAATCACTGTATTTATTTTTAAGTGCAGTAAAGATTGAGAGAAGGTCAGATGGCATATTTTTAATGTTATGAATTATGATACTCTTTGTTGCTCACATAGTTTGTATCTAAGCAGTGATTTATGTAATGGTAGGTACGGACAAACATACAAAATAACCTGAAATCGAATATAATATAGCATGTTTATAGGAAAACTGAACACTTTATATTGTATGGTAAATAATTTCAACTATCGTAAACTATCGACAGTTGCCCGCACTTTAAGCATTTCCTCCCTGAGTGTAACTGTTTAACAAATCGGCGTATAAAAGACCGGCCGACCGCCCGTCGAGTGCTTAATCACTTAACACTCGCCAGATTAACGACAAATTTATCGTCGAAAAATGCCCTTCACTACCTATTGTTACTAACTTACCTATTACATATATTTTTTTAAGCTTCCTAAGAATTATGTTTACTAAACTCATTATAATCTAAAAAATAATAGTATTAAGGGATAAAGTTTGTAACCTTGGATGTAGGAGGTAAAATCCGAAACTAGACTTTTTAAGCTCTTCCATTTATAGAAGCTTCTTATCCCTTTTTCAGTTAGGCTACTTATTATACCAGTGTATCATGTCATCTCTTTATAACGTACTTGATATATTGTCAGTTATTAGTTTGCTAGTAATATTTTATTTGGCTGTGATATATGTGCAATAAATAATAAATAAGTAATTTGTTCTAGTGTAGTTAATATAAGAAATTATTCAGTGATCAAAATATAATAAAAATATATTTATGTTCTATTTATAAGAAAGATATTTTCTCTCATCCTACGAAATAATCTCAAAGAAAAAATAAATATCTGGGAAGGAATAACCTGTCTATAATATTTTTGCTGATATTTTTAAAATGAACATGTCAAATCTTAAGTAGTTTTGATAAAAGCTAGCCTATGTTTTTTTTTAAAGACAGTGGCCTACCCAGAAAATTAGATATAAAAGATTACAAAAATACAAAAATGACAGCAACGTACCTAACAATATTAATTTATTATAATTTTAAACATTTTTTATAATGAGGTTTGTAATTGAAAATTAAATTTCTTTGTTTAATTCCTCTTATTATAACTATTATATTAAAAAAGAAAATCGTCACGTCGGGAACCAAAAATCAACAGAAACCGCGAAGAAATCTGTTAAGATTATATTAAACATGTCAAATATTCGCGTAAATCTAAGAAAGTTTTAAGCTACTTTATTATATGAATATACCTTATATTATAAGTTTCATTTATAGGTACGTTTCATCTGTTTAGCTGTAAAAATAAAAGCAGAAATTAATTACATTCTTATATGGTTTTACTAACAGTAATTTAACCTAAAGAAAATACTTCTAACAAAATGTGTTCTAGCAAGATCGAATAAAACGTAAACGTCCCGCCAAAAGCGCATCAATCTCTGCTAAAGCAAAGATTTACCCTTGTAAGGACATTAATTCCTTCAGTAGGTAGCGTCGGACAAGGGTCTCCAACAGCCAGCCCGTGAAAAGAAACCCTTTTTCTAAGAGACACAAGAAAATGGACCTACCTATAAGTAATAAAAATCTTTTTTTTTATATATATTTATGAAGAAAATGTTTTTTAAAACCAATATTGTTCGCTTAAATTTAATTTTAATATATTACCTACATATAATATTACGTTTAAGTAAATATTTATTTTAATTCAATTAATGAAAAGTTAAGTTAGCAGAGTTAAATGTACCTAAAAAAATCTAAACTTACGAATGCTTATGACACTATTATCATTGTCTTATTTTAACATAAAAATGCTGAAAGATTAATGAATATAGATAACAATATATTAAGTTAAAAATAGGAATAGGAAAAACGAAATGGGAAAAAAGAATGAAAAAAAAAAAACACCACCAGACGTAGCCAAAGTAGCTAGTTTTTAATTAAAAAAAACATACTTCTTCATATCTATGTTATTGTTTTATATATATATACATAATTTTTTTATTATATACATATATATATATATATAAATATATAATATATATAATAAAAAAAATGTCATATCCATACTAGTTTTTCGTGAAACGTACGTATAATGGAAGGTCAACAGTATGTTTGCTCGTTCATTGCAGGATCAAAGCTATGTTTCACCAAATAAATAGCTGATTTCCTTTGTAAATAAATACTGAAAGTCCTATTCGAATAGTTTCAATAAGAATGCGTTTGAGGAGCAATGCTATGGCTAACTAACGTTCACTAAATAGATTTATTTCAGAGGAAGGAATTTTTGATATTTCTTCGTCGTAAGCTTATTTGTTATTTTTTAACGATTCCGAAAGTACAACCGAATTGACATATTGACGTGTATTCAGCTCTTTTTTAAGGTCCCATTGCTGGGCCACCCTTCAATACGAGGGGGATCAGGCCATCGTCCAGCATGCTAGCCAAGCGCGGGTTGGGCGATTTCACATATGTTTTGAAAACTTGCTAGATTCTATCATACATGCAGGTTTCCTGACGATGTTTTCTTTCACCTTAAGACAAATAATAATCATGTTATAGATGATCCGCTTCACTGGACTAGCACTGTCTACTTTTGGCAATTTTTACCCGAATGCGCGACGCAAAGGAATGTAATGTGTTTATTAGTGTATGTATGTATTCATGTATGTATATATGTTTGCGTGTATGTATGTATGTATGTGTGTATGTATGTTTGTTCCTATGTGGCATTCTAGAGATCAAACGCATGAGCCGATTTTGATGATTCATACGTCATTAGATTCGTATTGATAACGTGTGTATCATAGGCAATATAAAAATAGTAAAAAATTAAAATGGCGGATTTCAGATGCCAATTTGTTGTGTCTCCAAAAAATTCCTCCAAACCAATTGAGTGGGGTATTAAGAAAAAGATTTTTAAGAGGCGATCATAAAAATATATACAATTTATATGTTTAAATTTTAAACATATAAAAGTAATTTAGGATAAAAAAAAATAGCTAAATATTACTAAAAATGTCTAATTGGCAAAAACTAAAAAGTTGTAAATAAAAGATATATTATAAAAAAAACCGACTGCATAAAAGCTAACTAAAAAGATGAAAACAAGTCAAGACAACATGACTATATTACATGAACATACAAAATGGTTATAGCATTATGCAGTCGGAAACATACATAATATGTACCTACATCTAGCGTCAAGGATGAATCGTGTATGTCTCCGACTTGTTTTCATCTTTTTAGTTAGCTTTTATCAGCCCCGGATCTTCAATTTTTTCGAGGCGGGGCAAAAACTGAAAAATGCCGCCCCCGCCCGCCTATATTTTTACCTTTATCATTTTTATTTTTCTGCTATCAGATGCCCACTAATGGACATAGGCCTCTCGAAAAGAATGCCATAAAAACCTATCCAGCGTTGCTCTTTCTGTGTTAAGTTTCTGTCTATTTATCTATACTAATATTATAAAGAGGCAGAGTTTGTTTATTTGTTTGAACGCGCTAATCTCAAGAACTACAAATCGGATTTGAAAAATTCTTTTTACATTAGATAGCCCGTTCATTGAGGAAGGCTATAGGCTATAATTATATCATCATGCCACTACACAAGGGAGCGGAGCAGTAAATATAAATGTCGAAAAATCGGGCAGACTTCCATACATTATTGTAAAGGAGAGGGAAAGAAGAATATGTTTTTTTAACACTTTGAACGCGGGCGAAGCCACGGGTTCTGCTAGTTCACAAAAATACGTACGTACATGGACACGTAGGACATATTTAATATTTATGATAACACAGGATAGGGTCTGAAATAAAACATAAGATTAAAAATAAAAATCAATTTAATATATTATTGTATTGCAGATTGAAATTATAATTTTACTTTTCGGGCCTTTTGTTCTGCAAACAAATCAATGGCTTTTTCATAATTAATATCGTTTGCAATTTGATTTTCTATCGCTAAGATTGCGAGACTTGATAAACGTTCCTGGCTCATAGAGGATCGCAAATAATTTTTAATAAGTTTTAGTTTGCTAAAACTTCGCTCGCAACTTGCGGATGTGGTAGGAAGCGTACAGTAAATACGCAAAGCAATACAAATATTAGGAAAGGCATCCTGCAAATCACGCGCATAAATCTGTTGCAAGAGATAGAAACCGTTCGCCTTTTCTATGTCACCAAATAAAAGTGGAGCTTGCTCTTTAAAAACGTAGAGTTCTTGGACGAATTCAACGGCATTTAAATCTCGCTCGTATTTTCGAGCCAGATCTGCTCCATGCTTTTGCAGTTCTTCAGTAGACATTTTCAAAATTTCAGTACCATTGAGAAATGCAAAATTCAAATTCAGCATGGTAGCACAATCAAACCTCTTTTTGATTTCTGCTATGATTCGATCAAATATTATCATTATTTCTTTAGAAAAGAGCTGAGCAGGTTGAAGTGTTCGTAATTCGTCCTCACACATCTCATCAAATTGTTTTTTGCATTTTGGAACTCTTTTATTTGGTAGAATAGGCTCAACGCCAATTTTTTCAGCTCTAGCCTCTTTTATCCAATATTCAATTGAATTTTGTCTCATTTTTTCCAAAGTTTTGAGCAGGCCATCCATTAAAGCAACGGATCGTGCAAGGATTATGTCTTCTTTTTGTATTTCAATATTTATTCGATTTATTTCGCGAAGAATATTTGCCCAAATCGTCAAATTCAGAACAAATTTAAAATTTTTTATAGCAATCAAGAGATGACCTGCCTCATACTTAGTTTCTGGAGCATGAGAATTTTGCTTAAATTCTTTCAAGGCTTCCACTACATTTGGCAAATTGTTTAACAGGGCATTCACAGCAACATGTTTCGCCGACCATCTCGTCTGGCTGCTTCCTTTTAAATTGGTTTTAACATATTTTTTCATAATATCCCATCGAGCAGTGGAGCCGACAAAAAAGCAATATACTTTTTGAATTAGTCCAAATAGGTTTATAGCTTCCTGGCATGACGAGGCAGAATGGACACCTACAAGATTTAAGGAGTGAGCCAAGCACGGTACGAACTCGGCCAACTCATTCCTTTCTGCAATCCTGGCTTGTACTCCTTTATAGATGCCAGCCATATTAGACCCATTATCGTAAGATTGGCCACGACATTGTCCAATATCTAAATTATCAACTGTTAATTTTTCTATAATCTGTTGACAAATGCATTCTCCTGTCTTTCCAGCAACTTCTATGAAATCAATGAAACTTTCTTTTATTTCACACACATCACCAGTTTTTTTTACATATCGAATTACCTGGCTCATTTGTTCTGTATGGGACACATCTGGAGTGCAGTCAAACATTATCGTGTAGTATTTGGCTTCTTTGATGTCATTTAAAATGCTATTTCTAACTGTTTTTGCCATTATGTCAATAATTTCATTCTGTATTGTCTTTGATAAATATGATACTTGTCCCTTTTTTAAATGTTCTAATTGAAATTTAAGAGTTGAATTATGTTTGGCGAGCAGGGAAATTAAATTCAAGAAGTTTCCTTGACAAGGCTGAGGACATTGTATGTTGATGTCGCTAGGGGTTTCGTGGGACCCACGAAAAGAAAGACAGTTTGTTGATAGATACAATACAGCATCCATTACTATACGAAGGATCTGTCTCCATTTTTCTTTCTCTGTGTGAATTACTCGCTCAATGTCTTGATCAATACCCTGGCATGATTTCATTTGTTGTACTCGAGTTTTCCACTTAATCATACACTCTTTGTGCATTTGAGTTGCCTCGTGTTCGGTTAATCTCTCTGAAGCTTTTTTCCAATTAATAAACCCTGTTGAACACAACGCAGATGTAGTGGCAGAGGACGATTTCTGGTAAATCTTGCAGCACGCACAAAAAATTGCATTTTTTGTCTTAGAATATATAAGCCAAAATCTTTTAAGCCTTTCGTAATTAGCCAAAGTTTTGTACCACATAGAAGATGTTAAATGTCTGCCAGTGCGTTCAGTTAATCTAAATTCAATGTTTTTGGGATGATTTTCTGCTAATAACACAGCCTGACTACTAAAAAAAGATCGTTGCTGGTCGGTCATATTTCTATCACTAATAGATTATAAAATTTATAAAAATTATTGAAGGTAGAAAAGTGCTGACGCGGGCATTTTCGGCGGCGCGCTGATAAACAAAAGGCTGCAACTCAGCCGGACTATCAGCGCGGTTGTTGACCTATGCTCACGCGCCACGCGAAAAATTAAATATAAATAAAATAAGTTATTTTTGGCCGCGCGAAAAATAATTTATTTTATATAAATTATTGTACTTAAAGTACTGGACGTCTCAGTGGTCAAAGTTGCGTTAATGATGAGTTGTGTATTCGTCTGCCAAGTATAAATTTGCCGCCCCCTGAATTTGCCGCCCGGGGCATGGGCCCCGGCTTGCCCCCCCCCTAGATCCGGGCCTGGCTTTTATGCAGTCGGGTTTTTATTTTTATAATATATTTTTGTATGATACGTGATATCTTTGGCAATTTTGAATTGATTTTCATTGAATAGGTGATCCACAAAGGTTCCACACATATAAATATAATGATAACTCTCAGTAATGATGCTAATAATAGTTGAAACTAGTATAAACTTTTGTTAGTAATTCATCGAAGAATAAAGTTATGAGTATAATTTAATGTTAAATACTAAACACAATTTTAAAGCCGGCATAGGTACTTAGAAATAGAATAGATATTGATTGTGAAATTAAAAAAGTTAATGATTGTAGTGCAGCAAGATATTTGAATAACTGGAAATATACGCGAAAGTTGAGAGTTGGGTTCCTTTATAGGGCTTATAACTATTTAGCCCTTCATCCCCATCTAGTAAAGACAATTTTATAAGTATGTGCTTACTTAATACTGACAAAAGTCAAAATAGTCATCGTGAAGTCTACGTCCATTATCGTTCCTCTGTATTTACGGCATAAGGAAGGCGTAAAAAAGAAAAAGTATTTCAAGCCACTCAAAAATTATGTACCTATAAAAGTTTCTTCTATTGAAGTTAATCATTATATTAATACGTGAAGCAAAATATTTGTACACCTTTTTACGAAAATTGGGCGACGGAGGAGTATGAAATTTCCCACAATTATAGTTGATATAGAGAAGGAGTGCAGGATGCTAATATTTTTTTAAAATTATGCGTAAAAAATACATTAAATCAATAAAAAAACATTACACACACGACCATGTAATTGACACACACACGCATGTGTCAAATTGAGAATAGATTAATCTATACAGATAAATAAAATTGGAGTGTCTGTTTGTAACATTAAAATAACCGCTTTTTACTAAATGCATATGGATGTATACACGGTACATATATCAAAACAACATTTTTTACAATTTTTGTCTGTCTGTCTGTCTATCTGTCTGTCTGTCGTCTGTCTGTTTGTTCCGGCTAATCTCCGAAACGGCTGGACCGATTTTAACGGGACTTTCATTGGCAGATAGCTGATGTTATAAGGAGTAACTTAGGCCTTACTTCTTTATTTTAGAAAAAGAATCAGGGTTCCGCGAAAAAAAATTAAAACCCATGAAATTGTGAACAAATCGAAAAGCGAGGGTAAATCGCTATACTCGTATAATTTAAATGAATATCTTAGGAGTAGCAAGCTACTATTTATGTATAAACATAGCTAACCGTGAAACGTACCTAGGGAAGAAGGCGAGCGAAGCGAGCGTGAGTCGCTAGTCTATCTATATAAATAAAAATGAATGTTGGTAAGCGCATAACTCAAGAATGGCTGGACCAATTCGGCAATTTTATTTTTTTGTATGTTCCTTAAGATTCACGAAAGGTTTTAATACATAAAAAAAAACTAAATCCATGTTACTATATCCAAGCTAAGGACGAACGGAGGGTGAGTCGCTAGTATTGTAACATAAGTAAAACAATAAATATTATATAACTTAATGAATTATGGTTGATAATCAACAACGCGGCGACCACTGGTACTTTTAAATTCGTAATAATCTCTTAAACTAAACATTGGAATAATATAAAATAATTTATATAATAATAATATTTTTAGCTCTGATTCATAACCAACGCCATCTATTTGCTTTACAAAAAACTACGACGTCCGTGATCTTAGCCTTAGAACTCGCCCTCTGTGCGGAAAATACGCAAGTTAAAATAAGAGGGTTGCTTTCTACGTCGCTGAATGGAGAAAATAATATATCAACTTTTACTACTTTTCGAGAAAAATTGAAATCATGTATTGTTAATATGAGTTTCATATTTTAATCTTAAAAATATTTAATTAATAAATATACAAATATGAATAAAATAATAACTTTTATAGAAAAAATCATTGCCTAGTGGCGCCACTGTTACGCACATTACCTGAATTACCTGAAAAAAGGAGAGCTTTAGAATATAGATGCAAATGAAGCGAATATTAAAAATTATAATAAAAAGACTAATATATTTTTATTTAATTCTAAATATTTTTTTTATATTGTAACCTTCTTAACATTACATTTAATTATTTAAAATTTAAACCTAAACAGAAAGCGATATGAATGAAATATTATTGAATATCATTAATTCCTTTGTCTACTCTACAAGGAGCCAATAATCTGTAATTTTTATAAATATAGTACTAATAGTTTTTAGAATGTAATAGGATATCAATTGGTGTACATAGTTTTGATTATTGAAATGCTTATAAAATGATAATAGCGAAATGTTACCTAGAATATTTTTGAAAAATATCTGTTTGAAGTCTTTGAAAAGCTGACGAATCAATAGCTTTGATATTTTCTGTTTGTCCGTCTGTCTTTCGATTTGTTTGCCCATCAATCTAGTTGTTAGTTTTTGTGTCGCATCAATCATAATTTTTTGGATAGATTTCAATGGTATTATTTTCATTATGCAAAGTATTAACTTTGCAAAATGAAAAGGTTAAAATATAGATATTAAAAATATTGCTTCAAGTTATTTCTATTAGGAGGATTCAAAGGTAGATCTCTATAAATAAACGGTGGGTCATGTTTATTGATTTTAAACTATGTTGAAATACACTCGTAGGCGATGCCGCTTAGATGATAAAAATGTAAAATAATCTTTACTTGAGCGATATTTCCATGAAACTGAGCTGAATGTTAAGTTTTAATAAGTGACTTGATATACTGAGAAGTAAGCAGATACACTGTTAATTCTAATTAGGAAACATTATATGATCTGAATTAATAATTATAGTCATATGTATTCAGCCCTTTTTAAGCCCTTTTTAGCCCTTAAAAAGGGCTGAATACATATGACCATAATTAATTTTATTTTACTACGTGTAAAATGGACATTTTAAAGTAAAAACATCATTTTTATGATTGAATGGACTGTGATTTTACTAAATAATATTAGCGTTTGTCTGTAAATTCAAAGTATATATATACATTAGAAAAGGGTAAAGCCCAAATAACTGTTAATAATAAGTGGGTGGTATGTAATACTTTCTTCGATTTACGCGAATATTTGACATCTATATAAATCAAAATTAATGTTTGTATGTTTGTATTCAATGCGTTCCTAAACCAGTTAAACTTAGGGACTCATCCGAGCGAAGCCGGGGTAAGTCGCTAGTTTTAAATAAAACTATCATTTCGGATTTCTTCGAAAAATCATAAAAAAAAGTAATTAGCCACACTTAAAGATTTGAAAAATCTGAAAAGATAGTTTCAAAGATACTACTATTGATATATTAATAACCGCTTATCTCCTTAATGCTTTAATCAAACTTAAAAAAAAATACAGTTTACTTTGAAAAAAAAAAAATGTTTTTCGCAGGATAATAGATAGAAGTGTTACGAGCTTGTTGTACAAAGAGCAGTAGGTATTTCTAAAACAAAGTCAATACAGGATGCTAGTATAATATAAAGTGTATTGGTATGTATTTCAAAAAGCTTACACGTGGGTGGGCAATGAAAGGTGTTTTGCAATGAGCTCTATTTATGATGAAATTCTCAGGAGGCGTTTATTTGTGATATATTCCAATATAAGAAAGTATTATATAGGAAAATGAATTATTCAATTTATATTTCCATAGAATATTACATTAATATCATTCTGAGGCTTAAATCTTATATATAAATTTTATATCTCTAATAATATACGTATACTAAACATCCTCCTAATATTATAAACGCGAAAGTTTGTAAGAATGTATGTATGTATGTATATTTGTTACTCTTTAACGCCAGAACGGCTGAACGGATTTGGATAAAATTTGGCACAGAAATAGATTGTAGTCTGGAATAACACATAGGCTATTTTTTATCCCGGAAAAATGTGCGGTTCCCGTGGGATAAGTTTTGTTATTGTTTTCCTAGAGGCGAACAGGAGCGAAGCGAGGGTGAGCCGCTAGTAATAATATACATATACTAGTGATATAGCCTCGCTTTGCTCGGGTGCGGTTTACAGGTACGTTTTATATAGATAAAAATGCGTAACATGCTAACGCAGACTTTTCTGTAGGCCTTTTTAAGACCTACAATTATCTAGTACTTTTTTATGTATCTTTAAATAGGACGAAGGCAGTTTTTTTAACAAAATGCCGTCTAGGCTCAGCCATATTGTACAAAATATTTATAAGTTATATATAGATAAACCTTTCTCCTTTATCGCTCTTTCTATTAGTAAAAACCGATTCAAAATCCGTTACGTGGCATAGAGAGAGTAAATGGAGAAATAGACAGACGCAGACAGCGGCTTTTTTTTATATAGATACTAGAAAGCCAATAACGACTGCATTGGTGTTGTCTGTCTGGTTGGCGCTGGTTACTACATCATTGATCACAGGTTCGATAGTGCGAGACGTGTTAGACTATGTACATATGTACATCCCATAATATAGTTTTAAAGGTAGATACTACTATTTTTAGGTGAGCCCATTTTAAAACTCATGAGTATTTAAGTGTTTGGCACGACTTTCCTATTAAAGAAAATGAACAGATGCTTCACTCTAGCCTTTTGTAATGACAACTAACTACTTATGAAGTTACTTCGTTCTTATTCATCTAGCCTATAGGTGCATCCAGATATTACACCAGGAGGGAAAAACAAACAAACACACATACACAATTTTTATATAGGTATACAATACTAGTCCGATACGTAAATAAATACTTAACGAGAATCGAATCTATGACCTGCACTACGAGTCTACAAGCAGTGTCTATTATACTCATGGCATCATACTATAAAGTTGTAGTCAGTTATAAAAATAACTTACCTTATTGCCGGGTGGTGGGTGCGGACCGGGGGAGGACCGTGCATTGGGCAGTTGCAGCAAGTGGCGAATACTGTAGCCTTGCCGTGATTTACGTGACATTCTGAAGCAAAGATGTCAAACTTTAGCAACTATGATATTTGTATACTTTAAAATTAAAATAGTTTTCACTGGAATAAAGTTATCGTTATTTGTCATACTTACATATGTTTTATATTTCCCATGCTAGTAAATTACAATATTTTATTTTGTACACAATTTAAAATTTTTTGCTCATCGATTTCTCTTATCTATACAGATAAATAAAATTGAAGCGTCTGTTTGTAATGTCAAAATAACAGCTTTTTACTAATTGCATATGAAGTTATATACGGTAGGTACTTATGAGAAATACACAATTTTAAAATTTAATGTCTGTCTGTTTGTCTATCTGTCTGTCTGTTCCGGCTAATATCCGAAACGGCTGGACTGATTTTAACGAGACTTTCACTGAGAGATAGTTGATGTTATAAGGAGTAACTTATGCTACTTTTATTTTAGAAAAAGAATTAGGATTCCGCTCAAAAAACCGCTCGAAACGTGTCTGGGGACGCACACGAGCGAAGCGAGGGTAAGTCGCTAGTCTATATCTATACTAATATTATGAATGTGAAAGTTTAGATGTTTGGGTGTTTGTTACTCAATCACGCCAGAACGGCTGAACGGGTCTAGATGAAATTTGGCACAGAGATAGATTATAGTCTGAAATAGCATATAGACTACTTTTTATCCCGGAAAAATGTACGGTTCCTGTTGGATAGATCTGTTTTTGTTTTTCTAGACCCACTAGGATAATTATACATCAAGGTACCTTCATACCAAACTACTATTTTATATGCATATTAATGTAAGACATATTAGGTAATTAGTATATTATTATAGTTTTCTAATTTTATAATAAATTAGCGACTTTTCGGTAGATACGTTTTAATTTTTTTGAGCAGAATCCTAATTATTTTTCTAAAATTAAAGTAGTTTAAGTTACTCCTTACAACATTAGCTATCTGATAGTGAAAGTTCAGTCAAAATCAGTTCAGCCATTTCGGAGATTAGCCGGAACAAACAGACAGACAGATCGACAGACAAAAATTTTAAGAATTGTGTTTTTCTTATAAGTACCGTATATAATCTCATATGAATTTAGTGAAAAGCTGTTATTTTGACATTACGAACAGACATTTCATTTTTTTTATCTGTATAGGTGACAGGAAATATTTTGTTAATGACTTAATTACAGAACTATCTATTGAATTAAATAGATATATTGTGTAAATTTTATAGCGATCAACTTTTTCAAAAGTTACATACTTTTGAAAAAGTATGTAACTTTTTCAAAAGTTTTCAAAAGCATCAATAAAATTATATATTTTATAAATTATTATAAAATTAATATATTAATATTATATATAAAAATTTATAAAAATCAAATCATATCATCTCTGTCACGACATCTTCTCATCAACGCTTGCCTTTGTATTTCATAATCAACGTATTCTTTCCTCTCATCTAGAATACAGAAATAATATTATGCCGAATTAGAGAGACAGTAAAAGATACATAAGATATATATGTCACGAAATCATGAATTTCACCTTTGCATAAGGAAAGTTAAGATATTTACTTGTATTTAATTGTACCAGGAGAAAACGAAATTCGTTATTAATTTAATATTGCCATTCAACGGGGAAATGCGGCTAGCATTCTTACCACTATTCCACAGGACATGACTTGTACAGTAATAACTAAGTGTACATTTGTTTTGTAAATTTTGTATATAATTAAGTATATTTGTAATTTTTTTAATTGTAAATAAAAGAAAAAAAAATTTCTTAATGAAAAAGTAAATTCGTCGCTAAAATATGAACAAACCAGAATCGAAGAGTTCATCGGACTACCTATTCTAAACTTCACAGGGCTCAATTATAAAACTTTAACCTCGATTTAGTGTATTTTAAAATAGTACCACACATTTGTTAATGTTGAATGACGTTGCCGATGAATAGCTTTTAGTTTTAACTAAATGAGTACAAACATCTACATCTACACAAACGTTTTTTACGTGCAAGAATCAAATCCGCGTCTTATAAATAAGTCTTATAAATCGTCACTTAAATATGTGTATTACTACCTGTTATACCGTTAGAATATACATTTGTAACCAGTCTTCTTAACAACTCTAATTTAAACTACTGTATGCCTTTGCATATATATAAAATTTAGTTTGCACAAAAAATCATTTTACTCGTATATGCGGCGTATAAGTTATTTTAAACTGTGCGCAGTACTGCAGTTATTCATTAAAATATTTTTAGAGTTTAAATAGATAAAAACTATGTACTATTAAGATTGAACTCGCAAATTTTATGTAGGTAGGTATTTCTGACTCACTACATGGTTATCTTTGCCTACCAATCATTATATATCATTATATCATATTAGTTATTGCCCGCGGTCTTGCTCGAATGGTAAGTACCTACATATTACAATAAAATGGTGCTTATATTAACTTCATTTATAGGTTATTTCCTTTCCGAATAAAATCTAAATTCGTAGAATCGATACGCTATATTGATGTAACAAACACATACTTACTGGCTTATAAATGTTCGCATTTATAATATTATCATGATAGCAACTTGGCATGGTAATAACAGCGTAGTGGCGCATCTACTGTCTAGTGTCTACAGCTTTAGAATATAATCGTGGTTTCAATCATACAAGTAAGTAGTGCTTGTTTAATTAAAATCCGTATTGTTTAAATCTAAACTATGAACACCCATCCATCGAAGGAACGGAGTGATCACTCCAACTTTTTTCGTATTTTCCTAAAGTGAACACTTTTATTAAACTATAAAAAATCTACGTACTTCTTTATACGTATCAGGTAGATTTTTTATAGTGATTAGAAACTTACATGCGAGGAAAGTCGAAGGTAAAAGGTAATTTATATTATTAAATTGGGCAACTTTCTCTTGTCTGGTCTGACTTGCACACCTATGGTTTGTTGTATGAACTTTATGTTATTTTTTAACACACGTAATGCCACCACTGTTTGTATTTTTTAATACTGCAAAATTATGTAGAATTATCTAGTCATTCACATTAGATACCTATGTACGTAAAAAATTTCAGCAATACAACTCCAATAGTCTTTGGCTATAACATACAGATAGACGAAATTATAGGCCTTCGCTACATAACGTTAAAAAACAAAAAAAAATATATTTATATAGTAAAAAATTTAATCGATATTTTTATATAAGCGTAACAAGTCCTTAGTTATGTAAGAGTAATATTGTGACCTACTGAAGAGGTATTCTCTTTGAGAATTTAATCTAACACTGTAAAAGAGTCTTTTACACAACTTCAGACGTAAATAGGTTCTTCCTTCTATTAAATTACATCCTGACTAACAGAACAAAATTACCGTTGACATTTCATTTTTAGTGCCCTACGGGTCTGATGAAAACTCAAAACCCTTATAAGATCACTTATGTGTCTGTTTGTCACATTTTATCCAAATATGCTACAGTGGAAATTAGGAATTTTGTAAACATAGAGTATAATGATTTATAACAGGCGAGTCCCAATTATATAGGAAGGGCTTTATTCATTTTAAAAATATAACTGAGTGATAGAATTTTTATGTTTCCTTTACACTCAATTGTACTGCGAATCAGGTATGCTCATATGATAGACTAGCGGCTCACCCTCGATTGGCTCGGGTTTGCCTCTAGGAAAACAAAAACAAACCTATCCCACGGAAACCGGGCATTTTTCCGGGATAAAAAGTAGCTTATGTGTTATTCCAGACTATAATCTATCTCTGTATCAAATTTCATTCAGATCTGTTCAGTCGTTCTGGTGTGAAGAAGTTACAAACATCCATACATCCATACTCAGAAACTTTCACATTTATAATATTAGTATAGATAATAAAACGTATTACAAGGTTAAAAACATTTTAACAACAACAAATGTTGTTTTTAACTAATTTCATGTGCTACACGCCCACATCTGCCGGAGAGACAAATAGACAAAAGTTCTAAAAACTATTGCCATGTTACTTATACCACAGATGACATAATCTCTACATATAATAAAATTCTAAGTGAGTCGAATCTGTACATTACATATTTTTTGGAAAATCTTATTGAAAAAGTCATTATTATCAATACATAGGCCGTATCTATAGTTTTTAGAATTTTCGTCTGTCTGTATATTTGTCTGTCTGGGAATGAATGCATCACGCGAAAACCACTGGACAGATTTTAATGAAATTTAATATGATAATAGGTGGTTATCCAGGTCAATATAGGATAGTTTTATTGTGAGAAAATATCTCATCTCTGAGAAATCTGTACTAACCGGTAAAATGTACCTAAGAAAGAACCCGAGCGGAGCAAGGATAAGTCGCTAGTACTATACTAGTCTTATACTCACTTGTCTGTACATTTTAACTTAGACTATCTATACTAATATTAGAAAGAGGTAAAGTTTGTGAGTTTTTGAGGTTGTAGGGGTTAATCTCTGGATCTACTGAACCGATTTAGATGAAATTTGATAAGAAGGTCATAGGACACTTTATATACCGGAAATTATCCTTTAAGGGTGTGAAAATGGGGATGAAAGTTTGTAAGGGGAATCAACCTAGGGACAAACCCGAGCGCGGCGAGGGTATGTCGCTAGTAACTAATAAACATGACCCTAGCTTTTAATACTTAAAAGCTGTATGTATATAGTAGCGACCCACCTTAGACTTTGCACGAGATATATTTTTATTTTCAGTATCTCATAATATTATACTACATAACCAAATGGCATAATGTAAAGTGCAAATATATCTATTAAGTAACTGTGATGCGATACGAGGCAGTGGTAGCCCAGTGGTAACCCGCTCGCTTGGGTAACCGAGTGAAGCGAGTTCAAATCCCAGATCTCGCAACTCGAATATTTTCATGTGCGAATCATTTTCAACATTATTACCACTTGCCTTATGGAGATGGAAAACGTCGTGAGGAAACCTGCAATTCTGAGATAACCTAACAAGATTTCGAAAGACATGTGAAGTCCGCCAACCCGCATTTGGTCAGCGTGGTGGACTACGGCCTGATGCCCCTCGTATTGAAGGGAGGCCCGTGCCCAGCAGTGGGACGTTAAAGAGGGCTGAATACGTACATAAATACATACAAGCATTCAAACAATAAAGAGTTAAAAATATATTTTCTATCCTTCGTGTCTTCTCCATTCTACGTGACATTGGCGAAGTAATCTGTGCTCAACTGGCATGATTTGAAGCTATTATTAAGAAAATTGAATTGACTAGAGTTTTTCTAAACACAAAAGCAACTATATCTACTAAAATATACAAATTAGGTATAACATCACAAACTGTTTTGGAAGTATTTACTATACATATTTGCTATACATTCTTTTCATTTAACTACACCACTTGGTAAGCTCATACCGATAAAGCACTGTTTGAATTTCTATTTCTGGCGATTTGATTTACTAACATCAAATATCAATGCTCTGCATTAGAATATCTAGCTCCTTCGAGAAGAAAGAAGTATACGCATTAAGATTTACTTTGCTTACTCTCAAAAATATTCAATAGGTATACTTTAATTAGAACTCTATCAACATTAAAAAAAAAAAGAAAAATATCTATGTAGGGACATTAACACACAGCACCATTTATTTCCATGGTAAGCTACGAGGCTTGTGTTGGATACCAGATAGTTGATACATTACACATATGTAACTTTAAATATACACATATTATAAATATAAATACACATGACTGGAGTACAAACAAATGAATGCCCCTAGCGGGACTCGAACCCGCGACCGTTAGTACCGCAAGTAGGGTCACTACAAACTGAGCCAAACGTGTCGTCAAAATAAAATATAGTTTTTTAACCTTGAGTAAACAAAAGACGACGGTTAGAGCAATAATTATATGTATAGTATGCTTACGTGGGACGCTTTAATTTTACCTTAGAAGAAAATTATTCCACGAGAGAATATTGACTTTTCCTTGATAGTCCAAGCGAAATGCAGTTTGGGAACAAAATATTGAAAACCTGAAGTTTTATGATTTTAAAATGTTGGCAGGTATATAAGGAATAGAAATTCATAAAATGCCCCCGATGCCCAGCCACCCCGGTGAAATGGGGGGACGCAAAGCGTTAAAAAATAGTTTTTTTCAATTTCCGGCTTACTGTGACGTTCTATCGAAAAATGTTTTCTACAAAAGTTGTAGGTCTAGTAAAAATCTACAACTTTTATTCATAACACTTTTTACAACAACCTCAAAGTTTTCGAGATATCTGCAAAAAACTCAGTTTTTAATTTTTTCTTGGTTTTTTATTTTTAATTTCTAGAATAATCCTTTGATTTTCATGAAACTAAGGCAATGTAATCTACAATATATATACAATAAATAAAAAAAAATTGAAATTGAAATGTTCAGCCATTTCCGAGAAAAGTATATTTTATGGTCTCGAGAGGCCGAAAATCACCCCCAACTTCAAGTGGACGTTTACATTTAAAAAATTTTTTGTACAATTTTCAGATAGGGCTCATTCTTTTCATCTTGAACTCTACTTTTAAAAAAAATAAAAACATAGTATGGTCGCCCTGTAAAAACACTCTTAAAAATTGAAAACATTGGAGAAATCGATAATTTTTACTTTGTAAACTACATTTTTTTTAATTATCATTGGAAAAGTGTACTTTATTAACCAATTTTTTATAAACTGATTATACCAGTGTATTTTTCGGGAAAAAATGAAAGAAATGGTATTCTTAAGTTTTTAATTTGACGCTTATTATTTATACAATATCGTCGTAAACATTCCAACTTTGCAATATGACGAGTCGTAAAGAAATAGTAAAAATTGGAATTCACGTAAAGTACACCTTTTTCTTTTGTGTTTTTTCCAGTAGAATCTATTTATGTTATTACTATTTTGAATTTAACGATGTTTTATAAATTTTTGATCGATTTTGGAGTTAAATTTATAGATTTTTTCTAAAAAATTAGATTTTAAGGTAATTACAGAAAGAAATGAAATTCATTTGTAATCTAATCTTGTTTATTCGTTAGTTAAAAGTGTAATTAAAAAAAAATTAAGTTGATATTTACAAAATTTTGTCATAGTTTTGTTAAAAAATCATAAAAAAATGTATAAAATGAAAAAAAAAAGTTTTTACTAAACTCTTTACGTCGATTTTTTCCTGAGATATTTGACTTTCAATAAAAAGGCATTCTTTTCTTTTTTATCATCAATATCTAAGCATTTGATAGATGCACAGTACATTAAAGAGTAATTTTAAAAGTTTAAATCTTTTTGACATTGCCCTTTAATGTACTTTTTTTTTTTAATTTTTTTTTCGAAAATATCTGATTAGGTATCTATTTTAAATGAAAACCTCTGTTTCGTTATTTTTTACTTTTCAGTGCCAGGAAGTCGGTTTTTATTTTTTTTTAAAAAGTTTTTATTTTTCCATTTTTAGTGTAGACGTAATAAGCAAGTAATTTGTAAGAAGAAAGATTTTTAATAAAAACATAATATTCGATTAAGCCATTTATTTAAAAACCGCTTGACCGATTTCGATAAAATTTATATGGGACCACCGGGGAAGAATACTCTTTGAAACAAAAAAAAAATTTTCCAAATCGGTTCAGCCGTCTTCGAGAAATCCGTGAACATATAAAAAAAAAAAAAAAAAAAAAAAAAAAGATTCCGACGAATTGAGAACCTCCTCCGTTTTGGAAGTCGGTTAAAAAGATTATTCAGAAATTATTATTATTTCTATATTATTGTGCCCTATTAATTATCATTATTCATAAATAATTTTCTAATAATTTCCTTATATAATAATTTCTTTTCATATAATCATACACACTTTTTTATAAGGTACCTGTGTATGCAAACGGTTGACCTAAATAAAAACACACCTTAAGATTGAGTCAAAGAATGACAAAGATAAAATGAGACACCTATTTACCAAATTTTAGTCATGTCCCTCCAATATTTCTCAGTAAAATGACCATGTGGCCACACCAAATACGGACACACGAACATGAAATTATAAGTGTTCAGCTTTTGCCTTTCGGCTACGGAACCCTAAGAAGGAAAAGTTTTTACTTTTTACCATACACGTTTTGTTATGAGACAACAAAGAGGACCTGACAGTTTATTAGATTTTTCGCTTTGTGCAAGTACATACATACATTGTACTGCCACTGTACCACTATTATCATAGTAAGTAATAGGTAACTGCCTCGGTAGTGTAGTCGCTACATGTACGCCTGCACATCCGGAGGTCCTGGGTTCGAGTCCCGGGTTGGGTCAAGTTTAGTTATGGAGTATTTCTGTTAAGAAACTTTCAGTAACAGCCCGGAGTTGAGAAGTTTGCGGTGTTTCACCACTGTGCTTCGGAGAGCACGTAAAGCCATCGGCTCTACATATGACTCTCATAGGTCGTGTCGAATTATCGAGAGTGTACTAATTTCTGTGCGTATACTTGTGCACTATAATGTCTCCTGAGCAGTTGGCTGATCTCATTGAAATATGCCGCCATATTATGCCGCCATGATATCAATCAATAAATTATCATAATTATTAAACATATTATGTGGCATGCACACGAATCGAATCTGCTACCACGGTTCAAGGTGTAAAGGTGATATAAATTACGAAAATAATCAACTTTGCTTATAATATAGATTAATTTAAAAATCCTATTAAACCATCATAATAATTATTAGAATCCCGCTTATAGCATTAATCGCCTAATTGACTTCATTCCAAACCTATATAATGGAAATTTCCAATTTATTGATTTAAGATATTCCTATTGAGATGAGAATATTTTACGTTAGTAAAGTTCTTTGAAAGGCCAGCTACAAGCAAGAAACTGTATAATACTTTCAGTATTTCCGAGAACTTGTTTATTTTTGTATTGCGAACAGAATAAATTGTTTTCTATGAAAAATTTAATACTATTTAATTTTTGTAGAGGAAATGGTTATTGTATGGTTTTTTGTATCTACTTTTAGATTTCTACGGTTTACAATCATTTTTAATTCAATCGAAATTGCATACTTTATTTCTATTACTAACGACTTACCCTCGTTTAGCTCAGGTGTGTCAGGTCCCTATGAGCCTACGTGTCTCTCCAGGTCATACATATATTTATTTACATTATAGGATATAAATCCGACCAACCGTTTTAGCGTGAAGGTATAACAAACATACACACCCATACAAAATTTCGCATTTGTAATACTTTTAGCTACTCATCCTCAATTCCTCAGTTTTAACACATACTGCGGAATAGAGTCGATCCCTTGCTCTGTGAAAAACAAAAACAAATCTATCCCACGGGAACCGTACATTTTTCCGAGATAAAAAGTAACCTATGTGCTATTCCAGACTATAATCTATCTCTATGCCAAATTTCATCCAGATCCGTTCAGCCGTTATGGTGTGATTGAGTAACAAACATTTATCCATCCAAACCTTTGCATTTATAATTGAAGTAAAATTTCGGTATTTTTGAAAAATTTAATGCATAACTATTTAGCTATTAAAAAAGTCTGAAATTATTAACTAAAAATAAAGATACATGAAAAATCTTACTATGTTTGTAGATTTAAAACGGGTCAACTTAAAAATATATTTGAAAATATCCCAAGCTTTGTATACCTTAGTAGCAACGTGGGGTAAGGGTAAACGCCAGCAATGCATACAGTAAAAGCATTTGCAAATTGATTTGAGTTTCAATTCTTTATATAGTCTAGCACGGTGGAGAAGGGTGCGAAGTGACGCAGTGTAGCAAACTAACAGTTTTGTACAACTTATATTATTACATTTGTTGTTTGAGTTGTTCTTCTATAAGGGCATTTACTTTTTTATTTATCGGCTTAATTTTTAAAAATTCATACTCTGTTCCGCATTAATTATGGCTTAAATACAGTAAATATCTTATGGTTATGTGGTTTTAGCTAGGCAATGTTAAACCATTAAATCAGTTTCTACATTTATATTTAGAAAAACGCACATGTCTCCGCTCGCATTATAAATATGTCGTTAAAATAAAAATATAGGCGCTATTGCATTAAAATCCAGTTTTTTGGGTCGCTTAGCCACAATCAAGCACGGAATTTTATAAAATTGTCATGCTATCTGTCCGTCTGTCTGAATGTCACACCCATTAATCTCCGATACTATTAGAATTATGTGATTAAAGTATTTTGATAAGAAAAAATAAGAGTGGCACTCCAGTTCTATAGATTATCATGTACATGAACGGTCTACAAGCAAACTACATGTACAGAATAATGAAAGATAACTGCTTCTATAAATACAATAGTACATAATGTTATTATAGAAGATAATTTTATTCAAAGTCTTGGTACTTACTTAGACGAGCGCTCTAGAGTTACATAAGCGTGTTAAGAATTTACATTTTACCTTAGTCTAAATGACGTTGAAGGCCCGATATATTTGGCAAACTAGTAATGGTGTAACCACGTAACGTTCCTACGTTTTATTATAAAAAATACCTATGAAACATACATAAGTATATGCTTCATAAAAAATTGCTATGAATATTTACATGCTGTTCTTCTAGAGTAAAATGAGATGGATGGATAAACAAAGATCAAAGTAACGATTGTTTTTGTTGGAGAACGATAGACTATAGTTGTTGCAGTTCTTAAATCCTAAACGTAGCCATTTACATAATTATAATTATACAACATTATACACAAAACTTAATTTACGTTCTTCTTTTTATATACTACATCTCACATTGTCTATTCGTTATGGAAAATATAAAAAAAAAATCTATTATTGGGGGGTCTTTATTAACGCAATAGAATAAAAAACAATGATTTTTAGATTTGTTATCTATTTGTCTATGCGTTTGTGCGCCCTAATCTCAGAAACGGCTTAACCTATTTGGGTGCGGCTCACTAATATGTATACTGTGGTAAGCTTCGCTCAATAATTTGTTTTATCTCAATCGGTCCATAAATAAAAAAGTTATGCCAATTTAAAGAATCTAGGTGAGTCGCTAGTTTTAAATAAATCTCAAATTTAACCGTAACTAGATTAAAATACAATTTTATTACTAAAATTTATATGGAAGTAACCAAACAGTGTATACTTTAGCAATCAATAACACAAACTTTACTAAGTAGTCCTTCACTTCGAAGTTATACTGACTCAGAAATGAGAAAGGATTAATTAGACAGCTAGCTAGACTAGTCCACAGTCTCAAGATCGCTTTAAGGCGATCTTAGCTTTTAACGTTTTATTTTCTTTAATTAGTGGAAAGATCGTTGGTTAAAATTATTACTAAATGATAACAATATCTTTAAGCCATTATGGATAAGCTCATTTTTTATAAATAATTTCAGACGCTTCCAATTTTCCTTTATTTCTTTCCATGTCCTTTAGTATAATTTCTTTCAAAATTAAAAATTATATTATCTATTTCATTCAGAACTAGCGACTCACACCCTTCGCTCGGATTCGACCCTAGTTACGTTTTAACGTTTAGTAGGTATAGATTTCTCAGAGATGAGATAATTTCTCACGGTAAAAAGTATCCTATATGTTAACCCGGATAACCCACTGGTTTTTCCGTGATGCGGTGACAGACAGACAGACAGACAGACAGACAGACAAAATTCTAAAAACTATAGAGTCGACCTCTGTATCGATAATTATGTCTATTTTAATAAGATTTTTCAAAAAATATTTAATGTACAGATTCGGCTCAGAATTTTATTATATGTATATATGTGGATGATACTTTATCAAAACAATATTTAAATTTAGTTATTGTAAAAGATCGTGCAAGATTTACTCATGACATTAACTCACGATCTTTTTGAAGTAAGCCTCAGCCTTGGGAATATTAGAAAAATTTTAACAAGTTCGGAAGGTTCAACTTTGGATGAAAATACCTATTCATTACGTTTTCAAAGTCGACTTATTAAAAGTAACTTTCATATAAATTCGCTCTACAATAACTATTTGGATATCCAAATCCAAACTTTACAGATATTTACTTTCAGTAAGTATTCACTGAAAGTAAATATCTGTAAAGTTATTATGTTATCAGGGTCTTTTGAAAAGGAAAGAGCGTAAAGGCGAAAAAGAGATTTTTATCATTTTTGTACAAACTGCTTATATTTTGTAATCGGCTAACCTAATTTCTACTTAGCTAATTATATAAAATTGATTTGAAGAAAAAATTTTGTTTATTTAACTTTGAATATGTTTCTTAGATCTTAATATATATAATTATTCTGTACGTGTGTTTGCCACCTTACTCCTCCTAAACGGCTAGACCGATTTGGATGAAATTTTGTGTATATTTCAATGGGCTCGTGGATAGTTGGAAAACACAATTGGACCCGGTAGGTGGCGCTGCTGTCAGTGTATCAAAGAGTTTGTTTTTTTAGTAGTTTGAACGATGGCGAAGCCGCGGATACTGCTAGTCTATTATAAAATCAAAATACATACATATATATAATGATTATAAGTAAATATAAAATAATAATTCCTTGAGATTCATTTTAATATTTAAAACTCGATCCTACAACATAAATTCGTACAAAGGTTTACGGAAAGTTCCTTACTACGTACTTTAGGATCCCGGTCAAGTACGAGTTTTCCTTGCTGTGGAATTCTATAGAGCAGTAAAATTGAGCTGAATCTAGCGTAAAATATTATAAAATAAAAAATAGTTGTATTTGATAAACAATATAATCGATACTATTTATTTATGTATACATAAAGTTTATGAATTCATCATAAGTTCTTACTGCTAAATCTACTACTTTCTATTACATATTTTATATATTTATATACAAAAATATGTCTTTGTTACGAACAGGAATCGAACGCATTACTTCTGGTTTGTTTTTGCATAAAGCTTCGTGTTTGAAAGGGAAACTGCTAACATTTAATGGAAAAGTTTCATCGAAGTAGAAATCGACTATCTAGATACAAATTATAAGTTTTCTTTTACCGCAAATCGTAGTTTCATAACCTAATTTCCTCTGAGTAAAGCTTATTTCCTATTCATGAACCGTGTCCAATAAAATTGAAGCAGTCTGTTTACCATAGTTTGTATTGACAAGTTACCTTACCTTAGGCACAGATCATATATAGTACCTTAGGTATTAAACGTACTCGTCAACTCTATGTTTTAACTCGGCAGAGCTCATTCCGCATTCCGAAGTAATAACTCAAATAACTTTTGACGCTCTTTCTTATAACTAATTTAGTAAGTGCTTACAATATTTAAAGTTGTCGGCATTTAAGTAAAATTACTTAAAAGTTAAAAAAATAAGTAACATTATTTTTAAATAATTTATAAAGATACTTTAATATCAGATTTAATATTAAAATAAACGCCTTACGCAATAAGAGGACGTGTTGCGCGTATGTACAAGACTTAAAAGACAGTTTCGTCCCTGAGGGCCATTTATTGTTCAAAGCAAGTAAAAAGAAACGAGGCAAATATAAAGAGACAGTAGTAAAGTCCCTGGGAAACATGTCCAACATACGAATATATACCTTAAACCCATTACGCAAGAGCGGCATTCGATTATGTAAACAAATATCGCGTAGTACATTTCGCATAGCTGGGCTATTAGGGTTTATATAGAGGTAGCAGTAAATTCTGAATGCCAAACTTGAGCAAACATAATTAAATTTTTATATCATTATTTTTTTACTCATATTGCTTTAAATTTTTATTATCTTCAAGCCATATTAACAGTTTAATATCGATATTCAAATTGTTTCAATTTATTAAAAGCTGTTATGTTACCGTTCGAGTTCTTGATTCAATTAGATATACAGTCTTTACTTGAAACTCAATTTATATCAAAGACTCGATCGAGGAAAATCAAATAGCATTCTAACTAATAAGCTTAGAAATTACAACACCTATCTCTACCATTAAAAAGTTATACATTGTTCTTTAGATATCGTTAACGTTAAAAATCGGTTATTTAGTGAGTGATTAATCGTAACGTATTTCTTTTTTATATTCCATACAATATTACATAATAATATTCTTTCTTAATATCAAACAATCAATACACATTATACATACCTAACTATTAACACAGCTGCAGGCAACGCCATTTTGAAGTGCTTATTTCCATTATAACATTGTACTAACTACACTGAAATGTTCTACAAAAGTTCGCGTTTTGCTTCGTAAAGTCCAGAACTTTTAACTTACCAAAGTATACTAACTCTCCAATTGGAATTACGCGAAAACAACATTTATTACAAGCGAGCACAGATTGAATTAGCCCGCGGTAGAATTCCGCTTACAACTTTGCGCAAATAGACCAAGTTCAAGTTATCTGAAAAGTTATTTAACAAAGTTTCATAGCTTTCTTGACTGTTATGCGAGTTTATACTTTGAGTAGTGGGGATTGGGTTAATTATTGTTTGTAGGACAAAGTTTACTTAGGACCTTTGACGGGCGAGACTCGTCTGCGTTATCCCATCGAGAACCGTGACTGTAGAAAGATTTTCCTTCTCTACAATAGACTGAGACTGGGACCGGTTACTGAAATGACTTTGTAATGGCGTCCTCAATAAAACGATCTTCAATATCGTGGGCTTTTTATTTTATTTATGACGAAAAGGAATTTTTTAGGCCAAACATTACGTATTCAGATCGGTATCTGCCTTATTCCTTAGGTTATTACAATTTTTACACAATTTAATTCAGTTATGTAACTTAAATAATATTATTTCATCAATAAATCTTTAAAAAAGATACATTCTCAAAAGTTACACACATATTATTTAAGTTACTTTTATAAATAATAAAGTTATCAATACAAAAAGAAATATTGTAGAAAGTTTTAGTACACGAAAATGAATACTCCAATTAACATACAATTTCGAACAAAGGATACTTAAGACGAGCGACTTACTAAGATAAAGATAATTATATAAGAAAGATATTGATTTCGCGGCACGCTAAGACAAGGTCACATCTTAATATGATTTTAAAATTCTTCATCTCACTGCTTTGTTTGATTAATTCCATGAAATTTCTAAGAATTGCCTTTCATGTTACGCTTTTAATTTCCTTGTGTTTATAATTTATGTTCCGTGAAGTTGAAATATGCTTTGTTTACTTTATCAATAATATAGCTAAATTAGGATGTAATCAAATATGAATGTTGTATTTAATTATAAATGATCCCAATGATGATATTAAGAAAATGTATATTATGTGGTTAAATTTGTTAAATTTTTCATTTAATCATCATTTGTTTCGTAAAAGAAGTTTGTTAACTATCATTCCAAGTTTACACACGCGCGCAAGTATATGATTGTATTACTTTCAACTCAAACTTTTCCTTTGCAAAACTTTTGAACTATAGAAAAACTAGTGAAACTAAGTTAACTTGTTATCACCTGTCACTTATCTGTACGTCCGGCCCATAAGCAAGGTCAAGCAGTGATGTTAGCGTCCTCCTCACGCTCGCTGAAGTAAACACAAATCACAGGAGCATCATCCGGGAAACGTCACTCGTGAAACACTTCAAAACAACATATAAAATCTTCGAAAACACACGCAAATCCCACGTACACAGTAATAAACACGGAAAACCACTGGATTTCAGTCAGAGAAATGTATATTAAGTTTCAGCATAACCTCAAAACATCTTACTGACACTCCGCGGGCCACAGGAATTAATAAAAAGTTTCTTTATAAAACAAGTGGGTTGTGAGCATGTTCCAAAATGGCGGAACTTTGCGTTAACTTCGGAACGTAGAGCGACGTGAAGTTGTAGGGTGCGCATCTCGTGCCGCCCGCGGTACGATTGCGCAGTCACTACTAACTTTTCTCATAACAATTTCACGAAAAAACTTGCCAACAGTTAGTTTTTACTGTAAAACTTTTTGATGTGCCTTCGAAAGTGACTTATGACTATTGTACGTTTATAAAAGTACTTTAGTGAGTTTCTAATAGAAGTTAGCTAATGAGATGGCCGCGTAGAATTATCAAATCGGTCCGCGAGTCGCGTAGTCGACAGGGGGTTCGGTCGGGGAAAATCAATAACTTACGGCCTCTCCGCGCTCTCCACGTTTAATCATACACTTTGTGAGCAAAACATTAAAACTTGTCCGTTTGTTTGGAGGAGGGAGGCGATGGTCGCTACTCGCTAGTGAGCGGCCGCTGCGAGCGGAGAGCGAGGCGACAAGCGGAGCGGAGCTGTCGCACCGCGAGAATTGGGCTATTTTGCCACTTTCGCGAGTTTACTTAGAACAAAGTTTTGCGAGGTGTTCTTACTGAGAAGTACGAATTTGTACTGCAATGTGAGAAAGATTGGCGGCGACCGCGCCCCCTCCTGCCTAACTTAACTTTGCTGCATTGTTATCGGCCGCCGCAAGATCAAATTAAAAGTTTGTTTAATAACTTGTAAGGCTGTTTATTAAGTTCGCGTCCTAGTTTTAAATTACTAAAGATTAACCATGTATGTTAGAAAGAAACCTATTATAATTTTATCTTTAAAACTTTACACAACTTATTATAAAATATGATATTACTCATTATAAAATTAATTATTATTAAGAGTCCTGTTTTTGAAAGCATACTTAAGTAAATAAACTATTGTTTTTTTATTAACTAAGCACTATTAGAACAAACTTATATACTTGAAGTTATAAAATTTGATAGAGTTAAATATTAAATTATTTATATTCGTTATAATTTGTTCGACCCGAAAGTCACCACTCGACAAAATATCGACTAAAGTGATTTAATTCTTTAAGTAGTGTAAACAAGTTTTGTCTATAAATGTTCATCTCCACGCGCCCCAACTTCCCCTCCGAACGACAACAATCGACAAATTAATCTGTAAACTTGTTTACAAACAAATATATATAACGACACCATTTTCATATTGAGCCTTACAAATATGGTAAGTCCGTGCAAATAAATATTCAAAGAAAGGTCTTACAAACTTGGTGTTTTGTGAAATCAGTAAACAGATCGGGCAACTGATCGAGCATGCAGAAGTCAGGGAAGCCAGACTCCTACCACCCCCGTGGGTTGAGTATTAACAAGTACTTTACGAGATAAATAAAGTTAGCTTATAAGAGACTGTTGACGTTTGTACGGATTTTTGTGTAAGTTGGAGAGGCTATTACTCAATCCTCCTTACTGTTATTTCAATAAACAAAAATATTTTTGAAATAATACTTTTTTTTTATTAAAGAATAATGGTGTATCTTTTTTAAACTGTTTTTATTATTGAATTTTACATACGATGTCTTATCGCGTAATGGCCGGTCACTTCGAGTGGGTTTGAATCTGAAGCAGGGCTATTATTACAAGTTTTTTATTACCTTGCAATGTTTGTATGTCAGTAATTCTACTACTTCATGGTATCCAATTGAGCTGAAAGGTATAGGTGACAGTGAAATATTATGGTACCATCAAGCTGATGATGAAGCCGGGATGTAGGTTCTGGAAGTTCTTGATGGCATATCGTAGGACAGCCGAGTTTTTTTCTTACTTTTAATTCGTTTGTATTCGTCTTAATCTAAATTAAATTATTAGGCATTATCGTATGCATATGTTTCGTAAAACCTAGCAATAGCCATTGAGGTATTCACGTTATTTATTAACAAATGGAGATTACTTTTATATAATTGAATGCAAATTTTTAATAACGTTTTATAACTTTTTTTAAAAAGTCAGCTGAAATAATTTTTAGCATGTTTCTATTCTCATCAAATTTCGACAAACATTTTTATTATGAACAAAAATCACATTCACTTTGGGCGAATTTTGATCCCCTGACTTCCTTCATTGTAGGTAATACCTTTCAACGCTACCTGCTGATCTTATAGAAAAGAAAATAATTTCTTTCATAAAACGTTGACTTAGGTATATAATTTGCATTATAAACATCAGATGCACGTTTGTTGAAACAGGAAATGTACTGAAATATAAAAATACGTTTGACTTAAGTAAACTTTAGGTACGTGCCTAATACCTATATACAGTTTATTCAGAGGACATCAAGTTTCTAGGTCTCCGCTATATCCATATTAGTCCTTAGTATTCGAATGTGAGGGTAAGTGTTCCAGGATAGTAAACAACTCTGGCGTGTTGAATTGCGGATATGTGTTTCATAATATTCGACAGATGTTACATCAGTATGAAAGTAGCGTGTTGAAGTAAAATATTTATCTTTATTGTTTCGTAAGCAAAAAGGGCCTCACTTGTAAAGAGGCTATGAAATCTGTATGTCCGTCTGTCTGTAAAAGTTTATTTCCTTCGAATTTACTATAATAATTAACTAATTAACTATTACCAGAATAATTGTTATAAATTAATACTAATTTACATTAAAACCTGTAGCATTAATTAATGGACTCTAAATAAAACTATGTTTTCGGATTTTTTCGCGAATTTATTTTGTTTTTTTTTTTGTATCCCGACATTTGGAATACTTTATAGCAATCAGTCAGAACGGCTAAACGGATCTGAAAGAAATTTGGCACAGAGATAGATTATAGTCTGGAATAGCACAGATGCTTTTTATCCCGGAAAAATGCGTGGTTCCCGTGGGATAGCTTTGTTTTTGTTTTTTTAGAGACGAACCCGAATGAAGTAAAGGTTAGCCGCTAGTTAAAAATATCTTATGAAAATTGTATCAGCATGCTTGCTTAAAAAATCACATTATCATTTTTAACAATGTACGACGTATGTACAAATGTACACATGTACTATTTTCATAAACTATCTAATAAACATGTATTTATTTGTCTTTGAAAAAAAAAGAAAATATAATTTTCCAGTAAAATAGTTCACATAAGCAGTTTACCCTTCTCTTAGAAACTACGAGTAGTTTATTCGATGTCAGCTCCAACTATTTCAGCACATACAAATTCTACTCGAGCGATTTACGTTTCAATGTAGTAAGAATAATGATTTTCTGTGTAAGCTACATGTTATATACACTTAGTAATCTTTTTTATACATTTTTATACAATTGTTTGCAAAAATAATTTTATACTATAAAAATTATGGGATTATTATTAATAATTTTGACGATCTTAACTAATATTTTCATACATACAATAAAAATTTTGACAAAGTCTCGTGTAAATAACTAGCAGAATTTAAGTAAAAACTACAAATTAACTTTGATCCGTTTAATTTACCTACTGTGGAAACTTTTAATATTTATCGCTTTGTTTTTTTCATAACGTTTACGAAAACTTCTTTTATGAAGTCAGACAAACGTAAGTAGAAGTAATCAAACAGGATAAAGCTAATCGTCGAGTGAAAATATTTCAGAAACTCGATCACGATATTATATGGATTCAAATGGAAGCACTCGCAAATCAATCCTCTACTACGAAAACTCACTGGTCCTAAAATGAGATTAGAACTAACGTATTTCAAATTTAATATTATACAAGAAATATTTTTAAAACGATAATAAGATGTGAAAATTATATGGTATTTTTTTTAACTTACGTTTTAATTTTGGTGCTACACACTACTACGGCGTAGCTGTTGTAACTCAGTTTTGTTAATATGAAATTGTTTAATAAGTAGTTTATCTAGAGGTAATGTAAACATTTTTATGAAAATTTATAAAACAAAGACTATAAGAAAAAGAAAATAATTATTCATTGCGAATTTTTGTATTGTAAATATTTTTTTTTAAATAACGTTGTTAAAATCAAAGCTTTTTAATTTTTTAATTTTGCATTATGTTAATTAAAAATGCAGTGGTAGCCCAGTGGTAACGCGTTCGCTAGGGAAACCCAGTGAAACGAGTTCAAATCCCGGGTCTCGCACCTCTGATATTTTCATGTGCGAATCATTTCTAACATGATTACCTTACAGTGAAGGAAAACATCGGGAAGAAACCTGCATGTCTGAGAAAATCTAACAAGTTTTCAAAAGACATGTGAAGTCCGTCAACCTGCACTTGGCCAGCGTGATGGACTATGGCTTGATCCCCCTCGTATTGAAGGGAGGCCCGTGCCCAGCAGTGGGAGGTTAAAAAGGGCTGTACAAAAAAAAACACAAAAATGTTAATTAATTATTTTAAGGAAGTATTAATAATAAAAAGCACCGTATAGATATTTAAAAATAAAATTGTGACTTATTTTATGTACACACACTTGTAACATACTCACATATCGTAAATGAAACAAGTAGTAAGGTTACCATCAGATTCAACAAAGTCACGGAAATAGCTTTTCAACGACAGTTTGAAAACAGCTCATAGCTTTGTCTCGTCTTTTTATTTATAATATTATTATTTTCCATTATTACCATTTTATTTCCTCTAATATTGTTGTTTAATAAATGTTTATTAATTATATTACAACAACCAAATTACATATAATATTTACTGTACAATGTTATGTATGTTTGTTTGTTTTTTTTCTTTTATTGAAAAAAAGGGGCAAACGAGCAAACGATCCACCTGATGGTAAGTGGCTATCGCCGCTCATGGACATCTGCAACACAAAAGGAGTTGCGAATGCGTTGTCGGCCTTTAAGAGATCTATAGACATTAGATCTTGAAGAGCCCCATGTTATAGCGCTCAGAGAAAACCTCGGGAGGAAGATCATTCATTCATTCATCATCATGAAGTTAAAACTATTTAAACTTAAGGCTTTTCGTAGACTAGTAAACGATTTAACTACAAAGGACATCATCATTCCTTAATAGGGTTTCTTTTCGAAAGGGAAACAATAATACTAAAATCTGCTATTAGACAATTGTTGATTATGGAAAATACCGAAAAAAATTGAAGGAAAACGAAGCATATATTAAAACACGTTGAATTTCTCAGAGCAACTGACAGTTAATTTTTATTAGAATAGTATAGCCAACATACAAAAAAGAAATATTTTGTTATAGATAATGTATATCTATGGCATACATTGTAATACCCCCACTTAACAAAATAAGAATAACACATTTTCAGTTTCTTACATGTGACAAAACAGTAATGCAAAACAAAAAAAAACATTTCTAATTTGAAATTATTCCAATCATATTTAGAAATTTATAATGTTTAATTGATAATAAACCCTTCGTTAACAAGTCAGCAGGCATTTCTTGAGTAGAAATATATTCAATTTCAACAAACTTATTTTTAATAGCATCTCTAACATAGTGGTAGCGAACATCAATATGTTTAGATCTATTATGCGACTGATGACTTGTTGCTAATTTTAATGCACTTTGATTATCACAATAAATCTTAATGACACACTGTTTAAAAGTAAGTTCAGACATCAAATTTCTCAAGTACACAGCTTCTCGGGTTGCCTCTGATAGTGCCACATATTCAGCCTCTGTACTAGACAAAGAAACTGTTTTTTGTTTTTTTGCTTTGCCATGAAATAACAGATCCACACATGGTAAAGCAGTAGCCAGTATATGACTTCCTATCTAAACTGTCACTGGCCCAATCAGCATCAACGAAGCCTATTAAATTTGAATATTCTTTAGTATATCTTAAACAATAATTCTTAGTCTTTTGTAAGTATTTCAAAATTCTTTTAGCATAACCATAATGATTATCATTGTAACAATTATTAAACTGGCTGAGATAGCTCACAGCATTTGCTATATCAGGTCTAGTTAAAATAGCTAAGTACATAAGACTTCCAATTAATTTTTGAAAAGGAATATTAGTCATACATATTTCAGACTTTTCTAAATTTAATTTACACTCAATTGGTGTGTCTGCAGTTTTACAGTCAGACATATTAAATGTACACAATAATTGCTCAATATATTGCTGTTGATCTACAGTTATGGTATTCAACTTCTTATCTATATTGATCCTCATACCTAAATAACGTCTAACAGAACCTAAATCTTTCAGTTTAAATTCAGAACCTAAAATAGTTTTTAATTTATTAGTTTCCTCAGTATTATTTGAAAAAATTAAAAAATCATCAACATAAACAGCTACTATAACTTTAACATTACCAACAATCTTTTGAAATAAACATGGTTCATATTTACTATTCTTAAAATCTAAGTTACACAAACAATCTTTTACTTTTTTGTACCAAACTAAAGAAGATTGTTTTAGTCCATATATAGCCTTTTTTAACTTTAATATCTTACCATTACAATTTTTAATTTTTAACCCTTCAGGAATAGACATATAAATATTCTCTTTCAAGTGTCCATTTAAAAAAGCAGTAGTTACGTCTAAATGTGTAATGTCCATACCCCACTGTACACTGAGGGCAAATAACATTCTCAGTGTTGAATGTCTCACTACTGGAGAGAATGTGTCCATGTAGTCAATACCATGTTGTTGTGTAAAACCCTTTGCTACAAGCCCTGCACGGTATCGCACTTTATCATTTACATCAAGTTTTTTATTTAACACCCACTTACACTGCACTATTGACACATCAGGTGGAACATTCACAAGCTCCCAAGCATCATTTTCATGAAACGATTTCAGCTCCTCCTTCATGGCTAGCTTCCATTGTTTGGCTTCAGGTCCTTTTAGTGCCTCTGAGAAGTCAATCTGCTCTGTTTCTTGAACAGTATCTGAGACAGTAATAGTTTTTACACCATAACGTTCTGGAGGCTTTCTTGTTCTCTTTTCTAATAGAATTTCTGGAAGATCATGTAACTCGCTTGCAGAAATATTTGTGTCATCACTTAATTCTGTTATAGTCTCATCACTATCACCAGAGTCTACATTTGTGTAAACTGAACTAGAGCTTGAACTGCTCAGAGATTCATTCAATGCAGTATCCCCCACTGAATCTCTGCTTTCAGCATTCATTTTTGAGTCACCTTCATTAATATTTTCAATTGAAAATTCTTTTTCCTTCTGAATCCAGATTGCATTCTCATTTCCTTGAAAATCTGTTTGTGTTCGTTCTTCCATTACTATGACATCTCTTTTCACCGTTACAGTGTCTTTCCTTGGATCATAAACACGATATCCTTTGACGTTTTCCGAAAATCCAACTAGAATATATTGTTCTGCTTTTCTGTCACATTTTAACCTGTGCTCTTTTGGGACATGTACCATTACTGTACATCCAAATAAGCGAATATTACTTAAGTCAGGTTTCTTCCCATACCAAACTTCATATGGAGTTTTATTTTCTAAAGTCGAGCTGACACATCTATTTTTTATATATACAGCTGTATTCGCAGCCTCAGCCCAGAACTTTTTTTCAAGTTTTGCATCGAAGAGTAAGCATCTAGCTTTTTCAACAACAGTTCGATTTGCTCTTTCACAGATACCATTCTGTTCTGGCGTATATGATACAGTTTTCTGATGAATGATTCCTTGCTGTGTCAAGTAATTCTCCATTTCACCATTACAAAACTCACCACCATTATCTGAACGAAGTATCTTTATTTTTTTACTTTGTTGATTCTCAACCATAGCCTTAAATTCTCTGAACCTTTTAAATACCTCATTTTTATACTTCAGGAAGTATATGAAGGTCATACGGCTATAATCATCCACAAATAGAAGAAAATACTGTGAGCCTGCAATTGACTTGGTTTCCATTGCACCACACACATCTGCATGTATTATCTGTAGTGTTTCAGTACTTCTCTGGCCAACATGGGAAAATGGTAATCTTATCTGTTTACCTTCACAACAGATTACACACTTATCCTTTGACATATTACTAGTAGCTGGGTAAGACAATCCATCCACTATGCCATTTTTCATCTTGTTCAAATCACAGCTGTTAATATGCGCTAATCGCCTGTGCCACAAATCTGCACTTGCTACTGCTGGTGCGGCTAACCTACAATCTGCTTCTTTTGTCTTAAGCTTGTAGACTCCGTTAGTCAATTCTGCAGTTGCTACCAGTACATTTTGCTTGTTTCGAATATAACAATAACTTTGGTTGAAACTAACATTATTCCCGTTATTAATTAACTCACTCACTGATAGTAAGTTAGTTGTCAAACTCGGCACGCATAGTACATCTTTAACCGTGATGTCGTAGTTGTAATTAGTAGTTATTTGTACGTCTCCAGAACACACGACTGGCACTTTAGTATCATTTGCAACAGTTATTTCAGATAAACTTGGTGTAAAATTTGCATTGTTTATCCAATCTTTGTTTGCAGTCATATGTGCGCTGGCGCCGGAGTCCACGTACCACTCATTTCTATTGTATTTTCCATTCAGAAAAACCACGCTAAAAGCATTTGTTTCCTTATTTCTTTTTAATAGCGGACACTGATTTCTAAAATGACCACTTTTTTTACATTTATAGCAGACTATTTTTTTCTCTGTCATTTTCGATGTCGACGATCCACCATCTTTACTAGTGTTGTTACTAGTTTTGAAATGCCATTTTTTCGCAGCGAATGCAGCGCCACTGGAATCTGTCGTTGAATTTTGAAACTTCCATGTCAATCAGCTTCGATTTTATTGCATCTGTGGTTATCTGAATGCTCGAGTGCTCTATGGCCATAATCATAGGCGAAAATTGTTCTGGCAAACCCGCCAATAATAACGATCCGATCCATTCATCCGTAATTGTAAAACCTGTGCCTTTTAATCTTTGCGCTGTATCGACCATTTCTGTCACATATGCGGTCATAGAATTACAATTTTCTTGTCGTATTGAGATTAAATGTCGTAATAAGCTAATTTTTCTAGAATAACCGGAATCATCGAACATGTTTTTCAGCTTCATCCATAATTCTTTTGAACTGGTCGTTTCCTTTATGTGCACGTACAATCCAGGATCTATAGTTAATATTAGCTTTGCCTTTGTTTTTGCATCTTCTTCGGGCTTTATTTCCGTATTGGGAATCGGCTTGATGTAGTGAACTATGCCTTCAAGTACCAACAGGTTTTCTGCCGCGAAACTCCACTCGTCATAATTTTCTCTGCCTTTTAGTTTTGGGATACTTTGTATGTAGTTTATAGCCATAATTACGCGAAAAACTCAACGAATAACGATATAATTTCAACTTTATTTATTACTGATTTGAAATTACTTATTTTTATCACATTTGCCCATAACCTATTAAAACACGTTGAATTTCTCAGAGCAACTGACAGTTAATTTTTATTAGAATAGTATAGCCAACATACAAAAAAGAAATATTTTGTTACAGATAATGTATATCTATGGCATACATTGTAATAGCATACGCATGCGATGAATATAAATAAATGTAGTTAGCTAATAAATAAAATATTTAAAATATTAGTCGAAAAACAGTGCACCGCTTAATGATAATATATTCAAATAGCGCAGTTGTCGTCATTAATATATTTCAACTGATTTAAATCTAATTATTTATTTATCATCTGACACGTATTCGCTTTTGCCCCACTTTTATCCCGGACAGCTATTTTTAACCCTTTTAAATGGATAAATTGAATGAATAATTATGAATATAAAATATTTAAGTGTGAATATATTATTTAAAACTAGTGATGGAATGTGGATGCGTCCTGTGTCATGCAGATAGCGTTGCTACAGCGTCGATATGATTTTTTTCCGACATCTTCAACAATCGTCGTCATATTTCAACCAATTTATATAAAACCTTAAGAAATTATACATCTAAACCTTCCTCATTAACTACTCCATCTGTTAATAAAAACCGTATGAAAATCCGTTCAGTAGTTTTTGAGTTTATCGCGTTCAGACAGACTGACGCGACCGGGGGACTTTATTTTATAATATGTAGTGATAATATGTATGTTCCATTAAAATTTATTCAAAAAGATAACAACAATTTTGAACTGATTTTCCAATTAATATTATAAATAAGCTATCAATCAAATAATTTATAACCTGAATAAATATAAATGGAAAGTTAGTACAATATAAATCAAAATGTAAATTGTTAGAATAAATAAGTTGTAGAGTTTAGTAAATTGAGTTTAATAAATAATATAGTAATAAAGTATAAAACAACGACACGCATTTAACATGTTTTTATAAATTATAATTTTTTTAAAGGATACTTACTCCTTGTAGAGTCGTAAATTATATATAACATATTATACGCAATTAGATTGTTACAAGGTTTACAAAAAGGTTACAGTGTGCAGACCTAGATTAATATATCTCGTTATAGCACTCTTCTTTCTTTCTTTTTCTATAAATTTTTCGTATAATTCTAAGCAGTAACTGCTACAAAGTTGAAATTATCTTTTTATGATAACATAAATCAATTTTCAAAAAAACTTTTTCGTATTTATCATATGGAATTTAATATGTTTTTAAAATGTCACTTTTGTCAGCCATTTGGGAACTAGGGATAAATTCAGATATCTGCGGTCAAGTTGGCCTGTTAGTTAGGTTAGGTAGGTGTTCAGGTTATAAGTAAACTTAATAAACACAACATCGACATTGCCCATATTGTAAATGTGAATATGTATATGAACTCGTAGGTACGTCGCGCCGTCCGTCGGAATCTATTAAGAGGATTATGATGCAGCTAGAAGACGAGGGTCGGTACGTCTCATACGAATATCGTGCCACTGTTACACCGTAGGAAGATTTACTTGAATTAATGATAAGAAATTTATATATTTTCTTCTTTAAAATCACACAAATTTTAAAAATGCAAAAATGTGCGATTATCTCAATAAGTATGTGTGTGTTAGTAACTTCTTCACATTGTAAAAGCTCAGATTTAAATGAATTTGGAAACTCAAAGTGGACGCCGTTTGTATCCTATATTCTATTTCTTATTGATTACCACATAAGCGATGTTGCGGGCAAAACCATTACCTACATTTAATGTTATATTGTACAATGTACATGTATTTATACATAATGAGTGTTAACGTTTTCCCATCAAAAATAAAATGGCATGTCTGAAGCATGCTTTATACATCCTAAGACAGTTATCAAATTATGTATGACAATTAATGACAAGAACAGTTAATCGTAAATTGCCGTGTGTAAGAGAAAGACAACATTTTTCAGACAGGAATTTAAAATACTAGAAAAGTATTTTTTCGGATTTTTGCGTATTTACTTTGATTTTTGGTTGCCTCCAAAGGGTAATAAAATCAAAATAAATTCGCTAAAAAATCCGAAAAGAAAGTTTTATTTAAAATGTCAAATATTCGCGTAAATCTAAGAAAGTATTATACTACAAAAGCTTTGAATTTTCGAATACTAGAATATTCTTTGTTTATGCATATAAAAAGGGTGGCAGTGTGTCGAGAGACCAGTTGAATTTCAGACCTAAGAGAAAACTGAGTAGAAATACGAAAAAGTGAAAAAGTAAGGAAAAGTGGAGTAGTCATAATGCTTAGAGAAAAATACTACGTGTGTTTGTGAAACGCCATAAGTAACTATTGTAAAACAAAAGGAATAAAACATATGTACATCTATAGTGCAGAAGACGAACTTTATTTTCCGATCCTAGAACTCATAGAACGTAATATTTGAAAGATTCATATCTCATTAAATAGGTAAAAGGAATGATTAATATTTAATTATTATTTAGACGTACATACGTATCGGTACGTTAATGGTCAGTATGGAATAGATAGATAATATATTATATATACATAGGTACAAAATAAACAGTTCTGAGCTTTTCGATTATACAACTACTTTTTAGGATTGTACCCTATTTTTTATATGTACTTAAACCACCCCTGACACACCCCCAACAAAACAAAAAAAAAGGAATTATTCAAATAGGTCCAGCCGTTTTTGAGTTTTAGCGAGACTAATGAATTGCAATTGATTTTTATATATAGATAATTAATGTGTACAAGAATTTTATGGTTACATACATGTATACTTACTCTTTGTATTTGCAATGACGCTTGATATAGCCTAACTCAGAATATCAGATGTCTCTACGTAGAAAGACTATAATAAAGGAATGGAATATAACACCAAAAATAATGTATACCTACCGAATAAGTAGTGTTATAATCTCAATTTTCTTAATAAACGTACTTTTGTAACTTTATGTACTGATTGTACATGATTTTTGAGTGCTTAATAAACTTCTCCAATATTATTATTTGAAAATATATTTAGCAAAAATATATAAGATTTTATTAAAATTATATTACACAGCCGGTATTAAATATACACAGCGGTGTGAATGCTAATGCTCTTAATCCACGTCAGCTAAATTATTTATGCATTTAAAAGGATTTACTCTTAATATGAGGTGTAGCGGCGCGGTCACGACTTCCCGACTCCTCGTTGCCGTTGAAAAGTTAATTAGGCTTGCTGTAATTAATATTTATTTAAAAGTTTGATCTACCTTATTCCAAGAAGAATTTATTTACAATTGAATCCATCCATTTAGAATCAACTACATACTAGCTGTAGCTTCCAAATGTACATTTTAATTTTATATCTTCGGTATTCAACAAAGCAGGAATAGTAGATTTAAAAGTTATTTTTAAAAATGATTACAGGTACTGTCAAGTTGAATTTAAAGTGTTTTACCACCTGCATTATCAATATTACCGCTATTTATCATTTTCGTTAAAGAGTTACCCATCTCATCAAAACGGAGCTACATTTTTCGAAATGACTTAGGAATCTCTAATTATTATGGTAAAATTTGTATAGCATTAATGTATTAGAAAGATTATGATTTTAATGCATTTTTGGGAATATAAAGTAGGTAGGTACTAGATATTACCACCACGTCTGTCACATTATACATTGAATACAAAGTATAGATTTCTTGTGATTTCATCTTCGCGTGAGACATTGATTTGCCCTCAAAGTTCAAAGCTTTAAGGGCAAATCGCTAGTGCTATTAGGCAAATTTGGCAACTCACCGATGTCGATTACTTAGACAGAAAGATTAGAGTTTCCAAACTTTCATATCGTAATTTTTATTGACAAGGCCCCTTTGGAGCAAGGTTGTTGCTGATCAATTTAAATAATATATTTAATACAAGTGAAATTTTGTGCTTTTTATATTATCTATGTTCATAGCGATTATATTTTAAATAAAACTAGCTTTTCGTATTATTTCGCGTCTCGTATATACGGCACTGTCTTTAACAAGTATATAACGCGTTTGAGACGTCTAAAACCTTAGTCTCTCCCGTGATCATGTTTGCTGTAAAGCATTCGAAACGTCGGGAACCAAAAATCAAAATAAATCCGCGAAATAATCCGAAAAGATAGTCTTATTTAAAATATCAAATATTCACTTAAATCTAAGAATGTATCATTCTTTTGCCTTCCTGTCTTAAGTATATCACTTGATAAGGTGTGAACCGATTATAGGTTTTTATTTTAATACGCTTATTAGTTTCACTTGCAGCTAATTGTATTTAAAGCCTTGTACTTAACTCCATTTAATCTAATTCAAATTGTTTCATACAATTGAAATTTTGCAAGTAGATATTTAAATCGGATTACAACAAACAATAATTTCATATCATTAAGATGATGTGATAGTGAATTCAGGAGGATAATGGAACTCTTTGATAGTTACTAACTAAATCTTCTAGTTTAAGCTCAATTGGTGTTATTGATGAGCTTAGGCGGTATAAGCTTTTAGTTTTTAAAATTAAATTCAATATTTTGGCAACAGACTTGAACAAAAATGTTTATAATTAAATTTCATTTAAATCGGTTTAGATCCTAAGATAGGTTTGAGCTTTTTTGTACGCAGTATAGACCACCAATGGTCGTGCAATGTTATGGTAATATGACTGAACCTGAAGCACATAGCAAAAGAATACTAGATTGACTTCTTTAAAATTTAGAATAAACATCTATTTCATGATGTACAGAGTAAGCTAAATGAATGAGACATGGAAGTAAAGTACCTTAAATATTGAAGTTGTACTTAAAGAAAACTTTCTTTTATTATTAAAAACTAGCGACTCACCCTCGCTTCGCTCGGGTACATTTTGACGGTTTATATAGAATAGATGGACTTTATATTATATGATATATATAGTCTTCCTTAATTAACGGACTATCTAATGCAAAAAGAATTTTTCAATTCGGATTAGTAGCTCCTGAAATTAGCGCGTTCAAAAAAACAAACTCAGTCTCTTTATAATATTAGCACAGATCCTATAATACTATACTAGATATTAGTATAGATGATAATAATTGCATTAACTCAAAAAAAACTTAACTGAGCTTCTAATCGGACCATTATTGAATATTTAAATCGATTAACACTTTGATTTATTACAAATCAATTTCAAAATAGCTATAAAACAAAAAGTTTAATAAATTTAAATTTTGAACAATTATTTATTATCTAGAATTTAAACTTGAAATTTTTGGTAAATATGAGAATCGAGGTCTTGAGAAATAAAACAGAGTTCTACTTCAAGGTGAAGTTGAAAAGACTTACTTTGAACTATACAGTCTTATCGAGTCCTACTATTCATTGTAGGTACACAAAATAACATGAATTAAAATAATAAATGTGAAACAATATTATGATGTATTTAATATTGTAAAGGATTTTTAGAGCAATATATTTATAATAAATTCAAGAACTATGTACGTACTATGCCTTAATAGAAATGAGATAACTTTTATTTTTGGTAATTTAAGCAAAATTAAATTATTCAGGTGTCTTTAAGCTAAGTCGTCCTATATTTAGAGAATAAATAAATTGCTGTAATATCGCTATAGCAACAACCGTGTTTTAATTTATTCAGTAGACACGAATAATTTTTCGTTTTTAACTATCATAAAACTGAATTTTAGGGTAAGGTAAGTTAAAGATAAGGTTAAAGAAAATTTTATTGCTAAGTAAATTTAAAATTTCCGTTTTTATCTCGAGCAACTGTAATGAGTTGTGCAAATAGGATGTTAGGATAGTTTAATTTCGGCGCAACCCCAATTAAGATTAATTCAACACATTTATATTAACTGGAACCTTTTATATAAAGCTTTATACTGACATTAACAATAACGTTTATACATCTAATCAAGAACATAATCTAATGAAGTAGTAATAAACAGAACAAAAGCGGCACTCAATCAAGAAATAATGAAGCGTAAGATTAGATAAAACGTTGTAGAGCGGACTCAGTGAGACAGGAGCAATAAATCTCTCAGCGCCAATTACAAGTATATGATTGTCGAATATCCAAGAATCGCTACGTCCGAGACAATGGGCCTTTTGGGAAATACGCGACAATTGGGGTCGATGTGACCCGGACTTTGAATTGGATATGTATATCTAATGTTACTGTCTGAACAGCTAGGTTGTATGTAAAACTTTTATTTAAAAAACTCGAATATATAAAAAATAAAAAAAAAGCTCATAAAGCTTAGCCAAATTGAACAATGGTATGTCTTCATGAATCAATTAATGTAGGTAAAAGTTTCGTTTATATTAGAATCAAAAGTAATCTAGAGATAATAATATATAATATAATCTAATCTAATCTAATCTAATCAGATAATCCAATCACAGTAAAGAATTATAAAGACAGAGTCACTCAGTATATAAGTTGCCAATGGTAAACTATTTTAAAACATTGTTTGGCTTCATGTTTAGTTCTATGAAACTCTGTCGTTATTATTCCTTAGTCTGAGTGATAGTCATGAAAAATACTATTGGTACCTACCATATAGATTTTACAAAAATCATTAATAATTTGAACAATACTGGCAAATAAGTTGTGCATTGATTTTATTATATCTTAACTAGAAAATATTTATTTTTAATAATTATTGGGTAGATATTATGAACCTATTAACAATAATTATAGTCCGCCAACCCGCTCTTGGTCAGCGTGGTGGACTATAGCCTGATCCCCCTCGTATTGAAGGGAGGCCCATGCCCAGCAGTGGGACGTTAAAAAAGGCTGAATACAACAATAATTATCTTAACATAATATGATATTACACCTAAAATATAGATTACGAGAGAACTGCTATACAGTTTAACAATAAAATATTCATATTTATATAGCTTTATGTAAATGGAAAGTCTATGTATATTATGATTACTGAAAAAAGCAGTAAGAGCTTCAGTAAAATGTACTGAGAAAGTTTTAAATTATTCGCGAAAGCGTCGGCCTCGGGGCTATAACTTTGGAAAGCCGTGATCGCATCAAAAAGGTTGCCGAAGAAAATATTTTAATCTGATGTTTTCTTAGCTTATTAAATATTAATTACAGATTTAATATTTATTTTATAAATATTAGGTCTGTAATTAATATTTAATAAACAAATTAATTTAGGTAACAAAATTACTTTTTGACATAAATGGAGCAAGTAACATATTTACTATAGCTTATAAAGTAAAATAATTATTTTTATTCGTCTATACTAATATATAGAGCTGACGAGATTGTTTTCTTATTTGTTTGAATTCGTTAATCTTTGGAACGATTGGAAATATCTTTTTGTATTATGTAGCTTATTTATCAAGAAGGTTTAAGGTTAAGACCCTTAGAAGCGAAGCAATTATTTAATATTGAATTACGCGAAAGGTGTTGCGAGCATAAGCTAGTATATGTATATAAATTATAATTTATTAAATAATATAGGTATAAGTAGATGTGTGTAAGAAAAATAAATAAATAAATAAATATGCTGGGACTTTAACACACAGCACTATCTAGTTCCATGGGAAGCTACGAGGCTTGTGTTATGGATACCAGATAGTTGATACACTACACATATATATAACTTTAAATACATACATATTATAAATATGAACACCCATGACTAGGAGAATAAACATTCGTGCTCATCACAAACGAATCCCCAGCGGGACTCGATCCCGCGACTACTGGCACAGCAAGTAGGGTCACTACAAACTGAGCCAAACGTGTCGTTAAATAATTATTTTTTGCACTTCAAACAATGTGCTGTAGAGCGTCAAACTACGTAAACGTATTAGTAATATAATTGTACGAGATTACAGAGTAGTCATTAGATTATTATTATGTAAACTTAATCCCAGCTCAACCTCATTATGTAAAGAAATAGGCTCTACATAAAACATAATATATCGTTAATACTTATAAATGTTTTGTCCTTGTCCTTGATTATTTAAAAATAATAGACAAAAGAGTTTAATTAGTTTTAAATGGTAAGAAAGATAAATTAACATATTAAATTAATAACAGATTAAACTTTACATGAATTTTTGCATGTAAAGATTGATTTGTTAAATATCACAAAAACTTCTTCGCAAATATATTAAGGGAATAGGAAAAGAAAGGTATACTGAAAATACGATAGCTCAATATAACGTATACGTCTAACTGTACATACTTATAATATACATAGATTTTTTTTTTCACAACATAACTTCATGTAGGGCCCTAATATCCAACCTAAAAATAATCTTGTATCACAATGACCAAGAAAAATATTTAAGCCATACAAAGTAAACAAAACACAATAGAAGGCACAATTTTTCGAAGCATTCAAAAAAATCATCACAACAATAATTATGAAATCACATTATTTACAGCAATTAAATTTCAATCTATATAAAAATATCTCATTAAAAGCTACAACAAGTCGGCATGACATCGCAATTCGTAACAATGACTCCGTATTATATTGTCAGAGGCCTTTACAAACCGCGTCAATCACTGGCAACTTCGGAACGTAGCATAAGGCAATTTGCGTTTCATTTGAAAGGTGTCCCAAGTTATAATTGGTGTCGAGTCGATTCAGTTATTAGCACTGTAACAATACCTAGCGGGAAGTGGAAAACACGTGAACAATATGCCTGGAAACGAATGGTGGAAGTTGACATTAGATGTATATAGATTTTTATATAGAGTAAAAAAAAACGTAGTATGAATACAAATAAAGTTTCATTGTTTATATTATCATCAATGTTGCCACTAAATAAATTATACCGAAAGCTTATCGTAACAAAATGATATTGTAATAAACTTAATAGCAAGTTAAAGTAATATAGTCTAATTAAAAAAAAAAAATCTCAGGCATATTTATTTCATGTTAAAACATTTTATTTTATTAATTTTATATGAAACCAGCGACTCGCCCTCGCTCCGCTCGGGTTCATCCCTAGTTACATTTTCACGCTTAGCTCAGAGATGAGATATTTTCTCGCGGTAAAAAGTATTCTATACGTTGACCCGGATATCCAGCTATCACCATACCAAATTTCATTAAAATCCCTCCAGTGGTTTTTCTGTGATGCGGTAACAGACAGACAGACAGACAAAAATTCTAAAAACGATAGATTCGGCCTCTGTATCCATAATAATGTCTATTTCAGTAAGATTTTCCAAAAAATATTTAATGTACAGATTCGACTTAGTTACAATCTATACATATTATAAAATTGTAACTAAGCCGAATCTGTACATTAAATATTTTTTGGAAAATCTTATTGAAATAGATATTATTATCGATACAGAGGCCGAATCTATAGTTTTTAGAATTTTTGTCTATCTGTCTGTCTGTCTGTCTGTCTGTTACCGCATCACGGGAAAACCACTGGACAGATTTTGATGAAATTTGGTATGATGATAGCTGGTTATCCGGGTCAACATATAGGGTACTTTTTACTGCGGGAAAATATCTCATGCCTGAGCGCAACGTTAAAACTTAACTAGGGACGAACCCGAGCGGAGCGAGGGTTAGTTTTATTATATGTATAGATTTTTAGTGGTAATATGTTTCGAAGATACAATATATGTTTATATTTTAAAAAATATGTTAAATGTGTAAATAGTTGTATATTACAGAACAAAATAAACTCTACGTATATTGTTTTTCTACCCTATCTTGTCATAGTTACACCAGTAAATTATACATTATGAGTGAATTATTCTTAAAAGATGTATAATTTTGTTTTAGTTGTAGATACCTTTTCGATAAGAGTTTAATAGCGTTGTATGTGTTAACTTTGATTACTATCAACAAAATTGAAAACGATACTTGCAGCTTAACCATATTATGTTACTTTTAATTAAAATAATATGGGAAAATATGCAAAATAATTAAAACATGAGAACTTACTAGCGACTCACCCTTGCTTCGCTTGGGTTCGTCTCTAGCTGTGTTTTAACGTTTAGTACTAAATAAATAGACTATATATTAGTATATATACAATATATACATAGGTATTATGAATTTCACATCCCTTACTTGAGAAATGATTGATTCCCCATACCAACTTTCATCCCCCTTTTCACTTCTTAAGAGATGGTTCCCGAGATAAAAACTATCTCATCTCCTTCCCAGGGGCTCATATTATTTTCATACCAAATTGCAACTTAATCGGTTTAGCGGATTTTTAGTTTATTCATTACTAGCAATAGGTTGATTCCCCATACAAACTTTCATCCCCATTTCTACCCCCTTAAGGGATGATTTCCGGGGTAAAAAGTATTCTATGTATCTTTTTACCAAATTTTATCTAAATCAGTTCAGTAGATCTAGAGACTACCTCCTACAACCTCACAAACTCACAAACTCACAAATTTTACCTCTTCATAATATTAGTATAGATATATAAAAATACAACTTTTTTTTCTCTTTATAATATACATAAGTGTAGTGTAGAAGTATAGTAGACATTAAGGAATCCATTATTAAAATTACACAAATATTACGTCTTTATGATTTGAAATAATATAAATTGACCTAGTTATACGATTATTATTAGAAAATAGCATGTTATTCTTTATAACTATAAGAATACTTAATGTATTTAAAGGACAATGATGAATAACATAACTTTGTATGTATAAAAATAACCTTATTTGACATCTTTAGGTCCTCGCCTTTTTTTTGGTCAGATGTTTGTACTGAAGGATTTTTTAATAATATATCTAAATCAATTAAAATATTACAGTTAAAAAGCTTTAAAATTTAAGTAACGTGAGCTTTGTAGAGATTCTTATTTTACATATTAATAGAATTATCTATTGAATAAATTTCTATTATCACTATTTTATAAGTCACTAGCAACTCACACTCACTCCGCTCGGGTTTGTCCCTAAGTACGTTTTGACGGTCAATATAGATTTCTCAGAGATGAAATATTTTCCCGCAGTAAAAAGTATCCTATATGTTGACCCCGATACTTAGCTATTATCATACAAAATTTCATCAAAATCCCTCCAGTGGTTTTTCCGTGATGCGGACACAGACAGACAGACAGACGAAAATTCTAAATCTATAGATTTGGCTTTTGTATCGATAATAATGACTATTTCAAAAAGATTTTCCAAAAAATATTTAATGTACAGATTCGACTCCGTTAGAATTTTATTATATGTGCAGATTTATTTCTAAGAAATAAAATGATACTATTAATAACTTCTATATTTTTTTATAATGTAGCATATCTATGTATGTTAAATTTATATTATAGACTTAACCTAAGTACTGCATAAGTGTATATGTATGTGTGTATTCAACCCTTTTTAAAGTTCCACTGCTGGGCACGAGCCTCCCTTTAATACGAGGGGGATCCTCCACCACGCTGGTCAAGTGCGGGTTGGCGGATTTCACATGTCTTTCGAAAACTTACTAGGTTCTCTCAGGCGAGCAGGTTTCCTCACGATGTTTTCCTTTACCGTAAGACAAATGGTAATAACGTTAAAAATGATAAACACATGAAAATATCAGAGGTGCGAGACCCGGAATTTAAACTATCAGCTTGATAGCTGATAGTTTAAATTCCTGGCTGTGATCACCCTTAGTACATTACTAGGTACTGTATCACTTACATAAATGTAAAGATAGAAGACTGCGATATAAATTATAACATTTATATATTTTTATATATTAACATAACACAATCCATTGAATTTAATAACAATACGAGTTTATTCGGAAATAGAATGAAAACGAAATACAGCACGTCCAAAGAATAAATTTAAAATGAAGTACTGCTAAAGTCCGCATCCACTTGTAATCGATTTCATGGTAAACAACTTGAATCAAGTCCATGATTTGTGCGAGAAAGTTATGAAGGAACGAATAAATGAGCCCATAATAAATCCACCCCGAGTAAATGAACTACCTAATCAGTGCAGAGGGAAAAATGGTTTTTTTGTACAATAAAAACAACACTTCTCTCTTCGTAAAAAATCTCATTTCGCTTTATTGCAGTGGGCCTAATTTGAATTGAGTGCTATGCAGTTATGGTTCAAGAGAGTGGATAATTTTAAGTATCAGACTGCCAAAAAGAAAACAAGGGTAAAGTAAACAGTGATTATGTTTCAAACTTTTAGATTACATATTAGCAAACACCAAGAGCATGCGTTCTATGATTACAGGATTTTTAGTTCCTGTATCAAGTGAAAGGATATTTTTACTTTTAGTACAGATATCACAATGTTACGCTAATACAAACAAAAGACTTCGAGAAAGAAGCAAATAAAACTTAATGAAACCAATAAAACGTCGAAGTTTCTAGGACAAACTTAATTCTATTTGAAAAAGGACATAAGAATTTAAAAGAGAAAAGAAAGTTATAATAATCTTACTTAAAAATACCAACTCGAAAACAAAGTAAATAGAAATTTTACCAAAAACGTTTTCGAACAATACAAACACAGAAATTAGAAACAATTTCTCATTTGACTTCTAAAACTCTGAAACGAATCTTAAATAAAAACTGGTAAACGACTGAAGTTGGTACAGTTTCGTTCATTTAATTAACATTCCGGGGACGAGCGGACAGTGTTAATCGTGACTGTCAATGCCAGCGGGTGACCCAGAGAGCGTCATGTCAAAATAAATTCTACGTTTTTCACCACTCAAATTTTCTACATCAATGTTTAATTATTATTAATGTTTAATTAGATTTATAAACTAAGAATTTTATATATTACTAGCTACATACCCTCGCTTCGCAAGGGTGCGTCCTTTGGAGTGAATAGTTAAGGAGCGCATAGAGGACAAAAATATTTTTTACATAAATTTTGACATATTTTTTTTTTCTTTTGGGCCAGAAAACTTTACGAGCATACACAAAACTCCTTACTAAAGTTTCACACAGAACAAACATACAACAAAACATTAATTTATATTTATATAAATATATAATAAATCCTTCAATGTTTCTAGAATAAATTTAATATGATATTTATTATAGCGAAGTTCTTCTTCCACGAGAATAGTAAATTGACATGCCTCATTTGCTTTCTCCTGTAATTTTTTTATGCAGCGTGTCGTAACGTCTTCAGCATAATCAAATGGATATTTCGGCTGGTTCATACATTTTTGTGTCATGCATTTATACACGAACTAAATGCTCATGCTATGCTACTTATCTAAGGAAATACACAAAAAGTACTCTACCTAATTTTTATTCGCGTTATTGTGATCAAAGTAGCAAAAATAAGTTTTTCGATTATCATTGTTTTAGTACTTACTTACATATATCTATTGCTTCATGATATTTTCTAATTGGATAGACATACACAATATTCTCCATTAATCAATTTTTACCATTCCGCTTACCGCTCAATATTATAATTAGCTAAGTAAAATATTTTACCAAAAAAAACTATATTACATAGTTTACACATAAAAACAAGCAAAAAAATACTTTATCTTAATTCCCTCTTCCCTTTTTTCCTTAATGAGTCTAGTGCAGCATGTAAAATATATAAATAAGACGCTATTGAAGAGGATCATAAAATCGCAGAGTGCTTTTAAAAAGTAGTAAAGAGTAAGTCATAAATCCGGTAACATTTTGCAGGTGTAGACCTGATCGACGGTCGCTGAATTATTTATATTTTTAATAATAACTTCCTATCTAAGGATTCACCGGAATTTATACTTTTTTTTAACTCACAATCAATAAACTGATTGTGGGCTAAATAAAATAAGTATGTATATGTATATCATATTGTGTTACATTTTTTATAAAATAATATGTATAAAATTATGTAAAACGTTCATATAGCGCTTAAAATGTAGCTTTTGATAACTATGTTTATTTACATTTGAATATTTGACATTTTAATCTATACCTACATAAAATAAAATTCTAATTAAGTCGAATCTGTACATTAAATATTTTTTGGAAAATCTTATTGAAATAGACGTTATTATCGATACAAAGGCCGAATCTATAGTTTTTAGAATTTTTGTCTCTCTGTCTGTCTGTCTGTCTGTTACCGCATCACGGAAAAACCACTGGATTGATTTTGATGAAATTTGGTATGATGATAGCTGGTTATCCGGGTCAACATATAGGATACTTTTTACTGCGGGATAATATCACATCTCTGAGAAATCTATACTTAAACGTTAAAACGTATGTAAGGACGAACCCAAGCGGAGCGAGGTTGAGTCGCTAGTTTTAAATAAAACGGAATCTTTTACATTTATTAGATAATAGTGGTAGATGGATTGAAAAGATGAGAAACGATTTCCTTCGTAAATCTTCTTAGAGTAGGTATTAATAATGATTTTTTATTAATAAAACTATATGCTTTTAATTTTTTTATTTTATACCTTCATAATATTATATATATTATATATAGTATATACGAGGGTGCGTTTTTAAGTTCACGGAATGAGTAGGTAGGTCATTAGTGAAGGTACTTACTCGAGTCATTACGAAATAAGCAACTCATTATTAGCATAAATACCAAGTTTTATCGTAATTAGGTAATTACTCTTTGAACTATCGTTGGCCAAATAGGTTAATCGGGAACAAATTGTGAAATATGGAGAAAATCGAGTACCGCGCTGTTAAAAAGTTCTTTACCAAGCAAGGAAAATCAGTTCAAATCGTAATGGAAGAGATGTCATCCGTTAACACCTCGAGGACCGCGAGCACACCGGTGTGCTAGATAACAATTGAATTCTCGGAAATTCGCACGGATTTCTTAGAATTTGTCCGGGAGGGAATAACGGGGACTCTTGCCCAATTAAAACCGTGGTTTACAAGTGGAATACCCTCTTTAAGCAAGGCAGGGACTCACTTGAAGACGACCCACGGCCAGGCCAGCCGATCGACAGTTTTTTGGGAGTCAGAAGGGATCCTGTTGATCGATTATAAAGATAAAGGTGTCTCCATAACCGGAGAATACTATACTTCAATCCTATAGTGGATAAAGTAAGCAGTCAAAGAAAAAAGAAGAGGAAAATTGACCAAAGATGTCCTCCTTCTGCATGACTGCCCTGCAGAAGGTGGGTTTCGAAATTTTGGCTCTGATCTAGTTCCCAGCGAATATTACTTATTCCCAAACTTGAAAAGAGTCTTCGTGGGAAGAAATTTTCAAGTGACGAAGAAGTGAACAGTGATTTTTTAAACAAAGACAAAACATTTTTTTTTCGAAGGTATACGTAAGTTAATTGAAAGATCGAAAAAATGTATGAGGGTAGCAGGTGAATATATTGAAAAGGAAAAGTAAATTCATACTTTTATTTCCACTTCTTACTCCCCATTCCGCGAACTTAAAAACCTCGTATATATCATTTATAGTAATTTTCATAAAACTATCTTTTGGGCTGTTTTCGCAGATTTATTTTAATTTTTGATTTCTGACGTTTCGAATGCTTTACAACAATCATAGTTACGGGGCAGACATGAGTCTCTCTCGTTAAAAAGTCTAGTAGTCCGCCAAAAAAATCGAAGAGATAGTTTATTTCGTATGTCAAATATTCGCGTAAATCTAAGAAAGTATTATGTACAGTTATTTGATAACAATTACCATAAAAAATAAAATTCATAAGAATATTATACAATTAAATATTAATATATTTAATTAAATATTATCTATATAATGTTTATGTTTGCATACATAAGGCACTAATAATCTGGACAGATGCGTTTCCTGTGTAAACCTTAAAAATTATGTTATCTACCCACAAACGGAGGTTTATTAAACAGTCGTAAACGCAAACTGCAGGGGAGATACGATGCAACCTATAATGAGAGTCATAACCCCTGTCCATAAAGTCGCTTTGTTTTTAATAGCCCTTGCATAAAATATTTTTCATCTACCTTTTATACTACAGTAGATAATCTTATATAATTTACTAATTTTACAAGGTAAATATAAATAAAAGTATCTGTCTGGTCTTGAGGGCTCTTTTTAATTAAGCTTAGTATAAGTCGTTTGTAACATAGAACGTGACTTAAATCATTTCAATAATTTTTCATATAAATCTGTGAAGCCAATAAGTACGCGGATATGAATGAATATATTATAATATATGAGTATAAACAAAATATTTTTAATTATTATTGACCACAAATCAATTCTCGAAAGTGCGCTCTAGAGGCTGGAAGTAATGCTTTTTTAGATTTTTGAATGGTGCTTAGAAATTGTTTTATACGAATGTAACAAACTTCAACTAAGTTGCGTGGAGCTAAAAGAATAAAAAGCATCATGTACGCAGAAAATTAAATTTTGAAAATAACATGTAAAAAAATTTAAAAATTAAAGCCGTAAAAGGGCTTTCCTAAATAACGATGGAAAGTTTTACGCTTATCCACAAAGTTAGACGTTACGCCCACAGTTCACGGAAATGTATAATTATAAGCTGCTTACTTATGCACGGTCTCGAAATATTTAATACAACCTCTTCATAGTTCATATTCAAACTCTATTATACTGAGCTATATTAAACTTGAGTAGTAATTTATAGACGTGTTTTTTTGAATTAAGGTTTTTATTAAGTTTAAGGTAATTACATAGAAAATTATTTTTATTTGGTTAAATTAATTTTGTTTTATCGACTGATCACTGGTATAACAAATTGTTATTTATCATATTTACATATTAAAAGGTGCAGGTTCAATTCCTACACGGAGTTCATTTACATGCCTGTTTCATAAAAAAAAATTAACTGCTGTAATAAAAAAAAAAAAAACTTTTTGTATCGTGGAAGTCAACATCAATGTTTACATTTATACATATTTTTTTCGATCGTATTAACAAAGGTGTGAGAGGTAATGAAAAATGCCACTTATCCTGCATGGTAGCTGCCTGTTAAAATCGACATAAGTCAAAAAAAAAAAACAAAGCTTCTTGTTAGATTAGTGGTTTTGTATTGTATTGCTGGCAACATAGGTTGGTCGGTTTATAATCTGCAGTAGTATCTTTTAAATAAGGTTTTTGTTTACTTTCTATGTCTAACGTCTATAAAAGAAAAATAAATGCCGATCGTTATGGTGCAAAATTATATTGTTAAAAACATTTAAATAATGTGTGGAAACTTAAAACTATAAAATAAAAGTGTTGATGAAGTTGTACATCGTTTTATTAATAATATAACACTTCAAAACTTAGATACTTATAGTTGTACGCAGAAGCACAAGTGTTCAAATCGTTCGCGACCAAGAAGGTAGGTATAATGAAACGATCAACGAAGAGTTTTAATTTAAAAAAATATTGTATTTTCTCGTAACTTGTGTTATTGTTTACATAACTAGTAATAGTAAATATAATTAGTCGGATTCGGATCGGATCGAATTTACTCGGATCTTTTTTTGATAATTAAATAACTTAATAGCAATATTTTAAGGTGTTTTAGATGTATAACATACTATGTACTTCTCATATAGCTTGCATATTTTTCTGTTGAATCTCTCAGAACTTTTCTGCTTTGTTAAAAATTATACTTACTCAGTTTTTTCATTGAATTATCTAATTAAGTCAATATCATTGGTACTAGGCATCCATAAAGGAGATATTACTAACTCGGTAGTGTAGTGTCATACATGTACGGTGTTCGACTGCACAACTAGAGGTCCTGAGTTTGAATCGCGAGTCGGACCAAGTCTAGTTATTAGAATTAATATTAGAAGTTGGGTGTTTGGCAGTGCTTCGCCCCCGTGCCTCGGAGAGCACATTATGCTGTCGTTTCTGCGCCTTATCTCTTACAGGTCGTGTCAAATTTTCGTCCATTCGAAATTTGAGAGTAACAGGAACAGAGTTACACTTGTGTCTGCACGTGTACTTGTGCACTTTAATATTTCTTGCGCAACTGGGTAGTCTCAGAGATATTGGCCACCGTAGCCGATATCATTATAGTCCAGTCTTTATTTTTTTCACTCTTGAAGTCCAATGGAACGATAGTCGATCGACACGACCGATGCGTGTTGAGGCGAATGACCGATGGCTTGATGTGCTCTCTCTGAGTCAATTTCCAGAAAACCCAATATCTATACTTGGCCCGACCCGACACTCGAACAACCTGATCTGTAGCAGTGCATGCTAGCTACTAGTCCAACAAGGCAGCCAAACGTGGTAGTCCAGTCAAAAATATTAGTACCTTCACTTTAGTGTTCTGCTACAAATGCTCTACCTTTATCGTAACTTCTCAACCTTCCAATTTTCAAATACCACTAATATTTCAAAACTTGCCCAAGCAAACTTTAACCTCATCCAGTAAACGTATATTTTATACGTCCAGAGACTATAATTATCGACAACAGTTCACTCCTTAATAATTATCCACATCGCTGACAGACATGACCTTTATTCACATGCAATAAGACTTCAGTAATGTTCTAATTACAAGTCGCATGGGAAATAACCGAAAACCATTTAACCGTATCAAACATACATAAGTAAATTTCTCGATGATTATCGGGTAGAGGCTGTGATTTGGGAACTCCCTCGTGAATAATGCATGGCCTTACAATGCGTCACGTATGAAACGTTTGATGAACTATAAATGAAACCTGAATATAGGTACGCTAGTCCTTAAATGCTATTGCTAAATTACATACTTAAATGTTAGAATTGAGAAAAATATATTATAGGTATAAAAAGTATTACAGGTTTGAGGTTAGTTTTGTGAAAACTGAAAATGTATAAGAAGATTTATTACTAATACAAAGTAGGTACTTTGTAATAGAACATTTTAAAGATTATATAAAAATAATGATAATTTTAACAGCTTTTCTGAGTCTCATTCGTCAAAAACATTTTTAAAAACAAACTTTTATAGGTTTATTTTTTTCTTCTTAATGCATTAAAATAAATGCTTGATTTTCAAAATGTTATTTTTTACTATTAATTTTTTAGTTTACAAGTCATGGTATTTACCACTACTACAAGACTACAAGTCAAGGTGTGCGTGCACTATTTAAGCCAACTGAATTATAATTGGATGCGTATACAAAATTTTGTATATTAGCCGTTGACTGCTGAGAGATCTTTCGTACCCCAGACCATGATGAACTTTAGAACTCTATTATAATTGAATACGTACACAAATTTGAATTTAGCAAAAAGTTCTCTATCATGAATGAATTTTCCTAACCCATCTATAAAATATTAAACCTTCCTATAACGAATATCGTAAGACATTACTCGCAACCCACAAATTGTTAGCGAAGGTAGGTGCGACCGCAACCGCACGAGCCAACTTCCCTGCCTTGGTCCCGACAGTTATTATGTACAATTAGGACTTAGACCACGCGGCTCTAATCTTGCTCTAACTTCTACGTAGGATATGCATAAAATAGTTGACGCCTAATTGTTGCGGTAGTGACAGCTTCATCAGATAAACGGGCAGACTTTACAATTTAGTATCTGCACGTACTACACGTGTGTTCAATTAATAGATATTAATTTATTGATTGAATAGACTACACTTTTAACAGCTTACGTTAAATTAAACTTAGATAATATTATCATGCAAAAACTTACTAAGTAGGCAAATGATAACCTAGACCTGAGAGAAGCAAGAGTGACTCGTAATCATTTAAATTTTTAGCCGTTTAACATCCCACTACTAGGTGTGACGTGTGGGCCTCGGTTCAATACAAGGGGGATCAGGCCATTGTCCCAAATTTAAATAAAGATAATACTTTATTAGGTTAGGTTCTTTAAAATGTTAAATAAAGATTTAAAAAAAAAATGCCAAGCGACGAAAATCTGCCCCAATAGCCAGTGGTGTATTAAAGAAGGGGCAGCTGGGGTACATGCTATGTTTTACGTTTCTATTATGTAATTCTTCCATATCCTAAGACAGAAACACATAATAAAAAAGTGCTAACTTACGTGACTTACTTGTTTTATTAGGTAAGTAGTTTTTATTTGGACAAAACCAAAGCCCAAACAATCGTTAAAAAGTTTTTATACGTTTTTTATGTCCAAAAAGGCTAAACTAATTTTAACTATAATACTCGTAGAAAAGAACTTAAAACTATAAAAAGGATAAGAATTCATGCTAGATAGATAGATTCATACATACGGATTTGATGAAGAATAGGGAAAATACAGGGTTTTCGCGGGATAAAGGATACAAGAATGGTAAAGTTAGCACTTAATGGACTTTTTGGCACAGGGTTATAGTGAGGGCGGGAGTTTAGGTCACTAAATTCAACCGCGCCGAAACATACGAGAAATTGTTATTTGTCGCGCTACTCTCGGGCGAATTTGTGCATTGTGATCTTGTTCTTCTGCTTAGTTCGCCAGAGAGTCGAATTTGTGGAGTTGAGGAATACGGAAATATGTGTGTGTTTGTTTGTTTGATTTTTACAATTTTAATTTAGTACACAAATATACAACGGGAATTCATAAGCTACCTTTAGAGACACACTCGAGAAAAGTGAATTTTAGTCGCTAGTTAACTGTAGTACACGTAAAAAATACACAAAATTGTCTATATTATGTCTAATTAATTTCCATTAAATTAAGAAAAAAATGTAGAAATGTCGATTTTACAAAATCTCTGAATTATGTGCGAGATGAAGTCAGGCTTGAGGAAAACAAGGAAAGTACTTATTCAGTAAAATATAATTAAAATAAGGCTCAATAAAAATGAAGTTTTAAATATTTCAAAAGAGTGTATTTATTATTAAAATATTTTAAATACATACGAACACTTACTACATGTATTTTCTTAAAATTCTTAATAGATAGGTTACAAATTTTATATTTACTTTTTTTTCACCACCGATTTACCCTCACTTCGCTCGGGTGCGTCCCCAATGTACGTTTTATATAAATAAAAATAGTTATTGTGAGCCTAATGTACGAGATAGACACATGCTATTGTGGACTTTTCCGTATGCCTTTTTAAGACCTACATTTGTCTAATATGTTAGCCTGTGTTAGCCATGTAGTCGTACGTTTTTTTGACAATACACCGTCTAGGCTCAGCCATTTTGAACAAAATATTTAATAATTAATTATATAATTTACAAACCTTCCTCGTTTATCGTTCTTCCTATTAGTGACAACTGTATCAAAATCCGCGCAAAATAGGCGCAAAGTCGTCGAGTTGCGGAAACCAGCCCTTCTATGCCATACCATTTTTTTTAATGTTGGGAAATGCGTTTACGCATACCACCTGTAGACATACAGGTGGTTATGTAAAAGGTAAGGTACATAAAAGGTATTCTAAATGATGAACCGAGTATCAAAAAATTTTTAAGTTAAAAATAACAATTTTTTATTATTTCCAGCGGAAACCTCTTCTGAGTCCTTTCAAAAGTAGCTACAAAAAAGAAAAAAAATCTCAGATTTGTTATTTAACTATTATCACACTTGCAGTGCTCATGTTCAAGTAGGAAAAAAACGTTAACTAATGCATAATTAACAGAAAAATCGCTATAAAATTTTTTGATCGCGGATTATTGTTCATTCATCTATCCAGTAGATGTCTGAATTTTTTTAATTCTTAATTTTCATATTTAACAAGTTTACCTAAATAATATTTATTCATTAAAGGTCCAAAGTGAGATAAGCTTACGCAAGCCAGAGTCCCCGTTATATATTCAACCATCTGGGAAAATTATAAATATTGGTTCTACAGTTCCGAGAGGTAAGTCATTTTTTGGGAAATTTCTACTCTTTTTGAATCTTTTTTCAAATTTAAAAAATGTCAAATAGTTGTTGAGATATTTGCAAAAAACCAAACCCCATTTTTTAAAGTAATTGTTAATAGCTTTTGCAACTTTTGCAAGCGGTTCTTGAAGTTTTTCAAAAATCTACACGCTATTCCATATCGAAAGACGAATCGAAAGATTTCATATTTTTCGGGGGCGGAGAAAAAAGTTTGACCCGAAAAGCACTTGTTGACTAACTAGACTATCAGTGGTGAGCGGATTCCTTAAGAACAGTTATTGTCATTTTAGTTATTAGTACATACTAGGCAGTAGGCACTTACAGTAAAGTGGCTTTGATAGTTCCAGAGTCACTAGGAATAATCGTTAAATAATAATAGTAACTCGTATAATTTCCATGGGAATTTAAATTCATATGGGAAAGCTCTTTATATACATATAATAAAACTGTAGAGGTCGAATGTCTGTACATAGAAAAAAAAATGCTAAAAACCGAGTCAGGGGATGTACGAAGAACAAATCTAGATTTTTTTCATTTTTTCAAACTATAGTAACTTATACAGCTTAGTAATAAAAACTACTGATTGGATTTTAATGAAACTGTACAGTAACATATTTCATACATCAGAATAACAAATAGACTACTTTTTATCCCGGAAAAATTTCCCGTAGGATAGATTTGTTTTTGTTTGTCTAAAGGCGAACCCGAGCGAAGTGAGGGTGAGCAGCTAGTTAGGTATATCATGGTTAATTGATAAAGATCACCATGCGTTCTTTCAAAATGGCCAAGGTTTTGCCATTTAAAAATTCATTGGGTTTTAATCAATGAAACTCATAAACTCAGTCTATACCTAATTATTATATCAATGCGTATTTTCAAACGTTCAAAAGGACGACTATAATGGTATATTATTCATAGTTATTGTTTAAAACTATGTATCTTTGATAAGATTACAAATTTTGATAAGATACGTTTACCTTCTTAGTTTACTTTTGTAGATACGTAACGACGCTCTGTAATTTTATCCTTCTAAGTTATTATTATTATATAGACATCGTTATAAAGTATTTAGAATTGCTTAACCGATTTATTGCGACGGCCGTTTTTACGAACTACGGCCCGTGGCGGCGAACAAATTTTTCATGACACCTCTAGGGCGTCACGCGCCATACGTTAAAATGACACCCCTACGGTGCCTTCAGCCATATATGAAAACTTTGTGCTTTTTTTTCTTTTTTTAGCTTATTTACACTTGATTTCGTTCAGTCAGCATCTAATATCAGACCTAAGCAGTTTGTTAATTCGTTTAGAGTAAGTTCCTTGTGTTTAGATACGTGATTTACTTGAAATGACTATTTTGAATCAGATATTGTAAACATTTGGTATTCTTTTTTCTTTGACTATACAATTTAAATAGCTTAAGGATATATTTTAAAATATGTTCTGAAATTGGTGTTGCAAAGTTTTTTTTTATATACTTGGTGCAATATTGGCAACTAAAATTCCCAAGAAAAGTTTGAAAGTATTGAGTTTAGCTATTGAGATGACGTCTATTATTTCGCTCGAGTTCGGCCCTAGATACCTTATGACGGTTAGTATGGAATACATAGACTATATAGTCTATATACATATATCATACATAGGTATGATGAGTTTTAAATCTCTTAGTTGAGAAATTATTAATTTCCCTATACAAAGTTTCACCCCCCTTTTCACCTTCTTAAGGGATGATTTCCGGGGTAAAAATTATCCTATGTCCTTTCCGGGATCTCAAACTATCTCCATACCAAATTTCGTCTAAATCAGTTCAGCGGATTAAGTGTGAAAAGGAGACAGACAGACAGAGTTACTTTCGCATTTATAATATTAGTATGGATATTAGTATAGATTTTGTAATACACTGCGACTTTATATTTTTTATAGCTTAAAGAATTGTTACAATTTTTTAAATTGAATCGAAAACGCCTATACATCCCTGAATCGCAGAGTGACGAAGACGAAACGCAGTGTACTTTGGAACAGAACTCTCAATCGTATGAAGAGTATGTTCTTCCTAAAAAAAAAAAGAAAATGAAAGATATTGGGACATGCACAGAAATTAAGAAAATATAGATTGTACTATTACAAGTTGCTTTTAAACATAATTATTTTGAATATAAAAATAACATAAATTTTCTTTGAGACCCCTTCATTTTGATAAAAAAGATTTAAAGCCTAAAAGATAGCACCCGGTATTTTGTTATTTTAATTTACACATGGACATTCCCGTCACCAAAGAAGAATCTACCGATCAATATCGATATATATATTATAGAAAATACATTATAGAAAACACTTTATCCGTTCCGTAGCTACGAGGAAACATCAAATCATACATCATAATCATAGCCTTTCTCGGCTTCGTCGCAGTCGGGTATAAAACTATGCAAAACGGGTAAAATGTTCAGTTCCATACGTTATTCTACGATTAACAGAGTTTCAACGGATTGGATTATGATGACGCCCCTCGGGTGTCATCCGCCACACGTGAAAGAAATGTATTCGGAACAATGAGAAGGTTTTTATCGCCTGAAAATTTTCTATTCACACTAAATCCTGAAACGAACAGTACAAGCATGATCTGTGTGATAAAATAATGATAGATTTATTTAGCGAAAACCTTTAAAAATGTCATTTTAACATAGTTTCGACGAATTGAATTATGACACCGCTCGGGTGTCACACGCCACACAGGAAAGAAATGTATGACACCCCTAAGGTGTCACCCGCAATGAATCGGTTAATATAATACATTTTGATTCCATATATGTAGGTATTTAAGTATATAGCTGGAGATAGCATGTTTAAGCTGTTTAAATTCTTCATAAACGAATATTTTTTAAAATTTTATCCTAGGAAAAAGTAAACTTTACAAAAAGTAAATTAGATCAATGTCTAAAAAAAAAACTACCAACTTTATAAAAAAATACATCAACGCCAATAATTTCTGTCTTGTCTAATAGTTGAAGAGTAAATAAAAATAAAACACAATAAAATTTTAAATTTACTTTAATATCCATACATAAATGGACATAAAACCATACTTCAGCAATGTCTTCATATGTTAACTAGTATAAAAACATTGGTAAAGGTACTTAAAATATCAAATAGAAAAATTATATATGAGGACCCTAAAGGAAATACGATATAATACTAAATCTTACATTAGACGGTTACAATACGCTAAATCTAGGTGTGTGTTGTTACTTGTGCATTACCTAATTATTTATATAATATTCAAGAATAGAACACAGTGTTTGTCAAACTGTGTGTACTCCATACTTTTGTTATGAATAAAATTTGAAGCAAAGTTTCAACTGCAAAATGACGTCATCAATAAGTCCTTTCAATGACGCTAATTAGTAGTATTTTACTGTAGTCTTGAACAATATCGTCTTCAATGTCTAGAATAACCGTATTATGTATCAATTTGAAGTTAAAACTTGATTTAAATATGTATAGTGTACACACAACTTAACATTTCGTCTATGGCTGCTACACGATACCATTAAAAAAGTCGATTATTAAGACATAAAACACGGCGCTATTTAACGATTTAATTCTATTCCATTTATTACGTCGCTCTAACAACTAACGAAGGGAAAACGTAGTTTCCAATACATCTTAAAACTATTCGTATTTAATTTCAAATATATTCTCAAATAGCTAATTCCGATTCATACAGTCGTGTGTTGCAATTTTATTTACACTTGGACAATGCATGTTACATGATTCGTAGCAAATCGCAAAAATCCGTTGCAACTTACAATTATGTAAGTAGAAACACTTAATAAAATCATTTATGAATCGTGATTGAATCAATATGAGGAATATGAATCGAGTGATTCAACACAAATCACTTTGACGCAACATTATTTGCAAGTTGCAATCTGTTGCAACGATTATTATCGCTATTATCTCATAAAAAGTGTCCAAGTATAAATATTTATGATTTAGATAAAAACAAAATGGCAGTCAAGCGTATAAAATACAACCCTTACACAATCAAACAGTCTTATGCGTTATTTAAATAAAATGTCATTCAGCCAATAATAATAAGTCACACTACAAACGTAAATGCACGTATTAGATAAATCAAATAACTTAACAGCTATAAGGCTCATTTTAACTGTTCGTTAACTTCATCGTTATCGCATGTGGGGATTCCCCGAATGTGAGGCAACGATTAATGAGTGCTTTATCGATATACCGGTCATATACAGCTTGCGGGTATTCCCCGCTAACGGCAGACCTTTGTGGCATGCATAATGCCGGATCCTATTAATATGATAAAAACAACATATATATTATATATGTAACATAAAATCTCCCCCGCATCCCCCAATCGGGATATACGACCAGTGAAAATGAGCCTTAATATTATTTTAAAGCCTATTTATACTTAGTGTATAGTATACCCTATTTTCCGATTACACGCATTTCATACGTTCGCGTACAAAACGATATAACCAATGCAGGGCGACATTTTTGTTCGTTTATTTTTGTAATTCTCAAACATAGCACCATGTAATTTTGATTAATTTATCATCGAGTTCAAAAAAACAAAAAAAATATATTAAAACCAAGCTGCCGTTTCTGATATGTTCTAATGTCCATTTATCACAGAGTTTAATTTGTAAGTTTCATAGAGAAACCTTCGAATTGTATGGCAAAATTAAAACAATGTATCGATAGGTAGTCTTATAAAATAATTTATAATAGTTTTGTACGTGTGATAAAACATGATTTGTTCGAAATAACAACGAAAACACGTCAATGATTAGGGTAGAGACAATTTAAAATTAGTTTTTGCGCTACTTAATAAAACGTGGAACATGTATACGGATTGTAATGTTCTCTTTGTATTCCATAGTTGTTAAAATTTAATATAAAAATGGCATAAATAATACCAGTATAGTGGGAATCAAGATATTTTTTCATCTTGGGAGACTATCAGCTAAGTTACTAATTTGAAAGTAACGAAGTAATAATCGAAAATCCACTATTCATATGGAATTTTTTTTAATTATCAAAAGTGTTATTACATATTATAGTTGAAAATTTGACATAATATGTTAAGGTGTAAGTATAAATAAATCAATCGCAATATGAAACCGCAGAGACCATTACCATTATTTCAAAAAAATAAATACACGATTGCATTGATATCTTATTTTGAGTACATAGACAGACACACCTATTCTCACTTAATTTGACTTCTCATATCATTTATAGGTCTTTTCGTGCAAAAATGTCTACATACTATTAAAATGGCAGTTTGGGGAGTTATAAAAAAATCACAACAGATCATACCGAAGCAAAACATACATAACCTCATTTAACACATTACATCCCTAGCTGTCTCTACCCAAGACCATTGCGCGTCAAATCAACATATCAAAAAAAAAAAAAAGAAAGAGACCGTTCTAAATTTGAATTTTGACAGTTTACAGGTCCGTATCGTACCAGGCTGCTACGTTGTTGTTGTCGTGGGGCGGCTCGGGGAAGGCGAGGTCTGACGCGGTGCCAGTCGCTTCGGCTTCCATGTCCATGTCCATACCGAACCCACTACCTATTTCCAGGCCCTGCATTGAATCTATCGGTATTTGATCGTAGCCTGCAATAAGAGTTTTGGTTAATTATTTGTATGTGATGATTTGGTGAATGAAGTAATAAGTTGAATTTACCTTTATACGGATAGTAAATATTAATAATTATATTAAATAAAACTATCTTTTCGCAGTTTTTCGCGGATTTATTTCGATTTTTGTTTTCCGACTTTTCGAATGCTTTACAGCAATCACAGTCTCTTCCGTGACCATGATTGCTGTAAAGCATTCGAAACGTCGGCAACTTAAAATCAAAATAAATCCGCGAAATAATCGATAGTTTTATTTAAAATGTCAAATATTCGCGTAAATCTAAGAAAGTGTTATTAATAGTTAAATTAAATAAACAAAAATATAATTGGTTTTAACAACTAATTATATTTTCAAATGTTAATTATTATTATGTAATAAATATTGTATCTATGATAATAATTATAAAAGATGTTTATCAATATTAATATTTTTTTTTTATTTTGATAAAATAGGTAATTCAACTTATCAACTTATTTCACTTTTAATACGCATTTAAGCATGTAAATTAGTATGATTGTAGACTGATTTTGAGAAATGATTTGTATGTAAACATGTAATAGTGTATGTAATGATTCTATATTAGCTACATTTCGATGTTTTATTTTTTGAAATTACTTTTGTAGTAAAGAACGTGGGATGATTAGTGACAAGTTATAAAAAAGGATTATTTATAATCAGAATTTAAATTGCCTAATTTATTGCAATAATATTTGCAATGAACATAACCTAATTCCATACTATGATTCTCCAATCAAATCAAAGTCAATTAATTGTATAACTATGATCAACAATTAGTTATATGAAAGCTATAAAATTAAACTAAAACTAAATAAACAATACTAACTAAATGGAGGTAGCTTATAAACTGTATGATAGAACTCCTCACCCATAAAAAAAAAAGATTTCTTATTTTTTGCCACCTTCAAAAAAGGGGAAGTACTCAATTTTGTTTAATATTTCTTTAATTAAATTGATTTACATGTGTTTTTATGAACAGATTACATCTATCACAAAGGTGATCTTATATCAATTTTAAAAAATCACATCTAAGGATTAATAATTACTTTTTAATAACATGTAAACATATCATGGCTAAATTTGGTTTAGAAATTTGAAATAAACAACTAGAAAGTATAAATTACACCAAAACTGATTATTCTCTCCTTTAATTATATCATCTAAGCCAAATCTTTGATTAAAAAAAAAAACGAGTTGTGTCAGTCATGAATTATCAAAAGATACATTTTAGCAATCAAAGCCAACACTCATACTCACACATAATAGAAAAAAAAAACAGTGAATTAGTATTTTATATAGAAAAAAAAATATACATACATAAAATAAAACACACAATAAACATAAATAGTTATATCACAAACAAATAATAATAATATTCCCATCACCTGTTTAGTGATAAATAGGTCCCGGATTAAGCTGCGTGTAAAGAAGAGAGAGAACATATTTATACAAAGATATCTTAACATGAGTGATTACAATACATTGAATAGACATGTTAGCTATTTAAATAATGATATATGTAACAGAATTATTCAATTCAATTCCATTTTCTTGTCAATGGCTTCAAAGCAGGTCAAAAAAAAAAATTATTATTTTGACAGTTTGTCCGTTCGCTAACATGCTTCATTGTTTATTTACAGTTATATGACTATTTATACTGAACTAAAGTAGTTCTAATTTAGAAGTTTTAATTTATACACAAAGCCCTGTGATATTTTAATAAAAGTAAATATACATATATATATATATATATATATATATATATATATATATATATATATATATATATATATATATATATATATAGTCTATTTTTTCTTACATGTCTTAAATAGTAAACAAATATGGCGTACAGGTGACCAGAGATAATTCATAGAGATGTGCATGACGAATGAATGACTGAACTTAATGGTTTTTAATTTTTATGCAGTGAACGTAAAGTATTGGGTAGAAATAATACGACAAGTTATTTTAATAATTTTATTAGTCTGATTCCGATGATAAATTACTCGACTCTTCTGATATATGTATTATAAAATTAGGGGTCGGTGTATCTGTTGCAGCATCTATTAAGCCGTCAAGCTGCAAAATTTTGTCTTCTTCTTTTTTCACATGTTCAATACAATTTATCCAAGACGCCGTACCAATTTTTCTTAATCCTTCTCTGACTAGCTCCTTGACTTCAGCCATTTTAAAACTTTTATTATTTTTTTCCTACATGTGATTTTAATTGTGCCCATATTAATTCTATTGGATTTAATTCACAATGATACGGCGGAAGGCGCAGAACAATTATATTTTTATGAGCGGCCATTTCATCAATAACTTTTTTATTATAATTGTCTTTATTAAATTTTAATAAAAGTTGTCAAAATGTCACTTGTCTATTTTAAAATCAATGACGTGAAAGTTTTTTTAACATTTTTTTGGCCTTAATATAAACTCATTTTTAAAACTTTAACCTAAAAAAGCAAAAAGCGGTCGGAAGTCCCTCACTCCGTTTTAATAAACTGTGCAATAAGATACAAAATAATAATAATTACAATAACAAATAAATAATAAGTATAAATTCATTAAAAGCAATTAAAAATCTTCTATATTCTACAGAAGACATTACTATTTTTAAGCCTAATAACAATTTGAACAAAATATCGTACTTTGTAATTTAAAGATATTGTTATTTTTAATAAGTTCAGTTTTCACTCTCGATAATTCATTCTAAATGTACATCTCTATAATTCAAAGACAAAGTAGCGTATCGAAACGTCAAAATGTTGTGTTCATATTTTATCTGTGGAAGTTGGTTCTGTCAATATTTCAATTTTAGCAAAAATAATGTGTTTAAATCAGTAATTAACAGCTTTTATTAGTGTAATTCGTAGCGTGTGTGTTTCTGAAATAGTTATAAACGATAAAACCAAATCTAAAATGTATGATTGTCCGAAAACAAGTAATTTTCGTTCAAGGTAGTGTTTGTTTACCAAATAGGACACGTAAGAAAAAATGGACTATATATATGTATGTATATATATTTTATTAAGTAAATAATAATTATTATTAGTAAATTAATATGCTACACAAAGGCAGCTTTTATAAGTGAAGTAAAAACGGTATACAAAAATCTATTACGAGTTGTAAAGTAGTAAAAAGGTAAAAGGTTTTTGTATGAACAATAAAGACATAAGTATCCCTTCATATATTTATTTTTTTAAAACACTTAAGTTCACAAATAACGCATGCTATAGCACATAACCAATACTTACAAAATATTAAATAAATAAACATAATATACTGATATTTAAATGAGAGAAATGTTTCATTAATTATTACTCAAAGGTTTTCGACTTACGCCATTATTGTTCTGGATGGAAATATTTTCTATAACTATGGTCTACTTGAATAAAATAGCTATATATTTAATCTGTTACATATACCATATGAGAGATCTACAATAACTATTGAAGAGTTAGTACCAAACTGTGTTCGATATTCAAATTCTTACCTTGTTGATGAAAGGAGGGTCGCGTCCCATACAAGCCTTCATACCCTTGCTCTGGCCCGAGCATGTCCTAATAACGGTCATAGTATCAATACGAAACGAAAAAGCAAAATCATTATAAATTGCAAAAACAGATTATTATGTCGGCAAAGAAATTAAATGAACATAATACGTAATTTTTATGATAAAGAAAAATGTGTGCGCGTAACCTTTATTACGCGCAGTTGAAGTAAAACTTCTTTGGTGCTGTGGCAAAAACAAATCCAAAAAATTTAAATATATTTTTTTATAATTCTTAAAGATAAATATATATTTCTGTGAATAATAATTATTATAAAATTTAAAAATTATATATTTTTTTAATTATTAATGATAAATTTGACTCTCACTTCCACAGGACTCATTTTTCCAATGTATTGACTTACCTTCAGTCACGCCTAAAGAACTTTTACTCCAATAAATTAAATGATTTAGACATTAGATGAATAAAATAATATGTTGATATGTCAGTTTGTATTGTATTTAAAAATCAAGTTATTGAGAAGCAAGCAACATATTTTATCAATGAAATAAAAATATTACGACATTTTAATTGAAGGGAAAAATAATTCCGCAATATGTAACATTTAACATTGAACATATATTAAGACAACACCAGATTACTTTATTTCAAATTAAAAATGTGACATCAATTCATTTAATATTTCATTGTAGGACAAGGATGCATCAAATAGTATACATATAATAAAATATGTTTTGTATAAGATTTAAAAAAAATAAGAAATTTATATTTTTAAAATTTATTACAATTATTTAATTTTTATTTATTAAAATATAAAATTGAACAGATAATTGAATATTTACACTTTTAACCTTTTAAATTTTGCATCTATAATTTTTGCACACAACCTTGTCCACTTAAATCTTCTTTCGGTCTGATTTATAAATCATTAGAGAAATGTTATTAACTGTAACACAACTAAAATTAATAACGAAGTAAAACTTTTATAATTTAACAAAGCATCAGTTATCATTTATTTGTTAAATAACTTTTATCTAATGATTAAACATATACATAACAAAACGAACATGAAACAAGATCACATATTATATATGTCGCAGGTAAATAGTAAAATCCGTTAAATTAGTTATATATAAGTAGTTTTGTCAATCGTCTCCTTTTCTTACAATATCACGGGATAATGTTAGGTACATTATAATTTCACTTAGCGCATTCAGTGATATTGTGAATCAATGAGATTTTGACAATTCCACTAAATAATATTATATTTATGTGTTTATATAATTATATATTTATAATATGTATGTATATAAAGTTATAAATGTGCAGTGTATTAACTATCTGGTATCCATGAAACAAACCTCGTAAGCTTACCCTGGAACTAGATGGAGCTGTGTATTAATGCCCGAACATACTTATTCATTTATTATTACATAATTTAACGGTTTTTACAATTTTCCTGCGACATATACACATAAACCACTCACTTGCAAATCAGGTTGCATGCCGAGATCATTGGGCCACATCTGTTGGTCGTCGCGGAACAGTGAGTTAGTTAACTCCATGGAGAGTCTCTTTTTGTAGTCGTGCGGTTTGTCTTCGGACATGCGGAAGAGAACGGCGGCCGCGTACGTCGCTACACCTGGAATTATATTTAAATAAAATTTAAACAAAAAAAAATTATATTTAAATAAAAAATTTAAACATAATTAAATAATAAAAAACGTGTGTGTACTTATGTACGCAAGTAAGAAGTTATACTTCTTTGGCGTAACAGAACAAAAATAGCTAAAGATTTCATCCCGTATTTCACAACTCTCTGTTTGTAAAAGGAATGCAGCTAACTTCATCATGTCGCTTATTGGCTGTCGGTGTGCGCGCGCGTCGTAAAAATTTTACTCTCATATCGTTTTTCAAACGTCCCAAAAAAAAGTATAACTTCAAAAATATCAATTTACTTCGATCTTTTTCGCTCAAAAAAACATTTGCTTGTTTGATGGGTTCCACTCTTAAGGATCGTAGCATAATGTTAGATAGCCATCAGCCTTTTTCTCAATTCAAGAGTAACGTTAGCGCGTTCAAACAAACAAAATATAAAATCCCTTCAACTTTATGATACACTAGCGACTCACGCTAACTTCGCTCGCGTTCGTCCCTAGGTACGTTTTCACGGTTAGCTATGTTTATACATAAATAGTAGCTTGCTACTCCTAAGACATTCATTTAAATTGCGTGCAAATCGGGTGCGTACGTCGTACGCGGATTTTGTTCACAATTTCATGGGCTTTAAATTTTTTTCGCGGAACTCTAATTCTTTTTCTAAAATAAAAGTAGCCTAAATTACTCCTTATAACATCAGCTACCTGCCAGTGAAAATCCCGTCAAAATCGGTCCAGCCGTTTCGGAGATTAGCCGGAACAAACAGACAGACGAGACAGACAGACAAAATTTTTACAAAATGTTGTTTTGGTATATGTACCGCGTATACTTCCATATGCATTTAGTAAAAAGCGATTATTTTAATATTACAAACAGACACTCCAATTTTATTTATCTGTATAGATTTAATAATATTAAATGAGCAATTCTTGTATATATATTTTATTTCCTGTATCTCGAAAATGGCTCAAACGATTTGGATCAAATCTTGAATTTAGATAAAATTTTGCTTTTTAAGTTTAACTAGGTTTATTTATGTAGGTCTTTTCTGAAACAAAAAAAAAAAACAATTTTTATGTTTTTCGATAACCGCCGAGCGCCCAGGTACTAGATAATAAATAGTACACAGCAAACAAATTATATATAAGTATGTAAGGGTCAGTGAACAATATTGATAAAAATCTGTTTTATTTTGTAAAGTATCTAAAACTATTTTATTTCTAAAAATCTGGACATATAAGTTAAAGGTATAAACAAAAACACTATGACTTTACCTTCGTTACGCGAGTGCAGCAGTTCAGTGAGCGGGGCCGTAGCGCCTTCAGCCTCTATCATCTCGGCGCCTTCTTTATCAGCGGCCAGCTCGCAGAGCACGCCGGCTGCTACGCGCTGTATATAGAAATTGTTTTAAAATCAATAATTCAATATATATATTTTTTTATACTCACAATATATATGCACTTATGAAATTTTGTATACTTGTTACAAGGCCTAACTATACTTATATAATATATGAATATATTACAATTACATCAAAATCACGTACAAATGGTTTGAATTAATATTTAACTTTTTTGAAATCGGTTAGAAATATTTATTTGTTAGTTATTTCATTGCATATATTTGTATTTAACGTCAATTTAATAAGCTTTTCGAGAAAATGAGAGCAATCCTTTGATGTAGTTGATTTTTATGCCCCTCCCGTGGGATTAACACATCTTGATAACTCACAAAAAATGCATATCGATTTTTTAATAATACTAGCGTTTTCCATAGCTCCGCACGCGTAGTTTAATTATGCATTACTACAGATATCCATCTATCCATCTTTCCTCACAAACTTTCGCGTTTATTATAATATTAGTAAGATTCAATCCACACACCTGTATATTCTCAATCTCATTGAACAGCAGCTGCACAAATATCGGTATGACATTCTGCTGCCGTATGAGCGTGCGGTTGAGCCCCTCCCGCGCGAGGATGTGCAGCGCGCCCACCGCGCCCTCCACTATCTCCTCCATGCGCACGCCGTCCGCGTACGCGCCGCCCGCGCCGCCGCCGCCGGACACCGACGTACGTTGCTGGAAATTATTTATATATAAATCACTACATAGTATAAAACAAAGTCGCTTCGCGCTCTCGGTCTGTCCCTATGTATGCTCGAATTTTTTGAAACTACGCAACGGATTTTGATGCGGTTTTTTTAATAGATAGTGATTCAAAAGGAAGGTTTATATGTATAATACATGCATAATATTAAAGTACAGAAAAGTCGAGAAATTCAAAGATTTGTATTTCATACAAATCGTTAAGAAGTACCTAGGGACGAACCCGAGCGAAGCGAGGGTGAGTCGCTAGTTTAGAATAATATTAAATGAGCAATTCTTGTATATAAATCATCCATCAAAAAATTACTAGATACACAATCCAATGCAAAAGTTCTCTTAAAACTGTCACCAATTGTGTTTAGGTAATTATCTATACATATAATAAAATTCTAACTAAGCCGAATCTGTACATTAAATATTTTTTGGAAAATCTTATTGAAATAGACATTATTATCAATGCAGAGGCCGAATCTATAGTTTTTAGAATTTTTGTCTGTCTGTCTGTCTGTTACCGCATCACGGGAAAACCACTGGACAGATTTTGATGAAATTTGGTAAGATGATAGCTGGTTATCTGGGTCAACATATAGGATACTTTTTATTGCGGGAAAATATCTCATCTTTGAGCTAAACGTCAAAACGTAACTAGGGACGAACCCGAGCGGAGCGAGGGTGAGTTGCTAGTTCTAGTTGAAATAAATATACAATAATGTAAATTGAACCTTAAATGCAATGCTTAAAGTTGTTTTCACAAAAAAGAAACATCTAAATTAAAAGCGCGCTCAAATCTTATTATATAAAAGGCAAAAGTGATTGACTGATGTATCAACGCACAGGCTAAACCCTTAAGGCTAGCAAATTGAAAATAAGACGGTGAAATATGGGTTAAAAATTTATATGGGAGGTCCGTCATTTTTGAAGTAAGAAGCGTGAAATTTCCTATTCTGGTTAGAAATATTTCAGAGCTGTTGAAAATCTATCCCCGAAGATGGTGAAATAGAGGATGAAATTTTATATGAGGAATCCGTCATTTTTTAAGTAAGAAAAATGAAATTTAATATTAAAGCTTCTCAACAAAAATAAATACATACGTATTTCATCATTTTTGGAAATTCAACCCCAAACGTGAGAAATAGGGTGAAAACATTAGTATAAAAATAAAGAAAAAATGGGCTCATTTGCTTGAAATTTACTATTTGTCTTTTTAGATTGAACTGATAAACAAACTATAAACATTTTTTCAAAGTTTTTCAAAATTCCATCTCTTAGACGAGAGAAGGGGTGAGAATTTGCTATTCGCACTACGCAAGACATTCAAAATATCAAGTAATTGTAACCTTTATATCGTAGTGATAACTCATAAAAAGATAAACTTTTAGTTATTTATGTTGTAATAATATTTTTTGAGGGTAAACAAATAATTATATAGCATATTATCATATTTTAGTTAAACTTAAATATTATACTTTTTTTAAAGTTTTGTTAGATGGTAAACAAAAAAAAATATGTTTATTTTCTTTATATCTTTATATAATATTAAGATTGTTTATTGTGGTAACTGAGATAAAAGAATTACTTATTATATTTACATACAATGTATATTACATATATCTTTGGCAACAGTTTTTTGTATGATAGTAACTGCTTGTGCAATAAACAATTAACTTTGTCTCCTCTTTAAATTGTTGGCAGTATAATAAATTTGAAAATAATCATGGTAGCCTTTTAGATCTTTTTATCAGCGATAATTATAATTGTAAAGTTTTTCAACCGTCTATTAGCTTTGTCCCTATCGATGAACACCATCCACCATTTTATGTACTTTTGCCAATTAGGTACTAAATGTGTAAAATCCATTCGAAGTAAATCCAGAAAACAATACAATTTAATCAAAGCCGATTATACATTAATTAACACAGAAATTGATGGCATAAACTGGGACGAATTATTTTTTCAAAAAAAAAAAAGCTGAGGACGCAGTAAATATTTTATATGAAAAAAATTATTCAATTATTAAAAAATAATACCAACCAGAACTATAAAAAGTACTCTTACATGATTCTTAAGTCGTAAACATTAAACTCCAACTTTGAAAAGATGAAGTAGGAAATGTGCAAAAAATAGAAGTAGTGGAGCGTGCTAAATACTTTAAACATAAATGAATTTACAGAATATACGTAAAATGTCATTTCAGATACTGGATATTTTAAGTTACGATCACTATTGTGTGTAAATGTGTAAGTAACAACAACAATATTCGGCGGTACGGAGCCCTCGATGCGCGAGTCACAATCATACATTTGCAAATCATTACAGCTATCAAATTATTACTAATAGCAAAAACCTAAAGATATTTTTTGTAGTACATATTTGCTTGAAATTTCGTATGAAATGAGTACGGCAAAAATAATAAGTTACGTATTTCAGCGTTTTCCAAAATTCAATCCCTAAGAGGGGATGAAAATAGGGGATGAAAGTTTTAAATAAACGCACAGGCCAAACACTTAGGGCTAGAAACTTAAAATTTCACACACGTATACCTCTTATGACGTAGGCATCCACTAAGGAAGAATTTCTCAAAATTCAACCCCCCAGAGGATGAAATAGGGCATAAAAGTTTGTATAAAACTTTTTATTCCTTGGACATATTTACATGAAATCTCGTATTTTTCGTAGTTTGATCGCGAGCGAAGCTGCGAGTTCTGCTAGTTAATTAATAATTAACTAAAGAATCGATAAAATCGACTTATTTGTTTTGGATTTTTGTCTGTCCAGTTTTTGTTATCACATAATGCAAAAATTACTGAAACAATATTGCTGTAATTATTAAGCTTGCTATTTATTTAACAGGTAATTTAATCAACACTAGCGACTCACGCTCGCTTTGCTCGCGTTCGTCTCTAGGTATGTTTTTACGGTTAGCTATATTTATACATAAATAGTACCTTGCTACTCCTAAGATATTCATTTAAATTATAAAGCGATTTACCCTCGCTTTGCTCGGGTGCGTACGCCGTACGCGGATTCTGTTCACAATTTTATGGGTTTTAATTTTTTTTGGGGAGCCCTGATTCGTTTTCTAAAATAAAAGTAGCTTAAGTCACTCCTTATAACATCAGCTATCTGCCAGTGAAAGTCCCGTCAAAATAGGTCTAGCCGTTTCGGAGATTAGCCGGAACAAACAGACAGACAGACAAAAATTGTAAAAAAATGTTGTTTTGGTATAAGTACCGTGTATACATACATATACATTTAGTACACATACGCATTCAAAGTAATAGACCAAAAAAAATACTATTTTAATATATAAGCAATAATTGGACCCAGATTTTTCAATAATTATTTTTTCTCATGCGATAAGTGATGTCGCAAACCTGAAGATTATACTTTAAATAAAATATTAGACAATTCCAGATATTCCCAATTTAATAGTAGGTACAATCCAACGAATACGGTAAGAATGCAAATATTGACTCAATAAGGTTAATAGATTATCATTTAAAATCCATTGTATCAGTATATAAAAGCATGTCTGCTACACGTACCTACGCAGTAATTTAGGTTAAGCTTCATATGAAACTACTTGCTACGATATAAGAATACGAAGTCAAAATGAGAGCTGCGTGGTATTTAGTTTTTATATCCATTGGAGTTGTTTGTGGAACACATCTTGGGAACGTAAGTATAGTGCCGAATTTATTACACTTTCCCCCGCCAAGCTGAGTTTGTGTTTGTTTGCGTTAATCTCAGAAACTTCAAACTACTGTGCAGATTTTAATACAATTTTCACCAATATAAAAAGGAATTATCTAGGTTATAGGCTTATAAATTACAAATATTTTCTGAAGACAAGCTATCGATATGATGACCCTTTGCCAAGGGATTTCATAATATTATGAAAGCGAGGGGTATCTAAGAACACTAGTTACTAGTATAACATATAGTTTAATATGTATTAGCACTTTAACAGGCTTTTTTATTTTAATGGGCAATATAAGATAATTTTAAAACGACAAAAGAGTTGAAAGGGTTAGAATATAGATTGATTTTCATGGACCACTTAGGAACAACAATACAACTTAAATTCAAAGGTAATTCAGCGTGTATTATTCATATACACTGTGTACTACTGTGGTAGCCCAGTGGTAACGCGCTCGCTTGGGAAACGGGTTCAAACCTCGGGTTTCGCACCTCTGATATTTTTATGTGCGAATCACTTTCTACGTGATTACCACTTGTCGTATGGTGAAGGAAAACATCGTGAGGAAACCTGCATGTCAGAGAGAACCTTTGAAGTTTTCGAAAGACATCTGAAGTCCGCCAACCCGCACCTGCACTTGGCCAGCGTAGTGGGCTGTGGCCTAATTCCCCTCACATTAGAAGGTCTTTGGCCAGCAATGGCATGTTAAAAAAGGGCTGAATACTATATACATATACAAAATAAAACTCTATTGTAGTAGTTGATTCGTAAGTTTTCAAACCAATCAACATAATATATACCTACGTAATATAAGGGCATAATATTATACCCACATGTAGGTGAACGTAAATTCATATTTACAGGAGCTTCACTTAAGTGTGTGTATATATATATATATATATATATATATATATATATATATATGTATATATATATATATATATATATATATATATATATGTATGTATGTATGTATATATGTAATTAGTTTCAGGTAGTTCTCATTCCTCTAGAAGCGGGAGCTGAAATTGCCAAGGTATCGTTGGATTGTGTTAAAAAAATGAATTTGGAGCCCGACATAATGAAAAGATATTTCGCCTGGCAATTAGAAGACTCTGAGACTAATAGAAAGTACATATTCTGCCTTGGAAATAACTCAGGATATTTTGATGACAATGGATACATAGTTAAAGATAAACTACTTCAAGTTGTAGGACCACATAAAGCTAAAGTAGACGCAGTTATTGAAGAATGTAATAAACCCACATATAGTGACAAATATGAATCAATATACCGTAGGGTCATGTGTTTTAAAGAAAACACCGGTTTGGAGCTAAGAGTGGTATGATATTTTTATGCCAATGTTTTCTTTTTTTAAAAAAAGGCTTCTGAATTATCCGTTATGTGTTTATATTGGTGTGGATGTTTATGTTTTAAAAAAATTAAACTTAAAAATATTAAGTTTTCTTTCATTTCAATTTAAATCTTCCAAGGCACTGCTATTCACCCTCCAAATCCCAACAAGAAACGCACTGGGTGGCGGCTCACCTCGGTGAGAATATGAGAGGTATGAGAATATGTCGTAAAGTATTTTTCAACCCCAAAATGTTCAAATCGCGATTTTAGTATTTTTGTATTAACATATGAACAATATTATATAAATATATATATTTTATATAATTTGGCTGTATAACATACAGCCAGAGTTTTTTTTTTTTTTTTGGTAGATTGAACGCGAGCGTAGCCGCGGGTTCTGCTAGTGTTCAAATAAGCGCTCATTCGGTGAGGACATTTTTTGCCGCTGATTATGTATCTAGCACTTTTTTGATTGATGATATAATAAGTAAATATATTTATTTCGTATAGTATATCTCAGAAACAGCTCGGTTTTGTTATAAAGTTTATCTATATAATAGGGGTATTTAAAAAAAAAAAGACAAAACGGCTGGACTAATTTTGACGGAACTTTCACTGGTTGACGTATTATAACATAGTTGATGTTTTATAAGAGTAATTTAGGCAATTTTTATTTAAAAAAAAAAAAATGTGTGTACTTATGTACGCACATAAGAAGTTATACTTTTTTGGCGTAACTTTCATCCCGTATGTCACAACTCTATTTGTGAAAGGAATGTAGCTAACTTCATCATGTCGCTTTTATTATTAAAACGTACCTACGGACGAACCCAAGCGAAGCGAAAGTCGATAGTTTATAATACAACAATCATGACTAACCCGCTGCGTGTCATTGAACGCGCGCAGCAACAGGCGCACGAGGTGGTGCACGGCGCCGTGCTCGCGCAGCGGCGCGTGGTTGGCGGGGCACAGCGCCAGGTTGCGCACCAGCCCCACCACCGCCTTCACCAGCGGCCAGCGGGACGGCGGTTGGAGGAGCTTCACTATTACCTGTGGTGATGAGTTTTTTTAATTAGGGTTGGTGTTTCTTACTGGATATTTGTCAGCTTGGAAATGTACTACTATTTAAGCATTAAAACGGTAATTATACGTTGTTATTTTAAATAAAATTATCTTTTCGGATTATTTCGCGGATTTATTTTAATTTTTGAATATTCGCGTAAATCTTGTTATTTAAAAACAATTAATATTTTTATTATGTAAATGTTTAATATGTAGTAAAAACCTCATGTCATACTAAAAATCATAATTTAAAAAGTTAATTCAAATATGTATCTTTAAAAACTTAAATATAACATGAAATAAGACAACCTTCAATACATCAATAAATAAAAACAAACCATTTAAAACAGTCATCTCATCATATCTTGAATAAACACACAATAACAAGAATCAAAAGTAACCTAGCTAGGTGTAGGAAAATATCTGTTGGTCCATTACAGCACCATAAAGTAATTCAATTCAATATTTTTGTTTAAAGGCTTTAAAGCATGCCAGTTGAGCACAGATTACTTCATCAATGTTACGTAGAATGGAGAAGACACGGAGGCGATTGGTTGTTTATAGTAACAAACATAGAAGCCTTAAAAAAAAAGTAAAGTGTAATTTTTAGGGTTCCGGACCCAAAGGGTAAAACAGAACCCTATTACTATGACTTCGCTGTCCGTCCATTTGTCTGTCTGTCTGTTCACCAAGCTGTATCTCATGAGCCGTGATAGTTAAGACAGTTGAAATTTTCACAGATGATGTATTTGTGTCGCCACTATAACAACAAATACTAAAAAACAGAATAAAATAAATATTTAAGGGGGCTCCCATACAACAAACGTGATTTTTTTGCTCGTTTTTGCTCTATATTGGTAACGGCAACAGGTAGACAGACACTACAGAATATTTAGCTATGTATTCATTTTAAAAATAAATAATTAAAATAAAATTAATATTTAAGTGGGGCTCCCATACAACAGACATGATTTTTTTGCCGTTTTTATAGATAATGATATGGAACCATTCGTGCGCGAGTCCGACTCGTACTTGGCCGGTTTTTTATTTTTAAATAAATTAAGTGTATCCTTACAGGCAACCCATAATGTAGCCTAACGGCGTTCTGAGCCATCTCGCTCTCGACGTGTCGCGAGGTGAGGTGTCGCAGAGCGCACACGGCCGGCTCGGTGATCTCCTCGCGGTCGCCGGCCGACACCACCGTGCGCACCAGCGCGTCCACTCCGCCGGCCTGGCATACTGTCACCTGGAAATTATATAGCGTTAGCATTTGGTTGTATTTGTATTGGTTACTAGCGACTCATCCTCGCTTTGCTCAGGTTCGTTCCTAGGTTGATTCCCCGTACATACTTTTTCCCCATTTTCACCCCTTAAGTGAGGATTTCTGGAATAAAAAATATCCTACATCCTTCCCATGGTCTCAAGTTTATCTTCTTACCAAATTTCATCTAAATCAGTCTAGTAATTTTTGAGTTTATTCGTTACAAACATACAAAAATACAAATCTTTCCTCTTTATAATAGTAGTGTAGATTAATAATTCCTAGCAACTCAGGAAAAAGATGGAATATCACACTGTGTTTTTTTAATCATCTCATGAAATGATTAGATTTAAATGTCTTGTTACATTTTCAATTCAGAAAGAATCACAGTTTAGATATTTAATTTTTTTTTTTATCTCTAATTTTTTTACATAATAATTATTATTATTAGTCAGAAAACACAATAACTAATGTACTTATTGTGTTTTCCTGTGGGAAAGATAGATTTTCCTGTAATTATAGGTATTTTAAACATTGACTCGAGTAATAAGTTATCACTGCACAAAATTTGATTAAAATTGGTTCAGTACTTGTTTTTAACAGTCATTGTTTTTAAAAAATATTTCATATACACATTTTGTTTTGTTACTTTTTTAATATACATATAGATTAAAAATAACTCATTTTCAGTATCACTTACCTTATTGCGTTGGTTGTTACAAGTCAAGTTGGACAAAATTCCAGCAGCACAAGTCACAATGTTCACGTCGGTAGAGGCAAGCACTTGTACTAAGCTCTGAAGAAGAGCTTCCAAACCTTCCACCTAAAAGAATCAATAAATGTTAATATTTCTATGATTTCATTTATACACAGTATGTGCAATTCTTTTTTTTTTTTATTAATTAATGAACATACATTGTTATTTTTTAAGACGCGACTATTTGTCCAATCTGCGGGTCTACGAGAAGCTTACCCGTAGCTGACCTGTCAAACTGATTGAAATAAAATAGCACTTATGATATTGGAGGGGTTCTGGGTTTGAAATAAAAAAAGACCGCTAAGGCATTCTCAACCTACGTTATTGAAGTCGTACTTGTCAAATAATAACACCACCTACTAATCAAAATCAGTTTGGCTTAGACCAAACTAGTTAAGCCTAAAGTATTTAGCATTTTGTGCCATTTAAAGTAGTATATCCTGACACACTTTGGCTGAATCGGTTTGGCCTGAAATCTAGTTTGGCCTGTAACATATTTAGCAAATGTCACTTAATTTGTTTTTGACAACTTATTTATAGGCAAATGTAAAAATTCCCGTGGATCTGAATGCTTGAACTAAAAATCGATTGACGGATCAGCTACACGAAATGGCGAATTACTTCGTATTTTTAATGATAACACATGTTAGTTTTTTTATTTTCTTATAATAATGGAACATTTATGTCTGTATATGAATAATATGTAGTTCGTTTTACTGTAATTTTATATTGCACTATACCAAAGCTACTGACAAGTTTTTTTGATAGTTTTTTGTTCAGAGGCCTAATTTAATAAGACAAAACAAGTCCACATTTTATCTCATAAGTAAAACATTTAGATATCATCTCGTTTAAGGGCAGTATTATGTTATTTTATAAAAAAGAAGTATTTATTTTATTAAGTAACCCATGAAAGTTTTTAAATTAAAACAACAAATAGTCTAATATAATACTAACCTTAGTGGCAGCATCCGACAAGTTGCGTAAAGTCCACAGGCAGTTTTGCACCAGACGACCGCTGGGGTTGCCAAGGTGCATGGCAAGAGCTTGCATGCCGCCGGCTTCGACTATCGCTGGTTTGTTGCTAGAGCAGACTGACAACACCTGCAAAAAAGTATTTTTATATATGTACAATGTATGTTTGGGCACATTATACATAAATCTTCTAATAGGAAATGATGTATCTCGGAAGCGGCTCTAACAATTTGGATGAAATTTTATATTTAGACAAGGTTTTGCTTTTTAAGTTTATCTGTGCGTAATATAAAAAACCGCCATCTTTATATCTTTTAAGAAATAGACGATTTTACAAAAAAAAAAATGCAGAGTGAAGCTCGGTCCCCACGCTAAACATTTTATTTATGAACAACATGCCCAAATAATTTAACTACAAACAATGCATAATTAACAGGAAACAGGGTGTCACTAGATGTTAACATGTCAAAAAACAAATTTAATTAAAGAAGATTGCATTTGGAATAAACATAACTATTTCTATGTTTGAACAATCTATGTTTTTTTTTCTTTTATTTATTTGTGTTATTACACTTTGATCAAAATGTTTCCCTCCATGCTGACAAATATTTGTTAAACATATTATATGCTTGATTATATGTGATTTTGAGGATCTGTCTGTCTCCATAGAGTATCTTAGAATTAGAAACAGAAGAGAAAATCTAAATTACTAATTTATATAGACTTTACTATGGGAAAAATAGTAATAACAAAATATTCTTTAATTCTATTATTAATTATATTCTTATTTATTGTACTGATGATTATATTCTAAAATTTAAGTATTTATCATTAAATATTTCATAATGTTGTTCTTGAAAATCGGTTATTTGACATAAATATTAGTCTTACCTTCAGAACTCTGGAAGTGGTCCACAGCAACTTTTCATAATCATAAGAGCGCATGATGCGGACTAGTTCAATAGGTCCCTGGGAAGCAAGAATTATGAGCTTTGACTCTTGATTCCCATAAGCCAAAATCTGCAGACAATCAGTAACAATTGCCAAGAATTTCACATTATTCCTTTGAAGCAGAGCAACCATCTTCTGTAGGCCTCCAGCTAAGCGTACAGCCATTTTAGAACCATCTTGATGCAATAAGAGATTATGCAGAGTAGTTATTGCATAGAACAGTACTGATTCTACTGGAGAGCTTAAAAGTTTGACAAGAGCTGGAATTCCACCACTCTTGAAAATTGCAAGCAAACCTTGTCTATGGTGTGACAAGTTATGCAGAGTTCCTACAGCTCCTTTGGTAGTTTCGAGATCATTGCTGTTAGATATGGCGCGTACTAAAGCAGCAACCATTTGTGGAGAATTCATAATAGCATGTCGAGATGCTTCTTTCTTTGATAGCTGGTGGACCATCATGGCAGCCTGTGACACTACTACTTGGTCTTCATCATTCAAGAGCTTAATCAAGTCAGGTATGGCCCTAGAAGATAAAATTCAAAGTGATTTATAAAGACAGTACAGTATTAGCCATATTAATTTTTATTAGAAAATAAATTATCAACTATAAGTAAAAATGATTCAGTTTTAAAGAAGTTTTGTTTTAGAAAAATACACTACCTACATATTTTAAATAACCCCTTATTTATATTTGTTAAAAGAATATAATAATTGTAGTAACTGTTATATATTTTTTTATAAAAAAAAAACCTATTATCACCTTGTAGCCAAGTCAGCATCATCCTGGTAGTTAATAAGATTAACAACAGCATGCTTCAACATCTGAGATGGCTCAGACAGTCTCTGTACAGCAGTCGGCTGGGCTGGGTCCAACTGTGTGGATGGGATCTCTATACCTTCTTCTAGAGTCTCAGGGAACATAGCAGCGCGGACACGTTGAGAGCGTGTCTGTGATAACTGCTGGTTCATGTCTGTAATTCAAAAAAATGTTTTTATTAATATTAGATCAAAATTCAAACTGAAGTTGAAAATTACAACACTGATTAAATAAACAAATTCACTAAATATAAATTTCAAATGAATTAGGATATAATAAAACCAAATATAAACTATGCTTATCTTACATTATCCCTATAGGGATTAAATTAAAAAAAAAAAAAACCTTCTGTGTTATCATAATAGAAATGTCCTAACAAAATTACAATTTGTAAGTCCAGTAGTTCCATCTGGACATTTAGCTAGTCAGTATGGGCTTGTAATTTTATATGTAAAATATATTATGCAATAAAAACGTAGTAAACAAAGCAGTAGACTTACCATCAACTTGTTCTTGGGTAAACCCTTGTGCAAAACCTTGATCAAGATCAAACATGAGTTGATCTCCTTCCATCTCGTCATCTTCTTTGCCAGTAAGAGATGGTACCTAAAACGAAAGATTTTTTTTAAAATGTAATATCCTAATATTTTACCTAATTTATAAATCACTTTACAATTTTAATAACTTTATAGTTAGTATAATAATAAATCAATGGTAAACATAAGTATAAGAATACAGACATATTATATAAACAATAACACAAAATATATACCTAATATGTTTATATATTCACTATCTTTATTTACATATGTATAAACTTTTTGGTTTTTACATTTATTCACCCTATTAAAGTAGTTTTTAATTTACATTTGTTTCAAATTGAAAAAGTCTCACTAAAATCCATTGAAATGTTTTCAAGTATGTACAATATTTTTCACTTCCAATATTACATTATTATATTATATATGGAACAGACAATTGTGAAGAAATAATGTGACAATTTCCTATATTTTTATTTAAAAAAAAAAACATTATACACAAATACATTTATATGTTACCAGTATAAATTTATTAAGTTTCTATACAAATCTACAATTATGTTTTCCAATAAATAAGTTTTAACAATGGAATCTTGTTTACCTGAGTAGCAGCTCCGGAGTTGATACCTGAGTCCACCAAGTATGAATTCTGCTGCCACATAAGGGTTTGCTGCTCCTTGCTTGGTGCCATGGGTACATCAGACCCACCATAATTACTGTGAGACACTAGAATTAAAAAATAACAACACATAATGTAAACTATTATACTAAGCAAATCATTCTTTACTAGATCAATATATACTCAGGTATAAAATCCAACTATTGAGGATATTTTTCAATATTATTAAACATAATGAAATATAGTATACAATTGTTACGTTACAGCAATATCTATAGTATGAGTCATTACAAAAATCATGTTAATCATGTTTTTAACTATTACTAGCCGGTCTAATCTAATTATAAAACAAAATTACTTACTCGTGCGACTCTGGGATGATGGTATCTGATAACTCATGGTTCAGCGGATGCAGCGATGCACCCTGCGCCTATAAAAAATAAACTATGAAAGCTAGTACACGACGCAATCGTGGCTATTGATTTATAAACAATCTAACAAAACATGAAAAAGAAACGTCTTTGAAGAAATCTCAAACTTCTATCTACACTGTAATTGTTGGAATTGACGGATATCTTGTGTTCTAAAGAAAATAAACAAAGTAAGTATCAGATCAGATGAACTAAATACCACACCCGACAATTATTAGAAATTGATTTTTTAGATATCTTACGGATGAATTCATATTTATGTTATAAATACATCATTTAATACATACCTTAAAGTTTTAAGCCGCACACAATTATTAATACACGCTTTATCGAAAAATTTGGTAAATAATATAGCAAGTGCTTTCTCTACCTTCACCTAACCTGACAAGACAATATGGCGTCGTGTTCGGCAAATATCGTTTAAACTCGTTATTGACGGGACGCTTATTTGTTTTCTCGTTTTAACATGCAGTAAAGTTGTTATACCTATTTCTTTCTAGTTATATCAAAGTGTTGGACAATAGACGTGGCAAAAATGTATCTTTAGCCAGATTGGAACAATCGCATCTGGAACAGTGCTAAGTTCCGGATCAGTGATATGTTTCATTTGGAACATTTGGAACACTAGATTAATAGAATAATGTTTTAGGTTCAAAATAACCCAATCAATAATAAAATCGATTTTCCTTCATACTTTAACAGGCTTAGGACTGACAGCTAAAACAAAATTATTGTGCTATTATTCTAATAAGTATATATATTCTAATGAGTATAATATTCTAATAATATAATTTAAGTACCTAATTATTCGCACTATTCACATTAGTCTATAGAAGTTTTGCGAGAATCAAATTTCTCAAAAATCTAAATGTCTCAAATGCACCAGCGCAATCAAAACACAAAACAAGACAAAACCTGTTTATACTTTGTTTTGGTTTGCTCCGCACGTGCCAGCGTTGGATCGGGAAGTAATCGGCATTAATCGGCATCGCATCGCGCGATCGAAACTGTCCGAACGCCAACGGTGACTACAGACTATAAATGAGAGAGTTCCAAATGAAACACTTGTACTGACATGAATGTTCCGAATCATTCGGATCACATTGATGTTTCGTAACACTGAGTCGTTTCACTAAAGAGCTACACACGTCTATTGGACAAATTGATTCTTGGCGTTAACGTTCCTTTCTATGCATATTTTTTTTAATATAAATGTAAATAATTATTTTTATTTGTATTTAAATATAATTTTTATATAACATTTCATTATATTATTTAAGCTTTTCGTAATCTAAATTTGCTTAAATTTAAAGTTTATTATCTAAATGTTTTTTTAATCATTAAAAATCTTTATCTCAATTTTTTTAAATGTATGACAATAATTATTTAAATCCTTACGCTAATTCTGGCAGCTAAATACTAATATCTCGTTACATGATAATTGATAATATTTGTATGATTTGCAGAAATGGCTTCCAGCCTTTTTAATATTTCAACTTACAGTCGGTTTAACTTATCAGAGAGTCAATCAGACATTAAAATTTTCTTAAAAGAATTTGGTTATCGAATAAAAAAACAATTAGCACGGGAAGAAGAAGCTGGTTCGTCTGGTTTTATCTCCTTTGCTGAGAAAAGTTTAAGTTTAACTGACATTACATGGATTCAAGATAACCAAAAAAGATTTCTTGAAGACACTCCCAATGAGAGCGTGGCTAGCTTAAATTATTTGTCGGAGACAGGATTCATTACCTCTATAGTTTATGCCCCAAATGGCGAATTTCTGGTAGTAGGCCATTCGACAGGTCTAATTCAGGTAAAACATCTTTGAACAAAATATCTATAGGTATTGTTCTTATTAAGTACATTTTGCCAGTCTGCCTTCCTGTTTGATAGCATATTAATATCATATTATTACTTCACATGCAGTAGGTATACCCCAGTTTTATTATTTGTTTTTTGACCGACTTCAAAAAAGAGAAGATAGTGAAATCGTCTATATCTTCTCTGTTTGTGAACCTTTTTCATATTTTTATGCTTAGGTATAGAGTCCCCTCCGTAATGGTATTCTTAACGGTGGTCGGTCTCATATATATACGACCATATAATTAATACACCATAAAGGTGATTTTGAAGTCGTTGTACCTTTTCTTCTATTTTATGTACATATTGCATTTTAATATAGCGTTAACTCATCTTTACAAAGTTTTAGTCTTCTAAATGGAATAAAATTAAAAATTACGTACCTATTATCCGATAAATGCGGACAAATTTTTTTTTCGTGGGTTTTAGCTTTAGCTATAACATAAAACTTAAAATGACCATGGTTTTTTTTTATTATGTACTTATATTTTTCAAACTCACTTTTTTATAAGAAACAGAAAGCATTAACTTTTCCTTTAATTCTGATTTATATACGAATAGCCTCACTTAGATTATAATAATAGGTAATATATTGGTTTGTAATAAAAATCTATTATGCCATGAATAAAATATGGAGGAACAAAAGGAAATTCTTGGGGAATATGTCAACAACATCTTATCTTATTACAAAAATGAGGAATTTCCGAATATTTGGTATCCCCTGTTTTATTATGGTCCTACGGAGACACGTAATCGGTTTGCATGGATAAAAGAAAACGAGAAGAAGTTTTTAAACAATACAAGAAACGAGATATTGTTCAATCGATGGTATTGTTCTGAATTATGTGCCATAACGGCTATGACCTACTCTCCTAACGGGGGCCATATTATTGTTGGCCACGCGTCAGGAATGATACAGGTAGAATTTGGCATATTGTTTAATTTTCGGTAACCGTTATAAAAATGGATGTGCAATGTTTTATTAAACGTTGAATGGTGATCATAGATGTATTTATATCATCACCATTTCCTGAATTACTTGGGGTCGGTGCAGTAAATCTTCCTTTTCCACTCTCCCCTATTACTCGTCGTCTCATCGTTCACTCCTTTCTCATAGATGTAGGTATATATTATATTAAAAAAAAAAATCGGTTCATATAGATATTCTTCTGCCTACTTTATAAACGTGAAATTATTAATAATTAGATCTCAGCTATTAATTTAATATAACAATTTATTTTAAATGCATCTAAATTTATTAGATGCGGCATGGCAGTACAGGTGTAGTCCTTTTTACATTACGTAACATCCAGTTCCCGCCAAAACCTGTGTATGCTCTCAGATATAGTCGTGTAGAAGAAAGAGTATGTTATGCGGCTTGCACTGATGGAGCAGTGTACCGAATAGAAATACCTAATGTTAGTGCCTATGTATTTATATTTGTAAATAAAAGTGATAAATAAAATTTATAAAAAAAAATGATATACATACATACATATATATGTATCGTAGACATAATTAAATTAATTCTGTACAATCAATACAGATAAGCAAAGCTTTTTAGTAAGTTTTAATTATACCTTAATTACCTACTATATATTATACACTTATTTATATAATGAGAAGTAATTTGTAAGTGTGTTGGATTATCGAAGTCTTTGAAACTACTGATCTGATTCTGATGACTCTCACACTCAGATTATCAGAAATGTTAATAACTTTAATAATTGTAGCCGGTAAAAACTGACCATTGAGTTGTTTTATCGGCATACCTTTCTTAACGATTTTAAATAAAGAAATAAATCGTTTGTCGTCATGTTAATAATAAAAAAAGCAATTGCTCTTCTAACGTAGGTAATTTCCATTATTATAGATATGCCCTTCAGCAGATGATCCTCCTGAATACTGCATTCGTGCAGATCCCGCTTTAGAATGCCTTAACACACAATTTTATGGGACTCCTGGAATTTCTTCCTCCTCTACACCTTTCATAACTCGTATGAATAATTAATAGTTATTGTATTAAATGTCCTCATGTTTTCTTTTTGTTTTCCAAGTTCAGAAGTAAATGTCATGGTACGTAGGTATGTAATTATGGATATTACAGCATATTATCCATAAAAATTAAACTATTTTATCTGCCCTTATAATAATAAAAGATGTATAAAGTTTGACGACACGATTGGCTCAGTTTATAGATACCCTACTTACTGTGCCAGGGGTCGCGGGTTCGAGTCCCGTTGGGGACATTCATTTGTGTGATGAGCACGAATGTTTGTACTCCAGTCATGGGTCTTTATTTTTATAATATGTATGTATTTAAAGTTATATATGTGTAGTGTATCATCTATCTGGTATCCATAACACAGGCCTCGTAGCTTACCATGGAACTAGATGGTGCTCTGTGTTAATGTCCCAAAATATTTATTATTTACTAGCGACTCACGCTCGCTTCGCTCGCGTTCGTCCCTAGGTACGTTTTCACGTTTAGCTATTTTTATACATAAAAAGTAGCTTGCTACTCCTAAGATATTAATTTAAATTATATAGCGATTTACCCTCGCTTTGCTCGGGTGCGTACGCCGTATGCGGATTTTGTTCACAATTTCATGGGTTTTAATTTTTTTTCGCGGAACCCTGATTTTTTTTCTAAAATAAAAGTAGCCTAAGTTACTCCTTATAACATCAGCTATCTGCCAGTGAAAGTCCCGTCAAAATCAGTCCAGCCGTTTCGGAGATTAGCCGGAACAAACAGACAGACAGACAGACAGACAGACAGACAGACAGACAGACAAAAATTGTAAAAAATGTTGTTTTGTACCGTGTATACATTCATATGCATTTAGTAAAAAGCGGTTATTTTGATATTACAAACAGACACTCCAATTTTATTTATCTGTATAGATTAAAAAGTTTAAAGTTTGATAGTATCGACCACGATTATTTTAGTCGAGAATCCTAACTCTAGAATAAATAGGCAAATAATTTAAACTTACTGTAGCAAAACTGAAGATAAAAAGATTTTTCATGTCTATTTTCTTATCTCAGATCAAAGGTATTACAGTAATATTTTATTGAACTATTTTTTACTTTAGAAAGATCTCCAGCTCTCTCTTTGGATATAACAGCTGATCAAACGAAAATTGTTGTTGGTTATGCTGACACGTCCATAAAAGTCTACGATATGGAAACTCAAGAGGTTAATAAGTATCCTTCTTAATTTAAAGTAAAGAATTTTTGAGTGTTTCGTGACAAAGTACTCTCATTAGGCTTTATTATTGTTAGTCATTTCGTTACACTTGTAGTGTCGAGCTTTTAGTTGTTTTAAACTTTGATGTTTAAGATATAGCGCTACGAAAATATATTTTTTAATCAATTGTACCTACTTGTATATTTTAGTATTTACTATTTATAAATCTTTCTAAATTGCACTTTGTTGGATAAAGGTCTGCTGTTCTCATCATTCTCTATTTTTTAAAGTACATTCGCATACATATATCTTTTAAAATTTAAATAGTCGGAGAAGTTTTGCTGTGTTCACATTTAGGAATTTATAATGATTGGATATTTTATTAGAGTGTACATTCGTATTTTACCAATGTGAATAAAATACACTCGTAAAGAAATGCCAATGAAATACGTCAGGTGTTAAATTTATTGTTATTAGCTCTTTAACATTTACATTTTCTAGTTACCGCTCGTTGAATATGCATTAGATTCTGCATCTAGTACTGAACGAGTGAATACAAAATGTATTTAATTAGATAATAATAAATATGATACACAAATGGAAATAGAATGTGGTTTTAAATGCGACTGGTTGTTGTAACAGCTGCTGTTTATTATTATTAAAATAATAACATTTTGTTAGACCAGTATAGATGGTTGAATAGATCATGTATGTCTTTTTAAATATTATTCTGTGATGTACAGGTTTACCTAGGTTTAAGGGATGTGAATTTCTAATTTTCAACGTACCAACGCTAATATTTAAACTGCGCAGTTAAATCTACGTAAATAGTAAAAAGACGTATAAGAATGTTTGCTTTTTGTACTGGCTATCCTTCTGGGTTTTATTTTCAAGATTTTTTTTTATTTAATTTTAAAAATGTAGTTTGAGTAAAAACACAGAAGTCCTTCTTAACTAATAGCAGGAACCTAAGTTTCAGACAGGAACCAGTAAAAAAGGACATAACATAAAGTACGATAAAATGTCAAATTCGATTACAATATAAAAACAAAGCCGTAATTGAACGTTTTATTTGGAGTTTTACAGAAACGCATTACTTACTATATTGCACGATTACAATAAACCGTCTTCATATAAGGCACACCAATATAATCTCAGTTTATTGGCTATATCAGATAGGTTTTACGAGTTATTCGATAGTCCTTAGCACTTGAAACTGGGTCGCTGGTCAAGGATTTCGTTATCACGTTACAGTTTACACCGATGACGAAAATAACAAAATTACCCTTAGTTTACATGCGAGTGTTTAGAAATAGAGATTGCTTTTTCTATATCGATGTATTTTGTTGCTTTAAAATTTAAAATTTCAATCCATTTTATATTAAAGTAAATAGTTTATTCTATATTTAAATAATGCTGTCATTTAAATACATTTTTTGATTCTTTACTTCAAAAGAAAAACAATATGTGTGTAGCTTGTACTATGTATATGTGTGTTGGTATGTGAGTTCACCTGTCCTTATAACTTGTGAAACACTTGTCATTATTACAATACTCTTACGTATATAAAAAAACAGACGGCAGTGGTAGCCCAGTGATAACGCGCTCGCTTGGGAAACCGAGTGAAGCGAGTTCAAATCCAGGGTCTCGCACCTCTGATATTATCATATGCGAATCATTTCTAACATGATTACCACTTGCCTTACGATGAAGGAAATATCGTGAGGAAACCTGCATGTCTGAGAGAACCTAGCAAGTTTTCGAAAGACCTGTAAATTCCGCCAATCCGCACTTGGCCAGCGTGGTGGACTATGGCCTGATGCGTGCCCAGCAGTGGGACGTTAAAAAGGGCTGAATGCAATATAAAAAAACGAGTAGGTCTACGGTATACCGTAGATACTCCTTTTTTGAAATGATTGACAAAAATATATGTATTAGGTTAGGTTTAATTATAAGTGTTTTTTTTTTTTAAATTAGTAGGTACAAGCATTGTGATGTTTATACCTACTAATACATATTATTTAATTAGCATTAGTGTATTTCGAGGACCTTGTAAGCTTATTGAACTTAACAATTAGTTATTGTAGATTATAGATAATTGTCATAGCTTTTATAGTTGCCTCTTTTATATGTAGCTATATGTTGTATAAAAGTAGCAAAGCACGTTCTGTCTGGGAGTGAAAGTTCTGTTATGCTCTTTCAGGCGGACCTAACGTACAAAGTGCACAAGTTGCGCCTGCAGTTCATTCCTAGGAAACTTCAAAGAATGCACTTTGGGCAGGTGTGCGCCTTGCGATGTCACGATCAAAAGCCTTTCATGTTCGCGAGTGGAGCCTGGGATAATACTTTAAGAGTAAAAATTGTTATTTAACTCACCTTTCATCTACAGATCTACTCATTAAACATATATTATAGCTATATACATATACCTAATTTGGTTTTTGTGATAATTTTATATAAATAACATATTTTTTACACAATTGGAGCTCAACAGTCTTATATTAAAAACACAATTCACAGAATTATATGTTATTTGCCAAATTCAAAATAAATTTCATTACAAACTGGTTTCTAAAACGCAAAATCTATAGATTTTATTTGAACTTTTATATATATTAATATCTCAATGACATTTTGCAGGAAGCATTCAGCAAAAGTTTAAGCCGTGCTCTATCTAAATTGGTTCGGTTATCTATAAATCTATCTAATTTATGTGCCCCTTAAAAGCGTTTGCCATGATTTAATAGAGCCATCAATCCTTTTGTGACTTGGTTAACGTTAATTAACATCAAATTTTTGGTAAAAGTAACACTAAATGAGTTAAAAGTACTACCTGTACCTATATATACAACATCATGCTTCACTACAAAATTAAATATTAATAATAGATCTCATTTTCTTTTGAACAAGCGTTCCTTTTCCACTGCTAGCGAAAGAAGTATTATATTCACGTAAATATTCTTAAACGTATCAAAGGATCCTGTATGTAACGTATGTAATGTATTCTCTTTTAGAAGAGACAATACTAAATTTAACATGGTACGAAAAAAAGATAACAAAAACCGTCCCTTTGACACAGGACTGTGGTGGACATGACGATTAAATTAAACGAAGCTTTATCCCTAATGCCTCGTTTGAGCCCAGTGGTGATCACTTGCCCACTTTTCAACTTTTATTTACATTTACATTTCTACACTTACTGACTTGGTAGTTACTAGCTCTAGTAAGTTGGTTATACTTCTAAACGCTGCCTGAATAAAACATGGCGGACAACGACCGCTAACTCAAAGCGTCTTTTTCGAGATTAAAATATTTTGCTTAGCAGTTAACTGTTCAAATTATTTATTAAGCGCTCCTTTACCGTTTTGATCCAACAATGTATAGCACTCGTACGGTTTTTAAAGAACATACTTTTATTAGTTTACGCTTTCACAAACTATTCTTTGTAAAGCTTAAGCTAGTAGCACTATTTACTTATTTTTGTTTGGTATTTCATGGTTTATGGCTAAAATAAAAATTTGATTGTTTCATCCGATTAACAACCGGGTTTTATTAATATGAAATGCCAGAGGAATTATGTTCATAAATTTTATATTTCTACAATTTTATGAAAGTATTAAGCGCTATTTTGTTGCAGATCTGGGATATAAGATGTAAAGTCGGATGCGTAATGACTTTCGAAGGGGTCAACATATGTAGTGATAGCATTGATCTGAATGTAAGTGTCTATTAAATTTTATTTCCCATCAAACTTTAATTTGAAGGCAGGCATAAGATAAGCCGTTACAGCTTTGAAATTGATCTAACAAAATCTTTACATCTCTGAAACTTTACGACACATAAAATATTATATTATTACATAGGTACTTTAGGTAGTAAAATAAATAATATTGAAATTAATAATGAGGTCATACTTTAGTACTATAATCTGAAATTTATTTGTCTTATCTATACTTAATATTATAAAGCTGAAGAGTTTGTTTGTTTGTTTGTTTGTTTGGTTGAACGCGCTAATCTCAGGAAGTACTAATCCGATTTGAAAAATTCTTTTTGTATTAGATAGCCTGTTAACTGAGGAATGCTATAGGCTATATAATATCATCCTAAAAAAATGTACGGTTCCCGTGGGATAGATTTGTTTTTGTCTAGGGACGAACCCGAAGCGAAGCGAGGGTGAGTCGCTAGTCTACCGTATTAATAATTTCATCTAAATCAATACAATATAGAATTAAACACAATTCTGATCTTTTAAAATATTGTTTGAAGTAATAATTTTATTTCGTTATGGGGGCTTTGTGCTAGTTCGCTTTCAGCTTTGGATTAGGCACTCTTCCCTTTTTTCGTCCGTCATTTATAGCCGTTATTTGCAATTCATACCCTGGAGTATAAAAAATTAGGTTAATGCTTCTTATTTTATTATCTGATTTCATGCCTTAGACCTCTTCTTAATACTGACTTCTAGATGACCTTTGAGATTCCTAACAGTTAGATTTTATGGCGTTATTTATTCAACTGCTGATATATTAACATGCAAGTAGTCTAGTCTCGATCGTAGAAACTTTTGTTGTTGAATTTTAGTAATGTATGAAACGTTAATTTATAAGGAATGAAAGTAAAATATAAACGATGTTACGTCCATAATTTAAGTTATTCTGATTTACATTTTTGTGTACCTAGTTAGTTCTTTTGTCATGTGGTAATGGAATTATTGTGTAGAAATTATACATGAAATTGGTTGTTTTTCGTAAATATGTGTTTTTTTATATTTATATATTTTGATTTTATACTAGCGACTAGCCCTTGCTTTGCTCGGGCGCGTCCCTAGATGCTAAACAGCCTATACTGCTACTCTGTCATACTCTATCTGTGTACAAAATTTCATAAACATCCAGCCGTTCAAGCATGAAGACGTAACAAACATTTGTGTGTGTACAACTAAACTTTCTTAATTTTTATAGTAGTCAGATTAAAAAAATACGTAGCAACACCTAAAGATGTTATTTAAAAATATGGTAACAATGTACTTTAATTATGATTACACAACCTAAGTTTTACCCTAAAACGCATCTCAAGCTTTCGTTAAGTGTAGTATATAAGAACAATAATATACAATAAAACAATAACTGTTGTCGTCGCCATCTGTAGCTCTTTGCGATATTTCGGTAAGTAGGCACATCATTACGGCGAAAACAAGATATTTTTTTATGTCAAACATTTTTACTGTTTTTCTCCCCATATGTATTAGCTATAATAATATTGCTAACATAATGTTGCTAAATGCTAACGTACACTTAAACTTATTGAGTACCTACTCGTTCTTTAGAGTAATTCATATTGTGTTTGTTATTTTTGGATAGTTTTCATTATATGATACAGAAAAGCTTAGACTCTTAAAAGGATTGACATAGTATCGTTTAAAAAACCATACATTAACGATTATGATTGTATAATACATAAAATATAGTCTTTAACTTGACTGGATTTATAGCACAGTTCCTTTCAATGTTTCAGAAGATTAATTAACGCAAACATAAAGAGACGGCGTAGCGAGGCTTTTCCGCTATATATTGTATATATTTTCGTAATGATAAAGCCGTTTTCGTATATTTAACACATTACACGGATTTTGTGAGATTAATCGAAAAATACGTCGGGTTTTACTTGTACCGTAAAAGCAAGTGATAAATGAAGGCTGTTATGAAATTACCCTCGTGGTATTCATGTCGTGTGCTAAATATATAGATTATGATAAAGAAAATGCCTATTTTAGCGTAAATGTTTAAGATATCGTTAAAATTAAATACGGCGATATTGTATTGCAAAATTAAATCTAGTAATGTATGAAGAAAATTACTTGTGCGCTATTATTATTTAAATAAGACATATTCTTGATTCAAAACTTGAAACTATTCTAAATGATCAGCTTAAAGTAAATATAAGAAGATTAATGATTTAATTTATTTGAATTGCCTATTTATCTCAAATATACTTTCAACATTCAATAGACCAATGCTATAAAAGCCTAAATTTGGCAGTTGGCTTTGGTAAAAATAGTCGTAGCGACCTTCACACGTGCAGCGAAATAATAACTCTTTCTTTGGTGTCAAAAAATAAAACACCAATCTGAATCTTAAGCAGCGACTCTTGGTATAGTTGGTAGCACTTGATATTTATACAGCTAAGACAACGTAGTTTTAATTAAAAACTCCACCTTTGTTGAGAACTTCGTCTCATCCAGTTCTGTCCCTCGTTATCAACTTTGACGTTCCCTCATAGTTCGTTTAGAGCCTTTGAGGTATATTATTTTTAATACTTTTCATTAGTGTGTGCTCGTAAAAAACTTATTCGTCTACCCCGCTATTTTATAATGTATTTTCTAAAGAGATTATAGAACCCTCCGTTTCGTTAAATTTTATTTGGTATTAAAGGTCACTGGGTGGAGCGCCTTTATTTAATCGAGTAAAACTAATTATAAAAGCGTTCTTTATACCACTGCCGAGAGATTTATTCTCGGAATTCGGTACCTAATTTTATTTAAAATATTGTTCTTAGGAATTAAATTTTAAAATTCTATCGTTCGCTATATATGCTCAAATACATTAGAGGTTTTCTGTATTCTGTATATACATATGTAGATATTAGCTAAATACTTTTTGACTACATCTTTCGTCTATTTAATTTGAATTTATGATAGAGAGTTATAGAGAGTGTTATAGAGAGAGAAAGTCTATGGTATTTTGAACTTGAATTCCGTTTAACCATTCTGTGTATTAGTTTTTGGGTTTGGAATTTGTGGAACTTCATACCTTGGGAAATATGTACATACATATATTATAATCTGCTTATTTAATTCCTGATTTCATTCCATCTTTAGGACCCATAGGACTAAGATAAGAAGGAGTTAGAGCTTTAGCGTAAAATCCAGCACAAACAAGAGCGCTTACATAAAATAAAGATAATACTTTTATATAAGAATTATATTATATACAATTTTTGTTTCATTTGGTATTCATTACCTATTATTACAAGATCTGTGCTTTTAAAATTATTAACTTATTAAATGACAGCAATAAATTTAGAGAGATCACTGCGTTGCCGGTAGCTGGCAACCAACAGAGGCCCTTACAGTGTGGGATCTAGTTGCCAAGAAGCGTTTGCACGTCGTAAGAGTCCAGAACAGGCGTCCTGATGTAGACGGTGAATATATCTATGCGTGTCGATATTGGAGATCTAAGCGGGTAACTATAATAATAATAAATACGTTTTATTATACACTCACAAAAAGCAAGAAAATTAATTCAAGAAAAATATAAATAGGACCATGTACAAGAGGCGGCCTTATCGATAAAACAGCAATATCTTCCAGGCAACTTAAGGTGTTGAAGTTGGCAAAGTATAAGAGTTAAGGGGTGTGAACAATATAGTTTGTAGTAAAACAAAAATAATACAATAATAATAATTCATTTTTTTTATTCTATAAATAAATTTACATAACAAATATACATACATACACCTTTTTAATCTGTATTATCATACTTGGTTCGGTCCTTAAAATATTCCTCGAAGTGAAACAGTTATTCATATATAGTTCGTTCTTTTATCTACTAAAATTGAAATTAATTGTGCCTTTAATCATAGTATGTATTCTACATAATATATAATGAATGTTGTTAAAAGGAAGGTCGTGTAATTTTTCACTATCTGCAATACTATGAGACAGAAACAAAACCGCCTACAATGTCTTATCTCGTTATCGTATATTATTACCATATTATGCTTTTGGAGGCCAACCACTTACATTTGTTTTTCATGGTTAACTGTGATTGATTCATCATAGGTAACAATGGTTTTGTAAAAAAAGAAGTTCATTTAAAGGTTTATGTAGGTACATCAAAATTAATTATTTGGCTTTTAAGAATATTTTTTACAAAAACGTGTTGAGTTTTTAAACTTCACATTTATTATTTAAAAACTTACATTATACGTACATATTTTTTCATTATGCAGTGGTAGCCCAGTGGTAACGCGCTCGCTTGGGAAACCGAGTGAAGCCGGTTCAAATCCCGGGTCTCGCACCTCTGATATTTTCATGTGCGAATCATTTCTAACATGATTACCACTTGCCTTATGGTGAAAGAAAACATCGTGAGGAAACCTGCATGTCTGAGAAAATCTAACAAGTTTTCGAAAGACATATGAAGTCCGGCAATCCGCACTTGGCCAGCGTGGTGGACTATGGCCTGATCCCCGTCGTATTGAAGGAAGGCCCGTGCCCATCAGTGGGACATTAAAAAGGGCTGAATACATACACATACATACATTATTTCATTTAGCAATAAGATACCCAAACATAAAATATTTTATTAACGTTATATCTTCATATTGTGTTTGATAAAATGATATAAATTGTTATTTTAACTATCCCACTCGGACAACATTTCGGGCGGGTTGTTTTCCTTTCATTTCGAGAATATTACTAAGTACGGTGTAAGATTAAGTTTATGCTTTGTAAAGTTGACTGCGGTCTTGCTTGAATATTATGTGGATAGTTCGATTCAACTTGCCCAAGTTTTGGACGTTGAAATGTTAATTGCTTTATGTAGATAAACATACTCGAGTCATGATTTAAATAAAAGCTATCTATCCTTCAAAAGAATTGAGCGCGTATGTTGAATATTAAAAAAATCTCTATTGAGCTTGATGGAAACAACAAAAAAATAGCTTAAAATTTTGTATCCGTCCGTTTTCAATAGGATTTTTTTTCAAGTACTTCAATAGAGCTTTTTTATTCCTTTTTTATTAATCTGACTTAAAACTTCGACAAATATTATTTCGTTTAGTTAAAAGGCTGTAAATTTGTATAATTTGTATATTTTTTTATAATTGTGTATGGCAAAATGTACGAAGTTGTTTCAAAAACAAAGTAATTAATAATTATTCAATATATCAGCTACATAATAATATCTTTTGTTTGAACATTTTAATTTTAATGAAGTAGATGAATTCTTAACTCGTTATACTAAAGATAAAATAATGATCAGAAAGCAGAGAACGGTTAGATGATGAAGAAAACAAGGCTTTAAAAATATATTTTAAAAACATTTCTAGTCATATTTTTTATATGTTATATTTTCAATTTAAATTAAATCTGTTTTAGTTCAATCGTAAGGGCAAGTACGCCATTATAGGCGGCAGTGGGACCAATTGCGTTGAAGTAATCAACCTTCACAATCGTTATATTGCTTGTTCCTACGAAGCTCCGGGTACAATACTAGCAGTAACAAGTCATGCGGACAAAATAGCCTTTGGTGGGACGGCTCCGGTACTTAATATCGTTAGCTTTCATGACCCAAAACATGAGAAATACAAATCTGAAGAACACTCCGAATACGATTTTAACATTAAAGATTTTACTTGGTTCGATGAAATTGAACATACTCATAGTTCCGTTCGAGTGCCCGACCATCAGTCGCAAATTAAAACGGTTTCAGCAGTCAGCCAGCCGTTATCAACGACGAGCCAACGTATAGTTTGAAGTTTATATCGTATTTGTTTTGTTGTAATTATTTTGAATGCAATAAAAGTATTAAAACACTCAACGATAGTAAATTTATTATTCATATTTTATCATATAAACTATATGTATTTATATATTTACTAGTGACTTATCCTCGCTTCGCTCGGGTTCGTTCCTATTTACGTTTTAAGATTTAGTATAGATTTCTCAGAGATGAGATATTATCCCCCAGCTTAAAGTATCCTATATGTTGACCAGGATAACCAGCTATAATCGTTCCAAATTTCATCAAAATCTATCCAGTGGTTTTTCCGTGATGCAGTAACAGACAGACAGATAAAAATTCTAAAAACTATAGATTCGGCCTCTATATCGATAATAATGTGTATTTCAATAAGATTATCCAATATATTTCAATATTTAATGTCTGTACATTATTACATGTCTGTACATTGTACATTATTACATTCGGCTTAGTTACAATTTTATTATATGTATAGATGTTATATTTTTAAAGAATAATTTGTTCCATAATATTATTTTTCAAAATAGTGTTTCGGTTCTTCGTAAATATTTTTTGATTAAATCACTTTCAATTGTGTTTTGTGCCAAATTGGAATTGTAGAGTAACCTTGACTTTCTTCAAGTAGATAAGAACAAGCTGTTTACCATTTTATAATTTTCCCAACAAAAACAATGATGTTAATATTTAATGTGTAAGAAAAAACTGTGATAGCAAAATAACTTTCAGTCGAATGACGCATGACATAGTAAAAAATAGCGCCATTCCCTTTTATTCACGCACGCAAATCACCCATCATGGTGGATGGAGGTAATCTGTTTTAATTTTGCCAAAGAGAAACTCATATTTTGGGAACCGGCATACGATCAAAATTTATTTTCATTCGAGTTAATATTCACTTGTTTTAACTGAATTTGTACGATGTCGCAGTAACAATAAAGTTAATTGCATGATGTATCTCAATTAAGTATTATTGGCTTAAATTAAAAATTGTAGAGGGGTCTCTACTATACTATGAAACTGACAAAAGGAACAAATCATTATTATTTACGGTGCTACTGCTATTATTTAGTACCTTTTTCTCAGAATCATAAACAAAATGCAAAAACTTTGGTTGCAGAAAGAGATTGCAGGGATTTTTTGTGTTTTTTTTATTACATAAAATGTCGTGCTCGGAACTGCTACTAAAGAGATTAGTGTATGTCGGTGTATTGTACACTCGGTTGAAACTAAAACGGCAAATAAGTTGGAATTTAAATAAAGAAAGCGTTTTTCGAACGCGAATTCGTATGCCGGGCGTTGGTGAACTTTCAACTTTTACCGCTTATGTAGCGCGGGATTTTACCTCTACGTGCCACCCTGTGGGGAGGGGGCGCTTTCCGTACTTGGAGCGAATATTTACAGCGCAACCTAAATATAGCGTGCCGCTGCTCAGCTGGCACGAAGAGTGGGGATAGGCGGGTAAACATACCCCATCCACTGCTTGCCGACAGAAGGCCATTCGGGTGCCGCCTTCGTAGATGAACGGACGTCGCTCGCTTAATGCAAACGTACCGCGGCCATGACCGCTTCAAGTGTTGGGGTGGACGCTCGCGGTTGCAATAAAATCGCTCTCAAGGTTACGATACTAGGATTGTATGCTCTAGGGGATTATGTGTGATTACAATTCACACATTACATATAAATAATTTAAAATTATGTCTATATCATTTGATTATTATTTAAATTATGGCACTTGAGAATTAAACGTACATTTAATAATAAATCGGTTTATAAAGCTTTTGATTTAAAGCTATAGGAAGTACTTTTAATATCTCGCATTATATTTTATAAACTTCAAAAAGCATGTTTTGCGTACGTAATTCTCGGAATCCCATAGTCGGCATGCTGTCGGCTTCCATATTTTTGCCATGTAGTAAATATTTGTGTACCTTTATCATATAGAATCCATCGTTTAGAATGTGGCTGATGTTCCATAGCACCTTAGATCAAGAGTTCGATTCATGTGCAAGGTATTTAACCTTACAGACGATAATCATTAGCGGATCTAGCTTAGATCATTTATTTAAAATATTTATTATAGCAAGGAATATAAAAACGGAGTAAGTTAAAATAAAATGTATTACGTGAGTCTTTCATAAACAGAGTCCATAGAATAAAAAGATAATTTTCTATTACCATTTATGTCATTGCTGATTAAATGTTATTTTAAAGCCATTATTTTTTTAAACCTTTTATATTTTAACAATTTTGGTTTTCTTTTCCTAACTAAAATTATGAATAATGATTTATATAAAGGACATATTCGTAGCACTTACTTGAGATAAAATGACAAAGGTAAATTTAACTTTTAGTAGCTTTTAGAACTATAGTAGCAGTTTTTATGCATTGAAAGTAATACCTTTGCTAACTATGATGTAAAAGAGCACTTATTTTTAATGCTCATATAACGAATTCAGAACAAAGTTAACGCAAAATGGGATTTCTAACAAAGCAAATGACAGTTTGTTTGCTGAAAACGTACATATTTGGTACGTTTTGCTTAATTTTTTGGAATTTTGCTTTCGCGTTGTTTACGTTGTTTCCGAGTATCTCAGGAGCATTGCAACTATTTTTTTTATATATTGAATTGTACATAGAACATACTAAAAAGGAGTTAGGAGTTTTTGTTGGTTTAAAATCTTTTCAATCGAGTTAAAATGAAAATTTCAACACTAATAATTTGTAGAAGAGATTTATCCACGTTCTAGCGAGAGTTAAAGTTTAGTAATACTTTTACACCTGACAAACCAAGACGTGATGAATTAGCTTTAAAATTCTTACTTTTATTCTAGAGTTATAACTGAATGAATTTATTTTAACCAATATTTAATTTGTATTTCTGTTAAAGGAAAATGGACTTAAAGTAACAATAAAGAGAAGATAACTTTCCGTTATATTTTTTTTATTATATAGGTTTTTTATATGTTAATTAATATATTTGATATTAAATTTATATTTTTTCTTTACTTTACACCCTTATCATATTAAAGTATCTATTTCGTTGAATTAAATATTCTTATGAATATTCAAATAAAATATAGACTTTTTCCAACGTTGTAACAAAAAATATTAAAAAGGTTAACATTAACTAAGAGAGAGTTATCACAGAATTGCTTTAAAACGAGAGCTCTACGTTTGACGTAGCACTTAAAATCTTAAGAGGATATAGGTTATGTCGAACGCCACCGGAAAAGATATATCGAGCAAAATATAAAATGTACAACCACAAATAGTAGATACAAAAATGTTATTCGCATTTTTCGTGAAACTAATATTTTTCAGTCACGAATAAACCTACTTAAAGTAAATGATTTAAAAATTATTATTCCATAAGTAATGTATAATCAAAATAGAATAATAAGTGCTCATGTTATAGCAAAAAACGAATCTGATTTAATAATAATTACGTATATGTACAGATATTTTAAATATTTTTCTAAAGAGAGTGACAATTTTCTAAAGATAATCATTAAAATACATATACTTCGTATACATATATTAAAACCATCATTAAATTAATAAAGAAAACACTACATCTAAATATAAACGTGTATCATTTATATCGTAAAGAAACGGTAGTTCGTAGCGGGCGTAGCGGCGTAGAGGGGGACTAGCTGCATCGATCGCGGGCCGTGACCTTGACACGGCCGCGTTCCCGGATGTGCCCCTTGCCTAGTTGCGCCATTGTCGCTCACAGCTTTTATTAGCCCCGGATTTTATTTAGCTCATTCAATTGAAGCTCAATTGTAAAAATAAAACATTATTTTAAGTATTTTATAGATTGAAATTATATTTTTAGTTTTATTTTAGATTTTTAGTTTTGCTAGTTATAGTAATTTTAGGGATTATATTAATTTGGATAGAAAAAGACGAATAAAAAAAAAGGATCACTTCTTTTAATACTGTTTTTGATTAAGAAAGTAAAGCTTATGAATATAAATAATTTAGTATTCTGATTGTCATTAAGTTTTTTATATAGTATAATAAATATTTTTTACTGCAATAATAACATAAAAATACTTTGATTACTTAATGAATTTAAAACAGTTATTACTTTTACTAACAATTTATTAATTCAGAAACGCTTTGCCGGTGAGTAAATATTAAAAATAATTCATATTTAAATTTCCGTTATTACGTTGAAAATGAAACTTTTAATTTTATTACATTAAGGAAACATCCATAAGCAGAAACATTAAAAGAACCAACAGTCCCTTGAGAAATTGTACATATAAATAGAAATTTTTTCTTAATAAGGTAAATTTAATGACATTTAGGTACTCTGGTTCAAAAGGTAATTAAAATTTATATTATTTAAGATTTTTCTTATAATATTGCAACTTATTTTTTATTATCTGGAAAACTTATATATTTAATAACTATATAGGCAGTGGTAGCCCAGTAGTAACGCGCTCGCTTGGGAAACCGAGTAAAGCGGGTTCAAATCGTGGGTCTCGCACATCTGATATTTTCATGTGCGAATCTTTTCCCACGTGATTATTATTTGTCTTACGTTAAAGAAAAACATCGTGCTGAGAGAACCTAGCAAGTATTCCAGAGATATGTGAAGTCTGCCAATCTGCACTTGACCAGCGTGGTAAACTATGGCCTGATCCCCCTTATACCTATATCTTTGTAAATGATAATAATTGACTCTTGCTTTGTAATTTTTGTTGCTATGCGTACTAACAACAACAGAAAATCCCTATAATAAATAATATTTTCAATTTTAGAATCAGGTAAATTAATATTTGGCTTTAATAAAAAAGTTGCTTCGAAACATCTATCTATCTCAATTTTAACAACCAGAGATACCTTAATTTTTTTTCAGTTGTATGGAGTACAATCTCGCTATTAAAACTGAATAATTCTGCAGACAAATTATGAAAAATTAATTTGCATAATTTGTTTGCAGGATTACAGCGGTTCATATGAGGCGTATTTACCAAATTTTAGCCATATTGTTTCAATAGTATCCGAATACAACGGCTATGATGTACGGATAAACAGATAAGACGATAAGGCTACGGAACCCTAAAAATATAATTTAATTATTTTTTTCTAACAGTAACAGATGGATAGAATCATTGTATTTTATAATTTGTAAGGGTAAGGATGTAAATTATAATCATTTCATTAATCTATGTAATATATTTAAACGAGCAATTCTTGTAAATTTATTTATTTATACCGACGATCTCGGAAACTGCTCTAACGATTTCACTGAAATTTGGCATGTGGAGGTTTTCATGTCTGGGAAAACGTGTGTTTTCGAGTTTTCATGCGGTTTTCTTTCGCATTATTCCACGCAGAATATGGTCGATAATTGCTTACACTTAGGCATAAGCATCATGGCTAAGCGACCAAGGTAAAAGATTAACTATCACAGGTGTTCGGGTTGGAATCTCGATCGGATACAAAGTTTTTTTTTTTATTTTATTTTTTATCTAAAAATACGATATAACAAAAAAGAACTCCAAACAGAGCTCGGTTGCCCAGCCCACTCTGTATATTTCATTAGTATTATATTACTTATTCACATTGTTATAAATGAAATATAAAGCGATTTTAGAATTTTACCTTCAATTTAAAAAAAAAAGGTAAAATTATAATTTAATTGAGTTTTTAAATAGCCTTTCATTAGGTTTCAAGTAAATTCGGCGTTATAAAAATTTTCGCAGTTATAAAAATGTAAAGTCGCGACCACGACCGCACTAAACCTCGTTAAGAAAACTTAAATGAAAACTCTTTAAATAAGTAAAGTTTACGAATCCATTGTTGTTATTTAAATTATTATGCTTAGGTAAATTCTTACTGTCTGCATGTAAAATAAAGAATTACATAAAAATTAAATAAATGTATTTGATATACAATAGTTGATGTTATATAATATAACAATTTATTAAAGTTGCCCGCGGCTTTGCCTACGTAATTTATATATAATTGCTCCACTCCTAAAGTTCGTAGCAATATGCTACATAGAATATAATCTTCCTCAATAAATAGATATTTATTTTTTTTTAAATCAGACTGGTACTTAAAAATTATATAGATATATCTTTTTTCTAACATTGTAATATTATTGATATTTACACAACATCAAATTTCCAGCGGCGCACATCCAGTACGAACGGACGACATGCGTTCTTAAGCTAATTTATGCAAATATATGCTATCTGACCGCGGGCGCTGGAATAGCAATATGCTAATGTAGTTGCGCATGATTCGCGTATAAATCCTAGGATATCGTTCGCTATGAAATATGACTTGTTTCATAATTTAGAACTTGTGGATAACGCTGAGGCTACGCTATTATGTCAGATTTAATGCCTTGCCGAACAAAATGAAATACAATAATGTACAAACGGCTACAATTTTATGTATAAAGTAATATTCTATTATTAATTATATCAAAAATAAACAAATTACTGTCAAAACATTATAAACGATTGTTAGCAATGAAACCTAAGCTAACATTGAGGGAAGATCAAGATAAATAAACCTTCCTTATTTGTAATACAAAGCGTAGTATAATTGTGTCGGACAGATAAAATTAAATGGTACCTCTTCCATGTCATTAGCTGTGAATATAACGAGTTGTTAAAAATAAACCTTTAAAATAATCAAGTGAAAAACATCTTTAACTATATCATGTAAGGGTTAAATTCTATTGCAACGGTCTCATAAGTAGGTGGTGTTTTATTGTCGGTGTATACTGCCCGTTTTGAGTTTGGGGTTAGACGGTTAGCCGCGGTAATTACCTTTGTTCCATGCTTCTGTTACGGGAGCCTTGATCGTGCACAGCCAGCTTAATGTATTTTAAATGAACGAATCAATTATGTATGAGTGAAAGTATACTATATGAAAATGAAGGGGGTCCGTCCAATTTTTTATCATCAGACGCAATTTTAACACGCCGCTACATTGTTAATTTGTTTACATACACTCGTTTAATTTTCATGTATCTATATTATTAAATAGCGACTCACCCTCGCTTCGCTCGGGTTCGTCTCTGGGTATATAAAAAAAAATATATAACTTCCCTATTTGAATCGGATATTATTCAATTTTTGCATTGATCCTATTTTTTTCTAAAATAAAAGTAGCCTAAGTTACTTCTTATTACACCAGCTATCTGCCAGTAAAAGTCCTGTCAAAATCGATCCAGCCATTTCAGAGATTAGCCGGAACAAACAGACAGACAGATAAAAATTGTAAAAAATGTTGTTTTGGTGTAAATATACATTTAGTAAAAAGCGGTAATTTTAATATCACAAACAGACACTCCAATTTTATTTATCTGTATAGAGTAAAGTTTTGTACTAAGCTTATTTAGTACACGTTTTTTTTAATGAATACACGTATCGCAGACTAATTACGCAGTGGAATGTGGATCAAAGTTTATTTTAGATGTTAGATAAATTTCAAATAAAATGTATTTAATATATTAAAAACCTTTTCACTACATGCTAATAAAATCATTTTTCCAGAGCTTTTTTTTATATGAATAACGGAATTAATATATGTAGAAGCCGAAACCATTATATTGGATTTACATAAAGTTATTGCGTGGGTTGAAGAAGTACCGTTTTCATTTTCCTTCAACGTATTGCGGTGACATGCATATTTAATGAAAAGCAATTTCGTAAGTAATATTGACTAGAAGTATTTATACATTAATAGATTATTTAAATATGTATGTTATATGTAGCTGAGTTAATAGTCTATACTAATATTATAAAGAGGTAAAGTTTGTGAGGTTGTTAGGTTGTAGCCGTTGTAATCTCTAAATCTATTGAACCGATTTAGATGTTTGGTAAGAAAATAGGTTAAGATCCTGGGAAGGACATAGGATACTTTTTATCCCCGAAATCATCCCATAAGGGGGTGAAAATAGGGATGAAAGTTTGTATGGAGAAGCAAGGGTGAGTCGCTAGTGTAAAATAAATTTCATGTTATTATATGTACATTATAAATATATAACGTATTTGTTTGATTTAGGAGTATATTTTAAACATATTATGTTGTTTTTGATATATTCTTAGTTAACATAATCTCAAAGTTACGTCCTTGTACAAAATATTTTGTCCACAACTACTACATCTTTATATGAGTGCGTAAAAGCGTCTCGTGAAAACTGAATCTGTGACATTTTACAATGTATGACGATTCATAGAAAACGTGCTATGCGGCAGTTAAATGGTCATATAAAATTAAATTTCCTCATAGAATACAATAAATTTTTATATTTAAAGGATTCCAGGCATAAAATCCTTAGAAAATTTAATAACATTCTGTAATTTAAAAGCTTTTTTCCCTTTTCTATCATTTCCTTTATTCCCTTTTTAAGATTAGCCTTATTGTCGATGAATATTAAAGATCTTTTAGTATTCACTGGAGGGATATATTTTTCAATGAGCACGTATATATCTCATTTTTATACACAAATGTGTTGTGTAAATCTATTGGGTTTTTGATTAAAATAAAAAAAAAAAACTTCTAGATCTAATATTCAATATCGAATATCTAAAATCGAATTTCGTTCTATAAACAAATGTAATCGTATTTTCTTTAAAAAAGTAATAAAATATATTCTATGTCTATTTTCCACAAACACGCTAACAATATAATATAATACTTTATAATATTATTCACTAAACGCTATGTATCTTCTATCCGCCAGTAAAAGGTCTGTTTAAATTGGACTATCCTTCCGAATTTTCCGCATACAAAGAAATAGAGAAAGTTTTTATATGGCTTAGTTACTGAGGTATAATGACTATAAAGTAGATAATTCGATATCATAGACAAACAATTCAATTTTATTTTAAGGTAATAGACAAAGCAAATTATAATTTTAAACGAATGTTGATTGTTATTTCAAATGTCCATTTTATACAAATTATATGGCACACACATGGGGATGATTGCCTCTGGCGCTCGGACTTAATTTGACGAATGTTATATCCGTACTTTCGTACCTACTAATATTATATATGTAAAAGTGTGTTTATTAATTTGTTTGTTTGTTTGTTTGTTTGTTTGTCCTTCTTTCTAGTCAAAACTGAATGACGGATTGACATGATTTTTGTGTGGAGATAGTTGGAGGGCTGAAGAGTGACAAAGGCTACCTTTTATCGCGGAAGATTATCTCATTCCCACGGGATAACACGTTATAATACAGCCTAAAAAAATATTAATCATCAGAATTACTTGAAACTTGGTATTAATGCTCTTCAATACAATTAAATAAATACGTGTATTAGCATTTTTCGAAATTCATCCCATAAGAGGGTAAAATAGGGGATGAAAATTTGTATGAAACCTACATTTTTAGTTTTTTTGTAGTTTTAGCGCGAGCGAAGCCACGGGTTTTGCTAGTTAAACATAATTAGCACTTCAATTTGTATCATGAATTATGCTTATGACAATTGGACTACGTTTTGACTTTCAGGTAAAATTATTAAAAAAAAACCTTTAATCTAATATAAATATTGGTTTTATCAATATTTAGGTTCTCTCCATAGAAAAATTAGTAGCTTTGATATTTGAGAAAAATCAGACAAAGTAATTGCTTTATCTATCTAAGGATCTTTATCCATGAGCATAGGTATTGACCTATTATAGTATTTTTATTTATTAATTAGATACTGTTCCATATCTCCAGTTTACAAGTATGAAATCACTTTACATAGATTTAGCATCTGGGTAAACGGAAATTTACTCTATGATACTTGGTGCGATAGAATGTCTTTTCGAGCTTTTATTACAACTTGCACTTAATTAGAAAAATATAATATAATAGCGACTTATCCTTGCTTGCCTCGGATTCGCCCCTAGTTATATTTTAACGTAGGTTTCTCAGAGATAAGATATTTTCTCGCAGTAAAAAGTATCCTATATGTTAACCCGGATAACCAGCTGTCATCACACTGAATTTCATCAAAATCTGTCCAATGATTTTCTAGTGATGCGGTCACAGATAGACAGACACTATAGTTTATAATCGAACATAGTTTCGACCTCTGTATAGATAGATAATGACTATTTCAATAAGATTTTCCAAAAAATATTCAATGTACAGATTCGACTTAGAATTTTATTATATGTATAGATTTTAATTACAAATTTTTCTTATTATCATCATAAGTAATGGTTAATTGAACCTCATTTTCTAAAAATGAGGTGACCACGTTGACAAATTTACTGAACAGTAAGGCTTTCTGTTGGAACATTTGGAGCCGCGCCAACTATGTTATTTTACTGAACAATTCGTGTGCTTAATGCGCATTGAGAACATGAATTTACATGACTATTGTCAGTATAAGAAATGAGTGCGTAACCTGGTTTCTTTTGGCGTAACTATACTTTTTATATTGTTATGTTAATCTTTGAAGAATATTATGAAATAAATATTTTAATTTATTTTATTAATTAGAAAATTAGAAGAGAAAATTAGAAGTGTAAGATAATACATATACCTATACAGTTATAATATTCCTGTATTAGTTTGATATAAATAAAACATCCTTTTTTATTTTTACCAATAAAAATATATATTCTTATTCTCTATAAAATACAGCATTATTAAAGTGAAAATTTTGCTCTTTTAACAGCACGAAAATTCACTCCCTTGCATCAAATTAAAAACCAACATTAATCCATACTAATACTATAAATGCGAAAGTAATCTGTCTGTCTGTCTGTCTATCTGTCTGTTACCTTTTCACGCTTAATCTGCTGAACCGATTTAGATAATATTTGGCATGGAGATAGTTTGAGACCCTGGGGAGGACGTAAGATAGTTTTATCCCGGAAATCATCCCTTAAGACGTTGAAAAGGGCGATGAAAGTTAGTATGGGTAATCATTTCTCAAGTAAGGGATATATTTTTTATAATTTTTAAAGTAGGTACTTACTTTTCTATACCTATGTATGTACATATATGTATATAGTTTATTTTAGGCCAACCGTGAAAACGAACCCAGGGGCGAACGCGAGCGAAGCGAGCGTGAGTCGCTAGTTCTGTATAAAAATACTTCTAAATGGCCATTTAAGAATACATGTATATTATCCATAGGTACATAAGTATATACAAATGTTAAATTTTGAAAAAATCAACATACATATAGTACAACAGTGTCGTTAAATTCTAGCACTAAAGCTGTTTTTTGGTTGTTCAAATGTTCAGTACAATTAGATTTTTCTTAACGGCCCCGCTGTGAGCCCAATCGATTTGCCTACACAGACACATTTGGAGTCTCGCCAAGTGTTATTGCATCGAACCCTGCTCGGATATGCCACGCTGATTGCAGGCGTTATGAAAGTACACAGAAGGGACCGCAAAATTTAGCTGTGGCTAGGTTTGCTTAACCTGAACTTTTAACTGCCTAATTTAATTAAAATTATAAACGTTTTATAATTTTATAAAGAAATGCGAAATACGCGATGAAATGAAAATTATATATGACGATGTCACAACCATAGTGATCCAAGCGACATTTTTGTCAAAAGGAACTTTTTGTCATTAACATCCCAAACAAACATATATTTTTCATGCCACACTGATCCAAGTGCTTAAGATGAAAATGTAACTTGGACCACTATGGTTCTAACGTCGTTATATGTCGTTATTCAGTTACTTTTTACGAAAATATTTTAAATAAAGAAAAAGAGATATATCAATTTGAAGCAATCGAACTATAATATAAATAACTGTCAATTATTGTGAGCATGATCTCAGTCGCGGTTACTCAATGCATGTGGACTGAGTATTCTGTATCACAGCGGCTTCTACATTTTAAGCTTACGATGCCTTTCTATAATATCTGTAGCATTTTCGAATTTTAGTAGGTAGCTCAATACCAAATAAAAAAAATAAGAAAAAGCAAAAAGTTTAAAATTTAAGAGTCTATTTTCAATTTTTACTTACAAAATGTAGGAGCACATACATTTTGTATCGCAGTAATTTTTTAATAAGACTGGAACAAATAAATGATAAAGGCATAGCTTCACGCGGAAATCATTCACGACATTTAGAGTACCTATAAGTTTAAGGACCGCAGGATTTAATACCCTTTTCTATAGAACTAGGTACAATGATTGTATTATGTTTTTAGCTTAGAGCGAATGTTTTTGTATGAATCGCATTTCCAAACTCTCTCAATAATAGTACCAATAATAGTTTCAATAGGCAGCAAGAAAAGTCAGAAATCCTAGAAATGTTAAGGAACTAGCAGATACAAAAAATATATTAATTTATGATCTATAAAATTATTAATGTCTACTACTTTTGAAGATTTTAACATCAATGCCCGTGATATTTTTAGAGCACTTCTTATCTAAAAACCCAATGATGCGAAAAAAGGGACGACAAATATTAATAGCTAAGGCGGGTAAATAAAATGGAGAGACCTACTTACGATCGAATGGCGGTATGCCTTTATATACTTTTTATTACTTGTGTGATTTACTTTAAAAACTGTCTTTATGACCTTTATCAATCCTAAAGTTTAAAAACTTTATTATTCGGACTACTTTTATCAGTATGATAGTTTGTAGGTGTGTATTGTTGTCCTTTATGATACGCCTATTGACGGATTTAAATGAAATTTAGTATACAAAGGGATTACATAGGCTTACCTTAACAAACCAAGGGATGTGCCCGAGCGAAGCGAAGGTAAGTCGCTAGTTAGTATTTATGTACATACCTATCCATCAATTAAGCTTTCCTTAATCTGGATTCAGATGTGAGGTTAAAGAGTAAAAAAGAAGTTCACGTTTTGTTCTATACGCGTATGCATGAATTACTGGTATTAAAAAAGCGACAAATTGACATAAGCGTACATGTTCAAATCGTAAATATGTACATATTTCAACTCAGCAAACTCCTTGTTATATCAGGTGATTGCCTCAATTTGATGTCAGAAGGTTCCCGGCAACCTTAGTATCAGATCACAAGTACTACATAATATAGCATTCATTCCCTATGGTAATGTTTGTTAAGTTGCCAGAAAACTCATCACATCGCCTCCCGAAAATATGTCAGTTATTTGACTGTTTGCAAGTTGTAATTGCTTTTCTCGTCCTACATTTGTACGAATATTACAAACTCATATCAAGTTCGCAAATAGGCTTTTCCCACATAAAAGAGGAAAAGTAAAAAATAAAATTAGGAAAAAGTCTGTTTATAAATATGAGATTTATATTTTATGTTGCTGATGCTATGTCATTATTACCTATATGTAGGTTACTGAATAATTGAGGTTGAATCTATACCAATATTATAAAGCTGAAGAGTTTGTTTGTTTGGTTAAAGCTAATCTCAGGAACTACAAATCCGATTTGAAAAATTCATTTTGAATTAGATAGCCCGTTAGCTGAGGAAGGTTATACTTTAGGCTATATATCACCCCGAAAAAATGTACGGTTCCCGTGGGATAGATTTGTTTTTGTCTAGGGACAAACCCGAAGCGATGAGAGGGTGAGTCGCTAGTGGAACATACTTTCTTATTTATCTATCAATATAAATACCATAGAATATAAAGTGTTAGTATATAATCGAGTAGTTTTATAATTACGGAAGTTTGTATGAGTTTATGTTTGTTACTCCTTAATGCTAAAAAGACTGTAGGGATTTGGATGAAATTTAGTATACAGATATATGTACTATGGCGTGAAGTGACATATAGACTACTGTTTGGTATCTAGTAAAACTTATAAATGCATGTTGTTTTGAAATATGTATAAGTGTGAAAAGCAATTGAAGCCTACAAAGTGCGAAGCAAAGGATCGCTAGAAAGCTGCCACAATAAATGTAAACTTTCAAGAAGTCTTACACATTATTTAACAAGTTTCAAAAAGAAACGTCATTATATAAGTAGAAAAAAGAAGAAAGTTTGGTTAAGTCTGGTTTTTCTTATTTTATTTCAAATATAATATTTAAAGTTAGGCTGAATATTATTATTTATTCAAAATAAAAAAAAAAGTATAAAATACTACAAATGAAAGAAATTAAATTCTGTATTATAAACACATGAAAAGTAAATATTATATTTAAAATAAAACCATCTTTTTGATTTTTGGTTCCCGACGTTTCGTATGCTTTACGGCAATAATGGTCACGGGAGAGACTCTCCAAAAGATGTAATTAAAATGGAACGTTTTGACGTACTCATTCTGTTTCGACGTTAAAGAAGGAGAAATAAATAAACAAAGTCAAAGGCAAACTATATCGTATAAAAATAAAAAGTCAAATATACAAATACATTCAAGTAATTTATATGAAAGGTTGCGTTCATAATTATAAAGTAGTAAGTAAGGAAAAGGAAAAAAAGTGATTTTTACCTTTTTCCCTGAATTTTATAACCAATTTTCCTCTTCATAAGAACCTTCCTCGGACTTCAATAAATATTTGAATAAAATATTAGCTGAATCGGTCTAGCCCTTCGCTAGTTTTGCGCTTAGCAACACATTTTTCCATTCATTTTTATTTATAAGTAGAGAGAAGATGCCAAATATTCGCATAAATCTAAGAAAGTATATAAGTATAGTTTAGTCGACACGTTTGGCTCAGTTGGTAGTGACCCTACTTGCTGCGCCAGCGGTTGCGGGTTCGAGTCCCGCTGGGGGCATTCATTTGTGTGATAAGCACAAATGTTTGTACTCCAGTCATGGATGTTTATATTTATAATATGTATGTATTTAAAGTTATATACGTGTAGTGTATCAACTATCTGGTATCCATAACACAGGCCTCGTAGCTTACCTTGGAACTAGATGGTGCGGTATGTTAATGTCCCAACATATTTATTTATTTTATTTATTTATATTAAGAGCAAACATAGTTTACAATATATAATAGTAAACCAGTAGGTAGCATCATAAAAGGAAAAATCTGTGTGCTTTATGGTTCATACATAGTCTATAAAGGAAAGACCGACTATATTTTACTTAAGTGTTGTACGCGTAGCCCCGGTAGAACTAATGACCCGTAATCCTGTTGCTTAAAGTAACTATACAATAGTTTACACTGAATACTTTTTTAAAATTAATGATACTAAAAGATAGACAGTGGTAGCCCAGTGGTAACGCGCTCGCTTGGGAAACTGAGTGAAGTGGGTTCAGATCCCGGGTCTCGCACCTCTGATATATTCATGTGCGAATCATTTCCAACATGATTACCACTTGTCTTACGATAAAGGAAAACATCGTGAGGAAACCTGCATGCCTGAGAGAACCTAGCAAGTTTTTTAAAGACATGTGAAGTCCGCCAACCCGCACTTGGCCAGTGTGGTGGACTATGGTCTGATTCTCCTCGTACTGAAGGGAGGCCCGTGCCCAGCAGCGAGACGATAAAAAGGGCTGAATACATATTAAAATATGTACCTATGTAGTTTTAGTATTTAGATTTTCTTAGGCATCGAAAAATCTTACGGTTAAATTCATTGATTGATTCAATTCAAATCACGACATGTTTATTTTATACATTACATTAAATATTCATACCCAAATTATAATGGTTAGATCCGTTTTGTTGATTCAGTCAGAATTTCTTAACTAGTTTACTACAACAGTATGGAGTAGTTGAGAACACAATCCTCAATAATTATTTTTTATTAGAAAAGAAAGCATAACAATTGATTTCTAATTAAAACAATACACATAAAAATACACGCACATCTTAATTGAGTACCTTAGTTTTTGAGGTCAGTCATAGAGTATTACATGTATATAGGCTAATAATAATAATTGAATCCTTTTAATGTCCCTCTGCTAGACACGTGCCTAAATATATATAGGGCCCATAAGTCCTAACGGGATAAGGCCATATTTCACCACGCTGGCCAAATCTGGATCGGCAGATTTAACATATGCAGGTTGCCTCACAATGTTTTCCTTTACTTTAAACTATACATATAATAATTGTATCTATATACTAGTGGCTCACCCTCGCTTCGCTCGGGGCTCGCCTATAGACAAATAAAAAACAAATCTATCCCACGAGAACCGTTCATTTTTCTGGGGTAAAAGTAGCCTATTTATTATTCTGATGTATGAACTATATTATTGTGAAGTTTCATTAAAATCCAATTAGTAGTTTTTGTGTACTAAGCTGTATAAGTTACTATAGTTTTTTAACTATCCCACGGGAACTCTTAAATTTTCCGGGATAAAAAATATCTAAAATGTTGACCGGGGATATCAGATACCATCATATAAAATTTCATTTAAATCGAACCGACAGTTTTGAAGATTAGCCCGTACAAACAGACAAACAGATAGAGAAACAAAAAAAATAAAAAAAAAAAACAGATTTGTTCTATTTCTCTTCTTACATCCCCGTGACTCGGTTTTTAGCTTTTTTTTCTATGTACAGACATTCGACCTCTACAGTTCTATTATATGTATAGATTTAAGATTTAACCAGCTCATCTCTGTAACCGGCTTTACTAACTTAATAGGTTATAAATGTTTCTAAATACAAGTGTTTCAGTGGTTAATAAAAACAACCGCAACCTCTCTGTTAGCTACACTTTCCATTGTAACCATCAAGACATTTTAAGCAAAATATATATTTAAAAGGGCAAATGAATTACTAATATACATTATTATTAATCCGATAGCTGAATTAATAGTTACTTACAATTAGTATTGTTCATCTAAATAAATAGTTTATATGTATGTAGGTACTGAAACTGTATAATAAAAAAATGTGTGTACCCACTATTGTTTTTATGCTTTTCTCACTTAACCCTAAATTCTAAAAGATCTGATTGCAGAGCTTTTATTTTTGTATTACATATTATCGATTTGTGTAATTTTTACTACCATATATGATACAAGTATGAAAAATAAGACCGCAATGAGAGTAAACTTCTTAAGTTAACAATGTTTCGAGTACGCGAAAGATTGGCGACCACCCAAAGTGTATAAGTACAGAACGAAAGTAGAAAAAAAGATTTTAGTGTGAATTTATACTAACATAGAATAGACCTAGTATCCTAATCTAAATGGCGACGTTTTCTTATTACAATTACTTACGACTGCTTGTTTGTAACACAAATTCTTAATTTTATTTAAATGTTTTAAATATGTTTAACAAACGATGATGTTTGCTATAAATATATAAATTGTTTTTAAATCTAATAAATAATTCTTATGCAAACCTCCCTAAACGTACAGTATTTTTTTGGGAAACAAAATACCTACACAATTAGGTACATTATGTCATCAAATCTTTTCCAGGCATAAGGGTGGAAAAAAAAATGTTTCGAATTTCGTTTGTATTGTCGCTTTATTTAATTTTTAATTTATATTTGCTAGATTTATTTTACATAGCAACCGAAAATTAAAATTTCTTACATTGGCTCCATAATAACACAATCATAAAGGGTAGATATGAAGCCCATTTTGTTCCAACAAAGGTCTCGAATAATGAAAATCGTTACCCGAATATTGGATGAGGTCTAAATTAAAATTGAAATTAGGGTCACCAGATACGGCAAAGCGTGCGTGGGAACGATACACAGTCTATCTTATACTGAGCAATATAACGTTAGGAAAATTGTTTTAAATAATAAAAATATATTTTTTTTAATATCATTTCATATTCAAAACGAACTTATTCTATATAAGGTTTTTGGTTTGGTGATTTATTTATGTGTAAAATATTATTGTAAGATTTTACTCGTAATATAAGGTGAATTTTCAATAAAGCTTTCACACGTTTCTGGGTAAAATAACTCTATTTAGACGATATTGAATTTTATCACATTTCTTTGAAATATCGATGGGGCTTATTTATATGATAGGAATTTATTTTCTATTAACTTGAAGTTTGAAAACTTATTATATAACTATGTGAAATATATTAAATGAGCACTTCGAGTATTTCGATAACGGCTCTAACGATTTGGATCAAATTTAGTATTTGGATAAAAATTTGCTTTTTAACTTTATCTATATGGAAAAAAAAACGTATTTTTATATCTTTTCCGAAAAATACCGAGCAAAACTTGGTCGCCTAGGTACTCACTAAACAATTAAAATAAATATTTAAGCATGGCTCATGACAAAATACGAGGTACAATAATTTCTAATAACCGCCTTCTTAGTACTATAAAGTGTGATATATATATATATATATATATATATATATATATATATATATATGTAGTACACTAGTAAAACGTACCTACAGTAGTAAAACATGCACAATATTACTTTGTTTCCTAAAAATAGAGTGGTTTCTATTTTAAAATTCAAAGATGCTTGCTTCAGAATATTAATACTTCCAAGTATTCTATATACATTAATTTTCGTTAATGTAACGTTAACGAAATGGTAAGAAACTTTGTTAATTTTCATCCGAATAAAAAAAGAAAAGAGGACAACGGCTCATTACAGGAAGCCTTGCCGCGAAGTTATCGTCCTGAAAAAGTTTAATCGACCCTAAAGTATTATCTTTTGTTTGAGAGAAAACGCTCGCAGCATTTCTTAAGCCCGCAACATCGCGTTTCATTCCTGTAACATTTTTGCAAGTCCAAATTTTTCATTACTTCAAAGGAATAGGTACTTAATATTCATTAAACTTTATAAATCCTACAGTCTCAACAAGTGATTGTATACAATATCGTTTTCTTAATGGGTGTTTTCCTATCCTTGGCAAGTATTAACGGCATTCTATATTTTTGTTGTTTTTGTTTAAGCGTTAATTTTTGGTGTATTCTGCTTCACAGCTATGATGTTATTTGATATATATATATATATATATATATATATATATATATATATATATATATATTATATACACACACACAATGCTTTCGTCTGCATATTCGTTAGTCTGCAAAGACAAAAAATATCTTCTCCACTCTTAGCGCTTGCGAAAGCCCCGCTTGAATCCATACAGCCGATTTAGAGATTAACGGACTCAAATAAGTACATAGCCAGACAATATAATACTTTCAATGTAAGCTTTGGTATCGAAAAATAACCCTATATGAGCTATATAACCGTATATAGCTAATAATTCAAAAAGGAAGAGGTTCTCAATTTGGTATAGGTGTTTGTTTCTTATGTATATTATGCGATATGTTCACTGATAACTAATGACGATTTTAATGGACTACCGGCAAAATGAAAATCGATTTCATATTTAAAGAATTATACATTATACACACATACAAATATGAATAAAGCTTCACGTTGAGTCCCAATAATCACAGAGAGTCTTCAATGATAGATGAGTACCGAGTTCTCGGAATATTCTTCCAGTATACCTCTTAAGGAATGCTGTACGGAGAAGAAGAAATTTTACTCGCAATATATATTTACAGCTCAGCAAGGATTCAATTTTATACTTTTTAAATTTAAGACGCTTATATATTTCTTGGAAATTGCTGTTAAATAATTGTCAGGAAAAATGAGAAATACTTTACGGGAATATATATATATATATATATATATATATATATATATATATATATATATATATATATATATATCCCTCAGAAACAGATTACAGGTTTTGAAATTATTACGTAAAAGATAAAAATTAATATGAGAATCTTATTTTTTTTTTTAATATTTAAAATCTTACGGTTTTCGCCCAGATAATTTTACGTATAACATTTTATGACATGTTTTAATCTACTCCTAATTATGGGAATATTAGTTTGTTTGCCAAGTGATTATATTAAAGGAAGCAAATGGGCCGAGATTATGGTGTATAAAAGCTTCCTCGAGCGTTGGCGAAACAAAGACAAAAATAAATTAGATATACACAGCAAGTGGTCTGTTTTTCCCTAATACATAGACTTTCAAATCTTTATATAAGCTTATATTATTATTTGATTATTTATTTTATAATCATTCTGGATTTAATGTCAATAAATTCTGCGGTATTACCAAATTATCAACCATTCAGCCTTGAGATTTTTTGAAGTTAGAATACGTTAAAATTTTTATTTTTATGATCGAATTATAATAGTTTTATTTCAATAAATTTTACATTAGACGATGAAAATACAAGCAAGATATGATTAATACAATACCTACACTTCGTTTAAATATAAATATTATTATAACCTCTTATTATATAATCTATACATATAATAAAATTGTAACTAAGCCGAATCTGTACATTAAATATTTTTTGGAAAATCTTGTTGAAATAGTCATTATTATCGATACAGAGGCCAAATCTATAGTTTTTAGAATTTTTGTCCGTCTGTCTGTCTGTCTGTTACCGCATCACGGAAAAACCACTGGAGGGATTTTGATGAAATGTGGTATGATGATAGCTAGTTATCCGGGTCAACATATAGGATACTTTTTATTGCGGGAATATATCAGATGATCAGAGATGATCTGAGAAATCTATACTAAGCATCAAAACGTAAGTAGGGACAAACCCGAGCGGAGCGAGGGTGAGTCGCTAGTATATGATAATATAATATGATAATAAATTGAAGTAGCAAATAAATGGTAAGACTTATATAATATTTGTATTATGTTGCTATTATTTATAGTAGCACTTTGTATAAAAAATATTGAAAGGAAAAACTAAGAAGGGGAAAATTATACTTTATTACAGTTTAATTAGCAAAAAGGAAATACTACTCTATTCTTTCACACTAATATTATTATAAATGTGAAAGTGTGTTTGTTTGTTTGTCCTTCTTTCACGTCAAAACAGATAATAGATTGGCGTGATTTTTTTGTGGAGATAGTTGGAGGGCTGGAGAGTGACAAAGGCTACTGTTTTCCCCGGGAGACTATCTCATTCCCACGGGAAAATACGTTTTAATACAACTTACAACAATTCAACATACCTATATATTGTATAATATATGTCTATCTATTCCATACTAACCGTTAAAATGTACATAGGGAAGATACAACCCGAGCAAAGTAAGTGTGAGACACTAGTAATTGTATAATTTCCAATAGCTAAGGGCGATTTATTTGTTTACGCCTCCGTGAGTTCGCAAGGGAACTAGGACAAACTGAGGGAGTATTTCCTAAGAATATCCAATTAGAAACGAGGGACACAAGTATTAATGAGGTTCGTAGTTTTGCTTCGTTTGTGCTTCGATGCCCGTTCTTGTACGTTTTTGTTTTTTTATATAATCACGCATATTTTTAGTAATCTGCGATCGCTTTATATTATAGTTTTTGTTTACGCATTAATGCAAGCTTTTTAACAAACAAGCAGTTTGATAAAAATATAGGTGACTAGCGACTCTCTCTCGCTTCGCTCGGGTTCGTCCCTAGGTTGCTTCCCAAAACAAAATTAATTAATTAATTTGGTTTTAATTTTTTTTAGTAGGACCCTATTTTTTTTTCTAAAATAAGAGAAGCCTCCTTATTACATCACCTATCTGCCAGTGAAAGTCCCGTCAAAATCGGTCCAGCCATTTCAGAGATTAGACGGAACAAACAGACAGACAGATAGATAAAAATTGTAAAAAATGTTGTTTTGGTATATGTACCGTGTATTCACCCATACGCATTTAGTAAAAAGTGATTATTTTAATATTACAAACAGACACTTCAATTTTATTTATCTGTATAGATTTTGTTTATGCATTAGTGCAAGCTTTTTAACAAACAAGCAGTTTGTTAAAAATATAGGTGATTTTGCTATGTATCATTACTTTAATTGAAGGTTATCTTATCAAATTAAATTATTTATTTGAAATTATTATTTATATGAAATGTTTGTTTTCTTTGATAGTATAGAACTTTTATTTTCGATGAAAGTGGATTGGTCTCGCTTCTATAAAGGCTTTCTTAATATTATTGCAAAATGAAAAAGTTTTTACAACCTGAGGACATTTCGTATATTATATGTATTTTCTAATTTGAAATATTACCAGTCGAACTTTATTCTTGGTATTGTGTACATTTTGATAAATATGTAACGTTTATATTTTTATCCAATACCAAATATTTTTGATATAAAACATATTTTATTTTATGAAGAGGTTACGAATACTATGAATACGTAAAGATACTTAAACTTGTTCTTTAAGGAACTCAATCTTAATATAGCATAGCTCACTTAGTCTTTATTATGATGAATCGAATTTTTCATATAATCGGATCTGATAATCTACATAAAGTAATTTTGCCATAAGTTCTTTTGAAGATTGATGATAGCGTTGACAAAAATCAATACGTACATTGTTTAAATAAAAAAATAGGTTACAGAGCATTAGTTCCAATTTATCAATAAATAGACATCGAGGTTATTCTATACGCGTTTTAATTTTACTGAGTGCTTAAAATAACAATTATTAGTAAAAAAAATAAACATAATATTTATTAAATCATTTTTTCGGATTTTAACGGTTAGTATAGATTTCTCAAAGTTGAGATATTTTCCCGCAGTAAAAGTATCCTATATGTTGACCCGGATAACTAGCTATCGTCATACCAAATTTCATCAAAATCTGTCCAGTGGTTTTCTCGTGACGCGGTCAAAGACAGACAGACAGACAAACAAAAATTCTAAAAACTGGAGATACGGCCTCTGTATCGTAAAAAATGACTATTTTGATAAGATTTTCCAAAAAATATTTAAGGTACAGATTCGACTCAGAACGTTTGGCTCAGTTTGTAGTGGCCCTACTAGCTGTATCAGTGGTCGCGGGTTCGAGTCCCGCTGGGGGCATTCATTTGTATGATGAGCACGAATGTTTGTTCTGCAGTCATGGGTGTTTATATTTATAATATATATATTTAAAGTTATATATGTGTAGTGTATGAACTATCTGGTATCTAGCTTACCATGGAACTAGATGGTGCCGTGTGTTAATGTCCCAACATATATGCTTATTTATTATTTAAATTTATTATATGTATAGATTTAGAAGTAAAATCCTTACTTTTAAAATATTTCTTTGCGAAGCAAGATCAATTTGCACTTACCAAAATAGATTTACGAAGGACATTTTTAGCTATAATGAGTTTAGACTTGTATGACATTTGAAACCCTCATTGGGGGCTTAAAGCTAAATGAACAGTGTAAGATGACCTTCGTGATAACCATTTTAACCTGTTACCTTTACGCCTACAACGTCATGGCTGGATGACCTTTTGCAAATCCCGGTCATTTGTATTGATTTGCGGATATATCTTCATATTGCCTGCAGTAATTATAATCACTTTGTAACGTCGACCTGGTTTAATAAATGGAATAAAAGTTATCTCTAATAATAATATAACTTTCCATAATTTTATATAATAGATCTATAAGCAAACTGTAAATTTAACACTAACAATACTTTCCAAGTTTAATATTAGCAAAAACATTTAAAAATATCGAATACAAAATTTTCATCTGAAAAGATAGGACAGATTGATGCTGTATCATGATCCAACTGTTGACAGTTGCGCCATTCCCTTTGTAGTCAAAATCGAGTGGGCGGAACAAAGAAATTCAGAAAACACCGAGTTGATTTTACCAAAAAGAAACTAATAAATATATTTCAGTAACTTTGTGTAATAATAAATTACTCAAGCGAATAGTTCGTAACTTACCTATGCCATAATGATCAAAGAATATTAAAAAATACAATGTTACTTTTACAAAACAAAACAAAAAAAAATCCAGTTTTTTTCAAATCAACATTAATTTAAAATACCTAGTTTTTATGAGTCAAGTTTTCTTATTAAAAAATTAAACTTTCATATTATAAGTTAAATTTCCACCTCTTAAACTTACTGGTTTTGGCCTTTACTAAATTCTAACTTTTAAAAACTGTAATGGAGTCATGTAATAAAAATTAGTTTAATTAAGACCTGAAGTTTTAGACAAACTAGACCATTTCTTTTTTAATTAATGTTAAATTTTTAACTAAATTACAAAATAATATAATTGAAATAATTGAAATTATAATATATAGCGACTCACCCTCGCTTCGCTTTGGGTTCGTCCCTAGACCGAAACAAATCTATCCCACGGGAACCGTACATTTTTCTGAGATGATATATAGCCTAAAGCCTTCCTCGATAAATGGACTATCCAACACAAAAAGAAATTTTCAATTTCATCCAGTAGTTCCTGAGATAAGCGCGTTCAACCAAACAAACAAAAAAACAAATTCTTCAGCTTTATAATATTAGTATAGATTTTTGAGAAAAATGTTTAACGTTGTGTACTTAGACTGTCTACAATAGCTCCTTATATAATGTAAAAAAATAGGTTCCGCTTATACAAGTAAAATTTATTGAAAATGTTTGTGAAAAACAAATATTATAAGCATTAAGTGGTTTGCTCCAGATATGATGACTAATGGTAGCAATGCTTTGACAAGGTCAAACAATGGGCCTGCAAATAAATAAACGTGACTGTTCGTCCATTAGGCTAAATTTATTGTCCAATTGGGCAGTTGTTAGATGAATTTGGAGGCTACAAAAGATTTATTGTGATAGTTAAGCTTTTTCCGATCGCCCCGATGAATGCCCAGACTTGTTTATTTTAGTTCAAATGTATTATCTATTCTAATATTATAAAGAGGAAAAAATAGTTTTTTTGTTTGTTTGTTTGTATGGAATAGGTTCCGAAACTACTGAACCGATTTAGATGAAATTTGTTAAGAATATAGTTTGAGACCTTGGATATAGAGGAGACATAGCATAGTTTTTATCCCGGAAATTTATACCTTAAGGGGGTGAAAGTTAGTATGGGGAACCAACCTAGGGACGAACCCGAGCGAAGCCAGGGTGAGTCGCTAGTACATTATAATTCACGCAATACAAAATTTACTTAAATAGTAGATATTAATCATCACACAATGACATGAAGGTGAATGGCAGTGGTAGCCAAGTTGTAACGCACTTGCTAGAGAAACATGATGACGCTAATAGTCCAGACAAATAAGGTCTGAAATCAAAATGTTGACACTCAACTTTGCATTTTTGATATAATGTAGTTTTAATGATACAAAAACAATTTCTAAAGGTTTTCGTGTCCGCAATCCCCGCCAAGGGTCCAAAATAAATTGTTAAAAGTGTTTTTTCGTAATTACTCGAAAACGGTAAAAATTAAACAAAAAAGTTTTAGTAAAAATGTGTAAGACTTAAAATTTTGCATAAAAAAGATTTCATGACTTGTTTTCCTCCGGTCAAAATTAACCGAGTTAGGGAGGTTTTTAGACCGATCGGAATTCGTTTTTTATTTAAAAGAAAAAATTTAATTAAACCCTGAAGTTTTATGATTTTAAAACATTAGCAGGTACCTATATAAGGAATAGAAATTCGTAAAATGCCCCCTAAAAGCGCCTACATTAAAAGCACTGAATATAACATATATACACTTATTCTGATATAAATATCATTAAATATCGCACTCAATCAGCATTTCACTAATGGTTTTTAATGCATATTATTATAGAATCAGTTTAAAGATTAGATTAAAGTAAATTCAAACTATATTTATCTCTTTGTAGAGTGAGTAGCACAGTAAAACGTTCCGAATAAGCAAAGGGTATCCAATAAACCAATCACCCAAAGCTGCAACAATATAGAGGAGCTTATTCATTATACATACATGTGTACATTGACTTGCTATGTGCCAAACTGAACGATCAGTTCGGTTGAGAGTTACGTTGTTGACTTCTATTGTTTCTACAGTTGCAAGAGGATTATTTTACATTTTATCGTCTATTGAAAGGAATATCTTTTTAGTTATTTATATAATTTCATATGAAAGTATTTGTAGTAAACTAAAACGATTTGAATAAAATATAAATTTAAATAATTTACAGTATTTTTATCTATATTACAAAGGAAAGGGTTAATTTTTTCCATTTCGGAGAAAAAGTCAGGTAGAGGTTTAGTAAGAAATACATTATAATATACAATGAGATTATAAAAGAATAACATCATTGATAATATACATAAATTTGTATGTGTGTATGTATCTCCTCTTTTTTGAAGTTAATCTTATATACATATCTATTCTCTTGACATAAAGAAATAATCTGGTACGCTTTCTTCTCACAATTTGTTTGAAAATTCGTAGGCGTACATAGCATCGATCGTAACCTCTGGCATTAACAGAAAGACAGTGTTCACCGCCCGGACTCGTCAGACGCCAGAAATCTTTGTGCCATAAACATTTGTTATATGCTATTAAGGAAAACAATATATTTGGTGACTTTTCATATTTTTAATTGCTACGAGAATAGATTTGAGTAAACATTAATTGTGCAAATAGATATTAATAGAAGTGGTATTTATATATTGTACTCAATACAATCAATTAGACAGATGAAAGTTTGTTTTACACATATAATACTCGTATACGTTATATTATGTAGACAAAGCCTGACCTCTATGATATAATAATCGAAACAAATAAAAAATATTACTACTAACGTGTTGAATTATTAGTTTCTAGTCTAGGGTTTGAAAACGTTGAGTTCATATAAACAATTAACATACATGTATTATTGAATATCATTTTTAACTAACGGCTCACCCTCGTTTCGTTCGGGTTCGCCTGTAGACAAACAATAACAAATCTATCCCACGGGAACCATACATTTTTCTGGGATAAAAAGTTGCCTATTTGTTATTTTGATGTACGAACTATATTAAAGATACATTAAAATCCAATCAGTAGTTTTTGTGTACTAAGCTGTATAGGTTACTATAGTTTTTTAACTATCCCACGGGAACTCTTTAATTTTTCGGGATGAAAAGTATCTAAAATGTTGATTGGGGATATAAGGTACGACCATGCAAAATTTCATTTAAATCGGTCCAACAGTTTTGGAGATTAACCCATACAAACAAACAAACAGACAGAGAAACAAAAAAATTGAAAAAAAAACTGGATTTATTCTATTTCTCTTCTTACATCCCCCTGACTCAGTTTTTAGCATTTTTTTCTATGTACAGACATTTGATCTCTATAGTTTTATTATATGTATAGATGAGTATGTGAGTAATAAATCATAAAAGAAAATATATTTCTTCATTTATTAACACAAACTTTATTCTAAAGACAAATACGTAAAAGAAATCTTTTCATTAGCCAAATTTTGAATAAGAGGTAACTTGAATCAGTAGGCATACAAAGTTGCAAGAGTACGTCAGCAATAGAAATGACCAAAATAGCACAATTCCATACAAACCAGCTGGCGATGGCAATATTACTATACTTTATAGGGAAGATTCGCAAATGTAGGTCACGCACACAGTAACAAAACTCACACAGCTATAAAAGGGTGTTGTACGCAGACGCGTAGGATACCTGGCTTTTAGGATGGGCGTGAAAACGTACTCTAGTAGTAAATGTATTGTAGTATTTAACGTTGAAATTTAATGTTTTATGTATAACAGTGATCTTTTTATTTTTAGCTATCGAGTACATGGTGGGTTTAAAGGGTATAGTCCGCTGTGATCCTGTCACTTTTTAAGAGAATAGCATTAATAAATGTAGCCCTACGCGTGTATTAATAGTCAAACCTTAAAAGATTCCAACAAAATAAATGTTAGTTTCATATACTACCTCTGTGGTGTTGTGGCTAGCATGTACGGCTGCACATCCGGAGGTCCTGGGCTCGAGTCCCGGTTCGTTATTGAGTCTTTTTGTTTAGTAAGCCTCAGTAACAGCCCGGAGTTGGGAAGTTGGCGGTTTTTCACCCCCGTCCCTCGGAGAGCACGTAAAGCCGTCGGTTCTGCGCCTTATTTCCCACTGGTCGTGTCGAGTAGTCGTCTCACCAGAGTATGAGAGTGACAGGAATAGAGAGTGCACTTGTGTCTGCGCGTACACTTGTGCACTATCATATCTGCTGCGCAGTTGACTGTTCTCAATGAGATTGGCCGCCGTGGCCGGAATCTGTCAGGAGCACTTATTCGTTTCATATATTATGTAATAGATTTTTCTTTATTAAAAATATTTTATACCACACACTTATAATAAGTAACATTAAGAAACTACTAATTTATTATAATATACAAACTTTGAATACAGAGTACTAATGTAAAAATCCAGTAAACTTACAATAACAATTAGGGGCAATACACCTCCAGTGTCGGTTTACTTGAACAAACCTAAAAGTTTATGATATATTTACATATTAATATGTATGTATGTATGTACCATGTGTGATGAATCGAATCAAATTATAATATTATTTCGAAAATAAATGTGACAAGACTTCGAGACTACTTATTTGTGGATGTATTACTTTCTTGGTACGAAAAAAAATATCACTGTGAGTGATGTGACAGAAAATTGATCAAAATATCGTAGATACCATAACGTGTTAAAAGCGATGAAGTAACAAACGACCTTTACTAGTTTTTTAAATTTAAACTATTGAGATTAATGTAATGAATTCAGAAGAACTTATTATATTGTTTATATTACGGTTTTAAATAAGGAATAGATAATAAACTATCAGTTGTGTGAATAATTAAAGGTACTCGAATAACTTCAGACAGCAAAAATCATAGCGCTTACTCTACTTTGTAATATAGCAAAAGTTTAGTATAAAGAACAAATGTAATACAAATCATTTGTACCTAATGCGTTTAACATTCAATTTAAACGCAAAGGAATTTGAAATAGATTGAACGGGGAATAAATAGGAGGCAATCAAATCTCGCTTCGACTTCCGCGTGCTCTCGCTAACCGACTTCCTTCTATATTATTCCACCTTCTTGAATTATTATGCCATTATGAACTTCTTTTTTATTACGATATAATATGATTTTTTAATTTATTTTTTATTTGCAGAATGTTTAGGTAAAACTGATAAGCTATAGTTGATTATTAAGTAATTTTATAATATAAATAATTTTGCTTTGCTATTTCCTACACCTAAAGGTTGCCTGGAAGAAATCACTGTTTTAGCGATAAGGCCGCCTCTTGTGCATTTTCCTACTACTATATTGTTCTTTTTTTTTATTTCTTCCTCTTTTGTGTCATGTGTGTGCAATAAAGAGTTATCATTATTATATTATATTATATATTATAATCAATATAATATTATGGATAAACTCACGAATAGCCAATACCTTCGATTTATCTGAATTTTGGTATTCATATCGATTTCGACGCGCTGATAACGGCCATGATATTCAAATTTTACTTTCAAGGTCAAATCTAAGAAAAATCGATTTTTTTAAAACATTTTTCGCGTTTATTGCGATAAATATTGATTTTACAGAAAAAAAATGTTTGCTACATTTTCATATACAGCCAATATTATAATCCTGCACATCATGAGGGTAGAGCACATAAATTGCAAATATTTTTTTATTATCATTTTTTTACTCTTTTAAACCACAAATCAGGGGGAAAAGCATCTTAAAATCAAAAACATTTTTTTTATGACTGTAACAGTTTCATCAGGAACATAATTTACTCCCGACATACTGATGCAGTTTGCTATTTATTCGTAATGGAGTATTATGAACGGCGAGGGTAGGATAAAGCAAAACAATGTATAAACATTTACAATCATAAAAATACTTACGCAAGGAAGAAGACAAACACATGAAAATGTGTAATCAGTTTAATTAGTACGAGTTTTCGAGTATGCGAAGTAGGTAATGGCTGGACTAATGTTTCTAGTCCAAGCAAATTATAATAAAAATACACGAAGAAATAAAAACAAGGTTTAAAAGCTAAAGTAAGCTAAAGTTAAGACAAGCTTTTACATTTAATATTTTTGCATATGAAGTAATTTAAATAGTTCAAAAAGCACTTAAGTATAACAGTTATACTTAATATAAGAGAACTTGGTATTTTTCAAATTATTAAATCTGCTTAACTGCTAACAAAGTTTATAACTTTATGTTTATAAAGTGGAATATCTTACTGTCAAGGGTAGCCAAAGTTTTTAGAATATTTTGGACATGTTTATTGTTCATAGCTGTATCTCGCCGCGAGATAGCGTTGCAGCGCATGATATGAAAGATAATGTATGCATACGTGTTTGTAGCACGTTTGTTTTCGATCGAAGGATCGAAGTTATTTTTGAGACTATCTTTTATATTCAATATTTATATAATAACATTATACCTATTGAATTCACCTTTTAGTATAAAAATAGTTCTGATTTTATATTAGGATACCATAACAGTAGTCGTTGAGATTACGGTTATGAGCACGAATGTTTGTACTCAAGTCATGGGTGTTTATATTAATATTTATAATATGTATGTATTTAAAAGTTATATATGTGTAATGTATCAACTATCTGGTATCCATAACACAAGCCTCGTAGCATATCATGGAAATAGATCGCGCTGTGTGTTCATGTCCCAATATATTTATTTATTTATTTTATCTATTCGATAAGACTCAGCACGATATGCTATACTAATGCCACAGAAGTGAATAACAAAGTTAAATAATCTGTCACACTACAGTCTGTAACATCACATTCATTTTATCTCTTTTTAACATCCTTTATGCTTTAAGAGAATACTGTAACTTTATCCTGACTGCTTACAATTACGGGTGCCAAATTTTCTAAGATTAACCCCTCGAGGACCGCGTACCTACACGTCGGCGTGTACGATAATAATTGAATTCTCGGAAATTCGCACGGATTTCTAAGAAATTATCCTGGAGAGACTACAGGCGAGAATTATAGTTTCGCCCTTCCGAAACCAGCCTTCTCTCTGATTTAACATTCTTAAGTATTGGTCGGTGGTCCTTGTAATAAGAATCATGTACAACCGAAAATAGATCAAGCGCAGATTCGATATTCGAGGTAGACTTTGGTCGAGGCACTGGGGTTTATATTCACCACTTTATTCTAAGCTGCTTTGAAGAATGTCTCGACAGTAAAATTCAATTACTCTAAAGCTTGTATACCATACCTGTACTATATGAGAGTAAAAATGCAGTGGTAGCCCAGTGGTAAAGCGCTCTCTTGAAAAAATAAGTGAAGCGGCTTCAAATATGAATCTAGCACCTCTGATATTCTCATGTGAAAATTACTTTCAACGTGATAACCAGTTTTCGAAAGACATGGGAAGTCCGCCAACCCGCATTTAGTCCTCGTAGTCGTCTATAACCTAATTTACTTCACATTGAAGGGAGGTTTGTGCCCAGCAGCGGGTCGTTCACGTGTTGAGAGGCGCATACACACCCCTGTGTAATTTAACAATTGATTTCCCGGAAATTCGCACGGAGGCGTTAAAAAGAATAAAAACTATATAAGTTAGCAAATAAACCAGTGAATGAAACAAACCAGGCGATTATCATTTCAGTAGGTATACCGTTTTGGAATTCTTTAATACATTATGATATACATTTCAATTTACTTAAAGAAATTGTTGTTTCAAGTGAAACGAAAACACTGAATTTAAACAACAAACTACGTTCCCAATCTTGACGTGTTTATCTGGGAGCTTCCGCAATGTATCCAGAATTTTCGAGAAAGATAACCTATTTCGTAAATATATGATACATGACATACATAATGGTTCTAGAGGTTGTGTAGAAATCTTTTGTGTGTTTTGACATGCTTTGTTTAGAGCCGCTGCCCCAATTTCATGACACCGTTTTAAATGCATACCTGCATATAACGCGATCTAAAGTGGCGTTAAGTCTTTTAACTCGTTTCAAAGTTATGCGGGCTGTCAAGATTAGAACACCCCAGTTATGTTACTCAAAGAACGGAAAAGCTGTATGGCGACACAATTTCTAAGTTAATGTAAGGAGTATATTACAAACCTTTTTATAGGATTAAATATATTTTTTTTATATTGTTATTTGTTTTTTTTTATTGGTAAATATTTTAGGACTCTGTAATCCATCGGACATAAAGTAATCATATACGCCCTGTATATGATTACTTTATAGCGTTAACCATAAATCCTTTAAGGTAATGATTATAAATCTGATTTTATAACGTTTAAATTCGATATAACTTAAAAATGAAAATTGTAGAAAGAAGTGTAAAAGTCTTACGTGATCTATGTTTACTTTGAAAATGAAAAACTAAAAAATATTTTTGTGATGTTTTATATTATTTTGAAAATGTAAAGTTAGCAACAAATCAAACAACGAAACAAGGGGTGTAAAAGTGGGCGTGGAGTGCAGGGTGTTCGTAAAGTGCAAAGGTGCAATCAATGTTTCTATTTATAGCGAGCCCGGGCAAATTTCTACCAGTGAATGTCGATCCGTTATCACATGTGAAATTATAACAATCGTATGTAAATTAAAAAAAAAAAGTACTATTTTTTTCCCGCTTGGAAGCACTTTATTAAAAAGTAACGTATGTGGTAAATGGTAATCCAAGCTTATAATATGTATGTAGTACTGCCATTTCGAATTATCATCATCATTCAAAACCATTAAGCCACGTAAAAGATTAACAAACACTTTTTCTTACTCCTAAAAACTTTTGCATTTATAATAGACTAGCGATCACCCTCGCTTTGCTTCGGGTTCGTCCCTAGACAAAAACAAACCTATCCCACGGGAACTGTAGGTTTTTTCGGGATACAAAGTAGCCCATGTACTATTCCAGACTATAATCTATCTCTGTATCAAATTTCATCTAGATCCGTTTAGCCGTTCTGGCGTCAAAGAGTAACAAACATTCATCCACCCATCCTCCCAAACTCACATTTATAATATTAAGTATGGAGTATTAAGTGAGTGTTCAAGTATGAGATAATTTAGAAATTAAATATTGATTGATATAGCACCTATCATTGTAAAACAATTTCAAAATCTAGATTGTTATTAAATCGGAAGGAGTAGATACATAGAATAAGTTACTTTTACTTCAATCTACTTTATTGGCGCAACCTTATCTATCCCTCAATCTAATTTATATCAAAGTACAATTCAATTCAATAATTTATTTTATCACTTCTAGGCGTGCCAATTGAGAACAATATAGACTACTAGATAGAGACTAGTGCTATACTCGTTAGTATCAAATGTAATTACTGTTTAGATTTTCTGTCCCACTTATAACCACTAACCGCATACAACGAATCTCGATAATTCGACACGATTTTAAAGCCCTCTAAATGTCAGAGTGCCTCCCGAGCTCGGAACCAATTTGCAAGCGAACAAACTACGTCATATCCTGACTATCTGTCCTGCTCTACGATCCCTGGGAAACCTAGAAACCTGCACAATTCGAGGACGAAAGACTTATAATATTGAGCTTTACCGCGTATAGAATAAGGTATATGGTTGTTCTTCACTCTTTATAACGTTATTCGTATGACCTGTTGCATCGACGTCATCATATGGATAAATAATCAATACAAAGTGTTTGTAGGAAGTTGAATTTGAGAAGGTGAATAAAGTAAAAAGATTTTGTGTAATGGACCTATATTTTTTTTTATATTCTATTGTCCACAGATAGTAATATTTTTAAAATATTTGTAGCAAAAAAATAGAAATAATAAATTTAGTAGGTACAACCTAGTGATATCATTTAAAATTTAGAAACAAAACTACTCCTTCAGCAAGGAGGTTTAATAATTTACTTGTTTAGTTTGTTTAGCTTCATCTAAAGAACATAAACAATAACTTGAGGCTGGTCTGTGAAATATATCGTCTAAACATTTGTTTAGTGAATTGTTTATGAAATAACTTTGTCAAGTATTAAATTAACTAACTATAACTATGTTGGGACATTAACACACAGCACCATCTAGTTCCATGGTAAGCTACGAAGCCTGTGTTATGGATTCCAGATAGCTGATACACTACACATAATATAACTTTAAATACATACATAATATAAATATAAACATCCATGACTGGAGTACAAACATTCGTGCTCGTCACACAAACGAATGCCCCCAGAGGGACTCGAACCCACGACCGCTTGCGCAGAAAGTAGGGTCACTACAAACTGAGCCAAACGTGCCGTCAGTTACAGTGGACGTGCAAATTATCTAAATAAAGAAGTAAAAACTTTTATATATGTAGGTACGTATACATAGTTATTAGGTTGTCACGTTTTTGTGCTGGGACTGATTGGTATTAGGTATAGCTTAATTCAAATGTACACGATTATTTAAAAGTAAACTAAGTTGACATAAAGAAGATTACGAAACATTATTTAATTGAGGTTAACTTTTGAACAGTTTTGATAGGCAATATAGGTACTCGTACCGTAACACACTTCATTCGATGCAAGTGCCCCAGCCAGCGCAATCTTCGTTGTTTGAGGAGACCGGTTACGCTAGGCAGCTGTGCAGACTTCAGCACTTCTTCATTTGTCACACGATCCTTCCATGAGATGCCCAAAATACTACGAAGACAGCGCATGTGGAAAGCGTTTAATCGTCTCTCTTGTCGAGTATACGATGTCCATGTCTCAGCTCCGTACAGGAGAATACTCAAAATGCACGCTTGATACACGATAATCTTGGTCTTTATTGTCAGGTGTTTGTTGTCCCATACTCTTGTGCTAAGCTTCCCGAACATCGTAGCCGCCCTGCCAATGCGGACGTTAATCTCTCCGTCTAGGGAAAGATTACAAGACACGGTCGACCCTAGGTAGCAGAAGCTTTCAACAACTTCTAAAGGTGCACCGTTCAGCCAAATGACTGGCTTTACCGTGCAGCCTTGCGCTAGTATGACAGTCTTATTAGTATTTATGGACATGTTAAACAGTGTACACGCTTTCGCAAATTTGTTCACTGTGTCCTGGAGTTCGCCTGGAGTAGCAGCAACAAAAGCTGCGTCGTCAGCAAATAAAAGGGAATCAATAAACTGGTCCTTGCGATGACGTTTGGACTTTAAAAGAGATATGTTGTACAGCTTACCGTCTTCTCTCGTGTGTATGTGTATACCTTGCCTGGCTTCACCAAAAGCGACTCGTAAAAGAAGCGAAAAAAATATGCCAAACAGTGTAGGTGCCAAGACACAGCCCTGTCGCACTCCTCTCTTCATGTCAAATGGTTTCGATGTATCCCCATTGTAGATAACTGAACCTTTCATGTTGTGGTGGAACGACTTAATGAGAGATAGAAGCTTTGGTGGACATCCTATTTTCTCCAAAATTGAGTAAAGACCTTCTCTGCTGACAGAGTCGAAGGCTTTGTTAAGGTCCACAAATGCAACGTACAACGGCGACTGATGCTCTCTGGACTTTTCCTGAAGTTGACGAAGAGTGAAAATCATATCCGTCGTAGAACGTTGTGCACGAAAGCCGCACTGAGCCTCAGGATAGACACGATCTGCTAACTTTTGCAGCTTCATTAGAATTATTCGACCGAATAATTTACCAGCTATACTGAGGAGTGAAATGCCGCGATAGTTGTTGCAATCACCGCGGTCGCCTTTCCCTTTATACAGAGTGATAATATTAGCATCTCGCATTTCCTGAGGTACACTTGTTTCAGCCCAACATTTCAAGAATAGATTAAACAGAACAGGAGCTATGCATCGTATCTTGACTATTTCACTTAAAATACCATCAGCGCCTGGGCTTTTGCCTCGCTTGAGCTGGTTAATAGCGACGTGAAATTCTTCTATAGTAGGAATTTCGTCGAGCTCTGCCAAAATAGGCAAATCAGGAATCAGTTGTAGTGCCTCGGGTGAGATGTTAATCGACTGAGAGTAAAGTCCGCTATAATGTTCCACCCATCGACAAAGCTGGCGACTTTTGTCAGTTATAATAGTTCCATCTGACTCCTTAAGAGGCGCTAATTTCATTGGAACAGGCCCTAGTGCTTTTTTGATGTATTCATACATTCCGCCAAAATTCCCTCTAGATGCGCAAGATTGAATGTTCTTACAAATATTGGTCCAGTACAAGTTTGCAAACCTTCTCGTTTGCCAAGGCAGGTCCTCCTCGGTGAATTAGCACACGCCAAGCGACCAGTCGGTCGCCCTTTGTTGAGGTTTAAAGACAGCGTTAAACGCGATATGTCTAGCTTCAATATAGAAGTAGCTACCTGGGAGGAAGTTGCAGAAGACCGAGCCCGTTGGAGAAAGTTATATACGGACGGTGTAAAGGTGCACGACCGCGCTTGGTTAAATAGCTTAGCCCGTAAACGCGCATGCAGACATCAGCGTGCGGCCGACCAGCTGTCATCCTGTTCTTTGCAGCAAAAGCAATACGTCTGCAAAAATTGTAATCGCAGCTGCAACTCCCGTATCGGTCTGTTCAGCCATGAGCGAAAATGCAAATTACCGGACGTTACATGAAATCATCTTTTGTAGATGAACTAGGCCTACTACTACCGTAACACAAATGTGTAATGATTTCAGGAAACCGGTGTCTCAAATTTTATCATAAAAATGTATGTAGGTATGTGATATTGCTATGTAAAATATGACATATCCTCACTAGGCAGAATATATTACAAGATTCGTTAACATATCCTTTTAAAGTTATGTCGAACATAAATGTGGGTTATGAATCCAGACTTTATGACAATCGTGCGTACAGTGCGCAAAATAAATGGTTAGGGACTTCGAAATTTCTATCTCACTGATAACAAGGTCTACAATATGGTATATATGTACTGCAACTTGTACTGCCCAGTATACGTTCTCTACGGTAAGCAATAAATAACATCTGCGGGTTTAGCAAAACTTTGCCAATGCTTGAATAAGTAGTACCGTTGCCCCAAATTCAATGATTGATCGATATTAAAAGCAGTATGAATATGTTGTATGCTGAATGAATATCCGCTCTATAGTAAAATAGTATTTGTACCAACTGAAGCGGGTTCAAATCCCGAGATTACCACTTATCTTACAGTGAAGGCAACCATCGTGAGGAAATCTGCATATCTGAGAGAAAATAGGAAGTTTTCGAAAAGACTTGTGAAGTCCACCAACCCACGCTTGGCCTAAGTGGACTATGGCCAGATATTTCTTGTAGTAAAGGCGTAGGGCGTTAAGAAAGGGTTGAATACATACACCTTAAATATCTACTTTCTTAGGTAGGCAAGTCTTTCCGAGGTAGGCAAGTCTTTCCGAGGTAGGCATCTTTATAATTTAATGATAATATATTCTTCCTTTCACCGCTTCCCAACTATATCTATTATATCACTTCTTTATATGTTGGTGCTAATGTGGCATTATTTATTTACTGGAAATATAAACTGAAACTAATCCTAAAATGCGAAAATCGAACCCGCAAACTCTAGCGTAATACTCAGAATTTTATATTGTATTGTGTATATATTTATTAATTTAATAAAAATAAAAATTATCAGTACACAGTGTGTAATGTTTTAAGAATAAACTAGCGTTTTTTCAAACTACCTGTTGCAAATTCAAAACTTACAGTATCATTTTTAAACTTTTTCGTTATCCGATGCCGGTGACAAAATGTTTACCGAACGTATTAAAGTTCACTTTTTTACTCAGGAAAGTTGCCAAAAATGTTACTTCAGTAATTCATCATATTAAAAAATAAAATATTAATATTGTGGCCATTACATTTATAAAGAACTAGAGACTCACCCTCACTCCGCTCGGGTTCGTCCCTACTTTAATATAAATAAAATTTTAACGTTTAGTATAGATTTCTCAGAGATGAAATATTTTCCTGCAGTAAAAAGTATCCTAAAATGTTGACGCGGATAACCAGTTATCATCATACCAAATTTCATCAAAATCCCTCCAGTGGTTTTGTCTGTCAGTGGTCCGTGATGCGGTCACAGACAGACAAAAATTCTAAAAACTATAGATTCGGCCTCTGTATCGTTAATAATGTATATTTCAAAAAGGTTTTACAAAAAATATTTAATGTATAGATTCGGCTTAGTTATCATTTTATTATATGTATAGATAATGCTGTATATAAGATAACCGTAAACTTAATCCTCTGTAGAATTGCAAATAGCGATGTCTGAGAAATTATTCTGATATGCTCACTTTTTTTCACCACTGTCGTAGCGATGGCGGCAGAGGAGACAATATTTTAAATATTGTGTCAGTAGCTTAGTACTTCAAGCTCACTGAATAGTGAATTGCAATAAATATTTATAAGTTTTAATTATCAGCTTTAAATATCCTTTTAAAATTTATAAGTTTTAAATATCCTTCAAGAATTTAAATATTAAATATTTTTACTTAAATAAGTAAAGGAAATTTGTATTATGTACCTAAGTGTATTTTATCGAAATTATATTCTGTTTAACTCCTCGCAATTTCTCTTTGGAGACAAAGAAAACATCACTTTATTTGGACACCTGTTCTGGAATAAAATGTGGGTGTTATTTCCAACGGTATGTATTGAACGAGGCACACATTTATACTAGAGTTTTTCTTACTTTGTGATATTGAACCTACACAAATAATACTTAATGACATGTAATTACTACGTAATGTGTCACGAGGACTTTATTGATAATTTAGAAATTAAATTCCCACTCTCAACAAATTCCAAAGTTCTTTGTAAACATTCAATATTTTAAATTAGGGAAGTAAAAAAATCTGATCCCCTAAAGTTTAACTCAAGATGAATTCAGGCCAAGGTTAAAATGAAAGGGGTGAAAGTTAAATATATTTCAATTTCAGCCCCTCTGCAATAAATTCTTTCAGCAATCACTTTGCCAGTTTCAAATCTAATTTACTGATTGCTTTTAAACGAAACTGAATTGTATAAACAAAAAATTTGTTCCATGTCGTGCCTTGTGTGAGGAATGTTTTTGAAATCATATTAAGTATCTCAAACGTATTTTTATTTTTGGAAAAAAAATTGTTAATTCATATATTTTATTATGGCGGCCAATCTCAGTGAGACTAGCCAGATACGCAGGAGATGTTATAGTGCACAATTGTACGCGCAGACACAAGTGCAATTTCTATTCCTTTTACTCTCAAAGTTCCATGGGACGATACTTGAACACGATCGGTGATTAAGGCGCAGAACTGATAGCTTTATGTGTTCTCCGAGGCACGGCGGTGAAACACCACTAACTTCTTAACTCCGGGCTATTACCGAGAATATCTTAATAGAAAAACTCAATGATTAAACTTGGCCCGACCCGGGACTCGAACCCAGGACCTCTGGATTTGTAACCATACATGCTAGCTACTAGACCACCGAGGCAGTTAAAACTAAATTCATACTGTAGTCTAATTATGTCGCTGTGCGCGCGCATCGTAAAAATTCACTGTCATCATTTTTTCCCTAACGCGCCAAAAAATGTATAACTTCAAATACATAACAAAAAACAAAGCTTTAAAAATATCTTGAAATATATATTACATCAAGAACGGAGGTTTTCGCTATCTTTTATAGTAGATCAAATATTTCAAATCTATTATTCTATTTGCAGTCACTACTCACTAGCAATGTGTAAATTATAAAAAATAGTTTAGTTCTTATATTGAAAAACAACTTCAGGCATCCATATGAATTAGAGCATACCCACATCACATAAATTGGACATATATCTTTCTTGTACGTATAATTCTGTCTAAAGTTACTACTTTATGCTACAATGACTCTTATTACATTCGATTAAGAGCTAGAATTGTACCAAATAATAAAATGATTTCTTATGACATAAATCCTTTACAGCTTCTAGCATATGGGTTGTGCAACTTAGAACTAAAATAGTTACCTAAAGCTACATTTTAAATCAAAAAGTAAATTAAATAAAAGACATGTACTTACCATGGAATAAAAGCAGGCTGCTTATAAGATAGTACAAGATTACGTGAAGAAAAAATTACAAGGTAAACAGAAGTACTAGGTCACCGATTTAGCTTGCAGAATATTCAAGCTGAACTGATGTCCTCCTCACTGATTCCGGCCACGGTAGCCAATCTCACTGAAACTGTAACTGCTCAGGAGATATTATAGTGCACAAGTATATACCCAGACACAAGTGCACTCTCTATTATTTTTCACTGTCAAAGTCCAATGGAGCGATACTTCGACACGACAAGTGAGAGTTAAAGCGTAAGACCTAGGGTTTTACGTACTCTCCGATGTACGGGGGCGTGGGCTAACTTCCCACCTCTGGGCTATTACTGAAAATTTCATAGAAAACTCAATAACTAAGCATGGCCTATAGGAGACTCTAAGGGGATACTAGCCACTCAGCCACCACGATAGTTAATAAGTCTCAAAACTGAAGTATCGAAGGCATGTCACTAGTAAATCAGATGGTTAAATGATTGCTTGGTCCTAATGAAAATCGCATACATACGATTCTTCCGCATCTACGGAATTTCTGTGCAAGAGATTAGCCTGGAAGTCTTTTTAATGAGAAATTCCTCTGTATATATTATAAATAAACTTTCGTTTTCATTACTATAAGTATTTTCATTGTTATCTTATATTGTCTTCTTAGGTATAATGGTTAAATTGTTTAAGAACAACCACGTAACTTTTGTAATAACAGCGAACGTTAAATGCTTGCCGGTACGCTCAAACTTTCTTCAAGGCTCTGAGGTACTTATAACATTTTAATTATTTGAACGTTATATTTCAATATATTTAAATTGAAAATATATTAAAACAAATTACGGTTGAAATAGTTTCTAAAAGACATAGACTTCACATGTTAACCAGCATATTTTGAAGAGCGTAATGAGCCATAGTCCAGCTAATTCTATATTGCAGGCAGATGCCAAGCAGTGGGATATCCTTAACGTCTGGTTATCTATTTAAAAACAAAGTACATATTGTTTGTTTAATTTAATTTCCAGATGTTTAAATGTTATTTAATTATCATTTCTAATAAACTTTCTTTATAAAGAATCACACCAATAAGTCCTTTTAGTACTAGGTTAAAGAAGACAGACTAATTACTAAGTAGAATAATCCGATAATCTTTTTGCGAATAAACACCGGTGTAACCCAAGAGCTAACGTGAGGACAGGCTTAGAACAAGCAACTACGTACTGAGTACCGATATGTATCCTTTAAAAATGTTGTTGATAACATTAAACGTATAAGATTAAATTATAACTAAGTAAAAATGTTTAATGATGTACTAAAAGTAAATTATATTTTTTTTTAGCTTTCACCCCTGACTCAGTTCGTGTAGGTACTGCTTCGTAAATATAGCCTATCTCGCTTTCGCTCAATTTTTTTTTTTTTCACCAATAGTATCCAGTTTAAGTCGATTTAATCTGTTAGAAAAGCAGCGGGTACGAGTTGATATACTTTTATAAATTATTGCTTACAATTTTTTTATCCGTGGCTTCACTCACGTCGTAAGTGGGGCGGGAATCGGAGGTAGCCTATGTCTATATCCAGGATGCAATCTATATCCTTGCCAAGTTTTATCAAAATCTGTTCAGCGGCTTAAGTGTGAAAAATTAATTGACACAGTTACTTTGTCAACCAATTTTTTTTTCTTCTTTTGCTTAATAGCTATTTTTAATAAAGCTATTAAGTGTTGTCAATAAAAAATATAAAAATAGCTATTTTTTTAAGTTCCTATAGATAGGTAAATTCTATTGACACATGTTTTCCCTAAATTTTCAATTAAGATTAAGGTTGAATTTCGACCACTAGGCGAACATTAGTTTAAAAAAATGTTAATTATTTTACGAGTTTTGCTTCTAGACTCGCACAGACATACATACTTTTGAAAGTAATCGTAGTTTAAAAATATTAGCCTGCTTTTATTTATGTGTTCAACGTATTTATTTTCTGACACATATTTTATCTAGTAAGTAATAAATAGTCTATGATTAATGCGTCTGAAAAGTTTACAATAGAACGCCTCGAAGTTTGTATTTAGGGCGTAGAAATTACTAAATTTTATTAATTTGCATGTTACACTATAGTCATTAATTATAAAACAAGTCTTTCGCTATTGTTACATATAAATATCTACTTATTTTAAGTGGCAAACAGCATAATCCTAAGTATATACATAAAACAAAATTAAAAAAAAAAAACATTCAGGCAAACACAGACTTTCTCCTTTTTGGAAATCGGCTAAATATTGGCTCAATCATATTAGACTTGCTATAATCATTGTGTAACATTATTTGGTTTGGTAGAAATTATACATAACTAGCGGATTACTGTTGCTTCGCTCGGGTTCGTCCCTAGGTACGCTTTAACGGTTAGTATGATATATATATATATATATACAGAGTGGAACAAATCGATGGGACATGGAAGAAAAGAACCTTAAATATTGAAGTTATCAAGATTTACTCAAAGGAAACATTTCTTTATTTTTTTAAATAATAATAACTGCATTTAATTTTTTTTAAAAAAGCGTACCTGAACCGGGAATCGAACAAAATAAAAATGCAAAAAAGGACACCGTCACTATTTTATCGAATTAATCGATAGGGTCTATGGTAAGGATAAAATCTCTCGAACAAGCATTGCGTCTTAGAATTAAAGAAAACGATGAAATCTTACAAATTATACATATCGACTCTAACATCGTGGAACAAAAGCGTAAGACATGGAAGAAAAGTGTTTTAAACACTGAAAATATCAAGTTTCTCTCCAAAGAAACATTATTTTATTTTTAAGAGATATGATAAACTGCATTTATTTATTTTTTTGAAAGAGGTGACCCGAACCGGTAATCGAACCAACGAAATATGCAAAAAGGTACACCGTCACTGTTTTATCGAATTAGTAGATAGAGAGAATGAAATGTTTCGAACGAAAATTGTATGTTACAATTGATGAAAACGATGAAATCTTACAATTTAACATACACGTCGACTCTAATTAACATTGTGGAACAAACGCATAGAAAGTGGAAAACACTTTTCTTCAATTTTCTACAATTTTCGTCGATAAAATAAACGGTGTACCTTTTTGCATTTTTCGCTGGTTTGATTACCGGTTCAGGGCCTCTTTTAAAAAATAAATAAATCCAGTTTATCATATTCTTAAAAATAAAATAATGTTTCTTTAGAGTGAAACTCGATATTTTCAGTGGAGGAAAACACTTTTCCTCGATGTCTTATGTTTTTGTTTCACGATGTTAGAGTTGATATGTATAGTTTGTAAGATTTCATCGTTTTCTTTAATTCTAAGGTGCAATGTTTGTCCGAGAAATTTTATCCTTACCATAAACCCTATCGATTAATTCGATAAAATAGTGACGGTGTCCTTTTTTGCGTTTTTATTTTGTTCGATTCCCGGTTCAGGTAAGCTTTTTTAAAAAAAAATTAAATGCAGTTATTATTATTTTTAAAAATAAAGAAATGTTTCCTTTGAGTAAATCTTGATAACTTCAATATTTAAGGTACTTTTCTTCCATGTCCCATCGATTTGTTCCACCCTGTATATACTCTATATGTTATATATACATAGGTATAAAATACACTTTTCTATTATTTAGCTGTTTTTTTTGGTTTCTTTTATTTTTTAATACTTAAACCAACCCTGTCACACCTCCAATAAAACAAAAAAAAAATATTATTTAAATCGGTCCAGCCGTTTTTGAGTTTTAGAGAGACTAACGAACGGCAATTGATTTTTATATATAGATTGTCAAGACCAATTCATAAAAAAATATTTTTGTCAACTCTCGTAATTTTTATTTTATTTACGATTTTATTTTCGCCTACAGCCACTAAATAAAATTTACTAAACATCTTTGTCTTGACTTTTTTCTGAAACTTTATAAAAACCATTCTAAATGTGACTCTATTATATTTTATTGTTTAAATAGGTTTTCTTTTATAATTTATCTATACATTTAATAAAATATTATGTTTTATGTTATATCTTATATTTGTATGTTTTAAGGCATTTCTTTACTAATTTGTAAATTAATCTAAAATACATTTAGTACTTAGAAAAGTAAATATTTATTATTTTAAGTAAATTTATATTTATATGTGATACAAACATACATATGTACATGCACGTTTTATATAAAAAAAATATATATGTTTATTTAAAATATTTAACGTATAAACTTTTCTCTTTATAATTTTTCTCAAGGTTCTTGATGTTACCTGTGCTAACTAATTTATTATTTTCGAGACCTTATTACAAAATTAATTATAGAAATGTCAATTTACTCTGACAGAAATAGACATGACACTTATATAAACATTAATATCCTGAAATGTTAGAGCAAACAAAGCAGCCATAGCGACACGATGGCTACGTTATTATGTTTTTCTATATTTTCACTGGCAATCAATGACTTGTATATAGGCATTTTATTTCAGTAGTTATTTCTGTTTCATATTGTTATTACATTTACATTGTTTATATGTGACTTCCTTTATAATTGTAAGTGTGCGTGTTTATGTGTCCGTGTGTTTGTGCGTGTGTATATGTGTGTGTGTCTGTGTCTGCGTGTGTGTGTGTGTCTGTGTACTTCTGGTATGGTTTTAAATAATTATTCAAATAATGATATGAAGTAACATATAGGCTATTTTTTGACACTTAGATATTTGAGTAGCATAACTAGTTATACTACCGAAACCGCCTTTATTTTACTCTCATGCTAACTACTTACCTTTACCACGTGTCCTTTCGATATTTTTTTCAATTTATCTATGTATTCAGCCTTTTTTAACGTCCCACTGTTGGGCACGGGCCTCCCTTCAATACGAGGAGAATTAGGCCATAGTTCACCACGCTGGCCAAGTGCAGATTGGCGGACTTCACATATCTTTCGAAAACTTGCTAGGTTTTCTCACATATGCAGGTTTCCTCACGATGTTTTCCTTTACCGTAAGGCAAGTGGTAATCAAGTTAGAAATGATTCGCACATGAAAATATCAGAGGTGCGAGACCCGGGATTTTCTCAAGCGAGTTTCCCAAGCGAGCGCGTTACCACTGGGCTACCACTGCCAATTTATCTATATTCCATAGTAAATTAATATATCATAAAAAGTAGCTTATGTCGTATGCAAAAAATAGTTACGATCAGTAGTTACGTTGTTACTTGAAAGAGGTCATACCGACAGCTCGATATTCGCACTTCTAAGTAAATATTGAGATCATAACAATTTAGGTTACTGATACAATATTATAACATTTTTATCGTAAATCATAAGGAATTATTTATTATTTTTTTATTATTCACTATGAAGGAATATTTTTATTTCTTTTTACGCAAGAATCTAAAAAACTTCTATCTGAGTCTAAAAATATTGTGTAAGTCATGACTATATATAAACAGTTTCCTAATTGGATGCTTTATCCATATACGCATATAGTTTGTAGAATTTTTGTCTGTATGTCAGCCTGGGAACGCACCACGAGAAAACCACTGGACGGATTTTGATGAAATATGGTATACCCGGTTATCCAGGTCAACATTTAGGATACTTTTTAGTGCAGGAAAATACCATCTCTGAGAAATCTTTGTAAACTTAGGACTCCTGTAGAGATTAACTGGAGGAATAGTCCTCTTGCCTTGCTCCCGCTCAACACTCTAGGGAGCTGGGTGTAACTGAAAATCAGCGCTGCTTGAGATTTGGGTCTTACCGGCATCAGCTGAGTTATTACCCTTTGCCATAAGTTAGTTTAAGCTTTTACTGATCCTGTTTACTTTTTTTTACTCTTTTTTTATGGAAATAAATACTTTTTTTAATTTCTTTTGTTTTTTTTTTTAACTCACTGTTGACCTTACCTGTATATAAATAGGCAAAGACAAAACAGTTCAGTACCTTTTTCTCCTATGTCAAGTAATATTCTTTTTTTTGTTCAATAGTTATTAACGGGCTTTAGCGTCATCAATAAAAAAAATGATTTTTTATATAGATAGGTAAATTCTATCCATAAATGTTTTCCTCAAATTTCCACAATAATTATGGTCAAATTTCGAAAGCTACACGATTCCGATTACTATTTTATATAAATAAAAATGAATCACTGAAATGTATGTAATATGTATGCACACAACTTCCGATCGACTGCACCAAATTATATATTTTTTTTTGTGTTTGTTATTGTCAGGACAAGCTTTGTATAGAAGAAAATTAAAAGAAAAAACCTGAACCTTCATGATATGAAAAGTGAGTGAGTGAAATAGTTTTTATTCCGAAATCATCTCTTAAGGGAGTGAGAATAGGGTTGAAATGAATGGGGAAAGCAAGCTAGGGCAAGCTAGCTAAGCAAACAAACCCAAGTGAAGCGAGGGTGAGTCGCTAGTATACAAATATTACAGACTTAAAACTAATTAAATGAATATTTACTCTCTTGTGAATATTATTGCATGCTCTACTACAGAATATTTCAGGTAACTCTTTCGTATACAAGCTGTACTGTATGTCATATTTTTGTTTTTCGTTTTTAATTTTTCGCGCTTGGATACAAAATATAGCGAGTCGAACGTACTCGTACAATAGGCATATTTCATAAAAACAACGCAGCGTTTTATGAAACACACTTCAATTTTTGTGCATTGTGTATTCCCTTACTGCCTCGGTGGTTTAGTGTCTAACAACGGCTGCACACCGAGAGGTCCTGGGATCCAGTCCCGCGTCGTGCCAAGTTTAATTATTGAGTTTTTCTGTTTAGTAAATCTCAGTAACATCAGAGTTGGGAAGTTGGTGGTATGTCACCTCCTTGCCTCTTAGAGCACGTAAAGCCGTCGGTTCTGTGCCTTAACTCTCACAGGTCGTGTCGAGTAGTCGTCCCACCGGAGTATGAGAGTGGCAGGAATAGAGAGTGCAATTGTGTCTGCGCGTACACTTGTGCACTAAAATATCTCCTGCGCAAATGGCTAGTCTCAATAAGACTGGCCGCCGTGGCCGAAGTCGGCCGGGAGGTCATTATTATTATTATTATTATTCTTTTAGAAACTTATACCAGGAGTCATGGTGTATTTAAAGGTAGCAAAATTATATTTATTTGAAATTCAATAGTTTATAACTTAATTAAAAAAAAAAAACAATTTTTCTTTTAATTTAAGGAAAGGTTTTCAAATTTATAAATTCATGCAAATTTTCCACAATCATAGATTTGGTTTTTAAATTGTAAAAATATCCTTAGAATAATATTTTTTATTCTCCTTTCGCTTTAATTATACACATAATAAGGCAAGCAGGTGGTGCGCGGCTTGCTCAGAAATAAAGAGGAACCCAACTTCGCTTAATAGCTGTAAATTTGTCCGAATAATTCGAAGTGGGTACGATATTTCACAAAGTCCGGAATTTTATTAAACACCTGGGCCAGTTAAATCCCCGACGAGGAGACATTTGTAATCTATCTGCTAATATTATTTCTGCTAACTTTAATATTATGAAGGATCATCATGTTCTTAGAAAGCCTAACTCTTGATTACTTACTAGGTAGGTACCTACATAATCTACTTTATTATTTTTTCAGTTGTTATAACCTCTCTCGTTTATTTTTCTTATTCTATATAATATTAAAAAATTATAAAAAGATACCTAGAAGAGATCTAGCTATTTATAAAAATTCTATTAATATAAGGAAATCCAATATTATGAAATTTAGCACGAACATCCGTCCGTCCCTTTCATCCTCGTCTCGCTTAGCATGCGGCAGAGTTGCGAACAAATACTAATCTATACATAATATAATAAAACTGTAGAAGTCGAATGTACACAGATAAAAAATGCTAAAAACCGAGTCAGGGGGATGTAAGAAGAGAAATAGAACAAATCCATTTTTTTTTAATTTTTTGTTTCTCTGTCTGTTTGTCTATTTATACGAGCTAATCTCTGAAATTTGCATGGTGGTACCATATATCCCCGGTCAATATTTTAGATACTTTCCATCTCAGAAAATTAAAGAGTTCCCGTGGGATAGTTAAAAAACTATAGTAACTTATACAGCTTAGTACAGAAAACAAATAGACTACTTTCTATCCCGGGAAAATCTACAGTTCCCATGGGATAGATTTGGTTTTGTTTGTCTAGAGACGAACCCGAGTGAAACGAGGGTGAACCGCTAGTCGTAATATAATTATATTTTTATTACAAATCCTACTAATATTATAAACGCGAAATTTTGTAAGAATGTATGTATGTATGTTTGTTACTCTTTCACGCCAGAACGGCTGAACGGATCTAAATAAAATTTGGCACAGAGAGAGATTATAGTCTGGTATAACACATAGGCTATTATTTATTCCGGAAACATGTACGGTTCCCGTGGGATAGGTTTGTTACACTTTCACGCCAGAAAGTCTGAACGGATGTAGATGAAATTTTACACAGAGATAGATTATAGTCTGGAATAACACATGGCTACTTTTTATCCCGGAAAAATTTGCGGTTCCCGTGGGATAGGTTTGTTTTTGTTTTCCTAGAGGTGAACCCAAGCGAAGCGAGGGTGAGCCGCTAGTATAAAATATATTAGGATAGTGAATAAAAGTAATACTTACCTCGGTTCGCCGGGTCAATCTCATGGCATTTAATGTTAGCTTAGGCCTTAGAATAATTATTATTTTATACTCAAATTAATAATTACGTACAATTTATCCAGTACACTAGTAGTAATATATTGTAGCAGTATAAAGGATTTCTACGTTATATACCTTTGTAGGCAAAGTTTACTGCTTTACATGGGTTAAACTGACTAAATCATTTAGGTGGTCGCTTCTCAAAATTTTTAAGAGCCACTAAATACAAGGTTGTTAAATCTTTTGTAAATTGTGCTCATACCTCAAGTGTCACGACTATAAGCTTAAGCTGTATGTTTTTTTTTACAGAATATACTTGTACATAGTTACATTAGGTTATTATTGCGGATACTTAAACTACGCAATTTAGAATTATAAAAAAAAACACATCATGAAATATTTGAAAAAAAAAGACTGAAAACAACATAACCAAAAGAGCCTGGATACGCAAGCGATACAATAAGTTTATTTTTTCACTTAGATACTTATATCAAATGTCACATTAATGGTTTTTATTTTTATTCTATTTGTTTTATCGCATCCCATCTTTGTTAAGTTTTTTTGTGCAAATTCAATACACAATATCTTAGTTGCATTCTAATCGGTATGTAAAACTCATACGAGTGAAGACGTAGAGAGCTAGTATTAATAAATAATACCTACTATTCCGCCTATAATCAATAATGAAACAAATCTATAATCATATTTCTTCTTGTCCAATAATATTTAATTCTACTTCTTTGTTTTCAGACTTGAGTAACTATTAGTAATATCTAATACCTATAAGATTAATGTGCCTAGTACCTACCATAATAGAATAAAATATTATTTTATTACTACTCAATTTTGTTCCATAACAAAGGAGTATAATGTAAAGATAACAATATCTCTCGTCTGCAACGTAAAGAGTAGAACTTCATTAACAATTCAGATTCTAAATCATTCTTCTTAAACATAAAAATTAATGATTTCTTTGTATCCACTCAAAAAAAATTCTGCTGAAGTTATGAAAAAAACCCTTTTCTTTTACTCACAGATCGTTATTGAAGCGTACATAAGAAAATCTCGGTTTACGACCACGGATTTCTTTTATTATCCGACGCTGTCCTCAGAGATAAAAAATATCGTATAAAGTGCTGGGCTTAAGGTGTTGAAAATAACCCGGCCGCGTGTGGTAGTCGCTTGAATAAAGCGTTGGATTTTTAGGGTTGTGACCTATTTCTAGCTGCAGGGTGCTCCCCGGGCCGAGCTGGCGTTCTATTGACCCATATGTACGCAGGCTTTGACGTCAGCGCGCGGACTGACGTCACACAGCTACAGGCTGTTCTTTGTGCCTACATTGTTTACAGTAGAGATAAAGATTTTCACAATAACTTGTAATATAATTGAGTGCCTTTACTTTATATTTACAATGAGGTTTGAATTATTTGAAACTAATACGTTATGTATGAAAAAAATTTTCAGCATTTCCGTAACGTCTTGATATTAGAGGTATTATTAATGTTTAACAAGTATAAGTATAGCATAAAATATTTAGAATCATGAATCTTATTTATTTTGTTAATTCTTTATGAAAAAAAGAAGTAAATGTTTTTGTGCTTGGGTACTGGGAAAATTTTCTTGATCTAAAAGATTACCAAATAATATTTATAGCTTAAAATGTCTTAGAAAGTAAGTATACAAGAATATATTATATTTTTTTGTTTACCAGCATTCTATTATATAAACCAGTAAAAAATACGATAAAATGGAATGAAAATTCGAAACGACTTCGAAGCAGCCGATATTAGATAATGCAATTTAATCCTGTTCTTTGTCATTGTATCATCCTGAGGGAAGTCGTTATCCAAACGCTTCAAACGTAATTTTACGGCGTAGATGTCTAATTCAAAGCGGAATATTTTGAGAGATAAAGTAGAACATTTCCTCAACATGAATTAATTGCAGGAGGTGTTTTTCATTGTATTTAACAATAAAAAAGTGTGAATACCGACTTAGTTTTTATGGAAAAAACATGCTGGTTTTTAAAAGAGTATGCGATTGTTTTTAAATAGAAAAGTGCCGGAGGCTCGAGCAGAAATAGCTAACGCTTTGAACCGCATTAAACGTGAGTCTGAAACGTATTAAGCATACCGTATAACTGCATAGCCTGAATCGCGCAGCTAAATACTTTTCGATGTATATTCGACACAGTTTCAAATAATTTGAAATATCTCAGTTTAAATTTAGTTTATTCTAAAACAATTGTTAAATAAAACGATGCAAAAAAGTAAAAGCTTTTTAATATACGAGTATAATGTAAAATATAACATAATATTGTAATGTTTTAAATGAAAGCTTAAAAGTACCTACGTAATATTAAATAAACCTGGATAAAAATTATTTTGTGTTTTTTTTCCACCTAACACATCTACCTCAACATGAATTTTCAAATGAAATTGATGAATTAATTTGACTCACAATTTTGTTACTCATACAGATCTATACTAGATAACATTATATTTCTTGACTTGACTTGAAAATACTTTCATATATTTCATTTGTTACAAAGCATTCTTCTAAATAAATTAAACATTACGAGTGCAACAAATCAAAAGATAGAGATTAAATTCTTTCATTTTATAAAAGAGAAATTATTTGCAACATTGAACATATTTTTATTTTTGCTCGTTTCGTTGAGAATCCATTAGTTGTTGATGGAAAAAAAAAGAATCATAGTTTTCAGTTCATCGGAGCTTTTACTACTATTGACTCGTCCTTCGCTACGTTCAACAGACTAATGAGCAAAAGATAAACGGCAATACTTCTTTGTTTTAAAACATCAATAACTTATTTTTATGTTTCTCCTAAAGTAACATAAATCATAAAAATATAGTTTAAATACCTTACAAGATACTAAATAAATAACGCTTAATTAAACCTTTTATTCTACTGGTTATATAATCTCCTCCTTTTTGAAAGATGATTAAAATTAACTTTAGAACAGCTTACGCTTTAGGTAGAAGTTCCGTTATATGGGGGTGTTAAATAAATATAAATAAATAAATAAATATGTCGGGATATTAACACATAGCACCATCTAGTTCCGTAGTAAGCTACGAGACTTGTGTTATGGATACCAGGTAGCTGATACACTATACATAATATATAACTTTAAATACATACATATTATAAATATAAACACCCATGACTGGAGTACAAACATTCGTGCTTATCACACAAATGAATGCCCCCAGCGGAACTCGAACCCGCGACCGCTGGCACAGCAAGTAGGGTCATTACAAACTGAGCCAAACGTGTCGTCGTGTTATTGTTATTTATCTTTACAATTTACAAGAGGTATAAAGTTTTCAATATAGTAAAAAGCTAAGTGAACAAAAAGAAATGTTAAAAGTGTTTAGTTGTACCAATTAGAATTTATATATGTATGTATTTTTATAATTTGCCAGCACGCGTTCATCTGAAATTTGCAGCATATATACATAAAATTAACTCAATCCTAGCGCATTGGTATTATATGGAAGTAATATTATAATTTGAATGTAACTTATACTATTAATACACATATTATAATAGCTTGATTATAACGCCTCTATAAACAGTAACAATGGCTTGATAACATTTACGTTCAAGTGTAATGATTAGGTACTTTAATTAATTTAGATTTCAGAATTTACACTATTACTACAGAAAGATATACCAACAGTTACATAAAACTTGTTTATTTATGTTATATTTCTTTATTATTGCTAACCGACTTCCAAAAAGAAGGAGGTTCTATGGTCGTGTGTGTGTATTTTTTATGTATGTTCACCGAGTTCTCGGCGACGCGACGGCTGGACCGATTTTTTTAGTCTATATTGTATTTTATTAAGGTAGATCTCGAGGTGGCTGGCACTGACTTTCTAAAATATCTGATTAGGTATATGTAGTAAATGAAAACCCACTTTTATTTTATTTTTTTTAAGTTTTTAGTGTCTGAAAGTCGGTTTTTGTTTTTTTTTATATTAGTAACTACATATGATATATTTTATATTTTAGTTTCTATTTTATATTACTCTGTATCCCAGATATTCCTCCAGTGGACATGGTTGTCTTGTATTAGGGATAAGTGCTCAGAAGACATCACGTCGCCTCGCATAAAACCGCTATGGATTACTGTTTTGGCTTAAACTACTTTATACTATCTGATCTTTTTATATCTCTCTTTTCACGGTTTTACGGCGTGCAGTAACTTCTTAACTAATTGAATTACTAGGATAGTGTACGATGTAACAAACTAAATGTTTATAAATGAATTTATTATAATTAAATCTACTGGTGGTAATCTTTTCTGAAAAAACGCAATTTATATCGTGTCAGAACAAACGCCAAGCCAAACTCGGTCGTCAAGGTATATACATATATGAGGAATATAATGTGAAACTAACAAACCTCTCTCTTTTATATTCAGTAACATATTTGGTTATGTCATAAAAAAATCATATAAATGATACCGTTGACTGTTTAGGCCAAACTAAAATTAATTGAACAAACATCCCTCTGGAATCCTTTTCTTGACCGGGATGTTTATAATAGTGTCTCAAAGAACTTATTACATTCTATTATAATTTGAAAGACCGAAATAGTTACTACGGGTCACCTTTAGAAGATAGACATATTGATCTTGCGGATTTTTATAAGCCTTTTCAAAGCTTACAATTGTGTAATATTGTATTAATTTAATATATCTTTGTAAAGCTTTTTTAAGTTTATTTTTTTTATTATTTTTTGATTCAATACAATATTAATATTGGCTTCTAAGAGAAACTCGGAAAAACCACATCGAAATTTATTGCGTAGTTTGAAATGAATCAGAGCACAAACAGACGGAAGAGATTAATTTTATTTTTATGGAACATCATATATTTTTAGCACTTTAAACTATTTCCAATAATAGATAAAGATTTTTAACATCACAAATTAAATATAAAGTTTATTATATATTGATACGAGTATAAAACAAACGTATAGTTAAGCTTATTTTGACCGCTTCGTTTGCTTTGTTTGTTTGTAGAACAATAATTTCTTGAGCAGGAAGACAGCTAACAAATCCTATTGGGAATAGTAAACGTAGTCAAAAACTCGGTTCTGTGTTGTTTTGACATCTTTTCTGTTTGATCGTAAATATAAAATACGTAATATTTATATTAAGTAGAGTGGGCTTGCAGCTTTACTCTCTTAGTTTATTTATATAGATCAGCTCCTAAAGGACTTTGCATCATTTTAGATGACCGTCCTCAAGAAATAAAAAATAAGTTTTCCAATCTGTCTTATTCCAGAGGTTAGGATGTTCAAACAAACCATGAAATATAATAATGACACTATGGGACTATGAATTCGTAAGTGGCAAGATAGTTCATTCCCGACGTTTTGACAGGATTCCACCAGCCGTGGTCACGGGCAAACAGTCTGCCCGTAGAGTTTAGTATTTTGTAGATTCCAAGTAAAGCTGCAGCATCAAGCTAAGGTTACCATATCGTTGCCATGTCATTGAAGTAACAAATACCAAGTTTCAAATGGATTAGATCTGTGGAAGTTGCTCATATCCTTTTGCCGTCTAAAAAAAGCTGGCAGCTTACAAACGGCTGATTGGATTTTCTTGATTTATAGCTAAGAACACTCTCGATCAAGTCATCTTCCAAATAAAAAAATAAAATAAAATCGATTTATCTGTTTCGGCGCTACGATGCCACAGACAGACACACAGATACACACGTTAAACTTATAACATCCTTCTTTTTGCGTGGGGGGTTAAAAATAATAACTGTATCAAAGCTATGATATTTATTAGTTTCTAAGAAAAAGCGTAAGCAATTGTCAACGAAAATTACGTAAATATAATTTGGAATACTATATTCCAAATTACCAGCACTCTAAGTCAAATCACGCTGTTGGAGTTTTTTTAGTTTGATAGAAATATTGATAAGAGTCCAAGTTTCTGTTTTATTTAAATGTATGTATTATTAAATGTATATAATTTTTCTATAATTTAAGGATTTTTTTATTGTTCCAAACAAAAAACAAACCGGTATTCCAAATATTAGAAACTATATATACATTTGTAATTTTTAGCAGTACCTACTACCTACTTTCCTAAAATTAATTGAACTTGGGTCCTTAACATTTCTATGTTCATATATAGTGAGCTCTTACACGTTTTAGAGTTATATTTTAGTATTTTTTAGCCCTGGATTATTCAAAGAAATAAATTTTACATAATAGATGTTACAGCGTACTTTGATGTGCCGTTAAAGCATTTTCGTACAATCCTTTGCAAACACGAAAATGGATTGGCTTTCGATAACGCTAAATACTATCAATATTTGAACTCTGGAGTAGGGAATAGAAAAAGGAAACGACAATCAAATAAAGTGATAGAATTAAGGGTGTGCATAAATATTCTAATATTGACGTAAATGTAAAACAACTGTTTAAATGATCTCGTAGCTATCATGTACGGCTGCAGCCACTGATCCTGGGCCTGGTATTTCACCGCTCGTGTCGAATTGCTGTCCCACCAGAGTTTGAAAGGAAATGGTAAGTACATTTATCTCTATGCGTACACTTATGTACTATAATATCTCCTGCGTAAATTGGCCGCCGTGATCGTAACTGGTCTGAAGCACATTAATTATAAAAAAGGTAGCAAGTTTTTTTTGAGTGTTTTGTTTGGAAAAAAATGCTGAAACATCTGATGTTCCCAACTTTAAAGTTTTATTATATCTTACAGAATAAATATTAATAAAATTAATATGTAAATTATAGAAAAATACAAATGTATACATGGTCAACTATAGCTTGACTCCTTTGCCCCTTTGAGGGCGTGGCCGAGGTGGGGCGTTAAAAGGAGTGAAATATTTTATATTACGTTTTATAATTAATAGTATACGAGTTGCTGATTATCTTTTACAGGAAAAAATATTTTAAACAAAAATCGATCGTATTAAAATTAAAACGTACTTTACAAGCACCAAATAATCATCATAAACGTCACAAAACTGTGAAATTAAGTGTAATTATTGGCTTATTGGCCACGTTATGGGTTATGGTGCAATAAAATGCTATATAACAACCTTATCAAGGAATGAAAACGTAAAACATAGTCACGAGGCGAATGTTTCGGTTTTATCGATTGTTTCGTTTATAAATCAGCAAAATCAATAGATGCAATTTCGACATGTTTTATAATAGGCGTGGCATGGCGTAAATAAGTTAATATTTTTTGAAGTAAAACTTTTTTATGCATGGGGAGTAAGCTGGTGAATGCGTTACGAAAAGTGTAATCGGGCTGAGAAAAATAAAAATATCGCCATGGTAACCGTTATTAGTGTCTGACAAATGATATATAATATTATATTCTTTCCTTAAATGATATTCTATAAATATATGATTGTAATATGCCTAATATGCGTTATTTTTAGTATCTCACCTATCCTGATTATTATAAAGATAAATTGAATTTTATTTATAAAGAGTACCGATAACCAACAGAAGTTTTACTTCTTGCGCGTGTACACATTCATACATGCACTCTTTAATTTTTTCAATTATGTTTTTTATTTTACTTGCGTTGTAGTTAAATGATTTGATTTTTTGAATAAAGTGAATAAATAACAATTAACTGTTCAAATTCATCGATAAAAACTGCTAAAATTTATTGCGATATAAACTATCTCTAATCCTCATTTCAATCAAACTTGTTAAGAGTAGGGCGAAGAACTAACAAATACTAACTTTCACATATAGTGTTAGTTTAATTTTGGCCTGGCATACATAAAGAAACTAAACTAAATTCTACATTATTCGTCCTATCAGTACAGCCTGCTACGTTTCAATATGCACCTAGGCTAGGTAGTAGGTATAATAAAAACTATATCACAAGCCAATAAAAATTACAGTTCCAGACAAAGAAACAAAAGAAATGTAACGCCAATACGTACTTGTTTTCCTTCGCATATTGCACCGAGTCTCGTATTCCAATTTTGTGAACAAATAAAATTGCTGATTTCATTCGATACCAGCGCCATAAAATGTATCTGGATAAATGTATGAATGTTGTCCAACTTATTACTTTTTCTACTGATTTTAAAAAAGAAGGAAAAGCTACCTGCGTATGTGTGTGTTTATATGCACACACATATCCTAATTTTGAAAATGTTAACTGATCGTCGTGTTTATTTTTAATGCATAAACAATACTCCAAATATACCATATTTTCAAAGAAAAAATCATAAGTACCTAGAATAATTAAATTTAAATGTAATATGAAATCGGTGTATCTATACATATAATTCTAACTGAGCTGAATCTGCGCATTAAATATTTTTGGAAAATCTTATTGAAATAGACATTATTATCGATACAGAGGCTGAATTTATAGTTTTTAGATTTTTTGTCTGTCTGTCTGTATGTCTGTCTGGAAACGCATCACGAGAAAACCACGGGACAGATTTTGATGAAATTTGGTATGATGATAGCTGGTTATCCAGGTTAACATATAAGATACTTTTTACTGCGGGAAAATATCTCATCTCTGAGAAATCTAAATGTTAAAACGTACCTACCGTAGGGACGAACCCGAGCGGGGCGAGGGTGAGTCGCTAGTCTTTTATAAGTTAATAAGTTATTTTGTTAATAAATACGTAAAACAGGTTTATTGTATGGTGGTTCTAACCATGTCATAAAATACCATACCATAAAATTTTTGTATCAATAATTTTAAAGTCTTAATTAAACATGATACCTACATAAATAACCTTCATATCTATGCTATGGTTGATCTAAAATAAATAGTTATTTCAATCATTTCTTAATAGGCAGTAAAATGAAATCCAGTGAACTATTTCCTGCACACAATACAGTGTTTCGTGCGGAATGCTATAATCAAGCAATTTTTATGTTTGGCATTGAACTTGTAACACATTTCTTTCAAGGTTTACTTTATTTCATCACATATTTATTTATGAATTTAACTAATATTAAATGTCGTTTTAATGAACTACTCGAATTACCCTTGTTTCGCTCGGATGGCCACGAGGTCAGAAAATAACCTGTGTCAATCCAGGTCTATCCTATACTAAATTTCATTCAAATCTGTCCAGTTGTTTCAGCGTGAAGAAGCAACAAACATATATCGCGTTTTTTGAAGTTATACTTCTTTGGCATGTTTGGAAATAAAGATGAGAGTAAAATTTTACGATGCGCGCGCACACCGACAGTCAAAAAGCAACATGATGAAGTTAGCTGCAATCCTTTTATAAACAAATACTTGTGACATACGGGATGATATCTTTAGCTATTTTTGTTCTCTTACGCCAAAGAAGTATAACTTCTTACGTGCGGACATAAGTACACACACACATTTTTTTTTTATTTACGTACTTTTTTTGTCAATACGCATTTATGTACTCTGCATGGTATACGTAATGGAATTTAATTTCTGAATCTGTTGTCTTTCCGCCACTATCCAGAACCGAGCTATTATTATTGCATTATCCACAAACGTTTTATTTTTACTAGACTGAACTAAACATTCAATATAACCATTTCTTTGTGGTTAAATCGAATTCGTGATTGCGAAAGTGTAATACAAATATGTTAAAATATTTCATTATATATTTTTTCTCGTTTCCCGTAGTATGTTGGGACCAAACAAAAACCATTCGTAACTCACAAGCGATTCGAAATAAAGTTACACCTCTTCGAGAGCAAAGGCATAAATATTTAAGCGAAGTAATCTTCTCTTTCTCCATTATAAATGTTTGCTCGCAAGGATAAGCACTTCGAATATAATGTCTGGCCTGCTAACTATCTACAGCCTTGTTTGGACTGGAGCAGGTCCATTATTACTTTTTAAATAAAACTATTTTTTAGATCTTTCCGCGGTTTTATTTTGATTTTTGGTTCACTCGAATACTTTATAACATGGTCATGGGAGGTTATATCGCTACAAAAAAAAAGTTTTACTTAGAATGTCAAATATTCGCATAAATCTAAGAAAGTACTATGAGCACCATTAACTATGAGTAATTTACGTCGCTCCAAATATTCCTTAAATAATTTAATTAAACTTTTATGTATGTTTCATTAGTCAACTATTTTAAAAGTCTATTGTGAAAAAACAGAGAATTTTCATCGAGAGTCTCAACCTACATTTTAATCTGCAAATGTTTTTAATTTCAAGTATTTTTATCTATGAAATTGAGAATGTTGGTTACATCTCGTATGTATATTTATCTATATAAAATTACCATTTATCATCGCCACCAAACTATTACCAGATGTCTTAAAATTTACAACGTGTCCCTAAATTGATATGGATAACTACAGAGAAAGGATTTTTTGAAATTCTATATAAATTTTAAGGGAATGAAGTAGAGCAAATATTATATGAAAAATTAAATATTTTTGATTGAAATACTACTATCTATTACCCTTACATATTTAATGAACACATTTAAATAATTTAGAAAGTACCAAATATTACAAAAAATATCGAGAATGCCAGGAGAAGGTTGCTAGTATGTACTAAAGGTTCAAATAAATTCCCTAATGTGAACTTCTATTAATTCTAAAAGAGTAACTAACTGTATAATAATTGCTACTGGAATGTATTTTGAAAATAAATTTAAATAAAACACGATTGGTAGTGAAGTTTTAATCAAATATTGTTTATTTATTGTTAAGTTCTAGCTATTTATTATACATTCAACCGTCTCGCCGTCATTGTTTCAACTCAATATTTTCTATGCAAATGTTTTTTATGAACGTCCCGATATTTTGCGATGGATACTACTTCTATATTGCTTTTCATCGAGTTTTGACGCGAGCAAAGATAATTCTTCATCTTTTATGGTTGAAAACTAGCAACATTTGCGACATCGAACAAAATATTTTAAATATAACAATGATTTTATTACTGGTAAAGTAATAAAATAACTGTTTGAAAAAGTTTTACTCGCTTTTTTAATATTTTTATGTAAGCAGATATCATGTAATAAAATAAAAATTAATCTTTACTTTGGTGTATCTATGTATATTGATATTTAAAATACTATTTTAATATAATTGGTTCGCTGAAATATTCGATCAAAAACAATGTGTCCTATATATTTATCAATTAAGTATTATGCCTTGATAGATTAACCCTCTATCCATACCAATATTATAAATGTGAAAGTGTGTTTGTTCGTTTGTTTGTTTGTTTGTTCTTCTTTCACGTCGAAATAGAGTGACGGATTAGCGTGATTTTTTTGTGTGGAGATAGTGGGAGGGCTCTCGAGAGTAATATAGGCTACTTTTTATCACTTTTCCTACGCGAAACACCTTACAATACAACCCAAAAAATATTTATAAATAGAATTACTTGAAAATCTATACTAATATTATAAAGCTGAAGAGTTGGTTTGTTTGTTTGTTTGTTTGGTTGAACGCGCTAATCTCAGAAACTACTGAATGCAATTGAAAAATTCTTTTTATGTTGGATAGTCCATTTATCGAGGAAGGCTTTAGGCTATATATCATCCCGGAAAAGTTTACGGTTCCCGTGGGATAAAGTTGTTTTTGTCTAGAGACGAACCCGAAGCGAAGCGAGGGTGAGTCACTAGTTAGCTATATTGCTCTTCAATACGATTAAATAAATACGTATCTTAGCATTTTTCGAAATTTATCCCATAAAGGAGTAAAATAAAAATAAAAGTTTACATAAATCCTATCTTATTTTTTTTGTAGATCTAACGCGAGCGAAGCCACAGGTTCTGCTAGTTAATAATAAAGATTAAACTTATGGATGGATATAAATAACTTTGCGCGTACATATCGATAATATTATAAATATACCTTCGGCTTTGTTTACTTTATCTTTTTATTTAGATATAATATAAAAAGTAAGAAAAAGCCAGAATCCACACATTTATAATTTTCAAGTACAAAATATCAAAAGTTATGTTGGCATGTAATACAATTTTGAATACATTTCAAGAACCTCCAAATCGATTTAAGTTTCGTGACGAGGAAATGCCAATTGAAGCATATTGTCGTGCATCGCTACACGCAACCCTGGCAATGATTCTCATTTTTCGATTTATAAATTAACTAGCGACTCACCTTCGCTCCGCTCGGGATCGTCCTTGCTTCCGTTTTAACGTTTAATAGAGATTTCTCAGAGATGAGATAACTTCCCGCTGTAAAAAGTATCCTATATATTGACCCGGATAATCAGCTATCATCATACCAAATTTCATCAAAATCCCTCCAGTGGTTTTTCCGCGATGCGGTAACAGACAGACAGACAAAAATTCTAAAAACTATAGATTCGGCCTCTGTATCGATAATATTTAATGTACAGATTCGGCTTGGTTACAATTTTATTATATGTATATAGAAGTAAACCGTATAATAATTGGTTTAAAATTAACTGACAACATGCAGAAATGTTAATGCCTGACTTATGTAAATATTCTGTAGTCTTACTATACGTAACAACTTACTAAGTTATTTTTTAAGCTATATCCATAAACTTATTTTTTGTATTATAACCTGAAACGCCAGAGAGTTAGAACTCTTCTAGAATTTAAAAGAAAAATATTCGTATCATCGAAAACTTGTACTTAGGTACTATAATAGGCAGTTAGCACGCTACAATTTCGAATTAAAAAAAGATATATTTTACGTTGATTATTTAATATTTAGTAATTGAATCCAGATTTCTATATGTAACTATTGTTTACATTTGTGTACTTTATTTTTCTGTTTTTCAATCACATACAAATTACTTAAATATTATACGTCTTAATAGCACTTAAAAATTAAAATATTACAATATTTTAGAATATAATATTTTTATTTCTGGAGAAAATTTTAAAATTAACACAGGTTCATTTTATTTGCAATTCATTCTACGTCCCGATATCAGAGAATGCGACGTCAGTGATGATAAAAATTTGTAGCGTTGAGGAACGTGCCTCAGAATATTGTACGTGTAAACTTTAACGGTTATAACTGCCCAATCACCTGAGAGCCAATAAAATTTTATACTACCGACAATACTTCGTTATATTCAAATATATATGTATACTAGCGACTAACTCTCGCTCCGCTTGGATTCGCCCCTAATTACATTTTAGCGTTTAGTATGGATCTCTCAGACATGAGATATTTTCTAGCAGTAAAAAGTATCCTATATGTTGACCCGAATAACCAGCTATCATCATACCAAAGTTGATCAAAATCTGTCCAGTGGTTTTCTTGTGATGCGGTAACAGACAGACAGACAAAAATTCTAAAAACTATAGTTTCGGCTTCAGTATCGACAATAATGTCTATTTCAATAAGATTTGTCAAAAAATATTTAATGTACAGATTTGGCTTAGTTACAATTTTATTATATGTATGGACTAATACCAATTTAACTTCGCTTTGCTCGCGTGCATCTCTAGGTGACTTTTACATTCACATAATGTTTTATACAGTAGCACCACCTTTTGGCTAATCTATACTAATATTATAGTGCTGAAGAATTTGTTTGTTTGGTTGGTTGGTTGAATGCGCTAATCTCAGAAACTACTAATCCGATTTGGAAAATTCTTTTTGCATTAAATAGTCCGTTAACTGAGGAAGGCTATAGGCTATATATCATCCCGGAAAAATGTACGCTTCCCGTGAGATAGATTTGTTTTTATCTAGGGACGAAGCCGAAGTAATAACATTTGTTACGTTACTTCAGAACATAGTCTATTGTAGACAAAAATGTCATCTAAATTTGTTCAGTCGATTCTGCGTGAAATGTAACAAACATACAGACATACAAACTTTCGCATTAATAATAGTAGTCCGATTTCAAAAATTACAATCTAAATTGCAAAAAACAGCGATAAATAGTATCGTTAACGACTTTAAATATAATTAAAGAATGGAAATTTAAGGTATTTACAAGGTAGAATCCGTTTAGTGTTTTTACGAGCGTGTAAATTATACGAAATTTGTTTTGCTATTGTACCCGGTACTACGACTTACAATGCGATTTGTAGTAATGTTATTTGAAATTGTAGTGTCATTTTAGCAGTGAGTAGAAAAATGGTTTAATTTATACATTTTTTTCTTTATATCTAAGGGACTAAGGATCTAGCAATAAAAATATATATAAAATTATAATTATAATGTATGATTTTAAATCATTACATAGATTTTAGCTAGTAGATAGCATTACAAATATTAGATTTGTAACACCCTTTTAGTCTTCTTTTATGCTACTGTAAAAAATAAAGAGGTATACTTACGATGTAGGAAAGCTTATTTTACAAGTAAATTTATGTATATCACTAAAAGTTTCAATGATTAAATATCCACATATTATATATAATAGGTACGGTACACCCACCACAAACCTGCTTAATCTAACGCAATTTAACCGTCCTTTAAGCATTCTACTCAAAGAGCTTTCAAACTTCCAAAGTAATTATCACATCAAAGTAATATACTATCATAGTCATAATCTTGTATAAATACTTTTAGTTGACTGACTTCATGGACAAAGGCAGTTAATCCACCTTTCAGATGCGGGTTCCAGCGAAGTTTTTGCATCGACGAGAGTCGGGACGGACAATGTTCACGCAAAACTTTACTTCAACTAGCTATTGGTTTTTGTATAACCCAACTCTAAATTAAGTATTTGAAACTACACACAGAAATTGTTTTAATTTTTAGAAAATATTTAGGTTTTATATCACACTAGCGACCCACCCTGGCTTTGCCCAGGTTTAAAGCAACATATAGGTATACATATTACTTCCTGGTTATACCCTCTCTGTTTAGACTAATAAAAATTAAATTATCAGATATGACTTAAGGGCTACTTACACAATTTATACGTTGTATATGTACGTTGATGGTATGTCAAAAAATTCTTACCGAAATCACATTGCTATCAGTTGATCGTTATAAGTAGGAATGTATCCTTTACAATCAGACACATAAGCGATCAAATAAATTATGTAGTTTTAATAGATATACAAGATAAATAAAATTAATCATAATTTCTTAATATTAGTTTCTATTTAAATAGGTTGGAACATTAACACACAGCACCATCTAGTTCCATGGTAAGCTACGAGGCTTGTGTTATGGATACTAGATAGTTGATACACTACACATAGGTATATGTATAACTTTAATACACACAATATACATATTATAAATATAAACACCCATGACTGGAGTACAAACATTTGTGCTCATCACACAAATGAATGCCCCCTGCGGAACTCGAACTCGCGACCGCTGGCACAGCAGGTAAGGTCACTATAAACTGAGCCAAACGTGTCGTCAAATTTATCATAGTAACGTCTCCTTTCTATATTTATTTCCAATATAGAAAGGATATGCTAGAACATTTTTTAAGGCTTTTATTGCTTAAATTATTACCATTCTGAATATTAATCATATTTTATAAATAAATACTAATTATTATGGTTAAATAAAGCTTGCTCAGTTAGTCTATTGTACCTCGTATTGTAGCAGTGTAAATAGAGGCGTCGGTACAGTAACTGGTTACCAATTTGTCACGTGTTGACAAATAGTTTAAGATCTGAAGTAAAGTCATTCTTTTCCTATTTGATAAATGGTTGGATAAAAATGCACTATATAAGAAAAGTACCTGGAAGTATCCAGAGTGGTTTTCGCTTCCATACGTTGTTGTAAATGCCTCTATCACTATGAGGTCTCTACATTTGATGATCATTTTCAGGATACTGTCTCCTTGTGTTATTTATCTTGGCGATGGATGAAAACGTTTGCAACGATTGCATCGAATCTGTTTATTGTGTAATTCTTTCATGTGCCGCAAAAGCAGTTACTGCGCTAAACTTGTTATATCCACGTCTCAACGTGGATGTTGATATCAGCACAATTAACGTGATTTTTCCTGTTAGTTCCAGAGCCTTATGTACGTTCAATACGCGTAGTCTTTCCCTTGTATATAACGCTCCTTTCCTTAGTGTTTCTTTAATATGCACAAGGAAAAGTATATTACGTTATTATTGGAGGTACACAGGTGTGCACTTTTTCAGCTCCATGGAGCATGGACAGAACATAAAAGATCCTTCCTTGGCGAGAATCTACGCCACGTACAAATTGTAGTAAACATTTATGCTTACGAATACAATTTGTGCTTAAGACAGAGCCTACGTCCATTGGATTTCTGTGCGTACATAGCAAACTGATAATTGATTCTTGTGCGATGCAATATAACAAAGAGGATATTAGAATCAATAAGAGGTAACTGGCTTATGCGATATCAGCGATGTGGTTGCTCCGAAGCAAACAAGAGCTAATCACATCTCTTATTATGGGATCCCTTGAGCGATGCTATTGTCCGTGCATTGTGCTAAAAGATTGATCTATGACAAATCCAGTTTAACTTTTCTATCTGTAATATACATGATATTTTTATTTATTTTCATATAAAAATATTTCCTCTTGTAGATATATTATATGGATTTGATTAGTTTTCCCATGTGCCATGGACTTTAAAAGTGTATTACAGGAAATTGAGTAGTTCGAATATAACTTAAAGTAGATTGAGAAATAGTTTTTTCCTGCAAATAAAAAACCACTTCCAATAAAATTACTATTATTGGCCTTGACCTCATACGGCTTCAATAAATGCCGTCAACAATCGTGACTTACTATAACGCTTACTACGTTCAAGAATTGTACAAGTTATGTAATCTAAACTGGAAAGAATATTGAATTTCAAAAAAAAAGTAAAGAAATGTTATATTTTTGTAATAGTCTATTTATATGAAATAATGAGCCTTATCTCGATACAAGTTGTAGTTTTGATTAAAAAATTATTTCACAGAATATATTTCAATATCGGAAGTAATGTTATTTTACTTCAATCATGTTTTCACACAAGAAAACAAGGTTTAAGCAAACATTTAATTCGCTCTTTGATTTGGATTTGTATATGTTTACTTGGAACGTTAAAATAAATAAATACCATATAAATATTCTTGAAATAAAATGGAAGTATAGTTGAATAGGTACCTACTACTATAGTAGAATTTACAACCACTTTCATTGTTCTTGTATTAATATCATTCTCTAACGAGCATACTTAACATAAAAATAAATAAACATCAAGAAATACGTAAGCAGAAGAAAGTTAACACGATCCTTTGAAATGAGGGTATGAATTTTAAAGGAACGAAATTGAAACAGGGGTTGTTATATAGAAGTGCTGTATTGGTACGATCTACAGCATTGCATGTTTGAACTAGCACTGCGAGCTGTAACCACAATCTGTTTTCGCATATTTAAGTAGCATAATGAAGTTGAAACAGTAGATTTCACTGAACCCATGTATATATTACAATCAAAACTGTTTTTTTAGTCAAAACTACTTTTGACTAAAGAGATTGGTCAAAAGTAATTTTGACTGCAGGCTTTGGTCAATAGCAGTTTTGACTGGCATCTCGGTCAAAACTCTTAAAAAGTTAAGGAGGTAAGGAGGTTGAAGGCTACTCGGAAGAACCCTTTCTTTCTAGGTTAGGTCAGAACAATGACCACAGCGTGTGCCATAATTTTAAGAGTTTGACCGATATGCCAGTAAAAACTGCTATTGACCAAGGCCTGCAGTCAAAACTACTTTTAACTGTTTTTGTCAGTCAAAAGTAGTTTTGACCACGAAAGAGTTCTGACTGTAACATATATATATATATATATATATATATATATATATATATATATATATATATATATATATATATATATATATATATATATATATTGCAAATGATAAGCATATACATAATATTATATACATAATATCACCCAGTGGCCGAGATTCAAACGTAATCATTATAGATATTTTTTTTATTGATAATACTAAATTTCATCAATAGCTAATAAACAAAAAAAAAGAAGAAAATCTGTTGACAAATATAGGAAAGAGGTACAGAACTGTTTATTTTTCTGTTTTTGCCTATTTATATATAGATAACCATTAATTTATTGTTTGTCTTATTGTACTTTTCAAAAAAAAAGGTAAACTGGATTTAAAATCAGTTTAAATGTAATTATTAAATCTTTTAGGGGTAGAATTCTTTATTGAATTCTTATAAAAGAGTCTAACGACCCGTTTCACTTATTTAGATAACATTCAGTTAAAGACTTAGCATGCAGTCACAGTACTTGTAGCTCTTGCTCGAATGTATTCGACGTGATTTAACAAAACTGTGATTGTTATCGTTATAATGGTCGCTAAAATCCATTAGGGCCTCATATAAATTGCTTTTCACAACAATATACTTATGTGTGTCAATGTAAAAGCATGATAGATATATCAATTTTTAATAATAATTCATTAGATAGTAGACGAAATGGTTTCAGAAAATATAAAAAACGTTTTAGAGGAGTTTTTTTTTTTGATAATCCGCGATAATCTACGTCTGTATCTAAATTTACTCAAATCTGTTGAGTGACACTGAGTCTTCATAGCGTAAAGAATATATAAATATATTATTTCACACAAAAATATAGATTTAAATTTTTAAATTTATTTGACTATAAATATTTGATAAATAGCTATCATTAAACATATCAATGAAACTGTAAATTTCTATTGTACACAAAATCAAAATAAATGTAATAAACATTTTTTCCACTAAAAATATAAATATAGTATTATATTTATTTATGCTAAAAATACATTTAAATTAGATTTTTAATCCAGATAAACACCAAAAACTGTAACCTGAATGAAAGCCGAGCTAACCTCCCTTTGAAGATCGACATAATCGTCCCTCTCGTGGTCCCATAAGAAGGATATGGCGTTGTTGTAGCATTGAGCCCTCCTTTGACCAATCGTTACGACAGCAATGATACGGTAACGGTTAAATTGTAAAGCTTTCAGCTTACGCATTAATTCGCCAGCGAAACGAAGAGCAAGAGCAGGTGATTCCTGTTAAAAAATATAAAATTAAAAACATATAATTAATTAATATTTTCTACCACAGCGTAGTTTCTACCACAGATAGCCATTTCACTGAGACAAACCATCTGCGCAGGAGATATTATAATGCAGTGCATGTTTACGCAGACACTCTCTATTCCTCTCAAAGCCGGGACAATAATTAGACACAACTGGTGAGAAATTAGGTATAGGACCGATAGATCTCTATGACGCAGTGGTGTAACATTATTAATTTTCCAAGTCTGGGCTATTACTGAGAATTCCTTATCAGAAAACCCCAATAATGATTATAGTTAGCTCGATCCAAGATTCGAACCTAGGACCGCCAAATCTGCAGCCGTATATGCTAGCCGCTAGGTTCCGAGACAATTATAAACAAAATGCACCATTCGTATGTCAATAAATATAAAATTTAATGTAAATAAACCGCCGTTAGAAACGACAATTCTCACCATTAGTGAAGAAACTTTAATATTTTCAAATATAAAATATATAAGTTTATGTGTAAAAAATTTTAAATATATGTATATTACACCTGTATATTGTACTTGTGGTCAGTAAAATTATCATCTAATAATTGTTCAATGATTTTTTTAACTGTTGGAACATGGAATTTGTACGATGGGTCCAGTTGGTAGGTTGGTAAATGAGTGAGTGGCGGACGCTTGAACTCAATTGCTACCTAAAAAATACAGAAAAAAATGCTATTAATAATACATAAAATTATAAAATGCGCACGTATTTGGAAAATATCTGACATACCAAATACTATGATGATAAAATAATTTGCCGTAAAGTCAAAAACCGACCTAAGATGTATAAATTTAGATTCAGCTATTGCAAAAATCTCGAATAACATTGTCTTAAAAATCTACAAAAGATCTAGTACGAATTTGAAGGCATTTCGAAATGGGACCAAATTCTAAAGCGTGGAAAACGTTACTCGGAATAGTTATGTTACAAAGAAAGAATTTTACATAATATGGAAATACTAGTGAGTTAAAAATTCGTTCTAGCTTTCAAACGTGATTAAAATTTTACTAAGTAAACGTATAACAGTAAAAATTCAAATTAATCTCTCCTTCGATCGCGCGAGAAATATCCCTCTACGATCTCTCTACGAATCTCTACGAATCTATACTAAAAGTAAAAGTTGCATAAATAAATAAAATGAAATATTATATCATTGCTATATTCATCTATATAAATAAAAATTAATCACCGAAATGTATGTACGCGCATAACTTTCAATCGACTGCACCAAATTGGATAATTTCTTTTTTTTTTCTCTCATCTCATTATATGAAAAGTGAGTGAGTGAAATAGTTTTTATCCTGGAAGTCATCCCTTAAGGGGATGAGAATGGGGATAAAAGTTTGTATGGGGAAGCAAGCTAAAGACGAACCCGAGTGAAGCGAGGGTGAGTCACTAGTATAGAATACAGAAGAGTTTATAATTATACTAATATAAAAGTATCATTTGCTATCACTTAGAGTTGCATGTATTAAAATATTACATATATAAATTAATTTGCATGTCATTATGTACTAGCGCTCGCCCTTAGCGAGCTCTCAAGTTCACGGTCTACAATAATAAAATTAGCCTTTCATTCTAGCTCAAAGCTGTTCTTTTTATTTCTATCCGGCGGCAATACATTTTCTTCCCACAATAATATTCCTAATTAAAAAAACAACGACTTTTGAAAACTGGTTCACAATTGATGAAGATGTACCTAGATAATATATGCTTAAGAAGCACAAAAATAAACAATCTCGCTTGAGTCAAATTATCACAAGTGTAGGTTCTAATAAAATGTAATCAGCAATAAGCAAGCAGGCTAACTACTTTGAATTAACTGTTTAATTTTCTTTCTTCAAGTGTCATTGAATAACTCGTATCAAGTCTTCATTACCTGAGAAGTCCGCTCGACTGGTCTTATCCCGGGGACTCCAGAAAAGCCAAAAGACTGCCTTCTAACTTTTAGTCTACTAAGAGATTTGGGCCCAAGGGCCAATTGCGACTTATTGGATTGGTTACTCTTGAGACGCATAATTGAAACTTTGCTCTTCTTGCTTTCTACTTCAGCCATTGTATTTATATGATTTAATTTTTAAAATAAATAATGATAGGTACTTTTAACCAATTGATCTATTAACGTCACTGCCATCAATGAAATAAAATTTCTTTTTAAACCCTCTGACAATCTTTATATAGGTCATATAGCTCATATAAAATCAGAAAGTGGAGTTGTAGACCTTTTCCAATCACATATCGACCTTCTATCTGAATAGGGTGGCAGGTCATCAATAACCTTTAATAAATAACGTTTTTGATAGCTTATTGCTATTGTATTTACTTTAATGGATGTGCGTGTTCTTTTTATGAAATATAGTATTTGGGAATATAATTTATGTAACGTTTCTTCTAATTTTATTTAAGTACCAAAGTAATTTGTCCACATACTTTGGACAGACATTGTCCTTTAAAAAAATGTTTGTCATAACATAAGCCTGCCTACCTTTAGAAAAATAGAATTTTTCGTTTTTTTCGTATTACGTATATTAATTAATAAAAATTTAGCTTAGAAAAAATTATTCTTAAAAAACTTGTTCATTGTTACAAACAAAAATTATCCAGATCGGCCTAGTCGTTCTCATTAAGTGTTGCGGGAACTAACATATGAGTACAGCATCCTATCCAACTTTTCGTCATTTTTGTTCAACTCTTTAAGAGGCAATTACAAAAATATATACTACTTAAATGCTTAAAAATAATTTAGGGTATCAAATTATTAAATGAAAACTAAAAATGTCTAACTGTCTAAAACTAAAAAGCTGTAAATAATTGAATTTTATCATTTGCAATCAGCTGGACACTAGCTTTTCAATTCTAAACTCACTGTCACTCTAATACGGTACAATTATCACGTATATAAAGCGAAAACTTTTACAGTTTTGTATTAAAATACCTACAAAAAAATTAGAGACACTCATACAATTTCATTTACGTAAAATATTTTTCCGTTATCTTTTGCCCGAAGCACGGATGCTGTACAGTTAGAAAATGTATCATGCGAATGCTTAGTGCACGAAATGAACATCGGATGGGAAGTTATTAATGATTCAAAAGAATTCAATGCTGCTTCGCAATAGGGAGGAAATGTTCACCAGTAGTTCTGTGAAAAATTTCGTTTGCACACTGACAAAGGATTTTTTCGGAAAAAGGCTTTGCAACTACATCTTTTAAAATATACGGTCGGCGGACCACGCGTTTTTTTTTTTTGTTTAATACAACGTGTTACCTGAAATGGATTCGACGGAATTTAATTTTTATTACTACTCTTAGCATTTAGCAGGCAATTTAGGATTTGGCCAAATGTAGGTTAAGCGTAGAATATAACATTTACATATCTAACATCGTATCTTATATATTACATAAGAAAGAGAAAGAGAATATGAAAGAGATGACACAGAATAAATATTTTATCAAATTTTGCAATGATGCATATATTTTGTAAAAATTTTATCAAACACTAGCGACTCACCCTAGCTTCGCTCGGGTTCGTCCCTATGTACGTTTTAAATTTTTTGAGCGAAACCCTAATTCTTTTTCTAAAATAAAAGTAGCCTAAGTTACTCCTTATAATATCAGCTATCTGCCAGTGAAAGTCCCGTTTAAATTGGTTAGAGATGATTAGCTGGAAAAAACAGACAGATAGTCAGACAAAAATTTTAAAAATTGAGTTTTTCTTATAAGTACCGTATATAATTCCATAGTAAGCATTAAGTATAAAGCTGTATTTTGACATTACAAACAGACACTTCAATTTTATTTATCTTTATAGATTACTCTTACTTCAATATTGTAAGTAGCGCAAAAAACTTCTATAAAAGTTACAATGAATATATTGCATGTATACAAAAAGCAATATAATTAAATTCAATGTAAAGTTTCAGCTAAACACTCGTCATTTATCGAGCGTACACCTCTAAGCTCTAGTCATGGAATTGCATATATTAGTGATAGCGGTCTCATGTCAAACGTGCTTGTAGGTCAGTTAAGAGATTGTTCACCCCGCTGCCATTGCGGGATGGAACATAGATGTGACCGATAACTCGATCCTATTTACTTAAATATTTTACTTTTTTCTAGCAGCCATCAACAAAAACCTTAAATACAACCTATATATATATATATATATATATATATATATATATATATATATATATATATATATATATATATATATATATATATATATATATATATATATATATATATATATATATATGGAAAAGTCACTAAGATTTACCTTAGAAATAATAATACATGTAGTTTTCTTTGGTATGATTATAAAGTTAGCTGTTAATAATATGTTTAATTTTAATATCACTCTATTATCGAAAAATATTAATAATAGGATTCTCTCTAAAGTACATCAGCAAATATACAAAATAACTAGTCAAGACAGAGTCTGGCTTGCTCTTTATTATACTGCACAAGTATGCGCAAACGCAAGTGGACTCATAGTTCCTTCACTCTCAAACTCCAGTGGGAGGATAATTCGATTAGAAGTTTAAAAGACCAGCTGTAGGATGGCTTTACGTGTTTTCCAGGACAAAGGGAGGAAACATTGAGATTGAACTGAAACATTCTTGATAACTAAATCCAATAACTATGCTTAACCCGGGACTCGAACCCAGGATTTCTGAGTATGCCCTACATACTAGCCACTAAATCTACGAGGCAGTTAATAATAAGTTAGAATATAATATTAACAAGCCACAAGCCTCCTCTTTATATTAATTAATAATTAATCTAACAACAAGTTCTACCGACAAATCTCATTTGCAACTAATCAGTAGCATATGTTGTAATTCATTTAATTACTTTGAACAATAAACGCTAAGAGATGCAAAATTAATACGTAATAGTTGCATTTACATATGGTATATTAAGATATTTTTACGAATTGGAGCGAAGTTGGTGCTGAGATATTTAAGAAGGTAAATTTGAATACAATCTTATTAATATTATAAATGCGAAAGTTTTTATGGATGTTAGTTACTTAATCACGCCAGAATGGCTGAACGGATCTGGATGAAATTTAGCACAGACATAGATTTTATCCTGGAATAGCACACACAGAATAAGCTACTTTTTATCCCGGAAAATGTACGGCTCCCGTGAGATAGATTTGTTTTTTTTTCCATAGAGCAAGGGGTTGACTACTTATTCCATACTAACCATTAAAATTATATGTCAATATATTATAAATGCGGAAGCAGTTTCGTCTGACTTTGCGCCTGCATGGTTTTCATGACTCAATAAATTTTGATGAATATTTTTTTTTCATTTACAAAGCAAAGACAAAAGGGACTGAATGTATACAACAGCGTTATTTGCATAAAACTTTAGTCCGTTTCCATTTCATTATATCTAGTCCAATCAAATTTCAAAAGTAACCCTCACTAAATATTTGAAGAATAATATTTTAGTCTTTAAATTATTATGCTTGAAATAACAAAACGAAACTCTATACCACATGCAATTTTATTGTAAACTTTAAAACATGCAGAGCATATTGCGAAGTTAAAGAGAGTTGAAATAGTAACATTTTTATCGTTTACAATTTTTATTTTTATGGTAAAATGTAAATTGTAGTTAGAAATGAAGTGTTCAAATATTTTTCTGCAACGGTCTGTGACATGATGTAACCGCTCTCTTTGAGGGCTCCGACCGGGGGTTCATTGAACAGCGTATTACGTAGTACCTATTACATGAGAAGCTTAAATGTTTCGTAGTAAATACAGAAATAGCCCACATTATATAATTTTTCGCCTTGTTAGATTTTTATTATATCGGATCACTTGTTAGTTTAATAAGGATAAGGAAAATTTGCTCATATATTATTATTTAAATAAAGGTGTATTTATTATAATAATTATCTTGCTTTAGCTGAATTCTACGCTAGAGGTTGCAAGTTTGATTTTACCATACAAAGGTCAATGTTAGTCACAGGATTTTTCGATAAACAATGAATAATACGTAATGATGAAAAATTACACTACAATACTATAATGTCTTCTCAACAAAAAATTAATATCTTTAATCGGACAAATTGTTGATTAAATAGTGTTAGAGATATTTTAATATCTTTATGTTGTATGTAACATTCATCAATATGCTAATAAAATGATATTAAGTAAAAGTTTAATGCACAATATTTATTTGTTGCTATTTTGCATATATAAACTTTTTCTGTTTTTCTATGATTTTTTAAAATCTATATAGACTTGAATAATAAAAAAAAAAAACTTTCTATTCTTAAACAGTACTCAGCTTATTTGGACACGTTCTAGCTCTTCAGTCTTATTAAAGAATTCACATAAAACGTCTTATTTATAACATAATTAAGTAAATAAATATGTAAAAAACGTATATGCAAGATTTTCCAACTTCAGCTTGACGTAAGCGGTTCAGGGTCAATGGCTTCAGCTCAGTGCAAGTGCAATGGAGTGCATTCAACTACTACTATACTGACAAGCTGTAGATGTTAGCTTGCTCCGCGGAACAAAAACTAATTATAGTATGAGGTAAGAACTTTTATAATTTTACCATATTCATTTTGAAGTTAAATTAAAGATTTAAATTCATTTTTGAATACATTATAATATTAAATAAATATCCATTAAGTTCAATTATTTTATTATATTCATTTTTCGTTGTTGGTAATTTTTGGTCATATAATTTCGCATCTAACCTTTAAAGGTACACTAGGTAGCTTACATCATTTCTAATTTTAGTATTGAATTTTTCTATTTTAGGATAACAAAATATTGTTTGTATTTTTTTTTTTGACAATTTCATTGTTGCTACTTGTTTGTGCACTATAAGATATCTATTACTACTGTCTTTATGTAGAGCTTTTGACACAGATTTATTATTACACAGATAATAAATAAAATAAATAATAATCATTATTGCCAAAAAAGTACAGCTTACAATATATTTTATATCTAAAGGTACACACTAGGCAAAACCTGTACCGTGACACAAGTCGATTAACAAAAGAAATATTGCTGCTCGGTAAACATTGCAAGAAGATATTTATTGTTGACTTAAAAGTGTAGTATAATATTTATAATGATTACATGTTTTCTCTTTATACTATTATATATTATTTTGGCAAAGGTATAATACAGTATTATCAAAGGCTCGAGGAAATAGAATAAATAAGAAAAAAGTAATATTATCATGTTTGTAATATTAGTGAAGATAATGATACAAAAGTACGTCAAAAGCTTATTAGATTTATAAAAATAAATAGTATCGACATTTCCGAATAGTAGCATGAAGACGATCGAGCTCCAAAAGTTTCTTAATCAAATGGCATTATGTCCAAACCTTGACAATACTAGAACAAACTTTTTATAGAACGTCGGACGAGTATTTTATTGACTATCGACGGAAAGAGATGCTATTCGTATTAACAAATTCTTGTACAGTATATCGGCAATGTAACTAAGCTAGAAATAGTACTAGGTTCATAGGAATATATTATATTCTGAGACGGTTATTTAAAATAATGATGTACACAGAAAGAAACATCAGAGCGGTAAGATATTTGTTATACTTGTACTAATGTATGGGTACATTAGTGTCCAGTGGTCGTTTTATGATATAATTGAGTAGAATTTAAACATTTCGTTATGATAATATTTATAACTTTCTACATTTAAAGAATAACACAGTAACAATATATAGATATTATCGGATCTGTTAAAATCGGTTTAGCTTAGCATATATACACAATACACATGTATACAAACTTTCGCATTTATAACAGTAGTCTGATTACGCAGTATGTTATTTGAAAAAATGAAAAACTTTAAATTGAAAAACTTTAAACTTTTTCCTAAAAGCTTCTAGGAAAACAAAAACAAACCTGTCCTAAGGGAACCGTACATTTTTCCGAAATGAAAAGTAGCCTATGTATTATTCTAGACTATAATCGATCTCTGTGCCAAATTTCATCCAGATCTATTCAGCTATTCTGGCGTGAAAGATTAACAAACATCCATACTCACAAACTTTCACGTTTATTATATTATAGTATAAAAGTATAGATAATGTGCGAGCGCTGTTAAGATGTAACAGCCCTGGCGAGTTCCACAAAGGTCACTGAACATAAAAGCGAATTTATTTTCGGACTAATGAACATTCATACCTGAGGAAAGATTGAATAATATATAACTTTCGGAGTAGATTTTATCCCAGCGGAGCCGTAACTCAGCGCAATGCCCGGATTTTAGACGGGAAACATGAAATAATAATAACCCCTGGATTTGCAACGTGTTTTGTAAATGCCTGTCATTATCAACAGCTGATTCAAATGATAATTATTTTGTTTATCCAAGGATAACATTATTTTAATAGATGGCCTTGTAATTTATTATATTACTCGATTATTTATTACCTTGCTACTTGTTTGTTTTCTGAAAAAAACAGGAGTAGATAAAAACAAAGTATATTAATTTGATATTTTTTAATATTTCTTATTATTTATATTGCAGATCAATTAACGTAATCTTAGATTTGAAATCGATATATTCTTTACAGATATTTTTATCTGATGGTCTATTCGATAATTTCTATGAATCGAATTTAACAGGGTGTTGTTTGGGTTTCAGGGAAGAAATAAATGGTCGAAGCGAAGTTAGTAATAAGCTCATTAAGAGTATAGTCTAAATAAATTATATATTGACTTATCCATATTATATTGTCCACCTTGTCTGACTAATTTTATTGTAAACTAGCGACTCACGCTCGCTTCGCTCGCGTTCGTCCCTAGGTGCATTTTCACGGTTAGCTATGTTTATACATAAATAGTAGCTTGCTACTCCTAAGATATTCATTTAAATTATATAGCGATATACCCTCGCTTTGCTCGGGTGCGTACGCCGTACGCGGATTTTGTTCACTTCACTTCACAATTTCATGGGTTTTAATCGTTTTTTGCGGAACTCTGATTCTTTTCCTAAAGTAAAAATAGCCTAAGTTTCTCCTTATAACGTCAGCTATCTGCCAGTGTAAGTCCCGTCAAAATCGGTCCAGCCGTTTCGGAGATTAGCCGGAACAAACAGACAGACAGACAGACAGAAAGACAGACAGACAGACAAAAATTGTAAAAAATGTTGTTTTGGTATATGTACCGTGTATACATCCATATGCATTTAGTAAAAAGCGGTTATTTTAATATTACAAACAGACACTCCAATTTTATTTATCTGTATAGATGTTAATTTCTGTATATAAATTAAGTCAATAAAGAATAGTAATAATTTATTTAACACTAAAGAGTCGATTTATTCGTTTGAAAGCACTGATCTCTAAAATTGCTTGTCCAATCTCGCTTTTTATTTTATTTAATAGCTTCTTTACTGACGAATTAAGAGGACTATAGGATAACATCATGATACAACCTTTAGAATTGGAATATATAAGTAAATATATATAACATACACATAAATAAGCAATTTTACATAAGAAAAATTGTTTGAGAGTAGCCGCGGGCAAACACTAGCTAAAACGAAACGAGAGTTGTAGTGAGGGCCTGATCAAAGCAAGATCGCGAGTAAGATAATAATATACATATATACAGACTGTACATACACATGTACATACGAGTACAAACAAACATCTATACAGAAAATGAAATGCATTGCATAGCGTCATATTGAAAGCAATTTACAGTCAAGTGAACATTGCAGGCGCGATTCGTCTAACATATTATGTGAGACTCGAGTAATAAAATGCTGGTGCATATCTAAACTATTATGCTTTATGGTATTTATATTACTTCGATATCTTATGGAAATAAATACATAGGAAATAACTTGTAAAAGTATACAGTTAATGTTGTCCTCTCCATCACTTATTAAATTTTGCGACGTATCTATGTATACATCATAAAAATCTTTTAATGTATTAAGTTAAAAAGCCTTTTTATTCTCTTGTCAATAAACTTAGCAATAATCAATGGAAAAAAATGTGAAAAGTTGCTCTTTTACTCCATAAAAGGAGGACGCAATAAATTTTTGCAATTATGACATTACTGAAGATCAGTAGTCATTTTTCTTTTTACCCGACTGCGCGACGCAAAGAAGGGTATGTTGATGTTTATCAGTCTACATACATATATATGTGTGTATGTGTATGTTTGTATGTATGTATGTACATATGTATGCATGTTTGTTTGTTCCTATATGGCATTATGATTCGTATGACGTTAGATTCGTCTTGATAACGCGAGTGTTATAGGCTATATAAAAATAGTTAAAACCAAATGGCGGATTTCAGTCGCCAATTTGTGGGTCTTTAAAAAAAATTCTTCCAAACCAATCGAGTGGGGTATCAAAATAAAGGTTTTTAAGGGGCGATCACAAAAATATACACAACTTATATGTTTAAAAGTAATTTAGGATAAAAAATTGCTAAATATTATTTCAAATGTTTAATTGGCAAAAACTTAAAAGCTGTAAATAAAAAATATATATTATAAAAATAAAAAGAAAACCGACTGCCGTTTCATCCTTGCCACAAGATGTACATGTGTATGTCTTCGACTGCATAATATTTTATTCCTTCGTCAACTTGTTTTCATCTTTAAAGTTAGCTTTTATGCAGTCGGGTTTTTTATTTTTATAATATATCTTTTTCCTCATGGTAAATACCAATATGAAGTCAACCTGTGCAGATGTGCAATCTGTGCAGAAATGGATCTGTAAAAATACATTTGTAATTAAGAAGATCGTAAGAATCCATAATAATCTATTTAAATCATAACAGTAGTTAGTACTCGTATGTGAATAATTAAATATATGAAAAGAAAATAATGTGTGTATTAAAAATGTGAAAATTATATTATGCAGCGCTTTGTTTGAGTTCGTCCCTAGGTACGTTTTAACGGTTAGTATGGAATAGATGGTCTGTAATTATATGATATATGAGCCTATAACCTAAATAAACGGGCTATCTAATGCAAAAATATTTTTTTAAATCGGATTAGTAGTATTAGTGTGTTCGAACAAACAACCAATCGACCGACCGGTCAAGTCGGTCGAACAGTCAATCGACCGGTCTGTCGAGCAGTCGGTCGATCTGTCGGTCGACCAGTCGCTCGAGCTGTCGGTCAACCAGTCGCTCAACCAGTCGGTTGGCCAGTCACTCGACCAGTCGGTCGACCAGTCGCTCGATCAGTCGCTCGACCAGTCGATCGACCAGTCGCTCGATTTGTCGGTCGACCAGTCGCTCGACTAGTCCGTCGACCAGTCCGTCGACCAGTCGGTCGACCAGTCGCTCAACCAGTCGGTTGGCCAGTCACTCGACCAGTCGGTCGACCAGTCGCTCGATCAGTCGCTCGACCAGTCGGTCGACCAGTCATTCGACCAGTCGGTCGACCAGTCGGTCGACCAGTCGGTCGACCAGTCGCTCGACCAGTCGGTCGACCAGTCGCTCGACCAGTCGGTCGACCAGTCGGTCGACCAGTCGATCGACCAGTCGGTCGACCAGTCGGTCGACCAGTCGATCGACCAGTCGGTCGACCAGTCGGTCGACCAGTCGCTCGACTAGTCCGTCGACCAGTCCGTCGACCAGTCGGTCGACCAGTCGCTCAACCAGTCGGTTGGCCAGTCACTCGACCAGTCGGTCGACCAGTCGCTCGATCAGTCGCTCGACCAGTCGATCGACCAGTCGGTCAACCAGTCGGTCGACCAGTCGCTCGACCAGTCGCTCGACCAGTCGGTCGACCGGTCGCTCGACCAGTCGGTCGACCGGTCGGTCGACCAGTCGGTCGACCGGTCGGTCGACCAGTCGCTCGACCAGTCGGTCGACCAGTCGCTCGACCAGTCGCTCGACCAGTCGGTCGACCAGTCGGTCGACCAGTCGGTCGACCAGTCGCTCGACCAGTCGGTCGACCAGTCGCTCGATCAGTCGGTCGACCAGTCGGTCGACCAGTCGGTCGACCAGTCGCTCGACCAGTCGGTCGACCAGTCGATCGACCAGTCGCTCGACCAGTCGCTCGACCAGTCGGTCGACCAGTCGCTCGACCAGTCGGTCGACCAGTCGGTCGACCAGTCGGTCGACCGGTCGGTCGACCAGTCGCTCGACCGGTCGGTCGACCGGTCGCTCGACCGGTCGCTCGACCAGTCGGTCGACCAGTCGGTCGACCAGTCGATCGACCAGTCGGTCGACCAGTCGCTCGACCAGTCGGTCGACCAGTCGATCGACTAGTCCGTCGACCAGTCCGTCGACCAGTCGGTCGACCAGTCGCTCGACTAGTCCGTCGACCAGTCCGTCGACCAGTCGGTCGACCAGTCGGTCGACCAGTCGGTCGACCAGTCGCTCGACTAGTCCGTCGACCAGTCGGTCGACCAGTCGGTCGACCAGTCGCTCGACTAGTCCGTCGACCAGTCCGTCGACCAGTCCGTCGACCAGTCGGTCGACCAGTCGGTCGACCAGTCGCTCGACTAGTCCGTCGACCAGTCCGTCGACCAGTCGGTCGACCAGTCGCTCGACCAGTCGGTTGGCCAGTCACTCGACCAGTCGGTCGACCAGTCGGTCGACCAGTCGCTCGACCACTCGGTCGACCAGTCGCTCGACCGGTCGGTCGACCAGTCGCTCGACCAGTCGCTCGACCAGTCGGTCGACCAGTCGGTCGACCGGTCGGTCGACCAGTCGCTCGACCGGTCGGTCGACCAGTCGCTCGACCAGTCGCTCGACCAGTCGGTCGACCAGTCGGTCGACCAGTCGGTCGACCAGTCGGTCGACCAGTCGGTCGACCAGTCGCTCGACCACTCGGTCGACCAGTCGGTCGACCAGTCGGTCGACCGGTCGGTCGACCAGTCGCTCGACCGGTCGGTCGACCAGTCGCTCGACCAGTCGCTCGACCAGTCGGTCGACCAGTCGGTCGACCAGTCGGTCGACCAGTCGCTCGACCACTCGGTCGACCAGTCGGTCGACCAGTCGGTCGACCGGTCGGTCGACCAGTCGCTCGACCGGTCGGTCGACCAGTCGCTCGACCAGTCGCTCGACCAGTCGGTCGACCGGTCGGTCGACCAGTCGCTCGACCAGTCGGTCGACCAGTCGGTCGACCAGTCGCTCGACCAGTCGGTCGACCAGTCGGTCGACCAGTCGGTCGACCAGTCGGTCGACCAGTCGGTCGACCAGTCGCTCGACCAGTCGGTCGACCAGTCGATCGACCAGTCGCTCGACCAGTCATTCGACCAGTCGGTCGACCAGTCGCTCGATCAGTCGCTCGACCAGTCGCTCGACCAGTCGGTCGACCAGTCGCTCGACCAGTCGCTCGACCAGTCGGTCGACCAGTCGGTCGACCAGTCGGTCGACCGGTCGGTCGACCAGTCGCTCGACCGGTCGGTCGACCAGTCGCTCGACCAGTCGCTCGACCAGTCGGTCGACCAGTCGGTCGACCAGTCGATCGACCAGTCGGTCGACCAGTCGCTCGACCAGTCGGTCGACCAGTCGCTCGACTAGTCCGTCGACCAGTCCGTCGACCAGTCGGTCGACCAGTCGGTCGACCAGTCGGTCGACCAGTCGGTCGACCAGTCGGTCGACCAGTCGGTCGACCAGTCGCTCGACCAGTCGGTCGACCAGTCGATCGACCAGTCGATCGACCAGTCGCTCGACCAGTCGATCGACCAGTCGCTCGACCAGTCGGTCGACCAGTCGGTCGACCAGTCGGTCGACCGGTCGGTCGACCGGTCGCTCGACCGGTCGGTCGACCAGTCGCTCGACCAGTCGCTCGACCAGTCGGTCGACCAGTCGGTCGACCAGTCGATCGACCAGTCGGTCGACCAGTCGCTCGACCAGTCGGTCGACCAGTCGGTCGACCAGTCGGTCGACCAGTCGGTCGACCAGTCGGTCGACCAGTCGCTCGACCAGTCGGTCGACCAGTCGATCGACCAGTCGCTCGACCAGTCATTCGACCAGTCGGTCGACCAGTCGCTCGACCAGTCGGTCGACCAGTCGCTCGACCAGTCGCTCGACCAGTCGGTCGACCAGTCGGTCGACCAGTCGATCGACCAGTCGGTCGACCAGTCGCTCGACCAGTCGGTCGACCAGTCGGTCGACCAGTCGATCGACCAGTCGGTCGACCAGTCGGTCGACCAGTCGGTCGACCAGTCGGTCGACCAGTCGGTCGACCAGTCGGTCGACCAGTCGGTCGACCAGTCGCTCGACCAGTCGGTCGACCAGTCGATCGACCAGTCGCTCGACCAGTCGATCGACCAGTCGGTCGACCAGTCGCTCGACCAGTCGGTCGACCAGTCGCTCGACCAGTCGGTCGACCAGTCGCTCGACCAGTCGATCGACCAGTCGGTCGACCAGTCGATCGACCAGTCGGTCAATCAGTGGGTACGTTAAGATCGGATAAATACTTTCGGAGTCACCGTGGACCAACATCGTGACACGGGAATTTTATATATTAACCCATTCTGGGCCGCTGTGCCATTTTGGGAACACTTGATAAATTGTGGCTTATAAAAAAATGTGTACCATAGCTAGTAAATTTTTATTTTTTTTGTGTAATCGAAAGTATGATTGTTAATTATAGTGCGTGTTAGACCTATATCGAGAAACACCGTTTTTATGATTTGTCGAAATCGGTCATTTACACGACCCTAGACCTGGCCGCACTTATATAATTATTATGTAATACAGGTAATGCATATCATAGTTATTGTGTGTATTTTGATAAAGTAAGAAACATGTGTCTCATTTAAAGTCATCAAATTGTAGTTATAATATATGTATAAAAAAATATAGCAACATAAACATTGGTGTGCCAATTTTGGTACAACGGCCACAAGTGTTAGTTTTTTTTAGTTATAAAGTAGGAACGAATTGCAATTATTTTACGATACACAGTAACTTTAGGAGACTGGAATAAGGCCTTAACACTAGAAATAAGAGTAACAATTACTTGAAGTATAATTTGACCATCACACAACGGAACAAGTGTGGTGACTGACGAACAAGAAGATAATGAGGATGTGGTACCTAACTTATTACTAAATAAAGTTCTTGGTAATGTTGAAGTTTTTGTTGGCAGTAAAGACGTTCCTCCGGAATGCGAGGATAGCAGTGATGATAAGCCGTTGGCTTGTAAAAGATCTCGAACGTTTACTTGTTCGATCCAGCAGAACCACTGGCACACTGACAAAGATACTTTCATGTTATCGAAAACTATCACGTAAACGTAAAATTGATTTTTCAATAAAAGTGGTGTCAAAGCCTTATGAAGAAAAATATTCAAAGAGATCAAAACAAATATTAGGTTTACGTAGACAAACATGCTTCAAAAAAACTTGACAAAATGACAAGATTCAGAAGGATAAGTATAATTTTGATGAAAAATTTCAGAAACAGAGGGTTTTCCACACATTATATAGTTGAAAAGTTAGATAGTTGAGAGTCTGTTATAAAATATTCAACATCCAGCTAAGCTATACATTGTAGAGAATTTGGTACGGTTTGGCTACAAAAATTGGGTCGCATTGGGTTCAACTGGCTATTGATAGTTTTAATTTGTATTGCCCATCAACCATCTTTGTTATCGTCAACTGTAAGAAATGAAAATTGTAAAAATAATACTTAGTAATTCATCTACAAATCCAGTAAATAATAGAATATATTAGGATAGTTTTTTACACGATGCATTTTTGATATGCGATCTAAGCCAATTGGGATGAATATTGACAAAAGAATGGACATGAAGGGCACAAGGACTTGTTAATACGTTGAAGATCTATCACCAGACACTACATCAAACCGAATGAGAGATGAAGAATGAGCAGAAAGTCTTTGGGATGCCTCTGATTTGTTCCCTTTTTCGACCATGACTGAAGGTTTACATTCAGATGGCATTGATTACGACCCTTAAAATGTGCTGAAATTAGTGTGATTTGTTTTGTGCCATGTCTAGGGTCATCAGGGTGTCAAAAACAAAAAAAAAAAACATTTTGTATAGGCAAACATATTTCGACAATTTTATAACATATGTGGCCATTGTGCCAATTTGGGAACACGCCTGTAAAATCATGAAAAATAATTTATTTTTAATTTTTTATAATTTTATGTATTCTTGTACACGCCCATAATCAATAAATAATAGTTTTTTGAAAATCCGCTTGTTACTTTTTGTTTGGCTTCTAATGGGTTAAGAAGAAGATTATATATATAATTCTTATAATATACTGTATCGAATTTATAAAAAAACTGCTTCTTTCGATGCACAATAGAAAGGAAATCTAACGTAGACAAATTATTGTGTCATTCTTTAAACATAATATTGAAAATAAAAAATATATTATGTAAAATATAAAAGAAGGAAATAAAGGATTTTTTTTTTTCATATAAAATAAGAAATACGATCTTAATTACAACTCCGACCACTATATTTACGGCTAACTCTTTACAAAGCTAATTCTGACTTTAGAACAATAAAATAAAGGGTAGTATTAATACAACATTGATTTCATTGAAGGACTAAGCATAGAAATTAATATTTATTTAATATGCATAAAAATATTTTCCAGAAATTGTTTACGTTTTAAAAGACTAACTATTCAGATTTATAGGTTTTATTGCTTCCAAGATTTTATTATATTACTTACTAGCGATTCACCGTCGCTTCGCTTCGGGTTCATCTCTAGATAAAGACAAATCTATTCCACGGGAACCGTACATTTTTCTGGGATGATATATAACCTATAGCCTTCCTCAGTTAACGGGCTATCTAATGCAAAAAGAATTTTTCAAATTGGATTAGTAGTTCCTGAGATTAGTGCGTTCAACCAAACAAACAAACAAACTCTTCAGCTTTATAATATTAGTGTAGATATACATACCACTTTTATCTCTTTTTATATTCTAAGGTCGGAACAGCCTACTGTCCTAATACCCGTCTATTTGCTGCAGTTCAATTAGTGAGTAGGTGTCGTCTGTTAATTAAAGCCTGCACAGTATCTGCTTATAATGGCTCCAGGTCAAAACATAACGTCTCGTTATCTTGCATGCTCGCTCAATATAATGGTTTGATCATTTTACAGGTAAATAGGTATATTTACTATAGTATATGGTTTCTGTGTAAGTATAAATACTCCGTTCGAGTTCCGGGTCAGAACAAAACAGTTTATCGGTTAGGGTCCTCCCATTGTCATGTAGGTTTATTATTTATGTAAATTAATGACTAAAAGGAGAGATATGTAACTATCTTTTTTAACTTTTTGTAAATTTTTTTAGATATTTTAAAAACTGTAATATTGTTATTTAAGATATTAAATCAATAAAGAGTTTACTTTATAGATATAACTTCCCGCAAAAAACAAGTAGGTACGATGCGTATAATAACACTGTTTCCTTTGCCTATTCGTTTAAGAAGCACATTATAAAATAAATACTCTCAGCTGATATTTCTATCGAGTTCTATATTTATTATTTTGACTTTCTTCATATTAAACAAAAAAAATTAAAAATAATATGATTCTTACTAAAATAAGGCGTATTTATATATATGAAGCGCTGGTGTTTTACCGCGTGCCCTAAGTGTGAATAGTTTACGAACGCATAGAGGACAAACATAGAAAGAACAATTGTTTTTGTCAGGAACCTTCGCCGGCGTACGTAGAACTAGAACCACTCACCAAAGTTTCATCACAATCGGATGGGTGGTTTAGGACTTCATAGACTACATACAAAGAAACATATTTTTTATTTATGTAGATGCATGGAGAAACTACGATATAGAAGTAGGTATTTAATCATCCAACCCCTTATTTCCCTCTTCCCCTTCGTTTTCTTTACGTAGCTTTGTAAGTGTAATTAAATTGTATTATTCTTATGATGATCTTAAGAAACGTGTTCCACAACGTGGAAAATTAATTTCCGTTTTGCAAAATTAATTTTCCACAACAAAATTTGATCTCATTTGACAAAATAATAGCGACTTATATAAATTGTTAGAATTCGTGCACACCAGAAGCGAAGGTTCGACGACCTGAATATTTTAAGATACAGGCATCCCCTTTGCCTCCGTTCAATCGCCTATGACCCTGTTTCTTCTAAATAAAAGAATTTGTAGGCGAGGCGGTACATTTTCTTAGCTGGAAATGCTAAGCTCCAAATACCTATACCTGTATAAGTATACTTCATAAAAGTATTTACTGAATGTACCTATCAATATTTGACAATATTTATGCTATTTATATATGTAGGTATATAATGAAGGTGAGCATCATCATTATACCATAGAGAGTTTTTTAAAGTCAATTAATTTATTATATGTATGACAGACAGACTATATCACCGAAGATGTTCTCAGATTTAATTTCTACATACATTTTTAGCTTTATATGTATAGCGCAATTCGTAGTATCAAAGATTTTTCTTCGGGGTTATACCGGTTAGTCTTCAACACGATTTAACGTTATTCAATATTAATCATATATGTACATACATTGTACCTATATAATCCAATGTTAAGAAATATCTGTATTAACTCCATCCAAGCATCGAACACGTCATATCCTCAGATACAAAGACCTCAGATATAATAAGCCAACATATAAAGTCATATTCTTTATTCGTTTAGTCTTTAGCTAAAGTTACTACTCGTAACACATACGTTGTAAAGGTAGAAACTATACTGAGTGAGCTATAACAGTCAGGTGGCAATTTATGACACCGCCATTACTTTGCAGCATCCGCGATAGGTTCGATTTATGGCACGCATTAGGCCCGTTTCCGTCCCGATTGCTACGGACTTGATTTCAATAGATAAATATACATAAAATCTTTACGTAATCGTTACTAATATAATAAATACGAGTGTGTGTTGGTAGTTTGACTTTTTTTCACACAGAAACGGAGTGATAGATCGATTATAGCTGAACAGTGATATCAATTTGATCTCATGAGTTACATTTCCGGTGTAAAAATTAACTAGACAACCGCACTGACGTTTCACTGAGTGAAACCATGACTGGCGACTAGTAAAAATATTTTTTTTTACATTTATTCAATTGCCAACATATAAGATGAAAGTACATGAAATATCTTTATAAAGATAAACTAGCGACTCACCCTCGCTCCGCTCGGGTTCGTCCCTTAACTTATTTACTAACTTACGTTTTAACGTTTAGTATAGATTTCTCAGAGATGAGATATTTTCCCGCAGTAAAAAGTGTCCTATATGTTGACCTGGATAACCAGATATCATCATACCAAATTTTACCAAAGTCCCTCCAGCGGTTATTCAGTGATGCGGTAACAGACACACAGAGAGACAGACAGACAGATGAAAATTCTAAAAACTATAGATTCGGCCTTTGTATCGATAATAATGTCTATTTCAATAAGGTTTTCTGAAAAATATTTAATGTACAGATTTGGCTTAGTTACAATTTTATTATATGTATAGATTAGGTTTGAATGCAAGTACCCATTCGTCTGATTGTGTGGCGTTCTACTGACTCATAGGGATGTTGCGAGATCGATTACTACGCACGGCAATCATTTATTAGGAGAAAAAGAAGGCAATTGATTTGATAGTATGGGAAATATCGTTACAACTCATATTTTGTTCTAGAGAAGTGACCAAGTACACGTTTTATACAAAAAAGTACTTAATAAACATGAAACATATTTTCAAATATTTATTTTCATATGTGCACTACGTGAAACAAAACAATCCTAGCTATTTTTCTTTTTCAATCGTGAAATGGGAATAAAGAACAGATCCTTCGAAATTACCCTTATAAACCCTACTTGTGCCTAAAAAGCAGCATATTGAATACTTTGAAAGCTTTGTATGTGATACGAAGGAAATAATCAAAAACGACACTCATGAATCTCTGATAATGGCTTTACGACAGTTCTCTGTCTCTCCCTCTCTTTGACTACTACGAATGTTGTTATCATAAATGATTCGAACAATAATTTTCCGATTTATTGACGTTTGCCCTAAACGGTAGAATAGGTGATAAAATATTCACACCGCGTACAGAGATATTTCATGCAAAAATAAGCAGGTAGAGCTGTATACTCTATTAATTCCTTAGATACGATAAAAATGTTTTATAAATAAAATTTATTTTGTGAAGTATCGACAAAAAATATACGTGTATAATTTTAGGTGTTTTTGTTAATGTTTTAATTTTTTTAATGTTATTTATTAAGTTTATCGTTAAATATGTATAATATAGTCTTGATAGCTCGACGTATGTATTGTATGTATATACATACAAGTATATGTTCATTTCTAAATTAAGCACAAATTTCAAGCATATTATAAAAGAGTAAGATTTTTATTTCATATTTATGTAAACACTAGCGACTCAGTCACTGTTTCGTCCCTAGACAAAAAACGAATCTATCCCACGGGAACCGCACATTTTTCCGGGATGATATATAGCCTATAGCCTTTCTCAGTTAACGGGCTATCTAATGCAAAAAGAATTTTTCAAATCACATTAGTACTTCCTGAGATTAGCGCGTTCAACCAAACAAACAAACTCTTCAGCTTTATAATATTAGTATAGATTTTTAATAAATAAACTATTTATTATTATTAGTCTCTATCTTATTCATATAAACTTATCTTTATGCGACATTGATCTAATCTAGCGTATATCTTGACGCCTTCTTTATATGTATACGAAACTTATATCTTGGGACCTACTCAGCCCACTGAAATAAGTCTAACATATCTGTTTTTGATTTCGGCCACTACGTGTGTAATAAAAAAACTCATCGTCTATTTTCAATTTTGTCATTCCCCTTACATCCCATAAAGTTATTTTTAAAAACATCGAACATGAATTTGGCCTATTTACAAATTTTACGAAAATTAACGTGTTAATTGATTTTTTTTTGTCGATAATTTTATTAGTTTGTCCATGCGCGCCACAATAAATAAATCTAAGTGTTTTTTGCAAAGTTAAGCTTATGTGTTGGAAAACTACTAGCTACTATTTATTCTATCAAATGTCTCTTTATTCTTGAAATATTCATATATTACAGAGGTAATAAGGGACAGCCTAGCGGTGCGAAGGTATGACACAAGTTTTATTATATAGATATTGATGTATGTTTACGTAACCCTGCAAAGTCATATTTTATTGTTTTATACACAAAGTAGCGACTCAGCCTCGCTTCGTTCGGGTTCGTCCCTAGCTTGGATATAGTAAAATGAATATAGTATGTTACCTCAAGAGATAGGTACCTATTTGCCATCGCGGACTTCTTTGTAGACCCTTTTAAGGTGTACAAAACTGTAGTATTATTTTGATCTATCTCGTAGGGTTCAGCCAGCGTTTGCAATGTAAGCGCTAAAAAATGTGTTTATTTACGACATCACATTAGATACCTCTAAAATTCTCAGTGTTTCTCTACTATATTATGCATGTATTACTATATATATAAACCTTCCTCTTGAATCACTCTATCTATTAAAATCATCAAAATCCGTTGCGTAATTTTAAAGATCTAAGCATATATAGGGACAGACAGCAGGAAGCGACTTTGTTTTATACTATGTAGTGAAGTTAAGTAACAAAAATCAATTTCATCCTAGTTATAGCAACTTTAAGTATTTTTGATCGTATCTGAAATTCAGTTTAAGAGGTGAGGAGTTTCGTAATTTATGCAAATTGTTAGCTCTCGGCGAGAAAGGTAAGTCGAAATGGAAAATAATTTTCTGTAATGCCCTTCGAAGAATTAACTGGCTCCTTCGTTCGATAAAATATTAAATTTCGTAAGGTAAATGTAATCATAGTGATTTACTGTCAGTCGTATGTTTATTTATTTTTTATTATCTTAAAATACAAAATAAAATAATAATTTCTGTCTGTCTGTCTGTCTGAGAACGTATCACGAGAAAACCACAGGACAGATTTTGAGGAAATTTGATATGATGATAGCTGGTTATCCGGGTCAACATATAGGATATTTTTTACTGCGGGAAACTCATCTCTGAGAAATCTATACTAACCTAAAAACGTAGGGACGAAGCAATCCTATATTTATTAAAAAAAAAATATTTTAACAAGTGCTTAGTTTATTGAAAAATAAAGTATTTTTTGTTGCTATATTAAATTAAATTCAATATAATATCATTTTTTTTTTTTTTGGTTTTTTGAATATGCGTCGGTCGTCATATTTAATTAAAATCTACAAAGTCCAAGTTACGTCGAGATCTTATCTTGAAAGCCCAAAAATTAATTTCATTTCTTCAGATAAACTTCCATACCTTTTAAAAGAGTATAAAATAAGCTTATGAGCCTATTGTAGATATAATTTTATGAAACCATGACGTAATATTTTTTTGTTTTATATATTTTGGTACAAGGTATGAAGTTTTTAAGGAAAACGTAAAATTTTATTATTATAACTTTCAAAATTAAGATGCTGCTGTACCTAATTTAGTTATTATTTCTAACTATATTTTTTATATTTATCTCCCCATTAAACACTTTAAAAAAAAAAGATTCAAAATGATTGTGCTTTGTGCGATATTTTCTGCAACAAACCGAATAAAATTTCTATAAAAATAAAGATATAAGAAAAAAGTAGTATACAGTAACTGTAAAAATTTCTTTAACCGCATTATAATAACTGTACACTTTCTTATGTATACGCAAACAAAATATAGCGATAAGAAAACTAAGACACTATATATAAAATTTTAGAAAGATCCTTACATTGAAATTTTTATCGTTCCACTACAGTCTGTCTATAGAACAAATGGCAATTCATCAGTTCGATTCAATCTATCATTGTCGTGGTACGAAGCGCAGCGGCCTTGCGAACCGCGATAAGGAACCCTAGTGGCCCAATGTACCAAGATTAATTGAACCAACTTCAATACGCCTCTAGGGATTCCTTGCACTGAGCTAGCTTTTAGAATCTTTAAGTTTTGATAGGATTTCTGCTCGCAAAGTTTAGAGTAGTATACACTTATTACTAATAAGTCCTTTCCACTATTTGTATACATGACGACATGTTTGACTCAGTTTGTAGGGATCCTACTTGCTGTGCCAACGGTCGCAGGTTCGAGTCCCGCTGACGGGCATTTATTTGTGTAATGAGCGCGAATGTTTGTACTCCAGTCATGGGTGTCTATATTTATAACATTTATGTATTTAAAGTTATATACATATGTATATAGTGTATCAACTATCTGGTATCCATAACACAAGCCTCGTTAGCTTACCATGGAACTAGATGGTGCTATGTGTTAATGTCCCAACATACATATTTATACTACATTTTTCATAAGAAGAAAAAAAAATTATTAAAATGTATAGGAACGACATACATATATTATTCTCTGATATATCAATTTAATTTATTATTTAAATACAATTTTCAATTTAATCCAATTTTCTGGTTTTAAACAATTTTTGTTGTATTCGTAGTATGACATTTTGATTTTTACAGTTATCCTACCTCTAATATTAATCAAACTGTAGGTGTAGTTAAAATAAACTAATCTACAATATAAAATATTGTTTATATTTTATATATGTATATCTATTCTATGCATGAAGATTTTTGTAGATATAAGTACCTACTTGTCAACGTAACAATGTAGGTAGATACTAGGCATACGACAGACATAAGATTTTAAAAAAATACCTTCCATTAATAGTTAATTTAATAAGAACCTCCTGAGAAAGAAGCTGGAATAGCTTAGAATTTAATCCACTTATTCCCGTACACGTCTCACAGCGCCGGCACAACAACTTTATGTTTTAATGAGCTTTATCTTAGTAGCTTTGCAATCTCTATAAGAACTGACAGGTAACATAATGATATATAAAATAATGCTAAGCCGAAAGTAATACGGTTTTATTAAACCGTTATAATATTATTATATTATTATATAACACATGAAACGAGCGAAGCAATGGTAAGTCACTAGTATAATAGATATTATATTTATTTAGAATATATATTTGCTTAAAAATATTCGTAATCCTTAAGTTTATTTCATCAATCACTATTATCTAAATCTGAAGCTTACAAGGTTTACAGGTTTTAGTACGTACAATATGATTTTAAATCATGAATATTGAAATACATATATTGATTACATCTACACTATTTTAAGGAAGTAAAACTTGTTTGTTTGTATATTGTAGATGGTATCTTTCGAAATTACTAAGCCTAAAATCAATAATTTTTTTTCAATATTGCTAATAATTGTTAAATAATAACAGGCTTTTTTTATTGATCGACTTGAAATATGTAATTACTAATTAATAAAAAAATATTTTTCATGTAATATCGACATTTCTTTCTTTATATAACAATTTTTAGTTTTAAGACAACTTATATTCGAAAGTAAGACTACTTATATAAATTTCAAATATAAAATTCCAACTCTTAAAGGTGGCACCACCTTTAAGAGTTGGAATTTTACTTTCGTACTATTAAAACAACGTTCGAAACCGATGTATCATTTTCTTTCAAAAATCAATAGCAAAAACTAGAACACAAAATAAATTAAAAATATATATATAGTATAGGAACAATTAATCTAAATCTAAACTGCGGAATAGAGTGGTCATTTGGACTATCGTTTCAACCGCATATCTGCGTTTAGTGCAGCAATCGTGGTAGTGCGCCAAATTATGTGTTAGAATAGAACAATTGAAAGTGATTTATTAGTCCCATTTGTTATTCAACGATATGGACCAGTGGAATCTAATATAGAGCTTACAATATTAGATACGAGTTATATGAGATAAGTTTACATAATAAAGCAGTCTTGGGCTATAAAATCAATTTGATCGATCTTGGTTCCCGAAACGCACATTTGATGGTTCGTAGATATATTCATATAAACTGAATAAGAGCCAAGTACACCTTTCTCTGTAAATGTTCCTGATATCGTTTAGGATGCAGAAACCCTTATAATTTCACACATATAGGTACAGTCTTTTTACTCAGAGGCTATTAAAAATTGGAATTGTTTAGCTGACATTTTGTAGGGAGTTAATAACAATGAAGTAGAAAAATTTGGATAAATAGGGGTGAAAAGTGTAACAGAGGGCTGAAGGGTTGAAAGATTGTATTCTTTCAATAAGTATATGTATATCTTTCAATATATTTTAAAAAACGAAATGAGTATTTTAAAGGACTTTATTTAAGTCGTTAATTACTAATTTACGCTTCTAAAGTCGTTAACATTATCTAGAGAAAAAGATGTGATTTTAATCTCTCCGTCTTACCTTAAGAGAAAGTATGTGAAAAGAAAAAAATATGTAACTAATGGTCAAATGAGAAATAACTCAACTTTTTTACCCACTACTTAAGAACTTACATTATTTTTGCTTTGAACCGTGCTACTATGACACAATTATTACCTTCGTTTTTCTAGTTGTATTTTTTCCATATTAAAAAAATAATATAGCATCTAAATTTCTTCAGTGTCACTAAGTGTATGTACTTATAGGTAATCTTCAATATCATGAGCTTAACTCATATTGGAGTTATCAACTGAAAGAAGCCAAAGCCTACCGTCATTTTTATGGAAAAATCGACCGAACAAATTAAATATTTCGATATTACGTGTGACGTATGTACGTATGTTATAGGTATATTGCATTTGTATATATAAACAGAAAGATAAATAAAATTAAATTTATATGAAAAATACAGTTTAAGTGATCTTATGATGATAATTTCACTGTTTTTAAATTGAGAATTGTCTACAAAACGGCCATTTTTGAACAGACTTAGTTTTATACATAAATCAAAATATTACAAACTAGCGACTTACCCTCTTTTCGCTTGGGTTCGTCCGTAGGTTGCTTGCAAATACAAATTCTACCCCCCCCCCCCCCATTTTCACCCACTTAAGGGATGATTTCCGAATAATCCTATCGGGATATCCTTCCCTGAGTCTCAAACTATCTTCTTGCCAAATTTTATCTAAATCGGTTCAGGCTCCGAAACTATCAGTAGTTTCGGAGCCTAAACCGATTTAGATAAAATTATGAAAAGATATTGGATACAAACAAACAATCAATTTTTTCCTCTTTATAATATTAGAATAGATATTGGTTAAAGACATGTCACATGTCACAAAATATATTAATTGACATTCAGACAGACACAATCCATTTATTATTAAATTTTTGCAACGGAAGCAATCATATTTAGTGTCCAAAACTAACAATAGTCGAAATGATCGCTCTAGTGATGCGTATCAACTAATAGGCAAGCCGTTTATAACGCACTCATGCGGTAACATGACCTAGCTAGGTTTTTATGTTTAATGTACCAAATCGCTATTAATCAAACATATAGTTTTATTTAAAACCTTTGTTATAAAGTAATCAAAAGGATGATGTCATTGAATTTTTTTATTCTACATTACTGACCTCAAGTTAAGTGTTCTTTGGTGCCTATTTGAAGGAGATTTCTATCTTTTTTATAAGTTATTGTTTCTAAAAAAATTGCATTTCAATCTTTTTGCTTTTAAAACTTTCTTTATTAATAAACATTGAAGAAAGTTAAATGCTACATTATTAAATTAATATGGCAAAAATAACAATAGTAATTGATGAAACATAGACCTTACGTTATTGATAAAGTTATTAGGTTATCTAGTTGCGGAGTCGCCAAAACAGTAAACATAAGAAAACTTTTGGCCCTTAGAGCCACCGTCTAAAACAGTGACAGTCACTACATTAGACGCACTCTATTAGGCAGTGCTGGTAACTGACATTACAAGGACATTTTTATAAGCTCCTATATACATTTGTTACGATCTTCTTAAGACAAGTCTATGAGAATTAAAAACATCATGAAATATATTAGACCAGGGCCGATGCCTTTGAAAATAGTAAAAAGTGAAAAAAAATTATAGTAGGATGAAACCCATCGGAAAAGGAAGAGAATATAACAAAAATTATAGGAACAATAATTTACGGGCGATCTGAGGTCGGGAAGTGGAAGGATGGAAGGGGGGGAGGGGGGGGGGGCTTAAGGGAAAAAAACGGTTTATCTCGATTTCCGGCAAAACTATATTTTATTCATGAAATTTGGTGCAAACTTACCTTTTTATGTCCCAAACACACTGTAATTTTTTTGATTTAAAATATTTATTCTTTTCACCTTATTTTGACTTAATATCGAAAAAAACACCCTAATTTTCAATCGAAAATTCTCGTGTCAAGATATTTGCTTTTTTATAAAATTCGGTGGGCTTTTTGTTCGTTGAAATCTCTACTTTCTGATGGTGTAAAAAAAATATTCATGACATATAGCTTTGCCGGAAATCGAGATAAGCCGTTTTTTCCCCTTAAGACCCCCCCCCCCTCCCCTTCCACTTCCCGACCTCAGATCGCCCGTAAATTATTTTTCCTATAATTTTTGTTATTTTCTCTTCCTTTTCCAATGGGTTTCATCCTACTATATTTTTTTTTTGTTTCAAAAATTATCGACACTGGTCTATATTGGCGGTGATTAAAAATATTCTTAGTAGTAGTTTTTGGAACTAGCGACAGCAGGTTATAGTACTTCAAAACAATAAAAGTAACAGCTCTTATTACATAATACTTTCTTAGATTTACGCGAATGTCTGACATTTTAAGTGCTAGCATTTTTTTTATTTTTTCCAAAAATAACCGAAAAAATACTCGTACTATTATTTATTTTGTTTAGTTTTTATTATTTTATCGTCTTTGCATATATTTTGCTATACTTTTATAAACATTATGTACAAATTAGATAATGAGTTTATCGATCGAAACTAGTTCTGTGACATGTTATTAGGGAATCTATTCACCAGAAACATCATCTAGATAGTAATTATTTTTAAATCCTGCAATACTTGGAAAATTTAATAATTCCAAAGTTACTTAAACATAGAATAGTATAAAAAAAAGGTTTTGTGCTAACGAAAATAGCCTGGATAAGACCAGAGAGGTGATGCTGTGGTCGAATTATTATGAGATTTCATTTTCTTAAAAGAGCTGAGTTACAGTAGTCACAGCTTCCGGACCAACAATTAATAAGAAGGGTACCTAAATATGACGTATTATTTCTACATCTATACTAATATTATAAAGAGGAAAGATTTGATTTTTTTGTTTGTTTGTTTGTTTGTACTGAATAGACTCTGAAACTACTGAACCGATTTAGATGAAATTTGGTAAGAAGATTGTTTGAGACCCTGGAAAGAACATAGGATAGTTTTAATCCCGGAAATCATCCCTTAAAAGTGAGGATGTAGATTTGTGTGAGGAATTAACCTAGGGACGAACCCGAACGAAGCGAGAGTGAGTCGCTAGTTATATAGATAAAATCGTATTAACAAATTTATTCGGTTTCAGTAGATACCGGTGCTGAATACAGAAATCACAGTACCTTATTTGTGGGTATAATTATATTAAATAATTAGACTGAGAACAGTGCAGTAGTGCTTTGTTCAGACGCTACAAATGACATTAATTACAAGTGCCTGCAACATCAAATGTAACAGTCCACTACGTTCGTCAAAGGAGTTCTGGAATCAACAATGACTTGCTAATAATTATGCATTCTCTTTACTTTACATTATAACCGCATTGTCAATCACTATTCCAAGTGCTTATTTATAAACCATCCATTTACTTCCAGATATAAGATAAATAAGAGATAAATAGATAACATCCCGTCCTATGCATCTGCGGATGACACGAGATCTGAGACGTATTTCCCAAACAATTGGCATTGAGATTACGTGGGAACGGAAGCGTGCACCATTACCATTTCTGTGGTGTCGTGATCTAGTATACACTATACATTATAAAAAATCTACCCATTGTCGTTTAGTTTTGGAGATATCGATACTTGAAATGTTTAGTTTTAAATACAGTTTTTACAGATAAGTACAATTTTTTCATAAATGCAACCAAAAGCATATAAGAAATACCTAGAAATTGAAAGCAAATGTTAAGCAAACGTTTTAGTGCAATTTTAATCCTAATTCATTTTTGTAAAGATGTTGATGATATGATACTAGATGAGATGAGTTATGTACTTGTAACTGTTTTACGATGTGACTGAACTGTCTATTAAATTAGAGATCACAACATTAACCTCGGGGCAGTTATTAGCAAAACGAATACTTGTCTTGGTCTGGTTGATGGATAAAGTAAACACAATCATAATTTACATTCTTTAAAACATATTATATAGAAATAATATTAATTAATAAATTGATTATTATTATAGAACTAGTTTTGGCAACACTTGACACTTTTGTCTAAAATCCGATTAAAAACCCAGATGATTGATAAACTAAATCTTAAGAATAACGTTTTTGATTCTCATAACTTTATAACTTAGGAACGTTTTAACGGTTAGTATAGACTTCTCACAGACGAGATATTTTCCCGCAGTTAAAAGTATCCTATATGTTGATTGTTGACCCGGATAACCAGCTAGCTATCATCATACCAAATTTTATCAAAATCTTTCCAGTGGTTTTCTCGTGATGCGTTTTCAGATAGACAGACAGACAGACAAACATTTTAAAAACTATAGAGTCGGCCTCTGTATCAATAATAATTATTGTTTCATTAAGATTTCCCAAAAGAATTTAAATGTACAGATTTAACTCAGAATTTAATTATATCTATAGATGATAATTAATTCATCTTAAAACCTGCTAGGTTGTAATAAAGACTCGGTCTTATCTAAAGATATTTAAACCAGTGAACAGTTTCACCACGAATTTGTTTGGTCATAAATAATGATTTGTGGTCCCCAAGCGTTCTAGTTTACTCGAAGTTCTATTTGGTACAGTGATTTCTGGATATAGTTTGTTAGTTTAGGTCTTAGGCTTTCGGTGTAGAGTTTGGAAAATTTTCCTCTAAACAAGATCTGGACTCAGTAAACCACCGGTATTAATGAAGGATTAATAAAGGCTCTTTCTAGATATTAATGGGCTTAATATTAATAGCTGCATGCTGAATGTTTAAAAAGCAAATCTCTTTGTTCGATGATTATAAGACCGCCTAAAGGATAAACACTAATGTTATTTATTTATTCTTAAACTAGCGGCTCACCCTTGCTCCGCTCGGGTTACGTTTTAACGTTTAGTATAGATTTCTCAGAGATATTTTTCCGTTGTAAAAAGTATCCTAAATGTTGACCAGGATAACCAGCTATCATATACCAAATTTCATTAAAATCTATCCAGTGGTTACTTGTGATGTGTACCCAGACAAACAGACAAAAATTCTAAGAACTATAGATTCAGCATTTGTATCGATAATAATGACTATTTCAATAAGATTTTCACTAAGTATTTAATGTACAGATTCAACTGTTAGAATTTTATTATATGTATAGAAAATATGTTTAGTAAACGTCAAAATATATGAAAAATATTTATATATTTTTTAGAACTTTTAAAGGGGAAAAATTCCGTCATACATGATTTTTGCGTAACTTTAACCGTTTACGCAGCGCACGCAATGGAAACTCTCAAAAGGAATCGTTTTATCCCGTTTTTGCAACCAGTAGTTCCTGAGATTAGCGCGTTCAACCAAACAAACAAACAAACTCTTCAGCTTTATAATATTAGTATAGATAATAAGTCATTCTCATATATAATATCTTAGCCTATTAATCAACAAATGTAGACTGACATTTTGTCTAAGTTTTAACCAAACCCATAAGCAATATATATACCATAAAAAATGTGTTTTTATTTCCTGCTGTGTAGGGAAAGTGGAAATAAGAAGATTTATATCTATTAATAAAAAATGACGTTAAGATTTAGTAAGATAAACACGCTTTGTCCCAGAAACAAAACTAAGACAAAGAACTTTTTATCCTTCAGTTGATTTATTAAGGAGCCTAAGAGCCCTAATGGAAGAATTCCATTGCAAACCCTATTAGGACGAGCAGAATAAATATTTATACATCTCCGTTCATTTAATATTAACAATTGAACCAACATACTGATGTCGATACTGTACTAATACTATGAATATATGAATCTATACATATAATAAAATTGTAACTAAGCCGAATCTGTACATTAAATATTTTTTTGAAAATCTTATTGAAATAGACATTATTATTGATACAGAGACCGAATCTATAGTTTTCAGAATTTTTGTCTGTCTGTCTGTCTGTCTGTCTGTCTGTTACCGCATCACAGAAAAACCACTGGAGGGATTTTGATGAAATTTAGTATCGTGATAGATGATTATCCGGGTCAACATCTAGGATACTTTTTACCGCGGAAAATATTTCATTTCTGAGAAAAAATACAAAAAGCTGCAAGGTAAAAAAATTTGTTTTTGATCATCTAAACGCGAGCGAAGCCGCGGGCAATGCTAGTAATAAATAAGAACAAATTTTGTCGTTTATAAGTGAACCAAATTATTTTTTTTGGAATTTAATAAGTACAATTAATCTATACAAATAAATAAAATTGGAGTGTCTGTTTGTAATATTAAAATAACCGCTTTTTACTAAATGCATATGGATGTATACACGGTACATATACCAAAACAACATTTTTTACAATTTTTGTCTGTCTGTCTGTTGGTTCCGGCTAATCTCTGAAACGGTTAAACTGATTTTGACGGGACTTTCACTGGCAGATAGCTGATGTAATAAAGAGTAACTTAGGCTACTTTTATTTTAGAAAAAAAAATAGGGTCCCACGAAAAAAAATTAAAACCAAAAGCAATTAAAAAAAAGTTTGTTTTGGAAAGCAACCTAGGGACGAACCCGAGCGGAGCGAGGGCGAGTCGCTAGTAAAATAATATTTTGATGAATGTGCATTTCTTATAAATTTAATTTTTTTCATATTAAATAATTATTTTAAAGCATAAAAGTTGTTTGCACGAACGAGTGCATGACATTTAATGAAGAAGTCTTGTCTGCAGAAAAAGACAAGATAAAGCTAAAATGTCCAATTGTTTTTGCTCAAATATTTAATTTAAAATAGTTGATATCCCCTATAACCTTTAACATAGACTCGACGGAAATTTCTACATGAAAAACGTAAAAAACTGCTAACAAATTGAAACATTCCTTAACTACGAAATGCAGATTAAAAATAAAAGGAAAAGTATAATAATTACCCACATTTGTTTTCTTGATTAAAAAATTTTCTGTTACTGTAGGCCTTTTTAATTGCTACATTACTAGTACATTGTTTTGATGTATCTCTTATGGTATAGCCAGCGTTAGCCATAGAAATATCTAAGGACGACTCGATGTAATCAGTTATTATGTTTTCCCGTGGGAATGAAACATTTTCCTGTAGTAAAAGATCTCCTAAATGTTGACCCGAGTAAAAATTAATCACTACATAAAATTTTGTTAAAATCAGTTTAGTGAAATGCGCACACACAGACATATACACAAACAGACAAACAGACAAAAAAGCAGTCATGAGGACTGCCGACAGAAGTGAAAACTTAAAACTATAAACAAACAGTTGTTATTTTTGGATATTCAAATCAATAGTTTAATTTTAAATTAAAAGTGTTTACATTTAACTGGTTTTGACATCTATCGGCACTCTGATTGTTAGCGTTAACACGTCACGTGACCATGTCGATGACGACTTACATGAATTTACTCCCCATCCAAACCTGCCTATAAAAGTTTTCACTTCAAAAATTTAATAATTATTGTTTTGGGGTTTATATTCTGTACACAATACGTTACAATCATTGTTCTTAAAAAATATTCCATGTACAGATTTCGCTAAATTACTATTTTATTATACATACCTATGTATAGAAATACTGGCGTATGTTAGCTATTCGATAAATAAATTAAAGTAAAATTTCTACAACCAATTTAATCCCACGAAGCATAAATAATTGGCAGCCGGTTAATTAATGAACCTGTAACGACGTCACAGGTAAACCATCCACCCCAGAAAACTAAGTTAAGCATCTGCCATCATCTACGCGACTCATTCATATTCATTGTTAATTAAAACGAATGACTACAGATATTAATTTCTAGACTGGTCAAAATAAAAGGCTCGCAGTAAACAGATTATCGACTTTATTTAATTACGAGCGTCCCGCCATGTCGTCGCTTTTTTAGGTTTTTTCGTCATGCCTGTTTTAGCATTGAAATTAATGAGAAGGTAATTTCACCGAAATAAAATTTATACCAAGGCTTAAGTACGTATAAGTTATATCATAAATATATTAATTTTAATTAAATAAATAAATATGTTGGGACATTAACACAGCACCAACTAGTTCCTTGGTAAGCTACGAGGCCTGTGTTATGGATACCAGATAGTTGATTACACATATATAACTTTAAATGTATACCTATTATAAATATAAACACCCATGACTGGAGTACAAACATTCGTGCCCATCACACAAATGAACGCCTCTACCTATGGTCACTACAAACTGAGCCAAACGTGTCGTCAAATTATTTGTTCGTAATATGTTAAATTGATTAGCATTTAGTTAAATGGCGCATTCGTCGTCGTGTTTTTTTTTTTCTATATAATAACTTTAATATGGTGCTAGAAGATGTACCTTAAGTCTGGGATTTTAGCTATTGATAAAGAAAGAAAAAGAAATCATAATAATAATGCCACTGTATGTCAAAATTATTCTCAAACAATTACAATTTTTCCTAAAATTTAATTTATTACCTCATAGTTTATTACTACTTACTAACTCAATGAATTCATTTGGAGGTACTTTTATCCAAAACTAAAATAAATAATTAAAAAAAAAAACAAAATCGGGTTATTTTTATTCGTTTAAATTCGTTTCGTATTTATAACAAGTAGACAGACACAATTTCGCAGCATAATATCACTACATAGTACATAGTACAAAACAAAGTCGCTTCCCACTGTCTGTCTGTCTCTATGTATGCTTAGATCTTTAAAACTACGCAACGGATTTTGATGCGGTTTTTTTAATAGATAGAGTGATTTAAGAGGAAGGTTTATATGTATAATACATGCATATTGTAGTAGAGAAAAGCCGAGAAATTCAAAAATTTGTATTTCATACTAACCGTTAAAACGAAGCGAAGCGAAGGTGAGTCGCTAGTCAGTAGTAGTAATAAACTATTATATTACTATTCAGGTAATCAAAAATATATACAATCATTTCATTATTAACATTATTAAGTCTTAATAATGTAATTAAAAATCTAAATATTATATTATCACTAGCGACTCACTTTCGCTCCGCTCGGGTTCGTCCCTACTTACGTTTTAACGCTTAGTGTAGATTTCTCAGAGATGAGGTAATTTCCCGCAGTAAAAAGTACCCTATATGTTGACCCGGATAACCAGCTATCATCAAACCAAGCTTCGTCAAAATCCCTCAGTGGTTTTTCCGTAATGCGGTAACAGACAGACAGACAGACAAAAATTCTAAAAACTATAGATTCGGTCTCTGTATCGATAATAATGTCTATTTCAATAAGATTTTCCAAAAAAAAATATTTAATGTACAGATTCGGCTTAGTTACAATTTTATTATATGTATAGATTTAAAACATACACACATAAAACAAATGGAACAAATCTTAAACTGCATTTATTTACCAGCGCATAGTTCTTCAATTTCCAACGTAAGTACTAAAATACAATTACATTACTGGTTACGTAAAACACCGCGATAGCGTCGCTTTATTACACAACTTCTTGATAAAGTGTGGTACAAGCGTATGTTATATGTAAACAATGACGTACGGAGACGAGAACTTTTGTTTGTTGAGATGTTAATTTCTGTGATATTATCTTTAAATTATTTTTTTATTCATTATTTATGAATGAAATATGTAAAATTCTGATTTTTACAACATCGTTGGTCTAGTGTCTAGCACGTACTGCTAAGACCCGGAGGTCCTGAGTTTGAATCCTAGGGCTGGCTAAGCCAAATATAGGTTATGAGTTTTTCTTTTCTTATCCTGCGTCTCAACTCTCATCAGTCGTGTTGAAGTGTTGAGAGTGAAAGATTAGAAAATATCCTTTTTTTGACGGACACACTTGCGAACTATAATATCTCTTGTGCAATTGGAAAGTTTCAGTTAGATTGGCCTTCGTTACATTACATATCCTAAACCTTTACCATTCACCCAAATGTATAGAACATATAATAAAACTGTAGAAGTCCAATGTCTGTACATAGAAAAAAAAATGCTAAAAACCGAGTCAGAGGGATGAAAGAAGAGAAATAGAACCAATCCAGTTTTTTTTAATTATTCGTTTCTCTGTCTGTTTGTACGGGCTAATTTCCGAAATTGTTGGACCGATTTAAACGAAATTTTGCATGGTGATACCTTATATCCTCGGTCAACATTTTTGTTTAGATACTTTTCAACCCGGAAAATTAAAGAGTTTAAAAAACTATAGTAACTTATACACAAAAACTACTGATTGGATTTTAATAAAACTTTACAATAATATAGTTCATATATCAGAATAACAAATAGGCTACTTTTTATTCGGGAAAATATATGGTTCCCGTGGGATAGATTTGTTTTTGTTTGTTTAGAGGCGAACCCGAGCGAAGCGAGGGTGAGCCGCCAGTGTATACATATTTCTTTGTTTTCTTTTAAGCATCTTAGATAGCGCCATCTATTGTTTTGATCTCAGAACTAAAGTGTTGTTAATATAACATTAATAAAAATAAGAAGAAAAAGAATATAGACAAAATAGAAAAAGAAAATTTTATCTATAAAAATATGATGTATGAACATAATATTACAATTTTTATCCAAATCCATTCAATGGTTTACGCGTGATTGTGTCTGTTTGTGTGTACGCGTTTCACGCAAAAAGTACCAAACCGATTTTAACTAAATTTTGTGTAGTGATAACTTATAACTCGGGTCAACATTTAGGATATCTTTTACTACGGGAAAAACGTTCATTCCCACAGGAAGACACAATAACTAGTTCTATCGATTTGTTCTAAGAAATTTAAATGGCTAATGCTGGCTAAACCTTAAGAGGTACATCAAAACAATGTACTAGAAAATTCAAAGGTCTTAAAAAGGCCTATTCATGTCTATTTAAAACGTACCTAGGTACGCACCCAAGCGATGCGAGGGTAAGTCCTGTCGTCTTTCTAAGATAGTTTTTCTAAATCATTTATTTAGTCAATGAGTTGCAAGTAAATGACTACTACTACTTGCCGCGTCGTATATCGCGGGTTCGGCACGCACATGGTTAATATCTGTATCTATTTAATAAGTACAAAACTTATTTGCAAGGGAAATAATAAGTCTATAAATATATAACTAAACTATGATTAATATTATAAATGCGTAATTATGATTATTCGCCTTTTTTCATACACCATCAAAGAGTAAATATTAATTGAATTAATTAAACAGTAGTTCCTGCGTATAATGTTTCTTGCAAAAAATACTTATGGCTTAAAAAATATATTTCACCTGCAAAAAGAGTGAGGGGTCCACCACATAGATCTTAGACTATAAAATATGAAGCTAAAACTTCCAAAGGTACCTACTATTACTTAATCTGTGGTTAAACGTCAAATACTAATTTAATTATTTGTGTGGCTTCAAGACACGGATGTTGAGCACAGTTTACTTCGTCAATGGCGCGTAGAATAAAAAGTATACAATAGAGATCGATTGATAAAATGAAATTCGTTATTCTAAACTTGTCCTGTCCCTTCAGTGGTTTTTCAGTGATGCAGTAACAGACAGACAGACAGACAAAAATTCTAAAAACTATAGATTCGGCCTCTGTTCCGATAGTAATGTCTATTTCAATAAGATTTTCCAAAAAATATTTAATGTACAGATTCGTCTTAGTTACAATTTTATTATATGTATAGGTATACATATTATACATATGAGTTTGGAGTACGGGAGAAATTAAACCAACTCCATTAGAATTCATCACATGACATGAGTCAACTTAACTTTTTCTTCCTCTTATAAAACAGGCGAAACAAAACAAGATATAAAAACTCTTTTAGTGTTTCGCCACATGAGAATCACAAAATATGTATTCACTTATACACTCTATAGGAGATGCCCGTCATTGGATCCCTCAACTCAGCATATGAGCCAAATTTCCATATATTTAGTCCAGTAGGTTCGGTGAAAATATGTTTACCTTCTCAGGTACAGAATCCTAATACTTCAAAAGTCAACCAACAAAGGCGATCACATTTTTGTCAAGGTGGATGCATAATAAAATATTTTGCTTTTTTTACAAGTATTTTATTGTACAAATTGTATTTTTGTTACATTTACATACGAAATATACAAATTGATTATTGATGACTTACATTTATACATATGATGAATTCTGCCTACACGGAAGTTCTTTCTCAAATAATATTATCTATCTATACATGTAATAAAATTGTAACTAAGCCGAATCTGTACAACAAATCGATACCTCGGGGCTCAAAGGGCGTAACCGCCATTTTGGCGAAATTGACTTTTTAATGCAGTCCTACTAAGTTTTTTCTCCTCTATCGATCTGTATATTTAAAGTCTTCCAATTCGCCAAAAAATGGTGTTTACGACCCTATTTTTTGTAGAAAATAAAACAGATATTTTTAGTTTTTGTGTCGTAACAGCCACCACTGTTAATGATCATAAACGCGAGGGTAGTAAGCGACACCGTAGATGATACAAATGTTTTTACGCCTAACATTTTACATCGATATATTTGTAGTTTTGGGGCGTAAGAGCAATCACTCATATTAATCAATAAATGTAAGGGTAGTAAACGACATTTCTATGATTTTATTTAGGTGATTTTTATAATGAATACGATGAGTAATCGAATAGTTTTTAGGTTAGTTAGTTACAAACCTTTTTTTTCGAATGTTTAAGTAGTTTTTCTGAAGCCATTTGGCATTCTGGCTCTAAAATGAAAGTCGTTTTCATCCATCAGCTTTGGTTTTTCAAATATGGCTTATGTGTATTTTTATAAAAAAGTCAAAGAAATTATTACAAAAATAAATTTAATTTGCGAAAGCAGCCAAAAATGATCTTTTTAATGAATTTAACACTTCTTGTAGGTCTCGTTCAAAAGTTAAGCAGTAATCTGCCCTGCAGTAGTAGAGTAATGTGTATCGTTCCTCCATGGTTTGAAATTGTTGGTAGAATATTTCTTCTTGTTTATCACTTAAGTGGACGTGATTTTCAGGAAATCGGTCCTGATGAGAGTGTAAATAGTGAAGTTCTACGGTGATGTTGCAACAAAAAAATGTCAAGCATATTTTGGACAAAATGTTGATAGTACCAAACTTTAGTATTATTAAGGAAGTTTTTGATTACCAACACAAATGATTTCCATGCATTAGACTGTTTTATTTATTGTTTTGACTTAATTTAGCTAACAGTTGTAATTGTGACCTATTAAATGTTTTAGCTTTTAATTTTTCCGTACTTAGTCAAAGGAATTTCTGTGCAATAGAATCAAAACAGTCTCCATTTGTAATAAGCGCCTTAACAAATTGCTTATGTTGATGCTAAAAGGTGGTATAGACTCTTGAGCTGCACTAGATAGCAAAGCGGGTCCTTTAGCTTTAGATAGTAAATTAGTATAAATCCATTTACGGTTATTTTAGTTAATACTATTTAGATTAACAAAGTCAAAATAACAATCATGATGGTAGTTTATAGGTTCTCGCCAGACATAGGGGTTTTGAAGTTCAGCGAACTTCTTTTTCCACTTGACCACTGTCCCAAATTCAACAGCACAATTTTGACAATGATTTTTGGGCACCCATGGTTTGTAAATTACACAATTGTACTTTGAAGTCCGACTATAAAGTTATAAGTAGTTGTAGTCATTGGTTTTCTATAATTTTTAAAAACATATTCTCCACAAATAAAGCAAATACACTGCGGATTGTTTAAAACATGTATCCTTGATGAAGATATCACAATAATTTTATCCTTCTGATATCAACAGTGTGCTGAAATCGTAAATGCATATCTACTTTATAGTAAAGTATCAAGAAGCTGTATACGAAAAATAAAAGCTGTTAGATAGAAACGGCTGGTAAATTTAAATTTATTGTAACTTAATTTAAAGGAAAAGTAAAAAAAAAAAATACCATAAAAGTATAGAAAATAATATTTTGTAGCATGTGTAATTTTTTCTATAATTAGTTATCTGAGTTGAATTTAGGTATGCTAAGTTAATAAAGTCCATATAAAATTGCAATTAAATGTCAAAGAAAACAAAATAGCTGTCAATAAACTGATAGAATTAGTAGGCAAATTGACGGTTACAACCATCACTCATCACACATCCATTGATTTTTGGGGCGTAAACTCCCCAAATATGCAATTTTCCGGGGCGTATAGGAAAGCTATTTTTGTTACTTTTAAATCTATTCGAAATATAATTTTATAGTGTTCTGCACCCAAAAAAATTAAACTTTTGGTCTTAGAATGGTTTATTTAGGCCAAAAAACAAAAAAGATATGTCGAAAATAATATTATTTTTTTTGTTTTTTTGCTCTCCTGTAAAATCGAGTTTTGGTGCTTACGCCCTTTGAGCCCCGAGGTATCGAAATACTTTTTGGAAAATCTTATTGACATAGACATTATTATCGATACTGAGGCCGAATCTATACTTTTTAGAATTTTTGTCTGTCTGTCTGTCTGTTACCGCATCACTGAAAAACCACTAAAAGGATTTTGATGCAGCATGACATGCATCAGACATTTGATGCAGGTCAGCATATAGGATACTTTTTACCGTGGGAAAATATCTCATCTCTGAGAAATGTATACTAAACGTGAAAACGTAAGTACCGACGAACCCGAGCGGAGCGAGGGTGAGTCCCTAGTTATATGTATATTAAAAAAAAACGTATTTATTAGAATTCATATAAAAACGTACTTTTTATAAAGGTCAATTTTATTAGAGCAGGAAGAAACTTGTTATTGAGTTTTTTTCATCCTTCGAAGCCCTTCATGTTTTTGTCGAAATCGTTGTTTTCATTACGGAATCACTTTTAGGAAGGAGGAAATGCAACTATAGTGACCTCCAAACGCATTCATTTCGTTACGGTTAGTTACGTCTGTTTGTGCGCGGTTATTTCACAAATTATGTCAGCATTGAAAGTCTACAAACCCATATTTTATTTACAGTAATGTTAGATAAAAAACGCTTGTAGGAAATAAAAATACAATAATCTTACTAATATATTTAACTATTGTGTATTGGTTTTCTCCGCTCACATATTTCATTGATGTTATATAATTATAAAAAAACAGATATATTATATAATACTTACTTAGATTTACGCAAATATTTAACATTTGAAATAAAACTTCTTTAACCTTTTTAAAAAAATCTTTTCGAAATTTTTTCGCAGATTTATTTTGATTATTGGTTTCCGACGTTTCGAATGTTTTACAGCAATAATGATCGAGTTTTATTTAAAAAGCTATATTAAATGCTGAAACTACATTTCAACAAAATCAAACTTCCATACATAAAGGAATGAGTGAAATGAATGAATGAAAGCATAATACATTCATTCAGTCTGAAAATGAAAACACTAAATATCTCATCACAAGTGATTGACATTGCATGTAGTGGAATTGGCACAAGTCTAGAGAAGAACATATAAGAAGGCTCTTAAAACCTTCCGAATGCCAATGTCAGTAGGTAATTGAAATCTTTACACTGATGAATTGAATATCATTATTATAACTTCACAATTACGTCAAATAGCTTTTTTTAGTAAATGCCTTTACGCATAGCACCTACATACATAAAGGTGATTGTCTGGGACTCATCTTGTAGAAAAGCTAGTTCTACCCACTAAAACCTAACAGAACCTCCTCTGTCTTAATGGGACGTCAGTGGATCGCTTATATCCTCAACCACGACGCCCCGACAGCAGGCCTGCTGAAACAGACCAAAGACTTGCAAGAGATGTACTCGGAGCACCGCAAAATAGCCTGTCTGAAGCAGTAATAAGCCTGAAGCGAATAATTAAGTGTATAAAATAACAAGTTATCAAGATATCGAGAGTGTATTTTTTATGTTTTAAACAAAAGAATTGTAATTTGTTATTGATTCAAACTGATATCTTTAAATAAATCTTTTAAGGTACTAAAGTCTTTCAATTAAAAATAAAATACTATTAAAAGATTACATAATATTACTTTTATATATCAAAAATATATTACGTAAATGAATAAGTAGGTATATCTCATTATTACCAAATAACCATGTAACACGCATATCTGCATATATAATATTCCATTTAGCGTTTGATTCGTGACTAAAGAGTGTAACTATGGACATTTCTCATACGACGTTAAACAGATAATAATCTGTTGTAAGTTTCGAAGTCATTCAAGGTGATTTAAATATACGCAGAAAAGTATATATGTATATTAAAATATATATATAGGCTTATATATATATATATATATATATATATATATATATATATATAAATCAGGCGTAATAAACATGCACACATACATACATATTACATAGACACAAACTTAACAGACAGCATATCATTTTATTTTTCTATATTGCGTTAAATATTTATTTTAATTCAATATCATAGTCACGTCAATCAGCCAGAGTCAGTCATAGTCACGACAAAGTTAAACACTACATTTTGCATGTTGCAATGATTTTAAAGTTTACCGTCGACCTCTATTTTTCCCGTTTTTCACACTTTTACAACGAAATCAAATATATTTTATATTAAATGTTTCTTTCTTTTTTTTTACGTATGTATAGGAATTATGTTCCTTTTCCAAGTCTAATAACTTGTAATTATATTAATGTCCTCGCATCCTACGAGAACTACTTAGTGTCCACTCTCACACTTTCCGGCCAGTTACCCGTATGTTATACATACATATATACTCGTAAGTTAAAAATCTTGCAATATTACAGCATTGTTTCATTGCTGTATACTGGAAGGGCAAACAAACTCACCGTGACATTTAAAATATTAATGAAAATATGAAATTTAGGATACGGTGTATTAATATTTAGATGGTTCTAATCAAACTGTAATAACAACAGCAAACTTACTTCTTACCAGATTCGAGTAAGCAATACATAAGAAAAAAATTAGTACAAAAACATTTTTAAAAAGAAGCTTTTATTTTAATGCTCTGAAACGAGGCAACCTTATACCCAGCAGCCAAATCTTGTTAGATTTTAGAACTTTCTATAATAATTGAATTGAATGTGTTTATAAAATTTCTTGTCTGTACTGTTGACCATTGAGAAGATTATTCGTCTGAAGCCAATCCTAGATGGAGAATCAGGTCATAATTATCATAAAAGTCTTGTCATCGGATTTGAACGAACGTAGAAAATTTAAACTCGGTAGAATTAGAGGAAATAAATTTTTAATTCAGCTAGCTAGATTTTTACCCATACAAACATACTAACTAACAAATTTTGAAAGATGAATAAAAGTTTGTAAAAATGTCTCACAGTCTAAAAATAAAGTAACAAAAACTCAAATCTTTATAGTAGGCATTAGTAGGCAATTTCATATTAAGTTCACCAAATACCCTTTAGACCGCGCTTCAACAACTCAAAATTACCGTTTCACTATAAAATATTAGTTCCACCTTGTTTTTCTAACAAAGTGCAAATATTTCGCTTCAATTCTTCTTAATTTCCTTCATCGAAATTACTTCAACCATTTTTGCTGCTACAAATATTTAAGTAACCTTCAGAAGGTCAAATAATGTAATGTATTAACAATAATTTAATTTGAAGTATCTTTAGTGTAAAAAGGAAATTATTTTAGTATATATCATTTATCTTAAACTAAGCTTAGCACACTTATGAACTTTAAAACGGCTGGAGAGATTTTGATGAAATTTTCAGGCAATCTTCAGATTTGCCGAGCCGATCGGAAGCTTAAACACGGGCGGGCGGGCGTAGACCGTAGTTGCAGGTAATGGTAGTAGATAATAAAAATAACTAAACTATGTTAGAGGTTATAGAATAACAAACACACAGACAGACAATTGTTTTAAATTTTAGTATAGTCGAAATAACCATAGTACTCACAATATAAAGTTGTTAAAAATGTTAATAAGTAAAGATACCTACCTACCTTCGAAGTTAAAGTGAAAAGAAAACCTTACACAACTATTAACTATATAAATTAAATTGAATACACTCTCGATTTTCTTTTAAATGGCCGCAATTTAAATTAGGTACCTTTTGTTATTAAAATACCAAAACCTGACTACTAAGAGTGAAGAAAAAAATGTAGACTTAAGCACGAGAAACGTATTCATACATTTGAAACTGATCCGATCCTTAGAATTCTTTTTTACTAATATTAAGCTAGATTACCTCTGACTTCTGAGTGGCACAACCTTGTTTCTATCTCCGCATATCAATTGTTTCTACTTTTTTGTGGGTTATATTACATTATTTCCAAAGGAAATGTGAGGCATAACTATTACGTAAACGAAACAAGGATGGATTGCTAATCCTAATCATACTAATCGTAAATAACGAAATTGTGTATGTGTGTGTGAATGTGTATGGGTGTGTACGTGTGTGTGCGTGTGGGTGTGTGTTCTTACTTCGCCATATTTTAACGGCTTAACGGGTTTTAATGGGAAAGATTTGGACCCACCATGGTGTCACTGCCGGCCGTCAACGGGTCGGGCAATGTAAGACTCTTAGTCTCTAAGACCCATAGCGGGGATTAACAAATACTTCACTTAAGCCTAGGGAATTAATCTCTAGACCAGCAAACCCATGTGCTAAAGCTAAATTATTATAATATTAATAACTAATAATATTAATATAATATTTAATTTATTACCAAAGGGATTAAATACATTATGTAAATAACCTAATGATATTGTATGAAATATGAACACAACTGAATATTCAATGACATTAATTTAAGCTAAAAGGTCAGACCGATTAGATGTTAGCATCGAGATATAATCCTTTGATCTTATTGATCACTTAAATGTAATGAAATGTACATTATCACTGTACATATATACTTGTTTTCAATTAGGGTAAAAAGATTTTTGACCTTGATTTTCTTAGTTACGAACTACATTTATTAGTATTTTGGAACAATTTTTCTCATTCTCGCATATTTACAGATTTAATCCTCCTTTAGTCTGATGGGTAACTTAAACAGCTGAATTGCGTTTTTCCAACAATAAATTTTCAATAAAAACCTTTTTATTTTGCTTACATTTTATCCCTCGTGCCTTTGTAGAGCTTGTAAAGTTATCGATGCTACTCCAAATCTCTATCCGGTTATGTCACATTGTCGTCCCATTGTATTATGAGAGTAAAGTAATAAAAAATTATCCAGTGTTCGCGTATACTTGTTCAATAAATCAGTGAGGTTAGCCGCCGTAACCGAAATTGATCTCGATGGTTATTATTTTTATATTATATCGATACAAATGTGGTATAGCAATATATTTACTCGTGCAGGATTAATCATAGCGATGTGTTATTTATTTAGTAGACATCCATAAATTGAAATCAAGTTATATAGTTATAACGATATAGTTATAATGATATAACCTATACAAAAAAAAAATTAGATCCCTTAACTGTGCAATTATAGTACACAAGTAGTTTAATTAGTAGGAAAAGTTAATCTTTTATATATTGTTTCAGACCTCTTATCGTACTTCCTAGGAAGCCATTAAACGAATGTAATTTATCACAACACATTAATTTCATTTCAATTGGTATTTCTTTAGTTACACGATCTGCGATAAATTAGCTTATATATCATCTATACTAATATTATAAAGCTGAAGAGTTTGTTTGTTTGTTTGGTCGAATGCGCTAATCTCAGGAACTACTAATACGATTAAAAAAAATATTTTTGCGTTAGATAGCCCGTTAACTGAGGAAGGCTATAGGCTATTTATCATACCGGAAAAATGTAGGTGCCCATGAGATAGATTTGTTTTTGTCTAGGGACAAACCCGAAACGAAACGAGGGTGAATCGCTAGTGTTTTATATAAAGTACTTTTCATCCGGTGATAAGAATGTTCAAGGACAACCTAAAGTTATATCTTCTACTAAAAATAAAATACTATCTCGATCTAGATATTAGACTTCCAAAGTTGACAGAGTGACTAACAATGCCAGTATAAAGCCCTAAGCCACTGTACCTAGAGACTTGTTAAGAGGAAATATGTATTTTACTCAAGGGATATATCTAGTAAGATTTATGCAATACTCGTATACAAAGGAATGGGAAAATTGGAACACATTTTAAAAGCTCTTGTAAATTTCAAATATTTTATAAGTACCTACTATTGGATTAGAAATCTGTGTGTTCGATAGAGTTTGAACACCAGCAAATTAGTTATGATCTACAAAACATATAACATAGTCGGTATGGTGCCATCAATAAGTACTTCAAATTTTACACCATCAAACAAAATCGACTAAGTACTATGTTATGTGCTTGATCGAGTATCACGAAAATATAAGCGCTTAGATTTGAAAGACAAATTATAGTAATGGGCTCGGATTTATAAGATCACAAATTACAATACCCAACACACATGTTTAACTAGCGTATATAAACAAAAAGCTAACAGCTTTATTTAGTCACTGAGCCTTATATTCCGCTTAAGTTCAAATATCACTGTAATGTCACTTCACTTTTCCTCCAGTCGTATCTTATCTAATTTTTCTCTTATCTTCGAATTTGTACGATTACTTGATAGACTGTCACCCCTTTCTATATATTTTTTCTATTGGATAAGATGTCTCTACAATTGTCGATGAAATATGTATATATGTATCTAAACTTTACGTTTTAACGTTTAGCTCAGAGATGAGATATTTTTCCGTAGTAAAAAGTATCCTATATGTTGACTCGGATAACCAGCTATCATCATACCAAATTTCATCAAAATCTGTCTAGTTGTTTTTTCGTGATGCGGTCACAGACAGACAAACAAAAAATCTAAAAACTATACATTCGGCCTCTGTATCGATAATAATGTCTACTTCAATAAGATTTTCAAAGTACAGATTCGGCTTTATTTAGAATTATATTATACTCGTATATATGGATAAATATAAGGGAATGATAAATTATGATTCTATGACATAACGATTTTCAATACAATTTTTTAATTTTTATTCGTAAACGATTGTAGAATGTCGTCTTATCTTAGGCCGCATGTAAAAAGAACATAATACTAATAAAAAAAATCGAAATTTTTCATGATGATTTCATTCTGAGAGGACTGAGAAAGAGAGAAAAAGAAGACGCAATTATTCTAAAGCATTGTTCAGGCGTATAATTTTGACTACAGACGTTCTACACTCACAACCATGCAACATTATTTTATTATACAGGTCTTGATGAAAACGTAACCAACTTTCATTTGAATAGATTGAATACGTCTAAAAATACAACGTTACTTCCCTTTTCTTTGAGCCCTCATAAAAAGAAAATATTCCACGCTTTTAAAAATAGAAAGTAATATATTTACTGAAGCTATGATCAAATCTAATATATAAAATTCTCGTGTCACAGTTTTCGTTGCCATACTCCTCCGAAACGGCTTGACCGATTTTGATGAAATTTTTTGTGCTTATCCGGTATCTATGAGAATCGGCCAACATCTATTTTTCATCCCCCTAAATGTTAGGGGTAGTCCACCCCTAAATTTTTTTTTTATTTTTTAGAATTATTTATATGGCAAAACAACGTTTGCCGGGTCAGCTAGTATATATATGTGTACATCTGTAGTGTAGACCCTAACAGTTTACAAAACAGTTACGATGTTATATATTTAACTTATATAGTACCTACTATAGCAGATATAATTGTCTTTTATGTTTAATAATGTATATAAGGAATATAAATTCTTTTAATCATTGCAAGTACTTAATAAAGGCGAAATTTGTATCTTACAATATTTCATTTGGTTATAAAGTTAAAAAAAAAATCGCCATAGGCGCTCAAAGTTATCTACGATCACTAGTTATTTTCTCTCAATACCGTACAATACGCGACCATTACGTGACCGTGACCATATAAATAGTTAACCGTCATATAATCACGTGTATCATATAAATAGTTGGTCGTTGCGACCATGGTCCGTCACGATCGGGCGATTGTGCTCTTCTATAAACATTTCATATACTCAACTTTATGGAGAGATTTTCCTTAAATCTCTATTAAGAATACAATTTAAAACTGTTATTTAAGTTTTCTATTTATATGGATAAAATACTGTATACACAATCAACAACAGGTTCACTGTTAAAGCCTGGATACTTTCAAATACCTATTTATTCTATACTCTACTTTAGTATCAGACTTTCCAAACTCGACAAAAACCAATAAACCCTTGCTATTCAGACACGTTTTTTTCTAAAATAAACACCTTATTTCCCGAAATTCAATAAAAAGTGGGATTGATTCAAGCTACAACTCACTCCCGAATATAATGAAACGTATTCCCTTTGGAGGCCCTTTCTGTTATGCTATTTACATTTATATGAAACATAAATGGATTTAAGGTTTAATTTTAGTACAAAGGATGTTTTTCTCCATATTTTTGATTAATATATGTATTGTATTCGGCCCTATTAAACGTCCTACGTTGGGTAGATGATCTCTCTGATCTCCTCTATGCGAGGTGAATCAAGTTATAATCCACCCCACTAAACATATTTGGATTGGCGGATTTTACATAACTTTAGAAAACTTGTTTCGTTATTCGCTTGATTTTCCAAGCAAACCACTACAACTCACATCTTTGATAAATAGAATAATATATGTAATTGTATGTAATATATTCTATACTAACTTTAACACTTGTAATGCCTTTAAGTTCTTAACCGTTAAACGTGACCTCCAATTTCTATAAGATCACATAGACAGACAAACAAAAATTTTAAAAACGATGGGTTTGGCCTCTGTATTGATAATAATGACTATTTTAATAAGATTTTCAAAAAAATATTCCATGTACAAATTCTAGAACTTTATTATATGTATGTACATATAGAAGATAACTATTAAAAAAATTGCTGTTTTCTAATAATTGCGCGATCCAGAGAAAAACATTCTAATATACTTAAACTACAGACTTCAATTTCCATTATATTCTTTTATTTATTTACTCTGATGTTATTACATTTAGTACACGTCATACGTGTGTAGTTCTTAAGACCTTACTTGTGTATATTCTCAAAAAACTTCCACGCACGATAACAGAATAGTCACTAGACACAAAGAAACTAGGAATTGTAATTTGTAACAACATTAGGAATTAAAGGGCCAATTTTCTGCTTGCTTCAGAAAAACAACTGTCTAGGCTATGAAAAAACTGTTGTTTGTTAAACTAAGCGTATCGGGCGTAATTCACATCTTGTTAATACTTCATGATATATTTTATATATATTTTTACATAAAAACAATGCTTAAGAAAGTTGTAGTATGGTTGAATAATACAATTGGACGTAGTTATGCAAAACGGATCCAGCCCACGAAAACCGTTTTTTGAGTTACTGTCATAAATTGCACCTACATATCAATTTATATACAGAAAGAAGATAAAATACCCAATATTTAAGAGGAAAATCAAAAAAACTACGCTCTTGTTATTTTGATATACCAATTTTACTGAAACTACTATTTTCTCGATAGTAATTTTTTTTGTTGGATCTATTTTGCTTAACTATGTCCAATTACCGTTTTGAACAATACAATAAAGGAAAAATTGTCTTAGTCATGTACTGAATTACGTAGGCACTTCTTAAAGACACATGTATATACATACTAGCATTGTCCACGGCTCCACCCGTTATTTTGATCTATGTGTAGCGTGTTATAGTTTATATTAGCTATTTACCCTCGCTTTGCTCGCATGCGTCCCTAGGTACGTTTTGAATTTTTTGAGCGGAACTCTAATTCTTTTTCTAAAATAAAAATAGCCTTAGTCACTCCTTATAACATCAACTATCTGCCAGTGACAATCCCGTCAAAATCCGTCCAGTCGTTTCGAAGATTAGCAGAAACAAACAGACAGACAGACTGATAGACAAAGAATGAAAAATTGAGTTTTTCTTATAAATACCGTATATAAATTAATATTCAAACAGACACTTCAATTTTATTTATTTGTATAGATGACTTCCATATAAACTTACAGTAGTCTTTAGACCTCTTAATTCGAACCTGTCACAAAAACCCTTCCTAACGTCACCTTACTTATAAAGTACCTACCAGTAAAACAGCTTATTAAATCAAGTAGTTTTCGGGTTTCCTTCGTGTTTAGTCAACAATTAAATAAAATAACCTTTTACTTACACAACATTACCTGCTACAAATTTAATGAAGAATATCATCTATACGCATAGTTTACACAAGATTTTTCTTAATAGAAAAAACACGAAATTTAGTTTTTTAAAATTCTCTGTTCTTCTATTTTTTCTTAAAATTTCTGTATTCGATACAATGATAGCAATTTTAAGTTGTTAAAAAATAATACGACAATATTTCGATGTCAGACACAAGGAATAAGTTATGGTTCTTAAAAATATTAAATAAAACCTTATTCCTAACAACACTAAACAAATCTGGTAGCTGATGTAAACCCTATTTCTAATTTTCGTACCGAGTTGAAAATCTTTAAGATATGTTTTTTGATACAAACTAAACAACTAAACTTATATATAGGTACATCTATACACATAATAAAATTGTAACTAAGCCAAATCTGTACATTATATATTTTTTGGAAAATCTTATTGAAATAGACTTTATTATCGATACAGAAGCCAAATGTATAGTTTTTAGAATTTTTGTCTGTCTGTCTGTCTGTCTGTCTGTCTGTCTGTCTGTTACCGCATCACGAGAAAACCACTGGACAGATTTTGATGAAATTTGGTATGATAATAACTGGTTATCCGGGTCAACATATAGGATACTTTTTACTGCGGGAAAATATCTCATCTCTGAGCTAAACGATAAAACGTAACTAGGGACGAACCCGAGCGGAGCGAGGGTGAGTTGCTAGTTTAGAAATATTTTTATTTATTTTATTCTTTTCGATGACTACATTAGTATTTTGATCAAACATTTGACATTTTACATGTGAATATACAAGAACTTAACCTTTCTTGGGTAAACGTTAATTAATTCGAGGTCGATAGGTAGTAGACTTATAAAGTAACGTATTTTAATTACCGGAATCGCCCCTGGTTATGCATGAAACGAGGCCGGTAGTCATTGTTTAGCATAATTTTCTGTTATTGCTTGGATGTTATGTGCATAATATATTATTGTACAGAGAATGTCATTGTCAGGTTATCGTTGCAAAATGTTGCATCGTAATACAGTTTACGAGAACAAATCATGTTGTGTTATATTAGTTTAAATAATCTTTATTTTTCACATTATTTGATTCTATTTAGAAAATTTTATGTAAATGGAGGAGAGGTTTTATATAATTGTGCCATTTAACTTTATTCATACGTGAATCACGTCAGCATTAACATTTTGGCGTGAAAAGCCAAAAATGTTTTCATTAAAAACGTAACTGATTTTCAACTTGACTAGAAGAGAAAATATTGAACTCTTCGTATCACGCTATCTACTTAATTAGCCGAGATAATGATCGTCTGAATCTGAATTACTATTGAATAACGTGCGAGGTGTTCGCCGAAACAAAAAGTGTGTTCGTGTAATATATAATATTTATCAAATATACACGATATACACAAAATTAATCTCCCAACAGACATATAGCGAAGTCGTATGGTCTTAAAAGTTTCTAGAAGCATTAGGATTAGCTTGCATTAAGAACATGTGAAGATGTGTCCTGTCAATTTCATTTAAAAGTTTTCTTATAGAAAGTTCAATCTCCGGTCTAGTATGATTTGTGTTGGAAACTTATTTATATTATTAGTATATATTATAATTAAAGAAGATAAAAACAGTTGCGATGGCGAAAGCGAGGATCGTGAATTCAATTTTGTATAGAGACAATATTGATATTCAACTAACTGAACTTTTTTCGTATGGAATAAAGTGACTTAAGCAAGATATTCTACAATCGTTGAAGAATAAAAAACTAAAAAATATATGAGGTTGACATATAATAATTAATACTAGCAGACCCGGCCACGCGTTGCTGGGGCACACTTATAATTTTTATTCTTTTGTTTGGAGGTAGAATTATTTGTAGCTTAGGGTAGCCATTTCTCAATTTCTATCTCCGGAATCCCTCTCCGAATACGAAAATCGTTAATTTTGCAATAATAAAAAGGAAATAAACGGGATAAAAACTATCTTACCTTTTAACACGTTCACTGCGTTAAGATTTTTAGACGACTTTCAGCTAGTGCTATATAAGGTCCCTAAGACCTGAAGCGTGATGATCTTGGAGTGCGTTGTCGGGTCGAAAATATCTGTTCGGTATACATGTATTTAGAAGTGGATTTTGAAGCAATTATAATGATTTTTTTAAATTTTCTTTATAAAACATATTTTTTAATAATCATTTCGTATATTTATACATTCGTAACAAAATCCGACTATTGTAACTTATGTTAACGATTTGTCAAAATTTTCGGGTCGTTTTCACCCGATATCCGCACTGCTTGTAAAGTGTATCGATAAAAGATTAGTGTTGTACAAGTAAAACAACGATGAGATGAATAGTAAGTTTTATTGAAATAAAAGGTACTTATCGACAATTAAAAAATATTAGAAATATGTTTTTCATTACAACAAATGGTTTTTCTTCATACTTCGCAAAAAGATTTAACTTTTTTTCACTTTGCGTGTGACTAGTAAATATTCCGGGACTTACAGTTTCATTCCGGGTTCTATTATTCCTTTCAACTTCACCTTTACACGTCAAAAGCATTTTTCTACATCTCGACCTCTTTATTTTGTCAAAACTGCTTACCACTTGTAACAATAATTACAATACGTCGATAACGACTTAGACGTTGCTAACTTATATGCAACACTAGTGTGACGAACACGAAATCTGGTGCTGCTATCGGGTCATCGGGTCATCAGGTCTGAAAGACCCGATAACCGCACCTAGCGAAAAATGTTTACTGCTAGTCGTTATAAGGTCGAATAGATCTGATATATTTTTTTTGTATCTACGTCAAATATTTGAAGAGGTAAAAATAAAACTTTAAAAGTCCCTTATTTATTTCATAAAACGAAAGAGATATCTATCCCGCACCAGCGGTAAGACACAGATTTTTCGTGCCGCACCACGGGGAAGTCTCGTATCAGGTTGATTCGACCTATTGCCGCAGTGAACGTGTTAAATTGGAACGAATCACACATTAAAAAAAATATGTTAAAATCGGATAAGTAGTTTCATCGTGGACCAACATCGCGATACGGGAATTTTATATATTAAGATATGTATTATATGTTTGTTATTCATTCAAGCTAAATAAGCCGACCGGTTGAATAACACAGACCACAAAGTTGCGCCATATACCTATATGTTATTATATTATGAATTCAAAAGTAAGTAGTAATGGGTATTCTTGAAGCGTCAATTAAGCAATCAATCATTAAATAGTAATTAATTGATGTTTTATTCAGTTACACGCAATGAAAATATTGGCAATATAAGCAGAAACTTAAACATTCATTTCTATATACTTACTTCAAAATGAGATATTCTAGTTCCACATTTTACACCTCTTAGAATTTTAGGCTTTCCATTGTCTATCAGTGAATCGCTGCTGAATTATATTTTTTTATTAAGAAACAGGCTTGATTTTAAGAAGAATAAACGTAAAATGATAAGTCAGAAATCTAGAACACGGATTTCTTTTATATTTTATTGAGTTCTCATTGTGTTGAAATATAGATATTAGATAGTGTAAAGTTGGTAACTGAACATTTTTATCTTCACGATAAAATATTGAGAAAACCAAATAGACGGTTATCGTGAGATTAATCTAAAGATTTGAGGAAACTGAGTCATAATGGAATTTTTGGATCAATATTTATATTTAAGTAAGATGTTTTTGTACAAGTATTTTATATAGCTAGCTACTTACCCTTACTTCGCTCGGGTGTGTCCCTAGGTACTACTTCTACCTATGTGTAGCAGCAACCTTAGATGCTGCCTATCTGTAGTAACCTATGTGTTACTCCAGGTAATTGTCTATCTCGTCTTGTTTATCTCGTTTATGGAAGCATCTATCCAACAACTTTGTCATAAATCGATACCCAATTAGTTAAGTAACAACATTTTATAGTGACCGAATCAATATTAGATATATTTATTTCTTTAATTACGCTAATTTGACTTGGCCATTTCACGGAAAAATAATCACATAAGAATGTACTATTTTAAATATTCGCAATTGAACATACCATGTCCAGGAATAGACGAAGCGTGGACAGGCCTCCCTATATTTACATTAATGTATGGAAGTCTATCCGATTTGTTGACATTTATGATTACTGCTTCGCTCCCTTTGGTAGTGGCAATCATGTTATCATCAAATAGCCTTCCTCAATAAACGCTATCTAATGCAAAAAAAATGTTCAAATCTGGTTAGCAGTTCCTGAGATTAGCGTATGAGAAATTTAAATATTTATTTGTTAGTTTGCTTAACTGTTAGCTTGCTTAACTGTTAGTTAGCTTAACTATTGGTTAGTTTAACAGTTGGTCAGCTTAACTATTATTAGCTTAACTGTCGTTTAGCTTAACTGTCGGTTAGCATAACTGTCGGTTAGCTTAATTGTCAATTATCTTAAATGTCGGTTAACTTAACGGTCGGTTAGCTTAACGGACAGTTAGCTTAACTGTCGGTTAGCTCAATAAAAGTTTGTATGGAGAATCAAACGAGGGTGAGTCGCTAGTGTTTAATAAAGTTACTATCGAAATTACTCCTTGTCGCTAACTTAATAAATCGCCATTTCTAATCCCGTTCTTTATTAACACATAATGAAAAAGGAAAAATACGACGTACTACAATTCATCATACAGGGCAAGATCCAAGGAAAACGAAGTGTGGGTCGAAGAAGAACATCTTGGCTGAAAAACCTACCTCAATGGTTTGGAAAAAGCACCCATTCCTTATTCAGAGCCGCGGCATCAAAAATACAGGTTTCCTTAATGATCGCCGAACTTCGAAAGAGGATGGCACTTTAAGAAGAAGAATTAACCCTGGTAATTTAGTCTTAAAAACATGTATTTTATTTGTTTCACTATACCAATCATTATAATTCTCTACTCTAAAAAGGTCCCATTGCTTTCCTTTCTCTAGTGATGCGCTGTTAAAGGAAACAATTTTTTTATTGTATTACATCTCTTAAACACGTTGAAAGGTACATACTTTCGCTTGTAGTAAGTTTTTTTTATTATCTATACTAACATTATAATGAGGCAGAGTTTGTTTGTTTGAACGCGTTAATCTCAGGAAGTACTAATCCGATTTGAAAAATTCTTTCGGTATTAGATAGCTCATTTATTATTTATTAAGGAGGCCTATAGGCTATACATCATATAGATATACAGTTTATCTATTCCATTATAACCGTTAAAACATACTTAGGGACAAACCCGAGCGAAGCGAGTATGAGTCGCTAATATTAATAAATCTACCTTACTCTAATATAATAGCGCTATGAAGAATCGTGATCTGTTTAAGATAGATATTAGGATACAGTAATGTAATACAATTATTACAAGACCCTATAAAATATTACAAGCATCTGGTTTTAACATTATATAACATAATTTAATTCGTTTTGCGCTTATATGTAATTCAATATTACAATCCTGTAAGAAACTCATACAAATTCTTTGAAAACCTGTTTTCTTATAGTGTCTTAAAATGTCTATACTTTCAAGTGTGAACCGCATTTGCATTTCCATAAAAGTTTCTTCGTAGAAATGTTGTAAGCTCTACGTAAAAGCCTGCCGTATATTCTGTTTTATACACAGTGCACGCTTGACAACACCTTAAGAAATTTACAAGATGTACCTTAATTTTTACTTAGTTTCAAACCTATGCAAAATTTGTATCATATTTTAATAATTATAACAAACTAAAATAATTTCGTAATCACGAAAAGTATGGCCAGATTAGTTTTATCAAATATAGTGACTGCATATTGTTACGATATAAGCTTCTGAAGCCGGTCACTCGCAATGAAAATGTTTTATAGCTTTTATGTACACAAGAGTCACTTATGGCTGTTTATTTATAGGGACACTCGGTACTCTCACTGACACTATTTACCACCTAACCTACTACTTTCACTGCCACATAGTTTTTACCTAGATTATTACTAAATCCAAACTCGTATTATACTCGACACACTGATGTCTTTTTTCATGTGGATAAACAAAGAACATTCTAATAAGAAAAAAACTAATATAATTGTAAAAATATCCTTTTTTTCTGAAAATATTTTTTTTCTTTCCCTATTTTTATTGGTTTTTATAGTCATGTATTGATTATTATCAACTGTTAACAATGAATCAGGCATGCTACATTTTTTAATTATTTTCAAAATCAATCAAATCTAAATATTCATCATTATTGTTATTAGTTACACATTTTCATATTCAACAAAAAATATCCATACATAAACATATATATTATAAATGTGAAAGTTTGTGAGAATCGATGGATGGATGGATGTTTCTTACTCAATCACACCAGAACAGCTGAACGGATCTAGATGAAATTTGGCACAGAGATAGATTATAGTCTGCAATAGTACATAGGTTGCTATTTATCTCGAAAAAATGTACTTTTCGGGATAGATTAGATAGATTTGTTTTAGACGAACCCAAAGCGAAGCGAGGGTGAGTCGCTAGTTATTTATAAAAAAAGGACAGAAAAATAGGTCATATTTATTGGCAGCACTAAAACGTTAGCATCGTACCTTCGATCCCCGCTGGAGATGAATAGCAATAAATTAATTGTATACAAATTCATGGTGCTTAAAAAAATCTGCCTCTATAATATATATTTTGTACTAAACATCGAGTATACGTTTAATAATATTATTTAATGTATTTATATCACGTTTTAAGCTTATGATAATAGCAACAATTAAAATACATTCATTTGGAGTTACATATTTATTACGAGCAAAGTCCGATAGCGTTTCCATTGGCAATATAAACCCGAACTATAAATATAAATAACTACCGATAAATATAAATAATCACATTTATATGTTTTTAACATTATAAAATGACGAACTTCCATACAAACTGCGTACCAAATTTTACTCTTTGCATGGATATTAATTTCCGTAGTACTCATGTAGCACCTTGTGTAAAATTTCATGCTTTTAGGCCCAGCTGATTTGACTGTGCGTTATACCTAAGTACTTATATGTTAGTGAGTCAGTAAATTCATTTAGGATTTTTATTAAGTAGATTACTGTTATTATTCTAATATATTAACCTTTACTTATCAATATGTTGTAAAATTAATCTTACTAACGTATTATATGTATGAAGGATTCGTTTTTTCTTTGTTCGGATAAAATTAAAAAGGGCATGTTAATTTTTATAAAGATAATAACAATTCGATTCATCTTTTCATTAAAATTTACCAATTGAAGTCTTGCAGAATGCTAAGAAATAGCGTGTTTTTATTTTAATCTTTGTATCTTTTTAGTTAAATGGAAATCAATTTCAATTATAAAAGCAACTCTATCATATTTTGATAACTTTTTATCAAATTTACACAAATTAATACAAGTATCTTAAATAATTTCGACATTATTTTCAGCAATACAACGAAGCCTCTTTAGAATTTACAAATTCACACCTAAGTAGGTGAAGGCCTGATAAGACCTGAAACGTGCTTAAAATTTGAATCAGCCATTAACTGTATCTGTTAATAACTTAAAGACGCACTCAGATCACCTACGCTACAATGCTACGAGCGTAGCAACCATAGAGTTATGCGCCCAATCTTACAGTAACGTCCTTAAACTTGTCAAGTGTATCACGGTAGAGTGGGCAAGTGCAGCCCAGTCCCCGTGACCTACATCAGCCGACCCTCGCGGGAAGCTGCTAATTTCCACCATCGACGTCACGGCGGGGGGAGTCTCGCTCGCTACGACCAGTCCGCCGCCGCACACCGACCTGGACGCACGTGCCGCTACACAAAAAACCGCGAACAAACCATTTATATTCATCGAAAAACATTCAGTGTCCATTTTTTTAAGTGTCGTGATAATATTTTTTATTCTAAGTGACCATTCAGAGGGCGTAAGCTAGGCGCGTCCCGCTGACACACTGGCTCAGTCCGCCGCCGGCCGCCGAGTGGCAAGCATCGATTTTCTCCACACTGTACGCGAGGTACGTAATATCACGTGCTCGTATTTTCATCGTGGCTATTTCCACGCGCCGCGTATTTTCGATCTGCTTAACGTTCAAGGCCGCGTCTGTTTGCGTTGGAGTTAACGTTTGTAACGTTTATGTTATGATTGTGTAAATGTTGGACAAAGCAGTATCTATTACCGCAATGGTCGCCGGAGAGGAAAACGAATCGCTTTCATGGTTTCACGATCTTCACGCGTTAAGAATAAGTAATGCGATAACGCGCTGTTACCAAGGTTGCAACTTGCAGTTTACTTATAACGTATCATACGTTTCCTTAATGAGTACTTACTCAAAATAAATTTAGAAAGAAATTAATGAATTTGTGTAAAAGCTAGAAAAAAAACATATATAATCAAAATCGTTAATTCGAAGCCAGGTGCATGCTAATAGAGACTGCAGCGGTCTAATTTCATAGTGATAAGCAATCTGGCATACGCTCAGATACATTCAAATGAAAGATAAATAATAGCTAAATACATTACATATAGAGTCATATGCATAATATATGTACTCGTATATTTCACCTCTCGTCTGCACATTCGAGAATTCATTAAACCGTAATGCTTAAAAATGGGTCACCCACATACTAGAAGCCATTTTTGTGTCATAATATACTTAAATTCTTCTAGTTTTTATGACGTAAAAAATTAACGTATGTTTACTCAATTTTATAAAAAAAAAAAACTTGTGCGCTGTAATTTTTTACATATAATTTATATGAGAATACATAATATATTACTTAAAAAGTATCGTTTAAAGTAACCATTCATTATAATATTAAACAAATTACTTTTTACTTATTACTTAAACATAATTGTCATTTAACAAAGTAAGATTGTCATGTTTTTCTTATTTATTTCAATTAGTATGCGAAAGTTGACTTTTAAATATACTTAATTTGCTGAACTGAAAAACGTATAAACTCGCTTTACCATAATATCTGCAACGGAAATCAGAAAGAATTTTAAATTCATTCATTTTAATTAATATTACATACATACATTTATAGTTTTCTGTGATATGTACACTAGTGTTAACTTTTAAAGATGAACAAAATTACAGTACGACAGCTGTTTTCTATTGAAGTTGGTTTTTATTTATGTAGGAATGGCAGCGTGGCAGTAGTTTTTTAACAGAGCAATAAAGTTTTATTGGATTCTTATCGCACAGTCTCAATGGTTAGAAACCTAATCGCTTTTACTCTTTGAAAGTATTTATTGCAAGTTGAACAAGTTCATTGCTGAAAAAAGACCTTAACATAAATAATAACTTACTAAATTAATTATATATCATAAGCCTAATAATTTACTTTATTCTACGCATCGTTTTTCTGACAGTTCACTCTAATATTACTCTATTGAAATTTTCACTTATTTTATAAAGAATTAAAATATGAATGTATAAAAAAACTCAGCCAAAGTAAGTTAAAGAAGAACTACGCTTATTGCAATCTATACTAATATTATAGAGGTAGAGTTTGTTTGTTTGTTTGAACGCGCTAATCTCAGGAAATACTAATCCGAATTGAAAAAATCATTTTGCATTAGATAGTCCGTTTATTGAGGAAAATTATAGGCCATATACCATATAACATATAGTCTAATTATTCCATACTAATCGTTAAAACGTTAAAAAATAATATGATAGATATTAAAAATAAAGAAAAAGCTTTGGCCGTATAATTTCACTATTACAATCTTACATTGAGATATTGTAGATAGCGACTTCCCTAAAAAGTTTTCATCAATTTTTGAATTCAAATAAGGGTAACACTAAACAAATATTAAATAACTAGCGACTCACCCTCGCTTCGCTTCGGTTTCTTCCCTAGACAAAAACAAATTTATCTCACAGGAACCGTACATTTTTCGGGATGATAAATAGCCTATAGCCTTCCTTAGTTAACGGGCTATCTAATGCAAAAAGAATTTTTCAAATCGGATTAGTAGTTCCTAAGATTAGCGCGTTCAAACAAACAAACAAACAAACAAACTCTTCAGCTTTATAATATTAGGATAGATAATAATAATGTCATAATATAAAATATAATAAGAAATAAGGGTGTCGAAACAACGAAGCACATAAACGGCAAAAGTGACGTCCTACCATTAATCAATGTACGTAGCTACGGTCATGGCCCGCGTCCAATGAATCCAGGTCAATAGGTTTGGTTTATAGGGATTTTAATATGTCAGCTTTAACAAACTATATAGAATTTTATATTTTTCTACCATAAATTGCCTAAAATATCAAAAAATAACTCCTACCGAACAGATAATTTGTACTTTGTAGAACTTAATTGGATTTTAAATCGATATTTGTATTGTAAAAACGAATTCGAGCGAGCGTTAATAGATATAATTATTGCTCGATTGTAATCGTTAATCGATTTTAATGTTATTAAATATGTGTCGAATAAATTTGGCCTAGCAACTCTATTGCTTTATTAAAGAAATATATTTGAGATATTCATATAAAGTGTTTAATAAAATCTATGTACATATCTTTTTTAACCAGACTTCGAAATGTTCGTGTAACGATATTTATATGCTTGGATTACATAACAAGTAGGCACATAAGTACAATATGTTAAATGGACTACATGCGACCGAGTGAAGGTTAAAATGGTTAGACTTATCGCACGTTTATCTCCCATGTAAAAAATTATATTTTACATAACATGCTCTTAAAGAACCTACTCAGAGTCGGGATAATATTTAATATGTTGGGATATTAACACACAGCACCATCTAGTTCCATGGTAAGCTACGAGGCCTGTGCTATGGATACCAGATAGTTGATACACTACACATATATAACTTTAAATATTAATGTATTATAAATATAAACACCCATGGGCCATGACTGGAGTACAAACATTCGTGCTCATCACACAAATGAATCAGAAAAAATCAAAAGCGGGACTCGAACCCGCGAACGGTGGCACAGCAAGTAGGGTCACTACAAACTGAGCTAAACGTGCCGTGTCGTGGGATAAACATGACAGTTATCTTGGAGTTAATAAAAAACGATATAACTATAGATTATTTAAAAGTGTTGCCTTAACCTCTGCCATAGCACACATTTAATTCCCAGGGGCAAAAGTAATTTCGCAAACAGAAGCTATTATTTCGCTTTGCCTGTAGTCTGGTAAATGAAAACTTGAAGTCCGCGTTCACTGTGAATATTTGTTACAATCATTATATAATTTATTCATATATTTACTTCCACTCCAGCTATATTCCTCTAATATCTCAGACTTAGTTACGAGACTGTATTTTACTTTAATTATTCATGAACAGATCTGTCCTATAATGAAACTGCCTAGTACATATTATAAGTAGGTAACATTAAAGCTGTTTCAAGGCCACGTATCTCTTACATATTTTAATTATGACAACCATTGTAGCTACGTACAGTTTTATATTATTCTGTCTACCTTTTCTTTTAGTATGAGATGATGACTTGTTTTATAAATATAGATAGACGTTAATTTCATGTAAAAGTCGCAAATTAAATATGATATCAATTTGATTATATTAAATAATAAATTAAAAGTTGAAACTAAATAAAGACAAAAATTATTATATCGATGATTCCGATTTAAAATTTTATACATATATTTGACTTATTTCAATAAAAAATCATTTATTTTAGATGGCTTATCCTTTTCCACAATTTATATGCCGGACTTACGGACATATGTACAACAACGGACAATAACGGACAATCAACATCCTAGTTGTTTCCATCTGGTTTCATCTGAGGGATAACAGCATCCACAGCTTTGATCCGGATTAAATGGCACTGATATTACGTAGAGATTACGTAACAAAAGTCTTAACAACTCTATGACTAGCCAATACTATTATATAGAGTTGCATAGACCGCGGAATGCAACGAACTACATACAAATGAATGCATTTAATATAAACATAGATCATTTGCTTTGTAAATTACTCCTATAACATAATGATAGTTAATTTCTTTTTGTTGGCCAAAATAAATGTTTTAATCTTCTATATCAAATTTCAACAAATCAAAAACAAATTTTGGTTAATACACATATATACGTATGTTTATAAAATATGTACATGATGGACAACGTAGTTATATTTTTTTCTCTATAAAAAACTTTATATGTTGAACTAACGCCATCGCATGCCTGTGTACTAATTACGTTGAAAACCAAAACTCGAGTTAATACACGAATATAGAGCTAAAATCGATATTTACAAATATTTTATTTATATATTTAATATACTTTAGAAGGGAAGACCTTATTGATTATAATTTTATTAAAAACAAAATTATACTTGAACATATTGTAATAATAAAAAAATTGTCACTCATTGTGTATTCTTATGGAGTAATTGTGGAGTCGTAGTCTTATAAAGAAAGGACTTATTATGATGAGTGAACGCTAAACCTATTTGAGTTAACAAGATTGGCTTTAACGGAACCTGTTCTCGCCTTAAGTAACCTATGTGCTCGTATCATTATAAATAATGTTTTACGAGCTGATAATAAAAAAAAAGAAATTAGTTTTTCGCCTTTAAATTTTTAAGTAGATCAAAAAATCCACATGTAACATTTTGGCTAATATATGTATTTAAGATACAGAAATCTTTAAAGACCTGGTTATTATAGAAAAAAAAATCACTCGCTCCTTTTCTATAGAATAAGTTAAATAAAACTACATTTTCGGATTTTTTCGCGGATTTATTTAGATTTTTGGTTACCGGCGTTTCGAATGCTTTACAGCAATCATGGTCACGGATCAAAATAAATCCGCGAGAAAAATCTGAAAGAATAGTTTATATAAAATGTCAAATATTCGCGTAAATATAAGAAAGTATTAGGATAAGTTAATTTAAAATTTGATCAATATTCCTCAAAACAATTCACTTTTTATGTTATTAGAGTCTTTCACTTAAAATATTATTCACTCGGCAATCATGCTTGTTTATGATGAGTCAAAATGATATTGCCCATGACGTAAAAACATTGTTTGTTTTGTGCCATCTGTCTTGCGTCTGTGTACATTTGCAAAGTTCTTGTTTAAATAGTTTTGTATGTGAAAAACAACAGGGAATCACGATGGCGTAATACAATTTCAACGATTAAAAATTCTTAGTGAGCTAGATGAAAAACTTACTTGCCACTTCTTTTCCATTTCATACTGTTATTAAACCTGTATACAGTCGACCCCCGGTAATCCGACGAACGTTTTGCAGGGCAGTGTCGGATTATCGAATTTGTCGTATTATAGAGTACTGCTTAAGACCCCCTATAGTCAGGATTTTTTTGAAAAAAAAGTACCTTGTAATCCGACAATTACAGATCAAAATAATACGATTCTACTTGAATTATAAATCATACTAGGTACATATGTATGTCGGATTTAGTAAATTAAACAACACAGCACAATACTGTGTAGTGACGGCGTGTACGAGTTGCAACCTGTTTAATCATGCACTATCATACATTCCTGAAGATTTGTCAAAATAATGATTGTGTTTCTACATTCAACTGTGATAGGCATGTCGGATTACAAGGGGCCCCGGATTAGACAGGGGCCGGTTTACCGGGGGTCCACTGTACTAAAAAAAATTGCCAAAGTTAAGTGTAGAGAAATTAATATTATACTAGCCACTCACCTTCGTTCCGTATAGGTTCCAACCACATCTCTCGCATCCCATAGTAAGTTTCCAATACCGTAAAATCCCACAGGTATCGATGATTAAATATACAATATTCTTACCATCCGGCCCATAAACTACCTGTACCTCTATATTCTCGTATAAACATTTCATCGTGATAGAAAGATAAATAAACATTCGCATTTATTATATTAGTGATAATTATAATAGTTTTTAAAATAATATTTACTTTTAATATAGATTTAATGTTTTACTTCATTGTATTTTAAGTCACGTTTTATTATTATAGCAATAGTTAAGCACGTGATGAAGTGTTTGCCAAACTCATCAAAAGCGTTTACGTCCTGATGCTAGTTTAGTGAGAACACAAGCTATTACATAGATATTACAGCGCTGAAATAGGTCAAAAGCAAGTACCTTAAAGTAGTTAGATGTTGCTAATTAATTTTATAAAAGCTATTCTCAAGTGGTGTGCAATTAAATGAAAGATGGATAAATATTCTACAAATTATAAGGTTGGGTTACACTAATATTACAACGTGAATAAATGTTGACGTTGTAATATTAGTGAGTATGTTAGTTCTTCACATTTTAATCACGTAAATGTAAGATAATGGATATTATTTATCGGAGAAAGCACGAAAAAGTCTAGTGTATTATGAAAAGTATAAAGAAGAAAATAAAAAGCTTTAATATTTATAAAAGGATGATATGTTGTTATAAAATTAAATCAAGCTATATAAATTCTAACAAGAATTGGAGTGATACAATATAATTCGACCTAAAATTCGTATGTCTTATGGTTATATTAAATCGGTCATAAGTCTCAAGGACACCAAAAGCGCAGTTATAGATGGTAAAGTTGGAACTGTAACAACAACAGAAAATTTGGTCGAAATTTTGAATACTTGCCAGTTGAATTGGTAAAATAACATTCACGTTTTTGGCAACGGAGTAACACCCTGAATAGTTCCCGGTTATCTCCCATATTGATGGAGATAAAGGAATGTACGAACGTTTAGAATATCTGTGCAGGTGCATAATTAAAATAAACCACTAAACTGATTAATTATCCATATATGACAAATACTTTTTAATGTTAACGTTAGCTTATTAAAATTCCACTAGTTACTTCTCGAGATTATTCGAGATTATTTCTCAATTTTATTTACTCTTTTTTTTATTTTAGTGTTAAACCTTATTTTAAGTCAAGATCATTTATTACAAAACATTTTTTTTTTGCTTAATACATTTAGCCAACCAGTAATAACCATCAAGGTACTAATTAATACATAACCTACTTTCATACTTATTAGTTCATGATCTACATATTATATTTATTCTATAAGCAGATTGTATTTATATTCAAAACCAAAGTTGTGTAAATATTTGAGAATATTCTAGATAACATATATTTCTAAGGTATCGTCTCATATCCTTGACTAGGTTATATATTTATTTGTTATCTGTGCCTAGTTATATGTGTGAACTATTATCCATACTGGTATAATAAATGTAAAAGTAACTCTGTCTGTCTTTTACGATTTCTCGCCTAAACCGCTAAACCAATTTTGATGAATTTTAGTATAGAGATAAATGAGACTTTAGAGAAGGACACAGGGTACTCTGTCGCGAAAATGGAATTTCAGGGGGGTTAGGGGTTGAAATGTTGTATAGGGAAATAACTATCTAAAGTACACTCACGATAACTATTTTTTTTATCTAAATAAAACGTACCTAGGGACGATCCCGACCGAGCAAACGTGGGTGAGTCGCTAGTTTATACTAATATTATAGAGGTAAAGTTTGTGAGTTTGTGTTTGTGAGTATGTGAGGTTGTAGGGGGTAATCTCTGGATCTACTGAACCGATTTAGATGAAATTTGGTAAGATAATAGTTTGAGACCCTTTGAAGGACATGGGATACTTTTTATCTCGGAAATCATCCCTTAAAGGGGTGAAAACGGGGATGAAAGTTTGTATCAGGAAGCAAAATAGGGACGAACCCAAGCGAAGCGAGGGTGACTCGCTAGTATTTCATAAAACAAATAGGTTTTACAATATTCTGTCCTGTGTAGAAGATATTAAGTAGTCATATACGAATTTAATTTAATTATTCTGTACGCGTTCAAACCGTTCATTCATTTCAATCATCAAACTTTATAGTTTCATAAATTAAAATCAAATTATAAATTTAATTAAATGTTCTTAACGAACGATTAAATTTGTTTACTGTTAGATAAATTTAGTCGTAGGAATTATTTCTTATTTTCAAAGAGTCTTTAGTATTTACGTTATAGTTTATCTTGGCAATGCCTTTGAATACATTCAGCTTTCTATATTAGTAGAATTGGCTTCATACTCTCAATATTAATCTATATTAATATCACGAAGAGGTCGAGTTTGTTTGTTTGTTTGAACGCACTAGTCTCAGGTACTACTAGGTAATCAGATTTGAAAAATTATTTTTACATTAGATAGCCTCTTTATTGAGGAATGCTATAGGTTTTGTTCCACACTAACCATTAATATTGAAAATAAAAATAAAAATATTATAAATGAGAAGTTAAACTCAAGTCACTATTAATAATTACTTGAAAATAGTGCCCGCTTTGCCTCCAATATACCTGTAATTTCTTAGACAAAGTAGAACAGTTCGTGGGTGGTGCAAAAATCTAGACAAAACAATAATTAATATTTACTAGGCTTCTATTTCGTCACACACATATTAAGCGTCTATATAAAACGTTTTTTAAATACCTATGCTTACTTCGAATTACTACTTGTCGTCATTAAAAAACGTGTGTGTACACACACGTCCCGTATGTCACAACTCTCTGTTTGTAAAAGGAATGCAGCTAACTTCATCATGCCGCTTTCAGGTAACTTCATCATGTCGCTTTTTAGCTGTCGGCGTGCGCGCGCATCGTAAAAATTTTACTCTCATATTTTTTTCCAAACGTGCCAAAAAAAGAATAACTTTAATAAAATTTAAAACAGAGATGTCAATGTAAATGTTGTATGCCTCTATTTTAACCGTCTTTTATTAGAAACAATTACACATCCTTTGACCAGGTTGCAGTGAAACCTATTAATTAAAACCAAAACTGAAAAGCGAGAGTGTTTTATTACGTTTCGTCTTCAATCTCGTCGTCATATTCAACTAAAAAGTATGTTATATTGCTCCTCTTTTAATACGTTAACGTCCTGTCATATTCCAATTTTAACCTAAATAGAGAGCATGCTGTTAAAAATTTGGTTTTTTGCGTTAGTAGTTAAATGTACGTAGGTATATCAAAATTAAAATATTTACAGTTTTGTTATAAATATCGTCTGGGTTCAAAATAACAATATTATTTACTTTTATTACAGGATATTTCCATAAAATTAAAGCTGTCTTACGCTTAGTTTAATATTCATATACATTTAATATTAAAAAATCGATTTCACTTCATTTTTATTGTATGTTTCAGATAATAGATATTGTAATTTCATTGAACAAATATGTATATCGCGTGCTTATCGCTGGATCACTATTACGTTGTAACAACTACGTTATGATCACGATTATTCTATACTTTATTTTAAGCATTTTCGTAGTTTATTTATGGCTTTGGCTAATTTTCCTTATTGACTTGCATAAGCGATTATATTTAGATATGTTTTTTTTTATAAAATAAAAACTAGGTACTCAGCAACTTTATTTGCTCGTATTTTGTTTTTTTTTTATCTTTAGGCAATAACTACATATATATGGCAATATCTAATTACTACCTTTTAAATTACATTGACGATTTACAAAATACCTTAGCAATGTTTATATACAGCCTGTTTTTTGTTCATATAACAAAAAATCGAATAAAAATACATTTAGCGAACAGACAGACAGAAAAATATCAAAACTTTTTTTGTATGTACATAACATTTTTAACCGCTTTTTATATAAAAAAAGGTTTTAATATAAAATTTTACAACTAATTTCCTTATACTATTAAACAGTTTTTTAACTTCCCTAAGTATCAAATAAAACAGGAACTTATAAATATTATTATAACCTTTACATTAAAGCATAGCAAAAAATTAAATTTTCATTTAACAATAGAGTAAATTACAATTTTAATCAAGATTAATTAATTCAATGGTAATGACTTCGGGTGAGGCAGAAAGAACGCACAGCTAGTTATTAAGGAAAAAATAACTTTTCTTAACAAAAATAAAACTAAAAGGAAAAGTCCTTGATTGCGTGAGGTAGGGGAGGAATGGGGTCAGAGTGGCCGAATCGTATGACGCGTTGATTAATAGCTCTCGATTGAACGGTGAAAAGCTTTATTAGGGTTGGCTCATTTAAAATATAACAGTTAACTTGCGTATATCCATTTGAAGATATAAAATTTTAATCGAATCAAAAACAGTCAAAAATTCTTACATAAACAAACATACACTATTCAAGAATTCACTATAGTATTTTCATAATATGACGTAAATATAAAAAATATCGTATAATAATAATCATTCTAATTTTCACGCCAAAATCTACTTTTAATCTTTAGTACTTACAATTTTGTCAAGATTTTTGTTTTGCTCATATTATTATTATTAGTTTGTAAGAAGCACACGTGTGTTGTAGTCAAAGCATAAGTAAACAAGGGCACTACTCTATTGTAGCACTAGTCAATAAAACATAATAAAAACGCCCTTCAAATAAAAACAGTAGTTACTTACAATTGTATTTGGGGCCACAGTAGACTTTTGATGAGGTGACAACCATGACGTACGCCTTGACATCGATACGTGCTCTAATCGCCTAATAACCTATGCCCATTGAATTCCAAAATCGTTAAATAATAATATATAAAGAAACAAGTATTAATATTGTCTGTTTTTATATATTAAGTAAGGCGATATTATATAATGTATAACTTTATGCAATGTATCTGAATTTCAAAATAATTATTTACAAATTATATGATAAAACTAGCGACTCACCCTCGCTTCGCTGGGGTTTGTCCCTAGGTACATTTAATTTTTTTTGAGCGGAACCCTAAATCTTTTACTGAAATAAGAGAAGGCTAAGTTACTCCTTATAACATCAACTACCTGCCAGTGAAAGTCCCGTCAAAATAGGCCCAATCGTTTCGCAGCTTAGCCGGAACAAACAGACAGACTGACAAAAAATTTAAAAATTGTGTTTTTCTTATAAATATCGTATATAATTCCATATGTATTAAGTACAAAGCTGTTATTTTGACATTACAAACAGACACTTCAATTTTATTTATCTGTATAGATATAATCGAAAATGTTAATCTTGACGTAATTTTTTTCAAACTAACTAAAACTAATATAATGCCAATTCTAACTTACATTATACAGTTTACGAGTTTAACCCTGTTATGTCCCTACTTTACAAGGCTTTTTCCTTTTAGCTGTATTTAATTTCTTCTTTTCCTTTTACTTCAACATTTGCTGTAATACTTTATGCGACGCACAGAAAGAAGAATTTTCAATTCTTCAATATTTAACTTTAGTTATAAATTTATTAATTCTATAATTTATATATCAAAATATTTTTTCGTTAACTTTCAGTATGGAACAAATATAAGATGTCAAACAATATGATTTTCAATGACCTTTCCCATTTACTGAAGCTTAAAGGTTAAATGTAAGAACAAATAATGTTCTAGTGAAGAGCAATCGATTTTCAAGATATGTCAATGTCAATAAATGAAAAAACACACGACTGATAATATATTATGTATATAAATAAAAACTTAAATGTTCGTTTGTGCATAATCAAAATCTCCCATCTTAATCTCTCTCAAATTATTCATTTATTACTTTGAACTTGGCACATTATAAGTGTATCTACGGTGAAGGTTTTTATGCCATCCATCTTGATGTAACTCGTCTATATGACGCTGTAGTGTATGAACTTCTACACCGTTCGAACGATCGCCAAAAATTGGTACATACGACTGTTTAAGTACGGAGAATATTTTAGTAATATCCGTTTCTATTCTATAATTACCCACTAAATTTAACCAGAGTTAGTCCAACGCCGTATGAATTTGTACATCTAGCCTAAAATATTTTTTTGTTAAATTATAAAATTGCCTAAATATTACATTTATGATATAAATTATCCAACATCATATTAAATTCAAAGCAATGCCATATTAATCATTACATATCAATAGAATAAATACTCTAAAAAGATACAATGTCAAATCGTTTAGAAAAACGTTGTTGTATTTTTTTAAATGAATATTGTTTTGTGTTATTGCTTAATACCGTTTATATTACGGAGGGATCGTCAGGTTTGTAGTTGTAATATTATGTCTAATAATGTATGTAATAACCTAATTATCTAAATATAAATATTTTAATAAGTTTATTCAAGAAATGTAATACTTAAGAGTGCGCCTTGAGACCGCTACGATTCGGATTTGGACGAGCGGGATGACAAAATAATCTTGTATCGTGAGTGAGAAGTATAGAGCGATAGATGCTCAACGTATTTAAGCGCCAAAACAGTTTTTAATTCACTATAAATTAATGAAACAATCAATCAAAAAATGAAACTTGGTAACTAAAAAAATACTTCTAGGCTTCCTGACAAAACAAAAACCCTAAAAAAATAGTGAGCTATTTCTGAGATAAATAGCAATGTGTGCCAAGCATGTATTTTTCAAAAAAAAAATACATTGTAGAGAAAAAAAATTCTAATCATATTTTTAAATTTGGCAATTCAAGATAAAAGTCTGAAGTTTCATTTCCCTGAATATCAAAGTAGTAACTTTCACGGATTCTGAGATAAATAACGATGTTTAGGTACAAAATTGCCATACGCACACACTTATAAATTTTATCTAGTTAGAAATGTACGATTAATCGACCATACAAGCTACACTATAAAAGTTATACAAGAGACAGTGAAACGAAGGCCAACAATGGAGTAGCTTGAAACTAGACGACATCGATATACATGAAAAAGGATACCTGCAAATGGTTTTCAATTAATAGAAGAAAGCACAAGAATCAATTATTAAATACAATATACCTTTATACAATGTACTCCGTAAATGTTAACATATCTGAATAACTACAACGTTACTCCCACGTTTTATAAATATAAAAAACTAAATATTTATTTCATTACTATGATTAAAATTAAATTACAAAACATAATTAGAACATATACTTCACAAGGTCACATAATTCAATATAAATATATAATGATAATAAATTCTTTACAAATGTCTTTGACGACGAAGGCATTTTACAGCTGCATTATATGGTACAAAACGTTATAAAGAAATATAACTATATAAATATATATAAATGAACCTCGTCAGTTTATCACGCATCAGAGATAATCCGAGCGTGCCAAGTGCTAAGCAAGGGAATTCAATTGACGCTCGCTATCCCGCATTACAGGATTAGAATCCCGCGCTGGATAATGAATAGGGTGCTTTGTAAAAAATATATCATAATATACGTTTATTTATCTATATCTGAAAATATATTTTACTTTTTTCTTTAAATTACATTTTGTTACGTGTGTACACACAAATGTTATAAAAACAATATTTATTTATATCATATGTTCAAGCGAATAACATTTAAAGTCCAAGCACGTATTAGAAGTTGGATATTCTATTGACGCTTCACCATCCCATATAATGGGATATGAATCCGGTTGAAATAAATAGAGCGAATGAAACATACAAGGAAATATAAAGGAAAAAACAAAATAGAGTTAAAACTGATATATAAAATATGTTTTAATTTATTTAGAATTTCATTTTATTTCAAATTATTAAATTTAATTGGATAAAATTAAATTAAATAAGTTTAAACGTAAAAATGGAAAATAAAGAACTAGTATATTACACGAAATAATATTAAAATCACGGTATTTTAATCCCGACATGTCAGTACGAACATTGAATGAAACCGTGACATTGACGATCCGCTGCCAACCTTGTCTCATGATCGTGCATTTTTTGTTTTTTTTTCACACAAAATTTCAACACTTAGGGCTGCGAATAAATAAAAAACATATCAATCTCATAACAAAATTATTTTTTCATAAAATATAATCCTATAATCCTATAATCCTATGTTTTATGTTTTGTTTGAAATATTATTCTTAAATTACTGTATTCATTTTTTTTCTATTATGTTACATTTCACAAAAGTATTCTTTCTTTTTAAAGAATGTTTGACGGTTGAGTAATGTTATTAATAAATTTAGAAAAACTCGGATCTGATTTAAAAGATACAAAAATATTTATGAAATGACAACCCTATTTGTCTGATCTAATAATATGTTACCTGTTACGTGATTTGTATTAGTTTTATGTGAAGGCGTTTCATTTGCACCTTTGGTTCTAATCAGTAGTGACCTTAGGCTGACCTCTGCTGGAAAGGTCATATTTACAGTTTACCTGTGTGTTTACACAAATGATAAACGTGTGGAAATGTAATTATTTTCATTATTAAAACATTTTCCCTCATAGATGCTGTGAATGTTGCTATTAATTCTATAATTAAATAGTCAATGCCCTCTTGAATTATTACTGACTTCGTGTTAAAGATATAATATTTAAAGATGTATTTTTTTTTATTATTTAATAGAAATTATTTTATTTAATAAACAATATTAGTGGTAATTCTTTTATAAATAATCAAAGCGAAAGTATAAATGAATATTTAAAATAAAGTTTCCTCATCATAATATAATCTGCTCGTGTCCGCGCTTTACGACCTTGTGATGTCACAAGCTTGCGTGACGTACCATCACTGTCAGATTGAAACTGTTTGCAGAGTATACATTAGAAATAGCATAATATGTTTGGAATAGTAAAGTAACTGTTTTATTATTATACTTTAATCATAAATCATGATTAAGTTGGTGTATTTTACGGAACTTATTTTTTATTTACGGAAAAGTAGGATTAGGTAAAATGTACTAAATATAAAATATCATAGAAAAACATCAAATATTTGGAGATTCTCATCGTATATTTAAAATAAAAATTGTTTAAATCAAAAGAATGTTGTTAAATATCGTTCCAAAAATCATTGTCAACTTCGATGTGGAGTAACGATATCGTTTTTTTAAAATCAATTTTCAAAATTGTTGCATCCTTATTTTAACTTGTCAATGTCAACGATAGGAAAAAATGTTTTGAAGTTTTCGCACGTGTGGAACCACAAACCACTTAAATTAAGGGATGTGTGGGATATAAAAGAAGGCTAAGGCAAAGCTATATAATAAATAGGCTTTCGGATAGGCGAATTGACAATAATTCGTCTATCCTATATATGTACTAGGTTTTTTCTATAGCTAATGTGTTTGAAATAAAATTCCAATCCATTAAGAGTATCTTAAAATTGCGTACCCTCCTTACGCGTGTTGTCATAAAAAGCGGATTCAAGTGAAAAGGTCGAAAGCTAATAACTCAGTTGTTTCAATAAAATGATATAAATATAATATCAATAATGCCATTTCTATAATAATCTCAACTCAGAAACGGTGGACACCTTGATGTTTTGTCACAATCGACCGTGAATGTCACGGGCGGGACGCTTCGAGACACTTTTGTTAATACGCCAATTGTTGCCTACCGCACGTTGTATTACGATACATCGAAGATGCTAATCTTTTAAGATATGATCGGTTTAATGGCTTTAAAATACGTGGCTTGCATGGACATTAGCTAGAAACAATAGAAAAACATTAGGTACGTAATTTACGTACTTTACAATCCATACTAATGTTGTAATTGGAAAAGTAATTCCATCTGATCGCTTAACCGCTGAACAGATTTTGATAAAAATTGCACATAGATTGCAATGATAATCATGAGTAGGTTACACATTGGGCATACGCTCCTTCTTATTCCTGTTCCATTTACCATGCAAGCGAAGCCGCAGTTAAAAAATAGTATTTAATGTTATCTCAACATTTCTAATTTGACTTGTAATCAATAATAAATTATAATTTTATTTTAACTCAATTATAATTTCATTTTACATATCCAAATTTTTACTTCGAACTTCAATTCCTCCGTGTATTTATTATTACAGCTTTGTTTTTTAGTACTTTCGGTAAACCGTATTCAGTTAAATTGATTAATAGTCCCTTTGAAACCTAAAAAATAGGTGACTACAAAGCCGACATAAAATCTGTAATAACAAATAGCATTGCAATATAAAAATATGTTTTAAGCATAATAATCACTTTTTAATGTTACCTTCCTTTCATACAGTCCTTCCTTTTGAATTCTCTTCAATGCGAGGGAGGCAAACCATAGTCCACCAATCACCATGCCAAGTGCGGCTTGGCCGAGTTATCATATCTTTGGAAAACTAGTTAGGTTCTTTTGGATATACAGGTCTCCTCATAGTAATTCTTTTTATGGACAATGTATACGCTTGTACAACAGGATCCCAGAAAATATTCAAAAAGCTTCTATCGCCAAATTCAAAAACGTTGTTAAATAACGTTTGTGTGCTAAAGACTATTATACAATAAATGATTTTATAGAAGGCCTTGGGAATGAAGTGATCGCCTCCAGGCTACTTCAACTTTATAGAAATATGTAAATTATAATTTAACTTTATAAAAAACATAACTAAATAATATAAGTCCCGTTGAGAGTCTTTCGCCAATTCTTCTCAGGTTTCTTCTTTCCGAACTGGTAGACTCATGACGTTCAGTAAAAAGTTGTAATAATTTAATGCTGAATAAAATATTTTGAATTTGAATTTCACGATGTTTTCCTTCACCTTTCACCATATGACAAGTGGTAATCATGTTGATAATATTTCGTAGATGAGAATATCAGAGGTTAGGCACCTTTTTTAACCAGGCTTAAACCCGCTTTACTTGGTTTTTCAAGTAAATTCTGTACCACCATACTATCACTACCAAATATTAACGTACCATAACTAAATTAAAACGGTTAATTATATTTTATTTTTTCCTTTCAACATAGCGTATGTTATGTAGAGTAAGTACATTATTACAATTAAAGGCACTTGTGTTAATTTTAATGTCATTATAGAAAAACCTACTTTAAATGCTATAATTATATCAACATATTATAATATAATATATGTATATTAGACAGAATTTTCTTAAGAAATTTATAACTAAAGTGAATTATTTCTCAACTGTTTTATATCATTCTTTTAAATACCTAGTTAGCATCATAATAGTATAATTGCTTAAAAATTCGTGTAAGTAAACATTGTTGAAAGACGCGCCCAAATAAGAAAGTATCAGTCGTTTACCGACTAGTCCCCGTAGATACTCAAGTAATGGCGATCTTATTCGGAGATCATATAAAATAAATATAAGGAAAGTAACAATCGTTACCGATCTCATCCATCACAAGCATCCGAAAACATAGACGCGGAAACGAGGGTAAATATTACGGGTGTCCTCGATCCTACATCAATCAAGTTTTTCTTGCCCCCACAGTACATACGGTATAAATGGGCAACATAAATCATTATAGATGGCTATCCCAGTTCTTCGAAAACCTTTTATCCACAATATATTTTATATAAAATGTGTGTCAAAATTTTTTGACAAACCATTAATCCGTTTGGATAAGGATGTTTCTTAACTTATATATAGCGATTTGCAGAATAGATAAAAGGTTTTAAATTAACAAAAAGCTTTATCTATACATATAATAAAATTGTAACTTAGCCGAATCTGTACATTAAATATTTTTTGGAAAATCTTATTGAAATAGACTTTATTATCGATACAGAAGCTAAAACTATAGTTTTTAGATTTTTTGTCTGTCTGTCTGTCTGTCTGTCTGTCTGTCTGTTACCACATCACGGGAAAACCACTGGGCAGATTTTAATGAAATTTGGTATGATGATAGCTGGTTACCCGGGTCAACATATAGGATACTTTTTACTTTAGGAAAATATCTTATCCCTGAGCTAAACGTTAAAACGTAACGAGGGACGAACCCGAGCGAAGCGAGGGTGAGTTGCTAGTTACAGAATATAATTACTGATTTGACGTGTAATTTCTATTGCCTAATAAATCTTTATTATCTTTCAATGTCTGAGAAAGATATGTTGAAAGATAAACACAGTTAATGGAGCAAGTATTTTTTTTAATATTCGATATATAAATGAGGGAAACAAGTTAAGGAAGGTAAATCTATACATATAATAAAATTATAACCAAGCCGAATCTGCACATTAAATATTTTTTTGAAATTCTTATTGCAATAGACATCATTATCGATACAGAGGCCAAATCTATAGTTTTTAGAATGTTTATCTGTCTATCTGTCTGTGACCGCATCACAACCCAAACACCCAAACGAAACCACTAGAGGGATTTTGATGAAAGGTATGAAGATAGCTGATTATTACGGTCAACATATAGGATACTTTTTACTGCGGGAAAATATCTCATCTCTGAGAAATCTATACTAAACGTTAAAACGTAAGTACGGACGAACCCGAGCGAAGCGAGGGTGATTCGCTAGTAAACTATAAAGACGGTTGGTCTAAATTATAATCAGTATATAAAAAAGAAAAAACTATGTATAATTAATGTGAAGAGTAGAATAATCATTAAAACTTTATCCTTTCACATTAAAACTTCTTGAATTAAAACTCAAAACAAGTTACTGATTAATCAACAAATCTGTCGTTTCGTAATATTCATCAAGAAAGTTAGGTAATAAATTATAACAAGCACAATTATTAATTCTTCCGTATTTTAATTGAGCAAATATAATTTCAAACATATAAATCAATACTATAAAATTGTGCAGTGTACTTTAATAAGAAATCACAATTTTTATATATTAAATTTCAACTTTAAACTTGATTAATTAATTTCATTTCTAAAACAGTACTAATAGAAATTCAATATTATTTTAAGATGATATTTTTAATTAATTCAACAAGATCAGGATTTGACTCTCAGCGACTTTTAATATTTCGTATCTTATAGCTTTAATATATTTATAGATAAGTTTTACTATGGGCCAGATTTATGGGTGACCCGACAAGGAGTGAAGGCGAATAATATTGCAAAGAAATTCTTTTGACTTTCTTCTTTTTTGTTTTGTCAAACAAACAAAAACTTAATTTGCTAAAACAAAAAAGAACACGAATTTTGAAAACCTAAAAATGTCGATTGTCCTGTCCTGTCCTGCTCACGTAGAAGCCTCGGGACTGTAGCACTCTCTTTATCCGGCACTTAACTTCAACTAAAGCAAAATATCGTTAAGTATAATTAGATTATAATAAATAACTTCGCTGTTGCGTGTTAGATGAGAAAATATAGTAATACCAATTACGACACAGTTACGTATTAATGTCTAAATATTAATTTTCTAGGCAGGATTCATTTAATTTAGCAATTATATGGTTATCCTTATATAGATATAGGATTATATTTGTTAAGTCATGGCCAGAAGTGTTAATTCTCTGTAAGCAATTCGCTTTCCAACCGAAACCAACTGCCTAATGCGAAAATTTTGACGTCATCCTCCCACGTTACAAAGTTGAAATATAAGGGTGGATTCAGACAGTGATTTAATTGTATCTACATAACTTTATTTTATTGATACGAAATTGATTTAATAATATAAGTTACATATATTAATTAACTCACTTTATTTGAAAATATAAGTGATTTTTATTATTATTATTTTCTATTAATTGTCGTAATTAAATCAGTCAATGGCTACAGTATGATCTGGGACTATGTATTCAGCCCTTTTTAACGTCTCAATGCTGGGCAAGGGCCTCCTTTCAATAAGAGGGGCATTGAGCCATAGTCCACCACGCTAGTTAAGTGCGGGTTGGTGGATTTTACATGCCTTTCGAAAACTTGCTAGGTTCTCTCAGACATGCAGGTTTCTTTATGATGTTTTCCTTCACCATAAGATAAATGGTAATCGTATTGGAAATGATTCGCACATCAAAATATCAGAATAGCGAGATTTAAACCCGCTTCAATGGGTTTCCTAAGCAAGCGCGTTACCACTGCCTACATCTGAGACTATGATATCAACTAACTTGATAAATATCCCCATCACTACACTATACATCACAATAGATAAACAATATTTAAATATATAAATGTATTACACCAACTTATTGTAGAGACGAACTAAACTCACTCTATCAAACCACTCTTTTCAGTAACATGTGTTACGGTTGCAGCTTTTTAATGAAAAATAAAACGTAATTTTCTCGTTCCATTCCCACACCAACTGCTACTTTATTTAGTTGAATCCACTGAACTCTACATTTAACTATAAACTAAGCAATCTCTACCAGTTTTACTGAGAATGTGTCGGCGGAGTAAGACTTTCTCTGTGAAAAATTGAGTGTTTTGTTTGGATAAATTGCTTTTAGGAATTAAAATGAAATAAAATAATTTAATATTATTAAAATACTACTTTCTATTATACAAGTAATAGCGACTCATCCTCGCCTTTCACCCTCGGGTTCGTCCCTAGACAAAAACAAATCTATCCCGCGGGTACCGTTCATTTTTCCGAGATAAAAAGAAACCTATGCGCTTGCTATTCCAGACTATAATCTATCTCTGTGCCAAATTCCGCTCCAGCATCTAGATCCATTCAGCCTCATCCATCCATCCTCACAAATTTTCACATTTATAAATTAGTATGGATGAGAATGTGTTTACGACTCGTATTGATTTCCTTCTCGCAACAAACCAAAGTCATTTTTATATATGTACTGGTATTTTAAAGCCTGAAAATTGATTTTTTTCCTACTATTTATCTCGGTATACCGAATAACATTATATTATTAAGGATGCAACTCTACTAGAGTACGAGGGTTATTACTTAAATAATAATAATATAGCATACATAAGTCATAAATTATATATTATGTACATAACTTCAGAATTTTATTTTTGTAGCTTACCTCTAAAATTTTCAATTTTCTTATTCTCATTTATAATACTATCGGGTATTTTTCTCCACAAATGAATGAATTGAATTTTATACAAAAACAAACCCAGACGTTCTCAAGATAATACTTAATTCTTCACCTGTTTACATTTGAAATAAACAATAATTTTATCATACTAGGTGTCTTATAATGTCGAAGGGATCATATGAATGCCGGTAGCGATAAAGGTTTTCATGATTTTCAGCCTTGACTACTAAACTACTTGACTTAAACTAAAGGTTTTACTGAAAACTAATGTAGTTTAACATTTTAGTCAAACTAGACTACAATAGATGAGACATCTATAGATATAAATAATAAGTTTCGACTCGATTCGAATCGAAAATCTGAATTTATTTTTATAGAAAAATCGATTATTTAGATTTTATATAATACAGCGATATTGTAAACAGAGTCAACTTACAATACCATCATCTGTTTTTTTTGGGGTTCCGTACCCGAAAGGTGCCAACGGAACCCTATTATTAAGCCTCCGCTGTCCGTCCGTCCATCCCTCCGTCCATCCAAACGGACGTCTGTCAGAGGGCTATACCTCATGAACCGTAATAGGTAGAGAATTGAAATTTTCACAGAGTATGTAATTCTATTGCCGCTATAATAAAAATACAAGAAACACTTTTTTAACATTCGTATTCGATAATCGGAGTTAATATACTACATACTCGTACATACAATAAAATTCATATTAATAAAAAGTACGATGGTACGGAATCCTTCGTGTGCGAATTCGACTCGCACTTGGCTGATTTTTTCTACTTATTTTTTCTGATAATTCCATATGTGTTATGTTGAGTATTAATTTTATATTTTCTTCTTATAACATTTATATAAAACTAGCTGAATAATAATGAAAGTGCCTTTCAATATTCTTCGAATGCTCTATATTATTGTCGCTTTAACAGTATTCATATTCATCGTCCTTTAAAAGACATCCATTACTATCTAATTTTGTATTCAAATAGAACTTACGTTGCATCTATAAAATATTATTTTGATGGCTGAATAAGTTGGCTAAGTTATTGTGAGTGTATTTTATTTTGTATTTGTATAATTTTCAAAGAAAGATAAAGCTAAAAGGGGACTTAATAAACTAAATATTAATATTTAATATTCAATTGGTCACATTATAACTACAGTAAAAATATAAATAACATTATACGCTAGTACAAGTATACTTTTTCAGTAGAAAGTATAAAACTTGCCATTCCAAAAAAATGTAGAAGCAAAATAAATAAATTTTAAAAAATAATCAAGCAAAATTCTGTAACTGAAAACAAATTGTTATATTATATAGTACATACTAACATGTGGTAGGTTATTCTTAATTTGTCAGACATTTTAAAAAGCGTTTATTCACAAAACCATGAAGTCTCTTATCTTATCGTCAAAAATTCTGAGTCCATCAATCACTGTATCTTTCAAAAGTTCTGGCTTCTTAAGGGCAATCTATCATACGATGACATAATTGATGTTCCAAATCATGTGACTATTAGGTTTTGTAATACAATTATCCCAGAAATTTTAATAAATGATCATTTTTTGGTCTTATGTGTGTGTAGTTTTAAAAAAAGCTCGTATAGTTTATGTCATTTTTTTTATTAAACACGACAATTTGTTGCGCACAGACATGTTGGTAAAGAACACTGCAGCACTCAGAGGTGGCGGCTTTCTGTTAGTGAAACAGTTTTATGTTAAGTTTCAAAATTGTTCACTACTTACAAACAAACAAACAAATAACTGCTAATAATAAAGTAAAATGCAATTATCTCTGAATGCAAATCTCGGTCTCATTGCCAAAATAACTCACTAAATTATTTTTTGAAATCATAGCACTTAAAAAAATATGAGTAATCAAGTAAGTTCTCTTGACCGATTTCGGCCACGGCGGCCAATCTTATTGAGACTAGCCATATGCGCAGGAGATATTATATTGCACAAGCGTGCGCGCAGACACAAGTGCACTCTCTATTCCTGTCACTCTCATATTCCGTTGGGACGACTACTCGACACGACCAGCGAGAGTTAAGGCGCAGGACCGACGGCTTTACGTGCTCTCCGAGGCACGGCGCGGGGGTGAAACACCGATAACTTCCCATCTCCGGGCTGCTACTTACGGAGTCTTACTAAACAGAAAGACTCAGCAACTAAACTCGCTCGACCCGGGACTCGAACCCAGGCCCTCCAGATGTGCAGCCGTAAATGCTAGCCACTATACTATTGAGGCAGTTAAAAAAACTTGCTTAATGTAAAAAAATATATAATACTACTATTTCTATGCTATAATATTGCTATGCTATAATACTTTTACTGTAATACTACTTAGAATTTGAGTGATTTTTAGTAGCTGATCATGAATGGATCGTCTAATCCCACTTTGGACTTTCGCCAGAAGATTGTAAAATCCCGTACGAGTTATAGAAATTATTTCACAACAAACACATTACGTAAAAATTATATGATTAAATAAAATAGTATTTTATGAAAATTTTGCCAAAATTAAGCAATGTTTTAAGTTTGTCAAAGCATATTCTGAACTCGTATGTCTGTCATTAAACTAGTTAACGTGTTACACATATTTCACAACAATTACAGCTATTTATACCGCATCCTCGATCTCTTTATAAACCCTTTATTGCCTCCGTGACATTAATTAGCTTCTTTATTTAGAAAGTAGGCTACCCTTTGTTAATTTTAATTAAAATATCTCATCTTAATATTATAAATAACCTAGTCTATAAATGATCTAGTAACACTTTAACAAATTATTATTTAACGGTCACCACTTAAATCGGTATCGAGATAAAAAGTGGTTTGGCACTATATTCTAGCCAATAAACTATGAATAATTATCCAAAAACTCTGTCACGTCAATCCCATTTTTTATCCTGCATATATGATTGAAGACAACTAAAAAATATTTTTCGTGTTTATATTTTGTAAAGCTAGCAGCTGCGTGATTAAAAATTTTGTAAAAGCTTTCAGTCCAAAAAACAATCACTTTATAAAGTAAATTATTATTTAACTACAACTGTAATTAGTTAACCAATTAGCAGTAGTAATTATTGAGTTTCAACAATTTCAAAGCAAATTGAGCAAACAGTCGACAATTTTGTCATTTGTTGACATTTATTTGGTATTTAAACTAATAACATATATTCGTGTTCATTGTTATACTGGAATAATTTCTCTTTTTCAAACATATTATTTCATATAAATATATAAAAGAATAAAACTATTATAAGTGTCATCTATACAGATAAATAAAATTGAAGTGTCTGTTTGTAATGTCAAAATAACAGCTTTATACTAAATGCATTTGGAATTACATACGGTACTGATAAAAAAAAAACAATTTTTAAAATTTTTGTCTGTCTGTCGGTCTTAACTCTCTGACCTGACCAATTTAAACGAGACTTTCACTGGCAGATAGCTGATATTATAAGGAGTAACTTAGGCTACTTTTATTTGTGAAAAAAAAATTAAGGTTTCGCTCAAAAAAATAAAAAGTACCTAGGGACGAACCCGAGCGAAGCGAGGTTGAGCCGCTAGTCTTCTATAAAACTATTTTGGGGTTACAAAAAGTTAGTATTAGGTAATGAAAAAAGTTATGAATATTAAAGAAATACTTCACTTAACTAAAAGTATTCCAAATTGGATAACTTTATAATACATTGCATTTTTTAAACATACACCGTAAGTTAATAAGCTTATCGGGGAGTCATATATAATTTAGGGCGCTATATAATGTTGAAAGTGTCAACGTTATGACGTGTACCTACGTACTTAATATTTCAAATTTTAATACTGCAAAGAATAGTTAAAAATTGTTTTAACTACAGGTTTCGATCAAACGCAATTTTAACAGAACTTTAAGTCAAAACTACTTTTAACTAATCACTTTCGTCAACACTCGTCTGGAATGTTTTACTGTCAAAAACCGTTCTAACTGTAACAAAAACATAGTAAATATGAAAAAAAAACAGTATATTTTTGTCAGTTTAACTCAAGGCATTTAAATGGGGCGTACACATTTACTAAACTGATAACCCACATCGCTATCAGAACATCCAAATACATATGTGAAAGTACGTACACATGAAAATTTGCATACCGATAACCCATAATAGTAAGTACACTGTGTGTTTCAAAACAACTCAAATATATTTGACGCAGTGTGTATATAGATAGGAAGGATTTTACCAACACAATATATAAATCTTATATCTCTATCTTTTAACGGTTTGTCGACACGTTCGACTCAGTCTGTAGTGACCCTACTTGCTGTGCAAACGGTCGCGGATTCGAGTCCCTCTGGGGGCATTAATTTGTGTGACGAGCATGAATGTTTGTACTCCAGTCATGGGTGTTTGTATTTATAATATGTATGTATGTATTTAAAGTTATGTATGTGTCAACTATCTGGTACCCATAAACCTCGTAGCTAACCATGGAGCTAGATGGTGCTGTGTGTTAATGTCCCAACATATTTGTTTATTTATTTATTTTATATCTCATCTCTCTCAAATAAATAAAATTTATTACCTACTAGTGACTCAACCTCGATTTGCTCAAATGCGTCTCAAAGTGCTAACAGTAGCCTTTGTATTACTCCAAATCATAGTCTATTTGTAAACTAAATTTCATCTTAATCCTTCCAGCCGTTTCAGCGTAAAAGAGCAACAAACGTACATACACTTGTCTTTATAATAATAATCCAATAAATATATAACTTTTAAAGTTATCTAAAGAACATTTCATACTAACAAACATTGTACATTTGAATCGAGTTAACGAATTATAATAATTACTTTTGGTTTTGTTAATGAAACGTACCCCATGCAAAAACATAGCTCTTCGTCTTAATAACGCTACAATAACTTACATGAGTATTTAGAAAAAGTTTATATAATGTCGATCAGCAGCAGTGAATGAACTCTTAACTAGGGATTGCAATCCGGAAAACCGGATCCGGTAATCCGGCGGATCCGGCATCATTAAACGTTCACCGGATCCGGTACCAATATACCGGATCCGGCGACCGGATCCGGTGCTCGCAATTTTTGGCAAAATAATAGAGGTGTTGCATGTAGAGGCCCTGTACAGAAGAGATTCGACCTTGTTAAAGGCAGATTTTCGAAACAAACGTCAATAATGCGGCGTTTATAGCGTTACCGACGCCGCGTAAGTTGACTGGTATCAGTGACGTCTTGGTGACTTTGGATGGCCACGACAGACGTCCATCATCGTATCGCGTTTGCCGCGCCCACCACATCTCGATAGCTCTTTTAAAAGTATTTCCGTCAGTGACGCTGCGCTCGAATGTCGTTCCCTATATTTACATAGTGCAAGCGTCAGTAGCGTCAGTGAGATCGCGACAGGGCGGCAGATTAATGCACTATGTAAATGTAGGGAACGACATTCGAGCGCAGCGTCACTGACGCCGTGTCAGTGTCGCTGCGACTGTGACGTTAGACCCTAGCGTTACTGCAGCGCTCATGTTCGCAGTGTCGCTGCCGCACACGTGTATTTTGAGGTATTTTCAATAAAAAATCATAAAATGGCATCTGTTGAGGCGTTTACTGAAGAAGATGATGAAATTTTAGTTACACTGGTGTCTCGGCATCCATTGCTTTATAATTTATTTTTTATATTGTTTTATAATTAATAACATTGTAGAAACCTTCATTGTTTCGACTTTTTGATGAAAATTGGATGAGTGGAGGCCCTTTCTACACTGAGATAGTATCGAATTGAAAGGTCATCATCTTCTTCCTCTTCTATAATCAATTCAAGATAATCCATAATGAAATACTTTTATAAGAGTTGTCGAAATGTGGTGGGTGCGGCAAAGTCGATGGAAGTCTGTCGTGGCTATCCAAAGTCACCAATGCGTCAAAGTTGTTTTTATATATGTTTTATTTTTTATAAACTACCTATATTAAGTACAATGACACTTGATTAACTTACTAACAGTTCATTTTGAACCGAAAAGCGAAAATCATCCTGATTTGATCAATCCGGCCGGATCCGGTCGGATCCGGCCGGATCGATGGAAATCCGGTCGGATCCGGCCGGACTGAAAATGACGCCGGATTGCAATCCCTACTCTTAACAGATGTCGTCGCCCTATAAATTGGTACCTACCGGAAGATATTCGCGGCTGATTATACATAGATACCACCGGGACAGCTTTTATGACCATAAAAGTAGCTCCAACGATACCATACAATAACAGGAAACAAAGCAATTTTGATCCTTCGAGCCGGATGGCTCTCCCATTATAGCGTGTATTAAATGAAATGTAAGGGCTGCAATATTATAAGTAAACGATATCTACTATCTTATTAAATAAAAATAATCTTTTTAATATTAAGTTACTTTGTAAACGATTTAAAGTTTTTGTGAATGTACGTATTTTCTTCTTGAGAGTCTACTACATTCGTCTATAGCATCCTTATACGTACAAAATGTAGGTAGGATTTACTAATGACATTATTGTATGCTAAAAATACAAGTTTAGAATTAAACAAAAAAACATACCTATTTGTAAGCCTCATTAACGTGGCAGTTCCTTTAGAAAAATACTACTGGAAATACCTAAATAACCTTGAAACTTTTGAAGTCAAACAACAATTAAAAGTCTTTTTAAGTAATAAAAATTTTGGACGATCCATTTTTCTTTCTTTAGAGAAAGCAAAATATGTTTAAAAGCTTTCTAAGTGCGAAAAAATGGCGACGGGAGAATTCAAACTAAATTGACGTCTGCGGTAAATACAAAGTTAAAATCATTCTATAGGGTATTGATTACTTTGGATTTTGGTAAAAGATGCTTTAAAATTATTACAGACATTCAAAAGTATTTAAAATTTTAACATTTTTTGGAAATTATCATGATTATTTTTGGAGGTGTTTTTCGCTTGTGATAATGACTCAAATTATTAAAAACCAATACTGATACTATTCATTACTTTTCATAATCATTTTATGTACGCTTAAATGTATGATTTCACAGCACCGTATTACGTGTTAGGAGAATTCCTAACATGTAATATGGTGCTGTAAATGTAGGTGGGATTATTAAGCTATAACAATATATCAGACCATTAGGTGAGGACTAGTGTAACGTAGATGAATGCAACCCATTCATATACCAGTGCCTTAAGATACAACTGGAAACGGAATTTTATACAAACTATAGTGAATTCTTGAATAAATGCTATTTGTTCATTAGTTAATTTATATAAGTTTTTAAAAATAAAACTTATATAAATTAAATGTATCCAGCCCTTATTAATGTCCCACTGCTGAGAACGGGTCTCCCTGCAATACGAGGGGGATCAGGCCATAGTCCACCACACTGGCCAAGTGCGGGTTGGCGGACTTCACGTCTTTCGAAAACTTACTAGTTTTCCTCACGACGTTTTCCTTCGCCGTAAGGCAAATGGTAATCATATTAGAAATAACACGCACATGAATATATCAGAGATGCGAGACCTAAGATTTGAACCCGCTTCACTCGGTTTTCCAAGCGAGTGTTACCACTGGGCTACCAATAATACTATCTACATATATATTCAAAATATCTGTATTATGCAATAATAATACTTTTAACATATAAATCATTTCACTTTTTGATATTAAGTTTTAATTACACTAAATGATTATATATTTTAAAACTTATTTAATATGTAAAAATTGTACCTATAGCTTTACACCCGCTAGAGCTTATGGATTGTGGAGTACACGTAGTAACATTTTTCTACATTTTCTCAGCACTCGGTTTTATTTACTGCGTTACTGATATAATACCGAGATAAACTCTTACTTCTTCTCTGTTTATTGTCTTTTAAGTCAAGAATAAAATAACTGGACATAAGCTGGTCTTATATGACTAGAGCACGTTGCTGAAAGGAGCATCTCAAAATATTATATTTCATATTTCTGTCACATTTTTTTTTATTTACAGCGCAGTATTATAAAACATTATCTATCTGTACATTAAATATTGTTTTTGGAAAATATTATTGAAATAGTCATTATTATCTATTAGTTAGTTCTTCTTAGTTAACTATAGTTTTTTAGTCGGCCGAATTTCTAGCTTTTGGAATTTTTGTCTGTCTATCTGTCTGTCTGGGAACGCATCACGAGAAAAACACTTCATCAAAAGAAAAATAAAAACAATTTTGATGAAATTTGTCCAGTGACGGTCAACACATAAGATACTTTTTACTGCGGGAAAATAAATCCCACGTTATCTATCTGACACGCCATTACTATTGTTATGTATAAATTATTGTTAGGCTATGCTAGGTACTTTTAAATAACTTTAAATTTTACTTTTCCAAATCATATCAATATTTACGAACACAAAAATTACATATAAAAATCGAATCCACAATCTTTCTCATTTAATCTTTATGAAAGTTCCATCTGAAGTAAATAAAAAGAAAACAGAAATACACATTAGTTAATTATGGTCAGAAGTCAAATTCGTCTCGACTATTTTAACCGGCAGGCAATGGATGAGAAACGTATACAGAAATCTGAACTTTGTTACTATTGTTATAAGTGTTTTTATTGAGTGCGCTAAGTCAGGGGTTGTCGGGCAGTGGGGCGACGGATCGATACTGGGTTACTGATATAAATAGGACAGAACTTAAAGGCCGTACGCCCCCAACGCTCGGTTTCGTTCTAGTGAATCGATTACGAGATGAGTTGGAAGCTGTAAAACCGTCTGCGATGACAGCACTCGCAAAAGTTTATGAGGGAAATTTAAATTCCGAATATAAAGTATCTTCGAATAATAGAGTTAGAGCTTTGATTTATCAAGTATCTTAAGTTAACTGAAGAATGAATTAAATCTAAAACTGAATAGTAATTTTTAACTTGTTTTTATTATATTTTATCCTATATAATATATGTATATAATCATTGAAATATCAGACCTTAACCTTTCTTCTTTTATGGAATAAAGAAATGTAATTTATATTTATAGTTATTCAAAATAGACGTACGTAATAGGATTTTCTAGATTCATATTTTAATATGCGTGTCTAAAGAAAAATATTTGTTTACTCCATTATATTACGTACCTACTCATTTCGTGGTTTATGATATTCGTTGTTTTTAATATCATCTTATTATATCACATTTATTGTAATATTTTATTGTATAAAGTCTAAGTAATACTAAAGTAATAAAAGTTTATTTCTTGACATTGGTAATAACGCATATAATGACGTACGACGTATATATGTACGTAGAAAGATAAAAAATCTTATATTGATTATATTCTTATCGTTATACTAGCGACTCACCCTCGCTCTGCTCGGGTTCATCCCTAGTTATGTTATATTTTCTCGCAGTAAAAAGTATCCTATATGTTGACCCAGATAACCAGATATCATCATACCAAATTTCATCAAAATCTGTCCAGTGATTTTTCCGTGATGCGGTCACAGACAGATAGACAGACAGACAGACAAACAAGCAGACGGGCAAACAGACAAAAATTCTAAATACTGTATATTCGGCCTCTGTATCGAATATCGATAATAATGTTTATTTCAGTAAGATTTCCCAAAAAATATTTAATATACAGATTCTGCTTATTTACAATTTTATTATATGTATAGATAATATCTATAATGATATAAATAAATATAAATATTATGTAATATATAAAAAAAAAATATTAACTTGTGAATTAAAGATAATCTTTTCCTACATATTACAAGCAAATAACCTGATGTATTCAAGAGTCTTAGCATATATAAAATATTATTATTTATGCGCTATTTCTTTTAAATTATAAACTTTAATTACATTTTGTTTAAATATATTTAGAAACTGCTAATAACAACTGTACATATCTAAATAAACGTCTTCACAATACGCTTAACTACGTAAATATATTAGTACATCCAGTTATCACCTAAGTGTAACTACCTTAAAGCACATCATCTAATTATACATTCCAGGTGAATAGTTCCCACTATTACCTCCAACGCTGTCAGTGAGAAGGTCATGAATAGAAATGACGAAGTGTTCCTTTAGCATATTCTATAACTATATGTTATGTGATTTTTAACTTGATTATTTTCTACATTTAGGGTTTAAGTTTTTATAATAATTTATATGGGACTATCCTTGAGACATAAATTATTATTTAAAAAATATGAAAATCGATTCACAATTAACGATTAGATTTTTTTTATTGATAAATAAGCTTGCACTTGACGACAATCAACGCTGAAAAGCACTGATGAGGTCTAGGTTGGCGCGCGCTTGCCTAGAAGATGCCTATTCACTCTAGCCTTGAAGGTACTTATATTTTAGATGCCAGGAAACACGGATGCTGGAAGGGTGTTCCACACCTTAGCAGTTCGTTTCAGAAACGTAGAAGGTCGAGTCATATTTAATTATATTTGTTGAGTACTTCTCCTTTTTTAAGTTAGTCACAAAGAAATCCTTTTTAAACTCGTTATCCGATACCTGTTAACATTTTGTTCTACTAAACCGAGTCTAACATTTGTATGATTAATACAAACATTTATTTCGTCCTGAAATCAAACTGGTAAGCTCAAATAGAGTACATAGTACCAGACAATGTAAGCCTTGAATCGTTCCAAATCTATATAAAAATCCTAATGACTTTACACCCCACAAAATGGTTTGAAAGGCATTTATAAGCAGACAGAACTTGTGTACGTATTATAGATATTCTACCCTAAGGGCCAAGGCTGAGGTCTTTTCTCAGGATTTTAATATATCAAAGGCATATTTATAATGCCAATATAATTTATGAAAATAAATCGGATATTAAGTTATGTGTAATCGCAATCGATTATGTATTTGACTTGAATCTTTTATAGATAGAGCCTTTTAGAGCCATACAACATATGATCTATGAAGCATGAAGGTCAATATATTTAACCTGCAATTAATTACGTGCGTGATATATTTGCTTGTAGTCTGCCTTATGACATAATATTGATTTAGGTGTTTATTTTAAGTAAATGGATTAGATGGCCTAATATTTAATTAATAAAAATAAGGATGAAATTGCTCTATAAATATAAAAATTGAATATTGAAAGAAAATCACTTAGAAGCAAAGTAGGTACGGATCTTTGGATAGCTAAAAGAATATAATATGGAAGCCATATCGTTTTACCTTTTAATTTATATTCTTTAAGCTTACGAAATTTATTGCCATACTAGCGACTCATCCTCACTCCGCTCGAGTTCGTCCCTACTTACGTTTTAACGTTTAGGGTAGATTTCTCAGAGATGAGATATTTTCCCGCAGTAAAAAGTATCCTATATGTTGACCCGGATAACCAGCTATCATAATGCCAAACTTCATCAAAATCCCTGCAGTGGTTTTTCGTGATGCGGTAACAAACAGACAGACAGACAGACAGAAAAAATCTAAAAACTGCAGATTCGGCCTCTGTATCGATAATAATGTCTATTTCAATAAGATTTTCCAAAAAAAATATTTAATGTACAGATTCGGCTTGGTTACAATTTTATTATATGTATAGATAACAGGTATTCAGCCCTTTTTGATTTCCCACTGCTGGACACGGGACTCTCATATTGATGAGATTGCGACGGGATCAGTTTCAATATCTACCACGTTGACCAATTGCGGGTTGGCGAACTTACATGTCTTTCAAAAACTTTCTAGGTTCTCTCGGGCATGCAAGTTTCCTCACGATGTTTTCTTTCACCGACAAGAGGTAATCATGTTAGAAATTATTCGCTCATGATAATATTAGAAGTGCAAGACCCAGGATTTGAACCCATTCCACGCGGATTTCCAAGCGAACGCGTTACCAATTGGCTACAAATGCCATATTACAATATTTAATGAATAACCTATAAGTACTTGCAATAACAATCACATAATACAAATATTTGTTGTTTGACCAGATTTAAAACATGGCATGGATTTATCCCGTTTAAACATATTTTGATTCAATGGATTTGTACATAGCATTCGCACAGATTAAAAATAATAATAGCTTAAATATTGTCGTTACATTTATTTATTACCTATATGGCAAAAATAATGTATGGTTTAGTTATATATTATTGAAGACACGAGTGTGTCTCAACCTTTATATGTTGGTACCATCGTTACAGCAATATTTTAGCTACGAGTAAATCTTTTAATTATAGCTTTTAATATCTATACAAAATCGATTGAATTTTATTTCTTTTGTTTGAGTTATAAGTATTTTACCAACACATTTAAAAACGACTAATTTAAGTTCACTCTTCATGCAAACTAGTTAAAACTGTTTTTTTATACAGTTTTGTGTAATTGCACTGTGTAACCTATGCTTATAACAAAATAAAAAAAATATATGATAAAAAATAAACAGATTAAAAAGATAACTAGACTATAACGTAGAAGAATGATAAATAACAAGTAAGTAATATCTATTAATATTTCACATAAAACGTAACATGTGGGTAATAAATAAAACAGATAGCTAATATTTGCGCTAGCACGTAGTACCGTGACGTCACGAAACCGCGAACCGAACTCCGTCGTAATTCACACGCGAATTGCGAACATTCGTACCTATTCCTCTCAAATTTATTGCCACCACCAATTTATTTTCTCTGGTAGCAATAAAATATATTAAACTTTTACCTACCTTAAACGTTTGCCTTTAGAAGTATTCATAATGTTACTATACCTATACAATAAGTTTTAACTATTTTCTAAAGCTTTTTAAAAATCCATTACTAAAGTTTTTTTTTTAAATTAATTATTTTATTACTCCTTTATAGTTAACTTTATAATAATATGCTGCCCTTTATATTTATTCTCTAATAATAGCAATCCTCCAACGACTACATGTTGAAATCTACACACATTGTAGCAATACGATTTATACCGACAGCGACGTCAATATATTTATTGAGACAGACGGCATTTAAATTGAATGAGAAAGCATTACCCCTATATCCCTGATAGCGTACATTAGCTTCATTCTCGTACATCTGTATAGAGAACAAAAATTTGCTAACATGTTAACGTCAAATCAATCAATGTCAGTATAATAAAAATGTCAAATAACAGTAGGGTAGGATGTGGCTTATGTTTTTTGCTCAATATGGTTATTTATAAAAATAGATCGATAATACTCGTATGTCGAAACGTCTGCTTAAAATATTTATAGAATATAAACACTTGAATGTATTTTTACATACAATTCGCAAATGTTTGACATAATAAAATATGCGAACATAAAAATAAGCTTATCTGATATGTAATTTGTATGAGTGTCAAAACGATCGATCGATTATTTTATTTGCCTTCAAAATTAGTGGCAGACTCATGACGTTCAGTAATAACTTTTAATATAACTAGCAGAACCCGCGGCTTCGCTCGCGCTAAAGCTACAAAATAAACTAAAAAGGTAGGTTTCACACAAACTTTTATCCCCTATTTTACCCTCTTATGGGATGTATATGTCTATGATAATTGTATTGAAGAGCACTAATACCAAGTTCCAAGTAATTATGAACATACATTTTATTTGGGCTGTATTATAACGTGTTTTCCCGTGGGAATAAGATAATCTCCCGCCGTAAAAAGTAATCTATGTCACTGTCCAGCCCTCCAACTATCTCCACACAAAAAATCACGCCAATCCTCATTCCATCCTCATCACTCTGTTTTGACGCGAAAGAAGGACAAACAAACAAACAAACACACTTTCACATTTATAATATTAGTAAGTATGAATTATAACCAACAATTTACTGTCTTCTCCATTCTACTTGACATAGGCGAAGTAATCTGTGCCAAAATCCTTAAAAATTGAATTGAATTGAAAAATTTATTAGAAAAATATATCTAAAAATTGATAGGTATCATTTTAACTAAAACAAATGCAATATGAATACAGATAGCTAAATGGTACGTTTACCTGCCGTCGTATGGAGTTAATAGGCAAATTGCTTACAATTACATTTCACCTTTATGTCAACTTTTAATTACCACATAAGCACTTGTATGTAAGTTTTCCGTAACTGTAGCGGAACTTAAAACTTCCAGAAGTTAAACTTGCAAAGATAATTTCTCTTTCCCACTGAAACCGTTGTGGTTGGACAATGTTCGGGACTTTATGAAACCCCAAAAGGTTTTTTGACTGCTTTATTTCACAGACCGGTGAAACCCTTTCATAAAACGTTACATTACAAACCTCTAAAAGGGATTGTTACTTTTTTTAAAGAAACTTTAAGTAGGTATTTAGATGTAGTAGGGTCTTTAATTGAACTTGCTATGTTTTTATATATAATTCCCTTTGCTTATAAAATTCTCTTATGTTTCTAAAAGACAAGAAATTAAAATTTGATTAAAAAAAATATATTCAATATTTCTCTATACATTCTGTATCAAACAGCCATAAATTAATTTTAGGCACCTAATTGTTTCTGACATTTCTGATATTGTTCCAAACACGAAAAGGCTCATTTTACATAATACAGTTATATTTCAATGAACACAGCAATCAAGTGCATCCACTCGTATTCTGCATTCAGATAAGTTAAAAGTTAACTTCAAGGTATTTTCTAGTTGACTGAATCTATCAATAACAATCGGCTTGATTTCATGATTTTATGTACTAGTGACTTACGCTCGGGTGCGTCCCTATGTACGTTTTAATTTTTTTGAACGGAACCCTGAATCTTTATCTAAAATAAAAGTAGCCTAAGTTACTCCTTATAATATCAGCTATCTGTCAGTGAAAGTCCCGTTAAAATCAGTCCAGCCGTTTCGGAGATTAGCCGGAACAAATGGACAGATACACAATTATTTTTAAATAGTTTTTTCTTTTAAGTTCCGTATATAATTTCATATGCATTTAGTAAAAAAGCTGTTATTTTGATATTACAAATAGACACTTCAATTTCATTTATTTGTATAGATTGTAACTTAGTTCTAAAATTTTGAATTCAATTTCAAAGATATAGTATTACCAAAAGAATGGTCGCTTTGTGAGCTAGAATAGAAATAAATGAATAGAAAAACCTTTTTGGTTTATTATCTTCTTATTAAAAAATAGCTTGTTTTTAAATATATTTTTTTTACTATTAATTAATTAATTAATCAATTTTTAATTAACAAGTTATGTTGTTTACAAGTCTTGGTAGGGCTGCATTATTTAAGTCAAATTAATCATAATTGAATGCATATACAAAATTTCTTATCTACGCCGTTGAACGTTAAGGGGTCGCTTCGTCTGGAGCCAACCCTAGATAAAGGATCAGGTTATAATTATCAAAAAAAAAAACATTGTCATCGGAACTGAACCAATATGTAAAATATAAACTCTGTACGATAAGAAGTGATTCTAATTCAGCTTGTAAGACTTGACCCATACAAACAAAAATGCAAGTTGAATACAAGATCGTAAAAAACAGTGATTTTGATTTTGAATTCAATACATTGAGTTGATGTCTAACAATACAAATACGCCTATACGAGAATTGAACTTGTAGCACTCGTAGTATACTTTTATGTCCTATACTGAGCTACATAACAAGGAATTGAGAAAATTTTGAAAGTAGCTTTTCTAGATATAACTGTCGCAGGACAACAGGTTATTATATACGATTATGTATATTATATTTAGAAAATTAATATTTATGTACAATGTACATACATATATATGTATATAATTTTAATTATATTATATATGTAACTAGCGACTCGTCCCTAGGTACGTTTTAACGTTTAGTTAGATTTCTCAGCCATGAGATATTTTCCCGCAGTAAAAAGTATCCTATAGTTATCGTGGATAACCAGCTATTATCATGCCAAACTTTATCAAAATCTGTCCAATGGTTTTCTCGTAATGCGTTCCCAGACAGACATACAGACAAAAATTCAAAAAACTATAGATTTGCCATCTGTATCAGTAATAATGACAATTTCAGTAAAACTTTCCAAAAAATATTTAATGTACAGATTCGACTCAGAATTTTATTACATGTATAGATTATACTGTAAATTGTCTATTTTTTTGCAAATACGTCCCAGTCGTGTCATCGTGCGTAGATGTACGATGTACAAAAAAGTAGTATTTGCATTTTATGTAAATTGTGCACATACAATGTAAATTCAAACACTAGTATAGGTACAGCACATTCTGAATAGAGAGAAGTTCTGTTTAAACAAATATATCTTTTCTCATATGTATTTACGATTTTTATTTTATTATATTATTTTATTTTAAAGAACTTATTTATAGATACGTACTAATATTGTAAAATGTAAAATAAAAACTATGTTTTTTTTTTCCATACAGAATACAAATTACTATATCTCCATTTCATATATCACTTTTTGTTAAGACGTTATAATATTATGAAGAAGTAACAAATAAATAAATTTTAGAATGTACATAAAAAATTGGTAATAGTATAATTAATTTACACCAAGTTACTAACTATAACATGAAATAGTAATATTTTATCCTTCTTTACATATCCTATCATATATATATATATATATATATATATATATATATATATATATATATATATATATATAGATGAGATATTTATTATCTACTAGCTACTCACCCTCGCTCCTCTCGGGTTCGTCCCTACTTACGTTTCAAGGTTTAGGGTAGATTTCTCAGAGATGAGATATTTTCCCGCAGTAAAAAGTATCCTATATGTCGACCCAGATAACCAGCTATCATCATACCAAATTTCATCAAAATACCTCCAGTGGTTTTTCCGTGATGCGGTAACAGACAGACAGACTGACAGACAAAAATTCTAAAAAGTATAGATTCGACCTCTCTATAATTCGTCTATTTCAATAAGATTTCCCAAAAAATATTTAATGTACAGATTCGGCTTAGTTACAATTTTATTATATGTATAGATTTAACACGGTTCGCAAAATATTTCCCGTGGGACACGGCTGTTATATAAAGTTATAGAGGCGGATCAGAGCTAAGCGAGGGCATACTCACGTTTTAAAGCTAAATTTCTGTAACTAACAATCACATTTGAAACAATCTTTTTGCATACCCTTATGTGCCAGTACACATTAATAAATTACGCGAGCAGAGCCGCGGCAAAAGCGAGTATATTCTATAATTCAGAAGTAAAACATTGTTCTATAACATATACCTACTTATATGTACATATGTATATATGATATAATTGGTGAATCTTGCTCACTCGACGCACCTTTTGGGGCGTGATATGGATTGGGAAGCCTCTTCTACTTAATTTCGTATTGGCCTTGGTGTGAATTATGTTATATAAAACCTTTCTTTTATTTATGCTGATATATGCCGCATAATGATTTTTTCTATATATGAGAATTTTATTTTCTTTATATAATATCTTCTAAAATTTTATATTGACATGGTTTTTTTAAAATTGTAAAATACTCGTATGTCTTGTTCTAATAATAACACGTACAAAGCTGAAAAATATCTCAAATACATTCACGATATCTTTGAACAACTTTTACCATTAATAATTGTAAATTAAACTTAAATGGATAACAAGTTGGAGAACTTAACAGTAAATTATAATATCAATTGTATATGTTTAATAGAAAATTTTAGATTTAGAATCTCTGAAAATCATATGTTATTTTACCAACGTTACAAGTAAGCATTTATAAGTTAAAAAACAGCGAAAATAAACCTAAGACCTATGAGTTAGTAGACAGTGTTGGATTCATATACTACTATACTAAAACGCTCATTACACACTTTATACTTCTGCCAAATTATGCGGCAGCGAACTACTTTTATTAATTCGATTAAGTATAAACACAATCTTTTAAAATTTGATTATATATTATAGTTTAGAAGTTCGAGGTCTCGTTACTGTATGACACTTTAAGGTCGAATGTCTAAAGGTCGTAAAAATATCAAATATATATATATATATATATATATATATATATATATATATATATATATATATATATATATATACTCGTATATATATACAATACTATATTTTTGAAAAGATCCCGTATACTTTTATAATGCTACTAACACGAATAAAGCTATACCTATTTATAATATTTGAATAAAATAAAATAGAACTATTGTGTTATTATCATAAACATTTAGCCTCATAATAAAATATTAAAATATATTTATTTAAACCTAAGCTTGAAATACACAATCATATAATTATTAATTTGCTTGAATCAAACTATTATTTTATACATATACGTATCTCTTTACATTAAATTATTTAAAAAATGCTAATACTAGTTAGTTATAAGTTTAGTTTCAAAAATTTTAAGTAAAAAGTGTAGAGATAGGTAGAGTTGAGAATATCACGTGATGTCCACCGTTCAAATTAAACGCTTCGCACGTGGTCCTATAGTGTGGCAGACACGTGACTTGCTCTATAAATGGCGTCACCGGACTTAAAACATACTCATATGATAGAAAGCGTTATATATAGGTATATACTATTTCCTGCCCGTAGTTCTGCTCGGTTGAAAATCTTTTCGTTCTATTCTTTAACGTTCTTTTGCAGCGCGATATATTAATAGATCTAAAAGTATCCTAGATTAGAATAATGTAAGAATGAAACTATAACTCCATGGAAATACAATACTGAATTTAAAAAAATAGATAGGTATCCTTTGTAATAATTCAGTTTATCTATTCGTCAGTTTTATTGAAATCAGTACAACGGTATACTCATGATAAATCATATCGAAATATATTCAAAACTTTTACAATTATTATATTATAAACGTAAAATATGTTTGTTAGTTCGTCCTATTTATACGCAATAACGAAATCGAATGGGCATTATAGTTTGTAAAGAAATAGTGATTCTATAGACCGAAAAATGTAGAGTTGTTTTCCTGAGTGTGATATATTACTACATATACTGGAAAAAAATAACTTGAATAGTATAATGACGTTTTCAACTCAACTATTTAACACTGCGCGTCATTTTATGCCTTAAATAATTGATATATAATGCATTGGTTTCATATACATATAATCCTCGTTGAGAATAAATAAAAGTATTGCTTAAAACATAATAAAGGGTACTTCCATCCATACCAGGGCGTAGTACTCTGAAAGTAAATAAAGCAATTAGCAACGTCATAATTCTATTTATTCTGTATAGTAACTAACATAACTGTACCTATGTAGGTACATAACATATTATTACTTGATTATTTACATCATTGTATCGTGAAAGACGTTAAAGACTACTATATAAAAGTTAAAACATTTACGATGAAAATTTTATTATGAATGTTATTAATATATGAGACACGTTTGACGTCAACTAATGATAATAAATATTTGTCGAAAACCACTTTTTAATTAAGCTTACTGCGAATTTACAGATTTTATTCAATATATCCTTTAAAAATTCATATTTTCCGTGAAATATATATGTAGTTTCCACTACATTCATATTTAAATTATGTTGAACTGTGATAAAGCTTGTATTATATGTACATATATTTGCTATATATATATATATATATATATATATATATATATATATATATATATATATATATATATATATATATAATGATAGAAGTTTTCTGACAATAAATAATAGAAAAGCAATAAAACTAATGAGTATGACTTTTCTATTACTTATTACCAAAAAGTATATAGATTTAATGAAGAGTACTTTCATCAGTACTAGCACGTAGTGCTCCGACGGTAAATAAATCAATTAGTAAAACGACACAATTCTATTTATTCTGCAACCTTCTACATTACAACCTTCTTTTTTTACCGTCGAAGTACTATAATAAGTAATAGAAATGTCAATGAGTTAATAGTGGCTTACATCTATTTATTGTTGAAATTACTTGAAACATTTATTTTATATAACAACTAGCGACTCACCCTCGCTTCGCTCGGGTTCGTCCCTACTTACATTTTAAGGTTTAGTATAGATTTCTCAGAGATAAGATACTTTCCCGCAGTAAAAAGTATCCTATGTTAACGTTAATGTATATGTTGACCCGGATAGCTAGCTATCATCATACCAAATTTCATCAAAATCCCTCCAGTGGTTTTTCCTTGATGCGGTAACAGACAGGCTGACAGATAAAAAATCTAAAAACTATAGATTCGGTCTCTATAGCAATAATAAGGTCTATTTCAACAAGATTTTCCAAAAAATATTTAATGTACAGATTCGGCTTAGTTACAATTTTATTATACTTATGTATAGATCTAAACTGCTACTATCTCTACAAGATTCTTAACTCTACGTCTAGCCCACTCATAAACATCAGTGGAAGGCCGAAGTTAATTTTGTACGGAAATAAAATTAACCAATCCTCTGCGAACAGACAGATTGGGAGCAACGACCGACATCAAAACAATACGATATGCCTTATATTTTAGTCAATTTTATTTTCAACAATGTTTTTGATCTTAAACTATGTCGTAAAACGTTGCATGACTTGCCTTTCGTGAACAAAATTTTGCCAAGCGGTTAAATTCCACGCTCACGTGTATAAATATTACTGGTATAATATAGCAATAAAATAATGATAGACCTCATAAATCAGTATTCTTAAAGAAACCATTTTTTTCTAAAGAAATATTTTATTTTTGTATGAATTTAGCTGCAGTAATCCTTAAAATCTCAACGTTGTTTATTTTATTTTATTTTTAAATTCATTAGTTATTGTTAAAACGGTATAAAATAGGTAGCATTTATCATGAATTCTTCATCGAAGCAGCTCGTCTCCTATTTAAATATAGCCTTTACAGGTAGCCAGTATCGATATAATCATCGATTTTATAATCAATCGCAACCAAAAGTAGTTCAACGGTAAATATCCCATTGCTCGTATTTATAATCCTTCGTATATCAATCGTAAAATTGAGAGCTATCTCAATACGTTAAAATAAGAAGTATTATCTACGAGATAGTAATATCGCCTTGAGATAATATGTGATTTTGTGAGATGTAGTGATCATTTCGTGTTAGTAACATTATAGCAGTTTAATCTTTAAACATTTTCTTGAGCAAGGTATACTTTAAAAGAATACATACATCTTACTTTTCATTATGTAAATGTATATTGTAATGTATAAAAAAATAAATGTTTTCTTGTTTGTTACAGCTAACCCAACAATGCATATTGAAGTACAAGTCGCGCTCAACTTCGTTATATCGTACCTATACAATAAGCTGCCAAGGCGGCGAGTAAATATTTTTGGAGAAGAGCTGGAGAAGGCGTTAAAAGACAAGTTCCTGGGTCATTGGTACCCAGACCGGCCGTGCCGAGGGTCAGCATTCCGGTGTCTGAAAACCGGTGGCCCTTTGGACCCGGTATTGGAGCGAGCGGCAAGAGAATCTGGAGTACCAGTCCGTGATGTACTAGAACACCTCCCCCGGGAACTCACTGTTTGGGTTGATCCAGGTAAATAGAAGTGGTTAATATTTATCTTCTAATTTTTAGCTATTCTGTTTCCATGGTATGTGGATAATATTATACATAGTGCAGTTTTCTTTTGCTGCAAGAATTTTTTAAATTGCTTAACTAATTATTTTCGTACAAAAAAACAAACAATTAACATGTTATAGGTAAACTGTATAAAAAAATATGATGTGAATACATAACGAACCTCGAGTTACGTGAATTAACATACAATTGAAAAGAGCATAATAATTCATATATCTCACGGCTGTCACAACCGGTCGGTTTCCAGTTCAGTCCTTGTCGGTGACATTGTCTAAATTAGTCTCTTCCTATGAAACCGACAATCACACGCTAAATACCAAGTCATTTCATGTACAAGCGTAACGCGAGTTATGCTGTGACGACTTCGTATACATTAATGTTATTTAAATCTTAACATTTACATAAAGTTTAATACAAGAATAAATTCTGCTTAAAACTTGAAATATCTTTGAATTCTCAATTATTATAATGATTTGGGTAAAGAATTAATGTAAACTTTTCTATTATAAAAGCGAAATATGAGTGTGCGTTTGTTTCTTTCTTCTTCACGCTCAAACGGCTGGACATATTTTGATGAAAAATTCGTAGATAGATTGTATTATAAACTGGAATATCTGTTCCATAAACTTCTGATAAGTGATAAAAGACATTATGTATAGATACGTAGTATAGAGACATAGTGGATAAACTGCAAATCTAAAAGACTAAGTGGATTTTTTTTTATTTCAGGCGAAGTATCATATCGTATTGGTGAGAAGGGCGCAGTAAAGGTTCTGTTCAGCAGCGACGAACGCGCGGCCGACGAGAGGACCGACAGAGAGGTACATATTTTGACCATTCACTTTTTATCACGTATGAGTGACGCGTTTTATCATTTGCATCACGTGCAGTAAAGATTTTAAAGATTCATTGATGTTATAATGTAAATAAAAGTTGTTATCCAAATACTAAAATAGTGTGAATGACAAGTTAAAATTATCTTTTTTAAAATCATTTTATTACCTACTTTAAAATGAAATTGACGTTTAATGAGACTACTATTATAAAAGCGAAAGTTTGTACGTGTGTGTGTATATTTAATACTACATTACGTTAAAATGGCTGGATGAATTTGGATGAATATTGTAAGCAAATAGACTATGACCTAGTGTAACACACAGACTATTGTTAGGGCAGACTAGTGGATTTATAGTGTTATTAATTTTTTCATGATTGCGTTGCAGGTAACCCGTGCGTTTAACCCGGAGGCGCAATGTTTCCGGCCGGTAGAGCCGGTGTCGGCGCCTTCACCGCCTGCACCCGCGGCCTTCTCTCCGGGGCCCCCTTTCCGCGCGCAGCCGCTAACCTTCACAACTGCGACCTTCGCGCAAACCAAGTTCGGCAGCACCAAGCTGAAGACCAGCAGCAAACGCGCCAACCGCATGTCGCCCACCGAGTTCAGCAATTATATAAAGCAACGTGCTGTGCAACAACAGTTAGCGGCGCGCGCGCTGTCGCCGGCGACGGACCCCGCGGCGTACTTCATGGCGCGGCGCGACACGCCCGCCCACCTCCTGCTCGCCAACTGAGCCGCCCGCCCGCCCCGCGCGCACCGCTCATAGAGTCTTTACTTTTTTACGAGAGAGACGCGCGCCGCGATTTATTTTTTTATTTTCCGCGGGGGCGTCCCGCGCCGCCCGCCGCTTGTGATATCCGTACGATTTTCCATAACTTTTTGTATTCTCGTTCGTTACGTCGATGTGTAAATTTATCGATAGGAGCGATATCGGCCGCGCGACTCGCCGGCTGTTTATTTTCGTACTATTTAAAGCCGAGTCGAGTTTTTGATGTCTTCGTTCGATATCGATATAATATTCATAGTGTTTAAGGGAGCGAAGGGCCGAGAGGCCGCGTGCGCTTACGACGACGTACCTTCTAGAGCGAGCCTGTATACATACGTCCTCCGATCTAAATAAATACTGATATTTAAATATGTATACATATGATATATATTCGTACGCGAATGTCTAATTTTTCACGTGGATACGAAAGGCCAATAGAGAAATTACGTATTTTTAATATTGAGAAATAAATTCATACTTTCTAAGAATATAGCGTACGTATATACTGATATGTATCTATATCGTACTCGTATGTAATAAACGTTTGCATATCCGGTCGGACGCGGTCGGACGGCGCGGCGGGCCGCCCGAAGGCGTCGGAGATCTCACCTAGTGTAATCATCACTTGTACGATTGTACCCTTATAATTATAATATACATAAATATTATAGGATTAGCTACGTTTCAATCTAACAGTATTTTTTTAAGAAGATATTAGTCCTCGTGTACATTGCCGGTCGACTGCGAGCAGCGGCCGGTCTTAGTCTGTATGGTAAATTTATATAATATTGTTATAAAAGACATGGATATGGATAAATGATAGAAAAAAAAATATTTCTCAATTCATAAACTAACGGGTGCATGCAAATTCATGAAAATAAATACTATGTGTTATTTATCTTTTTTATATTTCACTTGGCAATTGAGTTCAGTGTTTCAATCGAGGTCGATGTTAGCGATAGGTAAAACTGTGCTTATGCGGGTAAGCAGCTTGTCGTTGGTTGCGACACTCGTCTTTCTCGTCTGCCGTAAGATGTTTCACATCACACGTCACACGTATACGTGGCCAGTGTTGCCAGGTGTCCCGATTTACGAGGGACGTCCCGATTACAAAATCTTAACAAATATGTACACAATTTAAACAACGCACGGAAATATTTTATTACTCGTGCTTCTCATCTTTTCACACTAATTTGAGATAAAACAGCACAAGTAAAAATCTAATCTATAATTTTTAAGTCGCGACTTAGAAGCTCATCTACCGCTTTTTCGACTTTCTTTCCCGAATCGGACCTGGCAACAATACTCGTCACAAATGTAGGCCCACACGGTGTACAACATTAGAACTAGATAAACAAATCCGTACATTTGATACATTTACTAAATGTAAGGATAACTACGTTCAAATGTATTAGAATCTTAATGTTATATAAAATTATTAATAAAATGCACCCCGTGTGGGCCCACACTCTCGATGCACAACAATGACAAGTTGTATACGGAAATGTGCAACTATTTTTTTACTATTTTTATATTTTGATTTAGATTAAGTCTAGCTGTATGATTTCAGTACCTTTAATATGTACTTTATTAATGCCCTATTATTATTAAATTACATAATGTAATAATAGGAGCTCGATTGAAAAACTGGCCAAAACGCTACAGTATTTTGTAGATAAAATCTATAATGTAAGTCTAATATAATACAATTTAGCGTAATGAGATTTTTTAATAATAAAGATACTTTTTATTTTTCTTTCTTTTGTAAGATATATTCGATGGAAGTGTTAAAGATAGTATATTTGCATAATATAGTTAAGCGGTTCTCCTGTCCGCGGATATAATTAGTCAATAATAATTTTTCATATTGTTGTACGACTTTTTAAGTTTATATTAAAATGTTTTGTGCAATCTATCTGTTTGTCTGTTTTTAACAACATATCCTTTAACCCTTTTCCTTCTGAACTGTTCCTACGTAGGTATATAACCACATCAAACAAAGATTTACCTAAAATTCAGCTAGAGTAGATAAGCTAGTTACATTGTATATGTCGCAGGCATATTTTATAATTCATCATTATACAAACAGATTTGTAAATGCCGAAGGTAGATTGGAAAATGATTCTGAACATTAATTTTGCCGAAATATATGAGACTATGGTTTAAAATAAATAAATGGTTATTATCAAAACTATTTTACAAAACCATTGGTTATTATTTATTAATACAAAGAACCGTTATGTAAAATACGGAGTTAGTTACAAATTCAGGTTTGGTGACTGCGACTGTCCGACTGGTGGCTGATCATATTTAGGCCTTATTTTTGTTGAACCCGGAAACTCTTATTACTTACTGTATTTAACAATCCAATCTTTTTCCAATCGGATTTTTTTTTTCGAAAATTTCTTTTTCTTTTTAATAATATATTTAACTTTGAAAAAAAGAAAAAAAAACACTTTGAAGCTGTTCTACGCAAGCATAGGACGCGGTGAGGACTGGTAAAAAATAAATATCATCACTCCACTAATTCTGCTAATAAAATTCAATGCAATCACGTTATCAGGAACATTGTAACTATAGTACTTACATGAATAAAATTTCTTCTAAATACATATACCTACTTTCATATTATAAGTTGCGGAAATGGTTTTAAAAAATAATCAAAAATAATCAACCTAATGTTTGTGTTAATCTTTCACTTTGGGATTTAAAGACTTTTTTGAATTTGAGCATTTTTGATAATAGTCCGAGAACTGGTGAATATTTTAGGGTAGGTTCTTGAGGCACTACAGAAAATTTTGTAATTATTCTTGAAGAACCCCTAAATAAGATAGTCGATGTATAGCTGTCCGATAGCGGCACCCCTAGTAACACTTGATTTTTTTTTTCATCTAGCAGGTAAAAAAAATTTCAAATTAATCTGGCTTTTTAGGATTATTTGTCTTTAAGTACCTATATTACTCTCACAAAATACCAAACTGCCTTAAGAACATTTTTTTCATTTGTTTAAAAAACCATTTTGCAACAGTCGGGTTAACATTTAGAGCCGACTGATTGGTCTGGCTTTTAGGTTTTTTTATTCCTTAAATATCTATCTTAAGTATATAAAAATGTCAAAACGCCTCAATATTTTTTTTTAAATAAATTTCCCTTAAAAAAATCAAGGGTTGCTAGGGTGCCGCTACCTGTCAGCCATACCTCGACTATTGTATTTTAGGGGTCCTTCAAGGACAATTACAAAATTTTCTGTAGTGACTCAAGAACCTATCCTAAAATGTTCACCAACTCTCCTACCATAATCTTAGGCTCAAATATTTCGATAGTAACGAAACAAAATAATAGCTCGAAATTGTCTTTTATATTATAATGCATATTAGAATTATAAAAATTTCAATATTTATTATTCATAGTATCTTTCATGGCGAGCCATTTATTGCTTGGTTTTTCTTTTAATTTATTTGCCCCCAATTTAAGAAAAATAACTACATCCAGGATGACTATAGGTATGTAGGTATACAATATACACCATAACGTCGAAGACGAAAGGAAAAACTGATAAGGTATTATATTCATTTATTTCCACTTTGAATTTTAAAAGGAATCCTTTAAAATCAGAATACCTATATATTATTTCTTAAATAAAATCATAAAAGAAATTAGTTTCTTTTTTATTTATAAAAAACTCTTTAAATAGTATGTAGTTATACTAAAATTAAATTTAATGTTACGCTGATGTTACTGAAAAATAAAAACAAGAATAAAAAATTAAACACCAAAAATTATTAAGTCACTTTATTGAAACCACAAAGATGACAAAAATAAACCTCATCTATGGACATGTACATGTATTTAATACACTCGTTTTTAATAATTTGCTTATTTAATAAAAAAAGAATAAAAAAAAATATCGAGCAATATTTCCAAGCGCTTTGAAAAATTCGATTTTAAGAAAGAATCATGTAAAAACGTCACATTAAAGATGAATGATAAATCTTTTATATATTTCAATTTTCATAATTTATATTAAAACGGCACTTTGAAACAGTCCCTATTAGCGCAAAAGTGGCCTAACTTCAGTATGAGAAAGAAGATATTTATGTTCTGTATGTACTACGTTAATAGACGGAAAAATAAAAATGCAAATGACGTTTATGACGCTACAAGCAACGAAGAAAAAAAAACATTTTTATACTAAAACTATTGGAAAAACGAGTTAGTTCAGGTTTGCGCTAACGGACTGAACTATAATATGTTATATTTACAAGGATTTTTTAAATGTACATATTACAAAATTTACAGGATCAAGACATTTTAAGTGGTGTATTTATTCATTCACATTCCATTATCATATATTTAAAACGAAATTAGGATTCCTATAATATATTAAGTTTTAAATATAAACAATTTGATTTTAAAACATTATCTCAGATCAGTTTACAGCACATTCATTATAAACATTCTCAGTATAGCAGTATAAATTATTCGGACGCAAGACAAAATCAAATAATGCCGAAATCTCTGTAGATGTTTTTCTTTGCAAAATATTATAAAATACTGACACCTTTTCAAATGTGTCATTGATAAAATACAATTCATTAATGAAAAAAAAAATATCATGCAATACGATTTTAAAATATTATGTTTTATTATTTTCTATAACATTCCTAACACTTGATTGTTTCAGAGTTGAAAATATAATTCCTATACAAATTCGACATTTCCATATATATTTGTACACAAAAACACCTATCTCCAATATTGTTGTCAAGAGATAATAAATGCATTTTTAGTTATTCAGTGTCAATACTTATGCTAAATTAACCAAATATTTGGCACTATTACAGGGTGATTGTTTAAAGACGTAAAGAATTATTCTTCCATAAATAAAAACAATATAAAAAAATGCACAAAAACATACTTAGGCCAGTAGTAAGACCATAGATGAGGAAATATGCCCTTAGTGGTTAATATGGTTTGTATAAAATATACATTTGAAATTACTATAAAATAATCAGTACATTTTAATGAAACTTAATCAGACGCGCTTCCTCAATTGAAAAAAAAATCAAATTTCTAAATAATCATTAAGATATTTACACACTAGAGTAAAAACGAATTGAATTTAAAACTAAACAAAGTACCGACGCTTTACGCAAACTATAAGTCATACTTACATATAAATAGTTTACACCGTTGTCACGGGTACTGACTATGATCAACATTTTGGCCCAATTCCGTTAAACAAAATATAAAGTAATTCACTTATTTGCTGATGCGTTATCAATAATAATTATAATACCTAACCTATTCGTTTAATCGCCAGCAAGACACAAACAAAAAACGCCGACATATCAATTATAATGGATTTATAAAATAAATAACAAAAGTGAGCAAGACCTAAAATAGCAAGAAAATGAATAAAAATTCTACTCGCCAGAAGGCAGCCGAGGAATGACGAAATAAGTAAAGTAAAAAAACTCATATACCACCATGCGAATGGGCAATCGGAACAATTACCAGTATTTACAATAGAAAATGACACTTTAATATCACTTAGACCACTGAGTAAGAAACTTTCAGTCCCTAAATATCATTTTGGTTGGGGTTAGTTTGGAACTATGGATCAGTGGGACATTTCGATGTGTCTTTGTAAACTCTTCTTATTCATATAAAACCGATCGCACATGGCGCAGGGGAAATAGACTTTCTCGTTATCCGAGTGCCTCGCTCGAGTGTGGGAGGATAGATCGAGTGCTCTCGCGAAGTAAACCTTGCATATGTTGCAAAAGAACTTAGTAGGGGTCGCGTGCATGGTTCGATGAGCTATAAGATCCCGTGGGGTTGCTACGCCATCTCCACATTGTCCACAAGTGAACTCCCCTGGAGGTGCTATTGTACCGCCATCGTCTTCAGACTCCCCGGAATCTTCGCCATGCTCCATCGCTCGGTGGGAATTCAAAGCTTTCAGACTGTCAAACTGCGCACCACAAACTTCACAAGCATGCGCATCATCATCAATTTGGGTCCCAGAACTTCCTTCTCCGCCCTCGTAATGTTTCTTCATATGCACAATTAAGGTGGATTTTCGAGTAAACGACTTGTCGCAAACTGGACAGAACACAGAATTCGGTTGATGAACCTCGTCCATGTGACGCTGATACGCCGCCCGCTTAGTGAATTCTTTGTCGCAGAGATTGCAGTACCTGTCTTCGGCACCACCAGATAAATTATTTTGGTGGTCCATTTCTATGGAATCATCTGACCGTAGTTTCTTGTTTGGATTTACTACGGTCACTTCTACTTCGGGTGGTAGTCGTCTTTTGGCCAAGTTGGCTGGAGTAGACGATGCACGGGTATTTGGAACAATGTCGACTACTTCGTGCTTGCTCACTTTGCTCGTAACTTTATTCTGAGGCATCCATAGCCCAGTGTTGTTTGCTGCGGCCTTGCCATCGGGCGAGCGTAAATGCCACCCACGGTGGCTCTTGAGAGCAGCAATGGATGTGTAGCTCTTATGGCATATTTCGCAATCGAAAGTTTGGGGTTGGCTTTGAATTTGGTTGATACATTGATGGTTTTGCAAGGCTAGTAGTCCTACAAATTGCTTTCCACAAGTATCGCAGGGGTATCGCGCCTGGTAATCGATACTAGGATCCACAGAGTCCTGGTCGCCGTCATATTCTGCGTCCATATCTTGGCTTACATCTTGAGATTTACTTGATCCTTGGTTAGCATTATAGCCTAGTAATTCCCGAGCATGCGCTGCTTTAAGATGCTCGTAAAGCTCTAACGTCGAGTTCAATGGTTTTCCACAAATTTTACACATCTGTACAGACGATTTGTGAACATTCTTTCTGTGACGGTAATATGATTTTTTGTCTGTGAATGATATTTTACATATGGTGCAACTGGATCTCGAACCTTCGCCTTGTGGTTGCGTTTGAGTTTCAGAGCTACTGCCAGCACTCGCGTTAATGATTCCATGTTTGGCACGTTTGTGTTTCCACAGGCTTGTCCTTAACGGGAATCTTTTGTAGCACAATTCGCAAGAGTATGGTAAGGCATCTTGGGAACTTTGTTGCATGTTATTCGATAAATTAGTGAAATTAAAACTGTTGAATTGCGGAGTTGACAAGATAGCGCCGTTTTCATCAACATTATAATCGTCTTCTTCAGTAGACGCCTGCATTGTGTTCTCTTCACTGTCATTTCTGTCAGCAAGAAGGTCAGCGTGTAAGACCTTTTTGTGCTTCCATATATTTTTCTTGTGCATGAATCCTTTACCGCAAATATCACAACAATAAGGTGCGTTTGGAACGTATGGGCTAAATCCGGGTTGCATGGAAAACTGACGTATAGGTTTCCCTATAATTTGAGGCGCAAATCCTTTAGTTTCGCCAGGCTTCCTATTAGTTGTAGGCACCTTTGCATGAATACGCATATGGTTAGAATACGCTTGACGACTCTTAAACGATCTTACACAAATTTCGCAGAAAAATTCCGAATCACCAGGTGTTTTCCCTGCTCCAGGATGAACCTGTTGAACGTGTTCCGATAACTTTTGGGGCGTGCTATACGAGTTCGAACATATACTACACGGATAGAATTTAACTCTTAAATGTGTATTCTTATGCTCTGCAAGTTCTGATGGGCGTAAGAATTTCTTTTCGCACTGATCGCAATGGTGGGCCACTTGATTATGTTCAGCGACCTGGTGGTCCGTCCATGCATCAACAGTCTCGAAAATAGAATTGCATTCCGTACACGAATAGTGATACTCTTCAGCTTCTTCTTTCACAAGCGACATGTCAGGCTCAGAAGACTGCATACCTAGCGTCCTATCAGAGTGTTCCATGTAAATGTGCTTGTTAAGATCAGCAGTTTGCTCGAATTTGGCTTCACAATGTTGGCAGTGGTGAGGCTTTTCCTCATTGTGAATACATTTCAAATGTTTCACCAAATTCGGGTAACTAGTGTTCTTCTTTCCACATATGGGACAATCTGTGGGTCGGCCGTCGACACATTTATTCTGGTTGTCGGGATCGAAGCTACCCGCATGTACTGCTATTGCATGATCGTTAAAATCTTGTAAGTTCAAAAACTTTTCAGAACATAAATCGCAAGAGATATACACGGTACAATCTCCATTTCTAATATGTCTTTTCCCGAAGTTTTTATCTTTGAAGCGTAACCCACAGTGCACACACGAGTGGGGAACACGAGATTGGCCATCCTCGTGCACATCAAGGACATGTTTCATAATGAATTGCTTTAGTTGAAACTTGGCCGGGCACAATTTGCATGCATATGATCTAGCGTTAAGTATATCTTTATATTGAACTTTGGAATCTTTGGGTTCATCTTCCAATACTATATCATCGGTTATTCCATTTTCATTATAAATAATTTTCCACAGATCTGTGCACGTGTTGGATCTCATATGGCTGAGCAAGGCTCCAATGTGTCCAAACGTGACCACGCAATTATAGCACGTGTGTTTAGGAACTTTATGGCCGTTCTTTTGCAAGTGTTGAATGACGGCCTTTCTACGCGGATGTTCTTTGTGACAGCACAAACAACGTTTCGTGTTTATTTGTTCGATGATGTCACGATACTTGAGTATAAAGTCTCGTTGAGTTTTAGTGACGTATACTTTGTTAGGATCAAGATCCTTTACTTCATCACCATCGCCTTCTCCTTCACCTTCACCCTCACCTTCTCCTTCAACATCACCGTCACCATCGACTGTATCATTAGGATCAACAGTTTCGTCTAATTCTTCCTCGTTACCGTCACTATTATACGAGTTAGTTTGCAAATCTTCGTTTATCTCGACGACAGGGGCAATACTCATAGGAGGTAAGTCATCATCTTCTTCATTTTCTTCATGATTCATAATTTCATTATCTTTTTCATGATTCTCATAATCATTTTCTTTGGCGTTATCATCATCAGCGTCTCCGTCCATATTGTTTTCCATATCGACATCTTGACTCTCCCCATTGTCTTCGTGATTATGTTTTTCATTATCGTCATGATTTTCTTCTATATTGTTTTCATCTTGAGTATTATCTTCTCCATCAACTTCTGCAGGATTCTCTTCAATTTCGCCATCATTCTCTCGCTGACGGGCTATTTCTATTTCATTCTCAGAATCCATATCTACAGTATCGTAGTTTTGCCCATGATTGTTTTCATCGTCATCATCTTCTTGATTAGTATTGACAAAAGTATCTGGCTCCGATAGAATAGTTTCCACTTGGAAAGATGCTATTTCTGGTTCAGATATCAACGTTTCCGGACTTTCAGGGCCTGAATTCATTATCTCAGGTTCAGAAACTAAAACTTCTGGTTTAGACGTTAGAAGAGTTTTCAAAATTTGAGGTTCTTTTTTCTTTATTTGCAAGTCTTTTAAAGCTTTAATCCGAAGAGGGTAGGGTAAATTATTATGGGGAGTTTTTGAGGTTCTAATCGGTATGGGTTTTGGTGGCGCAATAACTTTGTGTGGTATCATTTTGTTTGGCATTGACTTGGTGTGGTGGTATTGCATTTTGTGGCTGATCGGATTTGGCATGAGGCGTGCTTTCGGGTTGAACGGGTTAGGTCTATACTTAGGTTGCATGTGAGCACGAGATTTTAAATTTGTAACCTTATTTGTGTATCTATCGAAGCCGTGAGCTGTGAGTTCATGTCTTCTTGCGTTATGAGAATATCTATAAGATCTACCACAAACTAGACAGTCCTTGGAAGCAAGTTGTTGTATGCCCTGGCGAGCGTGAAGGGTTTCTCCAGACGGACGCATCACGGTAATGGAAACTTCAGGCATATTTGGAACATTTGAAAACGAGTGAGGCTCTAAGAGTTCTTGATCCTCTTCATCTTCATAATCTTCATCTTTCTCACTTTCCATGCCCTGAAAAGAATATATTCATTCATGGTTTAATATTGCCTTTCAATACAAATAATTATATTTTAATAAAGAATTTTAATTATAATGACTGTATAATATGTATACAGTATAACTATTTTAAGATCTTATCCTTATCGAATATACACTGATGCAAACTGCTGGTTTAACTCAGCGGTTCCCAAATGGTGGTCCACGGATCCCTATGGTTCTATGGGAGGGCCACAGGGGTCCCGAGTTCTGTCCGAAAGTTAAATAAAACATTGTCAGACATGAAACCTAACTTTAATGCTATTATAAAAAATATGTGAAAAAAAAGAACATTTATCATATTAGTTTATATTATTGGTACAATAAATATTATTAAAAGTATTAATTAATATTTTTCATTTATGATTTGTTCCTTTCAAGTCAAACAAGAAATTATTCTAACAACACAATCAGTTATCAAAATGCAGATCTGTTAAAAAAATTATGATCAATTAAGCTTTCATAACCAAAAAAAATTGAGAACCGCTGGTTTAATTAGCCTTTAAAGAAAATGGCATAATGTAGTTATTACTAATGCCTATAATAATTAAAGTTTTTTTTTATTTAAGTGATTATTATTTATTATATTATCATTATTTATTTATTTTTTATTTAATTACTAGACACATGAAAAAAAAAACATAATCCTCTACCATAACATACCTACAGTATTTTTATAAAATTCTAGGATAAGTTGAAAGTGAAAAAATATAGATATAATATTAATAAAATAAATTGTAAATAATAAATATAATTTGTCGACTCTTGCAGTTCATTATTTTAAATATGTAAATTAAAAACAAAAATGCTTTCCAGAATCATGAAACAGGTCATAATAACTAACTTAACTATAACAGGCTTATCAATAAGGAAAATATCGAGGTTAACAAAAGTGATAATGAACCTAAACCTAAACAAAAACTGAGAGCTCTCTATTTCCATGAATAATTAAAAGTTTTGAATTTATCTCTTAAATTAAATTATTATAGATGCACTCATGGATGCAGAAAATGTCATAACTATGAATTATACTACTAATATTATAAAGAAGTTTGTGAGGATATGTGGATGTAAGTTTGGTACTCTTTCGCCCAAAACCTGCTAAACACATTTTGATGAAACTTTACCGTAATACAACTTATACGTCAGAGTAACACATATGCTTATTGAATTGCGCGAGTGGAGACACGGAAAACATTAATATACGAAATAAAGCTCTCAGTATAATTTATTTTAAACTAGCGACTTACCCTCGCTTCGCTCAGATGTGATGGATTTTTTCGCGCGGAACCCTATTCTTTTTCTTAAATAAAAGTAGCCTAAGTTACTCCTTATAACATTAGCTATCTGCTAATGAAAGTCCCATCAAAATCGGTCCAGCCGTTTTGGATTAGCCAGAACAAATATACAGACACACAAAAATTTCAAAAATTGTTTTTTTTCTTATAGGTACCACATATACTTTTATATGTATTTAGTAAAAAGCTGTTATTTTGACATTACAGACAGACACTTCAATTTCATTTATCTGTCTTATCCATATATTAAATACAAAAAGTGAGTCAAGTTTATGAATGTTTTTATTAACTGCCCAATCAACATAAAAATAAAAAGATCTATGAAATATAATCAAATGGTATTAAAAATTAATATATTCATGATTAACAAAAAGCTTTGTGAGTTTGAATGCTAATTAGATAAAACAAGTAAGATATTTAATATGACACCGTCAACTGAATATTAATTATTTTGGAATCAAAATACACTTTTTAAGTCATTGATTTTTTTTCAAGGAGCTACACAAACAGTACAAATAGTCACAGTATGCTCTTTACATATAAATGTACCACATTTCAGGCAAAACTGTTTTGTTCTACGGTCAATTTTCTTTGTCCTAAAACAGTACTTGCACCTACGTCTATTCTTATAAAATTGTGTTACATGTTCAAAAGTCGAAAATTTTATACGTTTAACATCAATATTACTGAAAGATGGTATCAATTTTTCATTTTCCATCAAACTAATTGCGAGCTCCCTTATAAAAATTCGACGTTGTACAATAGTGTTTGTGTTCTCAGAACTCCATATCACTTGGGCATTGACTGATGCTATATTGAGAAGCATAAAAAACAATGAGAGAGTCCAATCATTACTATGTTGCATAGTTGTATAATAATGCATTAAAACATCAACCACTTCTACTGCAGATTGATATTTCTTGTATAAAGAAACTACTGAATTGTGACTTGTATGCCCTTTTTTGTAGTAATTGGGATCATTTGTTAGGACATTGATGACTTTAGAATTATGATTCACATATGAGGTGAGAGAAGTATCACTGTCTAAAAAGCCATTTATAAATATCTTTTTACTTCTATATTTTGACAAAAATATTGGTGGCACTAATTCATCTTTAGGATTAATAGCTCCAATACTGCATAGTTTGTATTCATCTTTGAGTCTTTTGATGAGCGAGTCTGATGTAAACCAACTATCCATGACAACAGTCCGACCAGTTCCAGCTAAATGTTGCACCAACTTTGCTGCAATTTCATCACAACCAAAATATGGATCAGTTATAACATCTAAATTTGTTACATAGAAATTCACTGGATCAATTAGAAAGACCAACTTGAGACCACTTTTCAATTTTTTCCTTTTAATATTGTATCGAAAAGGGCAAGGGCCATGAACAGGTAAAATAACTTCATCTATAACTACTACATTGCCAACATCCAATGACGTACGACAGTTCAAAGCAAATATTTCAAACAATTTCCTCATACGCTTCATAACATCAAACTGCACAATACTGTCATCATCCTCATTATCAAAACTTATGTTTCGCAAAAGAAATTTAAACCTCTCCAATTGCATTGAATTACGAACACACGGCGCTCCATACTCATTGTTCCAAAGGTCACTGAATTTCTGATGAGTAGGTCGCATAATGCCATGATAATACAGTATTCCAATTAATGTTCTAATTTCACTGACATTTGTTTTATCTGATGCTTTCTTACTGTACTTTGTTATTTTTTCATTTGTAGAACTAACTATTAGTTCTAAGAGATCATCTGTAAAAAGTAACTGCCAGGCTGATTTTGGCTGCGGACAATGTTTGGTTGTAATGAGATTTCGTTTTCTTAAATTAACAACTTGTTTTATCTTTGCAATTGTATTAACTGATGACGACTTAGGATTCTTAGATAATATTTTCTTATTTTTGCACATGTATCCATTTTTGCAATCAGTATAGTCCTCAAGCGAGTCAGTATTCATCTCTGTTTCTGATTCAGAGTCATGATCTGAATGATGTATGACATCACATTCTTCCATAGACTGTAGAGAATCTATGACCTCATCTTCTTGGACCATGTCCAGGATTGCATGAACCCGGTGCCAGTCCATCCGAGGATCTACATATTTCTGTGGATGAAATTAATTCAATTGAACTATTCTCACACATTGTCCTGAATAAAGTTTATAATATAAAGTGTCATATTAAATATCAATATTGCATATCAGTATGTGGTAAGTATTTGAATGATAAGAGACTTGGGCACTTAATCTTTACCTTATCACTTCTCGGTGTGAGTCCCAATGAAGCCAATATCGGTGGACCTTCGGGCTGCACTTTATGTGATGGCCCAATGTTCTGAAATAATGAATTGATAAATATTATTAAAAAAAATAATTATGAATGCTTAAAGTTAATATTTATTAACTAATATAAAAAAAAATACATTCTAATAAAGTGCAATTATTGCTATATGCTTAGTGTACAATGATGACATGGCATGTGTTATGCACATGTCCTTGACATGAAATCATAAGTCATTTCCTATTGAAAACTAAACACTATTAAAAATTTTAATAAATATTTAATAAACTTAATGATCTAATTTCTTTTATTTTCTATAAAGAATTTAAAATGTGTTAATGCCACAGCATACCTCAATGTCAGGGTATGTTCCATCGATAACCACTCCATCATCATAAGCTTCATCTGATAATGGTTCATTTTTTATTTTTACCTGAAAATTCATAAAAAACAAATGATAAAAAATATTTGACAACTAGCTATCAAGATATTTAAAAATATTATAAAGGCCCACCTCTTCTAGTAGGTTGCTCTCCTTATTAATCAGAGACTGTAACTTGTTTTGTGTCCTTTCACATATTGTTTTAAAAATGTGCCAGTTATTTACATTGTCCATGCATTTCCTGCATACATTAGTTGGCAGGTCGTCATTTTCGCTTATCTGAAAAAATAATGCGCAACAATCACGTTACTGAAGCAGAAAACACGCGCGTATCATCTCTACACGAGACGAAACCGCACCTCATGACTGTATAGATATGGCGCGAGGAGAAACTAAGTAGGTAGGCGTAGGTATAAACCGCGCGACAGAGTGCCTACTTCTCGACCGAATAAGTAGAAGCGAGTCGAGTGGCAACCAGCGAGCCCCTCGAGGGTTACCGCTCGATATGGCACACACACATCTACAGCGCACTCACGCCACACCGACGCTCGCGAGGGACGAGCTGCACTGGGTCTGGTCGTCCGATAAATCAATACGCCCGCTGTCCAACGCCATGCCTATCTAATGATATGTAGACCCTTCCCAGCCAAACCTCTGGGAATAATTCCAAACCCGACCCTCATCACGCGAGCCATACCTCGCCGGCTGCACAAAATGCGACGCGACACGGCCACGACACAAGCGATAGCCGGGGAACATTACAAAATGGTGGACGTTCTTACGACATCTTCACCTAGACGCAGCGTTGCCTGTCATTATATGAGCCGGATGACGAGTTCTCACGTACACCAAGGGTCTACTTTCACTCAAAACTCCTTTCTGACACATAATAAACCTATTACATACCTGCACTGACACGCAATCTTTGATTTTCGAAGCGAGGACAGGAGGTTCAGAGTCATCCGAACTGGTGGTAGGAAATATCGGTAGTAATTCGCATCGAGATGACAAGCACAGTCTACAAACACGGTCATAATTCACATTCATTGTAAATAAACAATATTTTAAACTTATTAACACCTTCTAAAACATTTAACACACAGACGCCATGTCACCACGACCACTTCAACACAAAGTACTGCATATCGTTCTTGCTTGAACACGATAGCGGCTGATGATGAGCATGAGAAGTCGATGTTCGGTCGGAATAGCTGGGTCGAGTCGCCGACCACCTGTCGTTCTGCGCATGTGCGCGTAATATGGCGTCAAGCTTGCCAACCTTATACAGACGAAAAATAACAAATTCCAGAGATTATAAACCTCTATAGCAAACGATGAATAATAATTTTTAATTTATAAAAAAATTAACAAACTGAAAAATTATAATGATATTTTGCAAGAATAATATAAATAAATTATATAAATGATAGTAGGTACAATACTCAACATAATTTAATTGTTAAATAAAAATGAAATTGTTATTCTTAGTTTGCATTCAAAATTAAATTAGTGTTTCTTTTTTATTTAAAGACTAGCAGCTCACCCTCAAACAAAAACAAACCTATCCCACGGGAACCGTACATTTTTCCGGGATATAAAGTAGCCTATGTGTTATTCCAGACTATAATTTTTCTCTGTGTCAAATTTCAATAAAAAAAATGAAAAAAAGTTTTACATTATATGCCACTCTTTACATTGAGGCGACAGTTTTTATCACCATAACCGTCCAAATGATATGTGTAATATATATTTTATTTGCGCATTTATAATTTTGACGTTTTTTTTTTTTTGAAAAGAACAGAATAACGTCTGCTATAGTATTTAAAAGTTATATAAAAATAAGATATAACAACAAGCCATTAGAATATTTTAAAATTTAACCTCTTTTAAATATGAATTAAACTGACAAATTCGTACAGTTTCATTTTAACATATATTCTTTTCAAAATCTTAGATTCAAATTCAAAATTAAATTCAAATGATTATATATTTTTCATATCATTTGTTATTATATCACTAAAACTAAACAAACATTAATAGAAAATAATAATATTTGTTACAATATTTTTATCAGAGAACCGAAAAGGTTTTTAGCAACTGATGAATATGTTCTATCTCTTTCTAAGAGGGAAAAGGACATGGCGCCAGATTTAAACATCGACAATCTTGACAGTATAGACCAAAATGGCGGGATATTTAAAAATCATTTACGGTTCTCTTAAATAAGAAAAGTTTTATTAAAAGGAGTTTATTATTTTTATAGCCACGATCAATATCATCAAATAATTATTATTTTACTTTCGTATTAATGTCCTTCGGGTGTATACGAGTTTATGGCATAGATGAAAAAGTTTTTAGTTCTCTTAAATAAAAAAAGTTTTATTGAATAGAATGATCAATTTATTATTTTTAAAGGTATGAATATCACAAAAGAATAATTATTTTAAATTTGTATTTGTACGGCCTTCATGTGTATACGAGTTTAAACTGCCTCGGTGGTGTAGTGGCTAGCATGTACGGCTGCACATCCGGAGGTCCTGGGTTCGAGTCCCGGGTCGGGCCAAGTTTAGTTATTGAGTCTTTCTGTCTAGTAAGCCTCAGTAGCAGCCCGGAGTTGGGAAGTTGGCGGTGTTTCACCCCCGTGCCTCGGAGAGCACGTAAAGCCGTCGGTCCTGCGCCTTAACTCTCACCGGTCGTGTCGGATAGTCGTCCCACCGGAGTATGAGAGTGACAGGAATAGAGAGTGCACTTGTGTCTGCGCGTACACTTGTGCACTATAATATCTCCTGCGCAGTTGGCTAGTCTCAATGAGATCGGCCGCCGTGGCCGGAATCGGTCAGGAGGACATCACGAGTTTTTAGAATAGATGAAAAAGTTTTTAGTAAAACATTTTGCCACATGTAATCATCATCTAATTAAGTATCCATACTTTAATATTATAAACGTAAAAGAGTGTTTGTTTGTTTGTCTTTCTTTGATGTCGAAACAGAGTGACGTATTGGCGTGATTTGTTGTGTGTAGGTAGTTGGATAGCTGGAGAGTGGCATAAACTATTTTTTACCGCGGGAGATAAACGGACGAACCCTAGCGAAGCGAGGGTAAACCGCTAATCTGTTAATGTAATCTATGAAAATATTATACCCTAAGTTGTAATTTAGGAGGATTGTAAAATCATAAAGAACATAGCACTAAAAAATAGGTATCTAAGTATATGTATTATGTATATTGTACTAGCGGCTCACCGTCGCTTAGTGAAAAATAAAAACAAATCTATCCCACGGGAACTGTATATTTTACCGGGATAAAAAGTAACCTGTGCCAAATTTCATCCAGATACTTTTATGTATACTACTTTCATAGATTGAATAATAAACATCCATCCAAGCATCCAAACTTTCACATTTGTAATATTAGTAAGATGGTTACTGAGACTAAAGATACTCCTTTATATATGTATATTGTAGTAAGTTCGTAGAAAAATAATAAATTAATAATATTATTAAAATATAAAAATAATCTTTATCAAATTGTTCTTTTAATTTTATTGCTTTTTAATAAAAATATTAACAAATTGGAATTTCCCTTTAGCTAAGGCTCATAATAATTGAAAATCCTTAATTTTTTTTATTTTAGAAGTTAATCCTACTAATATTATAACTGCGAAAGTTTGTGAGGACGTATGGAATATGGATGTCTGGATGTATAGATGTATAGATGTTTGTTACTCTTTTCACGCAAAAACTACTGAATGAATTTTAATGAAACTTTACAATGATACACCTCATACATCAGAATAACACATAGGCTACTTTTTATCCCGGAAAAATGTTCGATTCCGGTGATAGATTTTTTCTTGTTTTTCGAGCTAGTTTTGTTATATTTTAGTTGTATGTATAGAGTTTAATGGTTAAAGGTTTACGATAAAATCAAAATAAACTCATTTTTCATTTGTCTCCATAATTTTATTTTGCACAAGCAACATTTAATGCCACAACAAGAAGGTAGATAAGTAGAAGGTACATAGGTAATTTATAACATCAATTTACACAGTCATAATAATAATAACATTTATTATTATGTAAGAAGGTATACTACATTGTGTAATGTGTATTTAAATTTCTCATATTTTATATACAAGTTCTAGTTCAACTAGAATATTATATACTTAAGTGTTTAAAACAATCATACATAAATAGCCTGTATCTTTAATAATAATTAATTAAGCAGTATGCAGTTTAATCATGTAAGGTAGGAAAAATAATCTAAATATAATTTTTGAATATAAATATCATCCTATTTTGTATTTAGGAATAATAGGTACATGTCCAATATATCACAGGGAAAGATTGTTTTACAAATTAACCTAAGGTTAAATTATTGTATGATATTGTTTCTACAAAACGACCCATGAAATATAAGTGTATATTTGTATACTTGGTTATTTATTTAAAGATATAAAATAAATGAATATTATAAGTTTAAAAATGTTAGATTAATATTTGATTTATTAAAAAAATAAATATATACCAATGATGATTTTTAATTTTTAACAAGTCAGTATTTTCACAAAACATACCTTATGTTTAATGAATAACGTTTGTTAATAAATAACATAAATCTTTGCGCATGTATTAATGCTTTTTATTCTTTCTAGACACGCATCTTAAAACTAACCTTATTATTATGTATAATCAATCTGATGAAGCTGATATGATATTTTTGCTGCAGGCTCCTCACACGTAGCTAATTCATGATACACTTAATTTTAAGCACTTTTTACACTATCAATTAAAATAATATTTCTACAAGCAATTTTGATATCATTTGACTGGTACCAAAAGTTTTCAATTTTTAAAAAATATTATAAAAAAAAATTAAGGTACCTATAACTTTAATATAAATTATTATTACTGTTAAAACGTTGAGCACAAAGTTTTCTTTTAAAATAATTTTATTAATTTAATCATTTGGATCCAGTACTAAAATAATATTGTTTTGTGAAAAACTAAAGTATAAAATATTATATAATAAAATAATGTGCAAACTCAGCCTTATTTTAATAATAATTGTGCCATTTATGCCATAAATATTTTTTTTTCTAAAAACATATAACAAACGCGCCAACGTCGTAATTACAAATACAAATCAAAATGGTCCACGGAGTGTTCGAAATTCGAAAAGTTGGCGCGAATTTACGAACATGGCGGACATGAGGAGCGTTGCTCTTGTGACGGTTGCGCGCGCACGGCCAGTCTCGAGGGGTCGACGGGATTAGCTTTCGCGACGAGAGCGCGTGCTACGTGAGCGAACGCGGCCTCGACGTTGAGGCCGGTTTTTGCTGACGTTTCCATGAACGCGACTTGGTACTCTCTCGCCAAACGCTGCCCCTCCTCCCTCCTCACGGCCCTCTCTAGCCCGCTGTCCGACTTGTTTCCTGGAAGAGAATTTGTGCCGCTCCACTTATGATACTGGATAGGTGAGGGCTGGGGGCTTAACGTTTCTTTTATATAATTGAGCATGGATTTCATTTCATTGTGTAATATGTACCGATACCGTTGCTTATTTAATTTGATTCAAATTACTTATAAGTCACGACATATGTTTTAAGTTTTATTTGTAATCGGTGTACGTAAATTTTAAATTGAGGTTATAAACTTTTAAACAATATTTATCATAGTTTTACCTAGTAGCATGATGACCACGTCGTCTTGAGCATATTCACGTATTTCACCAAGCCAGGCTCGTATGTTGTCAAAACTAGTTTTATTGGTGACATCGTATAGAAGCAGGAGAGCTGTTAACATAAAAGTATTTATATATTATATAATATGATACACCATACCTACATTTATATTTTATGTATATAAAACTATTACTAAAATTGGTCAATTTAACTGAAGTTATTCTTTCTGTGATCTGATAGGATCAATCTGAATTAACTCTCTAATATAATAAATGATTACCCAAGACTAAATTTTCATTTTTTAAATTACATTCAATTTTCTTAATAAAAGGACACTGGTATTCTTAAGTAAGTAGGCATAATATCTTCTGTTCATTGTTATTCCATAAATAGGTGATTACTTTCTAAGCAGCCATACAAGTTTCTTGACTGTAAGTCACTTTAGGAAATTTGAGGGACTACGAGAAAAATGTTCCAGAAACATTTTCCTGCCTACTCTTAAATTAAAATATATACCTATTTATTGTTACTACTATCCTCTAGCCCGCAGAAATATACAAACTGAACTTATGTTGTAGGTAGGTACCTAATATGTTAACTAGTATCAAACATTTTTGGCAGCCCTGTACTTACTATGAAGAAATATGAAACCAAATGACTAACTAGACAAATTTTGATGACACTAAAACTGGACTGCATTTATATACAGTACATAAATGCTTGTCAATTTACACTTACTTTGTAGATTAACATTATTTCTTTATTTAAAGTTATATTAAAAAATCTGAAATTGGTTCATTTGTTATTGCAAAATATTTTGCTATTATGTCTTATTGCAAAAGCATGTTGTTTGTTCGTGACATGCATTTTTGTATCAGGAATAGTAATAATGTCCTCCTGACCGATTCCGGCCACGGCGGCCAATCTCATTGAGACTAGCCAATTGTATAATACTAGATATTATAGTGCACAAGTGTGCGCGCAGACACAAGTGCACTCTCTATTCCTGTCACTCTCATACTCCGGTGGGACGACTACTCGACACGACCAGTGAGAGTTAAGGTGAATAACGGCTTTACGTGCTCTCCGAGGCACGGGGGTGAAAAACCGCCAACTTGCCAACTCCGGACTGTTACTGAGGCTTACTATACAGAAAGACTCAATAACTAAACTTTGTCCGACCCGGGACTCGAACCCAGGACCTCCGGGTGTGCAGCCGTACATGCCACTACACCACACATGCCACATAATGAACAATAACATATGAACATTTTTACCGGACTTCGAAAAGGAAGTGGTGGCTACGTCCGTATTTTTTTTGTGGTTAATGATTAATGAATATGTTTCGCGATATCTTCGCCAATCTTGCTAATCGATTTTCATAATTATTATTGAAATTATACTTCTTTTGGCACGTTTGGAAAAAAATATGGAAGTAAAATTACTATGCGCGCGCGCACACCGACAGCCAAAAAGCGACATGATCAAGTTAGCTGATAACTGGTTGTTGCCATGGTAACCGTTGTTATTGTCTGACAAATGATATATAATATTATAGTCTTTCCTTAAATGATATTCTATAAATATATGATTGTCATACGGGGTGAAATCTTTAACTATTTTTGTTCTGTTACGTCAAAGAAGTATACTATAACTTCTTACGTGCGTACATAAGTACACACACACACTTTTTTTTATTTGAATACGTTATCTCCACGGAAGATATTAGTTTTTTCTCTTCCGAGGACCCCAAATTTGGCCCCATATTAATAAATCTACACTTGAATTTTTATTGAATATTTTTTAGTGAATTTGAACTCCGCGTGTCTTTTTTTGTTAAAAAGTAATATACAAAGTTACACAGAAAAAATAAAAACGTACGCCAGGAAATTAAATTAAAAAATGAACATGAATAGTGAATACCCTTTACAAAAGGCTTTGATTAATTAAATGTACCGAACAAAAATGTGAAATGTGACACTATTGGTTACCATGGATTACAAAAAAATTAAAACTTATTTATTGCGTATTAATGAAAATAAATACCATATCTATTTCAATACCTACCTTTATTTTCACAAGAATTTAATCCTTAATAGACGATTTTTATTGTTTTTGTATAGGTAGGTAATAATAGGTATATTTATAGAACAAAAATGATTAAAGTTTGGAGGCAGCTCTTTCTAGTTTGAGAATGGATAATATTAGTTATTTAATATTTCTACAAATTAATTATTATTATCATGTTATTTCTTTATATCTTTAATATCATTTACCAAAGTTTAACCTAATACTTAATAATTGTCTAGGCTATTTTCTCAAGTATAAAATATATATTATTCAGCCAACAATATTTTTTCTAATACTGTCCAGAGATGTCGCTACGAGTACAATATTCGTAACATCAGTTATAAGTGTTTTATTAATGTAATAATTAATAATGTATAAACTATTTTATAGTGTATAGTATTGACTATATATATTTTATATTATCTTTAAAAGAATTATACGAAAGAATTAATATAATTTATTACCATGTGCGTCTCTGTAGTATGCGTGTGTAACGCTACGAAAGCGCTCTTGTCCGGCGGTGTCCCAGATTTGAAGCTTCACCTTTATACCATCCACAGTCACTATTTTATTCTGCAACAGATGGCGTTAGTTGTAACGTTTGCTAAATTCATATGTAGAATAAAAATTTACAACTACTTAGTAACTTTTTTCTTTATAGTTGTAAAGTTGTTCATAATAAAAACATGCCATTACTAAATAAAAATAAGTAATATTAGCTATTAATGACTAATTCCATTTCAAAACTTATTAAGCTCAAATATAATTTAGTCCAAAGTCGTTCATAATATTTAATTGACAGATGGTAGTGTAAAAAATAAACAAAAAAGATCACCGTGGCAATAAATCACTCAGTCGAGAAGTCGATTCAATCACAGCTGTCATGGCTAGGGGGCGGGAACGGAAAAAAGCGCACCAAACTTTAACACCAATAGCGTAGCGCGGACCAGCCGCGTATACCCGTGAGTGGCCCATTTGAACTCAGAACCCCTGACGACCATTTAATTGTTTTTTTTTTACTAATATAGCACGAATAAAAATTAATATTCCTTGTATTGTTCTTTATTGGTATAGACATTTATTGCCTTTTATTGACTTTATTTTATAGACTTAAGGTTGTAGACATAAAGGTGTACCCGGAAGTCAATTCCAACGGTGGAAATGTAATTGCCGGCAAGGAAGGTGCCGTCCCGGAAGCGAACGAGCATGCATGTCTTTCCGACACCGCTATCTCCGAGCAGCATTACCTAGAAATAGACGTACATAATAATGTGTTTCCTAGAAAAAGGTACTACCTACCGTATTTTAAGTGTTGAAAAATTATATTATTAATTATAGTACATAAAATATAGAAAAAGCCTTAATAAACTTTATTTTAGAATGCAAATAGATATCTACTAATACGTAGTATATTTTCTATCAATTTTTATAAATCAGTTATAAATGAATAAATTGGAGTATGACAACTTGCCTTCCCAAAGACATCATATTTCTCTTCCTGTTTTCCTTGCATGTCCCATTGTTCAGTAGGCGAGGGAGGATCACTGTGAGGCATGACGCCCTCCTGTTCACTCTTGTCGTCATCTTCTCTTGTTTCTGGAAGGTTCCTAGCCCAAGTTGGCCGTACTCGCCCTACTACCACGCGCTTTTCCATTTGCCTGTTATTTAAGTTTGGATTCCACATTGCACTTTCTTCTCTTTCACACTTTATATTTTTGTTTAAATTTATAAATTTGTCTAGAGTCGTTATTTTTAATTATTTTATATCATGTTCAATTTATTAGTCCTTTCAGTTCTTTTCGCTTTGGGCATAAATAAAAATGTATTTTTAACGACGTCCGCTGAGTATTTGTAAAAACCAGTCGTTGAGAACCTACCATAGACTACATAGTAGGTACCAGACATAGACATAGATCCGTTACATGTACAAAACAAAAAAAAATGTGACATTCCATGTTTTTGTCTGTACCCTTCCTACCCTACTTAAAAGATGCGAGACCTATAGTTTGAAACCTTCACTTCACTTGGTTATCCAAGCGAGCGCGTTACCACTGGACTACCGCCTACCACGTCCTATACCTAGAGGTAACTAAACATATTATTTTTTATACGCACAGTAGGTAGGTACGGCCACAGTATAATTTGGGTATACGACATTTTGCTTAATTAGCCGTTTGAGATTATAAGCAAAATTGACATTGATAAATAATTCAATCAATGTAAAATTGTGTATGTTTGTAAAATTATTATTATGTAAATTAGGTATGCCCATAACAGATTTCAAATGGAATTGACTAGTAACGCATTATGCATTCCGATCGTAGCCATTGTACCTAATTAGTACAATAGCTGTACTAATCTACGGATAGGAATGCTGTGTGCGTATTTTGAGGCTGCATAACATATTTATCTTTGTGTATCTATTACTAAGAGTATTATAGATACACGTCTTAGGTAGGTATACTAAATCGCAAATTTGAAAACTAACATAATATTTATTTATATTAAATTAGCGGCTCAGCCTCGCTTCGCTCGGGTTTATCCCTACGTGCTTTTTAAATAGATATAAATAGTCATAGATAGCGTTAGCTACATATTTTTTTTTCGTGAATTTTTCTTATGTTTTAATAGTTATTCTGCTATTGGAGGCGGATACAAACCTAACAAATCAAAGATCATAGAAATCGGTGCAGCCGTTTTTGAATTATAACTAACCAAACTTTGTTTTATATAGGCAAATAAGATTATGAATTATGTAAGCAGGGATATTTTTTACTAAAGTTAAAAAATGCTCAAATGTCTTACTGATAATAAATATAAGAGTGTATAACAATTAGGTTTGGTACGTTTTTAAAAGAAATTCGCTTCGATTAGTCTCTAATAAATGTTAAAAGCATTATATAGGATACTAGCATTCCTTTCGCTCGGGTTCGTCCCTAGCTTGGATATAGTAAAATGGATATAGTATGTTATCCTTAAGAGATAGACATACACATTAGAAACCTCTAAAATTATCACTGTTTCTCTACTATATTATGCATGTATTATACATAGAACCTTCCTCTTGAATCCACTCTATCTAATAAAAAAAACCGTATCAAAATCTGTTGCGTAGTTTTAAAGATCTAAGTATATGTAAGGACAGACAGCGGGAAGCGATTTTTATACTATGTAGCGATTTATTTCTGCAAAATAGATACCGTATTTGCATTATAGCCGTGGCGCTCTGAAGTAAGCTGCAAATTGCTGTGCATTAATTTATTAACGGTAGTTTAACAAGTTTAATTTCATAGTGACACAGTTATAAGCAATACGGGTAGGTATACTTATTATATTACATTAATATGTCATACAGGATATAACGATGTATCGAGGTAAAATTTTTAATTAAATTAAAAAAAAACTCCCGACACAAAAACCGCTAAACCGATTTCGATAAAACATGTCTAAGAACCATCGCTAGAAAACCTGCTTTTAAATAAAAAAAACCGAAACATCAATTTTGTTCTTATTTTTCTAACATTTCAAGACTTGTCATAAACGACATCATCCCCTTTCTAACTGTCCAACCCTTCTCAAACTAAATACCGGTGAAATAGAATCTACAACGTAAAAGATATCTTTAGCTATTAATTTATCTTTCTAATTTGATATCTTATCTGTAGCACGATTGAAATTACAAAGTTTCTTTTACTTTGTTATTTTCTAAACTATGAAAATTCTTAAATAATAAATAATTAAGAAGACTTTTGATTTTGTATTACTTCAAAAGAAACTTAACACTTAGGTACTTATAATGACTCAGCCCTTTTAACGTCCCACCAGTAGATAGAAAACTAGTTAAGTTCTCTCAGACATGTAAGTTTTGTCAGCAAAGGATTGCTGTGCTAAGTGGTTGGTAATCAAGTTGAATTCTATTCGCTTTGTTTTCTGCCGAACATTTTATCAAAAGTCTTAATATGGGTTTAAAAAAAATGATTTGGGTATCCGATACACGACACACATATATAACTGTAAATACATACATACATATTATAAATATAAACACCCATGACTGGAGTACAATCATTCGTGCTCGTCACACAAATGAATGCCCCCAGTGGGTTTGAACCCGCGACCGCTGGCACAGCAAGTAGGGTCACTACAAACTGAGCCAAACGTGTCGTCAAAATGTATATTGATAATCATTTTTGCTTATTGATTTATTTAAAATTGTTTTATAAGGATGCGTTTTTTTAACGATTCTTTGTCTTAATTCTTGGTTATATGATAGATATTAATTAGTTATTAGTAATTTTTTCATTTCTTATACAAAAGACAATTATAAAATTTTATTACCTTATATAGATAGATTCCAATAGAGACAGGAGATTGTGAGGAAATTATAAAGTAATGAAGACAGATGTCGCCGTCAAGACTTTTTAATTCATTTTCACGAAAATATCTCGATACGAAAAGTGTTTTTATAAGATTTTTCATAACATTAAATATTGAACATTTTTATTCATATAATAAAAGTGTATCTGTTTGTCTGTCTATCTTGTCTTGTATGTTTAAAACTTTATATAATAAACTTTTAATCCGATTGTTTTTGGCAAGCTCTTACATGTATGTATATTGTGTACACATTACATTTTATATACATATAACACTCCACATAACATTACAATGCTAAGGTGCCTTTATTTTAATCACATTTCTATACATATAATAAAATATTTTTTGGAAAACCTTAATGAAATAGTTATTATTATAGGCCGAATTTATATTTTTTAGAATTTTTCTCTATCTGTCTATCTGTGGCCGCATCAGGAGAAAACCACTGGACAGATTTTGATGAAATTTTATATGATCATAGCTGGTTATGGGTCAACATACAGGTTATTTTTTACTGCGGGAAAATATCTCATCTCTGAGAAATCTATACTAAACGTTAAAACGTAACAAGGAGCGAGGGCGAGTGGCTAGTATAAAATAAAATACGTTTACATTAAAATAAAAACGAGTACAACAATCAAGCAGCATAAAAACACCACTGAAAAAAATCTAATATTCAACAACAATATGGAGACTAGACTCGAAAGCTTTACATTTTCCTTTGATACGCACAAAATCCGTTTGAGGCTAAGTATAACAAAGCTATAATCAGCCTCCTTTACAAAACCTGTAACAACTTCAGTGAAATATGTTTTCAGTTTTATATTCCACTCTAATTTCATTAGAAGTTATAGAATAGGAATATCTAGGTATAGATAAGGTTATACAATATAAAAGTTAAAGTAGCCAAATTCATTTTCTGAAATTATGCTCGGTGAAGGTAATTAGATACTTTAGTTTACTTAAAAATATAATTATCCTTCAAATATTAATAGTTCGGCCTTTTTTAACAGTGTGAAATACATTTACGCATTCCACCGGTATGTTGAAACTCACCGTTTAGAAAAGTCAGTACTACCAATTAATAATAATAAAGATGAATCTGTTAAGGGGCTTCTACATGTTGGACCTTTATCCCCACGCAAGCCTTCCAAAGGACCGGGTTCCTTTGAGACCGTGAAATACGAAGAGTTATAAATAATAATAATGTCCTCCTGACCAATTTCGGCCACGGCGGCCAATCTCACTGATATTAGCTAGGTGCCCAAGAGATATTATACACAAATATTGTGCACAAATATACGCGCAGACACAAGTGCACTCTATTCTTTTTACTCTCAAAGTCCGATGGGACGATTAAGGTGCAGGACCGACGGCTTTACATGCTCTCTGAGCCACGGGGGTAAGACACCGCCAAATTTTCAACTCCGCGTGGTTACTGAGAATTTTTTGATAAAAATACTCAATAAATAAACTGCCAACTTTAACTCAAAGGGATGTTCCTCGCCTTGAGCCGTAGGGCGCATCAGGATCACTTACGCAGTACGCAACCACGACGCCCAGAAGGCTGATCTACCGAAGTAGGTCTACTCTATTGTCACAAAAGTAGCAGGAACAAGAAGGAGCTCTTAGTCCCGCTACAACGACAAGGTAAACATACATTCGCAGGTGAGGACCCTCTTCCTTAGGAACTGATTTTTTATTTGAACTAACGCCAGGCTAGAATTAATTAATTTAACATTATAGATATATAATAGATACTTCGTGAAATATAGTATTATGTTCATGTTAATTAGTCATGTTAATCACCAAACAAAGTTTAAATAACTATGTTTCAAGTTGACATACGAATAAAAAAAAAATATAAATTTAACTTTTACTACAGAACTTTTGAGACGGCAATAAGAAATCGTGGTTTATGATCGAAAAACTTTTCTCAAACTCATTATGCTCGTATGAAATCTGTATTTTATTTTACCTGCCTAATGTTTTCTTTTCTATTAAAGTGCGCTCAAATGTTCAAATGAGCGCTCATTCGGTGAGAACATTTTTTGTCGCTGATTGTGTTTCTAGTACTTTTTTGATCGATGGTTTGATAGAATAAATGCATGAAGCCTTATAAGATTTTACATGAGGGGTATTTGTTTAATGTAAGTTTTTCTATTTATGTTTTTTTTTTCTACTTATTGAGTGATTTTAACGAGGTACTTTATTGGTCACACGTCACAGACTAAGCACCTAATCAGAAGTACTGATTACGGTTTATTACGAGTATTATTAATTTTCCCGAAAAAAACTGGCAACTCTGTTACAAAGTATTATAAGCGTAGGGCATACGAGTACCTACTATACATAAGACTAGTAGGTACATATGTATATTGAATAATGTATTATTTATACTAAAAAAAAAATTTTACAAATGACACCTGCATTATCATCATCTCCCTGCTCATTTCCCAGTCACTTGGGGTCGGCGCAGTAGGTAGGTACATCGTATTGCTGATTAGATTTGGCAAAAGTTTTACGACCGGCCGCCTGAGTCACATCAACCTTCCTTTGGAATACTATTGTTTATCGGCTATCGCGGAAGTCTTGTAATGTACATTCCACACATTCCATATTTTTTAAAACATTTTTTATAGTAGGTATTACTTAAAGTTTTGATGTAATATTCTGATAGGTATATTTTGAAATAAATTTTAAGCACACAATAAACTTTGTTTTGACGTCAAATTTTATAAATGACACCTGCAAAGAATAAAATTGTAAAATAAGTTTTAAGATATAATTATAGTAATTTAAAAATATGATTTTATTTTTACTTTTTCATATATTTAAATTTTAAATCTAAAATTACAATGCCAAGTTATAATATTGGTTACTAGCAGGCGTCAAGGTATTGTTGGTAAATTATTTTAACACAATCAAATATAATGAAATATTAATACCTACATCGAACTTAGCTTAATCAGCTGTACGACCAGGAGTCCATTAAAAAGTTTGATGAAAATCTCAGCGAAGTATGGCAAGTGTCATTAGATATTCGTCTATAATGATGGCAGTGAATAAATCACAAAACAGAGATATTAATATACTAGAAGTTCCATTTATTACGTGATTATTTATAAATAATATACGTATACATCTTTATATAATTTATTCTTACTTAAATAAGTATGTAAAGCTAAAATAATAAACAGCGGAAGACTTTATTTTTGTAATATTAATCTTGCAAGGAATATATCAAGGAAAGAAGCTGAATTATTCAATATTTAATATTTGAAGTTATTGTATTATGTACTAGTGCTTTGTTTTCGCTTCGCTCGTACACATAAATACAGTATTATGTGTTACTCCCGGTCATAATCTATCTGTGTAACATCCAAATTCTTCTAATCGCTTTGGCTTGAAGTTGTAATAAACATACACACACAGACGCACACGCACATGCACAAGCACACACACACACACACACGCACACGTGCAACAGACAACACACATACGAACTTCCGCATATATTTTATTAGTCTCTCCATTTAGTCCGATTATTTAAATATTGTGAACAAATGATGACACTTCTAAATATTTTCATTCCTCTGGTATTGAAAACTTTGAACTGTTGGTAAATTGGTGGAAATTCGCCTTAGGTTTATGACTTGCTTGTTTGTATACTCGAAAGTTTGATCCCCAATAACAGTTTTCGGATTATATCTAACAATAAATTATTGGGATATTCGTGTGTACTTAATTGAAACAACGCCACATTAAAATATTATTTTAATTAAATATTATACAGGCATTTTAAATATATATATATATATATATATATATATATATATATATATATATATATATATATATATATATATATATATATATGTCTTCTATTCACCAGGACTATATATTATTTCTTTTTGTCGCAATATAAATTATTGTATCAATGTTAGTATTTAAAAAAAAACATTATTTTATATGATTGGTTTTTTTAATTTCGTTATTGGTTTATTTATTTTTTAATATATTTAACGAGACCAGTATAGTACGAATTAATTTTATTATCATATATACAACCACATAAACTTAATATAAGTCTAACATTAATTATATTTATAGAAATCACAGAAATACACTTCGACTTTAAAACTTTACAAAGCTTTAATAACTAAAGAGTTATAAGAGCTTTGTATCCAAGAGATCTTTTTATAAATCGGAAGTTTTGTGGCTTATTGATAAGCCTTAAACAAAACAATACCTTATAATAACTGGTATATTATGTAGGGGGAGGTCCCCCAGTACCGGACACTGAAGGAATATTTGAAATAAAATAACAAAATTCATGTCAACATTTATTTTTTTAAGTTTTAATTATTCGTTATTATACATTTAATCAATACAAATATATAAACAGGCTCAAAGATTTCTTTAAATTATAAATTTCTTTATGAATAACTGATGTACGAAATGACACGTTCTCAAAAAGGTCCCCTAATATCGGACAGTCTTCTTTTTTAATCCTAAAGTTATCTTTAGGATTAAAAAAAGAAGGCACGTACATTATTTAAACAAATAATTAACCACCAAATTACTAAAAACGAAAAAAAAACAAACAAACAAACAGAATACATATTATTTAGGAACATTGCATGAGATCACTAGGTTTTCATATTGTGGTCTGCGAAAGTCACAAATATAACTAACCGAATCCTTTTCAACATCAGCGCATGCTTCATGAGCCCATTGACTATAAGCTTGGCAGAGAATCCAATCTTCATCGTTATCATCTTGACAGATTGTACAGGTTGTTGTTTTTTGAGTCATCGGTGTTTCATGTGACAGAATCTTCGCTCTCTCCAATTTCGCTATCGGTTTTATGGTTTTTTTTTTCATTTTTTTTTACAATCAACATCAATGTATTATTGATATATTTTCAACATGCCTCTAAATATTACTTCGAACAAAACTTTTACTTACCTGAAACTTTGTACGACTCTCCTTGGTGAACAGGACGACACTGGGTTGCAAGCGACCGCCCCCATGCCTCACTTCTCAGCGTCATTTTAACTATGACACGAGTAACGAAATTGCGCATTTTTTCACGTTGATTTGACTAGTGTCCGGCTTTAGGACCCGTCCGCAGTGGCGGATTTACCGGGAAGCAAAGGAAGCAATTGCTTGGGGCCCCGCTTGGACAGGGGCCCCAAAATTTGCAAAATTTTGAAAACTTGACTTTGATGATGTCATTCATCAATTTGCGACTGAGAAAAGTAGGAAAAAGTTGTAATTTAGTTAGTAAATTATAAGTAAACTGAATAATATATTGATTTTGCAAAATTAACTGGTTATTTATTATTTTGTAATATTCGGGGGGGGGGGGGGGGGGGTTAATGTCAGAATGAGGGCCCCAAAAACCTGAAATTGCTTGGGGCCCCGTCATAGGTAAATCCGGCACTGCCCGTCCGGGCTTACGGGACTTCCCCCTAATGTAATGATTCGTGCTAGGCTAAAATATTAGGTAGATATGTTTTTTTTTTCAAAATCTACTTAAATATATAATTTCGGTTCCTTCGTAAGCTGATTTGTGATATTTATATGTTTAAAATAAAAAAAATCACAAAAGTTAAAAAATGATAACAAGTTCACAAAGAAATATAGTAATATAGTCGGACCTACATACCTACCTACTTACAGGTCAAACATATAACCCTCCTTTGGGCTTCGCCGCAAATGGCTAAAAATATAAGTACCTACATACTTATATTGTGTGCTGGTACGAAACCCTCGATCCATAAGTCCGATTCGGATTTGACTGATTTTTATTTATAAATAGGTATACCTAGTAAGTAGTATAAACATATTTTTTTAATCTCCAAGCTGCTTGTACTATAGAATAAGCAGACCTTATTCCTTAATAGTATTTTACGACGAATTCGGCACACTTTTGTTGGGCGATAAAAATAATGGTGTTTTATATCCAATAACATGAGTTTTTAACATCTGGAATTGTAATACTTGAGATTGGTCCGTTAGATATTTGTAAGGACCGTAGTCTTCATTAGATTAGATTGTAGACAAAGTTTGATTTCATCAACTAAATAATATTATATTAAATTCATTGAGCTCAATTATTGAAATACAGAAATCTTAATTTCAGTTCACGTAGAAACTGAGTTTTAACCTTTAAAAGTCGATTTTGCAAAATGACAATTCGAGGGCAAAATCCTATATCTACCTACTTGTTAACGACAGTACAAAAGTTTTAAATTAGATTAGGTCTACAGCCTAAATTTTACTTATACGAAAATCAATAACATAATTTAAAAAGTAGGTACTATATTCATCTAAATGAAATATTCAAACAGTCAAAAATGTGGAGTGTAGCGTACGCTCGTCCTTATCAGTTTGATCAGAAATCTCGTTATCGCGGATGCAGAATTAGAACTGTTAGTGTTCGCCCAGTAGTCGAAATTCTATTATAATCATTATTGAAAATTTTGAGTTCTGTAAGAGTTCAGTACCTTTCTTCCTCTGTTTGATCGATTTTTTGTAGCTATTGACGAGATTTAGTGTTGTCAATAAAAAAAAATTATGGTCGTGCTTCAACTACTGAGCTTAACATTAATAATCTATACACATAAATAAAATAGAAGTGTCTGTTTGTAATGTCAAAATAACAGCTTTTTTTAAGTAAAACTTCTTTACGCACGCTTGACTTGGGAAGTAAGCCGGTGAATGTGTTACGAAAAAATGTACGTACATACGTTTACTGCCATGGTAACCGTTATTATTGTCTGACAAATGATATGTAATATTATATTCTTTCTTTAAATGAAATATATGATTGTAATATGCCTAATATACGTTATCTTTAGTATCTCACCTATCGTAATTGAATTTCATTAAGAGTACCGATAACCTACAGAAGTTTTACGTCTTGCGCGTGTAAACATTCATACACGCACTCTTTAATTTTTTTTTACTAAATACATGATGAAATATATGTACGGTAATAAGAAAAACACAATTTTTAAAATTTTGGCTCTTTGTCAGTCTGTTTGTTCCGGTTAACCTGCGAAACGACTGGTTTTGACGAGACTTTCACTGGCAGATAGCTGATGTTATAAGGAGTAATTAAAGCTACTTTTATTTTAGAAAAACAATTAAGGTTCCGCTCAAAAAAAAACATACCTACGGACGCACCCCAGCGAAGCAAGGGTAAGTCGCTAGTAATTAATAAGATACATAATATTATACAGTTCATACAAGAACCATAACACTCTGCAAACTAATCAGATTACATGACGTTTTTGAGAAAATTGTTTTCATATTGATAACGATGTTATATTGACTAGATGAGACTGACTAAATTGTTTAGCTTGCTAACCCGGCCTTTGAATGTCCTCCATCGAGGTAACTCGATTGGATACATGTAGCTATAGACTATAGAGGAAAGAGAAGGTACAGTCAGCAGACGATATTTGCATTGGCTGCTAAAAGATAAAAACGGTGTATGATTTTTAAAGTACATAATTATTTAAATTTGAAATACCAGTTTAAAATTATATTAATACGTTATACTTATTTGTATGGTTTGCTAGATTGTTGTAAGTTTTTAGATTAATATGACTTATCAATGAGGTCATTTATATTTAAATGTATTGTTTTTGAGTAATCTATTTCAATAAAAGGCAAAAGTGATTGACTGATGTATCAACGCACAGGCCAAACCCTCAGGGTAGAAACTTAAAATTTCGCACACGTATGACGTATGACACACTCTTATAACGTAGGCATCCACTAAGGAAGGACTTTTCAAAATTCAACCCCCAAAGGGGTGAAATATTGGATAAAAGTTTGTATGAAACTTTGTATTCCTTGGACATATTTGCATGAAATTTCGTATTTTTCGCAGTTTGATCGCGAGCGTAGCTGGGATTCTGCAAGTTATTTATATATTAATATTAGTATATAAATACAATAAAAAAATCCATCAATAATAATTATTTTATTTCTATTATAACAACATAAATTAGGTATATGAAGACAAGGCTCATTTAGTGTACCTCTCTACCACGAAAAATAAGTAAAAATAAAAAAAAAAGATATTTTGCTGGCCATTTCCCATTTAAGCTCGAACGCACAGTTACTATGATTGTAAAGTTCATTGTATTGAGCTGTAGATGACTGAATAGTTTCCGTCTGATGAATACCGACAACAAAAGGTATTGAGAGAAAGGTTTAAATATAGTCACTGTAGTTATATTGGTGTTCGTTCGTTTAAATTCCGTTTGATACATAGAAAGGTCCCTTTGATGCCTCTAATGGGATTTTTAAATTATTTTACGCCGTAGAAAATGTGCGAATTAAAAAATGTCCAAAACATAAAAATAATTAATCACCAAGATGTATGATGTAAAATTTATTTAGGGAGGGCTAATTTTACATGGAACGCTACCCCTCTGTGCCGTCTGGCTCCCTTATGTAGGTCATGTTAACGTCAACAAGGCTCTGTCAGTGGCCAAGGGTTGACCGAAAACAAAATTGTAAGACAAGTTTGTTCATGTTTAAAGTGTACAATAAGATTATAGTCTTCTATAGAAAGCAAATATTTACATTTAGTATTCTAGAGTAACTAATATATTTTGGGGGATCGAACCCAAAAGTTCCAGTCAGAGAGTCGAAATAAGAGTTCTCCATTTACGTGTCTGCTACCTATAGGTATATTAAGCGAAACAGTATATTCCTATTAAAAAATATATTTGTTTTGAAGCGACGAGCAAACGTGTTAAATCAATAAAAAATGTCAAAGTATTGAATCAAACAGCCCTTGGCGAATTATTTATATGTATAGGTATGCGCAGTATTATATCCGATTCAGTAAACTGCTGACCCCTTGTACGTGCTTTTTGCCAAGTATAGGTGTTATACCTTATGAGAGCTTCCCATTTAAAATTACAAATTAAACAAACAATTTAAATGATGAAATGTTCATTTGAGAAATTGATTTTGCCAGAGTGCAATATTAGCAAAAACTAAAAATATTGATCCTTATTACTCCAAGCCTATTCATACATTTTTAAATTTTTTGTGTGATTTTTTAGGTTTACTGAAATCTTTTTAAAACGGTAAAGGACGTCTTAGTTAATTAGCTAAGTCAAGTTTTGCTTCTAATTATTCTAATTGCACAACGTAGCTTAACAAAGTTGCTAGGTTGGCTAAATTACATTTTATTAGTCCAATTGTTTTTTATTATAATTAATTAAAAAGGTTTTAAGCCATGCGCCATTGACGAGGTACGCTATGGTATCTAGTAGGTACTGTCAATGATCAATGCTTTGAAATTAATTATTTATACAGATATACACAGATGTGTTTGTAATGTCAAAATAACAGGAAATGCAAAATGTATTAAATGTATATGAAGACCGATGACTCATTTATAGTTTCAATTCCACGTTATAGCTGTTAAATTTTGAAAATTACCGCTTCAAACTCACTCGTGTCTTTCTCACAATACATGACACTAGCAGAATGTATTGCGTCTGTTAACGCAACTTTAAGCCACTAAAGAAACAAAAATGCATGTGAAATTATATACGGTACAGGGATAGACTATAGTCTGGAACAGCACATAGGGTACTTTTAGACTTTTATGGATCTACCCGAAAGAAGCAAGGGTAAGTCGCTAGTAATAATTTATATAAGAAACAACTATATTTAAGGTGGAACAACATTATCGAATCGTTAGGTACTGTCTTACTTATTTTTGACTGATTTTAATTCGCATATTACAAATTTTACTTATAATAACTTTTTCAATGTGTACTTATTTTTCATTATTTTTTATGTAATAAAAAATTCTTTTATTAAGAGTAATATATAAATAAATAAAAAAAACATAAATGTTTGCTTTTAGTAAAAAACATTAATAAGTAATAGTTACAATAAGTAGAATAACTATAGTGGTCATAGAATAACTATTCTGAAATTAGCTCAATTTTAGTAGCTAATAAAAAGTAATTTATAAGTTAAAATTTATGCGTAACGACAATGGGTAGAAAATGTAAATAAAGCGGACTACTCAGGAGCGTATAAATGTCCTCATATACCCGTATGCATGAGTTCGGGTGCTCAGCTAACTTTATTGCCACTAGAGTGAGCTTTATGCAGAGACATCAAATTGATATTGAAAATATTGAAGCTTTTATCTAGCTTATAGGTACTTTCGGCTTTGTACGTAGTTTATTTTTTAACTAACGACTTACCCTCGCTTCCCTCGGGTGCGTCCCTAGGTACGTTTTAATTTTTTGAGCGAAACCCTAATTATTTTTATAAAATCAAAGTAGCCTAAGTTACTGCTTATAATAACAGCTATCTGCTAGTGAAAGTCCCGTTAAAATTGGTCCAGCCATTTCGGAGATTAGCCGGAACAAATAAACAGACATACAGACAAAAATTTTAAAAATTATGTTTTTCTTATAAGTACCGTATATAATTCCATATGCATTTAGTATATAGCTGTTATTTTGACATTACAAACAGACACTTCAATTTTATTTATCTGTATGTATAGATAGGTCGCTGAAACACATAAATATGGGTTATAAATATAATATAGGTAGCGTTCTTATTATATATTCTCATTTGTGTATTTATATTTCCAAAAATCGATTAAAGTAATTTAACCTAATTAATATTAAATAAAATGATGATTTTATTATTAAACGTTTAATAATAATAAAATAAAAACATTCATCAGTTACACGGTGCAATGATTAAAGAACTGTGCTCAGTGTAAATTAAGCTCACTCTAATCGAACCAGTGAATTCAGTAGCTATATTTAGAAGGACGAGGGTTGAGGGTAGTCACCATGAGAAAGCGATGAGGGTATATTCTATAACCCTATTTTTATTGCAACACACTAATATCTCACGGGAACTATAATCTACTGAGATAAAAACTAGCCTATGTCTAGCTAGGTCATACTCTCTTTATTAAAAAAAAAAACACGATAGAGCGAGAAACCAATAAACACTATAGGCTTTATATTAGTTGAGAAGTCACGTGCTGGAATATTACTTAGGCATAAGCTATTATGGAGTTGTCTTCTATACGTATAAAAAAATTGTATCTGATTCGAATCTGTACATTAAATATTTTTTGGAAAATCTTATTGAAATAGTCATTATTATTGATACAGAGGCTGAATTTATAGTTTTTAGAATTTTTATCTGTGTGTCTGTCTGTCAGACAGACAGAACGCATCACGAGAAAACCACTGGACAGATTTATAATAAAAGGTATGATAATAACTGGTTAACCGGATCAACATATACCTAGGATACTTTTTCTACGGGAAAATATATCATCTCTAAGAAATCTACACTAAACGTTAAAACATAACCAAGGACGAACCCGAGCAGAGCGAAGGTGAATCCCTAGTGGTATATATTTGTATCTTCTTACAGAAAAATATATTTGTTTATTAATTTGCTTTAAATTATTTTCTGATGTATTTTCATTACCATTTATGGAAAGCTCAAAATATATAATGAAAACAGCACAATTTTAGGTAAATATGGTATGGTATGTACGGACTAGGGTGCGGTTTTGGAGGACGGGGGATTTATAGTTGTATAAGTGTCCGGTATTAAAATTACGTTGAGGAAGTGCAAAAAAACGGAAGGTCTTTTAACTGTAATAATTAAAATATTTAAATCACATACATTATAAATACAATTGGCTGTAATGGAAACGAGTGGGCTTTAAAGTAGCTAATTACTTTCTTATTAACGTATTCAGCTCTTTTTAACGTCTCACTAGCCGCTGCTGTACACGGGTCTCTCTTCAACGCGAGGGGCATCAAGCCATAGTCTATCACACTAAGTGTGGGTTGGCTAACTTCTTATGTCTCGAAAACTTACTTCTCTCAGACATGCAGTTCTCCTCACAATGTTTTCTCATCATAAGGCAATCATGTTGAAAAGTCGCAAATGAGAATATCAGTGGTACGAGACCCGGGATTTAAACTCGCTTCACATAGTTTCTCAAACAAGCGAGTGACCACTACAATTAGACTTATTTAATAAAAAATAAAACACTTTTACTTTGAAGTTCTTTGCTTTCACACTCTAGAATAAAAAAAATATTATTTCAAAGTTTATTTAACAAGTACTTCGTAGATAAAACAATCGTATTTATTTTACTTGGAACTGAAGTAAACAAGAACACCCTATTAGGGGGCCTGCCCATTCGTTTATCCCAAGTGTCCGAGCACGCACGAGTAAAATGTATTATAATCTTAAAGCTAACGGATCATACGTTATTTCATTTTCTCTAAACGTGTTTCACAAAACAGCTTAACGGAAAGAGGAAAAATAATTTTTGGTTCATGGTTTTCCGGTACACTATGGACTTGGATATATTGAATATTGCTACTTAAATTACGAATAATATTTACTTAAATTAAGAGTGGCATTCCCTTAGACTAAAATAATAAATGATAGATGGAACTTACAGAAAATAATGATTCAAGCCTGAAATGGTATTATAATTAGCTGTTATTTATTGCTTGCTATTATACCTAATACTAATACCTACTACTACTACTAATACCTTTCACTGTACCCGTAATCTATACATAGGTATTTAAGTATAATAAAATATGTAGTAACTTAACGAAACCTGTACATGAAATATTTTTTTAAAACAATGATTGTAACGTACCTATTGTGTACAGAATATAGACCCCAAAACAATAGTTATTAAAATGTTTGTCTTTTTGTCTGTATGTCTGTTTTGTGTGCGTATTTCACGCAAAAAGCACTGAACCGATTTTTAACTACATTTTGTGTAAGTCGTTAATATAATCTTATAAAATAGTAATAAAACGAAATCTGTAGGTACATTAAATATTTAAAAAAAAAATCAATGACTGATATGTATTGTATACCTACAGAACATAGACTTCAAAATGAATATTGAATATAAATAAATAAAATCTTTTATTTTCATGGAAAAATGTAAAATTTAGTTAGTATAAAAAAATAATGTAAGAATGAAGACTGAATGTCGCAATATAATAGTAATAAATAATAATTATCTATAAAACAGCTTTTTTTAGATCTACTTCCTGTTCATCAGAGAGTAAAATATCTTTTCTAGTTAAAACTATTTTTTCGGTATTTTTCATGATGGCAAAAATTTGCGTAAATCTAACGAAGTATTAGCTCTCCCAGTAACTCCAATCATGTTTAACAAATCGTCCTTATGTTGCTTAATACGAGTAACTATGTGCTGAAGGTGGTTGCATAATTTAACAATATTCCGACCACAGACTTCGGAGGTTTGCCGCGGAACTCAATAACGATCTGAACACACCAGATTTGTCAATAAAGAACTGTAGAGATCGAGATTGTCTTAAACAGTACAGTAATTGAAACGAGTAATTAACCTTTATATTATTTTATTAATTCCTTAAGTATTTCAATTTTATTTACTGATAGCACTCGTCAATAGCTACTAAACAAAGAAAAAAAGATAAAATCAGTTGACAAATAGAGGAGAAAAAGATTCTGAACTCGACACGACAGTCACTTGGTTATAAAACGTTACGTATCCTAGGTGTATAAAAAAGTAATGGCTTATTTCATTTTCTATCACTTTTCTTAATGTTTCTTCACTTTTCCCTTCTCTGTATCTCTTCTCAATCTTCACTTAACTTCAAACTTGTAATGATGACTTGACAAACTGTGCCTTTATCTATACATATAATAAAATTCTAACTAAGCGAAATCTGTACATTAAATATTTTTTTTGAAAATCTTATTGAAATAGTCATTATTATCGATACAGAGGCCGAATATATAGTTTTTAAAATTTTTGTCTGTCTGTCTGTCTGTCTGTTACCGCATAACGAGAAAACTACTGGATAGATTTTGATGAAATTTGGTATGGTGATAGCTGGCTATCCGGGTCAACATATAGGATACTTTTTATCGCGGCAAAATATCTCATTTGTGAGAAAAAATACAAAAACTGCAATGTAAGAGTGTACTAATATGTAATACCTAAGAATTTGGTTTTTGGTCATTTGAACGCGGGCGGAGCCGCGGGTAATGCAAGTATTTAAATAAAACATAGACTTTGTATTTATAGTGACTATTCTTACTATTCTTTTTTTTAAATGGTCTGTGTCATTCCCACACACCTGGATCTCGCATTAACTATCTTTTATATTTACTGGCATCTATCTTAATATATTTTTAACCGACTTCAAAAAGGAAGAGGTTCTCAATTCGATTGGTATTTTTATGTATGTACACAGATTACGCTGAGATTTATGATTTACGTGATTCTTCTTTAGTTTGATGCGGAATTGTTGCTATTTGGACCCATAAAAATTTTACATAGTTTGGCCCAGTAGTTTTCATTTTGTTTGATTTGACAAGCTCAATACGTTAGAATCGGATTTTAGAACCAAAATTTTTAGTGTTACTAATAAAAGCGAATTATAGTTTGTCAGTCTTCATACTTTGCTACTAATATTATGTCTACACTAAAAAGGGAAAAATAAAAACTAAAAATATAAATAAAAACTGACTTCAAAAGAAGCACTAAAAAGTAAAAAATAACTGATTGGTAGTTTTCATTTACTATAGATACCTAATCAGTTATTTTCGAAGTCGGTGCCAACCAATACAAATCAAAGCACACATGATATATAAGTATAACATAAAGCCAAAGAGTTTTTTTTGTTGATTGAACGCGGGTGTAGCCACGGGTTCTGCTAGTTAAGTATATAATAATTGAGGGAATATTCAGTTCCACATGTGCACTTATACACACACAAACTTTCGCATTTATGTCTATAGCTGTATCAATATTACAGTACGTGGGCGACCTAGCTTCGCTCGGAATTCTTTTTTGTTATATCGTATTTTTTAGATTAAAAAAAATTAAAAACTTGAAAAAATTCAAAAAAACAAAAATAAAAACGTTGTATCCGACCGGGAATGAACCCGGACACCTGTGATTGTCAATCTTACACCTTGGCCACTTGACCACAATGGTTATGCCCAAGTATAACAAATTATCGCCCATATTTTGCGTGGAATAATGCGATAGAAAATCGCATGAAAATTCGAAAACACGCGTTTTCTCAGACATAAGACTAATCTAAATCGATTTTTCGCCCCTGAAAACCTCCACATGCCGAATTTCAGCGAAATCGTTAGAGCCGTTTACGAGATCGCCGGTATAAATAAATAAATAAATAAATATACAAAAATTGCTCGTTTAAATATATTACATAAATATTATTGTATTTCAGTGATGAAAAGAAAACTTAAAACCTGAAAATATTAATGTTGAAAGAACTTTACACAGTTACAGTAGTACGTGAAATTAGTTACTTCGCTTTACGAAAATTTATGTATTTTGAACAAGCTCCTCAACATTTTCTACACGCAATGATTAATAATATTCATTAAGCTTGAAACAACCTGAAATTTTCGCGACAGCGCGTTCCAAAAATATTCTAAGAACACAATTCCAAGGACATGTAATTTTTCTCGATGAAGCAAATATAAGGCCAATCAAAAGTTGTTTGTATGAAAAAAAACGAAATGGATTTTCTTCGAGCTTTTAACCATGTTTGATAAATCAGAGGAGTCAATTTACGTAATACTTAAGAATTCTCTTTCGGGAGGGATGATCCTACAGTTCGTCAGTTTATTGAGATGCGCAAATATATTTCAACTCAGTGTGCAGGTGTTCGAGCAAATATTGCTTGTTTGTGACACGGAAATGGTGAAACGAGTTTCCGACTTTACAAAGTTTCGTCACATTTCAAGTTTTATGTTTGAACTAACGAGTCACCCTCGCTCCGCTCGGGTTCGTCCCTAGTTACGTTTAAACTTTTAGTATAGATTTTTTAGAGATTGAACATTTTCCCACAGTAAAAAGTATCCTATATACCGAACCCGGATAACCAACAATCATCATACCAAGTTTCTTTAGAATCTGCCCAGTGGTTTTCTCGTGATGCGGTCACAAACAGACAAAAAATCTAAAAACTACGGATTCAGCCTCTGTATCGATGATAATGACTATTTCAATAAGATTTTCCAAAAAAATATTTAATGTAAAGATTCGACTCAATTAGAATTTTATTATAGGTATATTGTATGTATCTATTGCTAATATTATAAAGTTGAAGAGTTTGTTTGTTTGTTTGTTTGGTTGAACGCGCTAATCTCAGGAGCTACTGATTCGATTTGAAAATTTTTTTTTTCATTAGATAGCCCGTTAACTGAGGAAGGCTATAGGCTATATATTATCCCGGAAACATGTACGGTTCCCGTAGGATAGATTTGTTTTTGTCTATGGACGAACCCGAAACGAAGCAAAGCGAAGGTGAGTCATTAGTAGAAGATAAACTAATATTACCTAACTAACTTACTGTATGTATAGAAGATAAGTAATATTACCGATACTTGTATTGTAGTGCTTTGTCTGTATGCTATGAATTGTTACATTGGGGCAGATTTGATTCTCACATGAGGGAGAGGATCCGCAGTTCGAGCCGGCCTTTAACAAAACATTATTTATATATTTTTCATTTTTTAAATTTAATATTAACTAAGCTAATAGCTATAGAATTAGAATTTATTTAGTTATTTTACACTATAATTGCGTTATATAGAGTAAATAAATGAATGAAAAATACAAGTTGTCGTACGTATTATTTTAATTTTTTTCCTTCATCTGTAAATACGGGTAAATAATTCTGTGTTAGACACGTAATTAATTCTATAAGAGGCCTAAAACGTATAAGGAAATTTTGTTATTAATAGTAAGCCAATGTGCTACTCCAGATCATAGTCTATTTAAGTACAAAACTTCATTCAAATCTGTACAGCCGTTTCGGCGAGATGACGTAACAAAGTCATACAAACAAACACACAAACACAAAAAACTTTCGCGTTTACAATCATAGTATGATAGATGGATCTATATTCATTTGAGTTGGTAGCTAAATAGAGGTAAACTTATTCGCCTATAGGCTATCGGAAATCGATGCGCCACAGTTCTGTGTAGGAATTTAACGGGATTCGTGTATTAATTAGTTTCTCAACTAACTGTTGTGGCTTTCGGGACATGATAGTTGAAGAAACGTTATTAGGGGCATTTGACTTTGCTGTTTTAGTGGATTGTAGATTTTATGTCGTATTTGAGTTTTGTACGGACCTATTGTACGTGTTTAGTGAATAAATAATTAGGGTACCTATTAGCTACTTATGTTATACATAAGTAGGTATATATTGTATAGATTTTATAATATAACGAGCAATTTGCTCTCGTTTTGCTCGGGTGCGTCTTTACCATGCGGGTTGCTCCTGGTACTTCTCTGATAGCAGAGTGGACTTTGGGAGCAACCTCTTGGTTGTGTAGTCTACCTCGGCAGGCCTACTATCGGGGCGTCGTGGTTGAGTGCGTAAGCTATCCTGCAATGCCCCATTAAGACGGGATGTTCTGTTGGGTTTTAGCGGATGGTACCTACCGACTTTTTTAGCCGGTGAGTCTTACATAACCACCTGTATGTATGCAGGTGGTATGCGTAAATGCATTTTCCAACATAAAAAATGTCATCAAGATGTTTTATTGTGATGGAGTAACAAATTTACACAAATACACACAAACTTTCGTAATTATAATAGTAGTTCCAAGTAAGGATTTTTTTACTGTTATAAACATTAGACTTTGTACAATTATTCGGTGAAGAATTTTTAAATCGTTAAATTTAAAAACAATTTATTGATAAATTCATTTAATTTTAAGTAATAAATAGGTAGGTACAGTTTTTAACATGAATGTTGTTTTTTTTTATAAATACTTTTTTTCGTTATACCTTTTTGCTTATTTATATTAATTGCAGAATGTAGGCATTTAAACAGTGAGCATTTAATAATAATGTTACCATCAATGAAATAAAATGTTGTGACGTTGGAAATTCTTTAAGAGGCCTATCACATTTTGACTGTGATTTTTCAATTTAACGCCCATTTTTGACGTTCTTATTCAGTGAAACTAAAACTCTTCGACAATTTTGACTTATAGTATGGTGGAGAATAATTATTAATACAGTTATAGCGGCCTCGCTTTTCGCAAATTTTAATTATTAAATGAAATAAAGCCAAAATTCCGAAGCAAGTTTCTAATAAAATGCGCGACGACACTTTTTCAAGCTCATGGATTGAAATACTATACTAAGCAAACAAATTGAAAAATATATAATAATATCTCGTATATAGTGGTTGAGTTTATAGCGGCTAAAAAATATTTTTTTAAACTTAAAAACTACTAAAAACGTTCAGAATTAGCTGTAAATATATTCTTACAACATTAATATTATAAGGTAAAATTTATACTAGAATATAAGTCAGTTCAAAAGAAACGTGATTACATATATTTTTTTTAAATAATTTATTATAAAACTTTACATAGAAGTTATTACAACTGCAGAAAACGCTAGAAACAGCGATGAGTCGGACGCTCGAACTCAATACCATAGAACTCAGTACATTTTGTGATAGGCCTCTTAAGACTTGCTTTTAATATTAAAGAGGCCTCTTAATCTCAAAGAAGCATCTTCTAATTATATATTTGGGTGAAGTCTTTGAGACTTTGAAGATAGCAGGAAGCTTGCTCCACCCACATAATAACTCGATTATGTGATATTTAAAATGTTAAATTTATTACATACATACATACAAAATAATTACATATATTTAAAAACTTACACACATAACACTTTCTTAGATTTACGCGAATATTTGACATTTCAAATAAAACTATCTTTTTGGATATTTTCGAGGATTCAATTTTTAACAGATTTTACTTATACACATTAAGTAAAATAATTTGACTACTATTGTAATTGCTAAAATTGTATTTGTATGTATCGGTGAGTGTGTGTGTTTTAGTTACTCATTTATGCAAAAACGGCTAGACGGATATGGATAAGTACACAATATAAATATAGACAATAACTAGGAATAATTCATAGAGTATTGTTAGTAATGAAATAATCAAAGAAGGTGTTACCTGTATAAAATATTATAATTAATACAGAACCTACCTAGGGACGCAACCCGAGTTAATCTTTATTTTATTATAATTTTAAACATAAAGAAGGTTATATATATATATATATATATATATATATATATATATATATATATATATATATGCCGATACCTGTATAATCAATTAATTAAACGGTCGGCCTCAAAATAGGCAGGTATCGTTTACAAGCAAACGATACCCTTTGTTTTCTTTTTATATAGGATTATATAACCTTTTCCTTTGTACAGTTTAATTGAAGATCCTTATTTAGTATCTTTATTTATATTGAAAGAAAATAATTAGTTTTAGCAAGATTTTTTGATAAAAAATATAAATATTATAGAAATGTGTAAGTAAGCGCTGTCTGTCTGTTTGTTACTTTTTCAAGTTTCACCGCTGAACAGATAATGATGAAATTGCAAGGGCTGCTAGCATTATGGAAACGACAGACAAACCCAGATTATATTTGAATCCCCACTTCGCTTACTATGGGAGCGGAGGGCAGAAAAAAGTTATAATATATAAAATGTTGGTATTCAAGAAGGGCTACTTCTTTAACTCTTTACATCAGGTCGTTGTTGTGGGATATTATAAAAAGTAAATTAACTCTTTTGTCACTGAACGTATCGCATTTAAAATATTACCTTTATTAAACACTAGCGACTCATCCTCGCTTCGTTCGGGTTCGTCTCTACGTACGTTTTAACGGTTAGTATGGAATAGATAGACTATATATTATAGTACATACATATATGGGTATAATTCAGTTTCATAACTCTTACTTGAGAAATAATTGATTCTTCGTACAAAATTTCATTCAACTTTTCACCCCCTTAACGAATAATTTTCGGGATAAAAATTATCCTACGTCCTTCCTAGGATCTGAAATTATCTTCATTGCAAATTTAATCGAAATCGGTTCAGTAGTTAGAGATTAATTCCTACAAACAAACTCACAAACTTACAAACTTTACCTCTTTATAATATTAGTATAGATGAGGGACATATATACATTGAGCTATTTTTTAAGCCTCGATAATAATTTCGCCATAATTTACCTAGTTTAGGTATTTAATTCTTTTCCTTTATAACAAAATCCTTTTTATTATTTAAAAAACGGTCTGAAATTATAATTTTAAATGAACATGCTACTTTGATATTCTCTTAGCTAACAAAATGAAACAAAGCTAACTTGCTCTAAAGTTACAAATGAGTTCCGCTCTGACACTCCAAACGTTTAACTCTGTTACACAACTCTAAACAAAAGAAATAATAATTAATTAAAGTAAATTGAGACGTACAGTTTTTCTTGTTATATTTCATACATAGTTATATATTAAAGTTATTTTTTTTATTTCATGTATAATGTTTCTAGCTTAACTGAGGGAAATACGCAATACGAATAATAAATACGAATGTATGATTTCCACCTTATATAGAAGCTCAGGAACTGGATGTTAAAGGTATAAATCTCGGCCAATCGAATTCAAATTTTTGCAATATTTATAAAAATAATTATAGATGAAGCTCTTATTAGATCCCAAATAATCTTAAAATTGTTTGTTTTAACGCCTAACATACAACTCTTCTTGTACCAAATTTAATTTGTAATTCACGTTATTGCATCTACTAAGTAGGTATCTACTATAACAAAACGTATGTATACTACCTACTATAATAAACGTATGTTGGTAAAAATAAAATCAATGTTTAGTCTTAAAACTCATAACATAAAATAAAGTGACAATTTGTATAAGTGTTAAATATAATTTATATGTACGTGAAGCAAAAACTTTGTACCACTTTTTACGAAATTGCGCGGACGGAGGAGTATAAAATTTCCCACACTTATAGTTTATATAGAGAAGGAGTGCAGAATGCTAATATTTTTTTTTAAATTATGCATAAAAAATACATTAAATCAATAAAGAAAACATTACACATACCACCATGTATTTGACACATACCACCATGTATTTGACACACACACGCATATATACTCTTTTGTTTATTGTTAAAATCTGTGGTTAAATTGAGCATAGATTAATATGGTAATATACGCAAGACAATAAATATATAGGTAAAATAAATTATGGTTGATTTTCAACCACGCGGCGATCACTAGTTTGTTTAAAATACTTTTCAACGTCTTAAAAAGATTTGATGAGTATAAAACAAAATCGATAAAATCGTGTCTTCTTATCGCCGTGAAATTGGCGAGGTAATCTGTACATTACTGGCACTTTTAGAAACTATTAATAGGAAATTTGTATTAAAATCAAAGTATTTTATTATATTTTTCTTACTTCAAGGGTAGGTTTGGTTAACTTTGTTGTGTGAGGCTCTATCATTAGTTAAGTAAATCAGCGATTCGTAGTAGTTCCTTGGTTTGTATGACCTAATTAGGTTCACCTCGACATTTATATGTTATGAAATATTATGCTTTCATCGTAGAATAAGCATAATATTTATTCAACGATCGGCCTTCAATTTCCTGAAGCTACAATTTTTTTTTTCAATGAATTGCCTAATAAATATTCAGATTTATTTGGAAAATAATCCTATCAAAATATTTATTATAGATGATACCGTTATGTAAATACATATTAAAAAAATATTCGAGGAAACATATCACGTTATTAAATTGTGAAAATATTTTATGTAATACCGATTACCTGTGACGCCGCTCAAATTTATATTTCTATTAAGGGATCAGTTAATAGAAATCCATCTACACACTATTATAATGCACTGTTTTTTTTAGATTTAGTCGAATTGAAGTAAAACATAAATTGAAATGTATTAGGTAATATAAGTTTCAGACAACTAGAAGTTGATGCCTCAAACCATTCTCGTATGATTGGTGATTAAATATATTAAATAGATAATAAATATGCCAAAAAATTATATTTAGTTATTTTTAAATGAAATCATTGTTTAAAATACTAATAATATTTACTTATAAATAATACCTGGGCCGACCGAGCTTCGTTCGGCGTTTTGTTATAAAATCATGTTTCATCCAAATCTAAAGCTTATAAGATTTTAACAGTGATATACAAAAACTAAAGATACACAATTAGCATTTCAAAAGTGTCCTGAAAAAGAAGTGCACAATTCAAAATTGAATTACGCTTTTTATATCTCTTTTGTTCATTACTTTTCGATTACGAGCGAAGCGAGTGTGAGTCGCTGGTATTGTATATATGTATAAATTTCAATATGTAGTTAGGCTTATTTCATTGATGTACCTACACAATATCTGTTTGATTTTTTAAAAGTGTAAAGATTCATTATTTAGAATAATAGTCATTTTTTAAGTGTCGAAACCGATTAATTATTATCTAATATATTTAAACGAGCAATTCTTGTATATTTATATCTTTATATCTTTATGTATTTATACCGCCGATCTCGGAAACGGCTCTAACGATTTCGCTGAAATTTGGTATGTGGGGGTTTTCGGGAGCGAAAAATCTATCTAGATTAGTCTCATGTCTGGGAAAACACACGTTTTCGAGTTTTGATGCAGTTTTCTTTTGCATTATTCTACGCAGAATATGCTCGATAATTTCTTACACTCACGCATAAGAATCGTGGTCAAGCGACCAAGGTGCAAGATAATCAAATCAATAGGTGTGTCTGAGATCAAATCTCGATCGGATATAAAGTTTCACTTTTTTTTGTATTAATTCAAGTTTTTAGGTCTTTTTATCTAAAAAAATACGATATAACAAAAAAGAACTCTGAGCGAAGCTCGGTCGCCCAGGTACTTTATTTAATTGAAGAAAACGTATCTACATGTGGCATCAAAGCGAAATAACCCGTGCAATTAATGATCCTATTAGATGCACCGCCACACTTAGCATAGATTGTGATGGAATTATTATATTAATATACGCACTAGCAACTTACCCTCGCTTTGTTCGGGTGCGTCCCTAGGTACGATTTATATAGTTATTGCGACTGTACCTTAGGAGATAGACTTACGCTATTGCGGACTTTTCTGTAGGCCTTTTTAAAGATTGTAGATTGTTTTGATGTATCTCTTAAGGTATAGCCAGCGTTAGCCATGTCAATTTCTGAAGAGGACTCGATAGAACCAACTATCGTATTTTACCGTGGGAATAAAAGATTTTCCTGTAGTAAAAAGTATCCTAAATGTTAAACCGAGTAAAAAGTTATTACTACATAAAATTGTGATTAAAGCCTTCTCATTAAAATGTATAATCAATAAAATCGCTTCACAATAGGCCAAGTTATCGTGTTGGTAGGTATAGATGCACAAAAAAGCATACTTTCGAATTTAAAATATCCTTCTTTTAAAAATCTCTTTATAAAAATAGCGAGCCTTTATAAATTATTTTAGACAACTTCAGTTTTCATCAGCGGACACGCGTCCGAAACAGTTTATCTACATAAAAGCCCCGTCCACGGTAGTGTTCTGTAAAAGTGAGTAATTATTACAAAAATAATAAAATAAAAATGTTGAAATCAATGATAGCTTTAAGGCAAAGCTTTTCGTTTACAGGATGTCTGACGTAGTGGTTATAATAGCTGATTCTATACCGAACGTCATGGGCTTCTGTCCTGCTCCTGACGTACGTCACATACATATATGACGTACGTCATATAATATATATATTAAGGTTTGGTATAGATTACATAAAGGTGAGATATTTTCGTGCAGGAAAAGTATCCTATATGTTGACCCGGATAACCAGCTATCATCATACCAAATTTCATCAAAATCTGTCCGGTGGTTTTGTCGTGATGTGGTCACAGACAGACAGACAAAAATTATTTTTCAAAAATCTTTGCGCGTGCAAATACTATACTATAGGACACTGGTTTTGAAATTAAATGATGTATTAAATACAAAAGTAACTATTGCGTAGTAAATGGAATATAGTATTTACATTTATGAATTTTTAAACAATTTTAATGCTAATGTAAAGTAAATTAAAGGATAAAACAAAATAAACTTGCTATTTGGCTAAGGTTTATGCATTGAAAATTAATTTTATTCACGTTTGTTTGTATTGACTTTGTACTTCATATTTAAACTTTGATGTTTTGGGAAAATATAAGTAGCAAATATTTGATGTTTCAAGAAACAAGTTATCAGTTAAATAAACTATGAACTAGATAAGATAAATAGATTAGTCGATTTATAATTCATTGATTCATTAGCATAAGTGTTCGGCCCTTTTTAACGCCCCATTGCTGGCAACGGGCCTCCCTTCAGTACAAGGGGGATCAGGTTATAGTCCGCCACACTGGCCAAGTGCGTGTTGGACTGCACATGTCTTTCAAAAACTTGCTAGGTTCTCTCAGACATGCAGGTTTCCTCACGATGTTTTCCTTCATCGCAAGACAAGTGGTAATCATGTTGGAAATGATTTGCACATGAAAATATCAGAGCTGCGAGACCCGGGATTCGAACCCGCTTCACTCGGTTTCCAAAGCGAGCGCGTTACCACTGGACTAAATAAGTAGTATTGCGTTATTAAATACATAAATAATGATTTTGTTAATATACATACATATACCCATTGATCATTTATACAAAATATGGCCGATAATATTAAATTTAACATTTCAATTTGGTTTCAAGCATATTGTTGTATCAAAGATACTCGTATGTATAGCGAAGCTAAAATGTAGTTTGTTATACGGGTTTGAGCTTGCTATTAAGTTATCAATATATTGGATACTACGACCGTAAACAGGACATAATACAGATAACCTCATTGTTATATCGAAATTATACAAAATAACATTTATTATATTTTCCCATACAATTTCTAACAATTTTTATATAGGATATATAAAGGCAGGGCGGATTTCGCAAGATATTTTTTTTTTGTATAATTGAAGATTTTATTCATAGATCTTTTCTAAGAAACGTTAGAAATATATATTGAACTCATATTTATACTCTCAGATGTGACCTAAAAACGATATATAGCAGGATTTAGTGATTTCAATTGCTTTGAATATTCTGCAAGAACCTGATCCGAAAGTGGAAAAAACGTTTAATTGAAATGCCAAGTACGTAGGTGGCCAGATATTGCGAGTTTATATTGAAAAAACAATCTGTTTTCAAGATTAAATGTTTACTCCATTTTTTACCAACGTTAAGATCACATGTGTTAAGTGCCAGTTAAATACAGCGTTTTATGATATTTTTAATATCTAGGGATAAATAAGTGTTATCATTTTATGATCAACTAGCGACTCACGTTCGCTTCGCTCGCGTTTGTCCCTAGGTACGTTTTAATTTCTTTGAGCGAAACCCTAATTCTTTTTCTAAAATAAAAGTAGCCTAAGTTACTCCTTATAATATCAGCTATCTGCCAGTGAAGGTCCCGTTAAAATTGATCCAGCCGTTACAGAGATTAGCCGGAACAAACAGACAAACAGACAGACAGACAGACAAACAGACAGACATGCAAAAAAATTTAAAATTGTGTTTTTCTTATGAGAACCGTATATAATTCCATATGTATTTAGTATAAAGCAGTTATTTTGACATTACAAACAGACACTTCAATTTTATTTATCTGTATAGATATATGATGTCTGCCTGACCGATTTCGGCAACAGCGGCCAATTTCACTGACACTACCTGACTGCGCAGGAGATATTATAGTAGACAAGCACTCGCGCAGAAGAACAAGTGCATTTTCTAATCCTTTTCACTCTCGAAGTCCGATGGGACAATATTTGTGACGAGTAAGTGTGAGCTGCTGAGCTGAGTTTCGACTAGAGCGAGTTAAGGCGCTGATTAATATATTATATCCCTTAATCCAAGAATTGAACGCCTGACCTCTATAGAATAATGCCAGTCAATTTTAGCACATTTTCTTTACAAAATTAATAATTAAAAATAACCAAACTTTAACAATTTATACTTCGGATGTTACTGCTAACAGTGGATAAAGTTCTTAATTGAGGTTCCTAGTTCTAACTACACAAATAGGTCATAGCTTAGATGAGTTTTAAACAATCGCACATCGAACGTTTCCTACAAATTGCTCGTAAAAAGTATGTTATGAAAGTTAATTGATTTTTACTTTCGAATTAACTTTCGCACGTGTCGCCGCGCCGCCCTGAAAATGCTGCAATTTAATTATCGTGTATAAAGTGACATGATAAAGTTTCAGTTTAGTAAATGTTTTCAATAAACAAAAAGAGAATATATTTATTTTTTATTAACTTCATCAAATTTTTACTTAAGAGATATATTTAGTATGTACTTAATCTTAGTTCAGGTAGGTACGGGTTCGCCTATCAAGCCCGATGCAAAGCCAAAGAACGCACTGGGTGGCCCACCTCGGTGAGCGGTGTGCTATGCGGGTTGCTCCTGGTACTTTTCTAATACAACTGTGGACCGTGGGAGCAACCCCATGGTTGTTGTGGTCTGCTTCGGCAGGCCTGCCTTCGACGCCCCAATAAGACGCGGGAGGTTCTGTTGGGTTTCAGTGGGTAGTACTGGCTTTTCTAGCCGGTGAGTCCCACATAACCACCGGTATACATACAGGTGGTATGCCTAAATGCATTTCCCAAGATTAAAAAAGTACGGGTTCGCCTAGGAGGTTATTTATTTCTATCGCAAATAATAAGCATAAATATTATATATGACTTATATGACGGATATAAAAAATCGTTTTAAAAGTTAATCAAACACCTATAAAATACTTATGTTTTTTTTTAAATATGTAATGAAAAACTTGACTTTATTATAATTATACAACTATTATCTATAAGTTTGTATTTAAGTGCATGTATATTGTATGTATGTTTGTTTGTTACGTCTTGACTCTTAAATGGTTGAATTACTATAAAAAATTTTAGTAGGTACAAAGATAGACGTAATGTGGAGTAATTATAAATACAAAAGGCACCCATGGACGATCCGAGCGAAGCTAGGGTACGTCGTTAGTTTTATTACAATAATTTTTTGAAATGTCCCTTATAGAGCAGATAAAATACAATACTGGCTTCTATTTCCGGCGATGTTGAGATAATGTGCTAGTTGACAGCTCCCCATGTCGAGCTTTGTGTTAAACAGTCGGAGGAATACGTAAAACTATGCCATACGCGCGCTACCTCTGTATAAAGGAATTATTGAATTGGTTTTGATCTTCAAGTACCTACATACATAAATATTATTGCATAGTTGAGTGTAGAACGCTTTTGCACCAAAATAGCACGTGTGAACTATGCTTAAGAATAGATGTAAAACAGTTGTCAACTTGATTGATGAGAATCAACGATAAGAATAGTTACTTGGTGTTGTTGTGTAGTCGTAAGTGAGAGAATTGAACTTCAGAGGTAAGCGAAGATTGAGAAGAAATACGGAAAGTGAAAAAGTGAAATAAAGTGAAGTGATAGTGTTAGTGAAGTTAGTGGTGGAAAAAGGGTACTCACTGTTCGGACACTGGACTAAGTTAATTCTGTGCCTGTACCACGAGTACCCGTGAACTGTATAAAGTGACATTAATTAAGCTAAAGTAATTAAACATTTATAGTGCAAAGGCCGTACTTTAATTTCCGATGCCAGAACTAAAGCTCGCAACAGTATTAATTCTCTAAATAATACCTATACGATTTTTAATGCTGCTAGCAAGAAATAAAAAACATTGAGTGTAATCTGTGAAAATTACACTTTTATGACAATATCGAAGTAGTTAGTGAATGAGAGTACTGGAAGTCCAATCACACACACTTTACTCCTTTTCTTTTCCTTTACCATTCATCTCAAGCATCACTCACGCTTTACCATTTGAAATGACGTACATATGTATGTACGTAGGCCGTAAGCTTGCTTACCTCCTTTGTGATATTATAATATTACTCTCTTGATTATAACTGAACTTTACTGTGAAAGCTCTAAAAATATATTTTAATTGTGTAACCTGTGCTTGTAAAGCTCGTAAAGGAAAACATAATCTCGCATATCTACGTACAAATATAGTGATGTTTAATATTCACTGTCGTGCTTTGTGCATCACTTCGTCGTTATTTTCAAAGGAAATATTACATATGAACTGTGTACACAGGGCTTCTCTTAATGAAACTCAAGTTACTTTACAAAATATTATATTATATATAAATATTTTCTCTTTTTACAAATAATTGAGGAAAGAGAAAATTTTGTTATGTAAATAACAGTATTATTATCTTGTTTTGCATTTTTATCGTTTTTTTTTAAATTAGAGACTGTACCTACAACACACTTAGTTTACAGTTCTATAGACATAATATTTTTACCTGACTGCGGCGAAGCCCAAGGGTTATGTGTTTGTTCTTTATGTATGTATGTATGTACATAATAGGTCCGATACTATGTTCCTCGTATTTATTAAAGGTTATAATAATTTCGATGATTTATAAGTCGTTAAATGCCTCTTGACACCGCGAGTGTTATATAGACTATATGGATAATTTAAAAAATCAATGTGGCGAATTTCAGACGCCAATTTGTGTCTTGAAATTTTTTTTCTAACTTATCGAATGGGGGTATTAAAATGAAGGCTTTTAAAGGTCATCACAAAACAACGTAGGTACAACTTAATGTTTAATAATAATTTAATTCAACAAAAGTATAAAATCAAACGTTAAATAAATCTACAAATGTATAACTGACCAAAAATAAAAAGCTGTAAAGCAATATACAAATAAAAAACCATGAAAAGTGAACTAAAAAAAGGGAACAAGTTAACGAAGGATAATTAGTAATATGCAATATGCAGTCGGACACCCTAGTCTCTAGCTTACACTTGCTACAAATCTAGCTACGTGTATGTACTCGTTTTTTTTTTATTTTATAATTATTTTTGAAGTAAAATTTCTTTACGCACGCTTGATTTACGGAGTAAGCTGGTGAATGCGTGACGAGAGCATTACGAAAAGCGTGATGGGGCGAGGCGAATGTTTGTTACCATGGTAACAGTTGTTATTGCCTGACAAATGATATGTAATATTATATTCTTTCCTTAAATGATATTATATAAATATATGATTGTAATATGCCTAATATGCGTTATTTTTAGTATCTCACCTATCCTAATTATTTAAAACATAAATTGAATTTCATAAAGAATACCGATAACCTACAGAAGTTTTACTTCTTGCGCGTGTACACATTCATACACGCACTCTTTATAAAGTTCACAGCTTCCAGCGTTCTCGCGTTTATTTTAGTTGGATACTCAAAGTTATATTTATTACTTGAAATATGTGTTAATTAAAAAAAAAAAACATAATAATTATGATCTACTCGCTTACTCAAAAGCTTTTGACAAAAAACATATATCATAATCTGTTTACTATGTACTAGCGTTTTATCCGCAGCTTTGCTCGCTTAGTTTTTTACATTAATATAGGTCCTATGGGTCGAGCTAGATAATTAAATTAATGATCTTCCTCTACAAATGGGCTAAAAATATTTTAAATTTAAATTATAGCTCCAGAGATAAACACGTAGACACAAAGAAAAGAAAACAACAACAACAACAAAAAAACTCTTCAGCTTTACAATATTAGTACCTAATTATTTACTAGAGTTTCAAGACTTAAAACCTATTTTTGAAATACACGTAAATGTTTGACATAAAGGTGACAGAATATTTAGGTACCTATTTTCGTTATTAAAACACAAAAACGTTCTACTCGACTCTATTCACCTGTGTTTTAGTCGTAGCTTTGTGCGCGTGACTAACATCAAAGAGCTGGCGTCCAACAATATTGAAATCACATTTTATTGTTTACGATAAAAGCTAAAAAGGAAGTTAATATAAAATAAGGCCTTAGTCAGCACGTTTAAATGTAAAATGTCTTGAAAAGGCTGATTTTTTTGAAATAAATTATAGGTACCTACATATATAAATAAAAACAAAGTGAAATCTATACACGATTTTTTTTAAATACAGTAACTCTTACGTATTGTTTACAGAATATAGACCCTAACCATAGTATATGAATTGTTTTCTGTTTGTTTGTATATTTGTTTGCTTTTCACTCAAAAAATACTGGATTGATTTTAACTATATTTTGCGTAGTGATAGTTTATTATTCGGGTTCTTTATTTTCACCACAGATCATATAATATTATAGCTTTCACTAATAAAACGAGCGATAAACGAGAAAAAGTTGTGTATATAATTTGTAAATAATTTGTACAACATGGATGAACTATGTCAATGTTTTGTAAAAAAGTGTTAAAACTGTTATCGTACGCACATAGCTAATGTTGGCTAAACCTTAAGAGATAGATAAAAACAATGTAGTAGAAAATTGTAAATCGAAAAAAGACCTACAAAAAAGTCCACGATGGCGTATGTGTAAAACGTACCCAGGGATGCCCCCGGCTCCCGAGGGAAGCGAGGGTAAGTCGTTTGTATTAAATAAACAGTTTTACCTACTTCTTGTTTTATTGATTCCAACCAGTCCTAATGAGGGGATCATGTTTATTAAACTAAATGTTTATAAAAAACAAATGCGGAGCCGCAGGGAATACCTAGTTTAGAATAAATAAAGGAAATTGATCTCACTTCTCAGTCAAGTCATTTTAATCCTTGAATAATAATGTGAGATGATTGTTAAGAATTCTAAAGGTTCTTTATTCTTGCCGGGTAAATGGACACAACGTCGAAACTTTTAACTCCAATATCTCATTTCCGTTTAATAAGATATAGCTATATTTTATAAAGCGTAAATTATTTACTTGAATATTATAAATAACCGATTAGATTTAAAAGCCTTAATTTAAATTAGCATTTCAAATTCTGCGCATTTTAAATATCGTTCTCTTTATACGTTTTGATCTGTTTCTAGAAAGTTAAAGTGCAGTAGGTACATACGTCTTGATCTCATTTGTATAAATATACTAAATATATTATGAACAAAAACTGAAACCATACCTATGTATGTTTAATTATATAATAAGGAGTATACTAGATAACTTTGAATATATTATTTTTGTTCGACATTGTTAATTTTGATTATAATTAATGACATTGTTTTAATATTAGTTGTATCCTATTATTATACTATTAGATTAGTTCAACAAGAGTAAATTTTATTTGAGTAGGAGACTGCACGAAGTCAACCTTCAAGCTCGTAGACCATTTTGGATTCCAGCACTTCGAGGAGGCAATCGCGAACGAATATTGGAATGGCATAATGAACATTTAGCTTGGAACGATTGCCAATGGTCTAAGATGTCAGATGAATCCCGTCTAGGTCTAGGATGTCAGATGGTCAGATGAATCCCGGTTCAACTTCCATCCAGATTCATGAATAATACGTATTTGGTGAACACCTGGACGTGAGAGCCGTCGCCGAAATCCTCAGGAAGTCCATCCATATTAAGGTGGCATAATCATGGTATGGGCGGGAATACGCTTGGGGGGACAACTGACCTTGTTTGGGTACACGGCAACTTAACTGCTGCAAGATACCAGGATAAGGTGCTGGCACCTGTAGTTCGACCACATCGGCTGCAAATGGGTCAAGATTTTATGCTTATGCATAATAATGCCCGCCCACATAAGGCTGGAGTGGTAACACAGTGGCTGCGTCAACATATTGTGGCGACCCTGGACTGGCCCCCGCAGTCCCCAGATTCAAATTTGATTGAGCATGCGTGGGATATGCTTCAACGATGGGCTTTATGTAATTTTTCTGAAAATCTCATGACTGACATTGAATTTTTCATGCATCTTCCTCGAACCTGAGACCTTATCCCACATGGAGTTATTGATAACCTCATTTTGAACATGAATAATCATTGCAGATGCGTTGTAAATGTTCGAAATCCTTGTACAGATTATTAAAAAAAAAAAAAAATTAATGTTTCATTCAATTTTGTTTCCTTCTTTGAACACACAGTAAGTCTTATTTTAGTACAGTAATAACTTTTGTTTATTTTTACTAAAATAAAATTAAACCACAGAATTTTATTTAATTTCCAGTTAGAGTATAAAATACTGCGCATTTTCATATAAGGAAATTCTTTGTAGTTTCTCTTCAATTCATGAATAACTAAAATATCCCTAGATTGTGTTGATGTGTATATATAAATTAGCGGCGATTTCTCATGAACAATATGTTGATGAAAATAGTCTATGTCACTACTACTTGAATCCACGGTATCGATCGTTGAAAGAACCGTTAAAGGTTTTTAAGCCGTTTAGATATTAGCGAGCACAATCAAACAGACTAACTGATATTTTTTTATTAGTACCGAATTAATTTTAACAATTTCATTATGTCTAAACCTAAAATATATGATTCACTTTTCAGCTAACGTTATTCCAATAACTTTCTCTACGCTAAGCTCTTTTTTAATTTCAGCAGAGTAGAGAAAAAAATGCAAACACTTTTTAGCTGTATATGAAAACGGTAACGTGTTTCGACAGTTTTAATAACATGCAAAATATCAATCTTGTTGTTTGTAAACTGTAACTCTCAAACACTAACGTTGAATTTTTGACGAAATAAAATCCCTAGAAAATATGTTTCAAAGCTTTCCTCTTTAATCTATATAGTAGGTAATATTCATTTTTTCTTGGAAAAATATTTTATTTGCAAACAAAAATATAGTTCATTTTTTATTTACTTATCAAGAAAATATTTAAATGTAGAAAATTAGAAACGTTTATCTTTAGTCTATATACGTATATATAATAAAAGTGTAACGTATATGTGTAAAGTTGTATATGGAAGATATTTGAGAAAAACTATTATTGGGGGTCATTGTTAACGCGATAGAACCCAAAACAATGATTTTCAGAGTTTTCTCTGTTTGTCTGTGCGCGCTAATATCAGAAACGGCTTAACCGATTTGAGTGCGGTTTTCACTAATGTATTGTGGTAAGCTTCACTTAACATTTAGGATTGTTTTATTTCAATCGGTTCATAAATTAAAAGTTATGTCAATAGAGAAGTTGCATTTATTTATTTTTCACTTTATATACAAATGAAAGAATAATACATTTAAAATATATTTAAATATTTCTTTTGTTATTAAAAATTCACTTTTTTTAGTAATTCTTAATAAAAAAATTGTTAAATTTTTGAACCAAATAAAGCGACTTGTGATTGGTTGTGACGTCATTATATCCGTTGAGGCTGTGAGCCAATCGCAATCAGTATGATGATACTTTTGTATTTTCTATATTCGAATCACTATGTGTTATAACAAAATAGTCAAACGTCAATTAAATAGTTAAACGTCAAATGTAACCTGTATTATGCAATGACAACTTTTTTGATTTTGACAACGTAAACGTCTTTTATCATTTCGCCATGTGGTGGCGTTACTAAAGCGATATAATCGACGTCACTGGCGTTTGAATTTACATTAAAAAGAAAATCACTTTTAACTGTAAAACTACATGAAAAATCAATTATTGTTAACATTTTTTTTTTCTTAACAATTTTCAGTAAGAAACGTCGGGAACTAAAAATCTAAATAAATACGCGAAATAATCCGAAAAAAAAGTGTTATTTTATTTTAATTTTCAGTAAGCTTTAAAAAAAAATTAAAAACATGCAACTTCTTTATTTAAAGGATCACCTAGGGACGAACCCAATCTTAGCGAGGGTGAATCGCTAGTACATAATATGCATTTATGTATTAAAGGGAAATGTTGAGAAATATAAAAATTTCTTAGAGGACGTAACATATCATCATATCTACCTCTGCCTATCACAAGAGGGCTGGCTCGTTCTGCACCCAACGACACGGTATTGCGATTTAGCGAGGGAATGCAGCTAGCATTCTTGCTACAATTCCATGCAGACATAACCTGTATAATATTTGTATGTGTACATAATTTTTAAGTACAGTTTTCGTATCATTGGTTTTTATTGTGTAAATACACTTTTTCGCATTAAGGCATATTTTACTCTACTGAGACTAGCTTCGTTTAGACACAAGAAGGTCTATGTAATTAGCTACGTTCAATGAATATATAATAAATCCATTCACGAGGATCATTTGACGCATAAAGATTAAAAATATATAAATATATAGTAAGTACGAGTATATATGACTCATATTACTAATGTCCCATAAGCTCTATTGCCACGAGAATGAAGCATAAACTAATAAGTTATTTTTTTAATTTATAATATCAAGAACTATAAATATTATTCAACTAATATGAGCTTTTTTTGCAGAACACCTGTATTCTGTAAACTGTTATTATTCGCGGTCGATGATCGGGAATATATTCACATATTTAATTGAATCGTCATACGAGTAGCGTCATTGGTCTAAAATCGTCTAAGGAACGAAGAGCATAAACCCTTTTGCTGATCTTATTATATTATATCATATCGTCTTACGATAAGTCTTGAAATCCTCCCAATCCATAGTGTAAGCAATATGTATAGCCTGAAGCTATTATTGGAAAAACTTAATATTTATAATATTTCCAGACCAAATGATAAAAAATTATATTAGTTATATGACTTTCAATATAATATGCTTACTGGAACTTTCTGAAACTTACACTTTCTAAAAGTTAGTCTCTACTACTAGATCAAAGCAAGTGTCTTAGTTTTAAAAGGAATTAATACATAAGGCAAGAAATTCATCGCATCTTATTACTTACTTTAATTACTATATATTTTTATATAAATATGAGTTATTTAATATTAAAATACTATAATATAAAACCTCATTGTTTATGAATAGTTGCTTTAAATAATCCATTCGAAAAGCTCAGCCCTGCAAGCTTTATGCTATTTCCTTTATGAAAGTGGATGTAGCGTCGCAGCGGAAAGAGAATAAATAAAACACAGCTTTCCGTACCTATCAATCTCAGGAGCGACGCGTATTGTGGCAAAACTTTCACTGAAGAAATAGAATTTCAGTTATTCAAAATGATAAAGGAATTTTAAAATTTTTCATATAAATGCAAATAATATATTTTATTTAAATAATAATAGAATTTATTTGTTCATTTATCTGGTTTATCAACAGTTATAAAAGCTAATAAAACACCTATCTTTTGGATGAAATTTATAAATTTTAGAATATCAATACAAATATATTATAATGAGTATGAAATATTATGCAGTGGTAGCCCAGTGGTAACGCGCTCGCTTGGAAAACCGAGTGAAGCGGGTTCAAATCCCCGGTCTCGCACCTCTGATATTTTCATGTGCGAAACATTTCTATCATGATTACCGCTTTGCTTCCTTCACCGTAAGGTGAAGGAAAACATCGTGAGTAAACCTGCATGTCTGAGAGAACCTAGCAAGTTTTCGAAAGACATGTGAAGTCCGCCAATCAGCACTTGGCCAGCGTGGTGGACTATCGCCTGATTCCCTCGTATTAAAGGGAGGCCCGTGCCCAGCAGTGGGACGTTAAAAAAAAAGGACTGAATACATACAATACATATATACATGAAATCTAAAAGGTTATTAAATGATACATTTTATAGATTTTCTATTAAATATGTTGATACAAACTCGATCGCATTGTTGTATCCAGGACAGATTGCCTGTGCGCGCTACTGGCTAGAATAATGGACTCGCGGCTCACTGACCGTGTAAGGATAGGGTTTTCAGAAAATGGCATACGCGCTTTATTAAGTTATATAAAATATGCTATATACTAAACTTAATGTTCATTGTATAATATGTTTATGCTACATATTTTAGACAAGCGACTTACTCTCACTTCGCTTGGATTTGTCCCTAGGTGATTCTTTAAACTGATGTATTTTTTTTATTTATTAACCGATTGAAATAAAACAATACTAAATATTAATTGAAGCTTACCACAATATATTAGTGAAGACCACATCCAAATCGGTTAAGCCGTTTCTGAGATTAGCGCGCACAAACGCAAAGACAAACAGACAAGAAATAAAGACCCCCAATAATATTTTTCTCAAATATCTTCCATTTACAGACAGCGACCAGTTACAATTTTATTATATGTATACATTATATCAATCTAAAATAGTAACAAGATCAAAGTCGCACAAAAATCTATTGTTATTATTATATATGTTGTTTTTAATATTTAGCACAAGAAATAGGAGCCATGTTTGTTTATTTGTGATTTTATTTATTCAAAGGTTTAGTGGTAAAGCGAAACACACACGCTTTAGATTTTCAACTTTGAATATAAGCATTAATTATAACTATATTAAAACAAAGGAAATGAAACGAGAAAGTGTGCAGTATTTGCTAAAGTCGAAAATTGTAACAATATATCAAAGTTTTATTACGAACAAGCTCGTTAAAATTTTGTTTGTTTAAGCGTAGTTAAAGCCACGTTCAAAAAAAATATACATTTTATTTAATTAGGAGCAATAATTAATATAAATAAATGTTTTGTATTTCTTTATATAGTTCTCCCACCTCTGAGGCAAATTCTTTATTTTTATATTATAAGTACTTAACATATAAGAAAATAGAAATAAAATTCCCACAAAATAGCACGACGATATTCTACACTGAGATACTCCTTAAATGTCTTTCAATATATTTCGCAAACCATAAATAGTACCTACAATTTTAATCTGTATTTAAAATATTATATTTTCATTATTAAGATGTGTGTAGATATCGTACTGCTAGCTGGGCACTCTAATTTGTCTTTCTAATTCTAAGGTAGTTTTTATAATGATTAGGGATCAATAAAAACTATGATATTATACTAAATCCTAAACTAGTTTATGCTAGCAATTCGGCTTGTGTAGTACCTACGATGTAAAAATAGTACCTACACGTCTCTCGAGGAAACTCAGTCTTTAACGATAGTAATAATCTATTCATCAAATGATCTATCTAGAAATAGCTAAGTACCAAATCATAGACATTTAAAAATTTACATATAAATAGATAAATATGTTGGGACATTAATAAACACATAAATAAGTAAAAACATCTTTATAAAAATTCAAAATTATACTCTATTATTTATGTAAAATAAGTATGTACATAGGTACTACGTGCTTGTAATATAGTATATAAAATACTTACTACTACATGCTATATATAGAACTAAACATCATTAGGCTTCTTTTTCTAAGTGATGAATTCCATTTGATCAAATCTTACGCAGCTGAGGAAGATAAATTCGTAATTGTATTACGTTCGCACGTCGTAAAAAACGAGGCTTACATGAATCCTGTATTATCTCTTTTGACACCCTTCTAAAGTGTCAGCCCTATTAAAGTAATTTAGGGCTCGGATTTATCGGGAAATTAATTTATACTTATTGAGCGCGTATACGAGTATAACGATTTTTAATGGAAAAGGGTTTTGTGGAAAAAATCTGTATTTTATAGTGTATTTAGTTTTATTTAAAAGAGTAATCCCTAAAAGCACTTTGTTTTTCAATTTATGTTTAAAGTTAATTTAAGTATACTAAAATGTTTTTTAAAAACAGAAAATTACTTGCTTACTGTGATTTCAAAAGTCTACGACTGCATAATGAATTTAATGAATATCTTAAGCTTATTACTTATAAATTCAATTCAGAAGTTAATCTTTTATATCAATGATCAACAAAACAAAAAATTGGTAATATTTTTTTAATTAATTCATTAATATGTTCCCTTCAACGTGCGTTCACCATGTCGTGGTGGGGAGGCTCATTAGCGTACGGCAGTTCAGAAGGGCGCGAAGTCAAGAAACGCACAGGGAGGTGGCCCACCTCGGTGGACGGTGTACCATGCGGGTTGTTCCTGGTACTTCTCTGACAGCAGAGTGGACTGTTTGAACAACCCATGGTTGTTGTGGTCTGCTTCGGCAGATCTGACGTCGGGGCATCGTGGTTGAGTACGTATGCGATCCTGCGACGACCATTAAGACGGGGGAGGTTTTGTTGGGTTTTAGTGGGTAGTACTGGCTTTTCTATCCGGTGAGTTCCAGATAAACACCTCTATGTACACAGGTGGTACGCGTAAATGCATTTCCCAACATAAAAAATATACAAATATGTATATTATATTGAATGTTTTATCCCTAGTTATGACACAATTTTAGAAAAATTGAAATAATATAATTATTTATAACTTAATAGTATAAGATTAAAACGATAGAATTGTTCAAAATAATAATAAGAATAATATTCAATTGATTGATTTATAGATAGTGTCATTAAAAAGTAATGTTCAAAGAAAGTAGTTATAATTAAGAAACCTGAAATTATACAGGATACTACTGATAAGTGTGTTGGACGATGATAAAGTGTATATAAATACATATGAAGAAAAAGCTGCTTCTTTACTTACTTGCCTCGCATAAACATATATATATATATGGGGTATTCAGTTGGTAACCACTTGTAGCGCGCTCGCTTGGAAAGTCAAGTGAAGCGGGTTCAAATCCGGGTGTCGCACACCTGAGATTTTCATGTGCAAACAATTTCCAACATGATTACCACTTGTCAATACGGTGAAAGAAAACATCTTAAGGAAGAAAAGAAACCATGAAATGAGTTTTTAAAGGCGTGAGAAAATCGCAAATATTGGCCATTATAGCCATTATAGTGGTCTACGGTCTAATCACCTATTATTGACGGCAGACCCATGCCCAGCTGTGGGATGTTAAAATGGTCTGTTTTTTTTTTATTAATAGACTTGGTTATTATATTCAGGTATACAGCGGATCTTTTTTTTTAGCTTAGGTACCTACTCTACTTTTGATTCATATAGGTAGGTACATCAAATGGTTTACGTAGATTAATTATATTTTAAAAACTTTCATAGGAATTTTTTAATTTATTTTAAATACAACAATTAATATAATAAATAAACTTTAAATTATAAACGCGAATATGCAAAATAAGTCTACAATTTTTTTACGAAAATTTAAAGAACACTTTTTAGCCTTAGAAATGTAGATATAGCACAATAATTTATTTAACAAAACATCATGCCACGTATTAAATTACCGTCAATAAAATTAACATACAAAATCATTAATATACTTCGCCTGTTTCCTGTTCGTTCAATGGTGAAATAGCAATAATTGCTTATTTAAATAGTAATCATGAACATTGTTTGCAAGCAATGCGCTATTAATTACTTAATTAACGTTTAATAAATACGAAAGGTATTTTTTACACGTTTGAAAATTAATTATTTATTCAGTTAAGTTTAACTTTAAAATTATTTGCACGCGTTTTTTTTTTATTTCGTATTTTTTTTTTAAATAAAACACTGTAACTTACTACCTTCACTTAAAAAAAAATACTACCAATCACTGAGAACAAACTCGTGATCGGAAGCTCAAACGTCAAAGTTCCCGCGTCTCAGTCCCGTGGGAGGACGGCGATTCACCGTATCGTCGGGTCGCGACTGCTCGTAAATCCTACGGCTCCTGTCCTCCCTCCCGCGTCGCTGAGGCAACGGCATTGAGCTATACAGCCTTTAGAATATGGAATGTGATTTTGTTCACGTATGTTTAATTGGAGACAAATTAGTTTTGACGCTTTGTAGAGATCGCTTTAATATGTCATTTTAGTTCAAAGATTAATACTAAAACTCATTAAACATTTCTATACATATGATAAAACTGTAGAGGTCGAATGTCTGTACATAGAAAAACAATGCTAAAAACCGAGTCAGGATGATGTAAGAAGAGAAATAGAACAAATCCAGATTTTTTTCAAATTTTTTGTTTCTCTGTCTGTTTGTCTGTTTGTACGGGCTAATCTCCGGAATTGTTGGAACGATTTGAATAAAATTTTGCATGGTGATACCTTATATCCCCCGTCAATATCTTAGATACTTTTCATCCCCAAAAATTTAAAGAGTTCCCGTGGGATAGTTAAAAAACTATAGTAACTTACACAGCTCAGCTTATACTATTAATTGGATTTTAATGAAACTTTACAATAATATAGTTCATACATCAGAATAAAAAATAGGCTACTTTTTATCCTGGAAAAATGTACGGTTCCCGTGGGATAAATTTGTTTTTGTTCGTCTAGAGGCGAACCCGAGCAAAGCGAGAGTGAGCCGCTCGTAATGAAATATTGACAATGAAGGTTTTTTATATTTATAGACAAGTCTACAATAATTAGAAATTTCTTTTGAAAGTTTATTAATATTTTGCTCAAAAAGTCGATAGTTATTAAGTTCTCAGGTATACAAATCACTCAATTATTTAAATTTTTAGGGCGAATAAATTTAAATCAAATCTATCTTTGATAAATATGCTTAAATAACACGATTCGGTGAACAAACTTCGACTAAATTGGATTGAGCGGGTGTAACAGACCTCTAGACCAAATCGGGTAATTGAAATAGAATTGGTCTTAGAGTAGAACGGTTAGGGGCCTTCAAGTCCTTTTGGCAATCTGTAAGTAAAACATGACAAGACGTCTGTTTGGGAATGTTACGGAATATATTGAGTCGTATCTATATTTTTAAACGATTTCCATAAATAGGAAATTATGACTGGTACTTTTATAGCCATTTATTAGCTTTTGATTTTTCTAATTTATATTCTTTCAGTCATTTACATTTACGAATGAATAGGATGAAGGAGTCTAGGACAACTAAAAAGGATATGAGATGAAGTACGAAGGTATAGACGACGGTTAAGGCTACATTCGCACAGGGATCCCTGACCCTGATCATCGCTAGGTGAGCAGGTGTACATGCATACCCAAGATGCAAATGATAAATAGTGGTTACGATTCTACATTTTGCAAATTGTGAGATATGTATTGTATTCAGCCCTTTTTGACATCCCACTTCTGGGCAGGGGCCATACGCCGGCCAAGTGCGGGTTGGCGGACTGCACATATGTTTCGAAAACTTGCTACATTCTCTCAGACATGCATCTCACGTAAGGCTCTTTAAGGCAAGTGGTAATCATGCTAGAAATAATTCGCACATGAAAATATCAGAGGTGCGGGATTTTAATCCGCTTCACTCGATTTTCTAAACGAGCGCGTTACCAATGGGCTACCACTGAGATATGTATGAACACACAAATAATAATTTAACATACTCGTAGGTTAACTTGAAATTAAGGTTAAGCCTTCAAAAGGAATTTTGAACGAAGGAGTTTGAATTTTATAAAAGTTACAAACAGACAGAGCTTAAAAAGTTAAAAAATAGAAGGACTAATTTACGATGAAGTTATCTATACTAATATTATAAAGCTGAAGAGTTTGTTTGTTTGGTTGAACGCGCTAATCTCAGGAACTCCTAATCCGATTTAAAAAAATGTTTTTGCATTAGATAGCCTGTTAACAGAGGAAGGCTTTAGGCTATATATCATCCCGGAAAATTTACGGTTCCCGTGGAATAGATTTTTTTGTCTAGGGACGAACTCGAAGCGAAGCGAGGGTGAGTTGCTAGTGATCTGATATAAAAAAATGTTTGTACATCTTCTAATATATAAAATTCTCGTAATAATATAAAAATAATGAGTGAGATAATGAGAGAGTAGGTTTATCTCAGATTACTCACTGCTAGAAAATACACTGAACAAGACATCCTTGCCCTTTAATCAGCGCGAAATATATACCTTGACTGCCAATGTAATTATTGAGCCCCTAGTGATATTAGATGATTGGGGTTTCAAGCATATCTGTATGCGGCTGCTACTTTGTAATAACCATGTTCCTAATAGTATTATTTCGAAAGTGTTCTTCAAATGGAAAACAAAATTAATTTAAATATTTCTTTTTATTTTTAGAACAGTCGACAAGTGATATTAATATACTTAGATACATTTGCCTAGAATTTTGTGTGCCTAAATTAGTTACCCAGTATGGATACTAAAATTTACATATAATATTTAAATAAATACACTTTTTTGTATTATTATTTAGTAATTTGATTTTATTTACTACTCAAGCTTTGTAAAATAAGTTGAGTAGAGTTCCGGGTAACTTTGTAACTTAATTTAGCTTTCCTTTGCCATGTAAATTTTTCAATATTCTAGTAAAAATCGGTTTTGCAAACTGTTATATAGCTAGGTCTTTGTTCTGTTTAAATCTTAATCTTAAACTGAAGACATATAACTGGAAACTACAGGATTGATTCCTGTATATTTTTGTATTTGCATGATTATAATATGATAAAGATTTGGTCAAGCCTAACATGCCAGGAATCCACGATGTAGAGTCTTGCACTCCACGAAGACCAGAGAAAAAAGAAAGAGCTTACATATGCTTTTCGTCTACTGCACATCGTTAAATATATTGTAAGATAGAATGTATAGGTATTTATTATGCAGTACCTGGCCGACTGAACTTCGTTCGGAGTTCTTTTTTGTTAAATCATATTTTTAGATCAAAAAATCTAAACTTGAATAAATACAAAAAAAAAAAACAAAAGTAAAAACTTTGTATCAGACCGGGATTCGAACCCGTACACCTGTGATCTTGCACTTCGGCCGCTTGACCACGATGCTTAAGTCGAAGCGTATGAAATAAATCGACCATAATTTGCGTGGAATAATACGAAAGAAAACCACAGAAAAACTCGAAAACACGCGTTTTCCTAGACATAAGACTAATCTAGATCGATTTTTCGCCCCCAAAAACCTCCACGTGCCAAATATCAGTGAAATCGTTAGAGTCGTTTCTAAGATCGCCGGTATAAGTAAATAAATAAATATACAAGACTTGCTCGTTTAATTATAGTAGACATATAATACTCGTATTATAAGAAAATTGTAATAGGATCGATGTTCCACATTAAATATTCTCTAAAATACTTTTATAGACGATTTTTTTTTATTTTTACTTATTTGCCGGTATATTTTACGAGCATCACTTAAAAATGAGTAAATTTTTTTTTTTTTTTAATATATATTTTTTATATATTGTGTTGTAAATAAATTATATTGTGCAAATTTATTACGAAATATGTACTAGTTAATCGTAAATGTTTATCGTAACATCAATTTACTTAAAAATATTTTTTTTGTAATTTTTGGCATAATTGCTAGAAATAAAAATAAAGTACATAACTAAATCTTTTTTTTACGCTCTTATACTAAGCGGGTAGGTATTGTATTTAATGGTTGCAAATCAAATAAGAATAAACGCGCAGACGAAGAATTGAGATCTATATATCTGTATGCGGTTTACTACAGTTTTTTGTTTGAATATTTGACGACGCGTTTGGCTCAGTTTGTAGTGACACTACTTGCTGTGCCAGCAGTTGCGGGTTCTAGTCTCGCTGGGGACATTCATTTGTGTCACGAGCACGAATGTTTGTACTCGAGTCATGGGTGTTTTCATTTATAATATGTACGTATTTGAAGTTATATATGTGTAGTGTATCAACTATCTGGAATCCATAACACAGGCCTCGTAGCTTACCATGGAACTAGACGGTGCTGTGTGTTAATGTCCTAACATATGTAATATTATTGTGGAAGATTATGGGATATCTAACATCATACTAAAGTACGAGCGAGCCTTACTATGGTCAATCATTACTTTGTTATAAAAATAGTATATATAAAATATTAATAATACTAACGACTTACCCTCACTTCGGTCGGGTGCGTCGTACGTTTTATTTTTTTTGAGCGGAACCATAATTATCTTTCTTCTTCTTTTCATCAGCTATCTGCCAGTGAAAATTCCGTCAAAATCAGTCCAGCCGATTCGAAGATAAGCCGAAACAAACACAGAAAGACAGACAAAAATTTAAATAAAATGTATTTTTCTTATAAGTACCGTATATAATTTCATACGCATTTAGTAAAAAGATGTTATTTTGTCATTACAAACAGACACTTCAATTTAATTTATCTGTATAGAATAGAATTACTCACGAATTGAAGTAATATTTAAAGACATGTAAATATGTATATGTATATGTAAAAATAGAATCTTCTAAAGAAATAATATTACCAGATTATAATGTAATAACCTAATCCTATTGAGTTAGAAAAGTATATGCGACTATTTACCGATAATGGAAAAAGGACGTTTTCGTCTTCAAGATTAATCTTCAAGAGAAAAAGAAAACAAAGAAGAATACATGGTATTATGTACTCTTGTAACTCTAGTTACTGTGTGTGGCTCTGCCTGTGACTGAGAGTGTATATTTTAATTTAGGCGACGAAGATGAAAACCCATATCTTATTTTAGATTATTATCTGTTTATCCAAAATATTCGTAATCTTCCCGGCATTCTTGAAAATGACAGAGATCATAGGTGCTGGCTATTTAATAGGTACTATACTGTACCTATTTCATATAAAGAAATTCGACTTGTCGCAGTTAATATACATAGAAAAATACATTTAAAGTATAAATAAACGAATGACACAAATATAAATGCCATATTCAATGTTAAATTCTTTTTATAGTTGCGTAATAATCCGTACGACAGAATTTTCTAACTTTTAGTAAGCACAGTTATTAAGCTGTATATACATAACTGTCGCGCTAACCCTTTGACAGGCACTCATGCAGAACTCAAAGCAAAGTTTAAATTGTTATTATTATTATTTAATTCACATAAAATATGAAATTCACTTATTATAATATATAAAGATAGTTTTCTTAATCATACAACAATAATTAATTTTAATTCGCGACAGTTTTAGTAATGGCATATTTTTTACACGTATATCTATAAATTATATTATAAAATACATAGTGGATTGTAAATATACTGTATACATTCTTAGTTACTTACCGTGAACCCGATTCCAACAGTGGCTGAAAAGTTGCCTGCTTGAAATTTGCCTGTTTCAAATTGCACCAGAAGTGAGGTCTTTCCCACTCCACTATCGCCTAGTAAGATCGTCTAGAAGACAAGAAAATTGTCATTAAAATAATTACACACACATATATATATATATATATATATATAATGTCTACAATAAAGAAATGTTTGTTTATAATATTTTAGTTTAACTGTAACTTAAATGCCACAAAATAATAAAATGATCCGAAAATTATTATTGTTGATAAAATAATAGAACCGAAAACAATATTTTAATAAATTATCAAAAGACTTTATATAAATGATTGTGAAGAGATAGAGCCTGTTATTATTTTACTTTAGAAGATACTTAATTTTGTAAAATTATAATAATTAGTAGAGTTTTGATGATTCAGCATAACTTTTCTTAACTTTTGTTCAAACAACTTGTAGGAGTTTCAACATCGAAAATATTTGAACAGAACTACTTTAATTGAAAATACATACTTTTATTACTTACTTTTTATTTAATTAGCAAATTACAAAGTGATTTGCTCTGATTATAAAATAAATAAAAAAACGGTCAAGAAGGGTTCCGCACCACAATCTTTTTTTTTTATTTGAAGGGCAGCCTTTTTGAAATTCACCATCTTGGTTTTTTTATTATTTGTTATTATAACGGCAATAGAAATACACACTGTGTGAAAATTTCAACTCTTTACCTATTATGGTTCATGAGACACATACATCTTTATGACAATCAGCCGGAGGGACGGACAGCGGAGGTTTAGTAATAGGGTTCCGTTAGCACCCTTCGAGTACGGAACCCTAAAAAAGATTATTACTCTTACCATGAAAATTACTACAAAATTAATTATCCCAACCTTATATACCTATAACTTACGTTCAAAGCAACCTTACTAACGTAATAAATAATGTTAGTCGCTCCCTTTTATCCTTCTTCGGTATAGCCATAAGAAGGATAATGTACATACATGTATAATGTGTCTGTTATAGGGATATCGAAGAAAGAAACATGTTGTTCCGACCCCATGTAGCATTAGATAAGGACGAATAGGAGATTATTATACTAAGTTATCAAGATATTAATGGAATATTTAATAATAGGCTTATACCTTATGTATTGGTATGTCTTCATCGACAGCTGTACGGACAGGTGATTCTGGCCGGTAGTCTCTATAGCCTGTAGGAGAGGGAGTGCTTCGTTGTGCTGTGTTGGAAACACGCAGAGTATCATCTTCAAACACGTCGTCGCTCATACTATCGTCTGTTCCCACGTGCTGTAAAATAAATGTTTTTAAAAACGCTCAGGCATTGTCTATTACGTTGGAGATCATAGGTTCGAATGTTTATGTTCAGTATCGAGGCTATGTCGTGATTTTGTTTTTTGTTTTTTCACTTTCGAATTCATATTTCCAAATTGGTAATATTCAATAGGAAACATACATACTTATACGTTTACATATTACGAGTATTACACGTATATGTAATGTACATTTGACGTATTAGGATAAAAAGTAGGTAGGTATATGTAAAAAAAAAACAAGTCTATTCGTTGTATTTATAACATACCTATGTATTTTAATTTATATAATATTTGTATTAAAAATATTTATGATGATTACAATGACACAATGATTAATTACGGAAATAATTAAGTATTTTATTTTAGAACAGAATTAATGTAATATCTACTGAAGGTATATTATCAGGATAAACATCAAATTACAGACAGTTTTACAAATTAAAAGAGATAATAAGCTGCTTAAAACGAGAATTGTTATTTATACCGTTCGTTTTACATAATCTCTTTAGAACTTTATATTTTTGAAGCATGTCGCAATTTTTTAAGGAGCTTTTGTCTAGATAATTATGTGAAGGGTATTTTTTTTCTTTGAACATAAGAATATTTAAATAAAACATTAAAAACATAAAATATTTTAACGAGAAAGAGAGATGAGAATTGTTTGTACGTATAATGTTCTTGGCTAACAATTGTAGAGTACAGTAAACAAATTAATTTTCTCATCATTATTTTCTTTCATTTTAGATTTAAAATTCTATTGCGGCTCATTCCTAGGTCACTAGATGCCTAACAATAACCTGTTATCCATTATCCATCTGTGTACGAAACAGCGTGAAGGATTAACTTACCTATGCAAATATCCAAACTTTCAAATCTATATAAACAAATATATTTAACTAAATGCATATAAAAGTACCTATAAACGGTACTTATGTATAAGGAAAATCAATTTTTAAAATTCAACGATGCTTATCCACATATTATGTGTATAAAAATCGATGTGTGCAAGTATATTCCCTATGGACTCTAAGACGGTTTAAGCGATTTTGATGAAATTTTTAGGCAATCTTTAGATTAGCTCAGTGGGGGATCCTGTGAAGTTTGGTAGCGACAGGAAGTTGTAACGCGGGCGAAGTTAGGGATACTGCTAAATGCTAATTTATAATATTAGTCCGATTATTTCGCTCCTAAACGTTCATAGCTTGATGTTAGATCGCCTAGGTTATTAATATTAGCCGTAAGTACAAACGGTGGCCGTAGGCAATAGCTTACAGATAAATCTTTATTATCTATACTAATATTATAAATGTGAAGTTTGTGAGTATGGATGGATTGATATTTGTTACTCTTTCACGCCAGAACGGCAGAACGGATCTGGATGAAATTTGGCACAGAGATATATAATACATAGGCTACTTTTTATCCCGGAAAAATGTACAGTTCCCGTGGGAAAGGTTTGTTTTTTTTTCCTAGAGGCGAACCCGAGCAAAGCGAGGGTGAGCCGCTAGTATTTACATAAGACTAAGTAAATACATAAGACTAAGTAAATACATAGCATCTTCTTACCTAATATGTGAATGAACTCACAATGCAAACACAATATTCAACCGTGTGTAAATTTTGGCTGTATGTCATTGTTCTTGTTTGCTTCTGCGCCAAATAGATTAAATGATAATAGACTTTGACACAATCAAACGGATTATCATGTCTATGTTTGAACGTATAATCCTGAGGTTGATGCGAGCGATATGTTTGACATGGATATGATTATAATTATATTTACACGAACAATAATATGCACATTCTAATTAACGTTAAAGAAGAGATTTGACGTTGATTTTTTTTTATATTTGACTAATGAGAAGCGTCTATAGGTGCGTTTTGCATTTATAAATATATGAAATAATCTTGAAAAATAATAAAATTTGGGGGTTACTCGCAAGCTTTCCTTTGTTAACAACTACGGTCACAGTTTAGTCTTTTGTACTTCTAAATAGCGTCTACGGATTAACACATTCCATCTAACAAATACTACTTACGATCTCAGAAATTATATGTTAATATTAACGTTTTGTATAGATTTCTCAGAGACGAGATATTTTCCCGCAGTAAAAGATATCCTATATGTTGACCCGGATAACCAGCTATCATCATACCAAATTTCATCAAAATCTGTATAGTGGGTTTCTCGTGATGTGTTCACAGACAGATAGATACACAGACAGACAGACAAAAAGTCTAAAAACTGTAAATTCGGCTTCTGTGTCGATAATAATGACTATTTCAAAAAGATTTTCCAAAAAAATGTATTTAATGTACAGATTCGACTCAGTTAGAATTTTATTATATGTATACATTATTTATCATTCTTAACTAAACAAAAACGCCATGCTGCAGGTTACACAACCTTTATATAAATTAATATGCACTATCCCGCGGGAGCTTTTAAAAATCCTCTTATAAACTGTTTTTCAACAGAAGCGATTAAATAATAACATTGTTACTACTAATTAAAATCCATGCAGTATATTCGCATAACAATAATTTCCATAGAATATCTTATATCACATTGAAAGTTAATTTATTATTTGAAACAAAAAGTACACCAAATATTGTCATGGTGACTTAATCGTAAGGATCTCAGTTAATCACAAAATTAATAATAAGTAAAAAATAAGTAATAAAACTGAAAAACTTTTTCATGACCTTTGTGACACGGTATGAAAATACTGTATTTCAAATGTTCTTTCAAAACCTCACACTTCAGGTACTTGAGAAGACAACTGTTATGAATTTCAGTCGGTATAATATATATAGGTAAGTTGTCCGCTACCTCCCGTACTATGAATAGTTTGCTGGCAACTGAGGTCGCGGTTGCGGTAAAGCCAGGCGGTTGATATTTTCCAAACCATAGAATCGAAAATAGTTATGGTTGAGTTAATTTAAACTTTTATTCGGTTTTAAAAGTACTTATTTAAATAGGTACTTAATAATATTAGGTGTATACGTGTCTGGGCAGTGTTAATTAACATTGCTTGTAACGTTGCGAATTAATCAATTTATCCAATATCATCGAAATTGAGCTGCGGTTATTATTTGCTGGAGACGAATATTAAATAGAAGCGGCTCACATTCGCTTCGCTCGGGTTCGTCTCTATGGAAACAAAAACAAACCTATTCCACGGGAACCGTACATTTTTCCGGGATAAAAAGTAGTCTATGTGTTATTGCACACTATAATCTATCTCTGTGCCAAATTTCGTCCAGATCCGTTCAGCCTTTCTGACGTGAAAGAGTAACAAACATACCTCCATAGATCCATACTCACAAACATTCACATTTATAATATTAGTATAGATTACAAAAACGAAATATTTCGATAATTGTATTTTCGCGTAAAAAAGTAATGTCGTACTGTTTGACGACTGCTCTACGCCATTCTCATTCTCAGGTTATTTTACCTTATGTTTTCTTTAGTTAAGTATACAAATATAATATCTTTAGTTAAGTATACAAATATAAATATTAGTAGAGCTTTTATTCATACATGTTATTGACAGTTTAATTAACGCCTTTCATCTACTGCTGACTTTCAATTCTAAATAACATAAATTTTCTGATTAACTACACTAGAATATTTTAAGGATAAGAAATGATTGGTTAAAGTTAAATCTTTTCTAAATGCAACCTTATTATAAATGAAGTACAGTTTATATTAAAATGCATTTGTAGTCTGAGCACCATAAATGTTATGGGAAATCAAAAATTAAAAAAAAAACAATTTTCTAGGTTTAGGCTTATTAAAATAGCAAAAGTTAGGGCAGCTCGTTAGTATAAAAATAAACATTAATTTTTAGTAAGCGTTTCGATGTAGACGTTACCCACAGCTACGGAGCTACCTAAGCTATTATACCCTTTTGAAAGGGTAAAACAAAGATGGATGTTATATGTCTCATTACTCTATCTCTATTATTATTCAGCTCGCTTTCGGCAGTCCCTTAATAAAGGGACTTGCACTAGCACTAGTGCTACCAGATAAAGAGTTTTTTATGGATATTTCATTCAATCAATTTTATTTAGGGCAACTTTTGTTGTTATTTCATACTATCTATTTCCTACGGCTCTGCTCGTGTGATATAATCTAAATCCTTGCCTTTCATCGAAATCAGCTTATCTCAAGAGTAAATATGTAGCAAACAGATAGACAGGGATACTTTTATATTTATAATATTATTATGGAATGAATAATGTGATGTCTTTTTATTTATTTTTAACAAGTGTAAGCAGGGCTGGTGCAAGAGGTTCCGTCAACTATTCAACGTTTTTTAACATCTTGTGTGAAATGAAAGAAAAAAATATTGTTAAAAAGAAAATTGTTAAAAAATATATTATATATTTAGAAATTATTTTATTATTATTGTTTATTATATTTTATTATTTTTTTAGTCAAAAAGTATATTTTTTCTTTCTAGTAATATTTTTATTTTACTACTAAGAAAAAATAAATAAATATAACTAAGTTAAAGTCTGTTTCATCATTGAACGATATATTAATGTGTTTATTTTTGTTATGTTTGAAATGAAAGAAAAAAAAATCGTTAAAAAGAAAATTGTTAAAAAGATATATTATATATTTAGAAATTATTTTATTATTATTGTTTATTATATTTTATTATTTTTTTAGTCAAAAAGTATATTTTTTCTTTCTAGTAATATTTTTATATTACTAGTAAGAAACAATAAATAAATAAAACTAAGTTAAAGTCTGTTTCATCATTGAACGATAAATTAATGTGTTTATTTTTGTTATGTTTAGTGACAAACACTCCGCTCGGGTTCACCTCTAGACAAACAAACACAAATCTATCCCACGGGAACCGTAAATTTTTCCGGGATAAAAAGTAGCCTATTTGTTATTCTATTGTATGAACTGTATTATTGTAAAGTTTCATTAAAATCCAATCACTACTTTTGGTGCACTAAGCTGTATAAGATACTATAGTTTTTTAACTATCCCACGGGAACTTTTTAATTTTCCAGGATAAAAAAGATCTTAAATGTTGACCAGGAATATGAGGTACTACCGTGAAAAATTTCATTTAAATCGGTCTAACAGTTACGGATATTAGCCCCTTCAAACAGACAAGCAGACAGAGAAAAAAGAAATTTGAAAAAAAAATCTGGATTTGTTCTGTTACATCCCCTGGATTTGTTCTGTTTCTCTTCTTACATCCCCATGACTCGGTTTTTAGCAACTTTTTTTCTAGGTACAGACATTCGACCTGTACAGTTTTATTATATGTATAGATATTAATTTCTGATTTTTACTTAGAATTTATTATTTCTTGTAATAATATTATTAATATGCTTTTCTTAGTGTGTGTGTGTGTGTGTTGTTGATGTTAAATAAATAAAGAAATAAATAAAGTTTATTGATATTTTATTGCTTAGTAACTACCACATACAAAGGTATTATAATGTGCTAGTATGGAGTTCGAAACCTAGGACCAACACGCACTTGATTAATTTTATCATGTGTATTGTCCTAATATTTTGTACATAAAACTTGGTATTTATAGTTATGGGGTGAGTTAATGTTCACATCGTCATGGGTGATAGTTTAAATTTACCTAAATCTAATTTTCACCTTTATTTGTATAACAAAAAGATTTAAATTACATAAATAATAATAGAAGGTGGTTCAGCTTGGTATTCTTACTGTGACGTCACGCGTTTGTCACATTAGTTCTACCTTTTATACAGTGTTACAGGATACCTATTAGTTAATATTGACTTGCTTTTTTACGTGTACGAGACTATTTTTACTATGCAGTTTTAAAAGTAGGTAATTTTTAAAATAAAACTATCTTTTCGGATTATATCGTGGTTCGCAACGTCGGGAACCAAAAATCAAAATAAATTCGCGAAATAACCCAAAAAGATAGTTTTATTTAATATGTCAAATATTTGCGTAAATCTAAGAAAGTATTAGGTTTTTTTTTCTAAATAGTACCTAGATATAAATATTAGAATATAATAGAATAGTAATTACACCATTTTGATTTAACACGCACCATCTGAATAGACTGCGTAGTCTCAATTTTGAATAAACTTTAAATCTATACATAGAATAAAATTCTGAGTCGAATATGTACATTAAATATTTTTTTGGAAAATCTTATTGTAATAGTCATTATTATCGGTACAGAGGCCGAATCTATAGTTTTTAGAATTTTTATCTGTTTATATCTGTGAACGCGTCACGAGAAAACTACTGAACAGATTTTGATGAAATATGGTGCAATGATAGCTGGTTATCCGGGTCAACATATAGAATACATTTTACTGCGGGTAAATATTTCATCTCTGAGAAATATATACTAAACGTTAAAACGTAGATCATCAAGTGATAAATTATATTGCTGTTTATAGACACAACTTGAAGAATTTCAGTTTATTTAATTTATACACTTACACATTTAATTTAAATATCAATATAATCATACTACATGTTTTTATTAATCTACGAGTATATATAAGACAAAGACAAAACAGTAAATTGCCTTTTGCTTTTTGTCAACCGATTTTCATTTTTTTCTTTAGTAGCTATCGACAAGCTTTTAATGTATCAATCAATAAAAAAAAAATTAAAACGTTAGTTTTATTATATTTTTAATTTTTATACCTACAATGTCTTTCTCAAATTTTCAATAATGCTTATAGTCGAATTTTGAATTAGGCGAACACCAGGTCCTTATTAATGTTATAAAAAGTTAAAATATTTAGCTCTTATAAACTTCTCTTATACCTATACAGTTCATATCCTATTCATTGAATAGTTTACAATTCCGTTAATCGATATGAATATTGTTGGGTTAATAATTATCTAAATATGTAATGCTATTCATACAAATCATACTAATATTATAAAGAGTTTGTAAGTCTGTGAGTTTGTTTGTAGGAAATAATCTCTAGAACCGATTTACATGGAATTTGATAAGAAAATAGTTTGAGACTCTGGGAAGGAGGTATGATTGTTAATATCCCGGAAATCACCCTTAAGGGAGAGAAAATGGGGATGAAAGTTTGTACGGGGAATCAACCTAGAGACGAACCCGTGTGAAGCGACGGTGAGTCGCTAGTACTACTAAATAAAAAGGAAGTTAATACGGCTTTTGAAATAAATTACAGATTGTAATGTTTTTAATAAAATAATAATTTTAAATATCTTCTGTTAATTTATATTTTACGCATTTATTCGCTTTACGCTTATTTCGATTAATCGATGGGGGATTGATGCACATAATTTTGAGGCCATGAAATTAAAATGGTGTACGTACCAAGTTTATTATTAAGATAAAGAAAATTTAAAAGAATAAAATCATAAAAACAAAATGAAAATTTAAAACAACAATGAGTGTGAAGATGATAAAAATATTTGTATTATAAATAAATCGAAGCGAAAAAAAGAACAATAATTTTGAAAAGAATAACAACAATGGTACAGAGTGTATTGTAAAGCCAAAAAATATTGTTTCGTAAAAGCTTTTGTTCTGTGTGTACTTTTCTTTAATGATATACTAATGGGAGGTTTTCAGTTGCGGTTGTTATCCATTTATCAGTTCAATAAAACGCTGGACTTGGTACGTATCTACATGTAGATTTATAGATATGTAGATAAATTTAAATATATTTTTTGTATGTAATACTATATCTTATTGCAGTTAGGGTAAAACCAAGATAGATGTCCCAATTTTTAAAAAGGACTCCTAACTTAAAATATATTAAATTAATATACATAACTACAAAAAATATAGCTAAGTTAACCATTAATCTTACATTACGAAGTATTCTTGTTGATCTAACAATAAATGATGTTGCGGAAATTGGGTTTTTGCAAAACCATTTTTTCGAGGATAGGTATTTATTATATGCCTCACTATAAAAATGTTAAGAAGGATAGATGCCCGTAGTGCAGGAAAGATGCTCTATCAAATAAAATAATTAAAATATATTTTGAAATGTTTTATTTATAGTAACATAAGTTAACATAATAAAATACTTTCTTAATATATTAAACTTAAGCGTATTAACGTTCAAAAAAGTACTCAAGCTCGAAATTCTCTTCCTCCTCCTCCTTAAGACATTGTCTTAAATTTAATATTAAGCTATATTAACACTAAAACCTTGATAGAAAAGAAATCCATTGATATTCTCAAGCAATAAATGTTATAACAGAACTTGAAATCACTCCTGTCATGTACAGATAAGTATGAGGGACGGTTCATATTCGTAGTTGCCCTCAAGGGCATCTAAACCGATACCTATCGAGGCGACTATCCTTTTTGATATATAAATATGCCGTTTTCTTTTTTAACAAAACTAAAAACATTAGAACGATTATTGGTATGTAGATGTGTACTTAAGAGGATTGTGAAGTGTCGATATACGGCGCGAGTAGTTTTAAAAAAATGCTATCTGTTTCATACCGCTCGCTTTGCCAACCCGTACGGTGCGATAGAGAGAGTTGCAAATCTTAGAGGCAATTACCTACATTTCCTGTTTGAAATATTGTTTCGGGCGATAACGTTTTCACCCCCCTAAATATTAACGTAATGAGACAATTTTGGTCTCATTAGATTCAGTACACCTTAATCTAGGTCTGTACGTTTTTCTTTCTTAGTAATTCAGTTTAGTTTAATTAAAAAAAACGCTCAAGGAAGTTTTTAAGTCAAAAATACAGATATTTAGATGCTAATAACTTCTATCATACTCAATATCTCTTAAAATTAAAAACGTACGGACCTAGTTTTTCATTATATCTACAACATTTCCAAAAATTATGAAAATTAGACTATTTTAATGGGGGAAAAATGTTATCGCTTTTTGTATGAAAATTTACAACTTCACAATCCTCTTAATGGCACAGTGTATTGAAATAATAAGAACAAGAATGAAATTTATTACTACTTATAAAGTTATGAAGCAGTAAAAACTTGCGCTTAAAACGCTTTGAAGCGTTCGTCACTTTCGCTGCCGAGATGTCCGCACGCACAAATAAAATAAATCTGTTAGGCACGACTGCTTTTGGGAAGTTAAAGATATGTGGCTCTTACGTTCATTATTTCAACTATTATTTTTGTCACGATTACGGGAAGGTAAGTTTTAAAAAATGAGGCGCCTATCCCACTGCGGCATTTATGTCGGCTTTACCCTAATCCATTTTTATTATTCCCTTTTAATTAATCTACAGTAATATTATGTGTTAAAGCTTGTTAGTTTGGATGTTTCTATAACTACTATAAATCCAATTCTGAAAATTATTTTCAACTTAAAGTGATTTTACAGTTGGTAACTTATTTTTTTACTGAAAAAGTTATTTTTTTACTTACTTGTTAGAGGTATTTTACGTAGTTGATAGAGAAAAAAAGCAGTAAAACATTATTGTTAATTAATAAGGTACAATATGAAGGAAAGCATTAATAAAACTGAATTCTTTAAAGTTACATACAAGCTTAAAATTTTGAACATCATCATTAGACAAGATAGATTCAACAGAAGATTTGATTTAAAATTTTAACTTTTAACCTTTTATAGTAAGTGTGAGTAAAACTACAGAAAATTGCTAGTTTATTATAATACATATAGGTTTTTACTACGTTTGCTAACGTAGAATAATTACGAGAGACATGTCTACGTAGGTGGGTGTTTGACCTAATCAAGAAACAGGAAAGACGTGGGATACATTATAAATAGCATATAATTTAGTCGCCTCGGAATGAAGTACTCTTGAAAATTTAGCTCAATATATCCAAATGATATTTGATTGCATTTACGTTGCCGTAATTCGTAAAGCCATAAATAATCATGTGATCCTTCTTAGTGAAATGATAATAGGTTATAGGTAGGTACACGCAATATAATAGATTGGTACTGAGGTAAATTATTTTTGTTTGTTGAGCATAGGTACATAATCCATACTTCCATACTTACTAATATTATACCTAAATGTGAAAGTATGTTTGTTTGTTTGTTTGTCCTTCTTTTACGTCCAAATAGAGTGACGGATTGGCGTGATTTATTGTGTGGAGATAGTTGGACGGCTGGAGAATGATATAGGCTACTTTTTTCCGTGAGAGATTATCTCATTCCCACGGGAATACATGTTATAATACAACCAAAAAAATATTTATCATCAGAATTACTTCAAACTTGATATTAATGCTTTTCACGCCAGAACGCCTGAATGAACCTGGATGAAATTTGGCACTGATAGATTATAATCTGGAACAACACATAAGTTACTTTTTATCCTGGAAAAATGTACGGTTCAAGTGTGATAGATTTGTTTTTGTCCAGGGACGAACCAGAAGCGAATTGAGGGGGAGTCGCTATTCTCTAAATATACTGAATATATTCTATAAATTCTTTCATCAGCAAAATTCTTTATATAAATATTTATGTCAGTATACAAAGTAGTGCCTAGGTTGTGGCTGAAAACTAGTAAGAATTAAACATAATATTAACAGATCATTTAGAACATCTTACGACTGGATAAACTTTGTTTTACTAGCAATTCGCCTGTACATCCTTGGTTTTCAAACAGTATCCTATGTATTAGTCCAAGTTACTGTTTATCTCTTTACTAAATTTAATCCAAATTCGTTTAGCCATTTCAGCGAGAAGGAGTAACAAACATACATACGTACACATATACATATGCATTGTGGACGTACATACTATTATTTTTAATTACATTAAAACCTTTCATTTACCTTGTCTTTAAAGTTATAATTATAACTAATAATGTAGTATTAAAGTGTTCTTTGAAAAATAACTAAATTGTTGAAATATCCTTTTAAATAGTACTTAAAGGTTTCCCTTAAAAGCTTTCCATGGGTGCTGTTATATTACATTAACTCTGTAAAACCTTTTTATGGTTTAAAATGTAGAGAGGTGTACGACACAAAAATAGTATAATGTAAGCTAATTTTAAAGTACCAATAATTTATTTCATTTTGCTATATACCTAGTGGTATATATGAGTACATATTCATGTGTACCTAGTACGTAGTACCTAGGTTTGATGTTAAAACTTCATTTCAGTATCAGACAGAAGCTCGAATGGTACTTTTATCAAAATATATCAGGTTTTTGGACAAATGTTTTCGTTTTTAACTAAGATATTTCATTTTTTAACTTTTCTATTTCTTAAGTTTTCTTAAAATATCGTGTACACGCCATCTATCGTATGTTTAAAGAACGACGAGGATGTAAACTTTGGTATGCGAGTTACTGACAAAAGTTGCTATTTAGTTTTCAATATATTATTAAATACCAGTATCATTATTAAATATACATAAATAAGTTTAGATAAATATTTAATGAAACAGTAATATGTAAATATAACTGTTTAATTAAATATTATTATAATTAAACTTTAACTTCTATAATAATATTGACTTAAATAGCTTCCTAGCGACGTCCGGGCAAATTTACATAAATAAATTCTATTTAAGCCATCAAATACACAACCCCTTTATTGGATGTCTAAAAATAAATCAACAAGTAATTCCGAGGACGGGGCAGGGGATATAGGTCAATGTCGTCAGTATTCAACTGGTGTGGCAATCGCCCCCTGTCGCACCTAATTGAGCTTATTTAAATTTTATTGATTTCTTCGCTCCTTGCTACTATGTACTATTTTATATTTACATAATTGATTGATATTTGTAAAATAAGGCGAGTTTAAGATTATGACATCGTTATCTTTGTTAAAAAAATTAGCATCCGTCTTCAAAAAGCAATGCGTTTTAAAAAAAATAACATCCGAATATTTAAATTGTAATACATATTTAAACAATTATAATACCTAATGCTTTACAACAAAATAGAACCATTCCATAAAGATATTGATTGATTCCACTTACCGATAAAACGTACCTATACCTGTATGTATATTTGCTGTCCCAAATAAGTTAATATTTAAATCGTTACCAACATAATGAAATTAAAGCTTTGTTTTAAAATTAATTAAATAGAAATGCGGAGGTTGGAGCAAGAATGTAAGCGTCATCAACATTCAGCGTGCGTCAGACCCTCGCTTTTCCTGTCACACCTAATTGATCGTTTTAAATTTGACTAATTCAGTTGGACGATGTTGTTTATTTAGAATAAAAAATTCTATCTATTTAATTACAATTCTACGTGTAAAATTGAGGTAGCCCCATTAATGTTCAAACGTGTTTGTACCCATTCCGTGCTTTAGGACTAGCTAATTATTTGATACCTTTGAAATAATAATAAAAAAAAAACATTTTATTTACTTTTTTAATTTTAATTAGAATAATAGATCAAAGTTATCAATTAATGTATATAAATACCTTTTTACAGTTTATATTGTTCCTAAGCAGAACTATAACTTCAATAATTTACCTACCGATATTTTTATACATACACTAGCGACTCACCCTCGCTCCGCTCAGGTTCGTCCCCTAGTTACGTTTTAAGATTTAGTATAGATTTCTCAGAGATGAGATATTTTCCCGCAGTAAAAAGTATCCTATATGTTGACCCAGATAACTATCATCATACAAAATTTCAACAAAATCTGTCCAGTGGTTTTCTCGTAATGCGGTAACAGACAGACAGACAGACAAAAATTCAAAAAACTATAGATTCGGTTTCTGTATCGATAATATTGTCTATTTCAATAAGATTTTCAAAAAAATATTTAATGTACAGATTCGGCTTAGTTACAATTTTATTATACGGATAGATATATATGTAGAATGAATCATTTTTTTCGTAAACACTCGTGTCTACTATTGAATTAAGTTTTGATAATATAACGCTATATTATGTATGTATACTACAATAAATTTCTTCTCATCACAACTAGGCACTTCAGAGAGTAGAAGCAGATTTGCTTCTTAATCTAATCTTTAAAGGCGGCTTAGCTAAATAAAGCTCATTTCAAGAGTCGGCTTACCCATGCATATCATAGTAGTTTTATATACAAGTTGTTGTAAATATTAAGTATTTTTGGAAAAATAAAAAGAACTTCTGTAACACAGGTAATATAATTTACTAGCAGAACCTGCGGCTTCGCTCGCGATCAAACTACGAAAAATACGAAATTTCATGCAAATATGTCCAAGGAATAAAAAGTTTCATATAAATTTTTATCCCCTATTTCACCCCCTAGGGGGTTGAATTTTGAAAAATCCTTCCTTAGTGGATACCTACGTCATAAGAGAAATACGTGTGCGAAATTTTAAGTTTCTAGCCCTAAGGGTTTGGCTTGTGTGTTTATTTAAAATTTTCATCCCCTATTTTCATCCTCTTTTAGGGGTTGAATATTGGAAAACGCTAAAATACATAACTCATTATTTTTGCCGTACTCATTTCATACAAAATTTCAAGCAAATATGTACTACAAAAACCTCTTTGGCTTTTTACTATTAGTAATAATTTGATGACTGTAATGATTTGCAAAATATGTATGATTGTGGCTCGCGCATCGAGAGCTCCGTACCGCCAAATATTGTGTTGTTGTTACTTACACATTTACACACACACACACACACACACACACACATATATATATATATATATATATATATATATATATATATATATATATATATATATATATATATATATTTGTTTTCGCCATACATACTTTATTAATTGCAAATATAAGTTCGCGTTTCATACTATTTTTTGAAGACATTATAGAAAACAAAACTTAAGTGATCGTAACTCAAAATATCCAGTATCTGAAAAGACGTTTTACGTATATTCTGTAAATTCATTTTTATTTAAAGTATTTAGCACGCTCCACTACTTCTATTTTTTGCACATTTCCTACTTCATCTTTTCAAAGTTAGAGGAAGAGACTACAATGATATATAACTCACATATGTTTACGACTTAAAAATCAAGTAACTCGGCTAACATATTATAAACAGGCTAAAATCTACGTTATTTTTAAAGATCCTTTATCAACTTGTTCTCACCTTTTAGTTCGCTTTTTACGCAGTCGTGTTTTTTTAATTAAATTTATTACATTTATTAGTATTTTAAAGTCAGTTTTTATTATTTTTTTAAGTTTTTTTGTATTTAGAAGTATGTACATCAAGTTTTTTTGGGAATATGTCCATACAAACATGCTAACCCTTCGAAAAAAACATAAATTAATTCTCACCTCTTCTCTCGTCTAAGAGATGGAATTTTGAAAAACTTTAAAATACATGTTTATAGTTTGCTTATCAGTTCAATCAAAGAAAGAAAAATAGTAAATTTCAAGCAAATCAGACCATTTTTTTTTTCATTTTTATACTAATGTTTTCACCCTATTTCTCACGTTTGTGGTTGAATTTCCAAAAACGATGAAATAAGTATGTATTTATTTTTATTGAGAAGCTCTAATATTAAATTTCATTCTTCTTACTTCAAAAATGACGGACTCCTCATATAAAATTTCATCATCCCCTATTCACCCTCTTAGGGGATAGATTTTCAACAGCTCTGAAATACGTACTTATTTATTTCTAACCAAAAGCTTGTATAAGAAATTTCATGCTTCTTACTTCGAAAATGACGGACCTCCCATATAAACTTTCAACCCCTATTTCACCCTCTTAGGGGATAGATTTTCAAAAACTCTGAAATACTTATTTATTTATTTCTAATCAGAAGCTTGTATATGAAATTTCACGTTTCTAACTTCGAAAATGATGGATTTCCATACAACCGTTCATCCCTTATTTTATCCGTTTAGGGGTGGAATTTCCAAAAATCCTTTCTTAGTGAATGCCTACGTCATAAAAGAAACACGTGTGCGAAATTTTAGGTTTCTAGCCCTAAGGGTTTAGCCTGTGCGTTTATTTAAAACTTTCATCCCCTATTTTACCCTCTTTGGGGTTGAATTTTGGAAAACGCTAAAATACATAACTCATTATTTTTACCGTACTCAATTCATACGAAATTTCATGCAAATATGTCCAAGAAATAAAAAGTTTCATAGAAACTTTTATCCCCCATTTCACCCTCTTAGGGGTTGAATTTTAGAAAACGCTGATACACGTAACTCATTATTTATGTCGTACTCAATTCATACGAAATTTCATGCAAATATGTCCAAGGAATAAGAAGTTTCATACAAACTTTTAACCCTTATTTCACCCCCTTGGGGGTTGAATTTTGAAAAATCCTTCCTTAGTGGAAGCCTCCGTCATATGAGAAATACGTGTGCGAAATTTTAATTTGCTAGCCTTAAGGGTTTGGCCTGTGCGTTGATACATCAGTCAATCACCTTTGCTTTTATATAATAAGATGATTTAGCAAGATTACTCACGAATCACTCACAGAAAATAATAGCCCAATGGTAACGTGCTCGCTTGGGGAACCGTGATGCGAGTTCCAATCCCAGGTCTCGCAACTCTGATATTTTTATGTGCGTATCATTTACAATATTATTACCACTTGTCTTACGGTGAAGTGAAACATCGTGAGTAAACCTGCACGTTTGAGAGAATCTAGCCAGTTTTCGAAACACTTGTGAAATCTGCCAACCCGCACTTGACCAGCGTGGTGGACTATGGCCTGATCGCCCTTAATAGATTTTATTATTAATTTCACTATATATTTTTTATATAATAATATTTTTATTATTATTTTTTTAATTTAACTATACTTATAAAGTTAGTTTTTTTGAGTGGCAACATTTCATTTGAAATCTTTGAGAGTAAAATTAATTATGATTTGACATAACGGCCCAATACGATGTTATAAATACCCTGTGTACGTTGCGGAATCACTTTTTTTCTGGCGAGCAGTTGATCAGGACGAAGTTAAGTAGCCTTGATAATTCTTTAAAGGATAAGGTATTCATTTATAGTATTTTGCTGATATATTTCTTTTGGGTTATATTTAAACTATTTTGTGATATTTTGTGATTATAATTTATAATAACTACAATAATATAAATTAATTGTTACAGTTTCCTTTGTCTTATTTAACTACCCCCATGTATATAAAATGATAATTATTATTTATAAAAGTGTCATGTTTTTGTTTAATATTAAAGTAATATTGGGTAGTTTGAAGCTTTTGTTATCTCTATATTTTTAATGAATCTATCACCCTCGTATTGAATGGACGCCCGAGCCCAACAGAGGTCAAAAATATACATACTCACGGTTTGATTATTATTGCAAAATTTTAATATTAATATTTGTAAGTCTCAGAGCATGGTTGAGACAATACGTCTCAATACAAAGAGGATAAAGGGATTGTCGAGCTATATATAGACTGCCTATTTGAAATATTTCGACATCTGCATTGTCCAATTTAATGTACGTCTTACTGTCATTTTATTATTCTATTTACTTACAACCACTTGACATAGTCCTTCCTTTACTTGCCCAAGAAAAGAGATACTATATTTATTAAGAATTATTTTAATAACAACTAATATCTATATAAATTAGGGAAACGTTTTCGAGAGATAAAAAATCGGTCAAGTGCTAGTTGAATTCGCACACAAAGGTTTCCGTACCATCGTACTTGTACTTTTTTCTTTTTACTCTATGTTTTATTCTATATTATTATACTCTATGTTTATATAATATATACACACATACATACATAATATAATATATATATTTATACATACATATATAAACATATACATATGTATATTATACTCTATAATTTTTTGACTTTTACTCTATATTAACTTCAATGATCGATTACGAACGTTAAAAAAAAATGTTTCTTGTATTTTTTTTATTATTTGTTGTTATAGCGACAATAGAAATACATAATCTGTGAAAATTTCAACTCTCTACCTATTACGGTACAAGAGATACAGCCTTCTGACAGACGGACGGACGGACAGTGGAGGCTTAGTAATAGGGTTCTATTGGCACCATTCGGGTATGGAACCTTAAAAAAAAAAACAAAAAAAACTTATCTTTTATTGCATCCCAAATAACATTTAAATACACAACAAAACAAAAATGAAATAAAATATAACTGATACGCGAAGGAAGTTCTTAAGAAGTAGGTATTATAATCATAAAATATTTACGTATGATCGGCGTCATGCCGAACCCTTGCCTCCTGTTGCGAGGCTAATTGTCATTTTTACTTTTATTGACGTTTGATCACTTTATTGTAACCATGTACACATCATTATAGCATTATTTGATTACAATGTACATGTTAACTCTTCTATATAATAAAAATGAAATGCTGTTTGTTAGTAAGCGCATAACTTGAGAACAGCTGGAAGGAGTTGGGTATTTTTAATATGTTTTTCATTATATTCGTAATAGTCCGAAAAAGTTTTTTAGAGAAAAAAAATGGAAAATTTTGCCCGGATAATTAGAAAATTCGGGCTGAAAGGTTTTTTTTCTAAAGAAATTTTGTAAAACGTAAAAGATCAGAAATTTTATTAAAATTTGGACAAGACAACGTCTTTTAAATCAGCTAGTTATAAATAAGATCCAAACTTTTCAGCTTTAAGTCGAAAAATCTTAAACTTTGAATATCATACCAATCTCTAAAAATAATACGAATTTTATTTTATTATAATTTTATTTCAGTCTGGAATAAAAGTCCAAATTACGTACCTATAGTCTCGCTATAAAAACGTATCAATCATTATATTCGTAGACAGAAATTTCGTTTTATTTCTATCATTTTTGTCACAATGAACCACTAAAAGATAAGATAGCATCTATTTCAAATAATCGTTATAAAATCAACCTATATTCATAGACGTATCGTATTATCGGCAAATTGATAGAATTATGAATAGAAGACAAAAGCCTATACATATATTATCGTATTTTAACAGGTTAACATTCATAGGTGGCACCTTCAACAGACGTTTAATTAATCCTTGACTTCAATATGTAAATTAAATTGCACATATGTATATGTACATACATATGTAACTTGATACATTAAAGGCGGTTATATCGTAATTGATTAACATAACAAACTTACAGAAAAACATTACATTATATGCTTTAATATTTTTAGAAAAATAAAACTTAATAATTCAACAAAAACAATAAGCATCATTGAAAAAAAAGCTAATAAAAATCCTTGTTTTACTTACGCTCATTTCTATAGGCTGTCACAATTGTAACTCATTTATGGCACGTTTCTTTTACGATACGGTATCATAAATTGCCATGCAATAATATATGTTTGACACGCCACATTCTCACACTTCAGTAACACGAAACAAAATTCACCGAATTCACCCACAAATGTATCACAACACTTCCACTGTCGGAAATTCAGAGCAAACTACTTTAATACGATGATAAAGCTCTGTACTTATCACTCAAAATACGTTCCTAAAGCTCTTATCAGTGAATAACATTATATTTCCTGGTCAAACTCTCATTTTTGAGGTTATTTCGCGGATCGGTAAATGTAGGGCACGTTACAGAGGGTGCCAAAACTTTAAGGTTCAAAATTGCGTGTCAGTGTATATCTGTGTAGAAGGATTTGTCTCGACGAATTCTGACGACTGTCTACGTTGAACGCTTTTAATGTGTGGGGTTGATATTACGGTTGTGTGGGTTGTAACTGGTTCAAGTGAGCACATTTTCTAAGATGAATCTTCGGATAAATGTTTATCGTTTTATTAAATTTTAAACTACCTAATTAAAATTTACTAGTTAATTAAAATTTATTTGGTTAGATATAATCAGTTAAGTTCAGTTCCATTGCTCTATACGTTAAAAGTTCGAGTTAAAGTTTGGCTTTTTTGTTGTTATGTAAATATAAATAAGATTTATTAAATTGAACGTCAAGATCTTTTTATTGGACACTTTTCGGTTCGTCCCCAGTTTTCGCAGCGCACGCCAAACAATGATTTTTATAGGCAAATTTATGATACTTTAGGTTACATAATTGCAATTTTCGTGGAGATGTCTAATTTTTTTTGAAAATAAAATATGGCTCAAGTTACTCGCTGGTAATGTAGCTTTTGATAGGTGAAAGAATTTTTAAAATTGGTCCAGTAGTTTTTTTAGTTTATTCATTACAAACATACAAAAAAACAATTTTTTCCTCTATTTAATATTAGTTGAACATAAAGTTACCCACTGGTGACGTCAAGTGCATTGCCTTCGGCTTAAAAAAACTAGTTGTAAGTGAAGTGGATTTAAACCCTGGGTCTGATTCGTCTGTCTCATATGCTCATATGCGTATCGTTTACCACAAGCCTCAAGGAAACAATCATGAGGAAACGTATGGAGGCATGTCTGAGATAAACTAACTAGTTTTCGAAAAATATATTAAGTCTGCCATCCCGCACTTGGCTAGCGTGGTGGACTATTGTCTGATCTATTTAGCGTTGAAGAAGGTCTCGTGCCTAGTGATTGATGTCCTCCTGACCGATTCCGGCCACGGCGGCCAATCTCATTGAGACTAGCCAACTGCGCAGGAGATATTATAGTGCACAAGTGTACGCGCAGACACAAGTGCACTCTCTATTCCTGTCACTCTCATACTCCGGTGGGACGACTATTCGACACGACCGGTGAGAGTTAAGGCGCAGGACCGACGGCTTTACGTGCTCTCCGAGGCACGGGGGTGAAACACCGCCAACTTCCCAACTCCGGGCTGCTACTGAGACTTACTAGACAGAAAGACTCAATAACTAAACTTGGCCCGACCCGGGACTCGAACCCAGGACCTCCGGGTGTGCAGCCGTACATGCTAGCCACTACACCACCGTGCCTAGTATTGAGAATTTAAAAAAGGCAGAAGATAAGAATTGCAGTATAGTCAAAACGAAAAGCAATATTATGTATCACACTTTATAAATGAGCAACAAATGCTCTCTATGTCGTAAGGGAAAGAACATAAAGATTTTGCAGTTAATATAGGAACAAACACACAAGTAAAACAGTTGTATAATATTATAGAATAGACATTTATAAATACTTAAATAAACATTTAGTATTATTAAATATTATCTTCGAATACGACTTTAAGTGAATGTTCTTGTATAGCGTGAATCTGGAAAAATCGATCCCCATCGTAGTTAAAAAGCAGTTACCACTGTTTTGAAAGTCACTCGCCCCTAAGTCGCTTTGATAAATTGCTTGACTTTTTATTGGGTATTGAGTTATCCACTATACGAGTGATAGATGAAAGACAACTAAGAGTAGACGATAGTAGTATTTTTACATTTCATTATATTCACATTATGGAAACAAAATAAAATTTTGTAGTACATAATGCATATTATACTTATACCTATGTTTTATTTTATAGCCTTTGATTATCCTTGTATAAGATGTTTTTTTTTTAAATAAAAGTAGCCTAAGTTACTCCTTATAGCATCAGCTATCTGCCAGTAAAAGTCCCGTCAAAATCGGTCTAGCCGTTTCAAAGTTTAGCCGGAACAAACAGACAGACCGACAGACAAAAATTGTAAAAAATGTTGTACTGTGTATACATCCCTATGCATTTAGTAAAAAGCGATTATATTAATATTACAAACAGACACTCCAATTTTATTTATTTGTATAGATTAACAGCAAAAACGAGCTATATGCGAGTTTTTTATCGTGGTTAGTCACTTTAATGATGTACATGTGTGTGTTAATCAAACACTCACACATAGAAGTAAAATCAAATATCACGCACTAAGTTCTACAGTTAAGGAAACTCAATCTTATTACATTTTGGCTAAAGTTCAATATTAATTTTCTCCATATATAATTCACATTTAGGGATGAAATGAAACTACCTGAAATGGGTAGATAGAAATGCTTGAGAAAGAAAAAGAAAGCAATAGCTAAGCATGTAGGAGATATGTAGATTGTAGGTATATCGGGTCACGTTTGCAAATTCTTTACCCGTATTTACTAGAGATAAAAAAACTTTGCGTAGCTAACGTCAGCTATTTTTATCCTAAAAAACTTTATTTAAAAGTGAATTTGTATATTTGTTCTCAAAATAGTATGATCAAAATACTAATAATAATAACTAATATATAACTATAACATTACAAATTATAGGTAACTAATCAATAATTATTTAAAAATACACAATAATTAATAATAAAAGAAACATTACTATCATAAATATTGAAATTTATGAGATATTCAAGAGACAGACACACAGAGATGTGTTAAAAAAATATTTTTTATTATATTACCTATTTGACATGCGCGAACCGGCGAATCGATGGGACCGTTTGTTGTTGTTGCATCTCGCTCGCACACAATGTGCCCTTCACCTGTCAAGTGTCACTGTGACGTTGTAGTGGAGCTGTTTAGTCCACATATGTCCTAATAGATGGCGTTACTTGTTTCGATTTAAAGGTTTTATTTTTTTATTATGACCGATGACTTGACGGTATTTTTTCATCGCGCCGTAAAATAATATGTTAATAGGTATAATTAGAATTTAAAGTCAATATTTTAATTTAAAGTCAAAAAACTTTAAGATACTTTTTACTTTACAATAATAAACCTTTTTTTTATCTTTTTACGCGTTTTTCTTCTCCAGTCACTTCAAGTTTTATAGTCGTATTTTGTATTAAAACAAGCAGGCAGCAGTAAATATTATAATTAGGTAAGTTAGAATTCAACTTGTGGTCTCCTATGCAGTAAGTAGTGCTAGTAATAGGTATATTATACAACGTGCAACGGCGATTTCCTTTAATAAGTACCTACTATTTTATTCTAAAGAATGAACGTTAATCAATTATTATCTATATCTATACGTAATTAAATGAGTAAAAAGAGAACTCGTTGTTATAATTATAATTTATATAATAATGAGTAAAGGTTATAGTTATAATTATTTTTGTATCATAAATAATAATAAAAACAATACAAAGCAGCTGTTTGAAATAATAGTAAATATAAAGTAGAAAAATATTTTAAATGGTTTAGGTATAAACCATTACTACCTACTAAAAGTTAGAAAATTATTGTAGGTCACCCATAAAGATTTAATACTCACCAATCTACTACATTCAGGTCAGGCCAGATAAATTTTTAGAGTTTAGTTTGGGCCTTCATTAATTCATTATTTTAGGCTTCTGTTATTGTCAATCGAGTATTAAATTATAGATTATGTAAAATTACAAATGCTAGTCATGTTTAATTTTAAATGATATCTCCAATTTAGCTATACATTTTTCGTTCTCGAGAAGAATTTGAGAAAGAAAATACAGTGACACCTACCTTTATTCTTAGATTCTTGATAGATTAAAAAAATAATTAAAGACGTGTTGATAATACGTTTTGGTGAAGTATTTTTATTAATCAGCCTAGAATAAGTATGTGCGTGGTCAAACATCACTTTTAGGATTCCGTAAGGAAGGAAGGAGAAAAAAGGAACCATTATAGGATCACTTTGTTGTCCGTCCGTCTGTCTTTCAATACTCTTTTTCTCAGAATCTCGAGAAGGAAGAAAAAAAGGAACCCTTATAGGATCACTTCATTGCCCGTCCGTCTGACTGTCTGTCTCTCAAGACTCTTTTTCTTAGAATCCCATAGAGTTATCAAGTCGAAATTAATATAAAATACTCAGGCCTACAATCCCTAGGATGTGTGAAATAATTAAACTTCTAAGTTAATGCAAATAAAAAATACGGCCGTTTATGTCGCATATTTTGGTGCTCGCTAGGGAACTCGGAAGGGAATCAAAACTTATAGGGTATTTCCCGTTGACTTAAAATCATGAAATTTAGCATGAAGCAATGTGTTATAGCACAAGCAAAGGGAAAAATCCGAAAACTGAAAATTTGTAGTTAAGTATGTATGTATGTATGTATCAGCTCTTTTTAATGTCCCACTGCTGGGCACGGGCCTCCCTTCAATACGAGGGGGATCAGGCCATAGTCCATGTAGTTAAGTACACAACAAAAAAAATATTTCATTCTACGGAGAGTTCCGTAGCATGAAACATTAAAATATATTTTTTTTTTTTTTTTGGTGTGCGAGTCAAATTCACACTTGTCCGATTTTATTTTCAATATTCGTCTTTATTATATTATTAATTATTAAGTAGTATTTTTCAATACGACTAACCTCCATAGTTTTAATCTAATGTATAAAATTCTCGTATCACAGTGTTTGTAACAAAAATTCATCCGAAACGGCATGACCGATTATTATGAAATTTTGCTTGTACATTCACTATTCAGCAGGTCTGAGAATAGGACGTAATTTATTTTTCATACCCCTTAGTGATAAGGGTAGTCCACTCTTAAGACGAACCTGAGCGGAGCGAGGGTGAGTCTCTAGTATAAGCATAAAGTTTACTAAAAAATCATACACCTAATACAAAAAAATACTGTACCAACAGACAAATTATATTTTTCTAGATATGTAAAATTTAAAGTTTCCATTTCAATTCCCACAAGCTGATCAAAAGTTCTTATTAAATATATTCTTGCACAATAGCCGGAAGCACGCTGAATGCAGACCAGCAACGAAAACAAGAAAAAACCGTGCATCCGAGCCACCGCCTACCGCAGCCAAAAATAAAACAAACGGTACAAAGTAACGATTTATTTTCGAGCCATGCTGATAGAAAATAAATCTTAACCTTCAGTAATTAAGGTAGCTTTTTGCATAAAGGATTGAGCGACTTAAATCGTTTCGACTTAAATAGTTTGTTTACGTAGTTCAAGAGGGAATTATACAGTGAACGTGGAGTCAAGTAGCGCTTTTACAGATTTCTTATCTTGAGATAATCAAAATTATGACTTTCTATAGAATTTACGAGGTAGTAAAATCATAAATGAAATTAACTAATAATAGTAAGTGTCCTTTACGCATATGAATGAAAGTTGCCGACAGTCGTTTGCCTGTACGCACTAATATTGAGAACTACTGAAGGAATTTGGATGCAGTTTTTTAACGATATGATTTACATTTCTCATATATGAACTTTGACATATAAAAAAAATACTTAGCAGTTATAGGAGCTGAGCATTAACAGTTTAAATGAGTCGAGTCGGCCGAAAAACTTCTGCTAGGTTGCTTTACCGAAGCGCGCTGCAGAACAGTTATAAATAAATGAAAATATTGTATAGCAAATAAATAGTTCTACAAAAAACTCCGAGACACCGTATATTTAACGGCTACATTTTAGCGGATATACTCGTAGTTACTATTATATTTTAAACATATATTTTTGTAAAGGTAATGTTTAATAAATAAATTCATTCCTTAGGTATAAAAATAAATAATTTCATCATCGTAAGTCCTTAACAATGATAAAATCTGCTTTTTACATACAGTGTGTAATTTAATAATCTAATCAATAAAAATAAATCGCGATTAGGGCACAATGTTACCTAGGATCGCTAGCTTATGTTCCCACTGCATACTTCGCGGTAACATTGTTTCAGTCGATAGATGCGACAATATTTTAGACGATATTTCACGTTTTTTTTTCTATGTTCCACGTATTTGCTAACACGGCACCGAATTTTTAGCTAAGCGTGAGATAAAATTTCTCTTCTTATACCTGTGATATTTATTCCGTACTAATACTTGTTTACAAAATGCTAACTAAACACACCGGCATATTTAGCGGAACATAAAATAAAGGTTCGATATCAGTATCATATAAGGTTGCTGGCTGGTTTATACGTCATTTAATTTAAAAAGAAATAATTTCAAATTAAGAAAACAACAGAACATCACATTTTATGCAATTGTTTTAATTTTATTCAAATACACCTTATCTGGAGCGAACCTCGAGTATTTCTTCCTTCTGAGTTTGATTAAAAATTTCATTGAAATACTGTTTTTTGTTAGTTTTTTTTTAACCGCGTATCTTTTTGGAGTTAAGGACTGAATTATACCTGACGCTAAGTCAACGGAGATTGCCAGGGCACTCGAAATGCGAAGAAATGGTCAAACCTACAGAGTGATATCTAGAGATCTTCGTCGACCAGTTTCAACGATCCATCGTAGTATCCAACGGTTCAGGGAGACCGGTACTTATGTGAGAAGAGCAGGACAAGGCAGAAAAAGATGCACTTCGAGTAGGGATGATCGTTTTATTCGGCTTCGTGTACGTAGGAACCCCCGTTTGACAGCCGTCCAAGCCCGACATGAATTAGAAGCAGTGCGGGGTGTAACCGTAAGTGAGCGTACGGTACGAAGAAGGTTCGAAGAAGCTGGTTTGGGTTCATTTGTGCCCGCCAAGGCTCCAAGGCTCGAGGTAAATCATCGTAGAAACAGGTTAACTTTTGCTCAGGAACATCGACTTTGGAACGCGGACCAATGGAGTAAGCTATTGTTTAGTGATGAGTGCAGAATTCTCTTAAATCAAATTGACGGTAGGCAAAGAATATACAGACGCAAAGGAGAACGATACATTCAGACAAACTATGAAACTACAGTTGCATACGGTGGTGGATCAATATAATGGTTTGGGCGGGCATTTGTTTGGGAGCTCGCACAGACTTGGTAGTGATTGACAGAGGGAGTCTGACTGCAGACCGCTATATCAGAGAAGTTTTAGAAGAAAATGTCGTACCGTTTGCCCCATATATCGGTGACGATTTTGTTTTTATGCAGGATAATGCCCGGCCGCATAGCGCTCGGGTAACTCAAGCTTATCTTAATGATATGAATATCAATGTTATGGAGTGGCCGGCGAGATCACCAGATATGAACCCAATAGAGCACGTTTGAGACTTGCTGAAAAAAAAAGTTAAGTCCAGAATTCCAGCTCCTGCCAACGTGGGTGAACTGCGAATCGCCGTAGTTAAGGAATGGCGGAGACTATCCTAGGAGACCATCGATAACATTATTCTCAGTATGCCTAGACGGGTAGAAACTTTAATAAGAACACGTGGAGGAAATACGCGATATTATTCACCATTTTTCTAATTTAATTAATTGTTATTTTAATATTAATTTTCATTTTTCCCGGTTATATGAAAAGTTCAAAAATGTACCATTTTTCACAAATAGCCTTTACTCGCAAAATCTGTTCTTAATGTGATCTCATTTTAAGTAAAACAAATGAAACTTTAAATAACAAAAGAAGTGTAGTAAGTAGATTTTAAAATAAAACCATATTTTTTTTAATAATGGACCTTTTTTTTGTGTTCCGCTAAATATGCCGGCGAGTATATTTTAAATTACGAACTCTTGCTTTTTATTATTACTCCTAATTTATTGTAACTTTAAAATTGTAAGGTTTTGTCACTAAGAAACAAACGTATCTTCAAAGCAAAAAGGTCAATTATTCGATTGTAACAATGAAAATAAAATCAATAAAATATATGTATTGACAATAAAAACACCTTGCAAATGTAATAAATAATTTAATGTTGTTTTACTGACATATAAGAATAATGACGATTATTCCCACAAGTCAGTGGTAAAGTATGAGTGAGTTGCTTTAAGATCTTTAGGGAGAAAACAGCATCAATCACCTGCCTCTGTATCATCTTGTCTAGGTCGTTCAGAGTGGAGAGCAAATAAGTGCTGGAAGAGGTAGAACTGGAAATACCTATTAAATCTGCGTAATAAATGGAAGATGAGTTTTCTTGTGATGGTGAACAAGGAGCACACTTTTCAATGTTCTATGTCAATCACACATCATCAATGTTGTGTCCTATTACTGCTAGTATTACGCCAATTGGTACGAGAATTTAGCTGAGGACGAGTTAACAGTGAGTCGAAGACCGCTTAACTTTCAACATGAACGTACAGAAAAATGTTTTCCGGAAATTACACCAAAAGTTTTAAGATATCTGTTTGCCATAAGTTAAGCCATCTGTATAGACACCATAACATAGTTTCATTACATTTTCCATACTTTCAATAGTTTCTACGATTTAGGTTTGGATAAATATTTTTGAGGTATTCCGTTGTTACGTACTCAGGGATCGATTTCGGCAGATGCCTTATATTGAACTAATAATTGTAGCCACTTATATTCTTTATATGTGTCCCAACTCAATCTTTTCACGGGACGGAAGATACGATAAGATCTTTGTTGTCGCGCTACCTATTACTTATGTAATATGTAGGTACATGTATCTAGAATCTAGATAAGCGATCTGTGTATAATGTATATCAATTTCGTGTTTATTTTCAGAATAATAATAATAATAATAAAGAGTTTAGGCTATTTGTCTGTCTGATGTATTCGCGTGCTTGTAAATTATAACTAAATAAATATGAAGCTCTTTTAACGGAATACATTTTAAGGGGTTTTTACTGAACAGGTACCTAAATAATAGCGTAACTGTAACATAAAAACAAATCAATTTTTTGATCGATCGAGCGGATGCAGCTTGAGCTCCTAATATTATTAATACAAGGTGGTTATATTCAACGATTATGAACTCAATAGAAATATAAACGTGGGCAAAACTGCTTTCAACACTTAGTTTAGGCTGTAATTTACTTTAATAAACAAGATGTCAGTTTCCCCCGTAACGACACCTTTTTTTTAATGCTGGAAAATTTTATTGGGCATTTACGCATACCACCTGCGGGACTCACCGGCTAGAAAAGCCAGTACTACCCACTAAAAGCCAACAAAACCTCCCCCGTTTTAATGAGGTGTCGCAGGATCGCTTACGCACTCAACCACGATGCCCCGACGGCAGATCTGCCGAAGCAGACCACAACAACCATGAGGTTGCTCCCATAGTCCACTCTGCCGTCAGAGAAGTACCAGGAGCAACCCGAATGATACACCGCCCACCGAAATGGGCCACCTCCAAGTGCGTTTCTTGGCTTCGCGCCCTGCTGTATTGCCAGACGCTAATAAGTGATCACAACAAAGTGAACGCAAGTTTGGGGGGTCGTAATGACTAAATAAGTATAATATTAAATATATAATATGTATTATACCTATATAGGTACAGGTATATACTTAGTCAGTAGGTAAAAATAGGTAAAGTAAGCAATCATTATCAGATTAACGTTAAAATATAGTAAATAACTTATGGTTATCTATGGGCTGATACGTTAATTTTATCAGATAAAAATACTATCGAATAAGTGAATTGTAAGTTTATTAAATTTAAAAGTGAAACATTTGATATAGTTTATTCAAAGGACCGTAATTTTTAATTTGTTTTTATTTTATTTCATCCTATGAATAACTTTTAACTGACAATTGAAAAATCAGCCCTAAGTAAATAAATATGATTCTGTAGGAACAAACTAGATGGCGTTGGCAGTACCATAAATGATATGCATTACAATTTTTACTGCGTTGGATTTAAAAAAGGTAAAAGGTTCTTCACTCATTTTGCCTTTAATGATGATAGAAATAGCATTATCCAACGTCGCAATTTATATGACGTAACAGAATAGCTATTTGTATAAGTGCTGAAAGGCCGTGTACAAAAAAGATTGTTAATTCTTACTCTACGTGGGAATCGAACTTAGTATTTTTAAGTCAAGTAAATATCTAAAGAAAACAATTTCAGTGATTACTATTAATGTAGACATAAACCTATAATTCTGAGAGATCATTTATTTATTTGATACCAAAATCTCTACCATTGAAGAGCTGATTAAATTCGAAAGAATCTCCGAGATTCTTCACACATAATATCTTGTTTTTACCTTTTACCTATCTGTTATAAGCTTGTATTTGTTCCTAATAATTTATATTTCTTCGTAATTATTGTAGGTACCAGGTACCTACTCTTTCATGAGAGAATTATAAACGTTTGTACACACATTATATTTTCGTATATCCAATCTGTCATAGATTTGTATCTTATATTACATAGACACCTAATGACGAAAACTTCGTTTTCCTGTGTCATTTCATTACTTTACAGATAACAGAATTCAATTTTTATAACCGATGATCGACTATTTTAAGCATTTTCCGCTTTTAACAATATTAGATTTCGCCATTTATCTTGATAAAAGACGATGTAAAGGACAGGATTTACATTAATTCTTTACGAAAACGTTTAAATAACTTCCTGAATATTATTAACTATGTACTTATATTAACATTTAAATTATTATTATATTTTCATACACCATTGATTACTTGTCTGCAATAACGTTTAATTTGTAGAAAAAAAAACGTGCGTGTGTACTTACGTACGCACGTAAGAAGTCATACTTCTTTGGCGTAACAGAACAAAAATAGCTAAAGATTTCCTCCCGTATGACACAACTCTCTCTCTCTCTCTCTCTCTGTTTGTAAAAGGAATGCAGCAAACTTCATCATGTCGCATTTTGGCTGTCGGTGTGCACTGTGCGCGCGCATCGTAAAAATTTTACTCGCATATTTTTTTCCAAACTTGCCAAAAGATTTATATATGTATATATATAACTTCAAAAATCGAATTAAGATTCAAAAGATTTAAAAAAAAGACAACTATCAACAAAATAAAAGACAGTTTTTGTAAAGTTATCGCTCAATAATATTGTAATTATTATATATTAATTTAATATTTACTTGAATATAATATTATGACATAGATCAACGTGTTACATATTCTTCGAGCTTGATAAAACGCTGAGTACATGATATTTAATCCTCCACTCAGACAAATCGAGGTAAAAATCTAATATTAGTATAACATTAATTATTATCTCACACAAACACTTCATGTAATTTATTGCTCATTACAAAACACTTTATATCTTTGTACGTATGAATTATCAAGTCATTCTTGCCATTAGTCGTAAAATCATCACTCTATCATAGCTGTAGTTAAAGAATTCCATCATAAATTAAAGCGTAAATCTTTTGTAATTATACCTAGTCCTCACATCGCGACGGCAGACCGAGGCAAGGTCATATCTTCGTTTACATCGACTTGGCAACACCGCTTAGGAAAGACAGAGGCAGCTATATACAATAATGCATACGTTAGAAAGAGATGACATGATTCCTATTGTGCATTCAGAAGAGAACGGATGTGAAGTGCAACTCGTGACCCGCGAGAAAGAGCTATACGACTTACGAGCCGAATTTGTAAATGTATAAATTAGAAAGGAGTTTTTAGTTCGATTGCGTGTATTTTTTTTTAATTTTAAGGACGTTTACGTCTTGTTCGACACGGATATATTACTCTGTGGAATCTTTCGTCACGCGGTTTTGGTACTTGGTAAAAGCCGTTTAGGCCTAATTGACGCCGAGATTTAATTTACCTACCTAAATATATTTAAAATTGGACAAAATTATTTTTATACTGTAGTATAATGTATACGGATGCCTAATAAAAATTATGATTAGAATTTGGCAAGGTATATTTTTTTTATAACAGGTTATATAGTAATTGCAAGTTTTAACACAAATTGGTGCTCCATGTAAACTCTAAATAATAACCAGCTTTTATTAAATAAAAAAAATTAAAACAAGAATATAATTAAAACAATAAAACAATATACCTTTTCCACAGATATTTCATTCAAGTACTAATTAAATTTATCAATATCCATCTGGTTTTTTACTCTTCGTAATTTTAAAATTAACTAATTAATAAATTCTTTTAAAAGGAAACCTTACTAATGAGAGTTTTTTTTGTAATAATAAAAATCGATATTTAAACTTATCGCCGTATAAATCAAAGTATACCCAAATAAAGTTTTTAAGTTTTTTTTTTGTATGGATTGGTGTAAATGTAATATTAAATATTAAACTTAAATATTTTACTAATACTTAATGAAAGTATAATAATGAATAATATTAAATAAGAGTATTATTTTTATAAATGCAATGTATTTTAAATGAAGCTCCTAAATATAATTATTTTAGAAAAGTCATGGGTAGCATATTTTGAATATCATCCACTTATGTTATATTCTTTATAAACGTTTAAGATAAAGAAAACTGCTACAAAAATAAAGTTTTTGTCATATTTTATTATCCACCTGTCATCAGTAAGAAATGCAAAATTTTGTTTGCGTGTACGTTTGTTACTTCTTCCCGCCGAAACGGCTCGGCGCATTTGGACTAAAAGTACATACACATCTACATCGCTTGTTTCTTTCTTATTTATATGCTTTCAATGCACAACTAATATTTATTATACCTACATACTTTTTTAATATTCTAAATCTATGGATAACTAGCAGAACCCGCGGTTTCGCTCGCGCTAAAACTACAAAAAAATCTCTATGGCTTTATGATATTAGTAATAATGTATGGAAATCTGTGCGATTTTTTGACATTTATGATTACTGCTCTGCTCCCTTGGGTAGTAGCATAATGATATATAGCCCACAGCCTTCTTCAATAAACGGGCTATCTAATACAAAAATAATTTTTCAAATCGGATTAATAGTTCCTGAAATTAGCGCGTTCAAACAAACAACAAACAAACTCTGTCCCTTTATAATATTAGTATAGATAACATTTTTATGTATTTTTTTTCTCATGATGATATGCTCTATAAAATAACACCACATTGTATGTAGTAGGTATGTTAGGCAAACTAAATAAGTGTTCATACCATGGGATATAATAATATCCCATCCCATAAGAACCGTTTTATTTCCAGAATTAAATCTTAATTTAATCTTGTGACCTGAATACCTATTAATATTTATTTAGGTACTGTATATCAATGCAATAGCCCGTAAACGTAATGCCTAACAAAATTTCAACGTAACATAAAATAAGCTAAAATGTACCTTGCTTCATACAAATTACAATGATAAAAATATTCATACGTCATACCATAATCCCATACCCGCGGGATGAATGACTGCAATGTTGGTCGCTTTATCTAAACCAGACAGCGATAATAGATCTTTACCAGATAAAAATATTTTTGAGCAATAACACTTATCGATAATTTCGACTGTGAGTTTCAGAGAATAAGCAGGAATATACATTTTATCATTTTAGAAATTATCAAGGCTAAAGTAACCTAGTCATGCTTAATACTTTCTTAGATTTACGCGAATATTTAATATCTTAAAAAGTATTTAATTACGTCTACGAATTTTATCGCGGTTTAAATAAAAACTAGAAATTCTTATTAATTCACAAGTAAATTGAACTTATGAAAAAAGATTTCAATATCTAACAGGAAAATATGTTATCATATTACTAAGAGCGACATATCGTTCATTGCAAAATACGCCTTCGTAGATGTTTTCGTTACATTTATATCTACAGTCTACATAATATTATGTATATAATAAAATAGAAGTGTTTGTTAATTCCAAATAGCTGCTTTTTTAAGGTCATGATAATAGTATTACCTAGGTATACAATAGAATTATATAGGTTCCTTATAGTAGACACCAAAAATGATTTAACAAAAGTGTTGGATTATAATTAAAATAATAGCAAGAATAGGTACGTAGGTATTTAAAAGTGCCGATCCACACTATAGTGCCGTTGGTAGTCCGTTCTCGGTCCGATATCGGTCTGATAAAGTATTTCACATGAAACAATGAGTGCATATGCACCGAATCAGTAAGAACCAAGGGTTGGTCGATTCACACTTCAGCAACGTTTCTTATATAAGGCCGAATTTTCCTGTATAAAAATATTTTACCGGACCGACAAGGACTGAGAATTAACCGTGATAGACATTATAATATGGATCGGGCCTTAAAATACTTTACCTTTACTGTGATCGGCACTAAAGTGTGGTTCCGCCTTAATTCTCGGTTTCCAAAAATAATTTCACAAATACAAGGGAAAGATAACTGTTATGGAATATTTCTATAGTTATATAAAATAATAAACAAACAACAAACTAACTAATGAAACTATGTAATCAAGTCTTGAATGTTATTTTTAACCTTCTTATTGTCGTAGGTACCTATTAGAAACTTTGTAATTTGTAATTTTGTAAGACTTAGTTTACAATAATTTAATATTTGACGACACGTTTGACTCAGTTTGCAGTTTGTAGTACCGACTGTGCCAGCGGTCGCGGGTTAGAGTCCCGCTGGGGGTATTCATTTGTGTGACGAGCACGAATGTTTTTACTCCAGTCATTAGTGTTTATATTTATAATACGTACGTATGTATTTAAAATTATTTATAGATATATGTGTAGTGTATCAACTATCTGGTATCCATAACACAAGCCTCGTAGCTAACCATGGAATTAGATGGTGTTGTGTGTTAATGTCATATTTATTTATTATTATTTATTAACGAGCTGATTATCATGCAACCGGTGAAGGAGCCAGAAAGAAGGTGAATAGTGGAACTAGTACTAAGTTATTCATATAGCATTCGAGACCTACTGAAGTGATTTAGAATAGAATATTCTACAGAAAATAGCCTAAAAAATGTTTCATTTAGTCGTAGTTTTACTTAGAGTAGTTAGTAGCAGTTTTGTTTTATTTAGTCCTGAGTTCGAGTTTCGAGTCCGGGTCGAGTCAAGTTTAGTTTTTCTGTTAGTGCAGTCACAGTAACAGCCCGGAGTTGGGAAGTTGGCGGTGGCTCACCCCGTGCTTCGGGGAGCACCTAAAAAGACATCGGTCCTTAGCCTAACTTTCACTGATTGTGCCGATTAGTCGTCCCACCGGAGTACGAGAGTGACAGGAATAGAGATTGCACTTGTCTCTGCGCGTACACTTGTGCACTATAATATCTCCTGTGCAGGTAGCTAGTCTCTATGAGATTGACCTCCGTAGCCGAAATCGGCCGGGAGGATATTATTATCTAGTTAATGAACAGACCTATTTAGTACATTTTTTGTTTGTTTTTTGGTTTCCTTGTTAGATTTCTTAATTTTATTAAAAATAGAAATATAACTTAAGCTAAAAGTAAGACAGTGTTAACGCATACATAGAAGATATGTATAGGTATGTATGTAGGTCTTACATTTTTTTTTATTTTAATAAGTATGTATATATGTATTGTTGCAACATTTCTATTATAATTTTCTTATTAGATAAACTTATTGTTCAAATATAAAACTTTATTTCTAGATAGCATGTCATTAGTATAGCTTTTTTATTATGAGAAATTATAAGAATAAATAATAACTAATAAGATATAAAAATAGTTCTCACACTATTTTACATTTTTATATTGTAATAACTGCACTTTACAATCATGGGTAGGTATATATTTTATTCTGCTTAACAAGTTTTCTTGGCGACCCGCTTCGCTTCATTTTAACACTACCCCAAGCGTTCTTAAATAACATTATGCCATTAACTAATATCCCACTGAAATCAGTTATGCACATAAAAAGGCTACGTCACTCACCGACAAAACTTCCTCAATGCGAAAATTTATCTACCCATGTTTGCTTAGTCGTAGCCAGAAATAGGTTGTCCGTCCATGAAACATTCTTAAGCACTTTTTTTAGTAATTATCAGTTATTTAACTAATTTCGCAAAAACATAGTTTCGCATTGGTATTTAGCGTCTCTAAGGATATTTGTTTAGTTATCTTGTGTGTTCAGCCCTTTATAACGTCCCACTGCTGGGCACGGGCCTCCCTTCAATACGAGGGGGATCAGGCCATAGTCCACCTCGCTGGCCAAATGCGAGTTGGCGGACTTCACACGTCTTTCGAAAACTTACTAAGTTCTCTCAGACATGCAGGTTTCCTCACGATGTTTTCCTTCACCGTAAGGCAAGTGGTAATCATGTTAGAAATGATTCGCACATGAAAATATCAGAGGTGCGAGACCCGGGGTTTGAACCCCCTTCACTCGGTTTCTGAAGTAAGCGCGTTACCCCTTGTCTACCACTGCCCCCGAGTTAGTTATCTTATTAAATAGTAATAAAATGCTACGTGTCAAGTAACAGTAATTATTAAGTTAGATACAAATTGAATAATACTTTAATATTTGAGATTAATTTTGAGATTTACTTAATATTTGAGAACAAAAATTTTACTTACTTAGAGATAATTGACCTCTTTATTATATTATAATATAATATACTCAGTCAGTTACCCTATAAGGGTTTGAAAAAAAATGTACAAGAAAACTTACTATAGATTGTAATATAATCCCATCAAAAACATAAATGTGAAAATGGGAGCCAAGTTCAATATTGAGAATATGCGTGGTTGTCTTCACTTCACCGACAAAAGAATTGAGATCAAAATAGGTGCCAATTTCTGTGGATAATCCTGAAATTTATTCATAAGAACATATTATTTGAGTTCAAGATTTGACTTGGCTAGTTTTTACCAGTAAAGCAAGTTTTTAGAAGAGTGAGACATGTTGACCTTATAATATAAAAACATAACTTGCGTATAGCATAAAGAAGATATAAATGATTAATTGAATATAAGGTAACATGTATGTAAAAACTAGCCAAGTCATATCTTGAATTCAAATATGCTACCGCGTGTCTAGGTATATTTCCAATTGTTGTTATTAATAAAAAAATATATTTAAAAAAAAATACATTATTAAAAATTATTAAAATTATTAAAAAAAAAAAATTACATTATTAAAAAAAAAAAAAATATAGCGCTAACAATTTGATTAATTACCCTAGTTTAAAATTAATTACGCTGCAAAAGTATATACAGTATGTAATATCAAAACTGCCTGCTATAATTTAATATACCTATACGTAGGGATCTACATTAATCTGCGCAGGAGATATTATAAATCGTACACACGTGTACGCTTTTCCTATCACTCTTCCGGTGGGATGACTACTCGCCTCGATCAAGACGCAGCTCAGCCGACGGCTTTACGTGCTCTCCGAGGCACGGGAGTGAAACACCGCCAACTTCCCAACTCCGGGTTATTACTGAGAATTTTTGACAGAAATACTCAATGACTAACTTGGCCCGTTCAGGGATTCGACCTCTGGATCTGTGACCGTACATGTTAGCCACTAGACAACCGAGGCAGTTATCTATACTAGTATTATAAAGTTTGTGAGTTTGTGACTTTGTGAGGTTGTAGGGGGTAATCTTTGAGTCTACAGAACTGATTTAGATGTAATTTGGTAAGAAGATAGTTTGATATCCTGGGAAGGACACATGATACTTTTTATCCTGGAAATCGTCCCTTAATGGGGTGAAAATGGGGATGAAATTTTGTATGGGGAATCAACCTAGGGACGAACCCGAGCGAAGCGAGGGTGCGTCGCTAGTAATATGCATATATTAGCCAAATAGATAAAATATTGACTTTTCCTTAGCTCTTCTTTTAAAGCAATAACATTTGTTGAGACTTAAGCCGTACCGCATCTGCCATAATTAATAGCGCCTCCCACGGCGCATGCAAGCGTGGAAGCCCTCAGTACCAAAATAATGACCAACGTTTGAGATGAAAAACTTACAACACCGTTGCTGTTTAGATCAAGATATTCTCATAAATGAAATATTATAGCTTTAAGAGCAATTTAAACAAACTTTACACATACACTGACGACAACTGGTTTAATGATAAGTTAACGATTAACGTTAATAAAATTTAATAAAAAATTAAAGAGTGCGTGTATGAATGTATACACGCGCAAGAAGTAAAACTACTGTAGGTTACCTGTACTCTTTATGAAATTCAATTTATGTTTTGAATAGTTAGGATAGGTGATACTAAAGATAACGCATATTAGCATACTTCAATCATGTATTTATAGAATATATCATTTAAGGAAAGAATATAATATTATATATCATTTGTCACACAATAACAATGGTTACCATGGCAACAAACGTACGTACATTTTTTCGTAACGCATTCACCAGCTAGAAATATCTAAAAGCTTGGCTAAGCCGAAACCATAATATACTACATCCTTACATTTAATAAAAGTGTAACTGATCGCTGTCTGCAATGGAAGATATTTTTTGTCTATTTACCTGTGCGTTTGTGCGCGCTAATCTCAGAAATGGCTTACCGATTTTGGTGCGGTTTTCACTTAACATTTTGTATTGATTTTATTTGAAACGGTTCATAAATAAAAAAGTTATGTCACTTTAAAGTCACCTAGGGACATTATGACATGTTATGAAATCACAACATATAAACTATCGATCATCTAAATATATTATCTATTATTAATATGTCTATCTTTATACGAATATTACCATAAATAGATAAAACAGTAGTTTACTGCTTTGCGTCATATACTTCTTGAAATTAAAAAAATTAAAACCTATAATAATTCTGATTTAGATTATGGATAGCGTAGATATAACAAACATTTTGTTATTAATTTAGCTAGCAGAACAACGACTCAATTATTTATTTAGATTTTATATTTCTATTTTTGGTTTGACTGTATCGAATTTGATTAAAGCCAAAAGATATTTAAAAAAATCTGTTTTCCTTTTTTATTTTAGCTAATAAAAATGCCGTTCAGCCAATGTGGTGTCAAATCGCGATACGGCGGACGCGTTATCGCGTCCAAGCTACCAGGCGCGCATAACCTCATAAGATATTTCAAAGCGGCAACCGTAACGTTTAGGCCTAAACGACCCGTCTGGCGCCGCTCTGTCGCGCCGCATCGTGTTTGAGATAACTTTGCAATAAAATACTCGTTTATATAAATAATAAATATCATTAATTATGATATTATAAAAATACGTTTTGTAGTTGAGATAACGATTGTTTTTATCTTACTCTTAAGGAGCATACTTTTTCTGTCAAGTTTTGTCGCATTCTTTAATCTACTTCACACTATAAAATTAAACGAAAAAGTAAATGGTAAGTGAATTCCCTTTCAAAAAGTTTATGTAAAAACAATTTTTTTTCGTGACTCTACAGGTTCAACGTAATAATAAAGTTGATTTGATTTAAATATTTTTGGCAAATGTCAACTCATGGAATTTTATCTTTAATAAACATGATGTACCTACCTAATATTACGACATTTACCTACGTCGAAATAAAAATTTTGAATTCCAAGTGGCCCTTAATGTTATTAAGAATATAGGTATCAGAAAATAGGGGTAAGAAATAAAGGAGATTATAAAAGAGTAGGTAACTATATATATATACCCATACAGGTATAACCATCGGTAGCTCTACTCGCCAATAAATGATAATTTTACATTTATAATAATGAAAGTAATAAAAAATACTTAAGTAGTAAAAATCACAAAATGCTAAGGAAATACTATTTATCTATTCTAATATTATAAAGAGGAAAAAATTGTTTTTTGTTTGTTTGTTTGTTTGTTTGTATCGAATGGGCTCCGACACTACAAAACCGATTTAGATGAAATTTGTTAAGAAGATAGTTTGAGACCCTGGGAAGGACATAGGAGTTTTTATCCCAGAAATCATCCCTTAAGGAGGTAAAAATAGGGGTGAAAGTTTGTATGGGAAAGCAAGCTAGGAACGAACCCGAGCGAAGCGAGGGTGAGTCGCTAGTTTTTGGTATAACAGTTTTCACTAAATAATTATAAAAATTAAATTTTTAAAGTAACCTACCTACCTACTTACCTAGATATTTTAGAAAATATCGTAATCTCAACTTTTTGGTATCGCTTGAATAGGGTTAAAAATTTATAAAGTATTTTATTGTTTGTATTATATTATTGTTTATGTCGTTTTAAAACATGTGGGATATTTAATTATGTCTCTCTCACTAATTTTGGATACGGCGGCCAATCTCTGTGGGATTAGCTAAATGCGCAGGAGATATTATAATGCAAAAGTAAGGGTGCAAACACAATATGCACTCTCTATTCCTTTTACTTATAAAATCCGATGGGACGACAATTCACTACGGTCGGTGGGAGATGAGACGTTGAACCGCCAGCTTCACAGACTCCCCAAGGCAAAGGTGTGTAACGCCACCAACTTCCCAACTCTGGGCTGTTACAAAAAAAAAATTGACAGAGAATGCAATGCAAAATATGTATCTGGGACTCGAACCCAGGAATTCCGGATCTGCAGCCGTACATGCTAGCTACTGTATCAACGAGGCAGTTAATTAATTTAAAGGTACCTATGGGATATTTATTACTTCTTTAATCGAATTACGTATTTGCTTATAAGTTTGTTAGTTCGCTAGTGCATCATGTAGTTCTTATTAAAGACGTTAAGTGCCTATTTACATCACTTAATTAACTGAGATAAGAAAGCTATAAAAATATTATATACATCTGTCTATAACTTAACCTTAGGACAAAAAAAAGAAATTAGATTTATGTACAAAGTGTATAATTGAGATAACCCTTAGTGACCCCTGTTTTACGTATAATAAAGCCAAACGTGACACGGTTAGTACGAGTATTAGGGGCGTGCGTATGCCCCTCCCAAGGCGGGTCCGAATCCATGGGATCAATAAGACGTATTAGACCATAAATTCTTTTATCGTCAATTTCAGAAAAGATATTTGGTTTTTTTAACTGCTTTACAGTGTTAGCCTAAGGGCGAAAAATAATCTTTCAGTCGTTAGACCTTATTAGTAATAAATTTTGACATACATACTCATAGGTAACATAACATTTCTATCAAATATTTATCTCTGGTAGTTTACAAGTAGAAAGATGAGTTTAAATTTTTTATAGTAAATAATTTAAATTGTTTATTTAAAATTATTATTACCAAGATTTTAAATGTCGATAATTTTTATTACGCTATTGAATTTGTGCTAAATAAAATTAACCATACTTAAAATCCAGAAACTCTAAATACTGCCATTATATAAATAGTTTAAATTCGAGTAAACATAAAAACGTCACTATAATAGCTGGTACAATGTCCCAAAACGTCTTAATTTAAAAGATAACGTTGTTTAAAGGTTTGACAACAGCCCAGAAAAAAACTGATTCTTATTGTAACTAACACTTAACTTAAGAGCTTGATCATAAAAACAGTTACTTTCTTAGACTGCACACCTGTTGCTCTATGCTATAAACTTTAAAAGTTTAGTTATTAACGATGAAACAATGTTATTATTTTAGTTATAGTGACTTTTAATCGTTGCTTTTTTACTTCGGTCATAAAAAGTTATAAATCTTAAGAAAAAGTCCTTGAATTTATAAGATTAGTTGTAAAATCAAGTGCAGGGGCGTGCGCAGGCCACTCGCAAGGCGGGGCTCAACGAGCTCCGCCTGGCCCCGCCCTATGGCCCTTGATGCCACACCCATCGTAGGGACTTTACAGATCGATAATATTCTATTCCGCTATTGTATATTGTGAATGAGTAATTACTTTTTTTAAGATTTCTTATTTCCATGTTGACCGTTTATATCAAATGGAATATCTAGATTTTATTTGTATGTGTATGATTTTGTAAGATCTTTTGTAGATCGCTTTAAACAAATTTAAAACATAAATAAGCTTGATTGCATTTAAAGCTTTAAAAATATTTAAGGCTTGTAACCAACGCTTAATAACACTTAATTTTAAGTCTTTTTTTATAAATCTTTCCGTATACGACTTAAGTTACTTAGGCACTCTATATTGTATAGTTTAATAACTTTAAATCATATTCTGTAGGTATAGGGACATGGTATTGGGAAGGAATTGTTGATAGCTATTTTTGTTACATAAAAAAGCTAAGTTCTATTGATTTTTGTCCTTTATTCATAGCGATAGGATCTCCATGTTTTTGGGTTATAGATGGATTAGAAACAATTTATTATAGGCAGTTGTAGTAGTTTACATATAGGTAAGTGTTTATTTCTATATAATATAAGTATAGGTACTTATGTAGCCTTCCTATATGATTAAAAAAAATGATATGTTTCAGTGTAAGTTTTATAAAACTTTCTCTCAGAAAAGTATTATAATTAGGTATATTTTTAGTAGTAGGTCCATACGTATTTGAATGTGCTATATCAATAGCTATTGAATAGAACTACCTACATAGATTTTATAAAATTATAAATACTTACCTAGGCTTATGTTTTATTCTCTTCAGAGATTGAAGAGCTAATCATTATATAGTCATAGTAATATTAATCATATAACCTACCGCCATTTTTAGGACAAAATATATTTTATAACAGAACACGCTTAGTTTTAAATACATTTACTAGGTTAAACTCTGTAGAAATATTTTTATAAAAATATGATCCTAATGGATTTCGAACTCTCTATCTTTGAACGGTGAGCAAATAATAGCCTTAAATTAAAGTGAAACTCTATGCGGTATTAAATTAAGCGTAAAAAAAAAGAGTATAAAAGCGTTCCCGAATCTTAAGTTCGTCATAAAAAAACTACATAACACCCGTCGGCTAAACCATATTACTTACCTAAAATTTTTTCAACCGTATACCTGCGCTGTGAATACTCCGTGGGACGATTGGCAATTTAGTAGCCATTATAAAAACCACACAAGGTGCCTTTGGCCCGAAATAATCGATCCGATTCAAAAATGTAGAGCGCTTTACAATAGATACGCTCTACATTTTGATTGAAACTTGTAACCCAAAGGTGGTCGCATCATTCGGTCTTATATTTATGGATTTCCTCTTAGTGCATTGAAAGAATGAGACATTATAGTTTGGGACCTGTATATTTAGTAATACCTACTCAATTGCCGGCATATGTATGTATATCCATACTAATATCATAAGTGTGAAAGTTTGAGGATGGATAGATGGATGTTTGAAATTCTTTCACGCCAGAACGGCTGAACGGATCTGGACGAAATTTGGCACAGACATAGATTATGTATGTAATTTAACTTACAAGAAAGATAAAGCAATAATCTTAGTTCCACTAAGTTTCTTTCGCTAGTTCTTCTCGGGTGTAAAGCTTCTTCTTTTCCAACTGGTAATACACTCACGACGTTCAGTAAAAAATTGTAATAATTTAATGCTGAAAATATTTTGAATTTGAATTTATAGTCTAAAATAGCACATAGGTTACTTGTTATCCCGAAAAAATGTACGGTTCCCGTGGGATAGATTTGTTTTTGTTTAGGGACAAGCCCAAAATGAAGCGAGGGTCAGTTGCTAGTGTAGGTACTTATAAAATTGCCGTTTCATGCTGAAAAATATGTTTGATTAACATATTTTTTATCAAAAGTAGCCAATTTCATTTTGCCATTGCGATGCTGTTTCATGATTTCAATGAAAAATCATTAGTAACTCCACCTACTACAGAAATTCTGGGTTCGAGAATCGCTTAACTTTTCCAAAACAATTTCCTTCAGTTTATTTTATTTCCAACTAGCGGCTCACCCTCGCTTCGCTCGTGTTCGCCTCTAGACTAACAAAAACAAATCTATCCCACAGGAACCGTACATTATTCCGAGATAAAAAGTAGCCTATTGATTATTCTCATGTATGAACTATATTATTGTAAAATTTCATCAAAATTTAATCAGTGGTTTTTGTGTACTAAGCTTTATATGTTACTATAGTTTTTTAACTATCCCACGAGAACTATTTAATTTTCCGGGATGAAAAGTATTTAAGTGATTGACCGAGGATATAAGGTAGGTACCACCATGCAAAATTTCATTCAAATCGGTTTAACAGTTTCGGAGATTAGCAGGCAGAGAAACAAAAAATTAAAAAAAAAAAACTGGATTTGTTCTATTTCTCTCATTACATCCCCCCGACTCAGTTTTTAGCATTTTTTTGTTCTATGTACAGACATTCGACCTCTACACTTTTGCTATAGGTGTAGATAAAAAGATATCCGAGAGTAAGCATGACAATTATGGTAGTACGATAGGGTGTCCAACAGAGAATTTCCATAGATGAAACAGTCCGTAGTGGATGAACGTTATCATCAAGAAGAAGAGCAATAAACAAATTTGAATTGTTTAAATGCGAATCCTGTACTTACATCATCTTTTGTTGTTTCTTGTTATAGGTAAATCGTAAGTAGTTTAGGTAGTACTAGATCTCAAGAATCTGTAATAGGTAATGTATATAGCGTCCGCATAGATGATAGACTCACAAGCAGGTTCTTTTGACATAATTTGGCCTTTAGGATATTGTTTTGCCCCTTTTCTTAAATCAAAAAAATCCGATTCAGAATTACCTTACCTTAAGTACGTATCTTTTATGTAGTTTTTAGTTCTTGCACTTTCCACCTTCCATATTGACGAAAATGAATCACTAGAGATTTTATCGCAAACGTTGCTATTAATCATTTTATCAATGTCAACTTTCATCTCCGGTTAGTCTCGGAGCTCATTTTTGAGATGGAAGTTTCCAGAACGAAAGCGATCTAACTAATATCGCACCGTGTGTTCACTTGAGGTATATGGTCCATGCTTTGTTCATATTGTTTTTGTGTGTATTACTTTTACATATACACGCAATTTTGATTTTTTTAAATATGTTCCCTCAGAGACAAATACTCATTTCTCTGAGCAATAAAAAATGTTTGTAATGTACCTAAAGATTACGATAGGTTCATAACGTAGACAATTGTAAAGTCAAGCTTTTTTAGTAAAAGTATATGACAGAGATAACTACCTGATAGATATATAAATAGAATACATAAAACAATGATTTAACGTTTGTAATTATCAGTGTTAATTAACATGAGAAATAAAAAAAAACAATTTAATTCGGATTGTCTTGATAAGTTATCTACAAAAAAAAGCCGTCATAAGGACTGCCGAACAGAAGTGAAAACTTAAAACTATAAACAATTGTTATTTTGGATATTCAAATGAATTGTTTGATCTTAAGTTTAATTTGTAAACTAAAACTGTTTAATTTTATCTGGTTTTGACATCTATCAGCACTCTGAGTGTTAGCGTTAACACGTCACGTGACCATGTCGATGACTTACATGAATTTACTCCCCTTCCAAACATGCCTATAGAAGTTTTCACTTCAATATTAACAGTACAATTTTCTACACGAAGCTTATAACTATAGTACCTACCTTCTATAATTGATTTAATAAATAACTTATTTTAGCCCTTCAAAAACCAACTAATGACTTGAGTTTATTAGTTTTATGGCAATAATTAACCCATCCTACACTTAAACATGATATAAAACTTCTAACCCAAAATAAGAATACGATAATTATATAAAATTATAAAACCATTAATAGAGAATGTCCAATTAATGCGAACTTTCCAATAGAAACCCTAAGCGGTGGGGGCGTAGGGCGTGGCCCGATTAGTGTCTCGCTCAGCTTGTCCGCACTTATGCTGCCCTGGTCCCGTGACGTCACGTGCACCTACTGAGAGGGTGCCTTTCAAAACGATGCACTAAGAAGAAAAACTATTACTAACTTTTTAGTCGGAATAACTTTTTACTCCCATTTTATCTATATTAATATTATAAAGAGGTAAAGTTTGTGAGTTTGTGAGATTGTAGGGGGTAATCTCTGGATCTACTGAACCGATTTAGATGGGTAAGAAGATAGTTTGAGACATTGGGAAGGACTACTGGATAGGATACTTTTTATATAAATAAATGCTTTTCTTTGTAGATTGGATTCGAGGTCTTTTTCCTTCTTTATTATAAATACCTTTTTCAAATTAACATCTGTTTTATATATGCCATAAACTGTATTTTTATTATAATAAAGTTTTGTTATAAATCTATACATAATATAATAAAATTGACTGTCTGTCTGTTACCGCATCACAGAAAAACCACTGGAGGGATTTTGATGAAATTTGGTATGGTGATAGCTGGTTATCCGGGTCAACATATAGGATACTTTTTACTGCGGGAAAATATCTCACCTTTGAGAAATCTATACTAAATGTTAAAATGTAAGCAGAGACGAACCCAAAAGGAGCGAGGGTGAGTCGCTAGTTATTTAATAAGGTAGTGGTAAGTAGTAAGTAGGTGTAGATATCATAATATTATGTTCGTGAATTTTGTTTTATAAAGTTGAAGTCTATTTGTAGAGCTCTTATTTGAATTTTCATAATAGGCTTTTCTGCCATTTTATATATGGTTTTTACGGTATATGGTAGTATAAGGCGCGACAAGATTTATACAAAGACGATTGTTAGTTTAATTTATCTATCTGGATCTTATTATTTTTCTTTAGTATTTTTGAAGTTTGCGTTATTTAAGCTTTAAGCGTCTGAATTATCCGACCGTTGTCAATAAATTTTATGATTTTATTATTTATATTTAAAATAAAACAATGCACATGGAATATGCATGCACAGATATTACAATTTTATAGTTTCCGAACGAAAAGTTTCGTCGGTGCTTCCGTCCGTCTGTTTTTCGTACCCTAAAATATTTAGGTATATTTTTTAATTCACAATACGATGTGTTTTATAAAGTTCCTACAAAAGAAAAAAGTTTAGAGATTATATAGTCAATTAAAAAAACATGTTTAAGTATAAGACTTTTTTTAGATTACTTTTTGTATTGCTTTACCCTAACAATGGCAATACCGACAAGTATCAAACTTAGCGTCAATATTGTGGCTTTAATCCTCAAAAAAAATAACAAAAAATAAAATCTGCCAGGCCTGAATCGAACTCGTAACAAAGGTTTTCGCCGCCATTAAATAAATAATCGTTGCTTATGTACCTTACATTACGTAACATAAATATATTATCTGGTGGTACGGATTATATGAATAAAAACTGCGATTGAACGATTCTTATTAGATAAATTTAATATTTAATAACATACTCAGACTCGTATATCTATACTAGGCTTTTCTATATCGGGGGTCTGTGAAGCATTCATTCAGATTTATGTAAAGCACTTATTATGTAGTTCATTTAGGTACCACTATCTATCTATACATATTATAAAATTCTAACTAAGCCGAATCTGTACATTAAATATTTTTTGGAAAATCTTATTGAAATAGACATTATTATCGATGCAGAGGCCGAATCTATAGTTTTTAGAATTTTTGTCTGTCTGTCTGTCTGTCTGTCTGTCTGTCTGTCTGTCTGTTACCGCATCACGCGAAAACCACTGGACAGATTTTAATGAAATTTGGTATGATGATAGCTGGTTATCCGGGTCAACATATAGGATACTTTTTACCGCGGGAAAATATCTCATTTCTGAGAAAAAGTACAAAAACCGGTTGGAACAAAATCACGATGATACTATCTGTAAACAGTTTGGCAAGGTAACTTACTAAATATAGTAAAAACTATTAAAAATAGCTTATCTTGAAAATCAAATTATCAATAGCGCTATTTTATTCATTAAAATAGTTATTTTAATGAAAATTTATTTACGTGTTATTTAGATATTTGACAATAGATGTCGCCATGTGTTTTTAAAATATGTAGTTTTAAACCCAAAAAAATAATGTACAGAAATAACCTTTCTATGACTTTATTAGAATTACTACTATCTGTAAATCACCCGCGGCCCCGCCTGTGTTCAAATTTTCAATAAAACAAATTTTTTGGCTTTATAAATTAGTAACATATTACGCGTAGTAATATTTTGTTGGCAGAAACAATTTTCAAGTTAAAATATTTGTAAATTTTTATTGTTTAGTAAATAATGTTAATATTTTTTAATCTTTTAATGTAAAAAATGGGCAAATGCAAATCCAATTCGCGCATTATAGGTTTCGTATAGCAAAATGCTGTTGTTTTTCTTACTTACGTGTTTTGTTAGGTTAACACTAAAATAAATACAAATAATATTTACGTTTCCACAATATCGACTCATTTTATCAACCGTAAAAAAGTCGATTCATATTATTTTATAACATTTTATGGGAAACAAGTTTATGGCTGTTAAACTGACAAAGCGGGTAACTAAAAATATTTCATGTTTCAAAAATTATGAAAAAGTGTTTTAGGAACTGTTATACCTCAACTTTTTCAGTTTTTTTTGACACCATTTCTTGGAAGGTAAAAGCTTAAAGGAAACAATAAAATGCTTACGACTTTAATCATATTAGCCGAGCCATATGAAATCCTAATAAAAAGTATTTGCTTAGAATTATTTACTTATTACACTTTCTTTTGAAATTCGTTTTAGATAATATTACTAATTACTAACTAGCGCTAACCAATCCATGTTGCGCGACAGATTAACATTAAGAAAAGTTGTCATTATGTAATTTAAATAATCAGCTAAATCTTAAATTAATCAATAGCTGCCTATTAGTAAAAAATGATTAAAATTAATTCCGTAGTTTGAGAGTTTATCGCCCGAAACTAAATAAACAAACAAAACAGAAGTATAGGCATATGTACATAAATGTTATTGCTAAAACAAAAATTACTAAATCAAATATGATATTAACGGAGGAACCTTTGTGGCATTGTCAATCACTGCCATTATTTACCAATCATGCGGTGCGCAATGAAAGTGGTATATGTAAGAGTATACTAATGTGTAAAGCCTAAGAATTTGGTTTTTGATCATCTGAACGCGGGCGGAGCCGCGGGCAATGCTAGTATCTTTATAAATTACAAACTATGCGATACCTGATATATAAACTGTTGTAGTAGCTGTAAAGTTTCATCAAAATCCCTTTAGCAGAGTTTGTTAAAGAGTAAACAAAAAAATTAAAGAGTGCGTGTATGAATGTGTACACACGCAAGAAGTAAAACTACTGTAGGTTATCGGTACTCTTTATGAAATTCAATTTATGTTTTAAATAATTAGGATAGGTGAGATACTAAAAATAACGCATATTAGGCATAATATTACAATCATATATTTATAGAATATTATTTAAGGAAAGAATATAATATTATATATCATTTGTCAGACAATTACAACGGTTACCATGGCAACAAACGTACGTACATTTTTTCGTAACGCATTCACCAGCTTACCCCCCAAGTCAAGCGTACGTAAAGAAGTTTTACTTCAAAAAATCTGTACATCCTCACAAACAATCGCGTTTATTATATCTAGTGGTAGAATTCCATACAGATGGTATTATTTATTCATAGCAAGCGTAGCTTTCTCGTTATGGCTCTTAGCCTACAAATGCCTGAATATGTTATTCAGGCATGAAAATGTAATAAGCTCGACTCAAGAATTATAATACCTATAAGTAAGGATAAGGAAAACGTTTAGTAAGGAGCAGTTAGGTATCGTTATAAGTAATTAACACATACATATATCACTTTTGCTGATTATTTAGGTACGGCTTTAAATGTAATTTAATAAAAGGTCGACATTCGCTCACGTCCACTGTAGGTACTTACCTACCTACATAACTTGTTCATGTTATGTGTGTATGTATGCATGGGTGACGAAAACTACACCTTCAAAAAATCTCTCTAGGAAACATTGGTTGCCTTTAAAACTTTTCCGATATTCTTCAGACATAGAGTCCATACAAAAATTTAAAACAGCGTAATATTATCAAAACTATGGACAATTGAATCGAAAATTTCAAAATAAAATTGTCATATTGTCATTTAGTATATGTCATAAACAATTATTATTACGTTATTTTTAAAACAATATTTTTTTAATAGATGGTAAGTGACTATCGTCGCTCATAGACATCTGTAACATAAGAGAAGTTGAGAGTGCGTTGCCGGTCTTTAAGGGACCTGAAGATACGAGTTTTGAAGAGCCCCATATTATAGCGCTCAGGGAACACCTCAGGAGAAAGATCATTCCACATTTTGCACATGTGAGAGGTAAAAATGATCGAGATGACGTGCATTTGTGGGATGCGAAGCTTCTAAGATGTGTGGATGACATCCAACCCGACGGCGAAAGGTGCGGTGATAGAAGCGCGACGGTGGCACCGGATCAGAAAGCTCATCAGAGTACTCTCCATCCACAGAGAGCCAACATCTATCCGAAGGCTTAGTGCTTAGTGAAAACGTCATGAGGAAGATCGTTCCACACTTTGCAAGTGCGAGAAAGAAATAAACGTAATGAACGTATGGCGGAGAGTCACAGTGAGCTGTGGTAATTAAGGGGGCGATGATAAAAATGCGAAGTTGTCATCAAATCATAGTTTAATATTTAAATGTGCATAGGACAAAGAAACTTTAGAAATGTATTTTATAGGTTTACTCTTACAATATTAGCTTTTTTGAAGTGAAAATTTATGTTTCCGGAGCATGTACACGAATTTTAATATTACTAAAGGTCATCAGTTCACCTGCGTAAAATGTAGTTAAACTAATATGTTTTAATAATTTATGATGTAACTTCACGGACTTCACACAAATAGAGTGCTTGTTTACAAATCGTATGGAATGATTAAATCTGGTTTGCCTAATCAACTAAATGCAGCGATGATGTCATAGCCATATTGCAAATAACCAAAGTTATTTTTACCATGTTGGACAGGCTATGTGTAGGCACTTATTACTAAAATAAAACATACCTAATATTTACTCACAGCTTACGTACAGTACAAAACGGTAAAATATTTTTGTTTAATGGTCATTGCACATAGCACATTTGTATAGTAATTGCATAGTGTTTGGATGGCACTATTGCATTAGTTGTTATAGGTTCTATTTTTATACAAATAATTGATATTATAGAGAGCATCTACGGACCAGTACAATGGGGTGCCCATCACCCCGTGATTATGATGGTCCCTTCCTCCTTATGTTTATCTTCCTCTTCCAGGCAAAAATATAAAATATTTCTCTGCCAGACCATACATAAGTCTATTATGAAACGTCTTGAAATTCCTGACACTACCATATTATTTACATATATTACATAATATTCAAATTAAAATATCGCTTAAGATGTGTATACCAAACGTGAAAACAATCATAAATAATCAATATTTACATTTGACACAATGATTACAATTAATTTTCTGCGAAATCTTTTACGTCTAACGATGAAGGTAATGTCACACCCAATTAATTTTGTTTTATTTAATAGTTTTGTTTTTTCGTTTATTTCTAACTGTCCATAATTGGCATACGTGCCTTCTATTAAAGACGAAAGACCTTATTTTATTTTAAAGAAACTATCTGTCTTATTTCATATTCATAATCTCTGAAAACATGTGTTTTTCCGTTGCTACGTAAAAAACGGACAAACTAAAAAACACTCAAATCTTTACCATACATACATAATAATATGTAAGTACGCATCCTATATGTTTACCCGGATATCCAGCTATCATTATTCCAAATTTCATCAAAATCTGTCCAGTGAAAGCGTTTCCAGACAGACAGAAAAAATCTAAAAACTATAGATTTGAGCTTTGTATCGATATAAATAACTATTTCAATATTGTCCAAAAAAATATTTAATGTACAGATTCGACTCAGAATTTTATTATATACTACCAACTCACCCTCGCTCCGCTCGGGTTCGTCCCTACTTACGTTTTTACTTTTAGTACAGATTTCTCAGAGATGAGATATTTTTCCGTAACCCGTATAAAAAGTATCCTATATGTTGACCCGGATAACTAGCTCAAAATCCTTCCAGTACTTTTTCCGTGATGCGGTCACAGACAGACAGACAGACAGACAAAAATTCTAAAAACTATAGATTCGGCCTCTGTATCGATAATAATGTCTATTTCAAGAAAAGATTTTTCAAAAAATATTTATTGTACTGGTTATAATTTGATTATGATATGTATAGATTCTAAAGAGAAGAAATTAAAATTTGAACTAACATGTCATTTGGTGATCAAGTTATGATAATAAGCTATAAACACCCTGTCTATTGCGAAAAATACAGAACGTAAAAGCAATTTGTTTTTACTAAATACATTTCGACAGTAAAAACATTTCCATGAAACGTTTCTGCGCACCTGCATTAAAATAGCCAAGAGTAGTGCCTACTTGAAAAGGAAAAGACGTATTTATGAACGAATCGTTCCGATCGTGTACATGAATTTATTAACCAGTCAAGGTGACGGGATCGATGAAGTTGCGCATGCGCGATACCAGAGCAACCACGTGCTCGTCAACAGATGGCGGTGGCAGTCTCTACGCATGCGTCAAATTATTGAGCGCACACACGCATATCCTACCGCACGCACACATACACTCTATAGGTAAATCATATGTTCGTTCACCATACGGCTTTAAATTACTTTCGAAGAGCGTAATGACGCAAGCTGAATCCTTCATAGCATTGCATACTCTACATAGAGCTCATAGAGCATGTATTTGATCGGTCAATTCTAGTTACAAAAGTGGTTGAGTGAACTAAATGGCTCGTCGCTAGCAGCCGACATCAATTACTGACTTCATCTGGTCTGTTTTGAGGCTATGCACATGAATGAACGGTTACTGTAAAGATATTTCAGATTTATTCACTAATCTGTTAGAATTTTCATTTCGTCCATTTATTTAGTTTGGATTATTGTTAATTATCTATAAAATAGAGATCTTTTCAAGTAACTTTATTAAAAATAATAATGACAATTATTATCTCTTGGCAAATAATGAAGATTTTCTATTGGGTTATAAATCATATTCTGCTATAAACTTCGGTTATAAATCATATTTTACTATAAAGTTAGATTTTAAAATGACTAGGATATTTTCCATACGCAATAATTACACAAGTTTCACGACAAACTGAGCGCCATAAATAAACATCTTACTGCCTTTTCCATTTATAACACGAGTAAGGTACTTTTGAGAGGCATAATAACGAGCCCTCACAGGCAATTAGTAGGTACTTTCGAACAAACTTCGTATTTCAATGTCGTAAATAATACGAACAACGCAAAACTTCGCAGACGGCAACTTTCCTTGACAATAAAAGAGTCCTTTGTAATAATGGCTAAGGAAAAATTGTACGCGAAAGCTGTATAGGCTCTATTCATATTTGTACTGTGTTTTCAACAATATCTACTGCCCTGGAAGTTAGGTTTTTATTTTATTTTTTCCATGTAAGCACAGATTTTTTTAAGTTTCATTTAAAATTATAATCTATTTAAAGAAAGGAGTGTGTAATCGATTCGGATTATATGTACATATATCCGATTTCCGAATTTTGAACTAATTTGATTGATTTCTTTAATAAATTATATTATATAAAGAAAAAATGTACACTTAATGGTTCCTATCTACATTACTAATTTTGCGAGTACTTTTTGATTTAAAAAATAAAAACACCATGCATTTTTTAATAATTATTTTGTCACAAATAACGTACGTAGGAGTAATATATAGATAAATAAAATTGAAGTGTCTGTTTGTAATGTCGAAATCAAAGCTTTTTACTAAAGGCATATGAAATTATATATGGTACTTATAAGAAAATTACAATTAAAAAAAATGTCTCTGTCTGTCTGTTTGTCCGGCTCATCTCCGACGTGACTGGACGGATTTCGACGAGACTTACACTAGCAAAAAGCTGAAGTTATAAGGAGTAACTTAGGCTACTTTTATTTTAGAAAAAGAATAAGGGTTCCGCTCAAAAAAATTAAAACATAGCTAGAGACGCACCCGAGCGAAGCGAGAGTAAGTCGCCAGTCTCTACTAACATTAAAATATGACTAAGTACTATGTAGGTACTGGATAAGTAAAGTAGAAGTGTATACGTTTTGTATATGTGTATAATTATATGTTAAGCATATTAAACTATTAGCCGTGATTTACCTGTAGTAAATGGATTCAATTAAGGCACAAGCGGTCACCAATCCAATTATTGGTCTGATCTACGTTACTTAACGTTGTAAGCCTTGTTTCTCTATTTAATTAACTATTTTATATAGAATATATATATATTTATTGATGATTAAATAATTATAAAATATTTTATAATTATTTAATTATTATATATTTACTTCATGATTTCCTAGCTATTAATTTGCTATACATTTTTTTTCATCTACTCGAGTTATTATTATTCTGTATACTAATGTCTAACGGCTTTTTATTTATTATTTTCACATATATTAATTTTAATTAATATAAATTATAAAAATAAATTAATCAAAACTAGCTTGCATATTAATTTTCTACAGAATTTATTTAATAAGCGGCATTACAAAAAACATTTTTATATAAAAATAACCGGATTTCAAGAGCAAAAAAACAGTGGCAATAAAAGCGTATCTCTAAATAGGCCTCATTAATTAAGATCGAGGCGACAAATGCTCAATCGAAACTGGTGACAAGTACCAGGGCAGCATGACTACGCCGGAGTTCTGTCGCACTCGGCATGTCTCGTCTGTCCCACTCGTGACTTGAAAGCCGGGAATGTCACTTGACTCGACGTTGCTTTTATTTTATTCGACAAAACAGACGGTCGTACTTTTAAGTATTGAAATATTTTTTTGAGTTCATACACATTTGACGCTATAATTTTGGATACATATATATATACATATATACATGAAAATGTTTATATATTTCTATATACATATATATATATATATTATATATTGATTATTATGCTTATTACCTACAAGAAATAAGTCATTTTTAAGAGATTTCTTGGAATTTTGGATTAGCAAGTGGGGATTCGTGGGTGGGCGTTCGTTATCCTCAATGGGAGGCGGTATTTTATTGACAACGTTTTATGGTTATTTACTTAGAACCTATTATAAGTTTTTTATATTTTATAAGAACACAAAAAATATAAAATAACATTTAATGCCTTTTATACTTATAGGGAATTAATTAGCGATTTAAGATATAGATTTTTTATATATTTATTTATTTATATTGATACTTCTGCAATCTAAGTTTCGATAAACATTTCAAATTATTAACTTACATTTCTTTACTATTTTTTAAATTACCACCTATCCACTCTACCACCTTTTCCACTCAATAATGAATGAATAAAATTTTTCAGAAGCAATCTAATACTCGTAGTATACAAATATTCGTAGTATACAAATATTCGTAGTATAAAAATATTATCGAACTATAAAAATATGAACTAGCGGTTAACCCAGGCTTCGCTCGAGTGCGTCCTTAGCAAGGCAAAGGCAAGAACGCATAAAAGACAAACGTCCAAAGAAAAATTATATTTTTAATGCAATGGACCATACAGAATAACCGACCAAAGTTTCATCACAATCGTTTCATCACAAACATTTATTTTTATTTATATAGATTTAACATTTATTTGTCAAGTAGGTATACAATCTATAGGAAATTATGTATATCAAACAGTACAGGTATCATTTCCAACATGTATTTTGAAGGTTTTTAAAATAGTTATAAAAGCAGTAGGCAAATTAAAGAGTACAAATGTTTTAATCCTTTAAAGTATATCGTAACCTTTTAATATTTTACTAAATTCCTTATAAAGTCGAGGGCTACAGCCAGCTATTGATATGATCGTTCCAAGAAACCAGTGGTTAACTAGAGCACGATGAAACGCGATATATAGGATAGATGTCAGCTCGCGTAGACTATCAACTAACAATATTAGATTGTTTGCTTTCTACTTTATTTACAATAATTATTATATTTGTATTAAGTTTTTGTCATGTAGAATTTTAGGGGGTTTAGAGGTAGAATTGTGTTTTGATGTACTTTCAAATAAATACTAAAATATGTCCTTAAAATAAATACGAAAATGGCGATGTTTACTTAGAATTTTATATTAGCCGTTGATTTAATATAAAACTTTAAACTACTAATAACTAAAATATTTCCTTAACGACAGCGTCTCTTTACTAATCGTATTATACAAGCTTCGCGGGAATTATCAACAAAAGTATAAAAAAAGTTATAAAAAACCTTATTTCCGTAAAGTTATTTTGAGTTTTAAATCCTTTAAGCCTCTATTGTTGACGTTATCAAACTTTTAGGCAACCAAATGCAAACATCAGCCAAACTTATAACATCTGCTGATTTCTCAGGAACGTGCCGCGTTCCCTAATCTCCTTTGAAGTCACAAAGGAGCCATGCGGTGGTGGAAAAGAGACAAACAGATATAGAATCATACATGTTAGAGCGAGATGGCAAAAGACCGGAACATTACACAAGAGCGTCTCGGTTGACGGGTCCCGAACAAAATAAATGGCTCGGGAACCGATTCAAACGTGCTGTATCATTGAATGAATGAAAATAATAAAAAAGGTTTAATTGCGTAACATGAGGCCATTGAATTTTTTTAAATGACATTATTGCCACCTTAATATTACTGAACATAAACATCTGCACTTAATTATAGTTTGAAATCCGTGCAGATACTCATAATATTGTTTTTTTTTTTTTTTACTAACTGATTATTATTATTTTATTTAAAAAAAAAAACAAAAATATATATTATTATATTATAATACTATAGTAGTATTTAGTATTCATCAATAACCTAAGTTTATATTTTATCTTAAAGTACCTGAGCGACCGAGCTTCACTTGGAGTTCTTTTTTGTTTTATCGTATTTTTTTAGACAAAATAATAACTAAAAACTCGAATAAATACAAAAAAAAAACAAAAGTAATAACTTTGTCTCCGACCGGGATTCGAACCCAGACATCTGTGATCGTCAATCTTGCACCTTAGCCGCTTGACCACGATGCTTATGCCCGAGTGTAAGTATCGACCATATTTTGCGTGGAATAATGCGAAAGAAAACCGCATGAAAACTCGGAAACACGTGTTTTCCCAGACATAAGACTAATCTAGATCGATTTTTCGCCCCCGAAAACCCACACTTATCAAATTTCAGCGACATCGTTAGAGCCGTTTCCGAGATCGCCGGTATAAATAAATAAATATACAAGAATAGCTCGTTTAAATATATTAGATATCTTAAATTTACGTGAACTATTAAATGTAACTAGATCAGTAGATTCTATATTATTTTATGGATATTTAACATGACAAATTATTTCAATAGGTACAGAATATATAGATAGACGAGTTTCGACCCTTAACTTTCTTTCTTCGCGTAAGCCATTACTGCACTTCATGGTTTTTTCTGTACTTTTGCCATAAATTAATATTTCACGGAAAACACTTTCAACACCGAATTATTATTATTTTTATAGTAAGGCTTACTTACGTCAAACTGAAAACTGCTTTGTCACTACGTGAAAATAAGATAGTTTATTTGATATTGCGTCCCTAGGTTGTTTCTCAAAACAAAATCAATTAATTAATTTGGTTTTTTTTTGTGGGACCCTGTTGTTTTTTCTAAAATAAAAGTAGCCTAAGTTACTCTTTATTACATCAGCTATCTGCCAGTGAAAGTCCCGTCAAGATCGGTCCAACCATTTCAGAGATTAGCCGGAACAAACAGACAGACAGACAGGCAAAAATTGTACCGTGTATACATCTATATGCATTTAGTAAAAAGCGGTTATTTTAATATTACAAACAGACACTCCAATTTTATTTATCTGTATGTATAGATTAATATCGAATTAATAATATAAATAGAGATAAGTAACTAATATCTACGAACAAAATATTATGAACACAAATCACTGCCGCTCAAAGAATATAAAACATTAAAAGACAGTAGCAACACTAATTACACCATTCGCACACGTATCATATTTTTAAACAGTTGACAGCGTAAATCTATGTGACCCAGTCGCAGAGCGTGAAATGATACCGAGGGAAAGAATTTAATTGGACTCGTCGGGATAATGGAAACGTGGAAAATGCTTGTTCTTTTTAATATTAAAATAACAAGTGTGTTGCCAACAAAATGATACAGTTATAGTCGAGTGCAAATAGGTTTATACCTCGAAACCCAGCTATAGTGAATGAATTTGGCTGATTTTGTATTTTTTGAATTTCTTTTACTAAAAACTAAATAGTTTACCTTTAGAAATCTTTCGAGAATTACTCAGTTTCTAAGTAAAATAGATAAGTTATAGATATGAATAGTTATTGCGAGTGTATCTAAGAAAGACTTATACTACTGAAGATTTTTCTGTAGGCTTTATTAAAACCTATAATTATCTAGTACAGTAGGTACTTTTTTCGTAAAACTCTCGTATAACTCTTATAACCTCAAAAACTCTAACAGTTACTATTTTCTTAAAATAAACACCTACTCAAAAATTCAGATACTTGTATTTTTTGTGGAGATTTTTAGAAACTGTTTTTATTTTAAATTTACGGATTTTCAAAATAGTTTATGGTATTAAAAACCCCAAAAAAATCATTAAAATCCATTCATTATAACTGGGTTCCGTCATTTTTCATTTATAACGACTAATTGCTCGATATTAAGTTTTGAGTAATGTTTTCATCAAATTGTAGTTATAACATAGAATCAAATCAATTGCATATTATAAAAAAAAATCTCCTTTAAATGATAATTTACGAGACATGAGTGAAACGGACGCATTTACTAAAAGAAACAACTTTAATGTTATCTCCATTTTTTAATTAAATTGATATATAATGAAGAATTTACTGTAAATAAGTGAGCATGTAAATATTATTTTTCTATTTATTTACTACTAGCAACTCACCCTCGCTTCGCTCGGGTTCGTCCCTAGCTTGAACATAGTAAAATGGATATAGTATGTTAACCTTAAGAAATAGACATATGCCATCGCGGGCTTTTTTGTAGACCTTTTTAAGGTGTACAATATTGTAGTACATTATTTTGATCTATCTTGTAGGGTTCAGCCAGCATTTGCAATGTAAGCGCACAAAAATGTGTTTATTTACGAAATCACATTAGAAACCTCTAAAATTATCAGTGTTTCTCTACTATATGATGATGTGATGCTAAAAATCTAGTCCAGTTTATTCTTTATTATCAAAACCCGTAATAGAAAATGCCGCTGAATTTTTTGAAGCTGCTATTGTTTAATCTTCGCCTGTGAGAATCCTTAAATTGCATTCCTGAGATAAGACTAGCCTATGTTTCGCCCAAGTTCTATTTACGCCACAAAATCCACGTACAATTGTTTCTGTCATTCTTTTACGATTTGGAAGGGGTTACCAAAAACTTTAAATTTCGCGCGTAGGAAGTTGGTTAATAGTTATTATGTATAACAACATATTCAAATAAAAATGCCAATAATTTTCAAAAATAACGTTGTAATAAGAGTAGTACGAGTAGTAGTAGTAGTGAGAAATGGATAGTATTTTACTGTATATATATTGTATATATTATTTTATTTATGTTTTTAATTTTAATAAGTGTACGGGACTTATATAATATTTGCAAGAAAATTCCAGATCTATCCTCTTGGCTTTTGCCAATGCGAAATTCTATTGTGTTTTTTTCTACAATTATCGTTTTTATTTTAAAATATAAATATTGATTATTTAAACCTAAACATGTAACATTAGGTATATCTACGTATATTTATATGTATAACAGCATTTGCCTGGCTGTACTCGCGTAATTTAAAAATAATGGATACATTTAAAAAAAAAACAATATTTTTTGCGGATACCTACCTATCTACGAGGCTATTTTTAAAATAGTATGAAAGTCTTGTTCGGGACAACTAATTAGGCCTTGCAAACGACGTCTCTTTCATTTCATTGCTCTTGGTATTTTTCTGACAGCAGAGACCGTGGGAGTTACCCCTTAGTTGTGTGGTCTCCTTCGGCAGACCTGCCGTCGAGGCGTCGTGGTTGAGTGCGTAAGAGTGCATTAAGACGGGGGATTTTCTCTTGGGCTTAAGTACTGGCTTCTCTAGCTGGTGAGTTCCACATAGCCACCTGTATGTATACTGGTGGTATGCGTAAATTCGTTTCCCAACATTTAAATACATCGGCTAGATTATGGTTCAGTATGATATATTATAGGTATATTTATTGGAAGTGTATTAATAAACGATCATAACATATAAGTGCTTCTATAATAATTGCTAAGAATTTGTTTGTAATCGATGTCCCATTGAAGGCCATGACGTTATGAATTTGACATTTCTTAAGAATTTTAAATTTGACTTTAATGCTACAACGTTCTAAAAGATATTGTTTTTAGTTTATATTTTGAAAGATGAATAGATGTTGTTACGTTATATATAAAAGCTTTTTTATTATACATACCTCATTTATTGCTCAAAATCTTACACTAAAAAAATCGTCCCGACCATGGCACCTTTCACATATAAGAAGTGGTTTTAGTTTTTGATAGAATACACTGATTGTACGTTTTTATAGTTATTACTACCGGTTATTCTACTTGGCATTGCGTACTTCCTGTAAATTTCACAACTAAACCTCAAATATGTTAGAATATACCTATACATAAGTATAAAGTGATAAATAATCGCTATTTACTTTTCTTAAATTGTAACTTTAATCTTAAACTCGAAGAATATAAACATGTACGTAGGGCGTTCATTATAAAGTGAGAATGAGGTACAAAGTCTTTGGAACCGAAAAAATTAATACTGGCTTGTTAAGTAAAGTTAATAATCTCTGGTTGGAATATTGATTCGATTTTAAAAAAGTAAATAATTTGATTACTTTTAGTTTTTAAGAAATGGAAGTCAACACCATATGCTGTCGAAAATGAGAAGAAATGAAAATTGTGCGCGGTTATTAAGTATCTGTGTTTGAAATATATCATTAAGGAACGAGTTAATCAAGACTTAGAGGATACTTTAGAAGCAAGTGCTCCACCGTATTCTTCAGTTGCACTTTGGTGCACTGAATTTAAACGTGGAAAAACATCCACCAAAGACGACCCTCGCCCAGGCCGCCACACAACAATAATGACCGAAGATATGGTCAAAAAAGTCGAAAACACTGCTTTACCAGATCACGACAGTGAAAATTGTTACGGTACGTTTTATAGCCTAAGAAACAAAGATTTCAACTGATAGTGTGCATAGCATTTTATACGAACGCTTGTGGATGACAAAAGTATCCGCACGCTGGATATCATCCCCAGAGGCCAGAATGCTTACCGATGCACAAAAGCAAACCAGGATGAACATTTCTCGATCTACTTTGGAACTGTTACAAAAAGAACGTGGCTTCACCATTTGATCCAGAAACAAAATTACAGCCTTTGACTTAGAAAAGACCATTGTCTCCAACCCCTAAGTTTTAGGTAAGTCGTTCCGCCGGAAAGATCATGGATTTTTATGATAGTAAAGGGGTGCTCATGATAAAATATCTCGACCATGGAGCAACTGTAACGAGCTTTTTGTATGAAGAACAAATAAAAAAATGCGTAACGAAATTCGCAAGAAACGGTAAAACAAACTAACTAAAATTGTGTTGTCTATCAAGATATTGCCCCGGCTCACAGGTCCGCCGTTGCTATGGCTGCAATTCGAGATGCAGGCTTCGAAATACTTGAGCATCCTCCATATTCACCCAACCTTGTCCCTAGTGATTTCTATCTATTACCAAGGTTGAAGGAGGAAAGGACAGAGATTCCAAAAATAGTGAAGCAGTAGTCTCTGCAATACATTCATTTTTAGGTGTTCAGGATGAAGAGTTTTTTAAGAAAGGAATTTTAAGCTTAGAAAAAATATGTCCCAAGTGTATTACGCTAAAAGGCAACTATATCGAAAAATAAAATAACTATTAATAAAAGTCACCCATTCTCACTTTTTATTGAACGCCCCTCGTACTTACTGTAACAGACAGACTAACTAAGGAAATCGAACCCAAGACCTTTAACATCTAAATTGTTTATGTCCAATTGAACAATATATAAACTGTTATTGTTTAATTATTTCCCGCTAACGACTCGTTGTAATTTACATTGTAATACAACTTTTACAATCGTTTGCTGAATATGACATTACAATTAAGTTAAAAACTAAATTGTCTGTGTAGGTATTTTTTTAAAATGTCAAATAACTTAGTTGCCAAGCTCCACAAATAGACGGCATTAGCATACATATCTATACTGTGGTAATACAGGAAGAACACGTTGTTTATCGCGACTTACTGCGTAATGCGTCTCAAGTCACGACATTATCTACTGACTCATGGGCTCCTGGTAATTAGAACGAAATAGTTTGGAAATAAATAGACAAACTTTATGTACTACTTAGGTACTTGGTCTCTCCCTATTTATTATCGTTTCTAAATTGTTGGCGTACACTTATTTTTTCATGGAAGGTTTTTTTATTCTACGTGACATTGACTAAGTAAAATTGTGTTTAAATGTCAAGCTTAGAAATTATTAAACAAGAAAAATTGAAAGGAAATTGTATATTACTATAACGTTCTTTTTTTTATAATTAGAATGTTCTGTGGCGTGACAATGTTAAATATAAAGTTTCCTTTACATTATAAGTTAAATAAAATGATTATTTATTATAATGGTGTAACCTATAACCAAAGATATTAAATGTAATACTGTATGCTAGTATAGCGGCTTAGTATAGTTATGGCATCGACTGTATAGGGTAAAACATATTTAAAAACAAAAAACAAAATGGTATCTCATATAGATAACGTTTTGTTTTCTGCGTATTTCTCGTAAAATATTAAAGCTAGATAGAAGTAATATTATTTGATTATGAATTGAATATAATGCATAATTCAACACTGTAAATACCTAAAGTACTAACCGTTTCTCCAATATAATTAAAATAATACACTTTTTCCTAAGCATGAGGGTTTCCTAATTTAAGACACTTGAGCTTACCAAATATAATTCATGAAACTACTTTTATTGACTTATAATCAACATTTATTGTTAATCTATAACAATCAATCTTGAGACATTGTAATAATTGACCATTTTTTTTTCTATGAATAGACCATTGTTAATAATATATCAATTGTTTATCTAACAAACTAGCGGCTCACCCTCGCTTCTAGAAAAACAAAAACAAATCTATCCCTCGGGAACCGTATATTTTTCCGGCATAAAAAGTAGCCTACGTGTTATTCCAGATTATAATCTATCTCTGTGCCAAATTTCATCTAGATCCGTTCAGCAGTTCTGGCGTGAAAGAGTAACAAACATCCATACATACTCACAAACTTTCACATATATAATATTAATCTAACTAACAAGTATATTTTATAAACATATTCTTTTATAAGATTTAATTCCTCATTCTTTGTCTTCGTCGTCCTCGTTACTGGGGTCTCATAATAGAAACTCGCTAAAAACCAAACGACAATGTATAGGACATTTTTTGTATTTACGAAATATAATTAATTGAATAAAAAAAAACATTATGTGACAGATATCACAGATCTACTTTTAACCTCATGTACTTACTTATAACGATTAAATAGATCTTGCAACTGATGACGGAATAATTTCTTAAGCCCTCTCCCCAAAAAGGGGGTGCCCCTTGGGTTCTCGTCAGCTGTAAGGGTTTGGAGAGACATTTGGACATGCCGATCGAGCCACCAAAAAAAAACTATTTCTACTCCCGATGAATGACTTTTCAAACAACTCACTATCTCATTTTATGAACCTATCTCATATTAGACAACTTTACTCTATATAAGAAACAACTTGCCCTGGCTTCGTTCGGCCATACTTTTGTTGATTTGGCTCTTTCTAGTACATATTTAATTTCCCGAACACTTCCCGAATAAAAAACTTTTTGTTCTATAAGGATATGAATTTGAAAAATGCCAAAATACATGTCAATAATTTTGCCAACAGCTTTAGTCAGAAACTGATTAAATTAACGGAAAGCTCTTGGTTTCTAATCCACGATAGCGGTCTGATTACAGGGATGATCAGGAGTTTATCAAACAAATTCTTTCTTAGTAGGGTACCTATCACATTCTAAGAAAAAGCTGTTAAAAATTTAGCCTTTCAGGTTCGGCGTTTCAGTCTAGACGTATATATTTTCTACGAGAAAAATAAATCTTCTTAAATATTATCTAAAATTAAATAAGCAATTTATTTAAAACCTTTCTAATCTATATAATAAATTATTCATTTAAAAATCATTTATTTATATTTCGCGTAATGAGTTACATTCCTTCTGCCATTGATTGTAGATATGTTTTATTGACCCTAAAGAGTCACCACAGATATCCAGGTATTGAAGTGTTTATGAAACTAGTTGAGAATTTTATGAAAGATAAGCGCATTCATTATGTTGACATAAAATAACTTAGCACGAGTCGTGCTGTCGTCATTAATTATTCATGACTATAAAATTAGCAGTTCTGTAGAACTACTCGTGTAGTGGCGTGATTTTATTCATGTTTAGGGTTCCGTATCCGAAGGGTGCCAGCGGAACCCTATTACTAAGCCTCCGCTGTCCGTCCGTCCGTCTGTCAGAGGGCTTTATTTCATGAACCGTTATAGATAGAGAGTTAAAATTTTTACAAAGTATGTACCTATTTCTATTGCCGCTATAACAACAAATAATAAAAATAAAAAAAAATACAATAAACATTTTTAACGTTAAGCAGGTACATGTACGATGGTATGGAACCCTTCGTGTGCGAAGTCGACTCGCACTTGACCGATTTTTTTTTTTCACATACATATATGTATTAGGTCAATTTATCTTGCATATTATGTGCTTTCTTGAAAATATGCTGAATATTTGTTTATAGAAATTAGAATTCATAACCCCAGTCAAAGTGAATAATACATCATCTACTGTCTCTCTTTTGTCCGTCCGTGTTTATTTCTATTCAGCCATAAACAATAAGCAATATTTGGATCTTTTCGAGCTCTGGGAACTTAATTATGTTATTAATTCAGACTTGTACTTATAACAATTGGTTACAATACATATCGAGATTTTAACAATACGTTTCAAATGACGTAACAGATGTACAAATATTCTTTATTCTCTTATTTGGCTTTTATTAAAGCAGTAACTGTCACTTTTTTCCTTTTCAAATGTTATTATACTCGTAATACTCATGTATAGATTACCCAAATTAGGAAGATCTAGAAAGGATAGATAGTGTTCGGTTTATTTACTCTAAAATAATGTCTCAAAAATATAATAAAATTGTTTAAGATTAGATATATTATAATAAGATATGTATAACTTATAGAACTCAATTTTCAAAAAAAACTGTACTCCAAAACATCTATTTAAAGAGATTTCATTAGAAGCTACATAAATTCCTTAATTGTATATTTTGTCCAAGCAAACCCGTACGAAGTATTTAGTGCGTACATTACTGCGACTCGTGTTGCAGGCCGGGTCGACGGCCGTGCAAGCGAGATACCATATACACGGGCTTATGCGAGTGAAAGAGATGCAAGGAGTAAGTACCCACAAATACGACCGTAAAGTAAAACTCAGCGGTATTTTTTTTTGTTCAAGTCTCAGAGAAAATCTGTTCGGGATTTGTTACTTTTGTACTAACATAGTCCATGTACCTAGGCGTTTTATAGAAAGAAACCTTTAGTAAATACATTATTCTAAGGTACATTATTACGTACACTTTACCGTATTGCTGTAGATAAAAATAATTAATTTGGCCTTAAAATGAATAGAGATAATTCATACAAAATACAAAATATTAAGAATTCGTTTAGTTCATTAAGTATTTATATTTAAGTTTATTTTCAACAAGTGTAAAAAGAATAAGAATAGCAAAAATTGAAAATATCCATCACAGCACTTTCTTTGTATCAGCGTAAATATAAAATTTGAACATTAAAACACTCACTTACTATTAAAATACTAGATACTAAAGAACAAGCAAGAATCCTAAACATATTTAATCTTATACATATATAGATAGAGATTTTATTATATGTATAATAGTAGACATACATTAGATATTGTTTGGAAAATCTTATTGAAATAGTCGTTACTCATTATTATCGATATAGAGGCCGAATCTATAGTTTTTACAATTTTTGTCTGTCTGTCTGTCTGTTTATGTGGGAACGCATAACGAGAAAACCACTGGATAGATTTTGATGAAATTTGGTATGTTAATAGCTGGTTATCCGGCTCAACATATAGTATACTTTTTACTACGGGATAATATCTTATCTCTGAGAAATCTATACTAAACGTAAATAGGGACGAGCCCGAGTGGAGCTAGGATGAGTCGCTAGTATGTTATATAAAGAAAAAAAATTAAAAAGAAAAGAAAACAGTAATAGCTTGAAGAATATTATTAGTTTATATCAGTATTTCGTGGATATTGTTAATTTTACTAAATAATAAGAGCATATTATTATTTTAGTATTTCATAATAATAAACAAGGTATCATCTAACTCTCACAGATAGGTACATATACATATATATGTAAGTTACCAGGAAGTTAAATAAAAAACAATGCATTAAGTTTCTCTTATAAAACCTGTCATATCTATATTTTTTCAAACAATTTATTTATGTTATACCTATTACATTGTTTTAGCTATATTTGAAGTATAGAAAATGTTTACCAAATACAGTTATGATGACTACTTCGTCATATCAAGAATTATGTGTGCTCTTCTGTTATGTGTGCATTATCTGATGAAAAGAAAGATAAAAGGCATGCAAAGGCGGTCTTATTGCTATGATCAATGTTTTACAGACAACCTTTAGTAGTTGAAAAACCTAGTAGTATTATTTGTTGTTTTCCAGTGCAAGGTTAGTAATTTGCTATGCTTAATTTTAGAATTGAAGATCATTCAAGTGCAAATTTAAAATATTTTATTGAACATTAAATTATTACATTTTTTTACTGAATGTCATGAGTCTACTACCCGTTCGGAAAGAAGAAGCCTCAGACCTGAAAAAAACTGGCGTAAAAAAGTCATTTAATTGATTTTTCTGAGAAAGTGTACCAAACAGACAAACTTTCGTTATATGCTATTGTGTTATACTTCACGTACTACCTTTTTTACCTCCTTTACTGAAACTCTTTTTTCAGCTTTTTAATTTAATTTAATATAAATTTAATTCAATTTAATTTAATATAAATTTAATTCTTCTCAAAAAATGTCTTAATATGTTTTAAGAAATAATTAATAGCAACTAGCGACTCACCCTCGCTTCGCTCGGGTTCGTCCCTAGTTTGCATATAGTAAAATGGATATAGTATGTTATCCTTAAGAGATAGGCATATTATGCCATCGCGGACTTTTTTGTAGACTTTTTTAAGGTGTACAATACTGTAGTACATTATTTTGATCTACATATCTCGTAGGGCTCAGCCAGCGTTTGCAGTGTAACCGCAAAAAAATGTGTTTATTTACGACATCACATTAGAAACCTCTAAAATTATCAGTGTTTCTCTACTATATTATGCATGTATTATACATAAAAACCTCCTTCTTGAATCACTCTGTCTATTAAAAACCGCATCAAAATCCGTTGCGTAGTTTTAAAGATATATAATATAGAAACAGACAGCGGGAAGCGACTTTGTTTTATACTATGTAGTGATTACAAAAAAATAATAACTTGGATTTACATACTATTATAGTACAAGTATATTCGAGGAATACATGATTTTCTAATATTTTCAATCACGTGGGAACACTAGCAAGCCTTTATTGGCCTCCGTATATAATGAAATATTACCCACCATCGATGCGTAATATTCTGAAAGTCAAGTCAATATTATTACACTAATATTCAACATAAGCCCAAAAAGACATAAAAATAAAGAAACTAAGTGTATACTTTTTGATATCATAGATTAAATTAATCGGTAAACCAGTAATAAGTACCTACCTACCTATCTCGTACAGTACAAATATTGTATAAAAGGTTTTTTTTGACACTTTAATACTATAATTTTTTATCTGTAAACAATTTCTTTAGCATAAATAACATATTATCCTTATTTAAACTAAACACTGACCAATTATGAAAAAGAAAACCCAAAATATTGTCTACAATTCTGAAACAACACCTTTTCCGTACCAGATAAAAGGACTTGCTCTAATGGTCTTAACGAGTAAACAATGAAGGTGAGGGCGCCGCCCCGATAGTATCGGCGACACGTACAGACGGACTAATTGATGTCCGCTTTATTATCAGGTAGGCAAATAGGGACATGATCTTATAGTAATATATTTAGATTTGTATTTATTTGGTGTTAAAAAAAGACGAGGTATTCATTCCGGGTAACTTCGATTGTTAACTTATTTTTATTTAATAAATAGGATAGGTATAATATGTTTTGAGTGGTCAATAAAATATGAATTTTAAAAAAAACACGCTTATGGGTAAAATAATTTGTAAAGATAGTTATTTGTTAAATATATTTTTAATAATGGTTTTTAAGTCGGTATCACTTATTTATTGAAAAATACATTAAAAAATATTTAAAAACTAATGTAAGCATATGTATTCAGCCCTTTTTTTAATGTCCAACTCCTGGACTTTTTAATGTCCAGCTTCCCTCAATATGATTCTCCACTCAAGTGCAGTTTGACGGACATCACGTTATGTCTTTCGAAAACTTTTTAGGTCTTCTCAGCCACGCAGGTTTCCTCACTATGTTTTTCTTCACCGTATTAGAAAATGATAATCATGTTAGAAATGATTCGTAAATGAAAATTCCAGGGTGCGAGACCCGAGATTTGAACCCGCTTCATTTGGTGTTCAGCAAGCTCGTTACCACTTTATTGCCACTGCTTCAGAATTTAATAAATATAATTATATTTTTATAGACTTATCCAAACATATCCCGCATGCTTACAATCATTTTTTATCATCCCTCAGCTACGTGTATTGTATGTATTTCTCACCCTTATTTTATTTAGCTCTGATTATTTGACTTGACCATTGTGTAGTGGTTCATAAGAGATCCTTTTGGGTCCTTACCTTTTCAGTACCTATCGATAATCTTCAAGTAAGTAAATTGGATGTGACATATGAATAGACACGACGAAATTATATGGGTCCCGTTTCAGACTTTTGGGATCCTAAAAATGAAACTATCCACTACTTTGTTAAATACATATCAAAAAATATTGGTTAATTTAAAAAAAAGGAATTCTAGACAAAATTCAGCACAAATAGCTTCTGGTTGAGTTAAAATGTAGCGATGGCCTCGCTTGTGGTATTTATTTGTTTATTTCACATTTATGTTAATACTTTACTACTCTACTACTACTACTCTAATACTCAATGTGTCTAGTTTTAGTTCAATCTTAGTTAGTAGTTTCAGTCAATTAAATAAAGCTTACAAAAGCTTAATAATAATCTATACTGTGAGGTTATAAGGGGTAATTTCTGGATTTACTGAATCGATTTAGATGAAATTTGGTAAGAAGAAAGTTTGAGATCCTGTACATACATAGGATAGTTTTTATCCCAGAAATCATCTCTTAAGGGGGTGAAAATGGGGATGAAAGTTTGTATTAGGAAGCAAGCTAGGGACAAAGTGAGTCGCTAGTAATGATATAAATTAAAAAAAAATATTGTATCGTTTATAGTCACACTGTTATTATAAATTGTTAAACTGGTTTAATGGGAGATAATTTGACTACTTCAAATTAATATGGAATTCTATTGATTTTACTTTTAGAACATATTAATTTTAAAATATAATAATTTAACAGTTAATATCTTAAAATCAAACTTATTTTTGAGCTACTAATTTTGTAATTATATGCTTAAAAACAAATGTTTAAAAAAATAAATCAAATAGTAAGACGTTAATAATTTTCAAATTACATTTAAAAATTCTGAAATACTGTTTTGTTATTTAATAAAATTAAATTATAAATTATGGATACTTAACTGATTTTTAGGATGATTTTATAAAATTATAATTAAATTGTCACTTCCGGCTGATTGATATAAAAGCACAAGGTAACCGTTGGAAGGGGGGAGTTGCTGGACAGACGTTCATTACGACAGAAAAGATAAGTACTAGTTGTTAAAATAATATTGAATTTATGTTGGCAAACTTATTGATCAAAGTAGTGTTGAACTTATGTGTAAGAAGTGAAAACATAAAGCGCTTTCCTGCAATTAGTTAAATAGTAAAGTGATCGCTAAAATTGCATTGAATAGAAATACGAAAATTGAAGTAACATTATAAAACTTATAAAGTGAAAAGTGATAAAATAAAGCTTATTATATTGATTTACTGTGTTCTTATTTTCCTCATCTTGAAATTATATGGTTATTTATACGCTGTTTTAACAATTTCAGAAGTGGGATCCCGAAACGTCGCCGCTGTGCCGTCTCGGGGTCAAAGAAATACCTCTGGGAAGCGATGCCAGCCTTGGCGCTATCAGCACTCGGCAGCCCCGATCCTGGCCAGACGTATAGCTGGTTCCGACTACCACGGAGGCTGTATCTACGCTTGCATCGTCTATGACCTGAATGCTGGTAAGATCCAACCATATTGCTTTGACCAATAGTTTTGATGTTGTTGGGCCACCAATAGTTTTGATGTTGTTGGGCCACCAATGATTTTGGTGTTGATGGGCCACCAATGGTTTGGTGATGTTGGGCCACCAATAGTTTTGGTGTTGATGGGCCACCAATAGTTTTGGTGTTGTTGGGCCACCAATAGTTATGGTGTTGTTGGGCCACCAATAGTTTTGGTGTTGATGGGCCACCAATAGTTTTGGTGTTGTTGGGCCACCAATGATTTTGGTGATGTTGGGCCACCAATAATTTTGGTGTTGTTGGGCCACCAATAGTTTTGGTATAGATGGACCACCAATACTTTTGGTCTTGATGGTCCACCAATAGTTTAGAGGATGATGTGCTACCAATAATTCTAATATTGTTGAGTCACGAATCTTTTATTAGTCTCTTATACTTTGAGTCTCTTATTATAAAATAATAATAATAATAATAATGAAATAATATTAGTCCCGCTGAGTTTCTTTCGCCAGTTCTTCTCAGGTCTGAGGCTTTTTTTTTTCTTTCCGAACTGGTAGTAGACTCATGACGTTCAAAAAAAAAAAGAAGAAATTGTAATAATTTAATAATGGAAAATATTTTGAGTTAAAAAAAAATGAATTACAGTATTAAGTTTAGATCTGATAATAGATAAGATTTGAAATAATTAAACCTATCGCTCATCATTTGCGGGGTCGCAAATAATCGTCAGGATGGACGAACTGTTAAACTGGTTTAATGGGAGATAATTTGACTACTTCAAATTAATATGGAATTCTATTGATTTTACTTTTAGAACATATTAATTTTAAAATATAATAATTTAACAGTTAATATCTTAAAATCAAACTTATTTTTGAGCTACTAATTTTGTAATTATATGCTTAAAAACAAATGTTTAAAAAAATAAATCAAATAGTAAGACGTTAATAATTTTCAAATTACATTTAAAAATTCTGAAATACTGTTTTGTTATTTAATAAAATTAAATTATAAATTATGGATACTTAACTGATTTTTAGGATGATTTTATAAAATTATAATTAAATTGTCACTTCCGGCTGATTGATATAAAAGCACAAGGTAACCGTTGGAAGGGGGGAGTTGCTGGACAGACGTTCATTACGACAGAAAAGATAAGTACTAGTTGTTAAAATAATATTGAATTTATGTTGGCAAACTTATTGATCAAAGTAGTGTTGAACTTATGTGTAAGAAGTGAAAACATAAAGCGCTTTCCTGCAATTAGTTAAATAGTATAGTGATCGCTAAAATTGCATTGAATAGAAATACGAAAATTGAAGTAACATTATAAAACTTATAAAGTGAAAAGTGATAAAATAAAGCTTATTATATTGATTTACTGTGTTCTTATTTTCCTCATCTTGAAATTATATGGTTATTTATACACTGTTTTAACAAAATGCGAATTCATGCTTAAAACGGCTACGCAGATTTGGATGAAATTTAGTACATAGATAGATTATAATTTGCAATAACACAGTGGCTACTGTTAGTATTAAAGGCTAAAAGTGCTTATAATAGGTACTTAACGTAAAAGGGACCTTGCAATAACAAATAAAGGAGCACAAAATAATAATATAAATTATTTAATATTTTAAAAAATATACAAAATCTTAATAAGTAGTAACAAAATATTGATTTATATAATTTAAGACAAAATACTTTATAAATGACGCTTATTTAATTTGGCCACTTAAGATCTCACTTACACCAACAAAATATTTACAGAAAAACAGAAATTAGCACAATTTCTGGTTACAAATATACTGATTTTTTTTTCAAATTTGAATTGTATTGGCTTAGTACAATCGAATTGATAACCTCCTCCTTTTGGAAGTCGGTTAAAAATATACGATTAATTTTACGATAAGCAGCGCACTAGAAGAAACTTCCAAATGCTATCTTCTTTTTCTTGGTCTTCTTAAAGACTTCAACTTTTAAAAGGCCAATCTCAGTTGTCACAAAACATCAAGGAAAGAGTTCGACCTATTTCTTATTTATGAAGAAGTCTAGATATTGGAATATCTAGACTTTTGGGTCATTGCTATGACGTAATAATATTGACGTCTTCTTCTTCTCCTATTTGGAGGATTGCTTTTTGTATGATCCTCTTTAATCGCTTTCGAGATTCATCTGATCGGAGCGTACGGAGTTCTGATGCCACGAAGTCACCAAATACCTGAAGAATGATATAAATATGTAGGTATATGTTATTTTTAAATAAAACTATCTTTTCGGATTTTTTGCGAATTTATTTTGATTTAATGCTTTACAGTAACCATGGTCACGGGGGAGACCATTTTTGCTGTAAAGCATTCGAAACGTTGGGAACCAAAAATCAAAATAAATCCGCGAAAAAGTCCGAAAAGATAGTTTTATTATAAGTCAAATATTCGCGTAAATCTAAGAAAGTAATGTTATTTTTATTATTAAGTCACTTCTTTAAAATAACGTTGAATACCTTTATTGTATTTTATGCTTTTTCAGAAAGAATTTATCGATTTTTGTTATAGCAATAATATTGAAATATGATATAAGTCTATGATTATATTATAATATATAATTAAGTGGGAGCACATCGAACAAATGAAGATAGCCGTTAAGTTAATGCATCATAATTGACGTAATCTCATCGAAAGTACATCCCATCAATTTGCCTGTCGCTTCCAACTAACCGCTTACAATTTGACAGCATTAGGAATCCGTACGTATTAGATACCCATGATTAACGACCAATGTAGCAGTTTAATTGGGAATTAATGAATGATAACAATCAAAAAATGTAAAAATAAATACAACGTTAATCAACAAAGATTCTTTAAGGAAGGCCGTCCCCAGAAATTTAAAACCCTTTAATTCTTAGTGGATGATAAAATCCACCATGTGAATTTATAAGAATTTGTAAATACATTAGACGTTCATAATAAGATATAATGAATTTCGTTTGATTTTTCCTATTATTATAATATATTTAAGTGACATTGAACTTGCTTTTGTTTCAGATCGTATTTTTGATCTTTCTGACCGAAAAAAAAATACAGCAAATGATTTTACTAATCTCATATTTCAACACCATCGATCTTCGAAGACAAAACTATTTTTAAGAGTTTCAAAATGTATAATTGCATTAACGTAATAAGGAAGATTATATATATATACATCAGATCATATTACATTTTATGTCATATAAAGTAGCTAGTTTTTATACCTGACATTCATCAGTAACAATTCCAGGTCGTAGCCGTGGTTGGGGCTCTTCAGGCCACATCATCGGATGGGCACTTGGAGGTAAGGGTGGAGGGGCAGATGCAGCTACTCTCAATAAACCGGGTTTTCTTGTTCTTGGAGGCGAGCTAGTTACAGAAAGGCGAGCTCGTGCTCCAAACTCCATTTCTTCGTCAGCTTGGAATTCTGCCAGCTTATAAAAAAAGATAAACTTATTTAATAAGACTTACTTTAAGCTATAACTAAAAATAATATTGAATAATCTATTTATTACATTAAACTGACTCCATCCTTCCATTATTAAGTTCTTACGATTGTTCGCATCGTACCAAAATATTTTGTCTGTTAGTCAGTTTGTCCAGGTTTCTCCAAAAAACAACTACGTATTTTTCGTACAATAGAAGAGATTTTGAAAAGTTATATTATAATATTACCTATGTATATGAGATGATAAATAAATATTACGAACAAGACGTAGGTGGATGAATTTTATACATAGATACTAAAAGTGTTTATTACATATTTCAAAGATAACAAGCGTCTCATGAACACAAATTATATTGAAATCGATCGATTGACGTTCATGTCAGTACAGCATTTACAACCAAATTCAAACTGAACATTCGAACCAGTCACGCACTAATGATAGCAATGAGCCATTCGCTCTTTTATGATGGAGATAATTTGCTCGATAAAAGAAATGTTCCCCGTTGCGTAAAAAGTAAAACGAAAAAGTAGAACATAATGAATATGAATCTGCGATGTTGGATGTGCAATTATTTGTTTTGTTTTCAACAACAATCCTAATCTGAGCGTTAATGAAAGTACCTTCTATACATATTATAAAATTGTAACTAAGCCGAATCTGTACATTAAATATTTTTTGGAAAATCTTATTGAAATAGACATTATTATTGATGCAGAGGCCAAATCTATAGTTTTTAGAATTTTTGTCTGTCTGTCTGTCTGTCTGTCTGTCTGTCTGTCTGTCTGTCTGTTACCGCATCACAGAAAAACCACTGGAGGGATTTTGATGAAATTTGGTATGATGATAGCTGGTTATCCGGGTCAACATATAGGATACTTTTTACCGCGAGAAAATATCTCATTTCTGAAAAAAAAATACAAAAACTGGTAGGAACAAAACCACGACGATACTATTTGTGAACAGTTTAGCAAGGTAACTTACAAAATATGGTAAAAACTATAAAAATAGCTGATCTTGAAAATCAAATTATCAAAAGCGCTATTTTATTCATTAAAATACTTATTTTAATTAATATTTATTTATGTGTTATTTAGATATTCGACAATAGATGTCGCCATATGTTTTTAAAATACATAGTTTTAATCCCAAAAAATTAATGTACAGATATGAACTTTTTTAGATTTTATTAGAATTACTACTAAATCACCCGCGGCTCCGCCCGTGTTTAAATTATCAGTAAAGCAAACTTTTTCGCTTCATAAATTAGTAACTACCTATACATACAATAAAATTGTAACTAAACCGAACCCCTAAATTCAATATTTTTCGGAAAATCTTATTGAAATATTCATTATTAGCGATATAAAGCCCGAATCTATAGTTTTTAGAATTTTTTCTGTCTGTCTGTATGTGACCGCATCACAGAAAAACCACTAGAGGGATTTTTATGAAATTTGGTATGGTAATAGCAGGTTATCCGGGTCAACACATAGGATTCTTTTTACCGCAGGAAAATATCTCATTTCTGAGAAAAAATACAAAAACTGGTTAAAGTAAAAGCACGATGATGCTATTAATATTTTAGCAAGGTAACTTACTTATATATGTATTATGTTAAAACTATTAAAAAAAAAACTTATCTTAAAAGAAATATTGACAGCGCTATATTATTCATTAAAATAGTTATTTTAATGAAAATTTATTTATGTGTTATTTAGCTATTTGACAATAGATGTCGCCATGTGTTTTTAAAGTACGTAGTTTTATCCAAAAAAAAAATGTACAGATATAACCTTTCTATGACTTTACTATAATTACTACTAAATTACCCGCGGCCCTGCCCGTGCTTAAATTTTTAATAAAACAAACTTTTTGGCTTTATAAATTAGTAACATATTAGTAATGTTTTGTTGGCCGAAACAATTTTCAAATGAGAATATTTGTAAATTTTTATTGTTTAGTAAATAATGTTAATGTTTTTTAATCTTTTAATGTAAAAATTGGGCAAATGTAAATCCAACTCGCGCATTTTAGGTTTCGTATAGCAAAATGCTATGTTGTTTTCCTTACGTGTGTTGTAAGGTTAACACTAAAATAAATACGAATAATATTTACGTTTCCACAATACCTACTCATTTTTGCGCCGTAAAAATAAGTTCAATTTATATTATTTTTAACAACACAAAACAAGTTAAATGAAGAAAACAAGTTTATGGCTGTTAAACTGTTAAAGCGGGTAACTAAAAATATTTCATATCTCAAAAACTATGAAAAAGTATTTTAGGAACTGTTATATCTCAACTTTTTCACTTTATCTTGACACCTTTTCTTGGAAGGTAAAGGCTTAAAGGACACAATAAAATGCTTACGACTTTAATCATATTAGCAGAGCCATATGAAATAAAAAAATGTATTCGCTTAGAATTATTTACTTATTACACTTTCTTTTGAAAATCGTTTTGGAAAATATTACTAACTAGCGCTAATTAAGAAAAGTTATCATTATGTAATTTAAATAATCAGCTATATATTAATCTATAGCTGTCTATTAGTAAAAAATGATTAAAATTAATTCCGTAGTTTGAGAGTTTATCGTGAAAAACTAAAAAAACAAACAAAACAGAAGTATAGACATACATAAATGTTATTGCTAAAACAAAAAGTTCAATTTAACGGAGGAACCTTTGTGGCATTGCCAACCTCTGCCATTATTTACCAATCATGCGGTGCGCAATGAAAGTAATGTATAATGTAACAGTATACTAATGTGTAAAACCTAAGAATTTGGTTTTTGATTATCTGAACGCGGGCGGAGCCGCGGGAAATGCTAGTCTTATATAAAATTAATGTTTGATTTGTTTGAAAACTGTCAAACAATTATCATGTATGTAGTGAACATATTATAAAACAAAGTCCTCCGCCGCGTCTGTCTGTTTGCTATGAACTCAAAAACTACTGTACCGATTTTCATGCTGTTTTCACCAATGAATAGAGTGGTTCTCGAAGAAGGTCTTAGTGTATAATTTGTAGAGTTTTTGTATACATTGGCTAAAATATAACGAGATTTGTTGGAGGTTTCGGAAAAAAATAAGCCGTCTGGGAGCTTTCAACGAAAACGCTGCCTTAAGATATAACAAAATAATGTATGGTGGAATTGTGTATCTTATATAGGTCTATAGAAAAGTCCGCGTTGGCATATGTCTATCTCTTAAAGATAACATACTATATCCTTTTTAATAATTTAAAAAATGGGCAATTATAATGCGGTAATGTAAAAGCTATTTACACAAATACGGTATTAATCCTTATCATTTTACATAAGTTAAAGGCTTTAAGCATTTCATGCACATTATTTTACTCTTTTACTCCATATAATTTAAATGAATATCTTAAGAGTAATCGCAAAAAAATTACGGACGCGAGAATAAAATTCAATCGCCTCGCTTCGCTTGATGCAATCGCCGACCCTCCCCCCGCACCGTCTTGCCTACTGTTTAGGTAATTTTTGTATGTTGTAATGAATGAACCCAAAAACTACTGGACCGATTTAGATGGAATTTGATAAAAAGATAATTTAACACCCTGGGAAGGACATAGGATATTTTTTATTCCGGAAATCATCCCTTAAGGGGTTGAAAATGGGTAGGCAAGCTAGGGACGAACCCGAGCGAAGCGAGAGTGAGTTGCTAGTAGTATATAAAAATATTTGATACTTCGTCTTAAAAATATCCCAGTGATGAATTTTTAAAATTCTTCTGTTTTACGAGAATTATAATTCACTAATATCAAAGAACATATGATAATATAAGAAATTAACGCAATATTAGGGACGTACCGCCAAATTAACTCCATCGATGGTGTCATTGGGGTCGGTAGAGGGTTCTCGCATCAAAAACGACAGGGCGTCGAAGTACTCCCACCCGCTGGTCCCCTGCGCCCCCTCACTCCCCGCCTGCTTTCGCTTTATCTTTCTTAATTCATTATTAAATTGCGTCCTTAGATTATGTAATTTTCTACTTATTTCCTCAGCAGTTGTCCCGAATATGCTCGCAAGATACTCATGTTTTGCTTGTCTCGCTGCTCTATCTTTGTTTGACGGGTGTTTATTATCCCACAGCTCTTTGCAGTCCCTTTCGAATATTTCGATAAGTTTCATCGTGTTTTCGGAGTTCCAGTACAAACGTTCCCGTTTACATGAATTTTCGATTTCGGAATCAATTTCAATCTTAGTCCAGCTCATTTCGCTTGAATTAGATGAGTTTAAATTCATTATTATTGTAAATGACAAAACAACGTAGTGTGACGGACGCTCTAGCGAGACTGAGGGACGCGACGGAGAGACGCGAGAGCGGTGTCGCACGGAGCGGCAACCTCTCGCCGCATGTACAATAATAACAAAGCGATGTTGCCGCACCGGTTCTCTGATATCTAGCGCGTGTATTGCGTTGCAATTAGGGCCACATATTTTCTAATCGTACTATTTAAAATAAATTGTTGTATTATGCATCAATTACATTAATATTTGGGCAATATTAATTTTTAAATTTTAATAGAATTTATTTGACGAATAATTGTAGGTAGGAGGTATAGGACAATAAAAAAAAACTTATTAAAAAAATGTATGTAGATGTACATAAAAACCTATCTATGTAAATATCTATAATAAAATTCCTTCTAACTATTATAATTTAATATTGTGTGTCGAATGTCGATTATTATTGGTTACCGATGTAAGATTATATTGAGCAATAATTATTTTTGGGTATGACGTTAAGTCGCCCCTCCTGACAAAAGCATATGTTACTTCGAAGAGGGATAGTTTATATTGTGGATAGATTAACGTGTAGGTTTTTTTCGATAGACTTACAATGTAGGAGGAGTCGGGAGCAAAAACCTGTAAATAAAAAAAAAACATTAATAAAGTTAAAAAGTTAAGGTGTCAGTAGTCATTTACATATTACGTAGGAAAGAATTAGATATATGTTAGAGTTTATCGATACTTATTAGTTACTAGCGGATCACTCTCGCTTCGCTCGGATTCGCCCTTAGCAAAATAAAAACAAACCTATTTCACGGGAACCGTCCATTTTTCCAAGACAAAAAGTAGCCTATGTGTTATTCCAGACTGTAATCTATATCTATACCAAATTTCATCCAGATCCGTTCAGCCGTTCTGGCGTGAAAAAGCAACAAACACACATCCGTACATTCTTACAAACTTTCGCGTTTATAATATTAGTAGGATTACGTAAATAGTTTTAATCACCAATTTAGCCATTCTAATTCTTAATAAAAATTATGCAAATATTAGATTTAAAACATTAGAATACGTTAATATTTGATTTTTTTTGATTGAGTAAGTATATAAATATCATATAAACATCCATACTAATTATAGGAAAGTTATTCTATCTGTTTGTTACGTTTTTAAGTTTACCGCTAAGCGGAATTGATGAAATATAACAGATTTGGAAGTTGGAACCGACATAGCCACGCTATCGTTTATCTCTGCCCCGCTAACCACACAAACGAAGCCGCAGGCAAAAACGAAGAACATATAAAGTCAAAAACTAAAAACCATTACAAAATAATTTTAAATTTAACGTTCATATCAAATCTATTAAATTTTACTCCAAGTAAGTAAACAAAAAGTATCATCTTAACTTTAAGGTATATTTGTATTTAAACTTTGAGAACCTCTTCTGTAAAGTTACGATTTCGCACTCTAGCCCTTTTAAGTATATGAACTTATACATATATAACATAATTCCATATTACTTATTAATATGCAATTTCGTTTATTATGAATGCGAAATACTAAATTGAATTACTATGCACATGCATGTACAGTACTCTTTTATTATCCATAACTTTAATTGCTTTTACTTTTGTAGGTACAGGTGTTAAAGTCTAGACAAGTGGAATTTCAAAGCATTTTATTCAAAACACTTTTTTTTATATCTTGATGTCAAATTTCAGTAGATTTATACTTAACTAGCGACTCACGCTCGTTCGCTCGCGTTCGTCTCTAGGTACGTTTTTACGGTTAGCTATGTTTATACATAAATAGTAGCTTGCTACTCCTAAGATATTCATTTACAATAGCAATAGTAGCAATTTACCCTCGCTTTGCTCGGGTGCGTACGCCGTACGTGGATTTTGTTCACAATTTTATGGGTTTTAATTTTTTTTCGCGGAACCCTGATTCTTTTTCTAAAATAAAAGTAGCCTAAGTTACTCCTTATAACATCAGCTATCTGCCAGTGAAAGTCCCGTCAAAATCGGTCCAGCCGTTTCGGAGATTAGCCGGAACAAACAGACAGACAGACAGACAGACAGACAGACAAAAATTGTAAAAAATGTTGTTTTGGTATATGTACCGTGTATACATACATATACATTTAGTAAAAAGCGGTTATTTTAATATTACAAACAGACACTCCAATTTTATTTATCTGTATAGATATGACAACAATTTGTCAAAAAAATTCAGATATGGCAAATTTTAGCTTACCCTAGACGTCAAGTTTCTTGACATGACAAATACATTACAACTTTTAGATCGAAAAATATATAAACACATCTAAACCAATTAAATAAGCTTATAAAATAGAAATTACAAAATATTATAAAGGAAAATAACTAATACACAAACATAACAATAAAATTTATATCGAGTTCGCCGTGAGACTATTAGACATATTATTTAATTTATTTGACATATTACCAATTTAATTATAAATATTATTTTCTTTTAGAAACGCTTGATCAGCCATGAATATAATATATAGAATACATGTTACACCAACAAAAGTCATATGACAAATAAAATCATTTGTTTACGAAAATGGGACCTGTACCCGCCATCTCTGACGTGCATAGACAACTCGAAAACTATGGCAAGTCGTCAAAATATAATTATAAAGCATTATAACCTCAGTAAGCATTGAAATATAAGTAATTTAACGGACTGCAGTAGTAATTTAAATGGAATACACTATCTATTACCTAATCTCTCTTTAGAACAAACAAAGCACTGAACACTGAGCAGTGAGCTCGGAATTAGCAGCAATTAACGCGAGTTAACAAAGGGATTCATGCTACTGTTTAAATAAACGTATATTGTGAATTAAAATCTGGACTATGTTAGTAGTGTTAAAATTAACTAGCTTTTAAATATATGTATCATCATATTTGCATATTATATAGTTATCCACTGCGCCGAGTTTATATTTGGTCTGGTTAATCTCAGAAACTACTGTACGGATTTTCATGCGATTTTCACTGATAGGAAGAGGGGTTCTTTAGGAAGGTGACAGGCTAAAAATTTATTAAAGTACATTTTTCCGGGGTAAGAAATAGCCTATTTGTTATCCTGATGTATGAACTATATTATTGTAAAGTTTCCACGGGAACTCTTTAATTTTCCGGGATGAAAAGTATCTAAAATGTTGACGGGGAAATAAGGTACCACCATGCAAAATTGCATTTAAATCGGTCCAACATTTTTGGAGATTAGCCCTTACAAACAGGCAGAGAAAAAAAAATTTGAAAAATATCTGGATTTGTACTATTTCTCTTCTTACACCCCCGACTCGGTTTTTATTATTTTTTTTCTATGTATCTACAGACAATCGACCTCTACAGTTTTATTATATGTAGATAAGCGAAAATAAGCAATCGGTTTGATGATATTTGTGTAATAAGTCGGAAATAATCGATCAATTATCGAAATTTCCGTAATGCGAAGGTCACCTAGGAACGCTAAACGATAATTGTAAAAAATATACCTATTTGTTTCTTTGTTCTACGAATTTCTGGAGTGGATTAATCGATTTATGGTTTTGTTTTACAGGAAGGATCTTAGAAACTTCGTCTAAGTTGTCATTATCTCGCAGAGGATATAATCACTGTGAAACGGAAGGCACAACCTGTATGAAATTTTGCGCTCACTATGCGAAAATTATACTATTAATTTCAGGATAACACAAGTATTATCCTAGATAGCGGATAGAAGTGTAACTACGCATAAAGATCGTGTGGAAGCTATTTCATGATTTTTTTGAAATATAAAAATAAATTTGCTATGACTTGTGAACTATTTCAAAAAATCTTATTAAAGTGCGTCTCGTATAAGAGTGCGTCGAAGTGAAAATATTCTTGAAAAAATTGTATTATTTTTTAATATGGCGACTCCTCAAACTTACTAACAGAAGTATTTATAGGACACCAAACTACTAAATTAAAACTTTTCTTAGACTTTCGTCACACAGCATCTACTTATATTATGTGACCTAAAATACAATATCATTATGTTAAATTATCTAGAAATTTTTTGGCACTATAAGCTATTACTAGTCGAAAAAGTGAGTTTCAGTACCATTTGTCTAATATGTTCAGTATGGTTGCGAGTAGCGTTTGATCTAGGTCACAAATCACAATCTAAATTAATTCCATTATCCTACTAATATTATAAATGCGAATGTTTGTGAGGATGTATGGATGTCTGGATGTATAGATGTATTGAAGTTTGTTACTCTTTCACGCAAAAATTACTGAATGAATTTTAATGAAACTACAATAATATAGCTCATACATCAGAATAACACATAGACTACTTTTTATTCCCGGAAAAATGTACAGTTCCCATGGGATAGATTTGTTTTTCTAGAGGCGAACCGGAGCGAAGTGAGGGTGAGCCGATAGCTAGAGTTAATAATAATATGTATGATTAATAATAATAATATATATAAAAATGTGAAAGTTTGGATGGATGAATGTTTATTACTCAATCACGCCAGAACTTTAAAATTTAAATTTGACATAGAGATAGATTATAGTTTGGAATAATACATGACATCTAGTTTAGTACATTTAGGAAAAATATATGGATCTCGTAGGATAGATTTGTTTTTGTTTTTTACAGAGTTTTTCTATCCCATACTAATCCTTGAAACGTACCCAGGGACGAACTCGAGCGAAGCCAGGGTGACTCGCTAGTAATAAAATAATATTTATATCGATCTACCAATTAAGAATTTTCTTAGACCTATGGAAACATAATTATAGGGAAACCAGACAACTATTCAATATGGAAACAGTCACTGATCATTGTAATGTTTACATGCTCATATAAGCATTTAAATAAACTATAGTCCTTTAATTTATCGTCACTTTTTGTGTCATGCTATTAATAATTGATTAAGCTTTTTGTGTCAGTAAAAATTGATTGATATTAACTGTCATAATTTAACGTAATCACAATTTTTGAATGTTTGAAATAAAACTTTTAGTTAAAATTTGAAAAAATTAAAGAGAAAGGACTAGAAAAAAGTCAGAACAAGTAGGTAAGCTTTAGAGATTCACGTAACATCACACTTAGCGTAAAGACCGGTTGTGACACATGGAAACATGCCGTTAACAAGATATAAAGTCATGAACCTCGGTAGTGAGGCAACGGTTTAGTAGCGATACCTGTTAAAAATCTTTATCTTCTCGAAGTAACATATTTCGTATATGAATTATTCCTAATTTACAATCCTTACCCAAGAGCGACCCTATAATTTATGCAACGAAAAGCTCGAAACGTCACTTTGGAAGTACCAACTCGAAAATTAGGTAAAAGTCTTATGTTAAAATATTTTGTATTCATTCAAATAGTGAGTGCCTCCAATAAAAACAATCCCTTTGAAAACTACTTACTTATTTCTGTATAGGTACTTATTAATTCATCCTTCTTAAGTAAGCTATCATACAAAACTTATATTTTAGTAACCTAAACCTAATACAAAAGAATGACAAAGATAACAATTAAAAATATTTCATACTAGCGGCTCAGCCTCGCTTCGCTCGGATTTGTCCTTAGCTACGTTTTAACGGTTAGTATAGAATAGATACTGTTCCGCTCTCTCGGATAGTAGCATGATGATATATAGCCTACAGGCTTTCTCAATAAACAAGCTATCTAATGCAATAAGAATTTTTCGAATCGGATTAGTAGTTCCTGAGATCAGCGCGTTCAAACAAACAAATAAACGAACTCTGCCTCTTTATAATACCTTTACTCGTAACTTTGAAAATACGTTAAAAAGTAGCGCGTTGTCGTAACGCTAATGCGTCGAACGATCAACACGTGCTAGTTTTGAACGATAGGACGATGAGATCGTAAAATGTGTCCTGTTTACAATTTGTAGATCTATTCCCAGTGTTTATGTCACTATTACATTAGTTTTACTGCAGTTTTGTTTGTTCGATTTTCCAACCATTTGCTATTTGTATACTTTGTGTAACTTTTCTTGTTTTGTGCCTATCTTTTGCTTACATAAAACTTTCTGAGCTATTTTACTAGCTTTCAACTCACTTACTAAAAGATTTTGTTGCATCAAATCATGAACATTTATTTATTGATTAAAGAAAGACTGTACTTAAGGAAGAAATGAATTATTAAGTTATAATATGCATAAATATACCTACTCGTACTATATGTTTACGATTTTACATTAATTGAAGATGCAATTTGTATCATATAACTTGCAGTGTGCATGGTTTTGGAATGACCAATTAAATGACAAAGGGACTGTCGGATTACGAAGCCCTAGGGAGGGAATTGATAATGCGTCATTGATTAGACGCTAGCTGTATAACCTGTAACTACATTAAAGGGCTAAGTTTTTATAAAAATACATCGAATTAAGTCGCGTTGACATTTGACTAAAAATAAAGATTCATTAATTTCAATATTTATTATTTAGTGGATATAATATACGGTATAATACAACACAAACAATTATTACGTATTTTTTTATAATGAATAAACATATAGGCTATAAAACTGCAAAAAGAGCTATAAAAAATCAGAAAAAGTAGAGGGAAGATTTTCGCTTCATCTTTCTATTTTCACCTGTTTTGGACTAGGTATATTGGGCATGTTTAAACTTAAAACTGGATTGGTCAAATCTATATTTTTGTCTTTAGTAAGCTATGATGAGTGTGAGGTCAAAAGTCAAAACATACATTTGTAATGCGTAGCAATCGAAGCTATGACTTTTAACTGCGGTAATTTGACACAAACTCTAGATAATACTTTTTTAGAATTACGCGAATATTTAACATCTATATATACCTACATATAATAAAACTGAAGAGGTCGAATGTCTGTACATAGAAAAAAATGCTAAAAACCAAGTCAGGGGGATGTAAGAAGAGAAATAGAACAAATCCAGATTTTTTTTCAAATTTCTTGTTCCTCTGTTTTTACGGGCTAATCTCCGAAACTGTTGAACCGATTTAAATAAAATTTTGCTTGGTGGTACCTTATATCCCCGTTCAATATTTTAGATACATTTCATCCCGGAAAATTTAAGAGTTCCCGTGGGATGGTTAAAAAACTATAGTAACTTATACAGCTTAGTACAAAAACCAAAACGTAACTAGGGACGAACCCGAACGAAGCTAGGGTGAGTTGCTAGTTTTAAATAAAACTATCTTTTCGTATTTGCGGATTTATTTTTGGTTCAAAACCAAAAATTAATATAAATCCACGAAAAATCCCGAAAGATTAAAGAAAAAAAAGAAAAAAGAAAGTTTTATTCAAACTCTAAACATTAGGGCTTATTATATTTAAACGTAGGTATAGTGCAAATTATACGATGTTAACAGGTGATCGACTCAGATCACTTCGAAAATAATCATGTCGGCAATCCGTAACGAATACCAAATGCAAGGCATAATTGGCACCGTAACCGTGTTACAGCGCAGTGTGACTCGACACTTGATAAGAAATAACGTAGGTACCATTATAATTAACTCAGCTATGGTTTCTAGCTTATAAAGGAAACCTTAAATTTTACTTTTGCTACGAACGTCTGTAGATTCATTTTATTATATTTATAACTTAATTCAATTAAAAAATGAATTTTGAAGTTTTACATTGAATTGAAACATAATTTTTATTTATTTACATCTATAATTAAAAAGTATTTGAAACAAAAGGTATACAAAATTATTAGAAATAGCATATTCCTTTGGAAATTTTGTCAAATTAAACATTTTCTATAAATAGATATAAAAATTTGTAGCTTTCCTATTATTTGTGACCTAAAACTGTGTATGAGCATAAAAAGCAAAGCGTGTAAAGCCCACAAGTGTCGTATATTAATTAAAACCGCCGCGGAACGTGACGGCTAGGGCGAGGGTGAGGGAGAGGATTAATATCTAAATAATGAGGCAGACGCCCCGCCCAAGTACAGTCAGTAGTAAAATAAATGTTAAGTGAAAAATAGTTATATTTTATAAAAAAAAACTTAATTAAGAGATGATTTTCTAATATGACATCGCCATAAGCAACAATGTATTGTAATGCATATATTTATAAATAAAAAATATTTTATATAGAAGCTGTAATCTGTCAGTGTCAAAAACATTTTCTACTTATAGTCCAAAATCCTGAAATAGAGTACTCTATAACTCCTAAATTAAAATATCGCTAGCGTAACGTTAAACGTTTAAATTTTAAATTAAACTATCTCATGGAAATGTATTTCCGGGATATAAATGTGACACTCCAGGACATAATTTATTTGTATGCTAAGTTTCATCTAAAATCGTTTAGGGGTTTACGGTGATTGATTAAAAATAATTCATATTATGTAACAACTACGCAAGGATATTTATAATACTAGCGACTTACCCTTGCTTCGCTTACATGCCTCCTTAGGAGTCTCGCAGTAGTCTTTTTTGTACTAAACTTCATCCAAATCCGTCCAGCCGTTTCAGCCTGAAGGAATAACAAACATACACACACGTAATTTTTTATGTTGTAAATGAAAATGTAGGGTGGACTCAATTTTCCGCACTTAAACTCTAAGTTGGTCCGTTGTGCGTCCTGAAACCTGGCAAATCTAGCCTAACTTTTATATTTATAATAGTATTAGTTATATTTATATTTATAATAATATTAGTTATATTTATAATAGTTATAGTTATTATATTTTTTGTCAACAGTACGATCGCACGCTATCTCTCGAGACAGCACTCGACACGCAGAGGGCGCAGCGGAAAAATGTCGCGCGCCGTGATTTAGCGACTGCCGATATCCTTATCCGCCCCGGTAGACTGTAAGATGGATAGGGTTATCCATAGGCCTGAGGCGTTTGATATTTATAGATTCTTTATACACATTTGTTTGTGTAATGCAGCTATAAGGTAAGTATTCGTTTAAAAAAAATGTTGATAACGTAGACAGAGTATGTAGAGATTAATACTTAAGTTGGTACACTGAATTAATAGTAATTACAATTTCAAAAACAGCCCTCGTCACTAAGTAATGATGTATTAGACTCGTTAAGATTTGAGATTGGAGTCTTTAAAGAGTTCTCCTGCTGGTGACACATCAATTTGACAGTATCTACGTAACGTAAAACTTAACTCAATCAAATTGTTAATATTAATTTTAAGTTTAATGTTCAACTATCGTAGAAAATAAGAAAGACCTTTAGATTTCATTTTAATTAAAAAAAAACTAACTAACCAACAAAATCCAATCAGAAGGGGAAATACCTTTAAAAATAGAAGTGACCTTTGGCGTACAAAAGTTTTAATTTCCAAGCACGATTCGAGCGAGCAGCGTCTTAAATTTTTAATAATTTTCTTTCCTTACTACACCAGGGTAACTTTTCAGTACAATAGTAATCCACTAGAATAGCTAAATATACGAGAATAAAGAGTACTTACTTCTAAATACTTATGAATCTGTGAATATTACTTTTTCACACAAACTACATATCTCTCTATCTATGCAAAATATCACATTGATACTCTGCTCTGGTGTTACACTTTCGCTTTTAATAAAGCTAGTAAGAACTAGTAATTATGTAAAAAAGAAATATATATACAGCAATTTATTACAAACTAGCGACTTACCCTCGCTTCGTTCGGGTGCGTCCTTAGACACGTTTCAATTTTTTTGAGCGGAATCCTAATCCTTTTTCTAAAATAAAAGTAGCCTAAGCTACTCCTTATAACATCAGCTATCAGTGAAAGTCCCGCTAAAATCAGTCCAGCCGTTTCGGAGATTAGCCGGAACAAACAGACAGATAGCTGATGTTATGAGGAGTAACTCAGGCTAGTTTTATTTTAGAAAAAGAATTAGGATTTCGCTCAAAAAAATTGAAACGTGTCTAGGGACGCTAGTGTATTCGCTAGTGTATCATACTCGTATAAATGGGCTTAGCCAGGTTTTGACGAATATTAAACATCGGTTTTTCTCTTCGACATAATATTTACTTAAATTTTAATGTGTTATAGGTTAAACCTTCCGGAAGAAATTACTTTAATGATAGTGAGCACAGTTCAAATTGTGCCTCATTTAGAAGAACAAGATAAGTGGACAAATACATATATGGACAGATGTGAGGACGACTTTGTATTATATACTTTTTAGATATATTATATGTAAAAACAACAATGTATTAGACATAATAACAATAATGTTACGTATATAATGCTACGTTTTCAAGGTAAAGCGATCGCTGGGTCGGTCTCTATGGTAGTATAGAGATTGCTGGGTACTGTTCTGTCTGTTTGTACATATTATATTACATAGTAGCTGTCTTCATCTTATGAAAAAGTATCTTTCTCCACCTATAAAGCTTATAGTAGATTGTACTAATTTTAATTTTATTAAATTGTCAATAAACTTCTTTTGAACACCAGCAAAACTACACGCATAGATGTGACACCCTCTTTCTTTAATTTAACGCGGACGAATCCTCGGTTTAAAAGATATAAAATTATAACTTTTCATATAACAGCCTTATATTATTTATGCAGTGTATTATATATATTATAGACAGAGTTAAGTGAGAAAGAGAAGAGGGAGAGAGACAAAGAGTCTAAATTTCTAGTTAATTTAGTGAATTAGGGATAATGTTTTATGATGACGAGGTCCATGGACTTTAAAAAAATACATAGAATGAGCATCGAACCCGTACTCTCCAGTGTTGATCACACACACGGGAACCATTACTACAGAACTGATAATTTAATATAATCTAATAAAATCGACTTTACATTAAAAAAACTGTAGCCTCAAACTTTGATATTGCGAAGTTCTGCTAATAGATGTCGCTAGTAGTTGCCATCGGTTTTAGTTGTAGATGGAAAAACTGAAACAAAATAATATATTACCTTGACCTATGTGATCAAAATGTAGAAATAAAAATCATTATAATTGTTAATCTCATTTCCATTGCATATTTACAAATTATTTTCTAGACTTAAATACTAGCTAAATAACACAAAAAAAGTAATAATAATTATTAATAATGTATGCATTTAAAAAATAGTAACTAATAATATCATTACATTCAATGATGTCTTAAAACATTAAACGCATTATACATTTCCAACAACGTAAAATGAATTCGACCCGCATATCTGTAAACCGGGAATGGGGCCAAGTCCTGCCGCAAAAAAGCAGGCAATCTCAGAATATATTTTAATAACAAGCGAGCGGTGACGGCTTAAAGGTGGTTATTTATCGCACGCCCTCTCTCATTGCTTCGCCGAGCCGCATTCTGAAACAACATACATTCACGTTCCATTTGTTAAAATTGACCTTATTCTATTGTTTATACAGTTAAAATTTAATTAACACAGCGTATGAATACGACGTTCAGAAATAAGCTCGCGAGACTAGTAATCATTCGATGTCCGTTTCCAGTTTGTCTTATCGGACTCGGGTTACAATTAAATACAAACCTTATGATTTGAGCGATAAAATCGATAATTCTTACGGCTAATCGATTTTGAGCGATATTTGTGTTACGTGTGGAAGTACGATAATGAATTGGCATCGGGCGAGGAACAAGTTCGGGGCAATTCGCTCAACTCGAGCGTGCCTCGTGCTAGATAACTAGTGACGTGATGCGATCGATATCGCATTTTGATCGCGCATCGATTATATTGGAACGGATATTCGATATTATGGATTACTACATACAGTTTGAGAATACAAAGCACATACTTTATACTGTTGTTTGAAAACGTCATCCGTCGAATGTCACACACACGTCATGAATTTGTATTAAAATAAGATATTTTTACCGACCAATCTCGTTCGTGTCTACCATTCTTCGTGACATTGGCGAAGTAATCTGTGCTTAACTAGCACGCTTTGTAGCCATTAATAAGAAAATTGAAAGATATTAAATTGTCATAGTTGTCTTTTATTAATATAGGTATTTTTCACGTTACAGCTTATGCGAATTAACAAATTTGTAAATATTATGTATAGTAAATTGTCCATAATAATCTAGAAAACACTTGTACCTAAATAATGTAATTTTATATGTTTCTTCTCAAACATAAAGTAACGATCTCGACATGGTAATAAAAATTTAACTGTCGCGATGTTTTATAGCACGTACATACGTACAATGTACCTACATAATACTTGTGCGTTTCAACTTTTGACACATCTTCTACTTAAGATCCTTTAAACGTAATAAAAAAAAATGGAAAAGTCCTTCAGTCTAAATAATAAAGTTTTATGCTCTATGTAATTATTCTAGGTATACTATTATCATAATATTTTTTATATTTTCATTTATAAGGAAGAGTTTTCAAAACATTTACTTATGTATTATTTTGTTATTATATGTATATTTAATAGAAGAAAAGAGAAGTCCAAAACTATTGTGCCTAATATAAGTAGGGTAGGTGTTCATTATAAAGTGAGAATGAGGTACAAACTCTTTGAAACCGCAAAAAGTTAACACTGGCCGGTGAATCTGGAGTATTGACTAGATTTAAAAAAAGGAAATAATATGAATATGTTTTGTTTTTTTAAAAATGGAAGTCTTTTGTTTCCAGTCTATCGTAGCGTACCTATTGTCGAAAATGGACGAAAATTAATTGCGCGCGGTTATTAAGTATCTGTATCCTATTTCCAAAGTTGAAGGAGTCTCTAAGAGGACAGAGATTCGAAAATAATTAAGCAGTAGTCGCTGCTGTACAGGAATTTTTAGGTGCTCAGGATGAAGAGTGTTTAAGAGAGGAATTTTTAGCTTAGAAAAAAGATAATCCAATTATATTATGCTAAAAGGTGACTATAATGAGAAATAAAATAACATTAAAAAAAAGTTAACGGCAACATACTCATTCTCACTTTTAATTGAATACCCTTCGTATCGTATGCGATTTTTCGTTTTACGACCCCTCCCCCGAAACAATTTTTCATTGGACCTTTATATAATATATGAAGGATCTGAATGATTTATTTAAAAGGGCTGAATTGTTGATTTTAAAACAAAAATATTCTGAAATTAACAACCGATGAAAGACTGTTTCGTATAATGTTTAGCTAGCACTATTGTATCTGAATCGTAAACCAAAGTAATAACATATTTATTATTGCTGACAGTAATTTTAAAACAATTTAAACTTAAAGTCAATACTTAATGATGAGATGATAATATTCAAACGATATTATAGCATATATATATAGATAACAAATCGATGGCGTCTTGAAATGTTTTATTAGCTCTTAAGTTATTCGCTTGAAAAATAGAAGGTTTTTATCGAGTCAACGTTATTACCAAGTCTTTTGAGTGTAAATTCAAAGGGAAAAACAAATCTGATCTACCCTCCCTGCTAACCGCAAAGTAAACATTACAAATACACGAGGTGCGAGTAGGCTCGCAAGTTGTTTTAATATTTTCGGACTGGCACAGGCTTTGCTTAGATCATTTTAGAATATGTTATTAAATAAGTTTACTTTAGAAAAAAAATATATAAGTAGGTATAGTATATGACAATTTTTATAGTTTTATCAATGCTGGACGAGCAGCGACCTAATCATTTTCAATCTTAGAACCTAGTAAAATATTATATTAATTGTAAATTTTCACTATTAATATGAGAAAATCTAATAAAAACGAGTGAGTTTGGATTGATTTAACCAATAATTAATAAATGTTATTTATTTCTTATAATTTTTTTCTACATTTTTAATTGAATAGGTACATAATTTTATTAAAGAAATCTGTCTGCGCGTTCGTTTAGCGTTGTACGTGGCTCGAGGGATTTACACAAGAAAATATTAAGAATATTTATATTTCAAACTCTATTCTTACATAATAAAAAAATTATTGTAGAGCTATTGGTTACAGCATGGGATCTCTATGCCATGTAATATCTCTGCCAGCAATGGAATATATAAAGAGAAAATTATTTGAGATAATGGTAAGCTTTGTTATTACTTTAACTAACTGTATAATAGTTAAGAGTTCAATTTTCAATTCTAAGTGATCGTTGTCTTATGGAAATATAATGTATATTTATTGGTCTCGGCCTAGTAAAGACTAGACATTAGTACTGTCATCCAGCCTTTTTAAAAGGGCAATGTAGTATAATTTATATATACCTATCATTCTCACTAACACGGGTGCCTCTCTAATAACATTTTGACTATACGGACTACACGGAAAATATTCAATTCCAGTATAAGACCTTTTTTGTGTGGTCTTCTTTGTTACATTTTATGTACTAGGTTAAAAAGAAGTTACTATATGTACCTGTTCTGATACCTATACATATGTAAGTATAGTTCTATATTAGAAAATTGAATGTAATCATACAAACTCGTTCTTTTCGCGCCGTAAAAAGAGAAAAAAAAAATCAACAAATACAGTTTCGTAATGAATATTATTATTTATTAACAAGGAATGTTCAAAGAGCGTGCAATTATATAGAAAATTATATTTTTCCTTTTTTTAAGTACGGCGTGGTTACCCTACCCTAGGTATGAGTATAATTTATTCATCACAAAGGAAAAGTCCGGGCAGGGGCGAGTGAAGCAGCCGTGAAATTGAAAGAATCCATAAATAAATACGTATAAACAAACTTGGTGTGGCACTCAGGATTACACACGTTTTATTTTCTTTTTCCATTACAGGGGCGTTATAGTTGGATGTCTGCGTTTAAATGAGATATTATAAAAAATGTTTCAGTAGTCATATATATTATATACTTTTAAAAATGTTAGATATTATACGTTTTAATTTGAAATTTAAATTCTATAGACAATGTAGTCTACAATTTCATATTTGCGGGGAAACAGAGGTCCTTTAGTTACTCTTCATTCCACTGTTCTCTTTATACCAGCATCGATACGAAGCAAATTAAGTGCAAGAAGCACGCTTCTTCTGCACCAGACATACCTATGTATTAACTTTATAAAACTTGAACCTATGGCTTGGATACGTAAAGTGTTTGTTAGACTCACGTTTTGTACACAAATAGAGTAATATGATGAAAAATATGCCATAAAAATAGAGGAAATACTATAATAATATTATCTCTATCTCGCTCCGCTCTTGTTCATCCCTAGATACGTTCTAACGATTATTATAAATTTCTTAGAGATGAGATATTTTTCCAGTAAAAATGTTCTTATACGTTGACCCGGATAACCGCTATCATCATACCAAATTTCATCAAAATCTGTCCAGTGGTTTTCTCGTGATACGTTCCCAGACGGACAGACAAAAATTTCTAAAAACTATAGATGCGGCCGCGGTATCGATAATAATGAGTATTTCAACAAGATTTTCCAAAAAATATTTAATATACAGATTCGACTTGGTTACAATTTTATTATACGATAGATTAAAGTTATTACTAAAATGTGTAATGAATATACATACATACATACATACATACATTGATTAGGTTTTTCTTTAAAATAATATACAAACCGTATAATTGTACAATAAGAAAAAGTCACAAATGAAAAAAAAAGAAAACCATTACGGCATTTTCTTTCAGCGAAATGTCATCGTGATAAAGTGGCTTTGTATTAGGGACTAGGGAGTGTGAAAAATGATCGAAACAACGAGTTCACTTAGACAACGCAATTTGGGGCTTTTGTGATCTGTCTAACGTAATCCGCAGAGAAAGGTCGGGTCCTCCGGGCATCGTCAGAGAATCGGTTTAAACTGCCCCCAATATACAAAACAAACAAAAAAGACTGTCCATTTCAAACCAAATCCGTTTAATCCTTTATTTGCTACAATATCTTTACAACGGTTAGTACCTGAATGTCAAATAATGTGATTTTATCGTTTTATAATGTACTAGCGACTCACCCTCACACCGCTCGGGTTCGCCCCGAAGAATCGATGTTACGTTTTAACGTTTAGTATAGATTTCTCAGAGATGAGACATTTTCCCGCAGAAAAAAGTATCCTATATATTGACCCGGATAACCAGCTATAATCATACCAAATTTCATCAAAATTAGTCCAGTAGTTTTCTCGTAATGCCGTGACAGCCATACAGACGTACAGACAGACAGACAAAAATTCTCGAAACTTTAGATTCGGCCTCTGTATCGATAAATTAAAATAATGACTATTTCAATAAGATTTTCAAAAAAATATTTAATGTACAGATTCGATTCAGTTACAATTTCATTATATGAATAGATTTGTCTTAGGACGGATTTTGCTATCATCATATTTAACGACTTTTTATAGAAAATACAACTTTAAAATTATAGTTATATCTACAAACTAAATGTATAGTATTATATTTATAAATATATAAATGATATAATTTATTGGCATAGTATTTCTTTGCAATAATCGACGGATACTTTTTTCAGCAACATGAGCTCTGAGTGAGAATTTTATTGCTTTATTGAGTTTTCAAAAAGGAGAGTGATGTTTTAATCACCCGTACCCGTAGCAGACGTAACTTTTTATTTACATACTAGCGATTCACCCTCGCTTTGCTCGGGTTCGTCTCTAGCTTGGATATAGTAACATGTATATAGTTTTTTTTGTTTTTTTTTAAGTATTAAAATCTTCCGTGGACCTTAAAGAACATACAAAAAAAATTGCCAAATTGGTCCAGCCATTCTTGAGTTATGCTCTTACCAACATTCATTTTTATTTAAATAGATATACAATACGTACATGTCCTTTTTCATTTTTTGGCTTTTTTATTAACAGTACCCTGTGTGTTACTTCAGGTCATTATCTATCTGTGTTTTAGCTCTCACCCAAATCCGTCCAGTCGTTTTGCGTCAAGTAGCAACAAACACACATACAAAAACTTTCGCATTTATTATACTGATGGTCTAAGAGCCGGATACACCACGACCATCACCGATCTGTTAACCAGATGAAACATATTTTTATAAAGTTTCAATAATAGATAAATACGCCTAAAATAGCTTGCCTATCGAAATCCTGTTCCTATAATTTTTAACAATGTATTCTTATATGTATAATAATTTTTCCTATTATAATAGATACTTGTAAGAAAAAAAAACAATTTTAGGTTTGTCTGTCTGTTTGTTCCGGCTAATCTCCGAAACGGCTGGACTGATTTTGACGGGACATTCACTGACAGATAGCTGATGTTAAAAAGAGTAATTTAAAAAATAAAATAAAACTTTATTTTATTTATTAGATATACATTCAGATTGAGAATAATTAAAGAAGAAGAAGAGAAATAAAAAGAAAAGAAGCAAAAAAATAGAAGAAATTTATTATAATAAATACAAAGTCAATACAAATACTGAGCTCCAGCCGTAATTAAACTTATTACTTCCGTTATTCAAGTGCGTATAACAGATCCTTATGACAGTTTAACCTTCATACTCCTCATTTGGTTCACACATGCTTGCACGAACGCTCATAGTAACTTATTCTACAAAGTATTGTATGATATATATATACGTGCTAATGCAACCTTATATGTCCATATTACGAGGCTCTACTTATTTATGTAACCAGCCACTTGGAAATGTAGGTTTCTTATAACTTACGTATCAAGTTATTAAGGTAGTTCATATAATGTAACATGAATGGAAATTGAAAACTATAGTTTTTATTCACATCTGGGCACCTTTTTTTTTAAAGCGCTATAAAGTTCTTTTTAATCGCCTTATTATTATAATTGTAAAGGCTGTATCTATGTGTGTGTATATTTTTTACTCCTTCATGATGAAACGTCTAGAGAACTGCATAGAAACTTATTTTGTCAAAAGATGGCGCTGCCTGTATAAAATATTATAAATACAAAAGACGCAAAGGACGTAAGTTGTAAGTTCAAAGTTGTAACTGAGCTGAATCTGTACATTTAATTTTTTGGAAAATCTTATTGAAATAGTCATTATTATCGATACAGAGGCCGAATCTATAGTTTTTAGAATTTTTGATATCGATCTCTGCCTGTTTACAAACATTTTCATTTGAAAACTATATTAATTCGGCCAGCAAAATACAATCAACTAGCGGCCCATACACGCTTCACATGAAATTAATATTGAGGAAAAATAATATTACGTAGTTTAAATAATATGCTAAATACTGCTTAATCAGTAATAATTATATTAGTAAAAGAAATATTGAAATTGATTCAGTAGTTTCGGGGTTTATCGCCATATACAAATAAATAAACAAACAAATCATTCCTTTTGATAATATTAGTATAGAAGTATATACACATATGTACTATAAATAATTCTTGTTGTTAAAACGGAAAATACAATATTACATAATGAAATGAGAGATAAGAGAGTAAATAAATAATAAAATTAAACCTTCGTGATACTGCCAACCCCGACATTTTTTCCAATGTTGTGGTGCACAATGAAATTGGTAGGTATAATACTAAAAGAGTTTGGTTTTTAGTCTTTTGAACACGGGTGGAGACGCGGGCAATTCTAATCCTAATAAATCTTTTCATTTGACGTCATAATTTGCAGCTGTTTAAGAACTTTAATTGCTTTTTTTCTAGAAATAAGTAGATGTCTACCTAATAAGCAGTATTTTTAATATTCATAGAAAGAATCATAAGACACTAACGACTATATATTTAATGTTAGGTACTAATACATATTATAAATATGAAAGTTTGGATGTTTGAATGGATTTTTGTTACGCAATTACGCCAAAACAGCAGATAGATTATAGTTTGGAATAGTACATAGGCTACTTTTTATCCCGGAAAAATGTACGGTTCCCGTGGAATAGATTTGTTTATTTAGTGGCAAACCCGAGCAAAACCTGGGTGAGCCGGTAGTATATATATAATATGAATTTAGTGTGAATAAACCATAATATTCTATTGCGTACAAACTGCTTCACTTCATTAGGCGAATTTAAAAAAAAATTAGCTGTTGTCAATGTCATTTAGGTATTAAACTGTCAAAATTTCAGTCCTCTTGGTCCAACGCTTCGACATAAACTACAGGCGATAATATGATCAGTCAGAATAAATAACAATTTTTTTTATAAACGGACTAAAAAGTCGTTAAAACTTATTATGCTAAGAGACTATAAGATCTTAAGGTATAATACAAACTTACAGCAAAGAAATCTGTTATAAAAATAGAATGTGGAGAACTCATCAGTAATCAGCGCGCGGTGCGAACCTTCAGTAGAACAATAACTAGTTGTTCGGCCAGTGTCGAAACACGAGGTCGCGCGAAGGTGATCGCTAACACGTTACTCACGACACAAATGTTAATTTAATACATTAGTTCATATTTCAACATACATAGCTGCTTTAGTACTAGCTAAGATATTAATTAATTGAACAAAACCGCAATGGATTTACGCTCAGCGATAACCTCCTCGGAAACGACCGCACACAACGATAGGTAACACGCAAGCAAAACATGTCGAAAATTTTATGTACCGTCAACAAATTATGGCAATATTTGACCTGATAAATGTGTATTTTTGTTATACATGTGTTTTATGATACGATTATGTCTGTGCAAATTTACATAGTAGGAACGGTGATTTAATTTGTGATGTTTTAATACAGTTCAAACAAATTATATAAATACTAAAATTTTATTTTGAACGAAACTTTATACAAACTCGAATAATAACTTTATGATTCACAGATATTGTAACTACAAATGTATATGGGATATATGTACTTGTTTCTTCCTGAGGGAAATATTTTTTCTCTGTAATATAAAAATCAGTACCGTAAATATAGAATCTATCAACAATTTTTTAATTGATTATTTGGTTGTGAACAAAAACGCCTTCTCTACTAGTTTTGTTACACTTAAATTAATTTCTAATTAGTTATATGTTACAATAATGTGGGATTTGCAGGATGACTATGCGTGAAATAATATTTTAAGAGTAAAAGAGACGTATGATATGATTTTAAGAATGGAATGGAATGAAAGATGAATAAAAGAAGGATGTTTTGGTATAATGGCGACACGACGATATGCGTGAACATTGTGTTTTATAATTTAAATAGAATAAATAGTTATTACTTATTAGTGTGTTGTAAATGCTTTTATTATATATATATATATATATATATATATATATATATATATATATATATATATATATATATATATATATAATGTTTTCTTAGTTGCTTCTATGCTCTTCCTTAGGTCTTAGGTATAGGACATAGGTATACTAATAAAATTCAACTACTATTATTATTATATATTATAAATGAATGTTTGTAACACCTTCACGCTAAAATGGCTGGATGGCTTTGGTTGTTTAGTACTTAGATAGTCTATAACCTAAAGTTACACAACATAACAGTATACGTTAAACATCTAGATGCAGCCGATTAAAACGAGAGTAAGTCGCTAGTACAAAATAAATCCAATTATTGGAAAACATTTATTTTGTCAACGGTACGAGAACGAGCGGCTCAATAGGGTGTCATTTGCATTGGTAATGGCCGGCGCGCGGTATTGGTAAACAGTGATTTGCCTCCGGGACCGCCGCCGTCCTCGTCGCCTGACGCGTTATACTACGGTCTACGTTATAGGTTGATTACTCAAGAATGTTGTTTTATGTTTTCGAAATAAATCATTATATCACATTATAACTAAATGTTTATGTGTAGAATGCCTGTAAAGATTTTAGTTTTTCTTTTTTTACTGATTTGTGCTTATTGTGCATGCTCTGTGTAAAAATATGTGTCCTTAAATGTTTTCGCGCAGCGCCATCTGTTGACAAGTTCAAAGCACACTTTCGGTAAAATGAATCATGAGATATTATCCGTAGAATACGTACCTACATCATACTGTTTTACGAGCTGCTTATTTATGAATATCGATTTTCTAAAGTCAAATATTTCATATCTGTACATATAATAAAACTGTAGAGGTCGAATGTCTGTAAATAGAAAAAAAAATGCTAAAAACCGAGTCAGAGGGATGTAAGAAGAGAATTAGAACAAATCCAGATTTTTTTTTCAAATTTTTTGTTTCTCTATCTGTTTGTTTGTTTGTCTGTTTGTACGGGCTAATCTCCAAAACTGTTGGACCGACTGAAATGAAATTTTGTATGGTGATACCTTATATCGCCGGTCAACATCTTAGATACTTTTTATTCCGAAAAATTAAAGATTACTTAAAAAACTATAGTAACTTATACAGCTTAGTACACAAAAACTACTGATTGGATTTTCATGAAACTTTACGATAATAGTTTATACATCAGAATAATAAATAGGCTACTTTTTATCCCGGAAAAATGTACGGTTCCCGTGGGACAGATTTGTTTTTGTTTGTCTAGAGGTGAACCTGAGCGAAGCGAGGGTGAGCCGCTAGGTATTTACATATTATATTGATAGGTGAAAGGTTTAATACCTACAAGGTATTTTATAAATTTAGGCTATCATTTTTATTTCATTTGGTTGATCTTATACGACAGTTGACATGACAAAAATACACGACAAACTTGCTTATTTTTTTATCGTTAGGAGTTAGGACCCGAACGATCGAGGCGTTTTGTCTGTATGTATGTCCTTACACTTTATATTTTTAAAACCTAAATTACCTGTACATTTAAAATTTTACTGAATTAACTTTTTGGCTCATATGTTATTTATTTATTTAATATATCAAACTATAAGAGAAAACAATAACATAAAAAAATCAGAAAAATAAACCATGGCTTCTTTTTACTTTTACTCTATCGTAATTTGTAATACATACCTACTCGTATTAGCAAACTTAGTATGATAATAGTATCCACTTACTAAAAGTAAAAACAATAAATGTCAGACTCCACTTCAAGGGCTTCTAACCACTGTTCGATATGAAGTCCTATTCTGTTAGTAAATACATAATTTAATATAATACACATATGTATGTACCTATAAGTTAAACGAAACTCTTGAGTGTGCAAGTTTTGCACTTGACCAGTTTCTTATAGTCTTAAGTCTTTTATCCTTAACGATAGAGCAGGCGTAGGTAATCTATATAGCATTTTTACGTCATTTTATACCGACTTCAAAGGTAATATGTTGTTATTTAATTATTTAGGTCTATATTTTTTATGTTTATACTATATGAATTGTAAAACAGTTTTCATAATTATTTTTTATTCAATAACTAGCGACTCACCCTCGCTTCGCTCGGGTTCGGTTCGGTTCGCTAGGTACGTTTTAATTTTTTTGAGCGAAATCCTAATTCTTTTTCTAAAATAATAGAAGCCTAAGTTACTCCTTATAATATAAGCTATCTGCCAATAAAAGTCCCATTAAAATTGGTTCAGCCGTTTTGGAGATTAGCCGGAACAAACAGACAGACAGACAAAAATTTTAAAAATTGTGTTTTTCTTATAAGTACCGTATATAATTCCATATGCATTTAGTATAAAGCTGTTATTTTGAAGTTACAAACAGACACTTCAATTTTATGTATCTGTATAGATGATGAACGAGATGATAAAGTCCTATATCACCCTCTATAATAATAACATGCTATCATCACCATTATAAGCATTGCCATTACAAAATATATATAATTTCTTCATATAAAAAAATGACAGCTTTTAATAAAAAAGAAAATCAGTGAACTGCGGATACACCATTACTCACTGTCTCGCGTGTGCTATAATTCTGATTGGATAAGGCAATGTAAGTTAAAAAAAGGCAATTATCATACTATTATTATAATAATGAATGTTTGCATGTATTGTGTTTGTTGAAAGGGCTTTTTAGCGTATTTGGTTTAAATATATAGATCTCGACCTGAGGTAGACTAAGTAGGTAGGTTAGAATTTTTTTGTCAAGAGGTGGCGCTACGTGTATTAAATATAACAAATACTAAAGACGAGCGAAGCGAGGGTAAGTCGCTAGTAATATACATACGTGGATTCTTATTAATGTAATATCTATTTTTATCCCTTTATAATTGTTTCATAGAAAATACGTAAATTAGTAACAGAATAATAAGCCTGTTTTAACTACTCGGTTCTTATTATCGTAATTATTATTTAAAGTTATTGTTATTTTTATTTTCGCATAAGAATAATATTTCAAGAAGCTGTAAATAATAAAAATCAAATATGTTTTCAGAATAGAGCTGTTAAAATCGCAGCGAATATAGGAGTTACGATGATGTATCTACTCGTAAACTTAAAATTTAAAGGCGATAAAGTTATTTTATGCGTGGAGGGTTTATAAATGGAAATTATGTGTTGAATAGTTGCGGTCTGTTTGTGCTTACAGTTTTATTTTTAAATTATGTTCGAGAAATATTAATTTCTAACCGTTGTAGCCGGTGCCAGCCAACGCAAGGCAAAATCTATTTTGATGAATACATCTCTAATTAACTTATACTGTGGAAGAGTGAGTGAATGAGCGAAGAGGGAGAAACCTCGCAGGACTTTTGAAGATTATTTTTAATACTTAAAGAAGGTCGAGTCAACTATGAGGACTCCCGATGAGCGTGTGTGAAGAGTATATAGAGATCGTAGCGCTTGGCATTCTGTTCTCTCTGCCTACCAGTAATGGATATCTATAGCGGTAATTGTGTGTGTGTATAATGTATATGAGTATGTGATCACCAATGAACGTACGTATAATATTTTAAAAATAATTAAAGTAAACGCCTTTACATACATATTCTTGAATGATAGGTACGATTCAAAATGTTATTAGATTTAATCTATACATCTATACAGATAAATAAAATTGAAGCGTCTGTTTGTAATGTCAAAATAACTGCTTTTTACTAAATGCATATGAAATTATACACGGTACTTATAAGGAAAACACGATTTAAATTTTTTTTGTGTGTCTGTCTGCCTGTCTATTTGTTCCAGCTACTCTTCGAAACGGCTGAACTGATTTTGACGGGAATTTCACTGACAGATAGCTGATGTTATAAGGAGTAACTTAGGCTACTTTTAGAAATAAAATTAGGTTTCCGCTAAAAAAAATTGAAATGTATCTAGGGACGCCCGAGCGAAGCGAGGGTAAGTCGCTAGTTTTAAATATTTTTCTTTTAATAAAAAAATATGTGGAACATCTCTTTAAAATAATGTTAAAAATATTATAATGTTAAAGATGTTAATAATGTTAAAGATCCTACTTTCATCATAACTAGTAAAGCTAACATTGTATTCATAGACAACTAATTATTTCTATACAATTAATATCTCAACCTAGATAATCAACAATTATAAGTATTTCGATTCAATCGAAACGCATTTACATCTTGACATTTAAATTTTAACAGATTACACCACGTCTTACAAAAGCCCAAAAGAACCGTGTACAAATATGTAATTATGCAAGTGTACGGTTTCGTGAGAGCGTCAGTCGTGACGTCTGCCTCATGATCGCTAATAGAAATGTGCGCTTCGTGCGGGCCGCAGTAGAAAGCGGGGTTTCACTCAATTCACCACTCACGAGACCGTCTACTTTGTTGATATTGTTTAACTGTGGTTTTGATTTTAATTAGAGTAAGGTGAAGGACCTATGAATATGTATTATGTATAGTACTATAAAATATTATTAAACAGTTTTAGCCTACGGTTTTGCTTGTGTTTTCTGATTTTAAAATGCCATGTAACTCTTATAGATATATATCTACCAGTAAAAGTCTCGTTGAAGTCCTTTAATTGTCTTTATACTCTCATCCGATTTCTGTATCCACAAGTTCACTGAAATCTGTCTGTAAAATCTGTATGTAAAAGTTCACTGAAAATTAGCTTAATTTTTATACCTGTTTTTGTGGTTACAAGCCAAAACATCAAGACTTAAGTTCTTTCTAATAATCTTTTACAACATACTAATATTTCACAAATGCTGCTCTGAGATAAAAAGTAGCTTCACTCATTTCCAACCGTCACGATTTTTTTTTCTTATTTTTTCTTCATGCCAAAAATTACTTTGATTCATCTAAGATGGTTGAACTAACAAATCAACATGAATGTACATTATATACGCGTTTTCCAATAAACATAAATACTTAAAGAAGTAAAAACATTTTCACACACACACACACAAAACTCCCGAAAAGGTCTCTATTTTTTTTTCTTTTTTTAATAAAATATGGAGCCTGAACAGATACAGAAATGGTGACTTTGCTATAAAGAATTTTTTGTTCTATATTCTCTATATATACATCCCTATTATTTTGTTTATTCTTGTCATTAAGTAGCCCAATTTTTATGACTATTTTTTGTCTCTGATATGATTAAATAACTCATACACATGTATAGACGTTTGTTAGTGAATTATACATAATCTCAGTCACGTTTTATAAAAGAATTATCAATTGTTTGTCCGATCCGTCCTCTTTGTCTATTCGATAAAAGATAAAACGTGAACAATGTGTGTCTCGAATATAAAGTACAGTTTTTCCGTCCTCTGTAAATACAAACCAATATGCTATATGATATTATATTTAAGTTATCCTTTATCTAATATAAGCTGTTTATGATAAGGGTTTTTTTTTACACTAGTATTTGATTTCCTCACTCGCAAAGCGCTAAGGGTCGCAGCGTGATGGTACCTAGATAGCCTCTAATCTTCTTTAATAATAAATAAATATGTTGGGACGTTAACTCACATCACCATCTATTTCAATGGTAAACTACGAGGCTTGTGTTATGGATACCAGATAGTTCACACACTACACAAATTATATAACTTTAAATACATACCTACATATTATAAATATACACACCCATGACTGGAGTACAAACATTCGTGCTCATCACACAAATAAATGCTCCCAGCGAGACTCGAACCCACGACCGCTAGTACAGCAAGTAGGGTTACTACAAACTAAGCCAAACGTGCTGTCAAATAGGTTTTAAAATGGAGAAAATATTTTCAAATCGGACTGGAAGTTTTCGAGATTAGCTCGTTTAGACAAATAGACTTTTAGGTTTATAAAGTATACATTAATTACAACTTTTTTATTTCATCCAGACACTCTCCTTAATTTTTAACGTCTGTCAATTAGAGTAAAAGACTAATCTTGGATTCTTCTGATTTTATCCAAAATTCACATACATACATGTAATAGACATCAAGCAATCGTTTTTTAAATGCCTACTTGGCGTTAACAATTAGGTATAATGAAATAAATTATCCATATCTCATTAAGGCGAAGCATATTATATGCTTCCCTCTCTTTATTTCATTTGTTAAGTAATTCATTTAGGGTTAATGTTAAAAGAAAAAGATTCAGTCGGCGGTATACCTACGAGTTGCTCCTGGTACTTCTCTGACAGCAGAATGGACCATGGGTGTAACCCCTTGGTTTTTTGGTCTGCTTACTCAGACCTGCTTTCGGGGCGTTATGGTTGAGTGCGTAAGCGATGCTGCGATGCCCTATTTAGACAAAGCAGGTTATGTTAGGTTTTAGTGGATAATACTGGTTTTTCTAGACAGTGAATCCCACATAACCACCTGTACGTATACAGGTGGTATACGTACAGGTGGTATATGCATTCCCCAATATTAAAAAAAGGTACTAAAACTCAAGAGGATAGTAAAGTACTCGGTTAAAGTTACCGCCATATACTTAATCTAACAAGTATGTTTGTTTAAATAAGCTGTTAGTTTGTTTTTTTATTGTATATAGATACCAGTTTACAGTAAGTTTATGAAGGTGCGATCGCCGCGTGCGTGTTAATTGGAACCATTGGAATTTCAATTATTTTTATGGTGTTAATTTGACATCGTTTGTCGGTGAAGAGATTTAAAACTTTCTGTTCCTTAACCATGATAATTGAATTTTATATGATGACAATAGCTTTTAAAATGTGAGCACGAAATTTTATATTTTCTGTAGGAATGTTTCTTTACTTAGGAAATTCATGGTAGTTATATATTTTTTTCTATTTGTATTAATTAGTAAATACTTTTTTACATCATAATACCCATGACCCATATTTTAGTTTAAATCTTAAGTATCGACGCTAGTAAAACTGCGATAACTACAAAAATATCATTAGATATAAGCTTATCAGATGATAAGCTTTCTGCGTAATAAACAAAACGATTTTGCAAAGTTAATTATGGGTCGAAAAATGACTTTTCTCATGTATGTAACCAAAAACATATCTAGCTATAAGTGTGTGCTAACCAAAATTAATGGGCTGTAGTAATGTGTGTAAACTTATTGTGAACAAATGTTATATTTTAAATAAAACTATCGTTTCGGATTATTCCGCGAATTTATTCTGATTTCTGGTTCCCGACGTTTCAAATGCTTTACAGAAATCATAGTCACGGGAGAGACTTTGGAGAGGTTTTGGATGTCCCAAGGCATTATAAATCCGCGAAATAATCCGAAAAGATAGTTTTATTCAAAATGTCAAATATTCACGTAAATCTAAGAAAGTAATTAATGTTATATATTTCTACTTTCCCATAATTATTTATTTTTGGTATATATTTTGGTCTAATTACTTTATATATAAAGCTATATACAAATCTATATACATATCTATATAAATTATAAGGTCAATATAACATTTATGTTGCATCATAACTGCATACTTTCATATTCTTGTAGAGACATTAACATCTTTTCTATCTTTTATTTATACGCAATAAATAGTAGTCAGTAATATGAGTCGCAAAGCCATAATTTGTATTGCATTATGCATTAGCGGAAGAATCGACTCTTACAAATATTGTCTTCATTTCCTGAACATTATTATTCCATTATAACAACATTACGTGCAGCGCTGAATGCTGCCGGTAGTGTTAATTAATCTTGATATACGTCGGAAGAGCTGTTTACTCGAGAATATATAATTACTAGCAATTCACCCTCGCTTCGCTTTGGATTCGTCCCTAGACAAAAACAAATCTATCCCACGAGGATATTACATTTTTTCGAGATAAAAAATAACTTATGTGCTATTCCAAACTATAATCTATCTCTGTACCAAATTTCATCTAGATTTGGCCGTTCTGGCGTGAAAGAGTGACAAACATCCATCCATCCTTAAATTTCTATTATAGTTATACTCAGCCCATTTTAACGTCCCACTGAGCATAGACCTCCATACGGGGGATCAGGCCATAGTCCACCACGCTTACCAAGTGCAGGTTGGCGGACATCACATGTCTTTCGAAAACTTACTAGATTCTCTCAGACATTCAGGAGATCCGGGATTTGAACACGATTCAATCGGTTTTCTAGGCGAGCGCGTTACTACCTTATACGCCTTATAATTGATATAATTGATATGTATATAATAAATATTTTTTTTATTGTCGCTCGACAAGATGACTCCATGACGCCTGATGATAAGCAACAGTGTAGTCCAGGAATGAGATCCATCGGTTCCGGGACATGATCTCGATACCGATCAACCTCACCTCGTCGGCCCGCATACGTGCTTTTTCACGCTCCGTTTAAAAGACCCAGGATTGTAGGAATAGGGAAACACGTGAGACGGTAATGAATTCCATTTCCCAATAGTGCGGCACAGGTAAGAGTTACCAAACCTTTTGGTACGAGATTGTATAGGTAGTACCGTGTGAGGATGGAATTTCCGACCAACACGTGTGGTCTTGGAGAGGAAGGGAGAGGAGGGTATGAGATGGAAGAGTTCTTCAGAACACTCGCCTTAATATAGGCGGTAAAAAGCGGCTAGTGAAGCAACATCTCTACGCAATTGCAGAGATTCAAGGTATTGAGTAGCCTCAGCTTTATTAATTATGCGGACAGCACGGCGTTGAAGTCTATCAAGAGCGTCTAACAAGTACTTAGCAGAGCCATCCCAGAGGTGGGAGCAGTACTCAACGCATGAGCGCACTTGAGTCTTGTACAGAAGACATAGCTGCTCAGGCGAGAAGAACCGCTTCACCCTATTCAGGACCCCGAGTTTACGTAAAGCTATTGAAATGACACTTTCGATATGGCTTTTTTGGTTCAGATCGCTACGGATATTAATTCCGAGGATGTTGATGCCATCCTGCATCGTAAGGCGTGTATTCTGAAGAGAGGGAAGACAAAGGAATGGAGATTTTTTAGCCGAGAACGCGCATACCTGCGTCTTCTTGGCATTGAACTCGACCAAGTTCTTTGAACCCCATTCTGAAACGCGGTACAAGACTTCGTCGAGCTCACGGACAAGTTCAGTTCTACTATTCTCAATCTCGATTCGATTTGCGGCGGGATGGCCAAAGTATCGACCGTGGACAGTGCTATTGTCTGCATAGCAATGAATATATACATAGATATATAGATACGAATATCGACCAAATATAACAAAGTTAGGCCATGTAAATTGTAAATACAATATTTAATATGGACGAGTTACAATCGCTTCGCCTCTAAAAACAGACAGTCTGTATGTACGCAGGACGTGACAGTTCTTGTCTATAATAATCGCTTCGAATATCAGGTCTTGAACCTGAAATGGCATAAATCGATTTACACTATATTTGTATGTGCAATACAAGTCTAGAATACGTAAAGAAAAATCTATATAGGTATTAAAAAGTTTAAAGTTTAAACAACAAGTTTAAACTACGACATTATTTCTTTAGGATCTCGTAAAAGACTTTCGTAGGAGAAATTTGAACTCTTGCCTGCTTAATTAACTTTTGATAAGAAGACGTTGTTGCGCTAAATGATTAAGAAATTTTGTACGTGAAAGACTTTTATATAAAAAAAATAATTTCTGCATATATCTAACTAGCGGTTCACCCTCGCTTCGCTTGGGTTCGCCTCTAGAAAAACAAACCTATCCCACGGGAACCGTACATTTTTCCGAGATAAAAAGTAGTGTATGTGCTATTCCAGACTTTAATCTATCTCTCTGCCAAATTTCATCCAGATCCGTTCTGGAGTGATTGAGTAACAAACATCCACCCAAACTTCTGAACTTTCACATTTATAATATTAGTAAGATAAGCACTTAAGTTCCATATCTATGTATCTAAAAAGATTACCTTAGTTAGCTAAAATAATTTTTAGCAATCGATTGAAAACAGATTGCTTAAAATATAAACATATGGCAATGAGGTAAATAAATAATGCTTCGATGTTATGTTATTATTACAGTTCATTTTTTTTTCAAATACACCTTACGTTATAAAGTTTAGTTTTATTTGAAGATTTATTATTTATTTATTCCAGTTTGTTAATTTTCTAATTAAACATCGTTTTTCTACTTTTAATCTTTGTGTTTCTGCTTCAAGCTTGTAAATTCGACAAAAATGATCGTAGTTAGGTGGGCAAAATAAGGCGAAATCTGTAAGATAATCAGACAGTAGTTAATTGAAAATAGGTTGTGTGAATGGAAATATCCAGTAATGGTCTGCTGAGATGACCTCTAGGCGAAGATGATATAGATCTAATAGCTTTTAAAACTTAATTGATTTAACTAACATTTAAACTGCCTGCTTAAAAGTTAGTTAAAACAAATGAGTTAAATTTTACAGAACATGAAGGAACTGAAACGAGTTTAAAAATACGTCTTATTGTATTCAAATCGAAACATTCATTAGGCGCAACAACAAGCTCTAGGTAAAAACTCTAGATAAAAGTCTAGATAAAAACTGGCCTATGTGCGTGATGCGAGGGAACATGTACAAGTTAGTATATAAATATTTATTTTTACGCATCAATAGCTTAGAAGCTTTTTGCTCCTCACCGAAATGGGTACATATTTACATTAATACATATATACATTATTTACTATTCAAGTTTTAATTTCATAGTAACTTGCGTGAGGAAGCTCCCACTGGTATATATTCTAATTTAGTAATGTATTCATACACTCAGCATAAACTATATCTCCATACTAATATTATAAAGTTGCAGAGTTTGTTTGTTTGTTTGGTTGAACGCGCTAATCTCAGGAACTACTTATTCGATTTGAAAAATCCTTTTTGCATTAGATAGCCCGTTAACTGAGGAAGGCTATAGCCTATATCCCGGTAAAATCCCGGTAAAATGTACGGTTTCCGTGGGATAGATCTGTTTTTGTCTAGGGATGAACCCGAAGCGAAGGTGAGTCGCTAATAAAGTCCATAAAGCTCAAGTTTTACCGACTTTTATGTAAATAATGTTTTGAATGTAGATAAATGTTATGTGAACATATTATATGATTCAAAAATCTTTTATAAATAAAATATTTAGGTAATTTGTATTTTTAGGTTTAGATGCCTATTCTAAATAGGTATATTCCGCCAAAAGGTGTTTCTTCATTTTCTTAATTAAGTTAATTAAAAAAAGTGTATAATTTATAACAAGATTTAACTATTTTCTAAACAAGAAATAAAATTATTCACAGAATAAAAAATACACTGTCGTAATATTCCAATTGTATTGTCAAATACATATATTATAAAAACGACTTTTTCACTTCATTTTTAGGACAAAAACATAATTTCCAACACATTTAATTTCGGTAAGTAGCCTAATTTCTTTTGGTTTACAATAACGCGGCATCAAATTATAACTGTACGTCATAAACTCACATTAATGTTATTCGTTAATGAGCGAGACATTGCCGACAAAGGTGTTATGAATAAATGAGAAAAAATACAAAAGTGAGCCAACAAAAAAGGAAAAAAGGTGCAAAAAGTCGCTTATTGATGCGCCAGCGTCTTCTCTCTCTTCCGACGCATTTCTTGATGCTATCTTATTCTGGGAAGGTTGTTTTTTATCTCGCTTATTTATGTCAGTATGTGTATATTGCATCCCTTTCTGACATGAATCGATACCCCTAGACGAGTAGACACCCACGGCAACCAGTTGTGAACACGGCACCCGACAGCAGGATCAGAGTAGCGTTGTTGTTCAAATTTATTATATTTCAATATATTTTTTTTGATATACATAATAATATACGTATTAAAAATTTAGGTAACATTTATGGAAGCATAATATAAATAATACATAGATTGAACATTTTTATAGTTACTTAAAATTAATATCATTTTCTTCATAATTTAAGAAATAATCATTTTCGAACTATTTATTAAAATATATTCTATATCTATTCATAAAGGTTTATAATAATTGAAGTTTTTTTTTTAATTATATAAATAGAATAAATTCTGAACCACAACGCTTCCCATTTGCGAGTGGGTACAAAATTCCAATTGATGGCCTCAATGAAATAAATGCGTAGCGGCGCGCCCGGCGTGCCTCGCGCGGCAATTTATTCTGCTTTTTTATCTTTATTTGTCCTTTCAGTTCCCATAATATACCGCCCGTTATACAGTGGATTAGTTGTATTTATACTTTTGTATAATAAATAAAAATAAACCTGTAATACCTCATGAATAATATAACAATAAGATACTGTAAGTATAGTTCAATCAAATACAATATTTTTAAATCTGACGTTTGACATTTTTGAGAATCGAAAAAGTTATCTATACATATAATAAAACTAGCGACTCACCCTCGCTTCGCACGCCTTCGTCCCTTAGTACGTTTTAACAGTTAGTATAGATGTCTCAGACATGAGATAAGGCAGTAAAAAGTACCCTATATATTGACTTGGATAACCTATCATCATACCAAATTTCATCAAAATCTGTCCGGTAGATTTCTCGTGATGCATTTACAGACAGACAGATAAACAGACAGACAGACAAAAATTCTAAAAACTATTGATTTGGCCTCTATATCGATAGTGATGACTATTTCATTAAGATTTTCCAAAAAATATTTAATGTACAGATTCGACTCAGAATTTTATTATATGTATAGATAATAAGATAGTAAATTTCGCTTTGAAATTTATACATGAAATAACTTTTAAAAACAATGACTAAGTTACGTATCGTGTACACTGTACAGAATATAGACCCCAAAGCAATGGTTGTTGAAATTTTTGCCTGTTTGTCCTGAAATTACCTGTTTACTTATCATGCGAAAAATACTGAACGGATTTTAATGAAGTTTTGAGTAGTGATAACTTATTACTTGGGTCAACATTTAGGATAACTATTTCTACAGGAAAGTATCTCATTCCCACGGGAAAATAACAAGTTCAGCCGAGTTGTCCTTCATACAAAAATTATGATTGATTATACATACAATTACAGCTTTTAGTAGCAAATGTCTCATTCATGGGAAAATGCAAAAATTTGTTTAAACACATTTCGCTCGTCTATCTTTACATAGTATAAAACTATGTCAAATCTCTCTTGCACAATCTGCCTTTGTCTGTTTCTCCGCTTACTTCTTCTAAATTATGCAACGAATTTGGATACGGTTTTCAGTAATAAAAAGAATGATAAACGATTGTTGAATGAAAGAACAGTTGTGTCTATAATTTGTAAATATTTTTTACTAGATGGTTGAACTATGATAGGGTTTGGTCAAAAAACCATAACTGAATCTTAAGAGGTACATCAAAACAATGTACCTACTAGAAAGGTAGATCTAAAAAGGCCAACAGAAAAGCCCGCGAAAGCATGTAAAATGTGTATATCTATCTTCTAAGGTACACTCACAATAACTATTTTTATCTATTTAAAAGTGAGGGTAAGTCGCTCGTATAAATAACATAAATACCATAGAATATCGTACTTGTATTCAGCCCTTTTTTTTTTAACGTCCCACTGCTGGGCACGGGCCTCCCTTCAATGCGAGGGGAATCAGGCCATAGTCCACCACGCTGGCCAAGTGCGGATTGGTGGACTTCACATGTCTTCTCAGACATGCAGGTTTCCTCACGATGTTTTCCTTCACCGTAAGGCAAGTGGTAATCATGTTAGAAAATGATTCGCACATGAAATATCAGAGGTGCGAGACCCGGGATTTGAACCCGCTTCACTCGGTTTCTCAAGCGAGCGCGTTACCACTGGGCTACCACTGCCTTATCTTTTAATAAATAATATTATATCTATTATATTTCAATATAGTAAAAATGTTAACATTTATTGTAAAACATCAACCCTAATTTTATTTGAAATAAAACCGCCATTTCATAGAAACGTACTTCAAAATAATTTAAACTTAGATTCCAATGCATATGGATTCCACAGCATATTTAAGCTGTAGTCGATTAATCCAAAAAACTCTAAACTAAATATGATTTTGATTCCAATGAGAAAGCTTTAAATAAATAACGTTTAGAACTGTACTTGTTACTCAGTTCTGTTACTCCGAAAAATTCCTTCTTCGAGAAGTAATTTCGTTAGTTTTTCTTTAGCATGAACCTGATCGTAACAAACTCGTATTAGGTCAATTCAAATATTAATTTTGTCAAGAAATCAAACTTGCACCCTCTGCCTTAGGAGGTAAAACACGTAGAAAATGGATTTTAAAATTGAAAGTGTTATTATGTCCCTACAAGTGATAACAGAGAATCGACGTGATTTAAAATGTGACGTGCTATTGTCGATTTCGATACATTAAGTACCTACTTCTAGCAGAATATTAGGTATATTGTCACAATAAAATATTTTTTAACAAGTCAATATTAATGTATTACTTATATATCAAAAAGAATTGTGAAAATCAATAGCTACTACTACTACCCTAAACAAAAGTACAGAGCAGTTGAGTACTTCTTCTTTTTTGAAGTCGGTCTAAAAGTGAATAAAGGATGCATTATTTTGTAAATAATATATGTATTCTATGCATTTTATTTACCCTGTATTGCACACACAGGGTAAATGAAATTTTATAAATTAAGATTTTATGTACAAATTACAAATAGCGTTCTCCCCCGACTCCGCGCGCGTAGGTACTTCAATTATGTCTAGCACAATATATCTTTAAAAATTATACCCTATGTATTACTCTGATGTATAAGCTGGATTACAGTAAAGTTTACTAAAAATTCAGTAGTTTTTGCGTGAAAGAGTAACAAACATCCATCCATCTCTCACAAATTTTCGCGTGTATAATATTAGAAGGATAGGATAAAAAAGGAAGGAAGAAAACATATTTGTCATAAAAACATGTTTGCCTATTATTATACATATATTTATTTCTAAGCTTTAAAATTGGCAAACTTCCATATAAACTTTCATCCTCTGTATACCCTTTTCGGGGAAGTTTTTAATAATCTTCCCTGAGCGGTCACTTTTATTATACGTATAAGGAACTCTTTTGCAAAGTTTAAGCTTCTGGATCAAGCAACTTAATCTGTGCGTTGTCTTTCAATTATATATTTTTTCGGCCGGGTTGAAAAAAAGGCGTTATTGACACTTAGTACGTCTTGACATGCTCGAATAGTAGAGAACAAAGTGAAATATCCCTATCCTTCTCTAAATATCCCAAACAAAGTAAGACAAGTATATTTTCTACAATCGATATTAGTAATAATAGAAAACTAAAACTACATTCATATTATAACAGAGATGTTTGAAAATTTAAAGTTTTTTTAACAAAAGCAATTGTAAAATGACTTTATTTTAGGCAGTTTATATTTAACAATTATTTATCACTATATTGTCATTAAATGAATTTCCATGAAACATAAACGCTTTGGTTGCAAGGGCATAAACGACGAGAGTTAAATATAGCCTTATCTCACCACCATCAATTATCGTAATGCATGTTTTGATGTCAGCCTTTGTAAAAGCTTACCGCGCTAGTCTGAAATAAATATTTTTGTGTATACGACTACTATTACTTACTTACTTTGGTTGTTATAGCTCTTATAAATTTCGTCTATAAGTCTTGAAAAATAATATTTTATGAGTTTTTTTGAAGACGTAACGTAAAATACGAAAAATGGTCAAAGGCTATATGGATATCTGTCAGAGCAATTTATATTATATCATTTTTGTCGTAACTTAAGCTTTAAGATTTTCCCACAGCAAAAAGTATCCTATATGTTGACTCGGAGAACCAGCTATCATCGTACCTAATTTCATCAAAATCTGTCCAGTGGTTTTCTCGTGATGTGTTTCCCAGACAGACAGAAAGACAAACAGACAAAAATTCTAAAAACTATAGATTTGGTCTCTGTATCGATAATAATGAGTATTTCAATAAGACTGTCCAAAAAATATTCAATGTACGGATTCGATTTAGTTAGAATGTTATTATATGTGTATGAATTATTTCTGTATTCAAATGTATTAATAATTTTAAAACCTCTTTAAACTTTTTTAAAGTTCGAAACAGAATCACAGCCAGCACTAATGTAAATATTCTATAATCATATCGAATAATATTTTCAAAATATCATTTATTGAACAAGTATGAATGACTCTATGTTGTACTTTAATAGATTTAAAGTTTAAACTAATATTTGACATTTTCAATAAAGACACGGAATTATGACTGTGATTTCTGTAAAGCATTCGAAACGTCGCGAGCAATGGAACGCGCGATGCTTGGAGTTTCTCTGGCGGACAGAATTCGAAATGAAGTCATTCGCCAGAGAACTAAAGTAACCGACATCGCGCGCAGAATAAGCTCGCTGAAGTGGAAGTGGGCCGGTCATGTCTCCAGACGTACTGATGGTCGATGGAGCCGAAACGTGTTAGAGTGGAGACCACGTTTAGGCAAGCGTAGTGTAGGACGCCCTGCAACACGATGGACAGATGACCTAAGAAAGGTGGCTGGCAGTGGATGGATGCGGGCTGCCCAGGACCGGGATGGTTGGCGCTCATTAGGGGAGGCCTTTGTTCAGCAGTGGACGGTGATAGGCTGATTGATGATTCGAAACGTCGGGTACCAAAAATCTAAATAAAATCGCGAAAACATCCGAAAAGATAGTTTTATTTGAGACTCTATATTACAAAAATTATAATTATTAGGATAAAAATACTATTTCTTTCTACTAAAATTAAACTACAGTATAATAAATAACTTTTAAACTCCTAAAACTTCCGAAGAATTTTACGGTACGAATGTAAAGTAAACAATAACTAAGGAGATAAAGTTTTGTGCATGAGTGTACGACTTTGCAAACTTCACCCCTCTTCGCAAAGTTTGCGTCGAACTCGTGACGGAACAAAGTGCTAAGACTTGTTAATCAACTTAGTGTCAATTTAAAAGCAATATTGGTGTTTTAAGGCACACAAGCTTGATGGACTATGGCCTGATCCCCCTTGTATTGAAGGGAGGCCCATGCCCAGCAGTGGGACATTAAAAAGTGTTTTATACAATGCAAAGCAATGTCAGATCATTTCTCCGGATTTATTATCAACTTTAAAAATAACTAAAAACGATCCACTAGTTAGTATTGTTACTATTAGAATAAGGTAAACAAATGTCTCTGTATACATCTTTCGCCTACGCACTCGCTTTCCAAAGTCATAATTTTGTTCATACTTTCTCGTCGGAATTCCAGTCTTTTAAAGTATTTAGTTAGCGTTGTTGAGTTTAAAGTACCTGGTACATCTATTTCAATATACAAACGTACAAATATTGTAGACTAGCTATCGCCTGTGGCTTCGCCTGCCTGCGTCCTTTATTTAGTTGATATTGCCACTTAAATTTACGTATCATTGTTTAAAAGCACGCAGAAGGAACTCAAATTTATATCTTAAGAACTTCTGATTTCATTGAACTTACCTATATTTTTAATTTAGATTATAATTATTGCCTATATAGCAAATAGGCAATCTATACACATAAATAAAATTGAAGTGTCTGCTTGTAATGTCAAAATAACAGATTTTTATTAAATGCGTACGAAATTATATACAGTAGGTAGTTATAAGAAAAACACAATTTTCAATTTTTTTATCTGTTTGTCTGTTTGTCGGGCTAATCTCCGTAACGGCTGGGGTGATTATGACGGGAATTTCACTGGCAGATAGCTAGTGTTATAAGGTGTAACATAGGTTTTCATTTAGAAAGTGAATTAGGATTCCGCTCAAAAAAACACCCGAGCAAAGCAAGGATAATTCGCTATTCAAATAATAAGACAGCATTTAATATACGATTCTATGTCATAAAATCAAAAAGTTTTACGATTACACAATAATAAACCCCGCTTTCGAGTATACGGCCCGCCGCAGGTTGTTATCACACTATGACAAGTATAGATATTATTATCTCTTTTATCGCAGTTGCGTGCCTATAGTCCAGCAATCTATAGTGTATTGACAGTAGGGCACGTGACAACAATTTATTTGCACCCCACGTACTCATAATAATCGAGTGTCGCTAGTATCGCTTCATTTTTTTTAGATAAGGGATGATTGCTTACAATGTTGCACGGTATAATAATGTTGATCTATGGATTCAATTGAGTTACCTATCTAGGGTTGTAAGTGTCTACAAATAACAGTGTTTTTATTACTATACTGGTTCAAAGTTGCAAAAGGCCTTAAGTTTAAAAGCTATATATAGGCATAAAGGAATGTTTGTATAAAAAATCTTTAATAAGAAGTAGTAAATTAAGTTCTCAATAACAGGCATACCCCTCTTTATAACTTTTCATACAAACAATTACCCCACGGGTAAAAAAGTAAAAGTAAAAGAGTCGTAATAAACTTTATGTCATTATTTTATTATAATATATCATTTTCTTGTTAATTTTGGACTTAAAAAATGAACGTCTGTTTATAACGTCATCTCGAGAACTACTGAACGGGTATAGATACGGTTTTTGCTGTTATGATCTACATTTCTTCAGACATATTTAATTTATTAAATTGTCCTAGCACTTAAAGGAGCTCAGCATTAAAGATTTTAACTTTTTGCTCGGAATCCTGTTCCTTTTTCTAATATAAAAGTAGCCTAAGTTACTCCTTATAATATCAGCTATATGCCAGTGAAAGTCCTGTCTAAATTGATCCAGCCGTTTTGAAGATTGTTCGGAAAAAACAGACAAAAAAATATTTTGTTTTTCTTATAAGTAGAATATAAACTTTCATATGCATTTAGTAAAACCTGTTATTTTGAAATTACAAACGGACACATCAATTATATTTATCTGTATAGATTAGTCACTATCGAATTACCCTCGCATCACTCGAGTGCAACCGTAGGTACCTAACATCTTGTCAATTTTATTCAAGTCTAAGTCTAACTGTGTAGTAAATTTCACCCAAACACGAGCAAATGTATCAAAATGAGGCAGTAATAAATATATATACAACTTTTCACATTATAATAGTAGTGTGATAACTTCTGCCATAATCCTATATCTGAATGAAAGATAGGATCTAAAAATAAATTGAAAATACAACTTGCTAATTGGGTACTTAACGCGGAATTGCCAATTACGGTAACCGTGGCATTTAATTTACGACCCCTGCCGGTTATTCGGACATTACCGCCCCTCGGGACGAACCCCGGGAAATGACAGACACTTGGAAACTGCGGCTTTGTTTGAAACCCTCGATTAAATTTCATATCGTCGGATTTTTTATTATATGATCTTTGGATTAGTGCATAGTGGGAATTTTAATTCTTAGTTTAACTTTACAGAGTAATGAATACTTATAATATTGTGTTCAACATTTAATTTTAAAAATATACTGCGAACTTATTATTTTTGTACTTTAAGTATTAGGCATTTTATAAATGTGTCGATTATTATTTATTCATTAGCATTATTTGTTTTATGTCTTATCTGTATGACTCCGCAACAATGACCGTCCAAGTCCAGAACAATAATGAAAGTTATATCTTATTAAGTAAATTTATGCAAATTTTGTCATGATTTTAAACATATAAAACTCAATCATGCATAAAACATTTGAATTGATATCCTGGAGTAGCATATATTTTTTTTTTTATGTTGGGAAATGTTTTACGCATACCACCTGTTACGTACAGGTGGATATGTGGTAGGGCTAGAAAAGCCAGTAGTACCCACTAAAAACTGCTCCAACGGTGCCCTCTGCTTTTTTTATCTATAATTTAACAACATCGGGTAATTTAACTAAATAATAGTTCAATTTTTACATCCTTTTATCTTTATACTATAGTGCATTGAGGCATGGGTTTTACTGACATTGACAAGTATTCCACGGGGCTCAAGTTTCATTACCGTTGGAGACGATTGACGATGTTAGTACATATTTGTAACACAAGTTATAAAATTAAGTATAATTTCATGAAAACCAGTACATATTAACCTAGCATTAACCTATTCCCGGAAAAAGGAATAAAAGATAGCAATTGCTCTTTGTCTTTTCTGATAGCAAATTAGTAATGAATTAGAATATGAAAGAATTAATTAATGAAGAAGTTCGTACACATGAAATAATCTATAATTAATCACTTCTACAATCATTCGGACTGAATAAAAAATAAATAAATTTGAAATTCGACGTAACAGAACCGCACGTTATACTTGTACCCCCGTCGTATTGCAGGGAGCTATAATCTGATTTAGCGGTAGTTACCTACAGGTAAAGTGCTTGCAAGAAGTTTCCACTTGTTAGCGATTGATACGCTTTTACATTGTTTTTATTACAACTTTGTACGGATATTGTTGTGCATAAAGCTATTGGCATCGTAGAAAATTACAAATAATTGATATTTGATAAGTTCTTCTACAGTACAAGCGGTATATGAAAAATAGAAGTAATATTTTTTAATACATAATCGAAATCATAGTTTGTTACTAACAACCTACTTAAATATAAATAATTAATTAAGAAGTAATCTTAGGATGACCACATACCTAGTAATTTTATGGAAAATCCAGGAAAGATTATATTAATAAAAACGTAACGTAAACGTATTAAAATTTGCGTCATATAAATACATCATATATTATATCTAACCGCAAAATACACAATAATTTAAACTTAACTACTGAAGTCATTAAAATCGTCCCTACAACACCGCACAGCATTCTAACTTTATAGCGGCTGGGGCAACGGGACTAGAAACCACAATGAATATGTGGTTAAGGAATAGTTATTAGAACAGTTGTTTACATCAGACAGAGTAACTTCGCTCATTCTCTACTCACCAACTTTGTACTATCGAAGTTTGATACAGGCATGAAATAATTGTTGATTGCACTTACTGCAGTAACTTTATACGTATTTATTATGTTTAGTGAAAGCTTAGACAGGTTAAAAATAGATGGACTTACAACTAGGGTGCTTTATAGAAGTAAAACTTCTTTACGCCCGCTTGACTTGGGGGTTAAGCTGGTGAATGCGTTACGAAAAAATGTACGTACGTTTGTTGCCATGGTAACCGTTGTTATTGTCTGACAAATGTTATATAATATTATTTTCCGTAAATGACATTCTATAAATATATTATTGTAAGATGCCTAATATGCGTTATTTTTAGTATCTCACCTATTCTAATTATTTAAAACATACATTGAATTTCATAAAGAGTACCGATAACTTACAGAAGTTTTACTTTTTGCGCGTGTACACATTCATACACACACTCTTTAATTTTTTTTTATGTTATGTAATTGCGAATTTAGGAGCAACCTAAGCTCGTGGCGTGATGTTACCAACCCTACTTACTCTCAATAAATATGGTAAAAATGCAAAAAGAATTTTTCATATTAAAATTACGCTAAAGATTTAGGGTTCATATTTTGTTCTAAATCTATAAAGATAAATAAATTGAAGTGTCTCTTTTAAAATGTCAAAATAACAGCTTTATACTAAATGCATATGGAATTATATATGATATTTATAAGAAAAACACAATTTTTAAAAATTTTGTCTGCCTGTCTGTTTGTTCCTGCTAATCTCTGGAACGGCTGAACCAATTTTAACTGGACTATCACTGACAGATAGCTGACATTATAAGGAGTAACTTAGGTTACTTTTATTTTAGAAAAAGAATTAGGGTTTCGATCAAAAAATGAAAACGTATCTAGGGACGAACGCGAGCTAAGCGAGCGTGAGTCGTTTTGTGGATACGATGTAAGTTAGTGAATTTCCTAAGATGGCACTTTAATCAAGTTAATAACAAAATCTATATGTGACTTAAAAGAATTCCAAAAAAAATCCATATTATTGGAATACAGTAACGAAAAATGACGATGACTTACAAAATTTAGATCCGATAGGTAGCACTTTGGTTTAGTTTACTAGATTAATCTATAATAAATTTAATTTTTCAGAAAAAACATAACAGTGACTGTTGAAATGTTATCATGTTAATAATTAATTGAAACAATTTTATACACCATTAATTTTAGTATTAAGAGCTTATGAAATGTATACAAACTTCAGAAATAAAAAAGGTATTTCTGTATTTGTCTTAAAATAACTGACAAAATTAGAAAAAAACGTTTCGATATCGAATGGAGGCCAATTTCACGCGTCATTAGCCCAACACGCTCCGTCATACCGAGGATACAATTACAGAAAAATAAAAGTTACCTTCATCGAAATAAGGCTTAATTTTCAAGGACTCTTCCTATGTAAAAATGTAGGGCTGGCATTTATAATTCATTGCAAGAAGAGGTTTAAAAAACGTATGAGTAATCGATTGCCATAAAAATTGTTTAGGTTTAAGTGAAAATGAAGGTATGTCTATCATGGGGTTGATTACATTACTTTTATTTTATTTTGCCACTGGATTTTAAATGCTTTACGTCCATCCTACATTTAATAAAAATAACGTCTTTTGTCAGTCCGTTTGTGCATTTATAACTTTAAAATCACTAGGCCGATCTGTTGATGAATTGAACTAGGCAAGATGCATGATGCTGTAGCAGGCCTGAATATGGGACTGATTAGGGGCCCCAAGGACAATCGGGACGGGTATCTATTAACCATTAAGCAATATGTATATGAAAAAAAAATCTTAAGTTGACCTATTTTTATTTCTTTTGTTTTCTTGTTCCTGAAGCAATTTTATTAAAACCTAAAGGATAAGCATTCATGTTTTTTTTTTAATTTGAAACTTTGCTAACTGTTTCAAATGTTTGTTGTGGAGGCCCCTCGCATAAAGGGGCCCTAAATCCAGAGCAGCTGGGTCTAAGTGAAACGAGAACGGATCATGCCGTGTCTTTTAACCTGCTCATATAATTAAATTCCAATAATTTAAGCGAATTCATAACTTATGTAAATAATGATAAAGAAATTATAGAATTAGTTTTGCTACGTCATGTACAATGTACCTACTATACATATGTATATTATTACTAATAGAGTGATTATGAATGAGGAAGTAACGCGAAGAGTGAATATTCAGTAGATTTTTAAAATCATTGTCACTTTTTTATATTTTATTGGTTCTCCTATCCTTTCAATAATCCTAAATAAATCATCTATGCACTTTAAAACACTTAAAAAGGTCTCATGACTTTGATGGTAATGAATGTATAAGTCAATATTGGCATTTTTTTATTTTCTTATATTTTACCCTTCATAAAGCTGTATCAGACCGGCCTGTAGATGTCGTTAATACAGATATTATATTGTAATATGTAATTCGTATTATGTCTTTTTTTTTTTAATTTTTAGTCATGAAATAATCATCTCCTGAAATTATGAAAAATCCAAAAATAAGTTCATCAAATTTTGTCTCTACGTTCACACTCGAACTAGCCGTTGCTTGGCTTCAATTTAAAGTATTTGTCTAACTAAAACTAAAAATTTTACTTAAAAACTATGCTTTTGCCCATACTCTATAATGTATATGATCTTACATTCTATCGAAATGTCAAGATACGTCGTTACAAAAAATAAACATGCATGTACATATGTCAGGTTGATATGCACGTTGCATATTTAAAAATATGATGATCTTAAGCCTTTATTAAATATCAATATGAGGAAAGAAGTAATATAGGCTACTTTGTATCAACTACATCGTCATACATACAATAAACTACATCAATTTCCATTGGATTTTAGAAAGAAAAGTTATATAGGGTAGACGAGTAAAAGTAAGCAATATTTACATTCATGCCTGGAAGAAAATTTAATTTTTATTTCACACTATTAGTTAATATTTTTACAATAAAAAATATTATTAAAATCTGTCACTCTTGACCTTGAGTAAGCGCTAGTTTACAAAATCTTACTATGTATGTTACGAATTCATATCAATTAATTGATCCGTTACTACTTTGTAAAAGTAAGATAAAGCAATAACTTTAAAAACAAAATGCATTTTTAAGGTTAGTACGGATACGTGTCCACATAACTTTCAAACCACCATAATATATTATTCTTAGCCATAAGACAGCCCTATCGCTGTAATTTATCTAGGGTAGATTCCATTGGTCACGGCGAAGGTACTGCGATAGTGGGATTTGCGCATAAACGTGCAAATCTGACGTCATTGCGTAACGGTGTACGGTTGATATTTTTATGCTCCATTTTCAATCAAGAAAATGTATTTTCTCAGCGTTTTCTACTGGATTTAAATAATAATAAATGTAGGATGTAATTTGTTTAAATTTATATATGTAGAACCTAGAAAAGAAGAAAATAGGCAAGGCCAAACCAGTTCAATAACTTTTCTGCTCTGATTGTCAACCGACTTCCTTTTTTTTTTGGAAAAATAAAAAAAATAAACGGCTACGTTTTTTTTCTTTTTATATTGAGTGACCCTCGTTATATTTTGACCACTTGACGAATACTAGTACAATTATCATTCCGCAGTTGTGTCCTTAGTTTTTTTTAGAATAAAATTAATACGTCATGAACATCCTTTAATGAAAAACTAATTTTACCTACTTGAAATGAAAATAGATTTGTTTACGTTTACCCCTTCTAAGTATCACGTGTGGTTAAGATACGATCAGAGTGCTGTACGTAAATATAATTAACTAGCAGAACCTGCGGCTTCGCTCGCGATCAAACTACAAAAAATACGAAATTTCATGCAAATATGTTCAAGGAATAAAAAGTTTCATACATACTTTTATTTCACCCCCTTGGGGATTAAATTTTTAAAGATCCTTCCTTAGTGGATGCCTACGTCATAAGAGAAATACGTGTGCGAAATTTTATGTTTCTAGCCCTAAGGGTTTGGCCTGTGCGTTTATTTAAAACTTTCATCCCCTATTTTCATCCTCTCTTAGGGGCTGAATTTTGGAAAACGCTGAAACATGTAACTTATTATTTTTGCCGTACTCATTTCATACGAAATATGAAGCAAATATGTGCTACAAAATCTCTTTGGCTTTTTGCTATTAGTAACAATTTGATGGCTGTAATGATTTGCAAATGTATGATTGTGACTCGCGCATCGAGGGCTCCGTACCGCCGAATATTGTGTTGTTGTTACTTACACACAAACATATATATATATTTGTTTTCGCCATACATACTTTATTTGAAGATATTATAATAAACAAAAACTTAAGTGATCATTACTCAAAATATTTAGTACCTGAAAAAGACATTTTACGTACATATATTCTGAAAATTATATTTTACAAAATTATAATTATTTATGTTTAAAGTATTTAGCACGCTCCACTACTTCTATTTTTTGCACATTTCCTACTTCATCTTTTCAAAGATGGAGGAAGAGACTACAATGATAGAACTCGCATATGTTTACGACTTAAGAATCAAGTAACTCGGCTAACATTATAAACAGGCTAAAACCTACGTTATTTAAAAATATCCTCTGTCAACTTGATCTCACCTTTTAGTTCGCGTTTTACGCAGTCGTGTTTTTTTATTTAAATTTATTATTTTTATTAGTGTTTTGAAGTCAGTTTTTATTATTTTTTTAAGTTTTTTGTATTCAGAAGTATGGACATCAAGATTTTTTGGGAATATGCCCATACAAACATGCCAACCTTTCGAAACAAACATAAATAAATTCTCACCCCTTCTCTCGTCTAAGAGATGGAATTTTGAAAAACTTTGAAATACATGTTTATATATTTCAAAGTTTTTCAAAACATATAGTTTGCTTATCAGTTCAATTAAAAAAGACAAAGAGTAAATTTCAAGCAAATCAGGCAATTTTTTTTTTTCATTTTTATACTAATGTTTTCACCCTATTTCTCACGTTTGGGGTTTAATTTCCAAAAACGATGAAATACCCATGTATTTATTTTTGTTGGGAAGCTTTAATATTAAATTTCATTCTTCTTACTTCAAAAATGACGGACTTCTCATATAAAATTTCATCCCCTATTCACCCTTTTAGAGAATAGATTTTCAACAGCTCTAAAATACGTACTTATTTATTTCTAACCAGAGGCTTGTATAAGAAATTTCATGCTTCTTACTTCTAAAATGACGGATCTCCCATATAAACTTTCAACCCCTATTTCACCCTCTTCGGGGATAGATTTTCAAAAACTCTGAAATACATATTTACTTATTTCTAATCAGAAGTTTGTATATGAAATTTCACCTCTCTAACTTCGAAAATAACGAATTTCTATACAAACGTTCATCCCTTATTTTACCCCTTTAAGGGTGGAATTTGTAAAAATCCTTCCTTAGTGGATGTCTACGTCATAAGAGGAATACGTGTGTGAAATTTTAAGTTTTTATCCCTAAGGGTTTAGCCTGTGCGTTTATTTAAAACTTTCATCCCCTATTTTACCCTCTTAGGGGTTGAATTTCAGAAAATGCTGAAGTACATAACTCATTATTTTTACCGTACTCAATTTATAAGAAATTTCATGCAAATATTTCCAAGAAATAAAAAGTTTCATACAAACTTTTATCCCCCATTTCTCCCTCTTAGGGGTTGAATTTAAGAAAACGCTGAAATACGTAACTCATTATTTCTGTCGTACTCAATTCGTACGAAATTTCATGCAAATATGTCCAAGGAATAAGAAGTTTCATACAAACTTTTATCCCCTATTTCACCCCCTTGGGGGTTGAATTTTGAAAAATCCTTCCTTAGTGGATGCCTTCGTCATATAAGGAATACGTGTGCTAAATTTTAAGTTTCTAGCCTTAAGAGTTTGGCCTGTGCGTTGATACATCAGTCAATCACCTTTGCCTTTTATATAATAAGAAGATTAAATATTTTTTTCCATTACTGGTAAATAATGTCCCCCTGATAGCATTCAGTCATGGCGGCGAATTTGAGGAAATACTATTGAGCATAGACAAGTGTGTGCGCGGACACAAAGGTATTCTTCTAGATGTTACATTCTCCAAAATATGTAGGACGACAATTTGGTACAATCGGTAAGAGATCAAACCCAGGACCGACGGCTTTTATGTGTTCTCCGAAATTGAGAGTGTAACTATGTAACACCGCCAAATTCACAACTCTTTAAGCTAAACTTTTCATTACAGAAATCCCTAAAAACTTTTCTAGGCCCGATCACCAGAACGGGACCCGAATCCAGGACTTTCAGATCTGCAGCCATATATACTAGCCACTAGACTAACAAGGTAGACAAGGTTTAAAACACAAGTTAGGTCTTGCAAACACTTTTTATCTTTCGACTACTTCATTTGCTATCGAGAAACTTCTTTAGAAACTATATCACATGTAAGGTACATAGTATTGATCGCGGTATCTAACATCTTAACTTGATGGAAACACTATGAACTATCCAATTGTGGCTGACAATTTCCGGACTAAAATCCGTAACTGTAGTGGCCAGGAAACATGGGAAATTATCTTGCTAGCAAGTTTCTAGATTCTAGAGTCTCGAGAGTCGAAACTAGAACCTCGTCATTTACAGGCGTATACGAAGGCAACCAGGTTACTTGGTTGTTAATAAAGTTATGGCTACTTATAAAAACGTTTAATTATAATAAAATAATTTACACACAACCAAACAGATAGACAAAAAATTTACAGAAGATTAATTTATTTTGTTCAAAACTATTTCCTAAAACTAAAATTTCCAGAAAACATTCAGTGATACAAACTCAACCTTCTATTGTGATTTGATAATGTACATGATTTCAAATATCAAGTAATATAGTATAGTATAGGTATGTCTGAAATTAAAATTCAACAACTAACTGAACCTTATCGCAATTGAAATGAAAAACTGAAAAGCCATTTACACCGATCATTCAACTATATCTAGATATTTATAAACCTCTATTGTTCGTTCCAACATGAGGCGTTCGATGTTATTAAATCCACAACGCATTCCACGTCTCAAAACAACTGGTAGCCGTGACTAAACGTGAACAATTCTTACTCACTTGTGCAAACATTCGTATTGCACCCGTCCAATTTTAAATGATCCTTTACATATTTTACCATATTCGCAAGCTGTTTCACTTAGAAATTCTGCCATCATAATTATCATAGTGCATCATTTTACTTAGAAATCTATAGGTATAGTCCTGTCTGCCTGACTTGTCAATATTCAGACGTAGGTACTTGATATATAGAGCTAAAATTTTTAATACCATATTTCTATAATAATATGGATGACCGTCACGAAATAATTTTTTGAAATACAATGCCTAAGGAGGCGAAACGATGGCAAAGACCATTAGAACAATGTTTTCCTATTCGATTTACTTTAAAATATAAACAATTAATACCAAAAACTGTTGTAAAAAATGATATTGTAACTAGACTAGTATTTTATGTATATGGTATGATGATAGCTTGTTATCGGGGTTAACATAAAAAATAGTTTTTACTGCGAAAAAATATCTCATCTCTGAGAAAACTATACTAACTATTAAAATGTACTTAGGGATGAACCCGTACCCGAACGGAGCGAGGATGAGTCACTACTTTACATATAAGAAGATATGTATACAATATATGTAGATCAATTCAGCCAATATAAGCATAAAGATAAAATTCCAAGATTTACCAGTAGATAAATTTATTGATATCACAATGTACTAGTAGATTAACTGTACGAAATATTTTATTATTATTGCCATTACATTATATAAATCGGGAAATAATTCATTTTATGTATAAAATAACTATAGGTAACTGGCGAGTGTTAGTATTTTGTTACGATAAGAATACAAGTAGTAACAATATTAGTTTCTGTCGAACGATGCTCGTGGCGCGGGTTCCATCTCTATAGGCTGTTATACGGCTCTACTGTCTAGTTAATGGAAATAGACTCAATTTCTTCCATCCTACCAATAATCCGAATAAGGTTTATAATAAATTACATTATATACACTTAAGTGTATGGGAAATAGAAAAAAATCCGTACATAATTATAGTCCATTTTTTCTTACGTGTCCTAATTGGTAAACAAACACTACCATGAACGAAAATCACTTGTTTTCGGACAATCATACATTTTAGATTTCGTTTTATCGTTTATAACTATTTCAGAAACACACACGCTACGAATTACACTAATAAAAGCTGTTAATTATTGATTTAAACACATTATTTTTGCTAAAATTGAAATATTGACAGAACCAACTTCCACAGAAAAAATATGAACACAACGTTTTGACGTTTCGATACGCTACTTTGTCTTTGAATTATAGAGATGTACATTTAGAATGAATTATCGAGAGTGAAAACTGAACTTATTAAAAATAATATCTTTAAATTACTAAGTACGATATTTTGTTCAAATTGTTATTAGGCTTAAAAATAGTAATGTCTTCTGTAGAATATAGAAGATTTTTAATTGCTTTTAATGAATTTATACTTATTATTTATTTGTTATTGTAATTATTATTATTTCGTATCTTATTGCACAGTTTATTAAAACGGAGTGAGGGACTTCCGATCGCTTTTTGCTTTTTTAGGTTAAAGTTTTAAAAATGAGTTTATATTAAGGCCAAAAAAATCTTAAAAAAACTTTCACGTCATTGATTTTAAAATAGACAAGTGACATTTTGACAACTTTTATTAAAATTTAATAAAGACAATTATAATAAAAAAGTTATTGATGAAATGGCCGCTCATAAAAATATAATTGTTCTGCGCCTTCCGCCGTATCATTGTGAATTAAATCCAATAGAATTAATATGGGCACAATTAAAATCACATGTAGGAAAAAATAATAAAAGTTTTAAAATGGCTGAAGTCAAGGAGCTAGTCAGAGAAGGATTAAGAAAAATTGGTACGGCGTCTTGGATAAATTGTATTGAACATGTGAAAAAAGAAGAAGACAAAATGTTGCAGCTTGACGGCTTAATAGATGCTGCAACAGATACACCGACCCCTAATTTTATAATACATATATCAGAAGAGTCGAGTAATTTATCATCGGAATCAGACTAATAAAATTATTAAAATAACTTGTCGTATTATTTCTACCCAATACTTTACGTTCACTGCAGAAAAATTAAAAACCATTAAGTTCAGTCATTCATTTGTCATGCACATCTCTATGAATTATCTCTGGTCACCTGTACGCCATATTTGTTTACTATTTAAGACACGTAAGAAAAAATAGACTATACATTTAAACTGAAAGCAGCAAACTAACACAAGTACGAGTCTAGCTCGCGCAGCGAGGGCTCCGTAGCGTGAAATATTAAATTTGGTATGTAGGGATGAAAAATCCCTTAGTTACATGTATGGAGTGCCATCCCTATTATTTTTATTTTTTGATATTTGACAGAAATATCTAGTGGTTTCATGAGACACCTACCAACCAAACAGTAATGTAGCTTTATTAGAGCCGATGTCTTCGAGTAAAATGGCTGTAGCATACGAGCATACGAACAGACGGACTTAACGAAATTATAACGGTCCCGCTTTAGCCATTTCGTTACGGAATCCTCAAAAGAATAAACTACACTTACCCTGCACTCACCAATAACTATCACTCAAAGCGGATCATAACAAGTGGTTCATGCGTCAGCGCGAGGAACGATAAGGGGATAAGAAAGATAGCATGCGCAAACAAAGTCGCTTAAAATAAGCGTTATATAAGTAACCATTTTAATAAAAATTCTTTATTATCTATTTCTAGTTCGAAATTTTTCTTGACAACGTCTATTTAAAATTTTATACGTCACTACTTTTTGCCCTCGGCTCCGCTCGTATTTCGATAAACGGTAGGTAGGTAACCTTTATATTAATCCTTTCTGAATTTTACTAACAAACACGCTCACTTACTTTTTTAAATATGTTAATACAAGCTTGTCTTACTAAAGGAAAACAACCTATGCCAATGGGATTTAATTGTGCAGATAATAGCATAAATTAAAAATAATGCTTAGTTTTGAGTCAATGTTTTCATTCCTAAGTAATGAATTTTCCTCGCAAAATTCTCCTAAGATAGCAACTCCTTACATTGTATATAATAAAACTATAGTGGTCGAATGTCTGTTTATAGAAAAAAAATGCTAAAAACCGAGTCAGTGGGGTGTAAGAAGAGAAATAGAACAAATCCAGACTTTTTTCAATTTTTTTGTTTCTCTCTCTGTTACTCTGTTTGTACAGGCTAATCTCCGACACTGTAGGACCGATTTAAACGAAATTTTGCATGGTGGTACCTTATATCCCCGGTCAACATTCATCCCAGAAAATTAAAGAGTTCCCGTGGGATAGTTAAAAAGCTATAGTAAATTATACAGCCTAGTACACAAAAACTACTGATTAGATTTTAATGAAACTTTACAATAATATAGTTCATACATCAGAATAACAAATAGGCTACATATAGTTTTTGCTTTTCTAGATGCGAAATCGAGGGAAGCGTGAGTGTCCCGCTAGTATCTTATAAGATTTGCTATAGCAAAAAGTAGACTATTTTAATATTCAGCGTATACATGTAAATAATCTGTTTAATATGCTTCTATGTAAATAATCTGCTTCGTTACCATTAATTTCATTACTGAGTAGAAAAATGAGAAATTAACTAACATATTTTTGGATTTTAAGACATTAACTACTAACAATGAATTGCTTTAAGAGGATTAAGCAATCAAACACGCAGTTGTTCACTGCCATCTTTTAAAGTAGTTAATAGCCAACAAATACGGGTATGTGAGTGTTCCAATAAGGCAAACCCCTATAAGGTTTGTTCCCAAAATAGTTTTAATAATACAGTGAAACCACAAAAGGTAAAAAGTGCGGGTGACACACATCAGGCCTATTAAATGACTTATTTATAGTTGCATAAAATAAAGATGTCCTCATGAGCATTTTTTTAAATATAAATGTATCTTACTCGTTTTGTTCCTAAATTGTACTATATTGTAGAAATTAAGAGGCTATATTTTATTAAAGAAATACACATCTTTATGAATAAAGTAATAAAAACTTTGAGGTCTTTTGTAAATAATGAAAATTTATTAAGTTTCGTTTGATAAATTTTGAGTATCACTGCTGGATCGGACTTTGTATGTTATTTGGAATAATTCGATCTTCTTTCTTTTTCTTCAATTCTATGTACTTGAATTAATATTATATTAAGAGAATTAAGAGTTGGAGTAACAACGAGAATAAAACCGTTCATCTTATTTAAGACCTACATAAGTGTTTACTTTGCATTCTTACATTTAGCCCTTTTTATCGTCCCACTGTTGGGCACGGGCCTCCCTTCAATACGAGGGGGATCAGGCCATAGTCCACCACGCTGGCCAAGTGCGGGTTGGCGGACTTCACATGTCTTTCGAAAACTTACTCTTACGTGTTTACTTTACCTAACGATATTTATTGTGAGTGAAATAATACACGAATCTATACATATAATAAAATTTTAACTGAGTCGAATTTGTACATTAAATATTTTTTGGAAAATATTATTTAAATAGTCATTATTATCGATACAGAGGCCGAATCTATAATTATTGTCTGTCTGTCTGGGAACGCATCACGAGAAAAGCACTAGACAGATTTAGATGAAATTTGGCATGATGATAGCTTGTTATCTTGGTCAACATATAGACAACTTTTTACTGCGGGAAAATATCTCATCTCTGAGGAATCTATACTAAACATTAAGAAACGTAACTAGGGATGAACCCGAGAGGAGTAAGAATGTCGCTAGTTTAATATAAATCTTTTTAGAACATGTAGCACACAAAATATACGATACTGAATATTGTATTATTTTGATACAATGTTTTAATACTTGTAAAAAAGAAAACAAGGTCCCTCTTCTCTTTATCTTCTACATATTTTTTCTAAATTTAAGCTATACATATTTGAAGAATAATTTTGCACAAAAACTTTTATTCTACAAGGTTTCACCTAAACTCTTTTTTCTTTTATATTCTATAGCTAAATGGCAAAAACGGCATCTTAAATTTTCTAGGATAACTTAGAAGTTTGGTCTCCCTTAGAAACCTGTTTTAATGTCGATTTCTAGAGAAGAGTGGAACTTTAAGATTGACCTTTTTAAGCTTAAGTTGAGTACACCAAATACTAATCTTCCTCCAACTCACATTTATAGGTCAACTAAAATGAAAAAAAAAATTAAAAGATAGTATAACTAGTTACGGCTTTTATAAAGGGCGTTTCATTGGGTGATCAATAAAATGAATATTCATTTCACTTAAGCAAATAATTAATTATTCAAATTTAAAATACATAAATCGAGATACGTTAATTAAAACGTATTATTTAAATAAGCAGTAATTTTCTAATTTACATGAACTTGCTAATTATAGTATAACGATCTTACTGAATAAATCCTATTGTAATAATTTTTACACCATTCTATGAGTCCCATGAACAAGATTCCAAAGTAATTAAAGCCTTATTGTTCTATAGATAGAGCTTCCTTTTAAATACATTAGTAAATATCCCTTCGTTCTCTCAGCATTTTAATGACCAATAAAATTAGCCTCACAAATTAGAATAGTTCTTTGTTACACTTGCCATGGATTTGCTTTCGTGATTCATTCCTTCCTTTCTTTTATTGTTGTCTATTATTCAATAAATACATAATATATTTTGTAGTTTTATTAAGTGTCATAAATATTACCATGATAGTTAAATACAATAAAAATTATAACGGGGCGTGTCTGCTCATAGGTACATAATACATATTTTTGAAAGAAAACAAGTTAAATTGGTAGATTTTAAGCGATTTTAAAATTGACAAGTGATGTCTAAAATTTAACTTTTTTCATCACATAAACCAGAAAATTGTGAAATAAGCTCATACTTTAATCCCAACTCTAGAGATAATGTGATATTTTAGATGATATAAATGCTTGGTGCAAAATTTAATTAATTGACAGCAAATCCGCAATTGGAGTACTACTAAAAATCTTATATTGTCATTCTTAAAATAATGACATACATACCGAAATAATAGTAAGAGTAGAAATAAAATTACTTTGGTTTTCCTCAATAATAATTATTATAATCCTGACGTCGACCTAAATGAGCCCCCATTAATGAATTTATGACAAAAATATTAAAAAAAAACTTAATTCATAAGTTAATGTGCAAAAAAACTAATTTAAAACAAAATATATTAAAAAATGGGAATTATGTACGTTCATTTAAATCAGCTTTAATTATAAACTACAACTAAATATAATAATTTTAACCATCTGTTAATATATTACTTCTATTTAATTGTTTCGATGTGACAGTAGAGTCCTCTTGTCGGCCTCAGCGTGTCACCGGCCTCAGTCCACTAGAGCGAGATAGCACTATCAAGATCGATATAAGAGTAAGAGAGATAGCGAAAAGCGGGACAATCTAAGTAAATTGTCATGATTGGATAATTATTTTATTGATACAGTTAAATGCTATTAAAATACCGAAGTCCAGTTGAGGGAAGTGACCGTAGTAATTTATATGACATGAGAACAAAGTAGTTATTATGTACATAATATGTTGTAAACAATGCAACAACGGATGTATTAAGTGTTTTAAAATTATTTAAGCTTGTGTTAGCAAATTTTATATTAAAATTAATATTTATTAGGGTATATGCAAGTTACTTACACATAAAGAACCATATTTATATTTGGTTACTTTTGATAAATCACAGATGGCACTACACTATTTGTATAAGAAAATAGAGAGATGTGATACCTTTAATGTTTTGGCTGTACAAAGAAACCTTTTCGACCACATTAATATATTATTTTATGGAAAAGTTCCAAAACTTTCTATGAAGGAAAGGTAGAATATAAGCTATAAAAATAAAACACTTTTTCGCTTAACTTTTTCCCTGTAATAAAGGCTGAAAAGTATATTAAAAGTACTTGCACCTATTACTTGCATGTAAGAAGTTAAAATGAAGTATTTATTTCGCAAAGAAAAATAAATTAAAAGAAAGTACCCATAAAATTTAAGTCAAAAGTAAAAAAAAAGAGTCACTAATTCAAAACAATTTTTGAATATTTGTAGACTTAAAGTTTATATCAAGAATTTTAATTTCCATGTGATTTTCTATGGCTACCTACAGAGGTAACGGCTTATCTTTTTATTATTGGTCAGAAAAAAAGCATCCCATCACTAAGTAAGAAATATCCAGAAACATTTGTAGAAAGGATTTTTCAATTTCATATATAAATATTTAACATATTTTTTTTTTTGTGTTTAGGAAAAATATTTGGCTCTTTGAATTGATCCGGCTTACAAAGGATACTGAAACAGTAATCTAACCTAACCTAACCAAAATATATGCTATATATAATTTAGGCTTACCATTATAATGTAGTCATAAAATACGGTTGTTACTTCTACTACGGTGTTTTCTACTACGGCAGCGAAACGTGGACGTGACCGAAGAAATTTGAAAGTAAGATTAATGCGGTAGAAATGCGATCTCTCAAAAGACTGCGGTGTCAACTTACCTGACAGAACCCACAGTGAAAAGATTCGCATAAAGGCTGGTTTAAATGAAAGTGTGATAGTAAGAATGAAGAAATATGCTCATATGGTTTCGGAACGTAAAAACAATGAATGAACAAAAGAATGACCCAGAATGTATAGGTACTGTGGAAGAGTGAATGATAGGCGAAATAGAGGAAGACCCCAGAGGGCTTTTGAAGATGAAGTGTTTTTAATACTTAAACATAGTCAATAGTCAAAAGTCTAAGGATTCCCAACGAGCATGTATGAAAAGAATGATAACAATGGAAGAAGAGAAAGAGGTATGCAGAGATCACGGCGCTTGGCACTCTGTTCTCTCTGCCTACCCCGCAAGGAATATAGCGTGAAGTTATGTGTATGAATGTCTTCCGGAACTTAAGGATCTCGGAATCATCATTATCATCATATTCAGCCTGCTTTCGTCCACTGCTGGACATAGGGCTCTACTATGGCACGTCAGTGATCTCGATCTTCAGCTCAACGCATCCAACCGCTGCCAGCCAGTTTACGTATATATCTCGGAATAACTAATGCTGATTTTTGACGTACCTATATGTAATAGATAACATATATTAATAAAATAAAGTTTTTATGTATGTACCTTTAATACTCATTAAAGACACCCACTTCATGTAGTTATGCATGATAGGTAACATTCTTAACATTGCGTGTAAGACTATTAGATTTTCCACAATTTCAGCTTGGATAAATGAGGCTGGGGCTCTGGAATTTACTCTGCAAGCGTTAAAAACATTACAGAAAGACTGCTTAAAAATTAAAAAAACAAAGGCGAATGCGAGTCGGATTCGCTTGTGGTACGGTTCTGAATGGCTACAGTGTACCCTCTGTATACTGTAGGAATTTAAAATTTAAAGACTTTAAAGTTATCATAATTTCTTGCTTAAATTAATTCAATCTTCTTTTTTAATTATACATGTTATAATTACTGAACATTTAATAAGAGAATGTCACGTAAAAAGATTCTGTTCGTAAAATTAAAAATAATTTTAACAAGTCTTATATGCATAAAATGGCATTTCTAGTTGACCGTAAGGAGTAAGTACTACGTAGTGAGTGGTTGGTAAGTAGATAGTGTAATTGGAGAACATTTCTAATGGAATGTAAAAGATACCTTCATGTCATGTTTCCGCATGTTTTAGCCTTTACAAACTATTTTGAACGGGAAAGAATTTAAGAAAACCTGTTAGAGAATTAAAGTCATTTGAAAATATATATATTCCTTTAAACTCATGATACTAAAATGAAATATTTTAATAAAATTATTTTATACATAACTAATAGCTATATATAATAATATTAAATAGTACGTAGGTAGGATTGTGTTATATGTATTTATTTTTCAACTGCGTTTATGAGGGTGTATGGATGAGACTCTTTCACGTGAAAACTACTGAACAGATTTTGATGACACTTTACAGTAATAGTATAGCTTACACATTAGAGTAACACATAGGTTATAATTTATGATGACATACCTACTCGTTGTAAGTGAACCACGCAAGCGGAGCTGCGGGAAAACGCTAGTCCAAAAATATAGCGAATAGCAAAACTATTTCAATGAGTTACGGAGCTGATAAATAAAAAACTAGTGTATCAATAGTATTTAAAACATAAATATTTCTAGACAATATCGAACATGCTATGGCTATCCACGACCACTTGAAATAATAATTATTTACATTGTAGTATTGTAACTTACGTATTGTACTTTGTAAAAAATCACTGTAATTTTACAAAATACTATATAATTGAAATGCTTGAAATTTATTAAAAAACCGAAATCTCAAGAACCTTTGTGCAGTCTGCTTCAATTATAAAGCCTAAAACCCGTATTAGGTATTTCTTCATTAACACTAGGGGAAGTTTTATTGTACAATAAAATTAATAGTCAAAATTATTTTGTTTTTTTCGTCAACAAACAAAATTATTTTATTAATTTGAATTTTAAATACGTGTTACTTAATTTTATTCAAGCGTACAGTACCTACATATATTAATAAGCAGAAGGTATACATATTTAAAAATAACTACATATATTAAAGGCCTTTAGGTCGTTAACTTAAAAAGCTTTTATAAACTTAAAAAAATAATAATCTTATTATCTTCCCGACCCTTACCTTACTGGTTGATTTTAAATTTATTTAGTGATTAATATCAGGTTTTAACCGGTTATTTTGCATAATCAATAATAATCTGCTTGATATTCATAATTTTTTTTTACAATCTCAAATTACTATTAACTTACAGAGTCATCTCTATATAATAATATTTATTTTTGTATAATAAAAGTTATAACAAGATTTTTCTTCTTTCTCATTCTCAAAGAAGACAAAGAAAATTAAAAATTGGGACAAGACAAAGTTTTGTTTACTGACCCGATACCAACTATAGTATGAACATAAAATTGTATCAAATAGGCATCAAACCTGCAACTTTCCGCTCACTGCACGAAAATGCACCCATAATCGATGTATGGAAAGCGGGAGCAGATTTATTCAGAAGCCGAGGCAGAATATTAAAGCGCCCAAGCCCCAATTACGATGCATCCGCCGCGAAACTTTCTTGCAAATTAAAATGTATGCGTCAATTTTGTATCCATTCGGATGCTATAACAGTTAAGTGTCTAACAACATAATTAGTGGCAACAAAAAGCGTGATTGATGGATTACACCCTGTCTATCGCGTTATCCGTGATGGGCATCAATACACCGTTATTTGCATTGCGGTCGTTGTCCCCAAATTCGCAGATGAGTTTTGGTTAATGACGCTTATTTTGAGAGATTTTGAGATATTTATGTTATAAAAATATAAATAGAATGAAGGAAAACATCGTAAGGAAACCTGCGTGTCTGAGAAAACCTAGCAAGTTTTCGAAAGACATGTGAAGTCCGCCAATCCGCACTTGGCCAGCGTGGTGGACTATGGCCTGATTCCCCTCGTATTGAAGGGAGGCCCGTGCCCAGCAGTGGGACGTTCAAAAAAAGGGCTGAATACAACAATACAACATATAAATAGAACAATAATAACAAAACCATATAACTATATATGTATACAATATTAATAAAATAAATAGTTTTCTTTTTAAAGCAAAATTAGCGTTTGTATAGATAGCATTTACAAAGAATTTCCCTGTGGAAATATCAACTAGACTAGCAACTTTTAAACTTCGTAGACAAGAACGCTGCCAATACACCAGACAGTTTAATACTAAATTTGTAAACAGTTTGTCTCATTCGGAATTCATTGGCTGCGATTCAGCACACGTTTGCTGTAATATACTAGATATTTATAACTCACCATAAATATGACATTTCAATTGAATTGATATGAACTTATAATATATTATGTATGTATGTATGTAAAAAAGGAAGGATGAAGTATTTAATAGGTACTTCAGTTTAATAACTTTAATACTAAAGTGACATGGAATAATTTTAAAAGTACTTTGGAATAGTGCTTTCCTTATTCTCCCATAATAATCGTAATAACAATTTTTTTTTTTTGTAAAATCTGATATTTTTTTACTCTTCTTCAGACTTTGGAATAAAACTATCCTTTCAATCAAATCAAAATAATTCCACGAAAAAATCAAAATCAAATTGTTTAAAATGTAAAATTCGCTTAAATCCGAAAAATATTATTATCTTGTTTAGACACTTATTACAATAGACCCAGAGAACGAAATGGCTCGTTACTTTTCACTTTGACGTCTGAAACGGGACCCTGTAAGATAGATGGCGCCACGTAACACTACCATTAGTTTATTCCAACCAATACTAACATATTATATAAGATTGACCTCGTACAGGAATCGAACGTAACACCTCCAGGCCCCAGTGTAATGATAGGCAATGTTAATAAATCTTTATATTTTATTTAGCGATGAATTAAATGAAAAATTATGAAATCAGCTTTTTCTTTGAATTTTTCATACTCAATTAAAACGAAACTTCTCACTCGAGTCTTTATTTCAAATTCTATATTATATAAGTAATAAAAAAGTCTCATTAAAATCTATACAACAATTTTGATTTTGCATATTATTAAACAAAAAACTTAGATAATATCATTAAAAAGGGTAGATTTGGCTTATATTATCTTCTTAACATTCCCTAAATATAAATTAAAAAAATACTGTAAAGGTGGTCCCGTTATAGCTTCATAGAATTATTATATTTAAAATGATTGATGGATGTTTGAATGTCCTATACCATAAAGCTTCTATGGATGAACCAAATATAGATTAAACTAGCGGCTCACCATCGCTTCTTTCGGGTTCGCCTAACAAACTAAAAAAACAAATCTATCCCACGGGAACCGCACATTTTTCCGGGATAAAAAGTAGCCTATTTGTTATTCTGATGTATAAACTACATTATTGTAAAGCTTAATTAAAATCAAATCAGTAGTTTTTGTGAACTAAACTGTATAAGTTACTATAGTTTTTAACTATCCCACAGGAATTCTTTAATTTTCCGGGGTGAAAAGTATCTAAGATGTTGACCGGGGATATAAGGTACCACCATATAAAATTTCATTTAAATTGGTCCAACAATTTCGGAGATTAGCCCGTACAAACAGACAAACAGACAAACAGAGAAACAAAAAATTTGAAAAAAATCTGGATTTGTTCTATTTCTCTTCTTACATCCCCCTGACTCGGTTTTTAGCATTATTTTTTATGTACCTAAAGACATTCGACTTCTACAGTTTTATTATATGTATGTATATATTGTATTTAGTTGTAATTTTTATTCATAAGTTGCTTACCTCAAAAACGTTAGCCAAACTTTTTTTAATTAACTTTTAACCTTTGAATTAATGTCTTTAAATACAAATATTCTTATTTTCTGTGTTTACTATGAGTCTCATGTACGGATTAGCTAAAATCTATATATATATATATATATATATATATATATATATATATATATATATGTGTGTGTGTGTGTCTTATTACACATAAGCACTCACAGTTTAAATTAGCAGTAGTTAGATAATACATATAATCCCTGAATTAGACATTAAATTAGATTCTACTTTAGTACATTCTAAAGTAAACTACCATCAGATTAAAACTATAAACTCATGTTTATAAGAATCAAAAAGATATAGCGTAAAATCATATTAATGTAAAAAACTAATTAATAGATCTGGAGATTACCTCCATACAAATTCACAAACTACTCTTTATAACATAAGAGTACCTAGTCTAGTACCTACCTAAATACAAAAAAGAAAAATATTTTTAAATATATTAAGGTCATAGCATGCATAAACAGACTAATTCATTCCATTGTATATAATTTAGTCGTAAGTGAACAGATCGACATCGTACGCACCGTTATCGCTTGCAGTGACGGTCGTTGTCCCCGAATTGGCGAGCAAATCACGAGAGATTTGGCGTTGCTAGTATACAAACGTTATGCCGTTGCTCGCAATAGGGCTGGCATTTTAAAAATCATACTATTAATAACGTCTCATTAAATATTTAATTAATAATACATTTGAAACAACCCTAATAAAATTAAGAAAGTCAAATTAAGTCTTTTTTTAACTAATTAGGTCATAATTTTACCTGTCAAATTTCATACAACATCGATATTTAATAAAAAAAATGTAATTAACCGATTTCCAAAAAGGAGGAGGTTCTCAATTCGTTGGTTTTTTTTTTATGTTTGTTCACCGATTACTCGAAGACGCCTGAACCGATTTGAAAAATTCTTTTTATGTTTCAAAGGGTATACTTCCAGGTGGTCCCATTTAAGTTATATAGACATCAGTCAAGCGGTTTTTAAAAAATCAACAATAAATAATTTTTAAATAATTCGCTTAATCGAATATGTCATTAAAAAAATTCTACTTACAAGTTACCTGCTTATTAGGTCTACACTAAAAATGGAAGAATAAAAACTTAAAAAAAACCGACGAAAAAGGTAAAAAATAACTAAAGGGGAACCCCCTTCATTTAGAATAGATACCTAATCAGATATTTTCGAAGTTGGTGCCAGTCAACAATGCTTTAAGATAATATGAATATCTCATAGGTACATATGAAAAGGTACGAATGAACTCTAATTGTAGTTAAAATATTATACATCAATTTGTGACGTATTTATACGTGTCGAAATAGATTTGTTTTGTTTTGCATTGGCTGGCACCGACTTCGAAAATATTTGATTAGGTATATTCTAAATGAAAACCACCGTTTAATTATTTTTTTACTTTTTAGTGCCTGGAAATCGTTTTTTTTTTTTTAATGAACATGTCTAGAAATGACATTAAATATGCAATATTTATAAGATAATAAATCTTTCAAGTACATAAAGCGACTTAATTTTTGGTTCAAAGCAACATATCTGAGCTAAAAATCTTAGCATTAAATGAATGGAGCCATATGTTTGTGTAAGAACGCGATTCCCTTTGACAACGTTAGTTTCATTGATGCATCGTAGATTACTACCGCGCAGAGACAGCCCTGTTAATGGAGCAACTACTAAAGGCTCTCTCACACTGACGGATATTATAATTTAGGAAATACTTTCTTAGACGTCTTTTTTTCCATTTTTCACGCAATAACAGCATTTGAAACGTTGGGATCCAAAATAAAAATAAATCCGCGAAAAAATCCGACAACATGGTTTAATTTAAAATGTAATTAAATAAGAGAGTAAGCAGAAACAGCAGTTTATGGTTTAAATTAAAATAAAACGGGATAACATTTCATTTATTTTTTGTTTCTTTTTGTTTTAATTTAAGGAAATATATAATAAATTTTATAGATACTCTCATATTTCTTACAATATACAAAAAAAACAGACTAAACAAAATAGCCTCTCCGGCCTATCAATTCTATCGATCTCTATGAAAAAAAAAACACATCTGTCCTTCCTTGAAATACACATTTTAATATTTTTGTATAATAATATTAAAAAATTATTTAAAAAAATATTAATAACATTAATTCGTGTGTGCCAGCTCTAACGCAATTGCTGCAAAGAGCGGCGCGGTCAATGTACCGCGCGTCACGCCACGCCGAGCGCTCTAATGCGCTTAGATTGCTACCTAACAACCAGGTTATTTTGATCCCCGCTATACGGTACATTTTCCCCTCTGCTCTGTTAGATTAATAGAGCGAGAATGATGGGGAAGGTCAACAACTCTGGTCACTCCAATACATTTGCAAGTATTGCGCGAATTTAGCTATTTGTTCTGAGATTGCTACCTAACTAGCGGCTTACTTTGACCTCCTTGGTGTGTAACCAAATCGTAATCGTACATCTTAGAGATATTGTTCTTATTAGCTCTCTTCACACTTACATGAATTAACTTGTGCAATCCAATGGTTTTATTTCATTTTGTTTTTATATGACGTTTTATGTAACTATTGAGGTTATTGATATACCTATGTATCTTCTTTATATTATGTTTCAATTTGAAGATGATCTTACATTATACAACATAACTAACTCGTCCGCGTCGTAAACGCGGAAAAAATAAAGAATTCAAGCTGTAAGATGCATTCAATTACTTAATAATAATGAAAATGTAGCTAAGCTTTGTTTTTAACTCATAATAATAACAAAATAATATAAAAGTTCTCTGGAAATATGTAAAGTCGTTCTCGAAGGATGTAACATAAAACACCCGAAAAAATGTAGACGTGCAGACAGATCAGTCTGATGAAAAAATGTAAAAAATATTTGTTTCTATTATTTTAACACTTTAAAAAAAATCAACAAGTTATGACATTTGTTAAGGTTTACTGTTATAATAAAATAGTAAACATTATTATATATAATATTATGAATAACAGTATTATATATGTATAAAGAATAGACACGCTAAAGTGAAATATAACTTAGATAAGGTTCGAGAAAGTTGCTTTCAACGCAACATTATTTGCACAAAGGTTTGCACAAAGATTAATTGCGGTATGAAAGTACCTAGTTTATAATATCTATCTACAAAAGGGATTTAGACATATCCAATTTAACTTGTTATTCATGTTTTACAGCCTTAGCAAATAATCTATCATCAGACAGGGCAAGCAGGTAATTTCATTTACTATTATTATTATTACATTTACATATATTCTGTGGAAATTAAAAAAAACCTCCATTTCTAAATTTATAAAATTATGTATATATAATTATATCAGTCTATAATCTCCAAAACTGATTAATGATCAGGTTTTAATACAGTGCCCTAATGTCATTTTTATGCCGGGAAAAAAGATCCCGCGGGATCTTAAGAATCCCGCGATGAAGATTTAAAAAAAAAAGCGGTACAGGTAAATTCTTTGCGCTACGAAAAGGTTGATTGTTTTCTCTCATAGTAAGGTTAAAGAAAGGATTTTTTCACAAGTGCACGACAACTTAATACGACGATCAAACGCACGACGCCCCGGTGAGGCACCAGGCGCAGGACTGATGTCTCGGACTGAGACCAAAAGCCGAAAGCAGCATAGAACTGCAAACTTCCCAACTCCAAGCTGCTACCGATAAATTTGCTAACAGAAAAACCTAATAACTACTACTACTTGGACCGACACGGGACTCGAACCTAGTACCACTGGATTAGCAATAAGCTATTGCAATAATAAAAAATGGTTAATTATACAAATCCTGCGTCAGAGTTCGTAGATTTAAATCCTACTACGGGCTAAAAATAATATTAACCATGTAGACATTTGTAACAGTCTAATTAAGATAAAGCGCGCAGATGTTACCAACTTACGCTGCTTAGCTGAAGAAAAACATAAACGGAAATAAGCAGTCGCTATGATGATAATTTAATTTATGAGTTTAATTATCGCATAATGTATTTTGCTTTTAAACTTATCGCATAATGTATTGTGCTTTTAAACTTTACAATCAAAGTATAGTTTAATTTCAATTTTATTTTGATTACTAAATTAATAGATTACCTACTTAAAGATGTTCAGTCAAATGCTACCGTAACGTAGAAATAATGTGATTAGTCCCGGGTGTACGATTTTCCCTCGATTCAGAATTTGTAATGCTATTTTGGTCCCCCGTCTATTAGTCGATAATTTGCCTTTTTGCCCATTCCACAATTCCCTTTACATTCCAATTTTAACAATCTTATTGAGTCAATCCCATGTCGACTAGGGATTTCGGATTATTCTCGTTTTGGGGTTAAGAATCAAATTGAAATTGAATGTACAAAATGTACGGTAGTATGAGTATATTTAAAACATATATCAAAGCTTTAAGTCTCACCACACTTCACTTCTCTTATCGTCAAGATAAAAAAACACAATTCTGTATGATACATACAAATATTCCATACATGGTTTAATATATTCCTATACCTCAATTTACTCAAAGAGGAGAGGAGGTGAATAGGCAAGCGGGTTATAACACCAAAATGATGACCATGACCAGTCTGTCAAGACTATTATAATCTCTAAGAAGATACCTCAATTTCTCGAACTTTTGACTTGGTGGTAGCTGGCATGTACACCTACAGATCATGATATTCCGGTAAGGACAAAGCACTTATTGTATGGAGTTAAGCGCGAAAGTTAGTAGTATTGTTCTCTTGTATCGAGATCACGTACATGAATCCTACGCTTGATCTTTCCATATTAGAATAAAAGATCCAGACAATGCATAGGTATGTTTGCTCACACATTTGTTCAATATATAATCTCCTACGCAGTTAGCTAATCTCACTCACTCAGAAAGATTGTTATTAAGTCTCGAGGTAAATAAGAAAGGAAAAAGTTAAATTAAAATTCATTACTACTTGTTTCTTAATTATTATTAACTTTCGTCCGCATTTATGAAATGATACGAAATGGCGTATATCGTTATTACCACAATCCTTCATCCGCTCTAACTTTTTAATAGGTATTTAATTAGTTAAGATGTTCTTCTTAAATTCTTTTCCTCTAACTTGCAAGAAAACAAGCGCTGTTTTTTTTTTTCTTTTCTTTACTGGAAATAAAATATTTCTCTCTTTCCTCTCGCCCAAATCTTCTAGCCGCCATTATCCGCCTAACTAGATTAGCGTTAGTAACTAAATAAAATAACATTTGCAATGGAAGTAAAAATAATTGTCAGATTTACTAATAACTAGCGTCCCTAGGTACGTTTTAATTTTTTTGAGCGAAAACCTAATTCTTTTTCTAAAATAAAAGTAGCCTAAGTTACTTCTTATAATCTCAGCTACCTGCCAGTGAAAGACCCGTTAAAATTGGTCCTGCCGTTTCGGAGATTAGCCGTAACAGACAGACAGACAAAAATTTTAAAAATTGTGTTTTTCTTATAAATACCGTACCTATATGATTCCATATGCATTTAGTATAAAGCTGTTATTTTGACATTAGAAACAGACACTTCAATTTTATTTATGTGTGTAGATTTTAAGTAAGTAGCTATTCATTTTATGTACATGTATATTTTACGAGTGACGTTAATCGACGTTCATAGAGGTATGTTTATGAACATTAATATCTACATAAATGAATACTCAAGGGCTATTAATATATAATCGTAAAATATTAATGAAAATTTATATTATGATTTGAAGAAGATTTTACTGAAAGCAAGACCTTTTCAGCAAAGTTATTTCCTTTCCCTTTAGATAGCAGATTACTTCGGAATCTAAAGCGTCGAAAATATTTCAAGCGTTCAGGCCCGCGGCAGTTTGACAAATTAATGAGATCCAAAATAGAAATAGCTTTTATAATAAAAACATAAGCACTGGATAGATGATGTTAATAAAATGTATCTATGTATACTATTGCAAATCCTAAATGTTAATAACCTGAAATATTTATTGAAATTCAAAATTCAGGTACAAAAAATTGTTACTACAACACGTAGGTACTTCGGATCAAACCAGCCCAAAAGTAAATTTCATGTCAACAATGAAATCTATATAGGTGCTACGAGTATAATGAAGCAGTAACTTAGCGAAATCTGTATATGATTTTGTTTTTTAAACAATTACTGTAACTGTTATTGTACACAATATAGACCCCAAAACAGTACTTATTAAAAATTTTCTCTGTTTGCATGTATGTCTGTTTGTCTGTGTGTGCGCGTTCACGCAAAAAGTAATGAACCGATTTCAACGAAAATTGGTGAAGTAATAACTTATTACTCGGGTCAACATTTAGGATACCTTTTACTTCAGGAAAATCTTTCTTTCCCACGGGAAAACACAATAACTGGTTCTATCGAGTCGTCCTTAGAAACCTTCCGCTGGCTAAACCTTAAGAGATGCATCAAAACAATGTATTAAAAAATTGTAGGTCATAAAAAGGCCTACAGAAGAATTGCAATAGTGTATGTCTATCTCCTAAGGTACACTCGCAATAACTATCTTTATTAACGATATATTAAAGGTAATGTCGCGACTCACTGACTGACTTATCAACGTTCAGCCCAAACCGATGATGATAGACCAGCACTACAAAAAAGCCCAGCTTTATATGTATATCCATATTAATACTAAATACGAAAGTAACTCTGTCTGTCTGTCCGTTATCTTTTCATTTACGAGTTAGATGAAAGGTATGGAAATAGTTTGAGACCCTGGGAATAACATATAGGATAGTTTTCATCCCAGAAAACTTATCACATATAGGAGGGTGAAAAGGGGGGGTGGAAGATTGAATGGGGAATCAATCATTTCTCAAGTAAGGTATATATCTTTATTTTTTTACCAGAGACTCACAAACAAATCTTTCCCACGGGAACCATACATTTTTCCGGGATGATATATAGCCTATAGCCTTCCTCAGTTAACGGGCTATCTAATGCAAAAATATTTTTTCAAACCGGATTAGTGGTTCCTGAGATTAGTGAGTTCAACCAAACAAACAAACAAACAAACTCTACAGTTTTATAGTATTAATAATAATATAGATAAACTTACCCACTTTTCTATACTTATGTATGTACATTGTACATATATGTATATATATGTATATAGTCTATTCTATGCTTACCGTTAAAACATACCTACCTAGGGACGAACCCGAGTGAAGCGAGGGTGAGTTGCTAGTACATAATAAATAAGTCTAGGTTCAAAAGAAAGAAATAGATAACAAAAATGAAAACGCCGTGGAAGCTGTCATCTTGAAATTAAAGTTGTTTATTATATCCGTTCATCACGACAATCAACGACATTACAACAAGGTTTATCCATAAAATATATCTAATGAGAAGAACAAAGGACCGACTAACAGCGACATACCATACGGCCCCTTAATTAAATATTTAAGTATGTTTCTCATCACAAATCATAAATGAGCTTGGGCGCTGTCAAAACATAAATAAAGGCGCCTACAGACGAGAGGAAATCAAATAAAGGGCTTATAGACAGGAAGAGAGCGGCGACGGCGTGCTCCGGCCTAATGGATTTATTTAGATGTCATTTTTTATGTGGGCGGGGGCTCGCGCTGTGAGCCGCCTGCCAGACGATAGTGTAGATATGCCCGAAAATATTAATTTATGTATAATTTAATTAATTTTTAATATAACACATTCAAATGTTTATTAATGAAAATATTAGTCTTAATATAGTGGTAGGTATAGAAGCGAATATTATTTTGAGTAACGTATTTTTTGGATGTAAGCCAAATATAAAAATGATTCTTATTTATAATGACTCTCTCTATATATATATGGATCTCTCTTAACATTAATATGATATCGATATGATTTTTAATAATATTTATTTAGAACTAGCGACTCACCATCGTTTCGCTCGGGTTCGTCCCTGGGTACGTTTTAACGGTTAGTATGAAATACAAATCTTTAAATTTGTCGGCTTTTCTGTACTATAATATGCATGTATTATACACATAAACCTTCCTCTTGAATCACTCTATCTATTAAAAAAACCGCATCAAAATCCGTAGCGTAGTTTTAAAGATCTAAGCATACATAGGGACAGACAGACAGCGGGAAGCGACTTTGCTTTATACTATGTAGTAAAGAACACACTGCTTAGTACCTACCTACACTATTTTTTTTAGAATATAATGTGTTCATTATAATTTAGCACAAAACAATTTAAATTACCAAAAGCGTATCCATACGATGATTACATTAATAAATGTAAGCCCTCTGTTATCCCTTGAACGCGTGTTCTATCTCAGCGGACAAGACGTCGGTGTGGGTAGAGACACACACACACTTAGAAATTAATGCACTTCTCACTCCCACATACACAAATGCCCTATCGGTACGAGAGTCCTTCATTGGGTGTACACGTGTAATAGTGTGCGTGACCCGACATTGGTATTTTGATTGGTCATGCATTTACGTGTTTATAGCCGACATGCGGCTTCTCCCGTGCGGGCGAGCTATAAATGCGATAATTTATGCCGCGATATGCTGCGGTCGTACCTAAGGGCCAGGAATTTTATTGTAGCGATAAGAAATCTAACGCGGCGTGAGTGTTCGGATATTACGGTTAATAGTTATAAGGCGATAGGTTCGAGGATGGACTTTCGGAACTACTGATACTGATTTATTCATTACGAAAGCTACTACGTGCGACAAATGATGTGGTTTAACCCAATGATAATATTCTGAGTAAAGGTCACTTATGGTCACTAGTAGTTTAAAAACTACGAACATGTTTGTTTTATCAAGAAGTAAACATGTTTTCATTGTATATTGTGATATATATATAGGTATATTTAATACTTAGTAATTCCCACTAAATCTGCCGTGTTAAAGTTTTTCGTAATCATATTCTCGGAAATATAAAGTCTATCAAAACATGTGGCAGTCTTAACAGCATAGTTTTGCCATATAAAGAGTGATATAAAAACGCAAACGTTGTCCGTGTATAAGCTCGTAGAGTATCAAAAATAGAAAAGCTGGTAGTCATTAAAATGTCGTTAGTAAGAAAACACATGTCCACGACATGTCAACTGAATTACTTTACGCGTACAATTATCTACGCATAAGATGATTTTAACAACAATTTGTACACTATAACTATATTTGAAGGTAGTGGTAGCCCAGTGGTAACGCGGTCGTTTGGGAAACCGAGTGAAGCGGGTTCAAATTCAGGGTCTCGCATCTGATATTTTTATGTGCGAATCATTTCCAACACCATCACCACTTGTCTTACGGTGAAGAAAAACATCGCGAGGGAACCTGCATGTCTGAGAGAACCTAGTAAGCTTTTTTGGACTCGTTATAACTAAAAAACTGGGCCACAAATAACCACACTAGATACTATTTAAAAATTGAAAGTTTGCATCTGTGTATATATATTTGTTATGGCTTTATGCTGAAACGACTGGACAGATTTGGATGAAATTTAGTAGATAATTGCACGGATAGACCTTAACAAATGAGCTAGTTACTATTAATAATAGCCCCCCCCCATACCCTCCCCCCAACGTGCGTTCACCTTATCGTGGTGGGGAGACTTTATAGCGTCCGGTAATCCAGCCGGGTGCGAAGCCAAGAAATACACTGGGAGGCGGCCCACCTCGGTGTGCGGTGTGCCCTGCGGGTTGCTCCTGGTACTTCTCTGATAGCAGAGTGGACCGTTGAAACAACCCCATAGCTGTTGTGATCTGCTAAGGCAAACCTGCTGTCGGGGCATCGTGGTTAAGTGCGTAAGTGATCCTGCGACACCCCATTAAGATGGGAAAGGTTTTGTTGGGTTTTAGTGGGTCGTACCTACTGATTTTTCTACCCGGTGAGTCCCACATAACCACATGAATGTATACAGATGGTATGCGTAAATTAATTTTCCAACATAAAAAAGGTACCTACTACATATTAATAATAAAAAATTATAAAAGGTAATATTTTTTTAAATACAAAAGCCTAGTGACGTACCCGAACGAAGCAAGAGTAAGTCGCTAGTTGTGTATATGTGGTTAAAATATGGAACAGGCTATAGAATAATTAAAAGTACAACATTGATACTCGATAAGATAGCACCTTTCGACATGTAGCAGCTAAAAGATCATTAATATTCATCTCACTGTATAACTTTACCAAATTGATATTTAATTACCAATTTCTTTTTGGTAGAATAAGTTTTAATTACCAGTCTGACAATGTTTTATTCATTAACCAAGAGACATATTTTTTTAAAGTTTTTTTACAGTTCTTCATATTAATTTACATCCGTACCTATTAAAATTTGCAAAATATCTCCTTTTTATGGCTTGACTGATGGATAGAAATTGACGATATTTTGTTGGAATTTTTTAATCTTGTTATCAAGTCAAAGAAATAGCAAATTATTAGTAGAAGATCTAAAGTACGAGGACTCATAAGGTCATCCTTCACCATGTGTTAACCGGATACTATAGTATTTTGTTAGATATAGATATAGTAATTTGTATTAAACATATCATATAGATAATATACTATGGCAAATAGGTAACCTACCCATGAAACGTTACAATGATATAATCGCTTTTTTAAAGAAAAATACTTATGTACTTACTAGTTCTACAATGTAAAACATAATCTCGCTGATGTAACAAGGAACTCGAAAAGAAAAGATTTGATTTAATTATTTAATACCGCAAAAAATACTTTTTTATTATAGTAATTATAAATACCATTTTCTTCTTGGTTAAGAAAAACTACGAGTATGTATAGGTATCATTTTGATGCTAATAATAAAAGTACACGAAAAGTTGTGTATGTTATGTTACTGAGCAATCGCTTTTTTGTTATATTTTATTAGACATAGTTTCAGGTATTATCCCCTTGATGACTTATGAAATCATCTATAACCTTTTTTAAAGAAACGTTTAATATGAATCTTTGTAAATTTGTTTAGAAGTTTGTGAATGATTGATTCAGTATTTTTTGCGAGAAACGCGCACCTCAACTTGACTAAGTTTTATTATAGGTATAGATAAAAATAGGTATTGCGAGTGTATTTTAGGAGACAGATATATACTATTCAGGACTTTTCTTTATACCTTTCCAAGACCTATATGTTTTTTGTACATTGTTTTGATGTATGTCTTAAGGTGTAGCCAGCGGAAGGTTTCTAAGGAGGGCTCGATAAAACCAGTTATTGTGTTTTCCCGTGGAAAAGAAAGATTTTCCTGAAGTAAAAGGTATCCTAAACGTTGACCCGAGTAATAGGTTATCACTTTACCACATTTCGTTGAAATCGGTTCATTACATTTTGCGTGAAACGCGCACACACAAACAGACATACAGATAAACAGACAAATTTTTTTATTACTTTTGTTTTGTCATTATTTCTAAAAAAATACTTCATGTTCAGATTTCGCTAAGTTACTGCTTTATTATAGTATAGATATATAATACTTTTCTGTTGTAGGTCCTCATTTTGCAATGAATCGCTGTGTTTCTATATGTAATCAGATCTAATGTTTTTCCCATATTTTACTGGTCATATAACGTGCCTTCTTCATTCTACGTGACAATGGCGAAGTAAATTGGGCTCAAATAGCACTCCGAGAAGCCACGAAGTAAAAGAATTGAATTGAATAATACTTTTCCCCGATAATCTAACCCCGCGGTATATTAATTAGTTCAAGTTTCATGTTATTTAAACAATACTTTAGTTCTAAACTTATCAATAGATGGCGCGACCCAAAAGCATTGAAATTACGAAAAGTCATTTTCACGTAGGTGTAGCTGCAAGAAAAAACCAGTATTTAATATAATACAAAATAATATAATTACACACATTTAACATCTCTTTTATAGAAATTATCATAAATATAAACTTAAATATTATAATGAATTCGTTTTGTCTTACAGAAGAACCTGTCTGTGTGCCTTGCCAAATTTGTGTTGTTTACAACCTCCTTGGTGGAGCAATTATAATGTGTAAAACCTGATATTTTTCATATTTACATATAATTAAGTAGATAATTGGAATACCATGATACGTACATTAATGCCTTATATACGCACATATTTTTGTAAAAGAGTAATTAAATTAGCTTTGTAATTTTGTATCCGGATAATGAAATCGATTAATGGTATTCATTAATCTTGTAAAAAAATAAACATGCAGATGTACAACAAATAATTAAATGATTAGTGTACATAGTTTAGTACATAGTAGAAATTCCTCAACTATAAATATGTATCTATTCGTATTTATTTATAGGAATCCCCCTATCTTACCTGTCAGATACATTCTATTGATAGCTGTCCAATACACCCTCGCGCCAATTCGCTGAAATATGCCATACACATACATAGACATAATTGTTTATACACAAAGTTACAGCTAATCTTAACGCTTAATTATACACACCGTCTATCTAACTATATTGTTACAAGCGCTTAACTCGCTTAAAATACAAATAGTTGAAAATATTGTCTATGTGTGCATAGACATCAGAATTATACCGCAAATTGCTGTACATCGCTACATTTATAACTATTGATGTAATTAGCAAAAGGGATAAAGCGATTAAAGCGCTGGTTTATGTGAGTAGAGATCAATAGCGTGCGTTGTTGCCGTACTCCCCCTTCCCCCGCGATCTTGGTACGGAATTCGTAGCTCACATTCGACTTTACGATATAACTGCCTTTATTGAAGATTTTACTATTAAGATGTTATGTACCATAATGTTTATTAACTAAACAATCATTGTTATGTAAATATTTGATATATTCTTGGACATAAACGGTAAAAACTGTTGAATGAAAAATATTTCAAAATCACACAGTAGAGGAGAGATTACAGAGTAATTAAAAAATAAAAAATAAAGATCGTAAAACCAGTAACATTATTAAGAAAAATGGCTATATCAAAACTAATTACCTTCGGTATTTATTACGAAGGTATATCATAAGTAGGAATGTCATAAGAACCAAGTAAACATTATATATATTTAAATGTGTCATTTTATATTTTTTTAAGGAACTGCCATATAAGTCTGTTAGCGCAAAAGCACTAAAATATTAATGTAAACATCGCTTATTTATAATTAATTACAAAACTAATAAACCAGAACTATAAAGTGTTGTATTTACATTATAATTATCTGACTGGATCATTAACGCTCAGACCAAACCACTACATACCTAGAAAGCAATATTAACAGGGTACGAGACTTTGATAACCAATTAGGGAATTTAACTAAAGGAGGTGACAAAAGATAGCAACTTTTATATAAAACAACATTTTTTAATCAAATTTACTGGTAACTTTTTATAATTATAACTCATCCTAAACAATTTGGCTACGGCGGCTAATCTCATTGAAATTAGCTTAATCTCGCAGAAGATATTAATAGCTGTAAAATTGTATGCGCAAACACAAATGAATTTTTATTTCTCTAGTAACTAGTTTTAGTATTTTCAGGATATATATAATCAAAAAATACTTTCGTATTTCAATTCCATGAAATGTTAAACTGTTCTTCGTGTTACACTCATTTTACACTCTTGTTAAATAGGTACCGTTTTCTGTCCTCGTTCTCATATTTATTTTAGAGAACTCTTCTTAATTACTCTCTTTATCTTAATCTTCATCCAAGACTTGACAACAAATTAAGAATGATTCGTACACTATAAAAATTAAGATACCTATATTGTGGAATGTACTTTCGTTTAATTTTACCACTTGTCGTTGGGGACAAAAATTCTCGAGTGGCCGCCACGTACCGGAAGACGAAGCGTGGTCAGGCCTCTTACAAGGTGGATCAACGATGTGGTCAACAACCCACTGGATTCGGATGGCACAATATTTAATATATTAGAACTGCCCTATGCAGTGCATTAGATATGCAGTAGATATTATCCTTATACGAGTAACATCAGCTATTTGTCAGTGAAAGTCCCGTTAATATCAGTTCAGCCTTTTCGGAGATTAGCCGGAACAAACAGACAGACAGGCAAACATTTTTAAAATTGTGATTTTTATAAGTACCGTAGGATAATTTCATAGGCATTTCAGTTCAGTTCTTTATTTAATGGCTTTTCATAGGCATTTAGTAAAAAGCTGTTATTTTGACATTACAAACAGACGTTCAACTTTATTTATCTGTATAGACTAGCAATTTACATATTAGATAGGCATATGCTATAGCGGACTTTTTTGTAGGCCTTTATAAAACCTAAAAAATTCTCGTACATTGTTTTGATGTATCTCTTAAGGTTTAGCCAGCGTGAGCCATGTCAATTTTTAGGGACAACTCCATATAATCATTATTGTGTTTTTCCGAGGGAATGAAAGATTTGTCTTAGTAAAAGGCATCCTAAATGTTGAACCCAGTAATAAGTTATCACTGCACAAAATTTAATTAAAATCGGTTTAGTACGTTTTGCGTAAAATGCACACAGATAAACAGACAAAAAAATCAATAACTATTGTTTTAGGGTCTATATTCTGTACACAATACGTAAAAGCCACTGTTTTAAAAAATATCGTATTGGTACAGATTTCCCTTTTTTACTATTTTATTAGGTATATCGACATATAAATTATTATATGAACATATAGATAATACAATTAATCTTTACATTGCGCGCGCTACAAGTCATTAGAATGATAGGCAGCATATTTAAGAACTTTATTATATTTTTTGTACCTATTGTTGGATTATTATCTATACTTATTTATGTTATAAACAATTAAAGTTTGTAAGTTTAGATGTAGGAAGTAATCTTCTAAGCTATTAATCCGATTTAAAAAACAAAACTTCCATTAATATTTAGAGTGGAATTTCAGGATGAACATAGGCTATATATTATACCGTTAAATTAAAAGGCTTTTTCGTGGTAACCAACTTTGCAAATTCAACGAAAAAACGGTCGAACGAAAGCGTTTCATACGAACGCTGCTTTAACGGTAAGAGATATATGTATGAGTGATTTCTATAGAAAAGTTGTAGAGCTTAAAAATGCCTACAAAAAGGTCTGCAACAGCATTTATCTAATTTCTATGTGTAAGCCACAAGAAATGTATGTATTAAAAATAATTAAAATCGTTAGATGATGTTTAACTGGTCATATTATAAACACTTATTAATCTCTATCAAAATAACCAAGTTCATCGTAACAAGTATGTAATGGACAAGATTTTTGTTCTTTACTGTATGTTATTTGCAGGTCTAGTTTAAGAGCTATCACGATATACATAAGTAATGCGAGGCCGCGAAGCCAAAATTCGTTCGGTGGCGGCGCTATTGAACTGGGTATTATTATTATCAAATATAGAGATGTCTTCCGGCGTGCTTTGTTCCCCCTATTAGAAAAATATAGGTCTTAAAAAGGCATACAGAACAGGCCTATACTGCAATAGCATATTTATCTTCTAAGCTGTTTAAAATAGACATACCTAGGGGAACCTGTTCGAGCGAAGCGAGGGTAAGTCGCTAGTTTTCAATATTATTGTTCTCTGATGATTCTAAAGAATTTTGAAGTTGACGCAGCTATTTCCACTTAATTTCTTAATAAACTTCTCTTTTTACACTTCTTTATTTTGTATATGTATTTATTATAACTTTACCTAAACTGCGATATGAGATACTTAGGCGTGTGCGCTTGTTGGACACAAAAAAGGAATGAATAACTTGAAAGGCACGCATGAGAGATGGCGGTAGGCGGAAATAAAATTAAACTTCTCTAAAGAAAGTGTGATGTTGCCAGTAGAATAAAGGGACTACCTTCTTAATAATGATATCAAAGAATGAAGCCACAAATTATAAGTGCTACTACTGATGTTCTCTAATCAGCTTGATAAAAACATTTAAATAACTTTGAATCATACAACAGACAGACTAATAATGCCATAGATATTGTTATAATATATTGATGACGATTATTCGTTATATAAAATATATTAACGGCTCGTTGCGTGGATCGGGTACACATTTTATCTTTTCTGCTTTGAAATACTTTTGATTACTCTATGATTGAAGATATATTATGATCTTACAAATCCATTCGATCCTATATTATAAGTGTCATTTTTTCAATAGTATGCTAAAAAACAAACATAATATCTTAGAAATATATTAATTTCAATACCTATGCTCAATAAATTATTTAAAATATATTTAATTTAATACTTAGTGAATAACTATGTATGTTCTTAATTTATACATATTTAATTTTACTAAAAAAAAAAAATTAGACCCAGCACAGCTGCTGATTTATAGGGACAATATAAATATATTTTTCTTTCTCTCTCATATAAGGAGTAAGAGAGACAGAACTTACCTCGTTACTTTTATTATTAGTGACGGCCCGATCGCTAGATCGGGTGAAGCCGTAATACTGCCGTTAGGTTGTCAGTATTGAGTCTGACACCAAATAGAACGGACAGCAAAATGAGTTTTGAGAAAAAATCATTAACTAACTTACTAATTATGTATAAAAATTCACCATACTTGTGGGATAAGACTCATGAATTATATTCTATAAAAGATAAAAAACAACAAGCCTACAAGAATCTACTTGACATCTATAATAAAAAGTACCGTGCTAACTTATCAATAGGCCTTTTGAAAAAAAAAAAACATGAAATTTACTTACAAACGCGAAAAAAATAAGGTATGTATCTTATTTGAATAAAATATTGTTATTATGACATTTTTTTATGCAGTAAAATTGCATAAACGTCATCATATTTAGACTTTCTTTACAGTATCTTAGTGCAAGAGCCAAAGGAGAAGAATATAGCACAACTTTATGGTATTATGATCTTATATCCTTCATAGATACAGCTGATGATCAAGGTTCCACTGATTTAACTACGAGTAGAAAAGATGAAGATCAAGAAAGTAACTATAAAAATACATTGATATAATTTGTGATATGTTATATGTAGGGTTTTTTACTTATTTTGTTAATATATTTTACCTGTCATATTTTTTCATTTTTTTTTTAAATTAGGAAAGCTCTGCCTGTAACGACGAATACATAGAATTTGAAGACGAAGATCACATAAATAATAAGCCAGAATCGGAAGTTGTATATTTATTAAATCACAACGACAACAAGATAACATCAAACCAAACTTCCCATGAGAATATTGAAAATGAAGCGATATCCTTTGGCCGAACCATAGGCTTACAGTTACAGGAACTAAATACATCCCAAAGAATTATAGCCGAAAAATTAATCTCTGATACGATATTTAATGCAAGAATGCATAAATTGACAACGAATTCATGTATAAAATTGGAATAACTTTGTACTTTAAATATCTTCAATAAAACATGTCATTAATAGCATCGTTTTTTATTATTTTCTTTTATATGCCATATTAAATAGGTCAGGCTACATAACCACCACTACTTGCTCCTTCATTGCCACGTATGCTGCTCTCGACTTCTTGTAAAATATGTACCTAATATCTTAGAGATTAAAAGTACATATGCAATCATGTAAAATATAAAATTTAAAAACAAGCGATTATTTAATTGCCAATGGATGACAAATGTTTTTTTTTTAAATAAACTGCCAAAATATATCTCTCTTAGAATAAAATATTTTTTTATATTATAATGCATATTGAACTGTAAAGTAAAAAGAACCATAATATTTTTATAATAAAAAAAAATAAAATTTGTGTACATGTACCAGATTTTAGAAATAAGACGTGAGATTAGGTATATAATATGAAAACAAAACTAAGGAGTAAAATTATATACACTATATTTTTATAATTAAGGAAACTGAAAAAAAAAGTTCTTAATAAATTAAAGCCTTGAACACTTAAAGTTAAAAAAAAAATAATGTCCATGTCCAGCCGACGGCACGCCACCGTGAACTGCGGATCGCAACCTGTCGCGTCATACGCAACATACCAGGAGTCCATACTACAGAAGGAGAACTTCTCTCATTCCATACTATGCATTTTATGCAATTTAAAATTGGTACGTATACTACTAGTTACGAGAGTCTATTCTACCTTGCTATTGAATAAATTACGCTTACAATAGCTTTATATTCATTCTGTTATTGCAGTCTGCTTGAATTAAATAATAACTCCTACACTATTAATTTTATTTTACTATGTAATTATTATGTATATTAATTCTATACATTTATTAAAACAGCATTCCAAAATGCTTGAACAGCAATAAATGGTAATGGTAAACAAAAAATTTCAATTGTTTGTTTTTTTTTTTTGTATACACTAAGTATTTTCGTAGTGTCATTGTTCATTTATACACACAAGTAATCTTAATACTCTATTATAAACGCCCTAAAGTATGGGTGCTTGTTACTTTTTCACACAAAAACTACTTTACGGATTTTGATAAAACTTTTACAGTAAAATAACTGATACATCAGAGGCACATAGGCCATAATTTATAAATTAATAGTAAATAAAGCATACATAAATGAACTATGCAAGCTCAAATGCTAGTTATACTGCTATCAAATTCTCCGACCACCCAGTTTGACGTGTTCACTTTTAACAATAGAATAAAACAATAATAATAAATACACCCCTACATCTTTTACTTGTCGCATTTTTAAAATTCTGTTTTGCAATACTATTCAAAAATTGCAACAATATGTAACTAATACTTAAAAGGTAGAGCAGATAAGACTCTATTTTTAAAATGCTGTCTGTATCTTTAGATAGACATTTTTGTCAATGATTTATTTATTATACAGTTACTGTTACATTTAATCCATATCACCCCACAGCTGGGCAAAGACCTCTCCCTTAAAGTTTCCAGGGTTTGCGGTCTTGCGGAAGTATAGGCTAATTTGGATGGACTTTGTCTAGTTCCCATCAAGTCGTGGTCTACCGCGACACCGCTTCTTTGCCTTAGGGATCCACTTTGTGGTAATTTTGACCCACAATTCTGTAGGCATCCGGCAGAAATGGTCAGCCCAGTCCAGTAAATTAATTATTAATTATTATACAGTATGTAACCTATTTAATTAAATACGACGTAAATGCGAAAGAAGCCATAGAACCACCAAAGTCATCAAAATTTCAACGGAAGAAAGTCGATATTACTTCCATAGCATGTTAAGTCCTACTCTACTGGTATTAGTATATACATACGTACATATGTACATCAATAGATAGATATGTATATTGTTTTTAAAAGTCTTGATATACTTGGAATGCTCTTGACGGTCCTCAGTAATGATTAATTATATATTTATCTATTATTGCTCTTACTACGCCAGATAATGTCAATCTCGTGAAAGCCAGAAAAGAAAATCAGTCTGAATATTTCGGACCCATCCCGTTTAATGGCAATTAAAATTTCAATACAACCGTACTGAAATACGTATTAATTATTAATAGCAAAAAGCTCGATATACACCTGAAGTATCTCGCTAAACCATAGAATCAAGCACCGAATACAGAAATACCCATTGCTTGGAAAATATTTATTTATCTTTATAAAACATTTCTAATATTTTTAAATATTTTATAAAACAATAAAATATTTAAAAATATTAGAAATAAAAAGGCGTAACAAAAAGGTGGTATACCACCTAGGTTGGTCTTTCAAGTTTTAAAACACTGGATACTTGGCTACTGTTGCGGTGATAGGGTTAAAAGTTTGCAATTATTTTTCTGTAGAACCAATTTAAAAAAGTTGCCGGAACAGGAATAGCGGGGCAATAGCGAAAAAGAAATTATTATTTTTTTAGTTTAATGAATTATAACCTCCTGGGACCCGAACTACAAATTATTGAATTTAAGCAGTGTTTTTCTATTTACTGGGCTATTTGACGTTAGACTAATGCAAAACTATCGATTAAATGATACACAAATATCGATTTCAGGATTTTCAGGTGGTATCATATATGATACTTTGGGACACAAAAGAAAAAATACTATGTTATTTCAATGTTATCAATTTATTTCTAAATCAGTATAATTTTCACATTTAATGCTCATGAAAAGTTTTATAACAATTCCTAGTGAAATTAAAACATAAATAATAAATATACATCACATTCCTGACATTTTATAAAAGTCAAAGCTTTACAATCTTCGGTACCTTGTTAATTATTTTTCATTAAAATGGCCGTTCCGTTACATACTCTTTCCCTTACGACATCCAAAAGTGGTGAAGAGGTAAAATCACAATCCATGTAAATTTAAGTGCCTACTGGTAGGGTATCCTGCAAATGCTATCCTGCTATCCTGTAAATTTTTCTGGTGTTGGGTACAAAGCCGATTCTACTGAAGACAGTAAATCGTCAGAATTCAATGCGACATAAAGTTTTATCCCTTCCGGATTTGGCTTAACTAATAACCAACCTTTCACCAGTTGCATTTTGACACATCTTTCTGTGTATGGTAAGAACTGCTCATCGATGGAGACATTTTAGTCGCGAACATTTTCACGGCACTCTCTTTCAATCTCTAAACCTATCGGTCGTATTTTACAGAAGCAATCATTCGATCGCGTTGATTCTAAAACATAAGCTCAATTAACGTCTTTTAAGTACAAGCGAATCTCAGTATAACGACTTTTAGTCATTGCAGGTGCCACTATGTCGCACTGTTTCTAAAGGCCAGTATTGTTTTATTCTTGGCATACCTAAAAGTCTAATAACCATACTACATCCAAAAAACGTTCAATTTCTGCAGCAGCAGTGTTCACTGATTTTAATGTGCGCACAAAGGACATTTGGACATAAATCCATGTTTTGAAAGAATTCGGCATTCAAGTACCACTCAAAATATTCCACTGTCTTTTTAACATCAGGCCTCAGGTTGTTCTCTGAGAGGTTCACTGCACCTGATGAGGATGCGATAAAAATGGCTCCAAAATCAGTTGTATGCTTCCAAATTACTGGTCTACCTGTAGAAACATGCCCCATTGAATGGGACAATTGTTGAAACGGCTTATTATCAGAGGAATCCCAATCACTATTTGGTCCCTGCTAACTTGGCTGTTCCTCAATCTTATCTATAACCTGGTTCTGTATGTCATCCTCGTCTACATCAGAGTCCTTCTCTTCATAATCGGAGACGTTGAAGTCCAGTAATTCACGGTAAATTATTTCGTCAGACACACCTGAAATCATTGTAAATAGTTAATATTATTTCCAATAGTGCCCAAAGTATCACATTTGATATGCTCAATTTATCGTATGATATTCACGTTAAAATAAAATTTTACATGATTTAATTACGGAAAATATAAAGAAGAGAGCTTAACCTTTATACAACAATAGTAAATTACTTAGGAATCCATAATTTAATAATTACTTACCCTTATGTAAAGTTGACATGGCGAAAACTTTGAATTTGCGAAAAATAACTGCCCTACCCACTTAAACTTTAAGCACTTTGAATGACGAAAATTGTAGTTATAAATCATCAGAGGTCTCCTCTATGGCTTAAATAAAAAATATTCAGGAAAACATAACAGATGACGCTTTCACAAAGTTTTTATTTCAAGTATCAAATATGATACCCTGGTTCCCAAGAGGATAAGGTACCTCTATAGCTTTTTTCCTGACTATTAACTAGTACAAAAGTTATTATATATGAGTATATATTATGTATATACTCGTAATAAATATAGTATTAATTTGGTTATTTTTACATTTCAAAGGTCAAATTTAATAATAAAAATTTAAAATACCATATAGAGTTAAAAAAGAAACAAAAATTACTTTTGCCCGTTTACTTTTTTAGTTTTCTTTTTTTTATATTACAATTATTGAAAATAAATACTCACGGTGTAATTTCAATTATAGTAATTGAAAAATAAGCATTGTGAGGAGGTTATTCAGTCTAGACTCTAGAGGGAGCTTAGAGGTAACGGATCTCCAAAATATATTTAAAAATACTTAAAGTTCACGATTTATATTAATATTTGTACAATTTAAGAACTTAAAAATTGAATATTGCAGCAATGCTATTGAAATATAATTAATTACTTAGATAACATTAACGATGTTACATTTAGTTAAATTAATAAAAAACAATTATGCTGTGACGATATTGCGCTATTTACGTATGAATTCCGCGTAACGTTTGGACTTTTGGTCAGAGTCAGCCGTTTGTTTGCATAATAACCTCGCCCGACAGGATTGCTTTGTGTTGGTTGTTATCACACACTGTGACGTAGCGTAGTCGGGAGTTGCGCAGTGCGCGCTGCCCACCCGGATAGCATGTCCTCGAGGATATATCTTATACATTCCTATCAACCATAGAATACATTTATATACTAATATCAACTCTATCTTGTAGGATACAAGGTTGATAATTAAGTTAAAAAGAATTGACGCTTATTACCTTTTCAGTTTTGGATGAACACATGCGCGAATGTACTGAAATGAGAACAACGTACTTGCACGATATGTTGTGACACTATCGAGCGATTCTGCACTCCTAGTAACAATGCCCGCTATACCGTGGCACACGATACTTCTTTTGCGTATTTTTTTTTTTTATAAATGGAGGAACTGACTTTTTGCTTCCATAGTCCACTTATATTTGATATATATACTTATTTACCGAATAAATAACCTGCTTTGGCTTCGGTGCTGTTACCTTTTTTTTTACTTTTAAAAAAAATATGTTTTTTTTTTAATTTACAAATTAGGTAGGTCTTTATGTTCCTTGTTTTTTTTTTTTGGATTAATATCGAGAAACGTAAAATTACGATTTTTTAAAATTATAGGTATTTTTAATTTTTATACTATGTAGTTATTACTTATTATCAGTTAATTATTATTGTTAACCTTGCAAGGAAGTTTAGTTTTACTTAATAATAAATTTATAATTTTATACTATTGATTTTATCTATATTTATTGTTTAAATAAAAGACAAAAAGTTATTCCGGCATTAATTTGACATAAATAATTTATAGGAATTTTTGTCATTTTTATGGCTTGATTCTAGCAGGAAAAAACTTTGTAATTAAATTTACCGCTTTTCTTACCTGTATCATAAAAATATTTAATTAATATAATTCTGCTGCCATCTTCTTCCATAATTCATGGCAAATTCTAATCATAATTTAATATTTGTAAGCAATTTGCAAGATAAGCCCTCCCATTTAACTGAATCAATTAATAATACTAAATTCTTCATACGTTTGAAAAGGAATGTCAATCATGCCAAAGTGATCCTTAAGCATCGACACTAATAGGGCGACATGACTTTACAAAATATTACGTGAATTCCAGTGCTTTGGAAATACTTTTTTCAAGTTTCGATCATTAATGGATATTCTTGTTAAAATATTTTGCAATATTAGAAAATGAGCCTTATTTCTTGAAAGGTATGACATAATTTTGAATAGCTTTACTTTACATTTGCTGTCCTGTTCACACTATATTTTATACAATACAAATTGTACCATAATACTTTGTGTTAAAGCTTAAATAACGATAAACATAAATATTTTTATACTGTTTTAGCTAAGAACATTTCATCAATAGTGTGAAAGGGATAGCGATATCTAGTATGGAATGGCACGCGGTGGACCTCTTAGCGTTTATGATAGCCTGGTAGCGAAGATCGTTTGCGTGTCGGTCGAGGTGGCGCGGTACTCGGTGGCGCTATGCCCGCACCGCACCACCCGCGGACCCCGCGAATAAACGTATAGGAATGTAAATAGTAACGGGATTTTTTGCTGTTTTATATATTCATCATATTATCAAATTTTGTTTTTTTTTCGTATAATTAATTAATAAACTATATAAAAAAATAATAAGTTGGTTGTTAATTAAAAAAAAAATAAAGTAATAGTTAGCGGGTGGCCTAGCGGCTAGCCTTCTTGGTATTTTCGATTAGACCCTAGACGGGTTTTTTAATTTTTTTAAGAAACAACAGCTTGTGCATATGTAGTCTCAAATTACTTATCAAAATGTGCACACAAATCAATAAAATCACAAGTCCATTGTACATGTGAAGGAGTAAGATGTACATACGTATACTTACATCAGATTTATTATTTATAAATTGTATAAATAATCTTCAGTTCTTGCTAATGGCTTCAAATAAATAAACTTGAGTCCAGATAAAATTATTCAGTAGTAAAATAATAAAAACTGAAAGCAAGTCAAAATAAGATTATTTGCAGCTCGAAGAAAGTGCATGTTCAAAAAAGAGACAAAAATATAAAACAAATTAAAATAATAAAAGTACATATATAAAAAGGGCCTAAGATCCCCCCCCCCCCTCTCTAAACACCTCACATAACCTCCTCACCCCCTTAGCCGGAACAAACAGACAGATAAAAAAAAGTATATAACTTCTTATGCATTTATGAAAAAGCTGTTTTTTTTTTGACATTACAAAAAGATACTTCAATTTTATTTATTTGAACAGATAAGATACGATATATGTACTGAAAAAGTGAAAGGTGATCTGGAGGAATACCTTGGAGGACTTGTATTATACTTCGAAGGTCAGGTCAAAAAAGTCTGACAATGAAGAAGCAAAATATCGTAGCGCTTTGGCGTTCTTATCGGTCCGAATACCCCGGAAAGTACATAGTGTGAATTTATATAGGTATATTTACGTAGCTACATATAATAAATAATAATATATATAAATAAAAATTAATGTTGGTAAGCGCATAACTCAAGAATGGCTGGACCAATTCGGCTAATTTATTTTTTGAATGCTCCTTAATTTACTTTTTTTACTACTTAATACTTAATACTTTTAATACTTAAAAAAAAAGAAATAATTAAAAACTATATCCATGTTACTAAATCCAAGCTAGGGTCGAATCAGAGCGAAGCGAGGGTGAGTCGCTAGTCTTATATAGATAGATACCTTACCTACATACTACAATGAGTTTTTTTAAATTAACATTCGTTCAAAAAAAAGAGCCAAAACAATAATAATTATGTTGGCGAATAACTAATGTACCTACCTACTCGCTATATTTTCTCGAAATTTTTTAATCTCACTAATATATAAAATGTTGTTTCTGAAGTAGGGTATATATATTATTTTACCGATGCATGAATAATAATAATACATATCCGTGCTATGCTATCTTAGTGCTGAGGTATTTTAGTAGCAAAGTAAATTTACGGTAAACAAACGGACTGACAGACATATTCTCGATTATAGTTTTGAATAGTTATGTATTCCTAAACAATAAGTAGGTCCCATCAATACAAAGCGGTTTTAAACTTCTTTGAAAGAAAGAAAATAGAGCAGTTTGGCCGCAAAAACCTAGCCACAGCTAGCTTGCAAGCTTTATGTTTTCTCTCTTCATGGCAGATGCAAGTCAAGGCAATAATAAAACAAATACGTAGCTAAAGCCATAGTTGATTTCTAAAAAAAAAAAGAATAATTTATATAAAACTCAATTATTCATGAGCGTATACAAAAACCAATACGAGCTTATTAAAACACCGAAATGAGATAATTTACAGGCGGTTTTTTTTATTCAATAAAAAGAAAAAATAAAAAAGGTAGGGAATAAATAGCGCAGCATGATAATTAAAAGTTTAAGTCAAATAGGTTTGCTATACGATACATATTACATACATTATATTTAAGTGAAGACATATGTATGTATTTATTCTTTTATGGCTGTATGAATGTTGTGTTATTGCTTTTAATGGTTTATTAAATGTGACATTACCATTAAAAACGTATAAAATATAAAATAGGACCGTAAGTAAATAAATCGTAGTTACTACTGCAGTTCGATTACATTTCAACATAAATAACATTGGTGTAATTAAAGAAATAAGTTGTACCCACTTGCGTTAATTGATAATAATATCTATAAATATAATACAACTGTAGAGGTCGAATGTCTGTACATAGAAAAAATGCTAAAAACCGAGTCAGTAGGAAGTAAGAAGAGAAATAGAACAAATCCAGATTTTTACATTTTTTTGTTTCTCTGTCTGTTTGTCTGTCTGTACAGGCTAATCTCCGAAACTGTTGGACCGATTTAAATAAAATTTTGCATGGTGGTACCTTATATCCCCGGTCAACATTTTAGATACTTTTCATCCCGGAAAATTAAAAATTCCCATGGGATAGTTAAAAAACTATAGTAATTTATACAGCTTAGTGCACAAAAACTACTGATTGGTTTTTAGTGAAACTTTGTAATAATATAGTTCATACATCAGAATAACAAATAGGCAACTTTTTATCCCGGAAAAATGTTTTTCTAGAGGCGAGCCCGAGCGAAGCGAGGGTAAGCCGCTAGTTCAATATAAAATATTGTCGCATGTTGTTAATATTGTCATTATTGAAGTAGTTTATTTAATTTATTATTATTAACTAATAGAAATTTTAATCACAAAAAAACTGTCTTCATTTATGTATAACATTTATGTAATGTAAGCATTATACTTATATCAGTTTTAAGAGAATTTGGCATCATCAAAAACGCGATCACTGTTTCGCAAAAACTTTTTCTTTATATTTATCTAGATTTAGATATTTTTACTCAATTACTAACTACTAAATTATATTAGTATACGATGTTACGTTAATATCTAGTTTACCAAAGTTTTTATCCTTTTTTTTTCTTACGTATAGAAATTATTTTTAGATGAAAACCTATCTTTTTGGTGAAATTATCGAGTTCGTTCTTCTGAAAGAAACTTGGCGTTGCCGACTAGTTTAGGGTTATGGTAACAATTGGGTTTATATTAACTTATAGGTTAAATTATTTAAAATATTGTATTCTATGAGTTAAGGTAAAAGTTAATTTTTGTTTCAATTCCAAGTCTGAGGAGAAAATTTAATATAGATACCTACATTAAATTATGTTTTACTCTTTTTATGTTCAGCATGTTTCAAATGTAAAAGTGTTTCTGTTTCTGCATTGGTTTTTTTTTAATTTGAGTGTGCACTATGTAATACACATGTATAACGAATTGTATCATTATTTTATCGTATGAAAAATTTAAAATTTATTATAAAAAATAAACTCTCGTCATCTTTCCAACATATTTTAAAGAAAATCAGAAGGTAATAAATTTTCCAAGTTATTTCCATTTTCCCGCCCAAAGCGTCAACGCAATGTAATCTGGCTTTCATCACTTACCGCGATTTCTACATTAATCTTCATATCACCACAATAATACTGTCTACATCAAAATATATTTTGGACCTTATTTCCTATAGATAAGGATCATTCTATAAGTACACGACTGTTAAATTATTTTTGTCATTGAATACAGAAATTCTATCTTTGAAAATCGCCAAGTCGCCCGAGGCGTCGCTCGGAGTTCTTTGCGCCACTCAAATCGTGTTTTAGAAAGGGATGGCAAGCGCTAATTTGCTCATATTAGAAAAGAACAGAAATAATAGTAATAGAAGAGGGTTTCGATTGATTGCGAAGGGTGAGGCGCCCTTTGGCGCGTCTATTGAAGTCCTGAGGCGGGTGGGGCGCTATTAAACTAAAGCGTGCCATTCACATTTTTTTGTTTCTCTCTTTATTTAATTTCGCGATGGAGGATAATTTGAATATGCAATCTACATGGCGGACTCGTTAGCAAATATGGTTGCATGTACAAGTACGTGACTGAGTCTTTATTATTAATATTAATTATAATGATTCTATTTCTGAAACTGATTTTATCGACGGACATAAACAAGAGTTATGATTATAGGTACGTAACAGTTACGACTATGATATTTGTTTTTTTATCATACAATCAATATGAAAGCCTTATAAGAATAAAAACATACGTAGCTTGCTTTAAAAGAGAAAGAAAATTATTAAAATGACAACTCCGTCTGTCTCTACCAAAAAAATAATGCGTTATTTAGTAGAACGCTACTTTATTAATAGCTGATAATATCCATATATTATTAATAGCCATACTTTAATATTATAAATGTGAGTGTGTTTATTTGTTTGTCCTTCTTTCACGTCCAAACGGAGTAATGGATTAGCGTGATATTTTGTAAGGATATCATTGAAGACCTGGAGAGTGACATAGGCTATTACCGCGAGAGATTATATTCTTCCCATGTGAAAATACGTTATAATTCAACCCTCAATAACTCATTATACCTATGTATATGTATATATAATATATAGTCTATCTATTCCATACTAGCCGTTATAACATAGAACCAAATAATTTGTTTTTACTTAAAGATTATAATTATATAGCGGAAAATATCATGGACAGCTTTACAGTAGCATTTCCTGATTATTATATTTATTATTCAAGTAAATGTTGTTCACGTTAGATATTATATTAGTATAACGTAAAAAATTACTGAAACTCGCATTGTGTAACCGATATTTACGGGTTGGACAAGACTTGAGCGAGTCTTTAGCTTGTCTAACTAAATGTCTAAACATCCCATCTTCATGAGATTAAAAGAAAAAGTAAAAAAAAAAACAGACAGACAAATATTTTTTACGAAAATTTTATAATTACTGGAAATTAAAAAGTATAAGTTAGGCCATGTTTACGTTGACGACTCGATAATTAATACGTGGATGCCTATTTATTGCATTGTGTTATAAATAATACATGTCTAGCTTCCATTATATCCAAGGCTAAATGAAAGTGTATGTCGGTTCTATAATTAGTGTCGTTATCAGTAATTACCGTTATCAATAGACACTCCGTGATACTTGCATTGGTCGTACACGACGTCATCGCAACGCTTTGTTATGTTTAAGAAAAATAAGATACATTTATACATGTTAAATTCAACTATTATCCTACTAATATCAGAATTTTGATAATATCATTGACGTAAATTGTTTGAGTGTAGTTTTTTCCTATTTTTTTGGCATCAACGGAAAAATATTTTTTATATTTTATTCATATATATTTTTTGGTCTGGAAAGTATCTAAATATGTATGTACCTATGTATTTACATAAATAAAATCCACGTACGTCCAGTAACTTTCATAGTATTTTAGATTTTGGAAAAAATAGTAAGGGTTTCGTGTATGGAATGATTTTTACGAAAATTACCCGTAAAACATAGATAGGTCGCGTCAAAGCAAACTAAAGGTCGCCATTCTTACTAATATTATAAATTCAAAAGTGTGTATGCCGTCTGTCTCGAAGCCAGGAATTGAGGTGATTTTTTGGTAGAGACAGGTAATGAGTCGAAGAGTAGGATATGTTATTATCACTAGACACGGTTTCGTAAGATATGTACCTATTAGTCTTTTGCAAAAGTTACTTAGAGTTTTGGCGGGTCATTAATATTTAATTGCTCAAACTTGAATTATAATTACAGAGGGTATTTTTTTTGTGTGCAGGATATAATCTCGGTAACTACCTATTGATTAACACCTCCTGGTTAATATCTAAGAAATTAATTGTTAGCTGGCAAACCGGTGTGCCCTCGCCTCTCGACAGGTTAATATCTAAATCATATTAAATCACTAATAGGAAGCTTTACAATCACTAAGCATAATAGCCTTATTTTATCGGCGTACCACATTAAGCAATTCGCAAGCAGATAATCTATTTTAAATAAAACTATCTTTTCGGATTATTTCGCGGATTTATTTTGATTTTTGGTTCCCGACGTTTCGAATGCTTTACAGCAATCATGGTCACGGGAGAGACTAAGGTGTTAGACATCTCAAAAGCGTTATATACTTGTTACAGACAGTGCCTACCCACAAATTTACAAAAATGATTTTGAAAATTCAAAAATGGCACCAGAGTACCTTACAATATTTGTTGATTTTAATTCTAAACATATTTAAAAAGTTTAATAAGTATTATGAAAATATGTTTAGAATTAAATATGTTTAGAATTAAAATCAACAAATATTGTAAGGTACCTACTCTGGTGCCATTTTTGAATTTTCAAAATCATTTTTGTAAATTTGTGGGTAGGCACTGTCTGTAACAAGTATATAACGCTTTTGAGATGTCTAACACCTTAGTCTCTCCCGTGACCATGATTGCTGTAAAGCATTCGAAACGTCGGGAACCAAAAATCAAAATAAATCCGCGAAATAATCCGAAAAGATAGTTTTATTTAAAATGTCAAATATTCGCGTAAATCTAAGAAAGTATTATCAGATAATCTATGTTAATACAGTAAAGCTGAAGAGTTTATATTTTACTGTCTGTAACAACTATTTAATTACCTTTGAGACGTCTAAAACCTTAGTCTCTCCCGGGGCCAGAATTGCTGTAAAGCATTCGAAACGTCGGAAAACAAAAATCAATGTAAATCCGCGACAAAATCCAAAAAAAATGTATTATTTATAATGTCAAATATTCGCGTAAATCTAAGAAAAGATCTACATCTAACATTAAGTTAAGGCTAACTAAAATAACAATAAAGCAGTAAGGCAGACAGAGGAAAAGGTTTTATTAGGTGCATACATAACAATAGACGGACGGACCATACATATACATATGTATACATATGTAAGTCGTCCTGCCGTTTGTCAGCCTTTTTTGATACTAGCCATATACGCGGAAGATATTGTTCACATATTCGCTCTATGCAACTTGGCAACTTTTTTCTTTTGGCAAATCGACCGGAGAAATATAAGAATCTATAATATACTCGTATATGCAATAATATTCAAAGCATTTCAGTACCTTTTTCACCACTGTTTGTTAATCGTTTTTCTTCTCGAACTTTTAATGTTACCAATAAAAAAATGGAAACAGTTATCTTTTATACTCGTATATACCTAGGTTATAACATTATTACATATTATCAGAAATAAAAATATATATATAAATTTATATTTCCGAACATTAAAAAAATAAAAGTTAGCTTATTCCGTCAAAATCGATCCACCACTAACAATCGATAGAAAGGAATGACAAAAAGAATAATTCGTTATATACTACTACTACGAGTACTACTACTCATGACTTATAACTAATGTCAAATCGATGGTCTATTTCCGATAAGTATATCTTCCTATTAGGTATTTGTATTCATCCTATGTTACGGTTTATCAAAATATACCTATCTATTAGGCACATTAAACATTTTTTTTACTGTTATGTTTATTTCAAATATGGGTCTTTGCAAAAAGCATATTGCATTTATGACTAGCGATATACTCTCACTTCACTTCGGGTTCGTCCCTAGACAAAACCAAATCTATTCCATGGGAACCGTACATTTTCCGGGATGATATATAGTCTATAGCCTTCCTCAATAAACGGGCTATCTAATGCATAAAAAAATTTCCAAATCGGATTAGTAATTCCTGAGATTAGCGCGTTCAAACAAACAAACAAACAAACAAACAAACAAGCAAGCGAGCGAGCGAACGAACGAACGAACGAAAGAACGAACGAATAAACAAACAAACAAACTCTGCCTCTTTATAATATTAGTCTTCTCCCTGCCCATTTCCCAAGTTACTTGAGGTCAACGCAGTAAGTCTTCCTGTTCCATTCTACCCCTTCGCCCCTTTCTCTTTCATGTCCTGTCTCACACAGTCTACCCATCTTTTTCTCGGTCTTCCTCTACCTATCCATACATCTACATTCATTTCCATCACTCTTATCGTCACATGCGTTTCATCCCTCCTCTTCACATGTCCATACCAACTTATACGATTTCCTTTCAACTTCTTTATCACTGTTGCTACTTTTAAACTTCCTATTATGTACTCATTCCTTATTTTATCCATTCTCACTCCACACATCCATCTTAAAATTCTCATCTCTGCAGCATGCAATCTTCTTTCATCAGTCTTCTTCGTAGGCCCAGCATTCCGATCCATACATAATGACAGGTCTTACTACGGATTTATAAATCTTACCCTTTAACTTAAGGGGAATCCGCTGATCGCAAGTTGTCACTGTGACCTGTCGCCGTTTCAGCCACCCAGAGTTGATCCGACGCGTAACGTCTCGGTCAATATTGGTAACCTTGCACGTGAGATTCAAGATACCGAAAGTCAGGGCAGATTGGTAAGGGTGTTCCGAAAGGGTTACGGGCACTAGACTGAAGAAACCACTAAAGTCGCAGAACAAGTATTCTGTTTTAGTTCTGCTGACTTTCAAGCCAACACTCTCCAGTCTTTAACGCCATTTCTCCAATCTGCTCTGAACAGCTAGACTATTCTCGGCAAGTATCACAATGTCGTCGATGAATAACATGCACCAGGGGACTTCTTCTTGTATGTCTGACGTTAAGGCGTCGAATACCACCAACTACCAAGAGGTACGGGCTGAGAGCAAGCCCCTGATGTAAACCTACAGCCACATTGAAGCTAGCAGTGGTGCCAGCTGTGGACCGGACTTGTGTACTAGTATCGACTGTACGTCGCTCGGATCAACTTCAAATACTTTTCAGGCAAACTTTTCTCTCTAAGGGCCCACCACAAAACCTCACGGGGTACCCCGTCGTATGCCTTCTCCAGGTCAATAAAGACCATGTGCAAGTTCTTGTGTGCACTTCTGTACTTTTCCTTAATTTGAACATTTTCTGAGAGTACCTTACCTGCTTCATTCTTCACACACTTCATTCGCGAAATATCCCTCGTCTCTCTTTTCTTGACTTAGTGAACCAATAAAGGTGTTTTTGGCCGGCCGGAGTACCTATCTAAGTTGTTATACAGCTTATTTTGTTCTATTGCTCTTGTTGTGGCAACTGCTTTTTTAGCATTTTTCTTTCATACATCATATTCTTCCTTCTTCACCGCTTTTAAACTTAAATTCAGTCTATTAACATTCTGTTACTCTTTAAATTTCGACTTCTTTTCTTTCAATACTCTTTGTACTTCTTCTGATCACCACCATGTATCCTTATCTATCACTATTTTCCCTTTAGTTTAATCACCCAAAATCTCTTTTGCTTCATTTCTGATGCACCCGACCATCTCATTCCAACATTCATTCACATTTCGGACTTCATTCATTTCAGACCTCGACTCTCTTTATAATATTAGTATAGATTCAAAAGTTTTGCCGCTATAAATATAAACTAGAGTAACGCTATCCACATTTTTATAAAAATGCCATTTAATACTCTTGAGTCCTGACCTCAGTATCAATTTAACGCAATGTATTTCATGAGTTTTATTCACGTTCCGTATAAAAACAACGTTTTGTTTGTTTCTTTATTTAATACTAGCGACTTACCCTCACTCCGCTATGGTTCGTCCCTAGTTACGTTTTAACACTTAGTATAAATTTCTCAGAGATGAGATATTTTCCCGCATTAAAATGCGTGTTGGCCCCGATAACTAGCAATCATCATACCAAATTTCATCAAAATCTGTCCAGTGGTTTTCTCGTGATGCGTTTCCAGACAGATACACAGACAGACAAAAATTCTAAAAACTATAAAGTCGGCCTCTGTATCGATAATAATGACTTTTTCAATAAGATTTAAAATATATATTTAATGTACAGATTCGACTCAGAATTCTATTAGATATATTTATAGATATATACAGCTTTTAACTAATACATAAGCATATTCCCTCTTTTTAAACACTTTTTTATTATATTTTTTTTATTAAAAACAAAATGTGACAGTATTACAAATTAATCTACATTTATACGCACGTCCTTTCAACCTTTATAATTTTATTATACTATATAGATTATAGTGTCAAGGGCTATCATAGAAACGAAGCGCTATCTTCTCATACCTACCACGCTTAATCGTAGTTCGTGACTTCACAAGCCCCACCAAACTAATTTCTTTATCGTCCTCGGTGATGAAGTTAAACAATCTTGATGAAAGTAAAATAAGTCTTATTTAAAGTAATAAGTTGTTTATTTCTATCATTTAAGACGTAATTTTTAAACAAGCGCAGATACGTATTTATAACTTTTCTATGTAATACGAAGTACCTACTAATAAACTTATACTCTACAATATCTAAAATGCCTGTCTATGATTTCAATGTAATTGGTATATATATACATACTAATATTTTATGCGTATTTGTATGATGCCATAGCGGATAGTCTAAAGTCTAAACCATTAAGACTTTCATTAGCAGATAGAGTATTCAGTCAAAAATGATTTATCCTTGGAAAAGAGCAGGGTTTTTGCAGGATAAAGTTTTATTAGTATCTTGATAAAGGGTTTTAGGATAAAACGAAGAGAGCATGGGTGCTATCGCTAGTATATATTAAATCAAATATGTCGTATACTCGCTATTAAAGCAAATATTTTTATTTCATACTTTAAATACAATCTTCTCATGGCCCCTGCGCAACCTCACCTTGGATTAACCGTTGCTATTTGGAGGCTGAATAAATAAGACATTTTTTGTACCAATCAATATAAGCGTTAAAGTAGTATGTCATTATTACTAACAAATAATTTAAATTTAATGTTTAGATAAAAACATAAGCTCCAGTTAGCTTTCTTGAGCGTTTTACAAATAAATTACAAACTTTTTTAAAAGGATGTATGCCGATTACAAAGCACTAAAAAGTAAAGAATAACTAAATATAATTTTAATTTATTCTAAGTATTACTACTTCAGTAGGTAATCAGATTTATTTGGAGGTTACTATGGGTAATCAATTATTTTTGAAATCGATGTGGAACCAACAAGACCGTAGACCGTAAAGTGCCCTTTCTTTTCCTTTAACATTGTGGATATCGCCGTCTATTAATAAGTAAAGATCATCAAAGATTAACTACCCACGATAATTGATTACCAGAATAATAAACATCGTTTGTGTTAATTATAATATGAGTCTATATGCCATGTTTTATACAAATTAAGTCAAAGATTTATGAAATTAATCATGATTAAGTAACAGACATTTTTAAAACGTATGATATTAAAAGCAATGACATTCATAAATATTCCAAAATACAAGAGAATAATAATACAATTAAGTTAAGATATACTACGATTAATTATAAATTTTATATTAAATTACAATGTAGTAATAAATGTTCGAAGCGGAGTTAATTAAACTCTATTAAACGATGTAGTTTATGAGCGCCCTTCATTTTCTATTACTTGAGTTGTCATTGTTCAAGTTAATATTTTCTTCAGCGGGTGGTCATTACCCCTACCATGCATTCTTTAAAAAACGCATTATTTATTTCCATAGACTTATTATAAAAAACGTTACACTATGTACTGTACATATTTATGTTTGACAAGTATCTTTAAGTTATTAGGTAGTGGCATTTTTATTTAATTCAAAACTAAAATATTGTTACTGTTATAGTTACATATAAATTGAACTTTTACCCCACAAAAGCGAGTTATGAGAATAAAAAGTTTTCTATATATTGTAATAACTTCAAAATGTAGTGTTTTATTAAAATCCCTTCGTATCTTCACAAAAAGGAAGATTAATATTGGAAATTCATTGACATATAAGTCCAAGTAAACAGTTATTCTCCGAATCCACTCCAGTACCTAGCAAAGGCATCAAATTGGAAAAACTCCATTTATGAATTTAGTATAAATTATAGTTAAATGTACATATATATTCATTGCAAAGTATTTTAATGTTACAAGATACACTATTTTTTTAGCTTATTCGAGTTCGAAAACGGGAGTAGTTTTTCTGCATTCAAGAATTGCCGTAAAGCATTTTTACGAGCCATTGTGAACGTTTTACGAGCGCCGACCGCGATTGACTTTTGACCATAAAACATATTTTCTATGTGGCTATTTAATATTATTCCTTGTTTTTCCGCACGTTAATTTCAAGGTTTAAAACAAGTTAATATTTCTAGCATTTTATAATGTATATAATTACTTAATCACTTTGCTATTATAATTACATATATATATATATATATATATATATATATATATATATATATATATATATATATACATATTTGTTATTCCTTCACACTGGAACGGCGTGACGGATTTGGATGAAAATTAGTAGGTACACAGATAGACTATGGACCTGGAGTACCAAATTGGGTACTGTTAGAAATAAAAAATTTCAAAAAATGACGTTGCCTGTAAGTCATACTTCTACATTTAATAAAGTCTAACAGAATCGAATTTGTACATCAAATATTTATTGGAAAATCTTACTGAAATTGTCGTTATTATCGATACAGAGGTCGAATCTTTACTTTTTAGAATTTTTGTCTGTCTGTCTGTCTGTGATCGCATCACGACAAAACCACTGAACAGATTTCGATAAAATTTGGTATGATGATAGCTGGTTATCCGGGTCAACATTTAGGATAATTTTTACTGCAAGCGAATATCTCATCTCTGATAAATCTATACTAAACCTTAAAAATTAACTAGGGACGTCGCTAGTATAAAGTTGTTTATAATAATTAAACGTGAAAGGATGAAAGAATTTTCACATAAAAATTACTGAACTGATTTTGAAGTAACTTTGCAGTAGCTTATACATCAGAATAACAAATAGGTTAAATAAATATATAATAATTAATAATACATAATAGAACGAGGACGGAGCCGCTGAAAACTGTTGGTAATTGTAATACATAAGGCAACTTAGGATGCACCCAAACAAAGTGAGGGTGTCGTTAGTGTGGCTATCATTTCTAATTTTTTTTTCTTAGTTTTAATACATTTAAAACATATAAGTAGCAATATAGTATAAAAAATTACCTACTGCTTTTTAATACTCACTATTTGCATAATTTCACGAAACAGTATGTTGAGTGTAAATAAGAAACAATTGAATATAAATCGGAATGAACGTGTTTATGTGTTTATCCATTAGTCAAAGCATTTTTTCTCTGAATCTGTCGTGTCTACCTATGAAAAATGTAAAATGTGGAAGGTATATAAGTACGTGTCTATTACATAATACATACACAAATAAACAAATACATTTATTTAATATAAGTAAGTAACGCGTAATCAATATTATTTGAATATTTTTCTGTTTGGGTTTTCCATAATTAATTAGGAATTACGCAGAATTTTTGTATGGTAATCCCCGCCGTTAGACACTAAAATTATAGCAGTTTTGATATGTTAGAATAAGTTTTTATAATATAGCTAATAATTTTGTTCCCATTATGTCGTAAATAATCCAATTGTTTAGTATACATTGTAATTTGAATAAATATTATAAATGTGATTTCACATAAAAACCTCACGTGAAAATTTTAGAACAGATTTGTATAAATTTTGGTCCAGTAAAAACGCTATCCGTGACTAGGGCTGGTATAGTACTTTAATTCAATTTATATTTTAACAGTGGTTGAGCTGTCATCTTATTTATAAATGGCGCTGATTGAACGTTGAAAGAAACAAACACCTTTTACGCGAATAACGCCACAGGCTAAAAAAACTAGTCATGTTATAGCAACCCGCCTTCGTTTTACTCAAATCCGAATTGTGCAATTATAAAAAAACATATTACTATCTCACGCTTTTGGTAATGTTCCTTTATCAGCGATTAGGTTTAGCTTTACCCAGACTTCGGGTCCTTATCGCACTAAATTAAAACCAAAACCACATTGAAATCACTTGATGAAAATAAATCGAGCGATTTTTATAGTTTTACTAGCGACTCACCCTCGCTCCGCTCGGGTTCGTCCCTAGGGTGGACCACCCTTGTCACTTAGGGGTATGAAAAATAGATGTTGGCCGATTCTCATAGATACCGGATAAGCACAAAAAATTTCATCAAAATCGGTCAAGCCGTTTCGGAGGAGTATGGCAACGAAAACTGTGACACGAGAATTTTATATATTAGATTGCAGTTAAAAAAACAAAAAATCCATCTTATAAAATATTTCCATCAAAAATAATCAAAATCAATTTATATATTTTTACATTGTTGAGCGACAAAATACTAACTAACAGACATTCGCAAGATTATTAATATTAGTAATAACCAACTCTTATGGACTGGATGGCGCTAACTACTTCATGCGTGTTACAGAAACTTTCATCCAACGGAATTCCTATCATTTGTCAGAATAAAAGTTATGTTTGAATATAAAGTCACATTCAAAATGCGGTTCTTTCCTCTGACTAAAATTAAAAAATAATACATACATACATACATAATATCATTTCTATAACAACATCTTTCTGCAAAATATCTTTTATTTTTCTAGCATATGTCAGGATGTAAGGTATCGTTTTGAAGTTTCAATCAACTTTGTTAAGCTATAATGGTGTAGTGTGGCTCACCTATACACTAATATAATACCTATTAAGTGACTTAATAGGTACTGACTTAATTTAAGTCCATAATAAACAGGACTTGGAGCATAAAGGTTGTCTCTTTTAATAACGTCATTACATGGCGACCCTTTTTTTAATCTTGGATTATGCGTTTACGCATACCACCTGTAGACATACAGGTGGTTATGTGGGACTCACCGGCTAGAAAAGCCAGTACTACCCACTGAAACCCAACAAAACCTCCCCCGTCTTAATGTGGCGTCGCAAGATCGCTTGGGCATTCAATCACGACGCCCCGACAGCAGGTCTGCTGAAGCAGACCACAACCATGGGGTTGCTCAAATGGTCCACTCTGCAATCAGAGAAGTACCAGGAGCAACCTGCATGGCACATCGCCCACCGAGGTGAGCCACCTCCCAGTGCGTTTCTTGGCTTCGCGCCCGGCTGGATTGCCGGACGCTACTAAGCCTTCCACCACGACAAGATGAGCACACATCGGGGGGATTACATGGCGACCCTGCCAGGATATCTTCCAAGTGCTATTTATTACTGACTTAAGCTAATAGGTATTAAATTAGACGACGCTGTGAGCCACAGTACAATAGCGCAAAAAACACACTTCCGCATTTATAAGATTAATATTATTACAACAAAGTTATTATTAATTTCTATTTTCATAGGGGTCCGCGCAAATATTTCCCTTCTTCGAGATAAAGAGATATGTATGTGTTTGTTTTCTTTCTTGCGCCTATGTACATATATATTTTTTTTCTTGAATATAAATCTTTAAACTAACGCAACTTCAAGCTACTCTTATTGATATAAAAGTACTGTTTTCCCAGAGGATTTAAACGGGTTGTGGTATTGGCATCTGTCACTTATTTATATATTTTGTCGGTTCTCAATTTGACCCGCGCTCAGCCGTTAATTATAAAGCAAACTGTGATGTTTTTATAATTATATGTTTTTAAAATTTCAGATTTTGAAGACCGAGGATATACTTGATTTACAGAACTAACTACTGTTTCTGTAATTTTAATAGTCACGTGTATTTGAGTATTTATTCTTATAAACATAACTTTTGGATAAAATGAGCATCACAAACATTACTTTTTGTAACTACTTCTCAAAAGACACTTGTTTACTTGGTACTGAATCTAAAACCATGAAGATGTCCAAAAAAATCAGTCCGCAGTCTGCGGCCGAACGATATAAAGAACAGTTTGACGATCTCCGAAATTATTAAAGTGCATTTATTAGTAAAACAGAGGTAATTAAATTTAAACATTTTTCATATACATATGTACACATACATAACATGCATAATAAATCTAAACAGTCAAAGGAACAAATAACATCATGAAAATTCTACAGATACTATTTACACAAAGTAACTATCGTCGCAAGGCGGCAAAGTTAGGCATAGGGTCCCGCCCATTGATAGAGATTTTATTTAGGATTCTTGAGTTTTTTTTAATATTCAACTTTTAAAGTAAATAGCTGAAATAATGCTTAATGGAGCTAAGAATGGATTCTTCAAGAATCCATATACAAGAATCATTCTTGTATATATTGGGGAAATAAATGTTAAAAGGTGGCAAGGTTGCAACGCCGCGCCTAACCTAACCAGTCCGGCAAAAGTATTTGTATGATTAACCTAAAAATTTACTTCAAGCGGAATTCGAATCTGCAATGTTATACACCGAATATATTGCGTCTAGATATATACCTAGTATGTAAATGTACATTCTCATTGTATTTTATCGGCAAGCACAATGAACGGAACGCGAGAAGGAAGTTGTGTGATATTGGCGTTGATTCATCGAAATAGCTTTCTGTGTAGTCAAGCTGCAATTGTCTACTGTTTGTATGCTAAAAGGAATGATATACGTTGTGTATTATGTACTAGCGGCTCACCCTCGCTTTGCTCGGGTTCACCTCTAAAAAAAAACAAAAACAAATCTATCCCATGGGAACCGTACATTTTTCTGGGATAAAAAATAGCCTATGTGTTATTCTGAAGTATGAGCTATATTATTGTAAAGTTTCTTTAAAATTCATTCGGTAGTTTTTACGTGATAGAGTAACAAACATCCATACATCTATACATCATAAACATCCTAAACTTTCGCATTTATAATATTAGTACTAGCTTTACCTAGTGACCTATAACTGAATTTAAATTAAATTTGGTATTGAAACTCAAGTGGATTTGAAGTCATTTTGATACACCGTGATTTAAATTATGATTTTCAACTTAAACTTTATATATCAATTCAATTACCTTAAGATATTTATATATTTTTCTACACTCATAATTTTAATATTTTAATGAACCTCTACAATATAAGTTTTATTTTTAATGTTAGAAACATTTTGAAAAAAAAAACATTGACGAAAATGTAGAGTGACGGCAATGAGATGCGTAAATTTTCATTTTAACCACAACTCTAAATCTATATTAACATTAAAAAAAGGCAGAGTTTATTTGTTTGAACGCGCTAATCTCAGGAACTACTAATCCGATTCGAAAAATTCTTTTTGCATTAGATAGCCCATTTATTGAGGAAGGCTATATATGCTACTACCAAAAAAAGCGGAGAGGTAATATATTATATAGTCTATCTATTCCACACTAACCGTTAGATAAATAAACTTCAATTTTCTCCTCTTTGCTCTAGTTTTTCATAAATAATGTAGAGATTCTGGGTATACTGCAATTGTACCTATGCTGTAGGTTACAGAAATTAAAGTACTTTAAGCGTTTTCCTTTATATTTTTAATACAATAATTAGAAAAGCTATCTAGCTAACATATATGAGTTTAGTTTGGTAAACAAAATATATAAATCAACGTCAATAAATCTTTTATACGCGAGTAGTGTTTAAAATACAATGCTTTTGTCGACCGGAGGTTTCTCGCTGATGCTATAAAACTGTATTTCAACATACAAATTTTTTGAATAAAATTCAATGAATTTCCTTCAGTAAAGTCCATTATGGTATTGTTTTTATGTTTGTATCACAATATAAATAAGCACATATAAATAAGCTATTGAGAAGCAAAATTGTTGAATCTTCGAAATTATCTTGTTCGCTGCGATGCCATTTTTTATATTTTTTATTATAATTTTTCATAAATAAGTATAAATTAACTATAGTTTAACTGTCAGTTAACTGTTGTCTAAGTAGAGCATACTTGTGTTAGGTATAAGAACATTTGCCGCTGTATGATAACACTTTTATATTCCGCCTCAAAGAAAATCGTATCAAGAACATTATAATTCTATACAAATTTAGTGTTTTAATTGCTGTGGGTAGTATATTTTTAATGCAAATGATTATGCCGGAAAGATAAAGGTTAATTAAAAACGTGATTTACAGTGCTATTAATAAATCTCAGTTTTTACATGCAAATTTTCAATCTGCACAAATTAACATATATTAACTTTTATGTTATCTACATGCATAAAATATATTACAAAAACGTACTTTAAAAGATATAATTTGATTGTGTTTATGGCTCGAATTCAAATAATCTTAGTAATTATATCCAAATTGGAAATCATTAGCATAACACAACGGGCAGTTTGCACTAATAAAACATTTTGAAGATCTCTCCTCACAATAGAGCATCAATGGCTCTATCTACAACTATTCTAGTTGATCTAATAGCAACAAAGAAGGCCAAAAAACGGTAAAATAAAAAATCTGCCAACTGACATCGATTCTATCGGGTTCGTAAAAAACGAACACAATGCGTCGAATACGCCACGCGTCCCGCTACCCTCGCACCGGCTCACAAATACCCGAATGTGACAGAGTTCTATCTGCTACATCTATTAAAAAATGCAACTGTACTCTCATGGAAATAGAGTTCATTATATTATAGCAGAAATTTAAGGATTTTATCATAGTAAATGTAGTAAATTGAAGCAAGCTTGGAATCCGCCGTCAATGCGCGACGTTGCCACACCGTGCGGGCAACATCACTTCTCTATGTATATGTGTGTTCTGGCACAACTGGCGCCGAATATTTATTGTATACTAACAGAATACTGACGCGCTTAGGGCGACAGGGTTCCATTCTACATAGGGCTCGATAAAATATACCCTAAGTTGTTGCATTAAAGTTGATTTTGTTTCAAATCTAATTTCAATATGCTCTTGTTCTAATAAGCAAGTGTTCTATGTGACCGTCCAGGTGGCTATGTATAGGTCGTACGTAACTGAACAACAGTGGCTTAATCTAGCTGTAGATTACTAATCTGAGGTAATTAATCAATCAAATAAGATATGGTATCGCATACGATAAGCCCTTAATACCTACCCATTGTGGTCATCACTTGTTGATACTTGACTTCTCTAATTTAATCTACTATGAAATAAAACTAATGTCGCTATAGTTATATTTATTAAGCTTTAAAGATATGAGATATTTTTACCAATATATATTTTTATATAAAAATTGATAATCATTGTAAATTCAATGCAAATATAGTAATTCAAATCCATTAAGCGACAGCATATTTAGAAGCCTCTACGTAAATAACGTACGATAATAAAACTTGAGCACATCATTTACGACAAGTTTTATTTCATTCGTATTTTATCGATTCATAAATAAAATATCCAAGGCCATCACTATCAAAATGTAGGTATACTTCGTCGAAATGATATCGTTATCATGTTAATTTAAAAACAACAATCTTCTATAGAAATCGGCAAAAAAACGAAGCGGACGTTATTAATTAATTTGGGTAAAATACGACATTTTTAGCATTATTTAAGATAAATACCAATGATATGTAAACGGTGAATATACACATATTTGTTAGTTCGTTAGATTATTTTTGATTCGACGAAATAAAAGATATCTTGGCTAGCTCTATTTTACTTCGTTATTTGAGTTCTCTACTTTGTAACTCATAGACATAAACTTTGCAGACTAGACTAGACTTTTATATAAAACTAATTACTCGTATAAGTCCCTAATGATCGTCTAGTAACCCCCCACAAAAACCACTAAGTGCACCATGATAAAAATAACTAACTATACGGCTCTTCCCAACCCGTGAACTTCTCTGCAAAAAATCCCGTCACTCCTATTGATTCATTTATTTTTGATACTTTAGCATTCATAATAAAGTTAAGTGTATAACGAATCCATGAAAAGCATTAAATTATATACCCTTATACTGCCATTCATTAAATATATAGCTTTACATTGTCAACTTTCACGATATCTTGTACATTCTAGTCTCATGAGTAAATCAAATTGTTCTAAGCGAACTCGCTAAAATCGCTAAAAATGATTAAAAATTAGCCATTATATTGTCAGATGTCTATTGTAAATGAAATAGTATAAAATATGGCTGAAAGAAACTGCTTGGGACTTAAAGTAAAATAAACTAAAACTTGGATCTCTCAGGTTAAATGTCTAAAAAATGCGACTACAGTACACCAAAATATGACTAGAAATCCTAGAGATCGATGATTTTTTCTATGGCATCTTCTTATGTGGTAGGCATAGAGGATATCCAGACTCTACACTGTTTTTTCTTAATTTCTACCACTATATAGTATTGTAAACGGTGTTTTAAGCGTCATTATGCGACGTCTTTCTTTGATCCTACTCGGCTTGACAGTACATTGTGAATACATCCATTATTACATATTATTATTAAATATTTTGCATGCATTCAACCCTTTTTAACGTCAGGAAGGGAGATCAGGCCATAGTCCACCACGCTAGTCGAGTGCGGGTTGGCGGACTTCAAAGGTCTTCCGAAAACTTGTTAGGTTCTCTCAGACATGCAGGTTTCCTCACGATGTTTTCCTTCATCGTAAGGCAAGTGGTAATCATGTTAGAAATGATTCGCACATGAAAATATCAGAGGTGCGAGACCCGGGATTTGAACCCGCTTCACTCGGTTTCCCAAGCGAGCGCGTTACCACTGGGCTACCACTGCCTATATTTTGCATATATACGACGAAATGAGATTTCTTAAGGTAATTAATATTAAAATAAGTTAAAGTAAAGATAGTCACAGCTTTTTATCAGCTATAGGTATACATAAGTGTACGCAGGGTGGAAATTAACTTAAAAACACGTTAGACTCTTGAAGAAATTTCTCTTAGGAAAATAAAGTATTAGTTCTGGAATCATGTTTATGTTTTCCAGTGCCAATGAATTAGGTTTATTGTTATCTTTTACGATTTCTCTATTTATCTCAAGATAGCATACAGCTACAGCGCTTAGAAACATCACGACTTAACTATCAGGAAACGCGTAAAAATTCTTGAAAGATTTATCGATTTATAGGGTCTAGTCTACACAAACATTTTTTATACTTCAAACAATTCTACAAATATAATATAGTGCTTGGGAAATGTCTTATCTAATATATAAATATTTCGTATCACGGTGTTTGTGGTCGCACTTCTCCGAAACGGCTCGACCGATTGATTTTTTTTTGTATATTTGATAGGTATTAGAATAGGTAGTAAAATATTTTTCACCCTCCTACGCTGCCCCCCATTTTTTATTCACGGTTTTAGTATTTTTGTATGAACAATATTATATAAATACATAGCGACGAACGACGATAAATATATCTATTAAGTATATTTTGACAACGGATGACATACTAGATTTTGACATAACCACCATAATAAAACCAGCCGTCATCCGCGATATCGCGCTAGTAGAATCCCTGTATATAAATGTCTACATTTATGTAACACTAGAGACTCACCCTCGCTTCGCTTCGGGTTCGTCTCTAGACAAAAATAACTCTATCCCACGGGAACCGGACATTTTTTCGGGATGATATATAGCCTAAAGCCTTTCTCGATAAATTGACTATCCAACACAAAAAGAATTTTTCAATTCCATCCAGTAGTTCCTGAGATTAGCGCGTTCAACCAAACAAACAAACAAACAAACAAACAATCAAACAAACTCTTTAGCTTTATAATATTAAGTATAGATATATATAAATGTACATATATTAGCTAAATACTACATTATTAACAAGACACGGACTTTCGGCACACACAGGCTAGCTATTTTAAAAGCGTATGAACACCAAAATCTAAGTAATCGACAATTCATTTAATATACATATTATTATTTGTACATTTATGAGCATACATATATTTTTACAAACCGCTAACCTAACTAAACTTACCTATATACGACTATGACGACAAAAAAATTAAAATGATAGTCAAAAATCAAATGCGGGTTTTAACGAATTATTACAATTGTTATGTAAAGTACGTATTGTGTTTTTGTTTAGTTAATTAAACATGGAAATTATCAAAATGAAATGAATAGTAATTTGTTTATATCCTTATGATTAATAATGAATGACGAATTTATTAACTTTACTTGCGTGTGTTTAGTCCACAAATAATAAATGCGGCGTCCTTTTTGTATAAAAACGCGAAGAACATGAAGTACAAGCCGTATCTTTGGATCAGCTTGAATTGAGTGAAATAAATATGTTATATGTTTGTTTCATGTGTTATGCTATGTTTATTTCAGCCTCTACTCTACATGTGATATAGAGCTTACGTGTATTTTTTTTTATAGAAAACTATTATTTATTAAATAACGTGCGGGTAAACAGAATAACGTAGTCTTCAAACTGGTAACGTGCTTTCGTGCTAATTTCCACTACGCATAAATTTTCTCAAAAACATTTAATTTACAATGTATTTTAGACATCATCATAATCATCACATCATCAGCCTCTATCCGTCCACTGCTGGACATAGGCATCTCCAAATGCACGCCACTTCGTTCTATCTTCGGCTTCTCGCATCCAGCTCCTGCCAGCCGTCTTGCGTATATCGTCACTCCACCGTGCCTGGGGACGCCCTCTATCCCGTTTGCCAGTTCGCGGTCTCCACTCCAGGACTCGTTTACCCCAGCGGTTGTCGGTCCTGCGACTGATATGGCCAGCCCACTGCCACTTCACCTTGCTAATCCGGTGGGCTATGTCGATCACCTTTGTTCTCTGCTGGATCACCTCATTTCTGATGCGATCACGCAGAGAAACGCCGAGCATAGCCCTTTCCATAGCCCGCTGAGCGACTTTAAACTTGTGGACCAGCCGTACCATCAGTGTCCACGTTTCGGCTCCTTAAATCATAACGGGTAGGACGCACTGATTGAAGACTTTCGTATTGAGGCACTGTGGGATCGACGCTGTAAAGACTCGACGTAGCTTCCCGAATGCTGCCCAACCCAACTGAATTCTTCTGATCACCTCCCCCTCGAAGTTGTTTTTACCCAGCTGCAATGTCTGCCCGAGGTAAACATATTTTTGAACAGCTTCGAGTACGTTTCCGTGCATTGCAATCGGTTCCGGTAGTACATGCTCGTTGAACATGACCTTGATTTTGTCCAAGCTCATCCGTAGACCGATGCGTTCAAAAGAGTCAGCTAGGTTATTCAACATCTGTTGTAGGTCCTGCATCGTTTCCGCCATTATGACGATATCGTCAGCAAATCGCAAGTGCGAAATGTACTCGCCAGTCGCCATTGATGTTGATGCCACGTCCTTTCCAGTTCAGCGTCTTGAACATATCCTCCATTGCATTTGTGAACAATTTCGGGGAAATAACGTCCCCTTGTCTCACTCCTCGATGCAATGGTATAGGACTTGTTTGCTGATTCTGTACTTGGACGGACATGGTGGCGACTTCGTACAGACATCTCAGTATTTTAGACATTTTTACGATATTGATAAAATATACGATTTAAACTGGTTACAAACTTAAAACGAGCATACACATAAGTTAAGAATTAGGTCTAAATTACTTATGTACCTATATTAATTACCATTCAAGTGAAGTCAAACTCTTTTTAATCATTCATTTAATAGATTTTCTCTTAGGCATGTCCCTCAGTGACTTTTTAATAGACTAAAACCCCATAAAAACTTCTTGTTATATGGGATAAATAGTAAAACTATGAGACTCTCCGACCTATAAACCGTCTCTATACAAAATTTTAAGGCTTTATAGCATTATAGCTTTTAGCAATGCCATAAAGACAAATATGTTTCGCTTTTATAATTTTATTAGAAGGAATAAAAATGGTATACAAATTTTGAAACATTTATTGCATTCCATACACTCAAATAGAATGTGCCGTCCTATGTTTTTTAATTTGTAATAACTGAATTATACTAATTATACTATAAGAAACACTTCGTCACATGACTGATAATGTGTATGATACAATTATAAAATACCATCAAATTCCAAACAGCTATTTCAAAATTATAAGGAAAAAAACAAGCCTGTTTTAATCATACTAGAACTAGAATGTTAGGATATCAACTCGTTTTATCAATATCAAAATGGTTTCTATAAAAATTGTTTACATATATTGACATTTACTGCTTTAGGTTAATGAAAGTTTTAAGTAAAATAATGAGTACGTTTGTCATATTATGTATACAAAACAATCGAAACAAAGTAACACTTTGCCGCACCTAAGAATTAAAGGCGTACAGTATAAAACGATTGAAAATCAATTAACAGCCTTCTAAAAACAATTAATAAATATATTATCAAGCTTTTAAGTCTATTAATAAATTATGTTGAAAAGAAAATGTGGATTTATTGTATACTAGCGGCTCACCCTCGCTTTGCTGGGGCTCGTCCTTAGGTACGTTTTACGGTTAGGATGGAATATATAGACTATATATTATATACGCATAGGTATGATGAGTTGTCATGGGTTATATTATAACATGTTTTCCCGTGAGAATGAGATTATCTTCCGCGGTAAAAAGTAGTCTGTCACTCTCCAGTCCTGAAACTATCTCCACAGAAAAGATCACGCCAATCCGTAACTTTTTTTCGACGTCTAAGAATGACAAACAAACAAACAAACACTTTAAAATTTATAATATCAATTAATTAATATGGATTTCGAGTATTTTGAGATCATTATCCACTCTTCAAACACTGTACAAGGCTTCCTTATTAGTTATTATCCCTTTAAAAAACCTTTATAAGACGGATAATCTTTATTATGCTATTTCAACATTTTACCAAATAATATCGGTCTAGCGATGATTTTAAGTTCATGCCTATTTTTAAGTTTTACCAGGTAATGTCTTCAAAGAAAATGAATATTTAATTTAAATTTTACTTGATTCGAATTGACGTTTATAATTACTTTTGAATTTTCACTACATTTAAATTAAATGTCAATATTGTAAGTCAGCGATTAAATTATCGATTAATCTACACTAATATTATAAGGCTGAAGAGTTTGTTAGTTTGTTTGGTTGGACGCGCTAATCTCAGGAACTACTGGATAGAATTGAAAAATTCTTTTTGGATTGGATAGTCCATTTATCGAGGAAGGCTTTAGGCTATATATCATCCCGGAAAAATGTACGTTTCCCGTGGGATAGAGCTGTTTTTGTCTAGAGACGAACCTGAAGCGAAGCGAGGGTGAGTCGCTAGTTTACATATATATTTAGTAAACCTTCCAGCATTTTCTTGTACAAGACCTGACTGAAGGAAATTAATCATCTCTTCTTTTTATCTTCATACTCCACAAGATAAAATAGTCTGCTAATTTCAATTTATTATTATGTAATATAATAAAATGTCCTCCTGACCGATTCCGGCCACGGCGGCCAATCTCATTGAGACTAGCCAACTGCGCAGAAGATATTTTAGTGCAGCGTGTGTACGCGCAGACATAAGTGCACTCTCTGTTCCTGTCACTCTCATACTCCAGTGGGACGACTACTCGACACGGCCGGTGAGAGTTAAAGCGCAGGACCGACGGCTTTACGTGCTCTCCGAGGCGGGTGATACACCGCCAACTTCCCAACTTCGGGCTGTTACTAGGGTTTACTATACAGAAAGACTCAGTAACTAAACTTGGTCCGACCCGGGATTCGAACCCAAGACCTCCGGGTGTGCAGCCGTACATGATAGCCACTACACCACCGAGTCGGTATTATTGTGTATATTACATACGAGTATACATATATTGTAAAACGTTTTCAATGGTAGAGCATTTTTATTTCTCATTTAACTTGGCTATAAACCATTAACAATTAACACCCACATAATTACTTAAAAGCCCATAATTCATTAATTAACTAACAAATTTATATATAACATATAGTAAAGTATAGAGTATACACAGTAATGTATAGAGTGTAGAGTATATAGTCATTCATACGCATTACAGCAATCAATTCGGTTGACGCAATCGTTTTTCCGAGAGAGCGAGCTGGCAACGCCGCGTCCAGGCTTAGGCTAGAGAAAGCCGTTTCTAATCTCGCGTCGCAGTCATTGACTCCGACGCGGTTTCGTTTTAAAATAACAACTGCAATCTGCATCGGGTAAGTAAAATATTTTGAATACGATTTTGCTGGTGTTTTTTTTAGTTTTATTTTATACTAGTGATGTACCCTTACTTCAGTCGGTTACGTTCATGGGTGGTTATGTATTGTTATATCTTTAAAATAGCTTATGTATTATTCTGATGGATAAGCTATATTACTGTATAGTTTCATCGAAATCCGTTCAGTAGTTTTTGCATGAAACTGTTATAAACATCCATCCGTCCATCTATCATCACAAACTTTCGCGCTTATAATACTAGTGATTCACCCTCGCTTCGCTTTAGGTTCGATCCTATACAATAACAAATCTATCCCACGGGAACCGTTCATTTTACCAGGATAAAAAGTAGCCTATATGCTATTTCAGACTATAGTCTATCCTTGTGCCAAATTTCATCTAGGTCCATTCAGTCGTTTTGGCGTGAAAGAATAACAAACATCCATTTATCCATCCTCACAAACTTTTACATTTTAATACTGGCGAAACAAAAACAAACCGATCCCGCGGGAACCGTACATTTTTCCAGGCAAAAAAGTAGCCTGTCCCAGACTATAATCTATCTCTGTGCCAAATTTCATCCAGATCCGTTCAGCCATTCTGGCGTGAAAGAGTAACAAACATCCATCCATTCATCCTAACAATCTCACATTTATAATATGTATTAGTATGGATTTGTAGGACTAGCAACGCCACCTCTTGACAAATTTTATTATTAACAATAGCCCATGAATTACTCTCAATCATAGTTTATCTGTATACTAAATTTCATCCAAATCCATTCAGCCGTTTCAGCGTGAAGGAGTAACAAACGTACACACACACATATATACAAAATACTGTAACTAGTGACACAGCGTTAATGTCTTTTTGCAATAGATTCATTTTATAACGTATGGGAACTACTTTTTCTATGTCACTCTCCGGGCTATTGACTATTTCTATGCAAAAAAATTAAAGACTGCGTGTATGAATGTGTAGGTGCACGCGCAAGAAGTAAAACTTCTGTAGGTTATCGGTACTCTTTATGAAATTCAATTTATGTTTTAAATAATTAGGATTCGTGAAACACTAAAAATAACGCATATTAGACATATTGCAATCATATATATGTAGAATATCGTTTAAGAAAATAATATAATATTATATATTATTTTTAGACAATAATAACGGTTACCATGGCAACAAACGTTCGCCTCGCCCGATTACACTTTTCGTAACGCATTCACCAGCTTACTCCCCAAGTGAAGCATGCGTAAAGAAGTTTTACTTCAAAATCACGTCCTTTTATTGCTCCGTTACTGCTTGAAAAAAAGACAGACTAAAAAATTTTCAAGAGATTCCGTATTAGTAAGGAAGTTCTACATACGGTTTTCAACTGCACATATTTGTCTTATTAACAGACTTCAAAAAGGAAAAGGATGAAGAAAACTTCTTAATTTGACTGTATGTTTTTTTTCACTGTTTCACAAATTTTATATTAACGCAATGAGCAAGCAATGAGAACCGAAAGATCATTATATATCTTCAGACCTGCTTGATTAATAGAAAATTTAATTATTTCTTTTTTATTCAAACGACTAACGTTTTACCGCTGCATGTGCGAGGTACGTCGATGAAACAAACTATATATGTTATTATATTGTATGTGCTATTCTTCTAAGATATAAACTATCACCATTTCGATATTTCACTCAAATTAGTTGACCCTTTACAGCACGAAGAACTCAAAAAACACAGGATATATTAATACGTTTGCCAGCTTATTGAAATCAAAATAAAATCTTCGCATGCACGACCACGTGGCCTTATTTCCTTTTTCAACTATTAAGAATTTTATATAATATTCATAAACATATAAGAATCATTTCATATTTTAATAAAAGGACAGAATTTACGCTTATAGTTTTACATTAAAATATTTTTTTAATGTTTATAAATATGAACATAGCATAAATATAATTAAGTATAACAATAATAAGTAACCATTTATTTCTATAAATAGAAAGGTAAAAAGGGCCAAAGTCCTTTTTAACGTCCCACTGCTATACATGGTCGTTCAATCCGAGAAGGATCAGGCCATAGTCCACCACGCTGGTCAAGTGCGGGTTGGCGGACTTCACATGTCTTTCGAAAACTTGCTAGGTCTCTCAGACATGCAGGTTTCCTCTCGATATTTTCCTTCACCGTAACCTATTTAATTATAGTAATATAATAATAATGCACCGTCATGTCAGGCTATGTAAATAAGGTATACCTATGCAAATTCACTGTAATTATTTACCTAAATAACACACTCATTACAACACGACAAAACCTTCGTATTTAAAGCAAGAATAATATTTAAAAAAAAGGTATAAAGATGTGAATTTTAAGAAGTTACACCTTTAGTTACCTATATGAGTATGTAAAATAAAATAAAATTTTAAGTAAATAAAATTTTTCTATTCCTCTAACGTGTTTCCGGCTCTGGAATATTCAAGAGTTTATTTCAAATACTTATGTATCATCATTGACAGATCAAAAAACGTAGTCTAATTTCTGTTCACGCTATATTATCCTCTATAATTTTTGTTTTATGTAGACAATGTCTTTAGTTGTACATTTATTATTTTTTTAATATATTTTATGTCTCCGACTGCATAATACTATTTTCCTTCGACAAGTTGTTCGCGTCTTTTTAGTTTGATTTTTACGCAGTCGGGTTGTTTTATTTTTATAAGTATTTTTTTTATTTAAAACTTTTTAATTTGGGTCAGTAAAAATTTTAGTTATATTTAACAATTTGTTAGCCTAAATTATTTTTAAACATAAATTGTACATATTTTTATAATCGCCTTTTAAATACCTTCATTTTGATATCCCACACGATACTTTTAGAGGAAAAAAATTTTTTCAAGACATAAATTGACGCCTGTAAACCGCCATTTTTTTAATTAATATCCATATAGCCTGCCAGCCTAGCTAGTTATATGACACTCGTGTTATCAAGATGTATCTAACGACTTATTAATCATCAAAATCGGTTAAGCCGTTTAGTAATTAGGAGGGAACATAGAGTCGAATATACATCTATACAAACATACAAACAAACAATCCTACATACAGGTCAAACACATAATCCTCCTTTAGGCTTCACCGCAGTCGGGTAAAAAATCACGTTCTAAAAATATAAAAAAAAAATATTCTCATCTGAAATTAATTAATTATACAAACTATTCAATATTTATCGTGTATTAGATAAATAAGCAACTGATATTTTCATGTATGAATCACTTTTAACATGATTACCGGTGAAGGAAAACATCGTCAGGAAATCTGCATGCCTGATAAAACCGAGCAAGTTTTCGAAAAACCTGTGAAGTCCGCCAACCCGCAGTTCGTCAGCTTGGTGGACTGTGTTGAACCCTCTCGTATTGAAGGAGAGCCCGTGTCTAGCAGTGAGACATTAAAAAAATGGCTGAATACAAATAAACAGCTTACACGTAATAGCTTTTAATGTATTTAATACATATTCAGTGATGTTACAGATATGCCAAGTACCCTAACAGAACAATACATTCTAACAGTAGTAAACGATCATAAACTTTAGGGCAAAGTGGTATATGACCAAGGCTATCCTCTGAACATTACTATGAATATCTATTAAATACATTAAAATTACGCGTAAGTTGTTTATTTAATAGACGATAAATATTGAGTAGTTTGTACATTCAAAACAATTTCAGATGAGAATATTTTCTTATTTCATACTTTTTAGAACGTTATTTTTCAGTAGGTAATCGAGTTTTAGTTTTTAAATTTATTTTTTTTATTCAACTAGCGACTCACCCTCGCTCCGCTCGAGTTCGTCCCTAATGACTATTTCAATAAGATTTTCCAAAAAATTTTAAATGTACAGATTTGACTCAGTTATAATTTTATTATGTATATAGATATAGTTATCCGGGTCAACATATAGGATACTTTTAACTGCGAGAAAATATGTCATCTCTGAGAAATGTCTACTATACATTAAAGCGTAACTAGAGACGAACCGGAGCGGAGCGAGTGTGTAGTGAGTAGTGTATAAATAATAACGTAACCTAAATAATAATCGATACTGTCTACAAAAATAAAACATTCACAGACGAATCAAAATTATAAGCCGATTCTGCTATAATGTTATTTAACATTTATTAGCACGCTATAATCATATTAGTTACACGTTCGCACCAAAAACTACATTAGTATATTATGCAAGCTGGATACAATACAATCAATCATAATTATCATTTATCGCGGATCGACGTCAGACAATACGTATAGTATATAAGTGTTGCCTACAGATAAACTTTGTTTTGTTATATAATTTCAAACGAAGATATAGGTACCTACCATCTAAAAAAATAGAAAATCAAGATCATTTCACATGTTATGTGTTTAAAATTAATAGAAAAATTCTTATAATAATTTTATATTGAAAATATAAAGTATCGGAGTCTTTGGAAGTACGCAATATACGTAGCGCACTTTTCATAACCGATTCTTCTGTAATTTTTAGGAACACAAGTTCATTTTTACTGTGAATTTTACACATACAATCTTTTATATTATAATAAGATATTAATTATAAAATAAGATAGGCTGAGTAAGGCGAAATAGATAAATATTTCCATGCAACCTTTTGCCTGCGGCTTCACTCGCACGGTACTCTACATTTATAAAGTGTTCTATATATCCTATATATTAAGCAAGTAAATAAGCTATTTCCATTCCAAATTTCACTCAAGTTCTTCGATTTCATTTTTGTAAAATTGTGGGTAGGCACTGTCTGTAACAATTATATAACACCCTTGAGATGTCTAAAACCATAGTCTCTCCCGTGACCATGAATGCTGTAAAGCATTCGAAACGTCGGGAACCTAAAATCAAAATAAGTCCGCAAAAAAAAACCGAAAACATAATTTTATTTAAAATGTCCACTCAAATCCGTCGAGCTGTTAAGTAACAAATTCACACAAACATAAATTGTGTTGTCCAAAGATAATAAATAAATTATTTCTTCTACACGTATATTATCTTAGAAAGTTATAAAGTCTGCTTATCGTTTTAAAACAGAATGGTAATAAAAGAAAGTTAGTGTGAAAACATTTAGATATATTCAGAAAACGCGTGTCGAAGTAACATTAGGCGTTACTCCGTGTAACAAACGTAATTAATTGAAATGTAATTGTTTCTAACTTCTATTGTAGATATGGACATGCGAACTTATAAAAATGGACCTTCTCTACTATGTTCTTCATACATAAAAGATATTACAGAAAGATAAGTAAACTTGCTGTTTAACTTGGCTTTTTGTTCCAAAATTTTGAATCAAGAAACATATTTGTAAAATAAAATAATAATTAACATATCAGGTACAATTTTTAAACAAATTAGTATTATTTTGAAATTTAAATTATTGTTATAACTTATTTATTTTCATAAATTATCTTATTACATCTATGTTACAGATAAATTAGATGTTGAATGATCAAGACATAAATTTACTAAAAGAAAAAGTAAATAAATAAATATATATTTATTTATTTATTTAGCTCTAGCGACTCACTCTTGCTCCGCTCGGGTTCGTCCCTAGTTTCGTTTTAACGTTTAATATAGATTTCAGAAAGATGAGATATTTTCCCGCAGTAAAAAGTATCCTATAAGTTGACCCGGATAGCCTTTAAGGTTTATCCAGTGTCCATCGAGTGTCTATCCAGTGGTTTTCTTGTGATGCTTCTTGTGATAAATCAAATCAAATATTCTTTATTGCACACCAAAAATGTACATGACATACATATATAATATATATATTAAAAAAGAAATAGCACAACAGGCGGCCTTGTCTCTTCCAAGCAACCGTTGGGCAGAGAGAAAGAAAAAGATCGGGAAGGAGTGCAATCAGAAGTTTTACAGAATATACATGTGTATATTCTGTAAAACTTCTGATGATGTCATACATACATATATACACATTAAAATATGATACTAAGAAGTCAAGATAATATTCTTTAGTAATTTTTTTTAAAAACGATAGCGAATCAGCATGTTTAACTTTATTTGGTAGAGAGTTCCATAGTCAGACAGATTAGACAGTATAAAAATGATTATAGAAGGAAGAAGAGTGTGGAGGTATTTTTAAAGTTAGGTTTTAGTTAGAACAAAGAGTAAATTTGTGGGAACCACTTAAAAATTGAAACCTATCTTTAAAATGTTGGAGTGTTCTAGGATTATGTTTTCTCAAATACAAAGAATTATTTATATAATAACATTACCTAAACAACCATTTTAGACATTTTTTCTGTCTATCAATCTGTCCGTTTACCCGCGGTAATGTTTGGAATGGCTTAACTAATCATAATAGGACTGACTGTCACTGAACGATAAACAACATACTCTATTGCCCTATTAACTGTACAGGGCTATATGGCATTACATTTATATATATATATATATATATATATATATATATATATATATATATATATATATATATATATATATATATAAACTGAAGTTTGAATACAGAAACACTAAAAAAAATTATCTTATGCCCGCTGCATAAAATGCCTGCGTGTAAACCCGGTCTTGTGACATACCGTAGTTTCTGTACGCAAACTTCAGTTGGCCCCAAAAGGTCTTTTGATCACATTAAAAAATAGGACCGTTTCGCAACAAAAAATATTTCGAGTTGATTAGAGTTGATTAAACGCTTTTCCGTACAAAATGTATGGGAAAAGATTTTGGCGATTTCTGTCATTTCTAGTACTCATACCTTAAATGGCCCCAAAGAGTCTTTTGATCCCTACATGAAATAGGATCGATTGACATAAAAAAATTTTTTTTGGTATTTTACCATTTTTCTCGCTGACTGTCCATTTTTTTCAAAATCTGTGAATGCAGTTCAGAATATCTCAAAAAGTTATGGATGGTCTCCTAGGAACGTTTTCCTGTAACTATAACAGTTAAGGTACCTGCCCTTACTGTCCCGTCTCAAAAATCCACCCTGTATAATGATTTAGTTAGTTAACAACCATTCTCGCTAATTGTCCTAGTTAAAAATACTTAAAAAGCTGTAAATAAAAATAAATATGTTATAAAAATAAAAATCCCGACTACATAAAAGCTAACTAAAAAGATGGAAACAAGTCCACGAAGGAATATAATATTATGCAGTCGGAGACATACCTACATACGAGTATGTACATCTCGCGGCAAGGATGAAACGCGTATGTCTTTTATCATATATTTCTTTATTCTCATTGTCATAGCACGTCATCTTTACTTTAAGCATCGGACTTAAATTCAATGAGCATACATGTACGGTCCCAGGTGGCGCTTATGACCGACGTATCACTGATAAGCTATCAGCTTATCATATCCGCTGCACGCAGCTGCCGACGCTCAGTCCGATGCGGCTCTTGTCATGGACAAATTTGCACTTTAAAAATTTAAAACTTTAGTTTATTTAAACTAATTAAAATGCTCGTTTAGTTTTTCTACAACACCTGCCTTAATAATCAATTACATTTTAATTTTTTAAATGTTATCTTAAAATAGATGCTAAAAAAACTATGACAAAATTTCATATACCTACGTTCAATAAAAAGTGAGAATGAGTATGTTGCCGCTAACTTTTATTGAATGTTATTTTATTTGTATCGGTTTTTCAATTTTTTCCATTTTCGACAACACGCTACGACAGACTGCAAATAAAAGACTTCCATTTTAAAAAAGCAAAAGGTATTAAAATCATTTCCTTTTTTTAAATCTAATCAATATTCCAGCTTTACCAGCCAGTATTAACTTTTTTCGGTTCCAAAAAGTTTGTCCCTCATTCTCACTTTTGAATTAACGCCCTACATAGATATATTTTATATAACTTATTATTTAATAGGTAACACAATTAACAATATTATCATTCAATTGGGCACGGAAGAACAAGACAAGAATCACATATGCAAATTATAATATCCACTTAACTTCTAATAAATGTGATGCCTTTTTTTCACTAATTTGCTCCGGCAGTTCTACTTGCTAATTTTCACTGTAATACAAAAATCATTTATCTGCCGTTCATATTACGTGCTTCAAACATTCCGGAGATTAGCGTGTATAAATAGCCTTATAGCATACGTGCTTAAGTCTTATAAATTTCAAGACGCTCATTATGGAAAAACTAGTTTTAAACAGACATAATAAGTTTATTTATTTATATAAATGTGTTCAGATAAAAAAACTTCATATCCGTACATTTCCCGCTAATATTATGAGTTTTCACTTTTCGCAACGATCAACATTATTTTTTACCCCTGAAGTAAAAAGGAGGGGTTATAAATTTTAATGTCTAAGTGTGTATGTATGTCTGTCTGACTATCTTTGGTATCATATTTCTTAAAGGGATGGACGGATTTCTATTCGACATTTTACATAGAGTTAGTTTAAGAAGAGGTAGAAGGATGATATTTGGATTTTGGATTTACATAGGCTACTTTTTAATTTGTTGCATAAAATTGATTACTTGCGTTATTTACTTGTGGATAGTTGTTGAAGGACGTGTCAGGTACAGTTAGGATGTGAAAGAAACGAGGGTAGATCGCTATTTTCTTATAATACCTAAATAGGTCCACTCTCTAGCCCGCAGACTGGTTTAAATATTAGTATGATTAATAAAAATAAAAGCATCGTTGAAAATAAACCGCCCAGACATTTTATTAATATATAAATAATTATCATCTTTTTCTGTATAAAATAAAAATATTCATTTCACATAGTAGGCTGGTCTAAGAGTACGCATCCGATAAGAGTACGCAGTGTCAATGGCCACGACGTTGTTTACAATCCGCGGCTAACTTCAGTATTATTTTAAAGTGTAAGCTAATGAGAAGTGCTATGCGAAAAAAAAGAAAAACCTATAAAAACACAGAAATTACGTAATTGTAAACATTTTTATCTGTTTTCTTAAATAATTTTAGCATTTTGAAAGTATATTGGCGATAAAACCACAAATATTTTGAAAAATTCGATCATGCGGCTTGATCGGCAAGAAATTCACCTACGAGTCACAGCAAGAGCGATTCCGATCAATCCTAATAAATGGTGTTGCGCTTTGCTCGATTAGAAAACCGCGAATGTGTGCAAAAGTAGGCACTTGAGTATGTTACAAGAGTACGCGCGTACTCTTACACACAAAGACATTAATCCAATATTATTGATTTTAGATAACCACACGTCCTACTACAATTTAGAGGCAGTTAATTTTTTCACACTTTGGCCTTAAAAATAGTACCAAAAGAGAAACCAAAGAGGATTGCGAAACTTACTACTAAGAAGACTAAAAAACTTTCCCAAGTCCTAAAGAAGACACCCAAAAAGAAAATGTCAAAATGCCCACAATGTGATGAAGTATGACGGGACCCACCAATTGAAGATTAGACAGGATGTTCCAAATGCCAGGAGTGGTCGCATGAAGCCTGTACGAGCTACAGGATACGAATTATGAGATAATTTTTCCTGCGTACTCTTATCAACGCACATGCGTACTCTTATCCTAAAGCTTTTATTGTTGATGTGATTATTAAGTAAAAAATAAAAGTAAAGCTGATTATCTAGAGATATTTAATTTAATTTTAGTACTGTTTGAACCTTAACTGCGTGCGTGCGTTATAGACCAGCCTACCCTATTCAAAATAAATGTAGATACAAGTTTATACATAATTTTTTAAGTTTATTAATATTTATATACTAAATATTAGTAGATACGTAGGTAACTATCGTATCTTCTATTTAACGTGGGTATACTAAAAATGATCCGTCGATTTTATAAGAGCGTGTAGAAATTGGAGCTCATATTCTATCTTTGGATCTGATTAATAGAAAAAAAACTGCTTATATCACATATGTAATTTTTTTATAACAGGTTCGTCAATAAAAAAAATGAAAGAGCGCGTGTATGAATGTGTATAGGTATGCGCAAGAAGTAAAACTTCTGTAGATTATCGGTACTCTTTAAGAAATTCAATTTATGTTTTAAATAGTTAGTATAGGTGAGATACTAAAAATAAAGCATATTAGGCATATTACAATCATATATTTATAGAATATCATTTAAGAAAAGAATATAATATTATATATATTATTTGTCAGACAATAACAACGGTTACCATGGCAACAAACGTACGTACATTTTTTCGTAACGCATTCACCAGCTTACCCCCCAAGTTAAGCGTGCGTAAAGATGTTTTATTTCAAACACCAATGAACTAAATGCTAATAAGGGACATAAAGTATCTCTAGTTAAAACATACAAACACACAAACACTAACACACACACACATAAATAAATGCATTCACATCTACTTAAAATGTAAAAAAATTCAACAAAGCGCAAACGTTGAAATGTGACACAGGTTTTAATTTAAAAAATCGTAAATAGAATTAACTTAATAATTATCCTGATTCTGAAATTAATTAGGAAATTAATATATAGTTTTTAGAATTTAGAAATAAAGTAGCGCTTTTGATTACAATCACTGATACGTTATCCGGTTATCACTTCCGCTGCACGCAGCTGCCGATTCACTTTAATATGCCGAATTCGTAATTTCAGATGATAAACAAGAGATAATTTACATTATCAAACAACTCAATTAAACATAAATAATAATAAAAATAAATAAAATACGACCGTTTGTGTGTGAATTTGACAGCTTGTGGAAGGGATTACTTCTACCTATAGGTAAAAGGTTTTTTTAGAAGCTACAATAAAATTGACAGTGAACGTTTTTGTTAATAAGGTTTTATTAAAGGATACAAAGTGAATCAGATAAGTATTGGTGAGTAACGGTTAAATAATAAAGAAAAAAAACAATAAATCTATACTGATTTTGTTTGTTTGAACGTGCCAATCTCAAAAACTACTAATCCAACTTGAAAAATTATTTTTGCATTAGTTAGTCCGTTTATTGAGAAATACTATAGGCTACATATCATGATGCTCCTACCCAAGGGAACGGAGCAGGAATCATAAATGTCAACAAATCTGGCAGACATCCATACATTATATATATTATATATAAAACTATATATATTATATATATACATAGGGACGAATCCAAGCGAAGCGAGGGTGAGTTGCTAATAAGAAACATATTTTTTAAAAATAATCATATTTAAAAAAACAACCTATATAGGTACATATTATATTCAATAGATACTTTCAATCCGGTAAGGAGAGGAATCGCCTTGCTTTGGACGTTGAACTACATTTAGGTACAGTTTTCAAAATTCATTATATTAATAGCGACAACTCCACATTTCACATACTACACTGTATGCATCCTTTAATATTTTTTTAATATAATACTTGTTCTAGGGAAATTAATCGTCGTTCCTTTACAGATAGCCTGTATCATTAATTAACGCCCGTGGATGTACTTATACCCAATATATAAAGATGCAATAAAATTTAATTTAGTTTCAAAGCTACAAATTAGTTCTTGTAAAATATGTGTATGCATTTTCTATAATAAATAGCTTTTCAGGGGGAACTCTGGACAATTCGAATCGCCCCGCTGTAGGGCGGTTTATTTCCACGAGTAGAATGATATATGAATGAATGATGATAGTATTGTAAAATACTCTACAAAAAATACAAAATACTATGTACAAATGCCTACATCCGTACATATGTAAATGAAAACACTATACTCCATTCCTGCTCTATGAATTAATGTTACTTAGTTTCATTTATAAGAAAAAAAAAGGAAAATGATGATTAAAAATTATTAACTATGATGTTTTATTACAAGGAAAAAATGAGCACCCTTCAATTACCTATTTGAAATATATTGTTCTCTCTACGTAAGAATTGAATTGAACTGAATTTAATTCAATTCTCTCACTGAACGAAGGACTCTCCTAGGAATTTTCAATTGTTATCACTATTTTTATTTTCTTGTTCTCTTTCGTTAATCTATACAGATAAATAAAATTGGAGTGTCTGTTTGTAATATTAAAATAACCGATTTTTACTATATGGATGCATACACGGTACATATACCAAAACAACATTTTTTTAAATTTTTGTCTGTCTGTCTGTATGTTTTTTCCGACTTATCTTTGAAATGGCTGGACCGATTTTGACGGGACTTTCACTGGAAGATAGCTGATGTAATAAGGAGTAACTTAAGCTACTTTTATTTTAGAAAAAAAATAGGGTCCCACGAAAAAAAATTAAAACCAATGAAAAATTGAAAAATAACCGATCCAAATAGAGAAGTTGTATACATACATTATTTTTTTTCTATTTAAACTATAAACTACATATAATATACCTACCTAGAGACGAACCCGAGCAAAGCGAGAGTGAGTCGCTAGTATCTATATATAATATACCGACTGTATTTACCAACTTAACCGAAATTGTGCCCTTTTAGGCTTATTTGTTTATTTCCATCTCATTAAATGTGTATGCTTCATACATCAACAAACCAATAATCCTTAAAGATTTCCGTTTTTCTATCAAATGTACGGAACATTTAACTCTAATATCTATACGTACTATCTATATTTAACATACAATCTTGACTAAAATCAATAAATCTCTTCAACACAGCCGCGAAACAGATGCTGTAATTAATATATAACCATCCATTAGTGACAGCTCTTAGTCGACGGCCGGAAATTAATCATTAACCCCAGTAAATGCTTGTAAAAATAGATCTCCTTTTAGCAGTTAGATTTCTCTTACCTTAATTGATAAGATATGATCACACTGGTTTTATAAATTTAAATGTTTGTATGTGTACCTACGTTTGTTCTTCTTCACGCTGAGACGACTGAACGGATGTGGATGAAATTTTAAATGATTTACATCTCTTCTTCTTCTTTTGGCGTTTTCCCATCTTTATTTGGGGTCGGCTCTCCTATACATCCTTCTCTACAGCTCTTTCCTGGGTCGTCCTTGTGTCAACCTTGTTGTTTTCCATGTCTTCATTTTAAATGATTTACATAAAAAATGAAAAGATTTTATGAAAATAAACGTTGAATAATAAAATAAAACGTTTGAAACGTTTTATTAACGGCTTTACACAAGGTAGTTTAGAACAAACAAACAAAAACAAATCTAAAGAAACGTAGTTAAAGTAACTTATTTTACTTTTAATACAACTTGTAGGTGTGTTTTAATATTATTTTTTTTATAAATTATATAATTATATAAAAATACATTTTTTTTTTTATAAATTTCTGATGTTTGTGTCAAAAATGCGAACTACACTTTACACTGAATTTCATCGAAATGAACAGTTTATATAGGATATTTTATATTGGTATACAAAAACTCAAAATACCACCATTAGCGTCTCAAAATTGTCCTCAAAACACACTATACATAAGTATAATAACACTACAAATAAACAATCAAATGCTATAGGTAGTTATTGTAAATGATACCTAACTAATAAAATATTTACATTTTTTATTATAAAACATATTTCATAATACATTTATTGTTAGATACATAAGCACAATAGTTTTTTTTATTATTTATTATTGTAATGTCATATATATAATTAGGGTTGTCCGTCTGTAAGTCAGTCAAGTACACATATTTAAAATTGTAATATCTATGAGAACATAAAACATTTATCACGTTCGTTTATTTAAATTGCTATTTACTTACGTAGCGCTGATAAGCGTCGAGACCTTGGCCACAAGGCTACGCTTGTTTTTATATGAAAGGTTACTCGAAAGCCACCGTATTATAATGTTTTATAATATTAATAATTTATAATATACCTTAATTACTATTAATGCTTTAGTTTAATTGTGAAATATAGTTTCAAGATAGTTTAACCTTTTAGTTAATTAAAAATTATAACTCATTTTGTTACAAACTAGAAGGAGACTACAGAGGACTTTTCAAGACAGTTATAATACATAAAGAAGGTCAGTACAAAAGTCTGGTGACCCCCTAATGGGGTGTAAGAGGTGAGAGCATAATAGGAATGTAGAGATAGAAGCTCTGTTCTCTATGTAAATCCCCGTAAAGAATATCCCGACACTATGTATGTAATATGTACCAGAAGCATATAATTAAATCTGGCTAAACTTTGTACCTAATTGTTAATACGTATTTATAAATTATAGTTAATGCTATATATAATAAAATAATTTGTCGAATATGGTTTTCGACCTGACCTCGTTCACGCTGTTACTAGTTCTTTACTTTTTTATACGCGCTTAAATTTAAATTAATAGTTACAATATTTTACTATCCTTTTTCCACAAAGGCTTTTTGCTAATCCGTTTAAAAATAAGCTCAATCACGTCTAAGTCTACTATATTGCCAGTAAAAAAATCACTAAATTCTGTTAGTAGTTTTGACATACAAAATCGAACATACAAGATTTTTAATTATTGTTTAGACATAGTTTTAGCAAACTAGGTATAATGAAATCGCAACTTTCAACAATTTTAGATAAGGATTATAAATACAAAATATATTAACTACACAACCTCTCACACTCACACCCGTAAGCAGTCAAGTACCTAATGGTTGCGTGATATGCTGCTATTTACCAGCACATTACTGAGAACTTAGTCAAAACGCAGTGCAATCTAAAATCTAAATATACATCTACCCATACCTATAGATATGTATATAATAAACGAGTCGTCGATGTCGAGGACGAATTTGTACATAAACAATAATTGGAGCCGTAGGCAGACATTAGTATTTTTACATATTTTACAACTAGCGACTCACCCTCGTCCCTAGATACTTTTTAACGTTTAGTACCTTATGACGGTCAGTATGGAATGCATAGACTATATAGTCTATCTATGTATAAATAGTTTATCTATGTAGGTATGATGAGTTTTATATCCCTTACTTGAGAAATGATTGATTTCCCATACAAAGTTCCACCCCCCTTTTCACTCCCTTAAGGGATGATTTTCGGGATAAAAACTATCCTATGTCCTTCCCAGGGTCTCAAACTACTATCATACCAAATTTTGTCTAAATCGGTTCAGCGGATTAGGCGTGAAAAGGTGAGAGACAGACAGACAGAGTTACTTTCGCATTTATATATTAGTATGGAGTATGGATGACTAATAAAAAATAATCAAGTCCCTACATTTTAGCTGACATACCTACATCGATCTATATCGAAAAAATAAAATACATACTTACTTATGTATTTTTATCACCTGACATAATGCTCAGATTATATATTTACACCATTTCCATACAATTCCTGTTAATAGTATTCCTTTTTTGACGTAAGCATAGAGAACATAATGCATTTTCTACTTTGTCTATGCCAATATCGAGATAAAAACGTTAGATGGGGATTTCTGTCAGTAATTGGCTTTAAATCCTTATTTGTCAGCGTTATATTTCATGAAAGAAGGATATGGTTAAGGAATGACGTAATTCTTCAAAACAATCTGCAGGCTTTAACATGGATATCATTATTAAGAATATCAGTAGGTATTCTATAAAAAGTACTGAATTGTGGACACTATAAGTATGGAAGCCTGTAGGTACATTTAACAAGCAGTACCTATAAAATCTATAAAGTATATAGACTTTTACTTTTTCCTAACAAATTACAAGTTCAATTCCCGTTGAAGCAATATAATTATGTTAACCATTGTGATTTTCGATCTAGGACTACCTCGTGCGTAACTAATTAATTATTGTTGTTATGGAAAAATGGATAATGAAAATAGTCTATTATTCTATATTTTTACTTTACAAAATAAAATATAACGCTTAGGAAATTTATACAAATGGCTTGGGGTTTACATATAGTTAAGATAAGTATTGTTCTTGCGCAGTCGACAGTGTGACATTATGACAACAAGGCGACGTAATGATATATCACCCTCTGTTTTCCGTCTGTCGACAATGTGTGGTGACGGTTCTCAACCTGGCACTTTGGCTGACACTGACATATTTGGTACGACATAAGAATCAAAACCACAAGGTTAAATGTGCTTAGGTTATAAATTAGTAACTTTATAGGCTAAATACTTTTGTATTTATTAAAAAAATAAAGTCTGTCTTTGAATATGCAATCACATCAAAGACAAGGTTCAATTTGAAAAAAAATTATTTCTTCGAGTTGTCTTTAAAATAGCAAATTTTCAATGAACTGTATTGGAATGGGTAATTTAGGCTATAAAATAAAAAGAAAAATACTGAATACATATATACTTGTTGTGAATTTTCTTATTATGTATAGGTATGGAATGTGACCATAATTATTATTATTTACTAAGTAAAGCTTAAACTATTTAGATTTAGAACTAAGAAAGACAATTTAAGGGTGAGAAAAGAAAGGTCATATAATAGAAACATCATTTTTTCCTGTAAATATTTTTGTACTGTAGGGAAATACTCTACAATTTGACGTGACTTGAAGTAATTAACTTATTTGGTCATGGATAAGGATTAACGTGGAATAAGATAAAAATTGTCAAGCTACGAGTATTACTGATTTATGTATAGCACATTATAACTGCAGGACCTAGCAGTATAAAATTTACGCGCAATATTCCTCTAATGGCAATGTTTTTTGATATTTAAATGGATTAAAAAGGAGAAACCCTTGTAAGAGCAAAAAAACTATCATAGGTAATAACTAATCTATCACATGTACATATGTTTACGTGTCTATCCGAACTTGCATTGTTTTTGGCGACTTTAAAATATTAGGAATTTCTAAATTTAAGAATATGCATGATGAACTCACAAGTCAAAAGCAGTAGCGAATCAAATATGGATCTATCTACCCTAAAAAAGATAGGTGGATTTTTTCCAAAAGAGTAGGTAAAGATTTACAGCATACGATATATCCATCTAATAAAAATCGATTTTGATGATTCCTTTAATCATGAATACGCTATATCCCATATAAAGGGTTCCGTACCATTATCTATAAAAACGGCAAAAAATCATGTCGGTTGTATGGGAGCACTCCTTAACTATTGGTTTTATTTAAATTTAATTATTTATTTTTAAATTGAATAAATAACTAAATATTCTGTGAATATTTCAAGCGTCCACCTGTTGCCGTAATCAATATCGAGCAAAAACGAGCAAAAAAATTAAAAAAAAAATATATTTTACGTTTATTGTATAAATATGTGCCCCCATAAATATTTATTTTATTCTGTGTTTTAGTATTTTAACTGTCTAACTATCACGGTTCATGAGATATAGCCTGGCGACAGACGGACAGACAGATAGACGTCTGTCTTTCAGCGTTGTCTTAGTAACTTAGTAAGTTGGACAGCGGAGTCTTAGTAATAGGGTCCCGTTTTACCCTTTGGTTACGGAACCTTAATAAAAATCCACTCATATTAACTTTAAGGTGACTTTGACGTCGATAAGTTTTCAATTACTATATAATTACTGTACCATAGTGCATTCCATAATGCTTTTATATTGCGTGAAACAATAAATTAAACGTCATTCAACAGAATTAACACTTCAAAATAGAAAATTAGAACGTTTTTGAGTTATTGACTTTACGCACTCATTGTACCAGTAGCCGTCTATTGTTTAGCTTTTGTCTAACAACGCTTATAACGTTAGATACTTCACTATTGTTTTTTTTTTTCATTCTATTGCCTATTATTTATGGCTTTCTATAAACCCTTACCGCAAATGCGTTTTGACTTCTTTTGAATGCTTTTTTTTTTTCTTAAAGAAATTCAATTAAATCGCGCAATAAAGTGTTGCAAGTATTACTTTTTGTGAAGTACCTACGACATTTTAGATATCTAAGATAATTTTAGAATACGTACGACATCTTCACTAGAATATACTATAAGAAATGAGTGTCTGTCGGTAAATATAGATATATGCTTTCTTTCATTAAACTTTTGCGGTAAAAATGTAATAACAAGAGCCTTTTGTTGTAGGACAATCATTAGAGCCACTAATACCTTTCTTTTCTTGAGTATACAATGAAGTAGAATACAGTAATTTGAACTTAATTATATCCAGTAATTGAATATTTTGTTGGAACTATGCAATTTTGAAAACAAAATAAAGTGTGATGGGAGGAATTTGTATCATTTTCAAACACCGCCCACTTACAAGAATATCGTAAGATTCCCCAAGTTTCTCGAAAGGCCCAAGATATCTGTAGTAATATTCTAAAGCTGAAGAGTTTGTTTGTTTGTTTGTTTGGTTGAACGCGCTGATCTCAGGAACTACTAATCTGATTTGAAAAATTCTTTTTGCATTAGATAGCCCGTTAACTGAGGAAAGTTATAGGGTATATATCATCCCTGAAAAATGTACGATTCCCGTGGGATGGATTTTTTTTTGTCTAGGGACGAACCCGAAGCGAAACGAGGGTGAGTCGCTATTGTACCTATATAATATTTAAGACTATGATATTATCATAGTCTTAAATTTTTTTTTGTAGAAATCTAATGTTTATCCATATAAAAACCTTCGCATTAACATTCTGAAATCGATAATTAATTAATAAAATTAATGACGACATAGATATTTATGACAAAGATAACCTTATCTTTTATTTATTATAACAATAACACAAGACTGCGCCAATAAAGATACAGACTAAATAATATAGATAACTAGTGTCTATTAGTGGTTTTGCTTGTATTTATTATTGATTTTTTCACAACAAGCGATTAGTCCTCGCTTCGCTTTACATCAGGTAGGGTAGGGCGGGGCTAGTTGAACATAGGGGCAAGTTGGGCAATCGAAATATCTCGCAAACTATTCACCGTGCGCATAGGCATCTTATGGCGGAAAGAAGGAGTCACGGGAGGAGTAATCACCACGCGATCGCTAGTGGCGGCTGGACGAACGAGTGAAGCACCCGTGCGTTTTGTTTATTTTGTGACCAAGAAGTAAAAACGTCGTTTATCGCAAGTTTTCGTCTGTATTAGTCAATTGTTATCTGTTTTCAATCAGGTAAGTGTTAATCTTCCATAGAATTATTGTACTTTTGATATGTAAAGAGGTTCTGGGTATAATTCTTACGATTTTTTTATAACCTCACTTTTATTTTAAAATTCCGGATTGGGGTTAGTTGAGCTATAGTTGCTCAACTTACCCCACGACTCAAACAACTAAAGTAATGAATGTTTTATTTTATGTCAGGATGCGAACTTACAAGAGGAAGACTACAAGATATTCTTACACTACTGAAGATTTAAAAAATGCTGCAAAGGCTGTCAACGATGAAGGAAAAAGTGTTAATGCCGCCGCTAAAGAATCTGGTATCAAACGGATGACTTTAACAAGATTTTTGAAGAAATTAAAAAGAATGCTTTAGAAGAACGGCAAAATAAAACCACAAAAAAAGTTAAAAGAAGAACATGGATAAGGAAAGGAAGAAGGGTGTCTGTAAAAAAATACTCCAGTCAAGTGAGGAAAGTGATGATGATGATTGTTCCTGTCTGATTTGTTGCGAAGGCTATGCTGAAAGTTTACCAGGATATAATTGGATCCAGTGTCAAGCTTGCAATGAATGGGCACATACAAAATATGTTCCAGGTGCTGGTCTTACTTTCGTTTGTGTCAATTGCAACAGTGACAACGGCGATTAAGTTGCTAAGATCTTATTAATATATATTTTTAAGATATTTTAATCTGATTTTAAACAGAAAGACTGAATCTAATCCTGAAGTTAGTCTTAAGATACGTTGATGTTTTGTTTATTCGATTTTCAGTTAATTATCCTAAGAAAATTACTTTAAGTTTTGTTGTTCTGTCACTAAGAATATATAAACTTACTTTCCTTTTTGTAAATTGCAACAGTGACAATGACCATTAAGTTCCAAAGATCTAATTATATTTTTTTTAAGATATAAGCTATATGGGTAATAATATAAACATTTAAGTCTGATTTTAAACAGAAAGACTGAATCTAATGCTGAAGTTAATCTTAAGATACGTTAATGTTTTGTTGATTCTAGTTTTGATTAATTGTTCAAAGAAAATTACTTTAAGTTTTGTTGTTCTGTCAAGAAAAGACTATAAATAAAGAGCTGATTGTCAAACACATATTTTACTTCATCTCTAGTCAACATTGAACCCATGGTTTGGTTAGACATTCTTAGTGCTCAACTTGCCCCGTACCCTTGCTCAACTTACCTCACCTATGGGGTACATTGAGCATACTTGACTTTCTGCATTTAAACAGTTGTAGCTCTTAAATTCGACTTGTTACAAAAAAGTAACTATGGACACTTTTGCTAAGGGATAAATTGCTAATCCATCAAGCCGCATAACAACTCATTAAGACTTATTATTGAGAAGCTATATCCACTCAAGTGAAAAGTTGCTCAACTAGCCCCGCCCTACCCTACACTTCACTCCGCGCATCTTGTAGTATTATTTTTTCTATTTCTTTACCATGTCATCAAAACTATTTCATGCACGAAGGTTAAAAGTTACCTATTTCATTGCTCACTGCTCAGTATGTCTGTCTGTCTATCTGTTTGTTCCGGTTAATCTCCGAAAAGGCTGGACCAATTTTAATGGGACTCACTGGCAGATAGCTGATATTATAAGGAGTAACTTAGGCTACTTTTATTTTAGAAAAAGAATTAGAGTTTCGCTCAAATAAATTAAAACGTACCTAGGGACGCACCCGAGCGAAGCGAGGGTAAGTCGCTAGTCTCATAATATTACTCTCTCCTATAGATCCATGTTAAAACCCTTCAATTACTACCTTGAAATACTGATTATGTTCTAACTGATTAGTGTAGTCGAAGAGTTCTCTTTTTATTCTTTATCCTGGAGATTTTTGGGTACAAGTACTATTAGCCATAATTTTTTTAGGTTCAATCTTTAGTAGGTACCTGTTGCGCAAAAAAATATGGAACTCAATAATTTTATTCATATGTAGGTATAGATTAACTGTAATAGATCAATAAAAATCATTTACACTTCAAATACACACATAAAAAAGGCTGCGTTTTACGTACTTACAATTCATTCTCATTATGCAAGCACAGCAGTGGCAGCCCATTAGTATATAATGAGATTGTTTGGAAAACCAATTGAAACTGGCTTAAACCTGCGAGAAACCACACCTCTAAGATTTTCGTGTGATTTGAAAGGGTATATCAATAAAAATTGCTAAGGAAAATGTACTTATGAGAGTAAATGTACTTACAATAACTATCTATCATATTGTGTGTAGTAAATTATTACCTACATTGTATTTTTAAAAAGGTTTAGGGGTAATCCATTCGAAAACGACTGAAAAAAATACAATTGCTTCCTTTTATTATACAATACTGGGTTACCAATTTACTTTTTTTTATTAACATTTAGATGTGAATTTAAATAGGTTGAGTGGTTGAGAATGGGTCACAACGGAAGTTAGTAATATGAGTAGTCATTAGTAAATGACATAAATAATAAATATGCATTCAGAGCCACGTAGAGAAGCTTGAAAATAGCTTTTTATACAGCCGTATCATTACAGTACCTATATTTCTGTAAATAATAGTACTTTGTCACTATTTAACACTTAATAATAAAGCTTAAGGAAGTAAAGTTTTAACTTTCAATAGGGAAGTCATGATTGTCAAGTTTTAATGAAAGATACGTTGACCTCCAAAAAATGCCTAGTCATAGATCTTTCCGTACAGTAGCTAAGACACCCAGAAGCGTTCTGACCTCTAAGAGAAGCGCTTTGTCATTGGTTGCAACTGCATATATAGTTATAAATTATATATTTTTAACATATTACAATACCTATGTATTATATACAATGGAAGCTTAAAATTATTTTCACACTTTAAAAGCTGTAATATTTTATAATCTAAAAGCTATAAATAATTTTGTAATAAGAAACATATGAAGATTAATCATTTATTTAATTTAGTGTTTATATAATTTGTTAGCAGCAAAACATTTATTTCAATTTTTTATCGTACACCATTGAATATTGAGATATACCTACATAGCCATGTAAATTTGTGCCTTGCACTATGTATACGGACGGAAATGACACGTCCATGTGTATTGGAATAAAAAAGACACTAAAGACAGGGTAAGTAAAAAAATAACTACCTTTTCTTAAAGTAATAAGTTAGATTATATTATTTAATTCGAAATTCGTAATAAAGTTTTTTTTTATCATAATTTTTTTTTATTCGATACTTTTATTATAGACCTACCGTATAACAAAAAAAGTGCATATTTTTTGCATTATGTCACTTATTCTCCGATTTACATTGACCACATTTGACGGCGTTTCGAAATTAAATATGCTCCGTCATCCGACTGCATATTGAGTCGATGGTATGCGGGTGGTCGCTACTGGTACTGTCCTAAACTTCCACGTCATTCTACGTTAGTTGATTACCCTTTATGTACCACCGTAATCATTTTAATTTCTGTTATTAAATATATGAATTATACTTTGTAACACTTCGGTCTTTTACTTTAAGTTTTTATCTCCCAACATGATGTTATATTATAAAATCTATTTAATACACTTTGAATTTTTTAAGGAAGAAAGCGAAAATAATTATTTCTTTACCAACAGACAGACAAACGATATATAAATTATAATTAATCGTTAATAAGGCTTAAAGAAAAGTAAAAGTAGTTGTTCAGTCAATAAGTGAATCAATCTACATAAAATAATGGATCATTCGATAAAGGGGCATTTTCTAAGCCTAAAGCCAAGTTTGAGGGTTCGCTCCAAAGGCGCTGGCGCCACTATCGGAATATCGCGTTTTATTCAATATCTCCAGAACGGCTCACCCTGCGTAAAAAACTATAGAAATCTTTTCTGTTTTAAATTAAATTTCCTATCTATTTTATTATTATTTTTTTCTAAAATTAATATTTCTTAGAAAATGCCCCTTTATCAAATGGCATTATAGCGAAAATGCTTTATTTTATATAAATATCGCTATTTTTTTCTATATTGATTATTCTAAGTATTCATAATATGTAAATCATTTCCATATTTTGAAGCCATTAACAAGAAAATTAAATTGAATTGATTCCCATACAATTTTTATTTTTCTATAAGTAATATCGATTGTAGATTATCATCTTGTCCAAGTTTTATACTTAACTGGCTTAACTGATCCTGAGCAGATTGCTAATCTATTCATGGATCACTTTTCTATAAAGTCACCACTTGGCAAGTCGAATCATATGCAGGATGCTGGGACCGGAGTGAACAGGTTGACAAAAATAACAACTAAAAATATTGCTGAAACTATAATGTCAATGACCAGAGGTAAGTCACCTGGTCACGATGGTCTTAGCATTGAACATTTACAGTCCGCTGGCCCTCATTTACCCCGTGTATTGTGTATGCTATTTAACTTATGCCTAAATCATAGTTATATGCCGGATGATATGATACGTACGGTAGTGGTTCCTATAGTCAAAAATAAAACGGGCGACAACGCTGATAAGAATAACTATAGGCCCATTTCGTTGGCAACTGTCATTTCGAAAGTATTTGACAGCATTCTTAATACACAGCTTAATGTGTACGTCCAACAACACGACAATCAGTTTGGTTTTAAACCGGGTCTATCAACAGAAACCGCAGTGCTGTGTCTTAAGAGTGCTGTCACCTACTATGTAAAGAGAGAAACACCAGTCGTTGCGTGTTTCCTTGATCTCTCTAAGGCTTTCGACCTGGTCTCATACAATATTTTATGGAAGAAACTTCAGAATAACGGTTTACCTATAGAGCTCATCAACATTCTTAAGTATTGGTATGGGAACCAGGTCAACAATGTACGATGGGAGGGAGCGTTGTCTCGGCCGTATGGCCTGGAGTGTGGCGTGAGACAAGGGGGTTTGACTTCGCCAACCCTTTTTAACATTTATGTGAATGATTTGATAGCTGAGCTCAGCAGTACCAGAGTTGGCTGTTACATAGATGGTGTATGTGTAAATAACATTAGCTACGCTGACGATATGGTGCTGCTGAGTGCGTCCGTCTGTGGCATAAGAAGATTATTGTCTGTATGTGAGTCATATGCAAAGTCACACGGCTTAATTTATAATGTAAAAAAGAGCCAAATAATGGTGTTTAATGTCCGAGGCAAGTGTACTAAAGAATTACCACCGGTATTACTAAATAATTGTATTCTGGATAGGGTGGATAATTTTAAGTATCTCGGACACTATCTGACTTCTGATCTAAAAGACGATACTGATATTGAACGGGAGCGGAGAGCATTGTCGGTGAGAGCGAATATGCTTGCTCGTAGGTTTGCACGTAGTTCACCCAACGTTAAAATAACATTATTTAGAGCATATTGTACATCTTTTTACACGTGCAGCCTATGGGCAGGATATACTCAAAAATCTTATAGTGCTCTCCGCGTTCAATACAATAACGCGTTCAGGGTGCTGTTGGGGCTGCCTCGATGCTGCACCGCCTCGGGGATGTTCGCTGAAGCGCGTGTTGATTGTTTTTACGCCCTCATGAGAAAAAGGTGTGGGTCTCTGGTGCGTAGGGTACGGGGTAGTGCCAACAGAATTCTGAGCATGATATCGAATACACTGGATTACATATACATGAATCGTTGCTGTGCTGTTGCTAACGGAATGGTGCAGCGGTGATTCATGCGTATTGTAACATTTATTAAATTACAACTAACCTAGCCTTTAAGAAATATTGTTTTACTAACCATAATGAGTCACTGGTTACTTGAATAAAAATTATTATTATTATTATTATTATTATTATATAAATAATTGTGACCCGCCTGCGCTTTATAAAACCTAATCTCGTCTATATCCTGCGCATACTTCAGTAATTTATTGCTATACCCACAGATACTATTACTATGACCCCCAAGATTTGTATATCATGCAGGCTCAACTTAACGTACCGGACTGAAAAGTACCATAGATACCCCTTATAAGTAGGGTTATAAGGGGTCTCTATGTAGAATATCGCGTCAATTCGCTTTTTATTAACAATTTGACATGAGATAATAATATGTACGGATAACGTAAATAAGTTTAATAACAACAAAGGAAAACTTCTACTCGAGGCTCCGTCCGTGTAATTAATTATCTAATATTATATTAATCTATGAATAATAGCTACGCTCGAGCGCTCTTAAGGATTGTAGCGTGCTGTTAGCCTATAACCTTCCTTGATAAATAAGCTAAGAAATGAAAAAAAATAATTTTTCAAATCGGCCTGGTTGTTCCAGAGATCGCGTACAAACATAACAACAATAAACAATCTCTTCAGCTATATATGTAGTTATATTACGTACAGATATTTATAACATAATATATACTTTACCAGCTATACATATATCAATGTATAATAAATTGCATTTGCCAAATCAGGTTATTGCGGTTGGATCATGACCGCATTCAATTGAAGTGGAAAATCGTTAATTAGAACAAAACAATTTCAACGACGGATGAGATACATATCGCAATAAAGCCTTAAATGGTCAAAAAAATCTGTCAATCGATAAGTTTGTCCTTAAATTCTTTCTAAGAAGTTACCAAGACCATACATGAGAGGAAAATAAGTTTTTGTCGCAACAATAAAATGAGAATTGAATGGTAATGGCGAATCAACGCAAAACCTGCGCTTTTATGAATATTTACGGCGCGTCCTCTATAAAGTTTTATAAAAAAGTGCAAACTACATTCAAAGCTACCATAAAACGTTACTATATAATTGACACTAACGAGGTTAGATCGTAAAAGGATTTTTAAATTTATATATTGCTTGTAAACCTTTTTTTCTTCAAAATCGTGCAATGTTTTTGTAATTTGAGATCTCTGAGTATTTACGAACTCATGTATTTTAATAAATACTTAGTAAGTCACACCAACCACTTAAAAACTTTTTAACGTGCTGGTTCGATCTACCTAAACAAACTTTGTTTTTACGAGTTTTATTATATGAGGCGTAACATTTACGCGCGACATCGTTCAGGTATTTTCACCAATTAATGAAGAAAAAGTATGAAACAAAACTACATGACACTAAAAAGGTTTTGGTTAAATATTTAACTCTACCTTGCAACAAACTTCGAAGGTTAATGAGTTATACATTAAACTTCTTCCAGATGTTTGTAACCGTTAAGGAATAATCTGTTCTAAATTTCACACGACCATATTATTACCTATATCCAGTACCTACTTTGATATAAAGAAATTTTCGTAAGATTTAAGAACTGTTAAGTTGAAAAGAATAATACTTACCTTATAGAATCAGTGTTCATAATACGTAATAATTAATTACCTATCAAAAAAAATAATGTAAAAAATCGATCTCTCTAGGATTTTGTAAAATGTTAAAACTTAAAAATTGTAGGATATCTTTTGATAACTAATTGATTCATCATTGAGTCGATTATGGTGAAATAAGCACTACCGTTTTTTTTTCACTTTTTGTGAGATCATCGTCTATGTCGGGAGGATTCTAAAATTTTTAATTTAAATTTATTACGTCCTTTTATTCATTATTCACGGCTCTCAATTATTCTGCTCATGTAAAAATATTTAATGTACGAGCATACGGAAAATTTGTGATTTGTCTGTCTGCGATTTATTATAGACTTAAAAATGATAATAATTATACAAAGGTCAACTTCGAAAAACATATTGATGTCATTCATCAAATGCATTAGCAACAATGTTTGTTTATTTCAAAAATATACAGACAAATTGAATTTTTATTCGAACAAATAAAAATGTTATTCTTCGCTGTACTCATGTTGTCTGAACTCGAGTCAATAATTTAAGAATTATAAATAAACTCTGGACGTGATTATAAACCAATGATATGTATTCAGCCCTTTTTAACGTCCCACTGCTGAGCACGGGCCTCCCTCCCTCAGTACGAGGGGGATCAGACCATAGTCCACCACGCTGGCCAAGTGCGGGTTGGCGGACTTCACATATCTTTTGAAAACTTGCTAGGTTTTCTCAGACATGCAGATTTCCTGACGATGTTTTTTCACCGTTAAGACAAGTAGCAGTCATATTGGAAATGATTCGCACATGAAACCATCAGAGGTGCGAGACCCGGGATTAGAACCCGCTTCACTCGGTTTCCAAAGCGAGAGCGTTACCACTGGGCTACCATTGCCTACCAATGATATAAGACAACGTAATTGACAAAACAAATAGGCATACTACCTTAAGTCTTGTTCCTAAAAGATGACGAAGACGTTAAAAAGTTAACAAGCAAAAAGTGATTGGCGAAACTTTGTTAACCAACTTGAATTTTAGAAGCAACGTAACAAAAATTAATCAAGTTTTTACCAAAGAGATTAGAATTGAAGAAGTTTTTATTAAAAGAAGAATACATACATACTATATTATATACATAAAAAGTCAGTGTTTTTTTACCATGTCGCAGGGACGTATCCAACCAAGCATTGGTAAGTCAGTTAAATATAATATCAAAGAATGCAAAATGTTTCAAATACAAACACTGCAGAAGTTTTTAATATTAGATTTTAACTAGTACTTATAAATCACAGATAGGTACATCTGAGCTTTTGTAAGATATTTCATTCTCACATTGATTTCTTATACAAAGAGAGACGACGGCTGATAGAAAACTTTTTCTTGTTTTTCTAATAATGCCAGTATCTTTATGTATAAATATCATATCCATAAAAATATCTATTGCATTAGTAGAGATTATAATACTGAAAATGGCGTCTATATTTCCTAGCTTAACTAAATAAGAATATTGATGTAATAATTTTTTTTTTATTACATTACTAGAATGCATTTCAATTTTAACGGAAGTTAGTAACATAATACACGATACAGTTTTAAAAGTAGCATGGTAGCCTTAAAATCTATTGCGCCGAAAGTTGTGGGGTCATTGCTCTGGAGTCTAGATGAATGTTTGTATTATCGTTCGTAGTTATTGAATATATCTATATCTATACCTACGCATAATAAAATTCTGAGTCGAACCTGTACATTAAATATTTTTGGATTGAAATATTATCGAAATAGTAATTAATCATTATTATCGATACAGAGGCCGAATTTGTAGTTTTTAGACTTTTTATCTATCTGTCTGTCTGGACGCATCATTGGAACACCACTGGAAGGATATTGATGAAATTTGGTATGGTGATAGCTGGTTGTCTGGGCCATCATTTAGGACTTTTTTGTGCGGGAAAATATCTCATCTCTGAGAAATCTAGATATACTAAGCGTTAAAACATAGGTACCTAAAGACGAACCCGAGGGAAGCTAGAGTGAGTCATTAGTTATAGATGAGAAGTGAAAAACTGAGCGGACATTAACAAATATACACTAATTAAATGAATTCATAGTGAATATTATTTTGAACTAAATTAAACGATTTTTTATTACACACTGAAAGTAAAAAGAAAAAGTTTAAAAGAAAAGTTATATAAAATGAAAATCTCTCAATAGAGAGTGGAAAACCGTCGCCTGTATACATAATACAATATAAGTAGCTACTAGCTGTTGTCGGAGTGTGCAGGTAGCGGGGCCCGAATAGGGTTGACATATTAAAACAAAATAAATGTTTTTTTATTTATCAGTTATAATTTTTATAGTATAAATATATGCTAATTAATAATTTAAATTTAATGATTTAGACAGTGTAGTAAGAACTTATAACAACTATTATATTTAACAATCATTTTGTTTTAGAAACGTAATATACATATAAAAAAAATACTGCCTATTAAAGTTGAGCGTGAGTTGGCTCGGCTAATCTCAGAAACTACTGTACAGATTTTCATGTGATTTTCACCAATGAAAATAAGAACTATCTAGGTAGTCTAGAGATAAAATAGGGTTATTAAGCAAAAATAATATAACGGAGTAATTGTATTTGTAAATAAAGTCTGATAAAAGTCATATCTTTTATCAACGCAATCGAGCGGTCACATAAAGGTCATAAAGGTCAGCCACTAATCTATACATATAATAAAATTGTAACTAAGCCGAATCTGTACATTAAATATTTTTTTAAAAATCTTATTGAAATAGATACTATTATCGATACAGAGGCCGAATCTATAGTTTTTAGAATTTTTGTCTGTCTGTCTGTCTGTCTGTTACCGCATCACGGAAAAACCACTGGAGGGATTTTGATGAAATTTGGTATGGTGATAGCTGGTTATCCGGGTCAACATATAGGATACTTTTTACTGCGGGAAAATATCTCATCCCTGAGAAATCTATACTAAACATTAAAATGTAAGTAGGGACGAACCCGAGCGGAGCGAGGGTGAGTCGCTAGTATATTATAATTATAAGCTTTAGTTTAGATAAAAATAATAAATATACTCTAGTAATACTCAACTTACCAATACATCAACAATTCATGATAAATAAATAAACAAATAATAAAATAAACTGGGATTGTACAGCCCTGCGCTACTGTTTGCGTAACATCGGAACGGGCGCTCAGTCGGCGCAGTGACTCATGTAATCAAACATTAGGTATACTGTCGTCATGTCGTGTCGGCACACTGTATAAATTATCGTTCATTCTATACAAATAGGATTACTATTTGTATTATTGTATCTATACTATATTATAAATGCAAATCTGTTTTGTCAGTATGTTATTCATAATGCGATTAAATTGTATGAAGACTTTATTTATACATATAATAAAATTGTAACTAAGCCGAATCTGTACATTAAATATTTTTTGGAAAATCTCATTGAAAAAGAAATCTTCTAGAATTTTTGTCTGTCTGTCTGTCTGTTACCGCATCACAGAAAAACCACTGGAGGGATTTTGATGAAATTTGGTATGATGATAGCTGGTTATTCGCGTCTACATATAGGATACTTTTTACTGCGGGAAAATTTTTCATCTCTAAGAAATTTATACTAAACTTTAAAATGTAAATAGGCACGAACCCTAGCGGAGCGAGGATGAGTCACTAGTACCTACCTATTCTATATTTTTAAATAAGTAGGTAAATCATAGAGTCCTAAATACTTATATTAGCGACAATGTTTAGATAAAAGTATGTGATATCTAAAAACACGTATTTATATGTACAAAAGTAGACACTCAACATAAAAAATCAAAATTATAGGACGCTTTCAATACGGTATATTAATGCAGGGATAGTTCAAGTAACAGCTTAATTCATCTACACTTTAAATATTCTCATTCTCATATTATTAAAAATTCACTCTCACAAATTTTCAGGATATTCTGTAGGAATGGGTCTAGCTGAAAATTATTTATTTATTTTAGTTTTAAAAACATAATATTGCTCCATTTTTCATCCAGATGTAAGTTAAGTTTTAATGGATCAAGTATGTTACCCAGTAGTTGATATCAAAAATGTAATAGAATTTATAAGAAAAATACGTCAAGAAAGAACTAACAAAATATGATATACTCTTTATAAAGCATATATGTACCTATGTAAATTAAAGAAGGTAATTTACATTTTTATAAAACAAGTACCTAGTGCAAACATTACATCTGCACTCTATACATAAGGAGTAAATAAATAAGCATTATTAAATATAAAGCGAGAAACTTAACGAAGTGAAAAATGTTATAAGCCTAAAGCCAGCAACTTCAGATCAAATACGCTTATCTAACCTTCTTTTGATGAAGTATAATTAGTTTTTGTTTAAACCAACAAATGGAAAGATGCAAAAATCCTTCTTAAGGTTAGTTATCCACTGTTATTAAATGCTATTTTTTTATAATCTATATTATAAAGAAGTAAAGTTTGTAAATTTAGATATATGAGGTAATCTCCGAAACTACTCTCCAATTTAAAGAAACTTTAACCTAATTTCGAACTAGCGGCTCATCCTCGCTTCGCTCGAGTTTACCTCTAGGGAAACAAAAACAAACCTATCCCACGGGAAGCGTACATTTTTCCGGGATGAAAGTAGCCTATGTATTATTCAAGACTATAATCTATCTTTGTGCCAAATTTCATCCAGGTCCGTTCAGCTGTTCTGGCGTAAAAGAGTAACAAACATCCATACACCCATACTCACAATTTTTCACATTTATAATATGAGTATCAATTAAATTTTTGGAATTCGAACGAAAGCATCTCTTATGAACGCTGATTTAACGGTAAGAGATATAAGAAATGACTAGCGACTCACCCTTGCTCCGCTTGGGTTAATTCCTAGTTACTCAGCGATGAGATATTTTTCCGCAGAAAAAGTATCCTATATATTGACCTGGATAACCAGCTAACAAATTTTATCAAAATCTATCGATTAGTTTTCTCGTGATGCGGTCACAGACAGATAGACAAACAGACAGACAAAAATCCTAAAAACTATAAATTCAGCCTCTGTAACGATAATAATGTCTATTTCAATAAGATTTTCTAAAAAATATTTAATTTACAGATTCGGTTTAGTTACAATTTTATTTATAGACTAGCACAACCCGCGGCTTCGCCCGCGATCAAACTTTATTACTGGCAAAAATAAGGAAAACAAATTTCATTTTAGTGATTGTAACTCAAAATATCCAGTATCTTAAAAGATGTTACGCGTATATTTAGCAATCTCTACTACCTGTATTTTTTGCACATTTTTCTACTCTCCATCTCTCCAAAGTTACAGGAAGAGAATACAATGATACAATCGCATACAATGTTTATGATTTTAGAGTCATGTTACTCGGTTAATATAGGTTTTTTAACTAACATACTAACGTTATTTTTAAAGACCCAATGCTATGTACACCTGAAGCTTACAGTCTCCCTCCTCCTTTTTTTAAAATTACATATATAAATTGCCATTCTTATTTTGCTGTAGCTGCTGTGGCCAGCCGAAAAGTTGCACATAATTTTCCTTTGGATTCGGAAGAATTTCTGTTCTCTACTTTATATCCCACACAGTAAGTGTGTACTTACGGAGGACTTGAGTCATGTTACTCTATTTAAATATATTCAACAACTCTAACTTCACCGTCCAGTTTTACCCAATTAGGGGCTGAATTAAAAAAAAATACAATTCATGTTTATTTAATTGTATTGAAGAGCATTAATACCAAGTTTCATGTAATTCTGATCATAAATAATTGTTTGCCCATATAAACTTTATCACCCCCTTTTACCCTCTTAAGCGATGAATTCCGAAAAAAATCTAATACTAATATATCTAATCTATCTATATCTAATATATTTTTAATTTTTCATCTAAAAGCTAAATACCACTTTCTGTGCATTTCGCGTTAAGAGTAACAGAGTTTCATACAATCTTATATCACCTATTTTACCCCCTTAGGGGATAAATTTCGAAAAATCCTGTCTTAGCGGATGCCTACATTGTATAAGGAATATGTCCTATAAATTTCACGTTTCCATGACCAGCGGTTTAGGCTGTGCGTTGATCGATCAGTCAGTCAGGACAAAGCATTTTATGTATATATAGATTTCTATAGAAAAATTGTAGAAGTTAAAAATACTTACAAAAAAGTCAGCGACAGTATATATCCAACTTTTATATTTAAGTCACAAAAAAAAACTGATATGTATTATAAAATAATTAAAATCGTTAGGTGATCTTTAACTATCAAAATAACTAAGTATGTAATGGACATGATTTTTGTTTCTTACTATATATCAATTATTTGGACGTGTAGTTTAAGAAATATCACGATATAAGTAACACGCGGCCGCGAAGCCGAAATTCTTTAGCAAGATGTAATCGAGTCGTGCGGTGGCGGCGCCGATGTTGAACTGGGCCTTATTATTATCAAACACAGAGAAGTCTTCCACCGCGCTTTGTTCCTGTACTAGAAAAATGTAGGACTTAAAAAAAATTACATAAAAGTCTACACTTACAATAACTATTTATAAACCTAGGGACGCACCGGAGCGAAGAGAGGGTAAGTCGCTAATGTTTTTTTATTATGAAAGTTTTTATATAACATTATTTATTATGGTGAATCAACTCTGGATAAACTACTGAACTACTACATGTAAGATCAATAAATCAAACGTCAAGCTATCTACTAGCTAAATAACATTTTATCTCTATAAAATGGACATATTACTAGCTAGCTTATTGCTAGTATCAATGAGCGAGACAATTTCAAAGTAAAGCTAAATATTTCTAAAGATAATATTTATTGCATTAATACTTCATAATTTTCAACTAAATTAAATTCAAATAAATGAAAATCATCTATCAATAAAAATAATCAGTAATTCCATAAAAATTATAAATAGCCAAAAAAAAAAATAGCACAAGATTAACATTTCATGCACAGTGGAGCGCTAACTTTAATGACAATCGCTTCTGGGCAACAGTCATTTACATCCGAATAAGGCTGTATCCATAAAAATGAATTATATCATTTAACCGAAACACTTAAGTTGTAATTTAAAACACAAGCACAGTTTACACAAGGTTATTAAGTTAATTATAATGTTTCGACTACACTAAGAAACTTTATTTGCTTACAATTTCTTTAAGATAATATGTATATTGGTATGGCAACATACTCCTTAAAATACTCAAGCGCATTTTCGAAGCAGTGCTAGAGGAAGAATGTCGGCGAATGCGTTACAATCACGAGCTTTAACATGTTTACGACCAACCAAACATTATTAAGACCATAAAAATCGGATACCTGCGCTGGACTGGGCATGTAGGATGCAGGATTCTCGTATGCCCAAATGCCTACTCGACGGAAAACCGGAAAGGCGCAGAAGTCGCATTTTTAAGCTCGGTTGGACGGCGGGGCGTAGAGCAGAACATATGAGCAATTGGTAGCAGTTGGAGACAAACAGCTGGAGAATAGAGAAAACTGATAAAGTATTCTTCACCAGGTCAAAGCTCATCCTGGACTGTAGAGCCATAATGATGAACATACTCTTACTTTATATATAGTAAGAGATTATATATAATTTAAATGAATGGCTAAATGTGTTGCTAAGCGCTAAACTCGGGAACGGCTGGACCAATTCGGCAATTTTTTTTTTTCAAATATTCGCTAAAGCCCAAGGATGATTCTTATGAAGAGAAAAATTGGAAAAATAGCCCGGAAAAACGTAAAAACAACATTTTTATAATTGGGCGTACCTACTGGCTTACTACAATCTTGATTTGAACGAACGAAGTCTGTCGGGTCAGCTAATACTTCTATAAAAAAGCCGTGCATACATTTAAATTAAATTTATATAAAAATAGCAAAATCTTATTGTGTTAAATTCATGTTTTATGTAAATTTACTTATTAAGCCTTTATAATAAATAAATGAATAAAAAACAGCAAAAGAGTCTGTTAGTACGTTACAATAATAAATGTAGATAGGTACGTCATTATTAAGACCAAATAGGTACTTCCGAAGGTAACTTGAGCTCTCCATGCAAAACTGATGGTATTTAAAACAATTGTCTGGTTTACTAATTTGAAGTTTATTCCATTAATCCACAAGTTGTAACATGTCAAGTAATATTTTATTATGGACTAGCGACTTGATCTCACTTCGCGATGGTATTTCTCTACGTGCATTTTGTATAATATTTTGTATAGTTAGCGTCACATTTTGCTAACTAACGACTATCTGTTATATTTTTACTTATATATCTACTATCATTTTCAATGAAAGAGAAGTGGCTCTTTTCTCCGACTGGTTCGATAAAATCGTGATAACTTGGCTAAAACACACATATCTGTCAATCAGTAAAGGATTTTTGGAGTAAGGTCATTACTTTGCAAACTCTTAAATATTACGTCCTTTATTAGTATAAATTTATGAAGTAAAAAGGAACAATGTGAATAATTAAGATACAAATTACATTCTTGTATTAAAACCTTAATTACAAATTGAGCAGGTGATATCTCATCTTTTGTTGTAGATACTACACAATACACATGCTTACATTCATTACATCGTGTAATGATAATACTATCGAGCGTACAGAATAATTGTTAAATTTATTGCTCTATCAAATGTACCAGTATATAAGTAGAATAATGTTAATGGTAAAAATGTATGAATTGGTTTTTATTTAAATTGTAACATTATTATATTTATGTAATTAAACTTTATGTATAATACAATAAGAAACCGTAGGACGCAAGGACAAAAAGAGAAAAGGTAGGATCAGGTTCTGACTTCCAGGGTAACTTCCTGGATCGGGACAAGTATAATGTCCGGGTTTTTCAGTCAAGAATTTCTTAATAATAACCTGGAGTTAGGAATTTTTCGTATTCACATTAAATTGTATTAAAAAATTATCAAAATCATGTACCTGACCATACCAAAGTTAAATACGTTACGATGTGGTTATTATTTTATGTATAGACAGATCATGCATACATTACATCACTGTTAGCAAATTGACTAGCTCTTAGATCACACGCAAGAGCCACTGTTGGTCAAAGCTCTACGTTTCTGAAACGAACTGCTAAGGTGTGGAACACCCATCCAGCATCCGTGTTTCCTGGCATCTAAAATATAAGTACCTTTAAGGCAAGAGTGAATAGGCATCTTCTAGGCAAGCGCACTCCAACCTAGACCTCATCAGTGCTTCCTAGCGTTGATTGTCGTCAAACGCAAGCCTACCAAACAATAAAAAAAGCGAAGGATTACTTATAGAGATGGATTAGATACCTTGTATACATACGAGTATATTAATATCTCGTTACTTTATAATTAAAGGACCTTTACTGCCATATTAACTTAAGACATAATATTACAAATACTCCTAAAACTTTCTTCCCATAGGTCAGAGTGATTGCATGATTGTTAAAGTTCAACATTGTTATCACTAAACTAAATAGACCATTGTATTTTTGCTAGAAAACACGTAATAATTAGATTAAAAAAAATGTTATTAAATGGAAGTATTATTTAAAGGAGAGGGTCACATATTTAAAGAAATTTGCCAAGCTATTTTTTTATGTATTTTTTCATATACTTTAAATGTGTAATAAATATTTTAGGTTTCAAAAATACTCGTTTCAATATTTTGATAACACTTTTTTTTTTTTGAAACATGACTCCTGAGGAAAATTAAACTGGCAAAAAGTCGATGGAAGTTTATAATGGGAAGAAGGTTTTTATGTAATACTTATTTTTGCACTGCATAGACGCAACCCTAACTACCACAGGTAATTAGAATAAATCATCAGCTATCCGATCATTATTGATGATGACAACATAAATAGATAGTCATTATGTTCCCATAAAAAGCTTTCACATTAATTGCGATATGAAAAAGTCAACAGCTTTTTGTTGGATTGATAAAGCATCTTTAATATTCTCGGGGCTGACGGGTTTACGTGATCTCGTCAAGTTTCGTATCTCATCGACTTTGATGCGCTTTCTCTATCACACATATGTATAACGGAATGTTTTGTCTCTCTCACACTTAGGTTAATTTGTATTTTGTACTGTTCTCTGTTGGATTACTATGGAAAATTTGATAGAGCGCTTTAAAATAGTTTCTACAATATAGGTTGCCTGGAAGATATCACTTTAAGTGATAAGGCCGCCTTTACACTGAAATTTATATTTGTAAAGTAATGTATTATTCTTAAATTGTACTTCTGTTTTTTTTTTTGGTGTAATAAAGGATTAAATAAAATAAATAATTACAAAAAATAAAAATATGTCGATAAATATTGTGAAAAATAAGTGTTTTCTCATTAGAAATTACTATTAGTTTTAATGTATAAATATTTAATACTTTCTTAGGATTACGTGAATATTTGACATTTTAAATAAAACTATCTTCGTATAAATATTTTTTTAATAAATGATTTAAAGAGAGCTCGAACCAAATGGAAACGTGTTGGAAGTGAAATCATTTTATTATATGACTAGACTCACCTTCGCTCCGCTCGGGTTCGTCCCTAGTTACTTTTTAACGTTTAGTATAGATTTCTCAGAGATATTTTCCCGCAGTAAAAAGTACCGTATATGTTGACCCGGATAACCAGCTATCATCGTACCAAATTTCATCAAAATCTGTCCAGTGATTTTCTCATGATGCGGTCACAGATAGACAGACAGATAAAAATTCCAAAAACTATAGATTCGGCCTCTGTATCGATAATAATGACTATTTTAATAAGATTTTCCAAAAAATATTTAATGTACAGAGTCGACTCAGTTATAAGTTTGTTATATATATACCTCCGAGTAGATTATAGCTCTACTGTTATTAGTTATTAGCATTATGTAGCTGTAAAAGACTTCCTATTTTTTTTATTGTATTGTATGGCAGTACTACGCTTAAACGTTATAGAGTAGCGGTCGGCAACCCGCGGCCCGCGGGCTGCATGCGGCCCGCGAGCTGCCTCTATGCGGCCCGCGAGCTGCCTCCATGCGGCCCGTGACTGTTTTATAAATAAAATTTCTAAAAGTACTCTTTATGCGAACTTTACTTATTTATGCCAACAAACTTTTTCAATCCTTAATTACCGAAAAAATAAATATGCTTCTCGTCTCATAGATGAACATTTAAGAGCTATTTTACGAATTGTAACTACTAACATGAAAGCTAAGATATGTACTTACAACAAATAGCCGCTCAAATACAGCCACAATTGTCACACTGAAGTTTGTAGTTATAAATTTTGTAGTATATGTTTATATTTTTTTGTTATGTTTTGCTCATTTATTTAAATAAAACACGAATAAAATGTCCCTGCCTGCTGAAAGGTTGCCTACCGCTATTATAGAGCATATATAATACACATCTATTCTTTTGTCTACACTACTTTTATTACTATACTGGCGACTTACCCTCGCTTCGCGTGGATGCGTCCCTAGGTACGTTTTAATTTTTTTGAGCAGAACCCTAATTCTTCTTCTAAAATAAAAGTAGCGTAAATTACTCCTTATAACATCAGCTAACTGCCAGTAAAAGTCCCATCAAAATCAGTCCAGTTGTTTCGGAGATAAGCCGGAACAAACAGACAGACAAACATTTTTAAAATTTATTCCTATAAATATCGTAGGTATATAATTTCATATGCATTTGTAAAAAACTGTTATTTTAACATTACAAACAGACACTTCAATTTTATTTATCTATATAGATTATTATATTTATCTGGCACGTAAAAGCCGTGCAACAAAAAATAATTGAATAACAGTTAGATATGTAATATAACCCCAAGCGGATTTATGAACTCGTGTAATTTCAATTACTTTGCAGACAATCGTGATCCTCGCAGTATATTTTAGGTATTGCATATTATCACAAGAAATATGAAGAGCTCAATATGGAGATTAAAGACTGCTTATTTTATCAAGATAAAATTTGACCATAATTTAAATAAGCACATTCAAATTATACGCGATCTCATAGAAAAACAAATAGGTAGTTCTAATGATAAACAGATTTAAGATCTAATATTTTTCCTCATAAAACTCTATTTGATATTTTATAAGTAGATACATACATGTTCTCTAAGGGAGTGGAGTTTACGTTATTTTAAAGAAACTGTAGAAAGACCTTAAAGTTAGCTATCTATTAGCTTAACCTGAAGACTGCCCAGCCTAAGTCCCAACAGTATTACTTGCCTAGGCTTCACTAGCTGGCTGTTTCAGCATATGCCGTTTAAAGTTGAAAGCCTTGACGACATTCTCGGAGCTAAATGGCAATTCGCTTTTTTTCTCGCGCTTCTGCGAACGCACAAACTGGTCGAGCGAGCTGCGCACGAGTTTTTTGGACAACTTCGGCGCGCACATTGCATTACAGCGTACGGCACTGTAATATTTCTTTATTGATTGCATTTGTTACGAGATTTTATGGTTTAACTGTAATTTTAAGTGTTAAGTCCTTATGATTATATAGGATTGTGTTTCATAAAAATATATAATTTAATGCATATATTTCGACTAAATTTTTAAAGTAAAGTATTTTTTGACACCATTATTTATTTACAGTGCAGATCACAAAAAAACATTGCTAACACAGTTGTTTCTTCCAGGCAAGGCTTTAGGAGGAAAATTTAAAATAAAAAGTAGTGTGCTGTACACGTTTTAAATAATAATACTATACCTACAGGTATTAACAATAAATCGTGATCTAGTAGCTAGCAGACTCGGAGGATCAGGGTTTGAATCTCTGGTCGCGCCCAGTTTTGTTATTGTTTTTATCAAGAAATTCTTAAAACCATCCCCGAGTTGGGAAGTTAGCAGTGTTTCACCCCCATGGCTCAAAGTAAAGCCATCTGTCCTGCGCCTAATCTGTCGAATTTTCGTCTCATCGGATTTTCAAAGTGAAAGGAACAAGAGAATGCACTTGTATCTGCGCGCGCACTTGTGCACTATACTATCTCCTGCGCAGTTAGTTGGAGATTGGCCGCCGTTTCCGAAACCAAGAGGGCATTATTATTATATATACATGTATACATATATAGATAAATATACATACATAATTGAATAAAATATAATTGAATATGGACATGTAATAAAAGTAAACATCAAAAGTCGAGTAATAAACTCTGATTACTGTTTTAATAATGGATCAAGACTTAGCCTGTTTAAATCTAAAAAGAACAAAGTTCAAAGGCGAGCAAATTAAAAAAAATACGCTTAAAAGGTTAGAATGACGCGGCAAATTAAAATAGGATAAGTACTTCTGCAAAGGTGAATTGAATGAAAGCCGCTTGAGCTTATTGCGTATTTCGTAAACATATTTCGTATTCATATTTGGAACCGCTTTAGTTTATTTAGGTTCCTGTTCTTCAAGATAAAGTCAGAATATTTTTGTTAGAAAATTCGGTGTGCTTGGTTAGAAAGGATAGGCCGTTGCGTCATCGAAGTAATTTTGCTCACATATATTATATATATATATATATATATATATATATATATATATATATATATATATATATATATATATATATATAGAAAATCCCTAAACTATCGTAATCGTACCATATAAAAAAGGAACTTATTTTGACAATCACTTAAATATTTCTCAAATTTATCCTAATTATATTAGTTCATATAATATACGATATAAAAATAAGGACTCTTTATTTCCTTAACAAAACTTTTTTAAACAAATATGCCAAAAAATAGACAAACTATGATCACGTATAATATTATAAATTCAAATACCTATACAAATATTTAAAATTAATTATTTTAAATAAATAATTTATAATATTATTAAGGCCGGTGACGCATTTGCAAGCCTTGCGGTGTTGCAGATGTCCATGGGCGGCGGTGATCACTTGCCATCAGGTGAGCCTCCTGCTCGTTTGCCCCCTTGGTCCCATAAAAAAAAATTATGCAATCAAATTATCTGCATAAACAATAAAATAAACAGAATGGTCATTAACTAATTAATAAAATAAACAGATATATGTCATAAGCAATCAGTTTTAGAGTAGGTAAATATATAAATTGCTTTATTGTTTGCTAAATTTAGGCAAGAATCCGAACTGCTTAGAAAGTGGATCGCTAGTTTATTTATCAAAAACTAACCTCCTCATATTAAATAAATTCCCCCTTTATTATTAAATCGCAATAGAGCAAATGTATAAGCTTTAAATTAGTATAAAAATGATAAAAACAATAAGGTATAATTATTCATACCTTATTGCAAATTCATACAACTTATCAATTGTCTAATATTACACAACAAATAATATAAAATAAAATATAGCGTAAAAAATATTCTAAACGCCTAACCTTAATCACGTTTCGCAAATATTGTGTAAGCCATTATCTTAATTAATGATATACGAAGCCGATAATCTGCTTATAATTTATACTATTTTGCATTTGGTCTCATGTGGAGATGTATATATAATGTAAGAGACGAGAATATTTATATATATAAAAAAAAATCTTGTATGTAGGTTTATAAAAACGAGAAAAAAGCCGGATATAAATTTCACCCTACCTATATAAAAGCAATGAAATATTTGCTTCGATACAACATAAGTCTGATTGACTCACTACTAAATCTCCGAAATCTAATCATTCTCAATTCGATATTTAGGATATTTATCCTTCCTCGTAATCATCTTGTATAACCGAGATACCTATATAAAGTAGAAAACGAGAACCTTAAAATATTTAACTGTAGAGTGAAGCGTGGACATATCGCTAGTTGTAAAAAATATTGAATCAAGCACGTTATACTAATCATATTGACTGTGTGACAAAAAGAAACAAGCTAATTTATTAGTAGGTACCATTAGAATAAATATTCTATAAAATTATCTTTATTACTTTTCCTTTAAATTAACTTAGGGAATCTGTGATTTAAGCAAGTATGTATACCGAGTTACGATATGACCTAGCCCTGATATACCATTCACCTAATTAACGACCACCCGTGGCATACTAATGTTCCGATTAAAATTACTTTATGGCCCATAAACGTGTCTCAATGCATAGCGACATACTGAAAGTACTAAATTAAAATATTAGCGACGATAATAGTAATGTCCTCCTGACCGAATAATTTCACGGCGGTCAACCTCATTGAGACTAGCCATCTGCGCAGGAGATATTATAGGGCACAAGTGTGTGCGTAAACACAACGTGCACTCTCTATTCATGTCACTCTCATACTCCAGTGGAACGACAATTCGACACGACCAGTGAGAGTTCAGGCGCAAGACCGACGGCTTTACGTGCTCTGAGCTCTCCGAGACACGGGACTGAAACACCGCCAACATCCCAACTCCGGACTGTTAAATACAAACATGACTTTCAATACAAATGGCCGTCGATTGGCTGCCATAACTGGCTGCTCAATTATTTTGGCTGCCGCAGCCTGGTTGCGCAGCCAGGCCGACTAGTGCGCGGGCTCTCTTACTCAACCCGAAGCGCGGACTCAGGGCCTTCAGATTTTATGATAACTACTAGACCACCGAGGCAGTTAATTAAACAACGATATATCGATGCCATCTTCAAAGAATTATTAAAGATCAAACGAAATCTTATGGCGAAATATTTAATTGGACTTGAGAAATCCATATTGCCAAATATTATGCAAAGAAAGTTATGATATTCTATACATATATTATAAAATATATATAAATAAATTATAGATAAGACGTTATTATACGTGTAAAGGGTTATGAGTGTTTTATCAAAGCATATATTATAACAACAGGCTGTTTTTTTCTAAAAAGAAACTGTATAGTGTATACTGCTTATTGGAATTCAATTTGTTGTTATTTTTATGTAAATTTAAACGTATAATAAAGTTAAATATTACATCGAATAGGTATTTGAATAAGAGGAAAAAAATTTAAGGAAGATATTTGAATAATAAAGCGATTTTGAATGATATTACAATCGTTGCCCATAAATAAATAATTAGGTATATGTTAATGCATATTAATGAAACCCAATGGAAACGAAAAAGAAAGTATGCTTATTAACTTTTATAATCATATGAAACTACTAATTCTATCAATTTGCATGGTCTAGTTATTTTAAACATTTATTCGCAATAAAAAATCTTCGATTACATAAACAGCTTTACTTTGGCTTGCGCTAGACAAGAAGACTTATTTTCCCGTCCTACGACAATAATGTGCCGGAATGCATCAGACGAACGATCACCTTGACAGATAGCGGGCCACATCCGCTTGGCCTTTGAAGTCGAACCAATACATTAATCAGCTAGTTTATAGAGCAATCAAATATGCATAACACTATAAAAAAATCATAAAACACTTCTAAATCTGAATTATTCGAGGTCATCACTATAGCTTTGTCGATATCGTTATCTTAAATATCTTAATTTATAAGTCTTGTATTTGTCACAAATAAATTATTACAAATGATTACAGACAATGTGTCTATCTATATATTTATTTTATTGTAAATATTCAATGAATAAAACATTAGTTTCTTGGAATTTTTCATTTTAACTAGTGGACGTGAAAATTGAGTGAGTAAAGCAAAATTTTTGAGTCTATTTCTCTTTCCAACGTCTTACACAGTAACTAGCAAATTACATACCTACGTGCCTAACATTAGCCATGTATTAGTCCAGGTCATACTCTACCTGTGTTGTACATCCATATACGTCCAGCTGTTATATTATGAAGAAGTAACAAACATACACTGATACAAACTTTCGCATTAATAAATAAGAATGCGATTTGTACTAAACTCGTATAGAATATCATAAATATTATTTATATTTTAATTATAAGTCAGTTCTGTAGCTTAATTAACAAATTTAAAGAAAATTAAGTCTACTTAGATTTCATATCACGTGGGATTAGGAAAAAGGCCCGTGAGAACTCCATTACGACACGCGTACATGAACTGCCCTGCCTATATGTAGACAAATTACAACTAGCCATCGTCATAAAACGCTACCGTAATGTCGCTAAATTACCTACCAGGGACGTGCGTGTGGGATCGACACGCTTAGTACCTGTTTCATATATAGGTACTTTACGATATTGAATATCGAAATTTTCAACTACGAGTAGAACAACATTTTTATAGTTATTTTACCGTCAGACAGGCTTTCAGGATAAGAATGATGATGGTTTTTCGTGATATGGTTTTGTTTTAACAAGTAAATCTAATGTTAATAACTTTAAGAGGTATATGTATAAGTAAAAAAGAAAAGTTAATATTTTCAATACGTTTTACTATTTCGATTAGTAACCCTCATATTTTTTAAACAAAAATGTTGATGACAAATTAACGCGCATAATGCTTTATTGTTTTGTTTCTTGACTTTCACAAAAATTCAATAATAAGTTCCACACATGTCCCTACTCCGCGCTATCAAGAGACAGTGAGATAATTAAAAGAGCTCAATGTTAATTCTTACCTTAACTAGACCAAGACATAATATATAAACATTTAAATAAATAATCAACCCGCGATAATTGGCATACCATGTAGTAGTACCCATCATCCACACTTCTTGATTTCAATGTGAAGTAAAATTAAAACGTGATTTGTTAGTTGCTAGCTTAATTTTGCTTACAATCTAAAAGTAAATACATCTGTTTTTCTTTTCTATATAGACTGTTTATATAGGCTTTAATAATAAAACTATGTTACCGAGCAACATAAAGCATCCCATGCAGGATGAACATTTTGTTCTCCAATCTCCTCTCAATTTTACGGTAGTTTCCAACATCCCGCTTTTGTTTTCACCGGATTTATATGAATAAAGCTCTTAAACTGGCGAAATCAATCTAACGAACTTTAGTAAATTAACTATTGGTTAATTTACCAGATTGACATCGTATAACATAATAAAAATAAATAAATAAATATATTGGGACATTTACACTCAGCACCAGCTAGTTCCACAGTAAGCTACGAGGTTTGTGTTATGGGTACCGGATAGTTGATAGAGTACACATATACAATTTTAAATACATACATATTATAAATACATACATATTATAAATATAAACACCCATGACTGAAGTACAAACATTCGTGCTCATCGCACAAATAAATGCCCCTAGCGGGACTCGAACCCGCGACCGCTGGCACAGCGAGTAGGGTAATTTTGACGACTGTGTCTTCAAAATTACCTGTATTATCTCAATAGCTAAAATTTTTCCGTATTAGTTACCAATTACGTTATCAGACAGATGAAGCGGGTACCTATTGGAAAAATTATATAAATTCAGTAGAAATACGATCTCATAGAAGAATGTACGAAGTCAGCTCGGCAGATAGAATTCACAATGAATGGATACGGAGGAAATTTTTACAATTACATTAAATTTAAACCTTCCTTTTTGGATATCACTTCACTGCGAATTCTACCTACCCTACGTGACTGCACTTTGATTTAGTCACACAGCAAGGATAATGTGTATATAAATAAAACAACAAACAAACAGATACTCAAAGTAAGGGTGAGTGTGAAGTATTTACCGTTGACTGTATTTTAAATTTTCATTTCTATGTCTATGTAAGTCCAAGCTAAGTTTTATAACTTTGTTTTCTTTCAGATTCAAAGGCTTAGGTATATGTATGTACGTATGTATAGTATATGAACATATAAGCGAAAAGTTTAAAAACTGTCATGTCTCTAGGTAAAGCACTAAAATTAATTATATAATATTGATTTTTGGATTCATTATCTATCTGTTAATTATAGCTATCGTGCAAATTGTATAACAACTTACAGAAATTATAGTGTAATTTTCCATCCACTATCATTATTAGTGCTCCTTCCGACTACGGACCTACAATTCGACGTGGTTTTGCGTAGAGAAAGTTTATAAACCGCAGACTGTTGTTTTACTTTAGGGCTTATAGCTTAATCACGGTTAATTTAACAGACGTATCTATTACCGTTTTAGCACACAATAGGAATAAAAGAAAACCTATAAAAACCTTATATTTAAAATGTTTATATTTTCATTATATGTAAGGAAATTCATCAATTCAACTTATACATAAATTAAAATTTATAGATAGCCATAAAGATTAAAACAACGGCCTTTCAACAACGGAAGGGCAGACAATCTTTGCTATAGACTTTTAAATTAACTTTTGTGTAGAGACCTTAAACCTATGAAATATATGACCTCATTAAGTACTTTTCTATATGAAAAAAGACTATATACTTTCATTAAGGAACCGACATGGTACTATGTTAGAAGAGCAACAGCTCAAGTGACACAATAATTATACATAATCAAATACCAAATATTAAATACAAATGTAGGAGTTAGTTTAAACATAATTATTTAGACAACAATTTACCAACCAACAGTGAGAGTTAAGACATAATTATTATAATTTAAGATACTTTATTTCATTATAAAAGCTAAGTAGCCATTAAAACTAATTAATTATGCGAGTATATCTCAAATTTACTTAATATGCAGGCTTCTCATACTTTGTTTTTATTTGTGAAGTAATAAAAACGCTACCAACCATTCCATGAACAATATGAACAACTCGTTGACTCTTTTAATGGAGCTTAATTGTATTTTGAAGCGCGCTAATTACACGCGTATGCAATTATTCCGCTTACAAGGCATATTAAATTATTAAGAATAACACTTCTTTATAATAGTAGGTCATTTATCAAAAATATATACCGGGATAATTGTGTAATAAGTTCTTAAAATTGATTTATTCTCTTCTTTTTCATTTTTTACTTACGTATTCTTTGAAAATGTTATAAGGTTAGGTACTCGTTTAATTATTTCCATTTAAAATTTACACAAAATTCCTTACAGTTATAGCAATTTAAGCGTCAAAAGTTTTCCTAATGGTAAATTACTGGTGGAATGATAAATTGACCTTGCATTCATTCAACAATTGCAGTATTCTCTAACTATTTCCGATGCATCCATTAGTTCAGAACAGAAAAAAGACCGCAATCAACTAAAAGCAAAATCATTTTCCAATTTCATTTCCTCAGTCCGGGGAGCACTGGATATGAAACAGAACAAAGAGGGATCACAAAGGCTATCGTTGCCCCGAACCCCCCTAACACCCCCTCCCTATCTACCCCTCGCAAGGTGAAGAGGGCAGTGGGTGAATCGGGTGCCACCCCACCCTCGAGGGATTGCGTGCACTAATTGCGCGCCTAAATTGGGGTAATGCATGAATTCGTTCAGGATTTTAATAAAGTATGAGCCGGATCAGGACGGCCATTTATTTTAGTTAGTGCAGCTTACCTTGTCGTAGTTATCTCACTGTTGATCTATTAGTGTATTAATAAAAAGTGATTTAAAATACGACTCATGTCACGTGTTTTAAATATATTATAGAGATTAGTAATAACTTAAAATATGAAGCTCCTATTTTTAATCATAAATTAATGAAATTTCGTATAATAGATATAAGTGCCTAATAAATAATTTAATTTTATATTCGTTTTATTTATTGACTTTCGTCCTTATTACAAATTCCTTTTGCATTACTCCTTTGTACAATGGCACCGATATGTAAATTATTGTAAACAGGATAAAATATTTTCCAAATATAGCTAATATAGAGAGTCACGTATGTCGCTCAAAAATGCTGACTCATAGACCAAAACTAACAAAACTCGCCTCTGCGGAAAATCGACATAAGATTCGATTGAAATGCCGTAAATAAAACATGTTGCAACGATCACCCTTCGAAGCATTCGCATTATTAAGTTACGCGGTCCCCGAAGCGTTTTGCCGCCAAAACAACGTACATTTTGCCCCCCGGCGCGCGTAAAAACATTCACGTCGACCCAGCGAGTGTGACAGAGACAGATAGACAAAGCTGTACGGGACAGAAAGGGATGGCCGCCTCAATATTTTATCAGTCATCTCCTTAGTAGGGCCGCGTTTACTATTCCAAATTAGATTCTAATCTTGTACTCATTAAGGTCGAAAATAATCTATCTAAGTGAAGGATTGCGTGTGTGCCCTTACGTCGGTGAAAGGAAATTACAACCACACCCACGTATAATGTTGCTGCAATAAAAAAAGTGTGAGAAGAAATAATGAGCGGTTACTGGCAAGTCGAGCCGAGACCTGCGATTTCATCTTTTTTCGTACATCCTTTAATTGATTAGAGTAAGGTACCGTCAAAGGATGTTAGCGTAGATGTTAATAGCCTTCGACTTGTAATGAATGATGGATGAAGGGTCCCGCGAATCTGATTATAAATTTAAATGTGGGATGCAGATGAGCCGCTCGTGATCGCCGCCCGTGGAAACTCAATGAGAACGAGGCCATCGTGATCATGCATCGATAGCGGACAGATCAATTGTCATTCCGAACATATTACACGTTTATACGTTATTCAGGCTATTTTAAACTCTTTACGTAAAACACTCTATTTCGTAAATATTTATTCCGCAACACATTATAAATTATTTATTTGTAATATTTTATTGACCCCGACTCTACATAAAACTGCAATAAAAATCATATTATATAAAAACTTGTAGGTATGCTTATATGAAGGTTATTTAAAGAAATAGCACGAACTTTGTGGCATAAAATTTAATTGTAAGCTAATTTTTGCCCGCGGCTCCACTCGCAAAAAGGTATGTCTATCAATAAATTACGTCCTATAATATATCAATTCAAGACATTAGCTATATCTATTCCGAATTTCATACAAATCTCTGAACTTACTTTACAGCGATGTAAGTCCAGAAAGTTTACACCTTTTCCACTTATAATGTCCGTGTGAACACTAACTAAAATTTTGTAATACACTTTAATGGCATTCGCGTGTTTTCACTAAGGCCTCTATATATAGCACACTTGTTTAATTTTACTATATTTCTATGGCAAAAGTATCCTATCTTTACATATATTACACTACAAATCTGTATCAAGCATTCTTCTATAATATTTACTTTATAAATTGAATTGAAAGTGCTGTCAACCATAATAGTTCCAGCCTTCCTGTAAAATTCATACTCATGTCTGTCGCGTCATTTCTAAATAGCCCTTACAAATACATAACAGACCCTAGATAGAAATGGAAAACTAAAAAAATTGATGATTGGCGTTTAGGTATACTTTTCTATCGTTTACTTTTACCTAGATTCTTTTCAAATAACGACATATATAAAAGAGAGAGATTAATATCAAAAATATTGATACGAAAATTCCCATATATTATTTAGAATCGTTTTCCCGCGGCTCCACCCGCGTATTTTAATTAGGTATTAAATAGGTACTATCCTAATAATATTATAAAGACGAAAGTTTGTGAGGATTCCTGTGTGAAATTTTACAGGAATAAATAATATAGCTTTATACATTTTCACATAGGCAAAAACCTTACAGTATAATAGCCCTTTTATCCTAAAACTCCTCTCTTGTGCTAATTTATTATTGCTGTTTTATGATTTTATCCTGTTCCTGAGAATATTTTAGAGTTCAGTGTGTATGTTAGCAAAGGCCTTCTCTAACGATTTCCTTTGATATCAGTCCTTTGCAACTCTTCTCCGTTTTAGACCTGCTGTGATTTTAAGTTCATCCTCCCATCTTTTACATTGTCTACCTCTATTTTGCTTACCACTTATAGAGTACCATTCTGTAAGGATTTTGTTCCGTCTCCGAACATCTAAAGATATAATAATATATAATAATTAATTAAACTACGCGTGCTAAGCAGGAAATGGGAAAACGCTAGTATCTTCGTATTTATAAATCTATAAAACTTTATATCTATAATCTGACAGCCTATATGTTACTCTAATATATAAGCTATATTGCCGTGAAGTTTTATCAAAATCCGTTCAGTAGATTTTGCGTGAAAGAGCAACAAACATACATCCTTACAAACTTTTGCGTTTATAATGTTAGTAAAACGTACCTATATTCTATGTTCTATTGTCAATCAAATTTTGTATTACATTTAATAATTAATAGCTATCAAAGCACTAGCAGTTCTCAGCACTAAGTTAGAAACAAGCCTTACTTAAGTATATAATTTATACAAATAACAATGTAATTAAATAAAATACAAGTAAGAAAAACAAATTGTATACTGTTTCAAAACATTCTATGTATTATAATAATATGTATAATATATTACTAGCGACTCACCCTCGCTTTTCTTCGGATTCGTCCCTAGACAAAAACAAATCTATCCCACGGGAACCGTACATTTTTCCGGGATGATATATAGCCTATAACCTTCCATAGTTAACGGGCTATCTAATGCAAAAATAATATTTCAAATCGGATTAGTAGTTCTTGAGATTAGCGCGTTCAACCAAACAAACAAACTCTTCAGCTTTATAATATAGATTCGTTCTGTTCTTGGAAATATTCCCTATATAATTATGTATTTATTTAACCTTATAAAAAGAGTATTCTAGAATATAAAAATACTCTACAACAGAAACTATTAATGAAAATACTTTAACTAGGTATAACAATAACATATAAAACCACGTGTATAACATATTTTCTAATGAATGAATACATAGTATCTTTACAATCTTACTTTTAATTAAAGACATTATATTTTTTATTCACACTAAATAATACACAAAAAGAATACCAGGAACAAAGATTACGCCAAACGCCAAGTTGTTTTGGTTAATGACGTCAATACGTAATTAGCATATCATTTAGTCAAATTTGTTCTTCAAACAACATCAAACAAAAAATAATCAGCTTAGTAGATACTGAGTCCAGCATTTTCTAATAACGCTAATGACCAAAACCAATTAGCGATAACTAAGTCGAAGGAAGTCGCCGTTAAATCAATTATCATGGTTATTTTAATGGAACACCAGTCCTAGATTTGCCTATTGGCGAAGTTAGCAACTACATATGGTGTAATAATTTCGTTTTATATAAAGTTATAAGAGCGAAGTCCGCCAACCCGCGTTTGGTCAGCGTGGTGGATTATGACCTGATAGCCCTCGTATTGGAGGGAGACCCGTGCCCAGCTGTGGGATGTTAAAAAGGACTGAATACAATGAATAAAATAAAGTTATAGTAACTGTATAGGTATATTTTATTGATAATTATTAGTTATTTGCCCAAGCTTCATTAGTGCCCTAATTTTAGGCGCCCTTAAACTCTGTCACTTTCCCATCCATAAACTATTTTAGTGATTAAATATTGTTTTAACAAAAAGATTCAAACCGACGTGAAATCGGTATACAGTTACAGAAAAACACATTTTTTTGCAACGTAAAAACATGATAACAGCAACAAACACTTTAAGTATTATAAAGCACGTTTCAAGTAAACATTTACTGAATAGTTACCTACCTACTAATAATCTAGAAATATTTTTATCTATAGCTCTAACATAGTCACTATGAAAATGAATGTTAACGAGTTGTACTTTTCGGTGCACATTTTTAATTGGATAATGTTGTCTTGCCTCAAAATAGAACAGACAATCATCGTGACGTAGTAGATTATGTATTTGCTTATCGTTGTTGGGTTCGATTTCATTCTTCTTTTTATTTATATGGGCCACTAGTTTTTGCCCGTGAGTCCTGGACAAGCGGAACTCTCAATTAGGAAAAGAAATTTTACAATCGGTCAAATAGGTATATACTTATAAGTTCTAAAGATTATCCCTTGGATTCAAACACAACAAATAGATAAATAATTCTTAGTAAGGTGAATGTATTTTTTTTTTTTTCATATTTAGTTAAGAAAAAGTGCTGCTATTTATCATTATCGTATTGACGAAAGGTAATGAAGTGGCAAGTCAATATTATTTCTCTATCTCTCATGAAAGAAAAATTAAATAATAGTAGAGTATAATTAGCCTCCAAACATTTTTTAGTCCAATCTACTTGTGCTTTGGTAATTTAAAAAATCAAATAATACATAAGAGCTTTTCTGGGTATATTTTTTTTATCTTGAAATGAAAAAAGAATATGATTTTTTTACATAAAAATATACAAAACCCTTTAATTTGTACAAATGATGCGTGACATATTATAATACTTGGAAGTCATACTTCATAACAATCGCCTCATTTACCACAGGATTTTTTTCATACTTTTCCTATCATTGTTATGTTAATGAAATAAAACCTTGTAAATGACAATAAGGACAGTTTTATATATAAAAGTTAATGACCACAATAAGTTTAGAAATATATATCAATTATAATGTAACTAGGCACTAACTGCGGCTTTGCCCGCGTTTATATTTATTTATACATAATATACATAAGTATAATAAAACTGTAGTGGTTGAATGTCTGTACATAAAAAAGAAATGCTAAAAACCGAGTCAGGGGGATGTAAGAAGAAAAATAGAACAAATCCAGATTTTTTCAATTTTTTTGTTTCTCTGTATGTTTGTTTGTTTGTCTATTTGTACGGACTAATCTCCGAAACTGTTAGACCGATTTAAATGAAATTGTGTATGGTGGTACCTTATATCCCCGATCAACATCTTAGATACTTTTCATCCCGGAAAATTAAAGAGTTCCCGTGGGATAGTTAAAAAACGTTAGTAACTTATACAGCTTACTGCTTAGTACATATAAACTACTTATTGGACTTTAATGAAATTTTACAATAATATAGTTCATACGTCAGAATAACAAATAGGTTACTTTTTATCCCAGAAAAATGTACGGTTCCTGCGATTAAGATTTGTTTTTGTTTGTCATTAGCCGCTAGTTAATAATAAAATTAATAAATACTTCGTAACCACTGCTCATAATACCGATAAATCATTGTACCTTATTGAGAATTTATATGATGATTTACCTTTATTCGTGACTTTCATCTATTAAATAAAAGTATCTTATTTAAGTCCGTCCAGCCCTTCCCGAATGATGTGCAATTACAGAGATATAAAACTTGTTAAAAAAATATTTGTCCATATCTACTAATATTATAAATGTAAAAGTTTGTGAGGATGGATGGATGTTTGTTTCTCTTTCACAAAACAACGGTTGAACGTATCTGGATGACATTTTGCACAGAGATAGATTATAGTCTGGAATAATACATAGGTTACTTTTTATCCCGGAAAAATGTATTTTTCCCGTGGGATAGTAAATCTATCCCATACATTTTTGTCTAAGGTCAAAACCCGAAACGAAGGGAGGGTGAGTCATTGGAATGTGTGCAAAGATTAATAATAATAACAGTGAAAGTAGAAAAAGAAATATATAGAGATAATAACGCTTGGCTACATATCACTTTGGCTGTCCCGCAAGGGATTTATCGTGGAGGCTTTCATAGCACACACGAGTAAATCAACTATGTGTTTACTGGTTCTTTCGACAGCAACAAAGATCGCAATTTTATCTCCCGTGCAAGGAAATGTTTGTACCTATTGGCCGTAAAGTGTTTGTTCCGCCCTGCCTGGTTAAAACAAACCGCGGCATTGAACGAACCAACCAACCGAACAATGTTTCAATAAAAATATATTATTTTTAATATACTTTCATTAGCTTCATTTTAATTACTTACATAATGATATATTGAATGTTAATTTTACCATAATTCTTATTTAATTGTCGTATTGACCTGGAATTCGGATGACAACACAATGTCTTGAGACGATGGAGCGGATCTAATGACGGCGCCACGACATGAATAGTGAAACTCTACAATGGTTACTGTTTCATTCGTTTTAATAAATCCCAAAATGCATAGGACTTATTTAAACATTAGGTTAGAATTGCGTATTATATTTCTTAGGATTAATAAACAAATATTTATTTTTTCAAATAACCTTTCGTGTCGTTTTGAAAAAACAATTTACACGGTTGAAGCCAGCCACGGTTGTTGCAGAGAAAAACTATAGGTAAAGCTGAGAATGAAGTTAATAATAAAAGAAGAAACAATAGAATTTTAATTCGTTAATTATATATCGGTAAGTATCTTTTGTTATTTATAATTATAATAATGATGAATAAAAATTGTGTAACAGTACTGTAATTGTGTAACATAACACAGTTTTATATACTCTATTTATATTATGAAATATACTAATTTGTTGTATTATATTCAGCCCTTTTTAACTGTCCTACTGCTGGGCACGGGCCCTTCTGTACGAGGGGATCAGGCCATAGACCACCACGCTGGCCAAGTGCGAGTTGGCGGACTTCACAGTCTTTTGAAAACTTGCTAGGCTCTCTTAGACATGCAGGTTTCCTCACGATGTTTTCCTTCACCGTTAAGACAAGTTGTAATCATGTTGGAAATGATTCGCATATGAAAATATCAGAGGTGCGAGACCCGAGATTTGAACACTTCACTCGGTTTCCCAAGCAAGCGCGTTACCACTGGGCTACCACCGAACTAGAAATAAATATATTATTCTAGGATTTCTAGAACATTCGAGTTTTATTCGGAATTAAAATATTTTATGTGAGTGCCTATGAGAGTATAGCTAGTATACATATTGAATGATGTTTTTGAACGTGTCTTTGATGCCTGTTTGAAGCGTAGTCACACGCTTGACGCGCGTTTATACTTTATATCCCTACGAACGCAAGAAAACTGCGTTTCTTAAAATAATCGCGTAACGCGACGCGTACGCTTACGTAACGTACCTAAGACTAATGTTTCTCAGTAAGTGAATTGTATATTTTCGATAAATAAATGTACGTAATAAAATAATAAACGTGTGTAACATTATAAACGGGCAACTGCCCGTTTATAATGTTTAAATAATTATATAAAAATATAAATTTGCGGGTAGTACAAACTATTTTACCGCTTATAAAGCTATATATTAATTTCACTTACTTTAGATAAATCTTTAGACTTATCTCGATTGGCCTAATTACATAGTATAACGTAATCTAGACACTGACGGTCATTTAGCACATTGGTACTTAATAATTATAGGTATGTTTTATTTGGCTCCTAAGTCGGATGTACATAATATATTTAGGTATAGAGTTCTATTATCACCCGTGGTAAATATCTTTTTCCAAACGATTTTTTTTATTTGCTGAAAAATACATATCTGGACATCGATACCGAATAAATCTTGTGATTGAAAAATGTCAGTCTTGGTATATTCGAGATTGACATAATAATGTCCTCCTGACCGATTCCGGCCACGGCGGCCAATCTCATTGAGACTAGCCAACTGCGCAGGAGATATTATAGTGCACAAATGTACGCGCACTGCGCAGACACAAGTGCACTCTCTATTCCTGTCACTCTCATACTCCGGTGGGACGACTATTCGACACGACCGGTGAGAGTTAAGGCGCAGGACCGACGGCTTTACGTGCTCTCCGAGGCACGGGGGTGAAACACCGCCAGCTTCCCAACTCCGGGCTGTTACTGAGGCTTACTATACAGAAAGACTCAATAACCAAACTTGGCCCGACCCGGGACTCGAACCCAGGACCTCAGGATGTGCAGCCGTACATGCTAGCCACTACACCACCGAGGCAGTCTAAAATACGAGATTGAAATAATACCTACTTAATTAAAGTTCTACACAGGAGAGCGCAACTGCGAGTGTTGCTATTGGGACTTACATTAAGCTTGATGCTATAATATGCGTATGTACACCTTTGCAAATTAACTGTTACTAGCGGCTCACTCTCGCTTCGCTCGGGTTTGCCTATAGGAAAACAAAAACAAACCTATCCCACGGGAACGGTACATTTTTCCGGGATAAAAAGTAGTGTAAGTATGTGTTATTCCAGATTATAATTTCATCCAGATCCGTTAAGCCGTTCTGGTGTGAAAGAGTAACAAACATCCATACTCACAAACTTTCACATTTATAATATTAGTATAGATTGTTTGTTTTTGAAATACCAAATAAGCCTATTAATATCTTACTACTATGTAAATGCGAAAGTTTGGAATTTGGATGAATGGATGTTTGTTACTCAATCACGCTAGAAAGGCTGAACGGATCTGAATGTGGCACAGTTATAGTTTATAGTCTGGAATAGCACATATGTAGGTTACTGCTTATTCCGAAAAAATGTACGGTTCCCGTGGGATAGATTTGTTTTTGTTTTTTCAAACTAACCTCAATAGTCTAGTGGCTGGCATGTTCAGGTGCGTACGGCTGCATATCCTAAGGTACTCGTTTCAAATCCCGGACCAGACCAAGTTTAGTTATTATATTTCTCCGTCAATAAATTTTCAGTAACAGTCTGGAGTTGAGAAGTTAGCGGTGTTTCATCCCCGCGTCTCGGAGTGCACATAAAGCCGCCGGTCTTGCGCCTGATCTCTGTTTTGAATCGTCAGCGCACCGAAGTACGAGAGTGACAGGAAAAGAGAGTGAATTTGTGTCTGCGCATACATTTGTGCACTATAATACCTCCTGCACAGTCATGGCTTGTCTCAGAAATATGGGCCACTGTGGCCGAAATCGGTCAGGAGGACATCATCATAAATCAAAGTTCCCCGCCGCGCAGAGTTTGTGTTTGTTTGTGCTAATCTCAGAAACTACTACATAATTTATTATACGGTTTTCACAATAGAAGGAAGGATTGTCTAGGAAAGTCCTTAACTATACACATTTAGCAAAAATTAAGTCGGGGAAAAAAAAATCTCTCAAAAGAGCTTCCGTAATACTAGGTGTAAATAAATGCAAAGAGTACCTACCTAGGGACGCTAGTCAATAATAAATTGAAAAAATAATTATGTATCGAGTTGCGTATTGCGATCAAATACGGCGATCCCTCTAGAAAATTTGACATGCAGTGTAATTTTGCTGATAATTTTTATAAATATATTGTAATTATATTGTAATTAAATGACGGTAGATACTTGCGACCTTCCACAGGGAATTTTAAAACTGCGTTAAAATGATTTTCTATCAATCCTTGGTTTTCCGTCAAACTTTGGATCGATCCTCTTTGGTCCTGTAATCCAGGGAATGACATAATTATATGCAATTATATTCCCGATATGGGCCACTAAGAACACCGTCTCGATATTTCACGTAAAGAGGAGAATTACGTATTAAACTTTTATATTGTCTGTGAGTATTTAAGTATTTTAACATTAAGTTAGTAAGGCATTACTAGAGTATTGCATGATTTTTTTTTAAATAATGAGTTAACATTTTAACTTCCGAATGTTGCCACTGCGCTAGCTTATATTACAAAGGTACCTACATATCAGATAAAACCTCAGCACATACAGATATTAGTAAAACATCTATATTATCAACAGTAGTCAATCCTGAATTAATCTACAAAATCCTTTAAAAAGATTAAGCAAGATCAACAGATAAAAATGAAAAAAAAAGATATAAAGAGCAGCCTATGAGATGTAAGTCTTATTTTTAAACCTATTTTACTAATTCTACTTACAGTACTCGTAATTAATTTCAAAAGCTCATATGAGACATTGTCTAGAAATACAGTTTGACTACCATTATTTTCACGGTAGACTGAGTCATGGGCTGTTAGTGTCCTTTGTTCATTGTAAGTAACGTGACCAAATACGGCGGGTATAAAACGTTTCACATCTACTTTGCGTCAAATGAACAGCAATACCCGCCGTCTCTGGCAAAGAACGCCATCATATCTAAAAATACGCAATAGAACACTCGATAGGTATACTTGTGTCGTCAGCTAAACTAAGCATATAGAATAAGATTCACATTTTGGGCTAGTATTCTAATACTGATAAGATCTTTATGATTAAACCGTAGAGACTTTGTTACAGTATCTAAATACGAGTATATTCATATACAATACTGAGATTATTTAATTTTTAACTCAATAGATATATGTACCTATACAATAAAAATATTTGATTTTTTAAAAATATCGTTAAACGCTTTCTTATTTTATAAAATAAAATTAAATCTTCACTTTTTATTATAAGTATACATGAAAACGGGAACCGATAGTAGAAGTATACATAATTATCAAAACTGAATGGACTAAAGTTATCAATAAATACACAAGCAGACCTTTATAAATACAGTTTATCTGTAATCGCCCACTAGACGAAACTAAACGAACCCGTACGAGTGAACGCTTACGAGTGTGCCTGTGTGCGTCCGCGTATATACACGCGTGTCGAGTGAGAGTGTGCGTGTCCAACATTTGATACGTCCAAATGAGGTTGAGGCGCGCCTGTGTGCGTGAGCCGTGAGAGGGTATCGTTTTGTTCGTTTTAATATTTTTATTCGGCGTCCCGGTTTCTCACTGAAAGGGTCAAGTGCGTGAATACGGCTTATAAAGACGTTGCCAGGTGACGTGGGAACAGCTTACGATAGTTATTATTTATGATTTTAGATCTAATCCCGTGATTGTTTGTCAGATTGTACGTCGCATTCAATCTGACTGCTAACATTGGTTATGGTAATGCTTTGTGTTAATTGTAATGATTGATTGACATTTGAATCGTTATATTTAATGATATTTAATTGTGTACTGATTCATTAAATGTCACTGACTATAAATTAAGATAGGTACAACAATAATAAATCACATAACAAAAGTAACAAGTTCACTGCTGGATATAAACTAGGGAAACAAAGTGACCGTCCCTTCCACCCTACGTAGTTACCCACCCTATACAACTTAAGGCAATTGCTCTCAAACTTGTAACGTATTGTTATACAATGTGAGTACATCAATCAATTTATATTCAAAAAATGTAGACACCATATACATGTTAAAATAGATATTATGACAATTAATATTTTCGATAATTTCTAAGAATTGATCATTTTAATCGACTTCCAAATAGGAGGAGGTAAAAAACACATATCTGTCTGTATCTGTCTGTATGTATGTGTTTTTTTAATTCTATAGATGTATTTGTAAAATATTAAGGATATCACAATATTTGTTGAAATTTTCATATATCTAGCTTAATCTTAGCAACAAAATGCCTATATTCAGTTGTAACTCTTCATAATAGATTTATAGCAAACAAAACTATACCAGCCGAAGTTGAAACTGCCATTTAAACTCACCTTACCACCACCACGTAAAGTAACAGTCCAGAAAGAACTGTTTCGATAATCCAATTTCTACGAATCGGTCTCGGTGCGTGTGCGCAACTCGTTAACAACTCGCCGGAATCCTGCTCCGCTCCACAAACAACCAGTCGGTCAGCGGTCAGCCTGCGTATTTAGCTATAGCCATATGTGCAGACCAATTTAGAAATACTTGTCATAGTGCCACTCGGCCTTCAATTGATTGAACTGCCACACCCGGCTTTACTTTGAATTGCCTATAAAAATGCTTATAACCCAACATTAGTTTATCACAAGTATGAGCATCCTGCGGCGATTCACAATGAAGTCTGATCTGAGTTTAAATTACACACTTAAAGCAAATTAACTACGATAAAACGATATGCTGTCGGTTTTTTACATTTTCATCTGTTTTGTAATTTAAATTATAGCATTTCTACATAGAAATCTTTTATTATTCTATAAATATGGTAATCATATTGTGTAATGAATAATGATACAATTTTACTAAAACTATAGAAAGAGGCAAACAACGCTGATTTTAAGATTATAAGCCTATGTATAGTATATATTATATACCTACCATCATTAAATATGAAATTTAAATCAAAACTTGTCCTTTCTTCTGAATTATCTATAATTTATAAGAGAAAATAACATAATAGAATAAATAAAAGAAATTTACATAGCCAGTAGAAAAAAAGTTAATAAACATACATATAAATATTCTTTCAGGTATAAATGAAAAATAACAGACGGATTAAGATCTTTTTGTATCCACTGTAAAAAACACCTCAAGCATAGGCAACAAGAACCTTTATAAGAAGACCAGGATTACTGGTTTATAATATATGCCAGCAACGGTGGTTATTCTTCTTATGAGCTATTAAACTTTGATTGGCTATAATTCATAACTCGATACTGTAACTACTAACTTTGTTCTGACACTGACTTTGTAGCGTGATATGAATTTTACAATTTATTGCCATCCTAGTTTCTGCTCATTTTTCGCAGCAACCTAACATTAAACTTATTTTTATCACCATTCGTTTCATTATTTTCTATATTATTAATCGATTTTTACAATGATAGTAATATTACTTATATGATAGATGATGTAGACAAAGATAGGTACACATTTTTCAAAGAACACATAAGTATGATCTTCACGATATTTCCTCAATGAAGCAAATATGAAAGCTCCAAGGGTTATCTTCATTGCACACTCTTTCTATTCATGATATTCGGTCATCAGTACATACATACCTACACCAAATTCTCAAAAAAAATAAGTAGTCCTCAATGACCATAGTTTTTCCACTAAATCTTAATCTTCTGTTATTGTTATATATTATTTCATAGCTCGTCGTTCTACGTAATTAAAAATCTAAACGTTAACATAAGTTACACCAATTACTCGAGTCCCTAATCGAAAGAAATAAATTTTAGCTCACGCAATATTTAAAATAATTTTACAGTATTAAAAAAAACTCAGAATATAAAGTAGGTGTAAATCGATATATAAAAGATACTAGCATATTATCTAATTTATACATATAATAAAATTCTGAGTCGAATCTGTACATTAATATATATTTTGGAAGATCTTATTATAAGTTATTATTATCGATCCAGAGGCCGAAGCTATAGTTTTTAGAATTTTTGTCAGTCTGTCTGGGAATGCATCACAAGAAAACCACTAGACAGATTTTGATGAAATCTGGTATGATGATAGCTGGTTATCCGGGTCAATATATAGGATACTTTTTACTAAGGGAAAATATCTCATATCTAGAAATGTATAGTTATCGTTTAAACGTAGGGACAAATTCGAGCGGAGCGAGGATGAGTCCCTAGTAAGAAATAAAAACGTGCGTTTGTTATGAAATGTACGGTCTGAGATAATATGGTGGCAGACGGCAGATATAACATTATACGAATAATGAATGTGATCTTTGATTTTTTTAATAATATCTAGAAAAAGAAGACTTATTTCTCATTATAAAGACGAAAATTAAATTTAATCTTTTTTTTTTTGTTTTATATCATTGCCTGACTATGATGACCTAAACATTAGTCGACACCTAAACAATAATGTAACGTACATATCCACCAAAACAGATACACTCTTATTATCTGATAGAGATAAACTAGCGACTCACCCACGCTTCGCTCGGGTTCACCTCCAGAAAAACAAAAACAAATCTATCCCAATTCCCACGAGAACCGTACATTTATCCGGGATAAAAAGTAACCTATGTGTTATTCCAGACTATAATCTATCTCTATGCCAAATTTCATTCAGGCCATTCCAACAGATCCGTTCAGCCATTTTGTCGTGATTTAGTAACAAACATCCAAACATCTAAACTAATATTTATAACTTTAGTAAGATTGTTCTAAAAACATACCTGCATCCAAATTGCGAGCTTTTTTAAAAGTCTATTAAAAAGTTAGAAACCTTTTTTTTTAATCGGCTACAGTAAAGCTATTTATACCTATCTCTATTCCTACGTTATATTATAAAAAATATCTCTATATGAAGTTACAGCATGAACTCCATATGTAAAGTAGGCAATCTCAAAATCACGTATTCTTCACGCACTGGCAAAGCTGCGCTCTAAGGCTAGTATTATATCTATAACTACCGTATTACTATTACTTAACAGGTGTCAATTTTCGAAACTTTAATTGCGTCAGTTTTCACGGTTCCTCGTTCAATACAATGAGTTTCTCAACCGCTGTTAATCCGAAGCAGTGGTGCATAGACAATTATTGTGGAGGAATCTAATTGTTGGGCACGCGCCACATGGCCGGCATATGCCGCTAATACCACCGTTTATGGCGAAATAATGTCTATTGTTGCAAAGAACGTTGCGAAGATTCATGTTTATTTAATGTAATTTTCCTTTCGGCTGAGTTGTTATGTTATTTTGGATAGGTTCCTTTACGTAAGCTTAACTTGTATCCACTTATTTTTACCCGACTGCGACGAAGCTCATAGGAAGGTTATTGTAAGCTATTATTTAGGTATAGAAGGAGATAGATGTACTTTATATTATACAAGCGGCATATTCGGTATTCTTCCGGACAATTTTTTTAACTTTTCCCTTTTTATGCAATTTAAAAGTCGTTTTAATAGCTTTTACTCATACTGTAGGAATAGGTTGTCAAATTCATAAGTTAACCTTACACTTTTATACTACAAGTTAGCCTTTTACTTAAAAATACGTACCTACGACGCGAACATTAATAACTCGGTTAGGGCAAACCAATTTGTATATATTCTCCCACGTTTTAAAATTATAAAAACTAGGTTCTCTCATGCAATGAACGTTCCGTTAAAATGAGTTTAGCGCTTCGATTTTGTCTTATCTCGTACTCTCGTGGATTAGGAGTAGTTAAAAACAGAAAGTCAAATAAAATTTAAGTGCTTGTGTTTTAGCTAATTCTGTGTATTCAGCCCTTTTTAACGTCCCACTGCTGGGCACGGGCCTCCACCACGCAGGCCAAGTGCAAGTTAGCGGACTTCATATGTCTTTCGAAAAATTGCTAGGTTAGCTCAAACATGCAGGTTTTCTCACGATGTTTTCCTGCACCGTAAGGCAAGTGGTAATCATGTTAGAAATGATTCGCACAAGAAGATATGAAGAGGTGCAAGTCCCGTGATTTGAACCCGCTTCACTCGATTACCCAAGCGAGCTCGTTACCACTGGGCTATTACTTCTATCTCATTCTATAATATTTAAAAAAAATTTACACACTTAAAGTCAAAAATAATCGAAGCATACATGATAAGGTCTCTTGTTAGACAGGTTTTTCCGGTTTTAATCCTATTTGGCTCTTAAAGGAATAACACCTCAATCAAAATACAATAACAATCACAGCGACGCCCCTGCACTGACATTTCAATGGGCACAAGATGGATCGCGACCCCTTGTCGCTTATATGCCCACTATTTGTGAATGTGGCGCAAGCGATAAGATATCGTGGGTGTTACCTTCCTTTGTATTTGCTGCTCATTAATTATATTATCAAGTTTTACGCCATGACTTATGTTTGTTTTTATGTTGTAATTACGTAGCTAATTAAGCTTGTGTCTTTATTTATTTATTTAATATCAGCTGGTACTAATAAAAAGATTATGAAAGTCGTTAATGTCACAGATAATTGATTGAATGAAGTATAAAATTTCATATTTGAAATATTACATACGGCTGCCTTACACGGCTATTTAAAGTCGGCTATTAAGGTAAAGATTGATGGCTCGATTCTTCTAACAAATCTGTGAAACGCAAAATAACATAAATTTTATAGGAGAGGCTAAGTATGTTCATATATATATATATATATATATATATATATATATATATATATATATTATATATTATTTTTAAATTCATTTTTTTCTAGGAATAGTTATTCATAGATACTGAATAATGGAAACGTCAAACGTGTGCACTTGTCACCGGCATAGACAAGCGATATTTTTTCATTAAACAACATTGAACATACGTTTGTATAATTTTATCTTTCAGAAGAAATAGTATTTATTAATTCACGTCTTTCGCCATCCAAGCGAGTACGGCCACAATAATATGGGTATGTCGTCGGGTAGCAATGCGACCTGTCACATTTGTCGATTTACTTGATATAGTGCGGCGCGCGTCTGCGGCGACCCGCGGCGAAACGTGTGGTACATAGGAATTGAACTTCTTGTATAGTGACTTTTTATTTCAGCATAAAATAATTCAAGGGAAAATATTATTACATTTACATTTAGAAACGTTTCCACTTTAGAAACGTGTTTTGTTGATCTATAAAAATATTTGCAGTTACGAATAAATATTTTTTCTTGGTAAATATCTGCTACTTACATATTTTACACCAATTGTGCATTTACCTTAATTGTGAGCGTGCAGATCGGGGAACACAAGCTATATTATCTTCAAGTGTACCTACTTACCAATAAAAACGACAATATTATTTTTAATACAAAATAAAAGTTAGTGTATACTAACACAATCAAGTCGATCGATCGAATCGATCCCGATTAGTCAAATAAGAAAATTGGAAATTTGGCTTGGTTATGAGAGCTAAATTAACATTTGGCTAACAGCAATGGTAGGTACCACCAAAATTAATGAAATGGGCCCAAACTCGGAATTTTTACTAATTATTAAAGTACTCCACTGTACCTTCTGGTTATCTCTTCCACTTTTTCCATCATCAAAACAGCTCGATAATAGTATCCTATTATTGTATTGTCATCCGAATGATAGTTTCAATTCGGTAGGTACAATAATAATTAGAGTATATACCTACTATAAAATCAATTTTCAAGATTTAATAAAAAGTAAATCTTCATCATCATTTTTATTATTTGTATAGCTCGACATAATGGATCATACAATATGCAAAAGATAAAAGGAATTAAGGTCATGAGACAAGTTGTCACATTTCATTTACGTCGGTACAATGAGCCGCCAGGTCGCGGTGAAAGCGTCTTTGAGTTTCTTTATCTTGTGGTATAGTAGGCCTTTATGTGCGGTATGTGGGAATAAAGCAATTCTACTTTTTGCCTAAGTGCTAGCTGTCAATCAAAGTAAATTAAGTACTATTTATTCAAAATACGTTTAGTTTATCGAAGAAAAGGTCGATTATCAAGAAACTAAGTGTACATAACCCATTTAATCGATGTGCGTGTTCGATTGTATGTAACGAATGTTTATATTGGCCGGAAAAGGATAAATCCCCGTCTGAAATAGACAAAGCGTGGAATTATAAACCGCACGACACGCGTAGTCGTAAAATTCGACGGAATATATCTATAAAACGGATGTATCCCTTCAAACAAAAATATATTTTAAAAGGGAATATGTACGTAACTTAAAGAAAAAAAATATTTTACGAAACATGTGGTAAGCTTATGTTAATACGTCATCTCCAATGTATATGTAAGTAATGAATTGAATTAAATATATTAAAACCTATAATACTAATAAAGATAAGTACCTATTTGTAAAAATAAACGCACAGCCTTACAATATAAAGAATTTATCGATGAAAATACAAGGTATTTCAGTTAAGTAATAGATATAGGTACCTACCTTTAAACAAACACAATAAGTAAATAAAAAATATTAAATTTTTACTTCATAAATAGGTACTTGTATACATAATTAAACGACACACTAAGTTTTCAACATATTTAAAAGTTGAAAAGAGAATTATATACGTAATTCTAGATTATTAAGAGTTCATGATCCTTCTTAAATTCTCTCATGCTCCGATGATATCTAAAACTAATTGCTTCTTATTGTTTGCTTTACTTTCAACATTTATTTTTAGAATCTCTAATCCTTACTCTAACCTCAACTACACAGATGTGATGTGACGTAGACGATATACACTTTACATTGTGGCATTAACAGTCAAAAATCAAATAATACCAACGTGAGAATAAGTCAAAAATCATATTTAATTAAGTATATAGCTTTGAAAAAAAATACCTTTGATACATAATTACAAAATAATACAGCTACTAAAGTTCTATTCATATGCAAACAACAGACTACAAAATTCATATTGTTCGTATTCATAAATTAGCATAGATAATGTTAATTGTGTTTCATCATTAGTAACCATTTCGAAATCGACGTTACATTTTGGACTAATGAAAAGAAAAGTGTTCAAGTAATTAATGTAACACCGTTTACTATCGTTTCATTAGCAGCATATACCAATTACGCGTACAAACATGGAAACTCGTTGGCCATGAATCACAGCCACACTTCATTGCACCCATAAGAGTGCGTATTCCGCAGATAAGCGAGGGTGGTTATGAAGCCGGCGGCTTTTCAATTTCCGCTCCCTAACCCTCTACCCCTCTTCACGGGGTAATTTTATTAAAAGACAGTCCGTGACTCTCACTGAATTTTTATCTTGCCCGAGCCCGGCGGATTCCATGTTATTTGAAAGGGGTTTCAAGTTATATCTGCTGTTTTGTAGAGCATGAACTCTATGGGATGCTTTTTTACTCGTAATATTTAAATTAGATTTTAAATATTAATTAAAAAGTAAGAGGAATATTTTTTATAAAAATTCAAGATGAAATATCTACGCGTGTATATCTCATAATATTTTCATTTATATATGTATATTAGCGCACATAATTTTTGAGATTTTAGTAATAAAATGTGATTAGGTTTTAATCATAAAAAATCTAATTAATTACAACGATTTATAACAAAACAATATATTTACTATTTATATTATGTTTTAATTTAAATCAAAATATAATTTTTAAATAAATAATAATAAATCAGAACTGCAATACTTAATACCACTTGTCGAATAGTAAGGAAATTTTTTTCACTTGCTTAATCCGTGATAGTTACTTATGCCGGTTTTAAACCGAGAATAACCAGCATTGATAGATACTAATAAAAATGCCCTCCTGATCGATTTCGGCCACTGCGGCCAATCTCGTTGAGACTAGCCAACTGCGCAGGAGATATTATAGTCCACAAGTATACGCGCAGACACAAGTACAGTCTCTGCTTCATTCACTCACAAACTTCGACGACGACGCAGGGCCGATGGCGCTCTCTGAAACACGGAGGTGAAATACCGTCTACTTCCCAATTCCGGATAGTTCGTGAGAATGCAGATGAGACAGCTTCGGTAGTCCACTTATACTCTATAATATTATCTCCTGCGTGTCGGCTAGTCTCAGTGAGATTGGCCACCGTGGTCGAAATCAGTGCTCCGGACCGTTTTTTGATTATGCGTTATTATTAATTACCTATACAATATACAATAATATATCAATTATATTTACAGGTAGATATATGTAGGTACTACACTTATATATGAAATATTCTTACAAAAGTTGTACGAATTTTTAGTCCTCATAATTCTTTGTAACGCGAAATGTTTTTTCTGTCGACCGTATTAGTCAATTTATTAACTAAATGAATTTTGAACAAATTTTGATCTAGATTCCAATTATGAACTATAGTATAAAAGCAAAGCTTAAATTAAATATACATATAACCAAACACTAGTTACCAAGTAGTTCTGGTATATGTAGAATATTTATACAACGAACTAGATAGGATTTGTAGAAGAAGTATTTTGTCAATACTGCGTAAATATAATTGAAATGCAACAAATGAGAACAATTTTAAATGATATTTTAGAAGTTAAAATGAGGTTTAAATAATATTTCTCATATTCCCACAAATATGAGATACCCATATTGGCAAATATCGGTCTAAAAAGGTTATCCAAAACTAAGATAAAAAGGTATAATTTAAAAAAAATAGTTATTCTCCATGTTTCGAGAATATTACGGATGAAAATTTTATAATTCAATAAGGAAATTTAATACCTACCTTTAAATTTCTCTGATTGAATTATAAAAACTTTTATAAATAATCTCAATTCTGGTCAAGCTGTTCACGCTAGTTTTGAATACATGCACACATAGCGCGGCAGACACGAGGCAAACAGTAGAGTGCGCTGTACAACTTGTTATCTTAGCATTTAGATTAGAAGAAATTTATCTCTTTGGATATATTAGTTGAATAAATATGTAAGCAAATATCAAGATTACATTAACAATTCTGAAAAAAACCGACGCAGGCAGCTAATGCAAGAAAAAAAACTGAAACAGAACTTTCGTTTTGGGCAGCCCTTTCAACTACGATAGCTTTAAATGTAAATTCTAACACAAAAATAAAAACGGTAAAAATATATATTACTAGCGACTTACTCTCGCTCCGCTCGGTACGTTTTGACGGTTAGTACAGATTTCTTAGAGATGAGATATTTTCCCGCAATCAAAAGTATCCTAAATTTTGCTCCGGATAAGCAGCTATCGTTATACCAAATTTCATAAAAATCTGTCCAGTGGTTTTCTCGTGATGCGTTCCCAGACAGTTAGACAGACAGACAAACAGGCAGACGGACAGACAAACAAACATTCTAAATACTATAGATTCGGCCTCTGTATCGATAATAATGACTATTTCGATAAGATTTTCCAAAATATATTTAATGTACAGATTCGACTCAGAATTTTATTACGTATATGTAAGATAACCATTAACCACACCATACAACATATTATGCTATTCATGTACCTATATTTTTACTAACTTTTTTTAGATATTGCGAGTGAAGAATATCAACATGAATAATCTATACAGATAAATAAAATTGAAGTGTCTGTTTGTAATGTCAAAATAACAGCTTTATACTAAATACACATGGAATTATATACGGTACTTATAAGAAAAACGCAATTTAAAAAAAACTGACTGTCTGTCTGTTTGTTCCGGCTAATCTCCGAAACGGCTGGACCAATTTTAATGGGACTTTCACTGGCAGATAGTTGATATTATAAGGAGTAACTTAGGCTTCTTTTATTTTAGAAAAAGAATTAGGGTTTCACTCAAAAAAAAATAAAACGTACCTAGGGACAAACCCGAGCGAAGCGAGGGTGAGTCACTAGTATGTCAATAAGTATACTGTTCTATTCTTAGTAATGTCACATAATATTTTAAACACGTACGTTTAATTTTGATACAAAAATATCTTCCATTCCCTGGAATGAATATATTTTGTAAACTTCAATAACAAAAAGAATGGCTACATCACGAGGGAAAACAGAAATTCTTTTTTCTCTCTACTACTACAGACTCTACTAATTATGCTAAAATTTTATTGAATTTTTTGAAGAGAAACTTCTTTTTGCGCATGAGAGTAAAATTTCAAGGTCGCGTCACAAAAAACCGTCATGGTTGCCATAGTAACCGTTCGCATTAAGTTGCCATAGTAACCGTTGTTATTGTTTGGAAAATGATGTTATGATATTCTTTCCATTGCTAGCTTCAGATTACTATTTTTACTAATTTGTTTTTAAATAGGCAAAATATTTATAACTAGCGGCACACCCACGCTTCACTCAGGTTCGTCTCGTAGAGTATATGCGACATATGTAAGAATCCAGCTAGATAGAGCTAGATAAAATATTATTCTCTCCTCTTTGTGTGATATTCGTTTGAATCATATTTTTGTCTGAGTGTAATATTAAAAGTTTTTATTTATTTATTAATCTTACAGATTTCAAATATAAATAACCAATGAAGTTTTCCTTCTAACACTGTTCCATAGAAACTTGATTGTTTTTTAAAATGAACACTATCTAATAATGTAATTTTCGAAATCAAAGATGTAACTATATTGTATACTGTATAGAGATATTATCTCTATATTTGAGAAAAGAGGAACTTATTAATTGTTTTCTGTACGGTTTTTTTCTCTATCCTTTTTGCTTTTTAATAATTCAAGGCTAATTAGATACTGTGCACGTAATAAGCAAATGTTTTATATATTTTTTTTATGATTAGATAATGTATCAAGTACATAATATACCTAGTTACATATTTGAAATTTTAGTTTTTGATTATACCTACCTATTAGTTAATAATTTTAAGTTTTGATTGAATAATTTGAGTTAATCAGAACGGGATATATTTCTGTAATCAGTTCTATGAAAAAATCGTACCCACTACCTCTAGTTAAATAAACAACAGCGATTAAACATACGCACCCTACACTGCTACGTTAAGACTATTGTCAACATAGAACCTCATTAATTTATTATTTATTATATTACATTTCACATCGCTAAGTTTTTACAAAATGTCTCTATATCCATTGTACCGCGGCGCCTTAAAAACCAAATGGTAGTTTCCGACGTTGAGAAATTTGCACAGGCATTGCAAAAACCGGCTCGTTCCCAGAACGCCTATTGTCAGCATCATTACGGCGCGCAATTTTGTTCAACTCGTATCCCCTATGTAAGCCGGGTTTTAACAAAAGTTTTTGATATACCAACAAGAATAAATCTTATCTCGATGTATTAAAATTCAATTTTGAATACCAAAGCGTACCATGCGGGATATCAAACCCTCGGTTATTTTCTCTGGCCCCGACAGGACGATTGTAATAAACCAGCGCTACAGTGCTTTAAAGCTATAGTGTGATTATTAGACGTTGTTTATATAAAGCGCTGTATTCTGTAAACGTGTAGCAATGGAAAGGTGCCCTTTAGACGACAGGGTGCTTTTCAGTTTCATTGTTACTCAAACCTTTTCCCTTGCCTTCGTCATTGAAACCGAATATTAGGTAGGTATTTAAAATTCGACACCACATTCTGCATTTATCGTCTACACTTTTTATTGAAGTCTTTACTGTTACTATTGTTAAGATTTTTTACGGTTTCTAAGCAGATATTTTATTTATGATCAGTAATATAAGTGATAATTACAGATAATGATCTATTGTTTTTTTTTTGTTACATTGTATTCTAGTACATAACCTTTTTAATAAATATGTACATACCTACATTCATATCAGTATTGAATAGATTTTTTATACAAGTAGGTAGTTGAAGGTTATTAGGCATTAAGGTATGTGAATGTGAAGAAATAGGTTTAAGGTCAACATGACCTTCTGTAACTTACTGTATTTTTATGTATATTCTCATAACTCAATAAAGCAAAAAAATTTTAACTCTAGGTACATAAACAAAATAACCAGTAAAACTTGAAAATAACAGATGATTAAAACAAATAACAGGATACAGAAAGTTAAAAAAAAACGTGTGTGTGTACTTATGTACGCACGTAAGAAGTTATAGATACTTCTTTGGCATAACAGAACAAAAATAGCTAAAGATTTTATCCCGTATATCACAACTCTCTGTTTGTAAAAGGAATGATGAATTAATAAAATAATTAAATAAGGTATAGGCATATTACAATCATATACCTAATATTTATAAAATATCATTTAAGGAAAGAATATAATATTATATATCATTTATCAGACATTAACAACGATTACCATGTGTTAGCAATATTATGAACTGTTACTAGTATGAGAACAGAATAAATGTAGTTATCACTATTATTTAGAGTCAAATGAAATACTTGTTTCCTGCCGAGCTTGTATAGATGGCAACACCAAAAACTGTTTTTAATATGAATTATGATTTTTAAAATGAAGTCAACGCATATATATTGAATTGAAATAGGTATGTGGAAATGGAAAAATTGCAAGGTATAAAAAAAGTATTTTGTAAAAAGGTAATGTATTTTCTGGAGTGAGTTGAAGTAATGCTGAAAGTTAAAGGTGTAATAATGTAAATTCTTATAATATAAATTGGGCTTATGTTAAGTAAGTGATAAGTGATATGAAAAGTGAAATAATTATGGTAAAGTTTCTTATGAAACTCATTCGTACTTTACCATAATTAATTATACCCAACCGGTATAAACCGGCCATTTATAAGAGTTAAATTCTTACACATGGCAAGAAACAGTTATGAGCTAACTTCATCATGTCGCTTTTTGGCTGTCGGTGTGCGCGGGCATCGTAAAAAATTTACACTCATGATTTTTTCCAACGTCCCAAAAGAAGTATAACTTCAAAAAATCAAAATATGTTAAGGGTCATAAAACAAAACGTTAAAATACGTAAAATGTAGGCACCTAGATACAATTAACATGGAAAAGTGACTATCGTTTAGGCTTGAATGTTTATTATTTCTTGTTGCTCTGCTATTTATACCTACTGTCATGTATAGGAGTCGTTAAAACAAATCGTATGAGCCCAAACACGAAGGTTTTATTAGAAGCCATTAAAAATTTCCACTATTAATCTCCTGAGACCACCATCAGCTCAATGCTAACACATGAGTGTATTGTCAAATGTTTTTCAAATACTGACAAATGTTTAAATTGAAGAGACAGAAGAAATTAATATCGACGTTTTTGATTACATGATTACATACCCGAGAGGGGTTAAAAGTGACAGTATTAAAAAAAGAAGGTTCCTCCCGCTTTCCGCTGCATATAACAAGGCGATGCAGAAATCAGTATCCATCATCACGCATTGTTTTAACCACAGTAAAATATAAAAATATGTTTACCTTATAGAACTATTTACCCTGTGCGAGCAAAATCTTATGACTTTAAAAAGACGTTTTGAAATCTGATGGTACCATTAAGAACTTGGAATATCTGCGGACGCTATTTTGTTCTTCTCTTCTTTTCAAGAAAATAAAGTTGCTAGTAGCTACCTACAATAATATCTCCTAAATTAAATCTATACATATAATAAAATTGTAACTTAGCCGAAACTGTACATTAAATATTTATTTGAAGATCTTATCTAAATAGACATTATTATCGATAAAGAAGCCGAATCTATAGTTTTTAGAATTTTTATCTCTCTGCCTGTCCGTCTGTTACCGCATCACGGAAAAACGTCTGGAAGGATTTTGATGAAATTGGGAATGATAATAGCTGATTATCCGGGTCAACATATAGGATACTTTTTACTGCGGGAAAATATTTCATCTCTTAGAAATCTATACCTACTAAACGTTAAAACTTAAGTAGGGACGAACCCGAGCGGAGCGAGGGTGAGTCGCTAGTTTTAAAAATATAAATTTCACATAGGTACCATTACATATGCGTGGTGCGTGGTGTGTGGACGAGCATTTTTTTAAAGACGACTTAGAGGGTCAGGACAGAGTGCAATAAACCCGCCTGCGTTGTTAGACAACAAGCTTATTCATCATCCAGGTCCAAATTTAAAAATGTAAGGACCTTGAAACAATTAAACAGGCCTTTAAATTTAGATAATAGAAAAAACAATTAGCAAGCATAAAAACTTAAATTGGCTATTGTGTGAAAGTGACAGGAGAGAGAACACTCTAAAACCGGGCTCTTACTACACCACTGCAGAGTTTATAGAGCCAGGTTTCAAAAAGCTATAATATCAGTCTACCACGTACCTAACGATAAACTTCTTTTGACTTAATTGGCGTTTTGGACATGGTTTGGCTCTCTTCCCTTGGGGATCAATGTGAGAACACGTTTTCCGTACCATTTTTCCGTGATTTTTGATCTTTTTTCTTTGACGTAGATAAGTGAATCAGTACCTACTGTTTTGATCACTCCCGAAGAAGACTGCTATTAATCCTGACGTGATATGAAATAAATCTGCTTTCATTGTGGCTTTCAAGTCATCGTTATTTACTATCTCTCGTCGGCTACTGCATTCATTGTTGACATCAAAAATTCGAGAAGGGAAGCGATCTAATCAAAAAAATCCATGCGTTCACTTATAGATATTGTTTTTGTATTTGACGTAAAGGGTCCTGTACCGGGTCCAGAACCAGGTCCATGTTGTCATTAATTTTACGTTCCGTAGGTATATTAGATATGTGTACGTAAGGTACCTACATAATAAGAAAAGGTGTACGAAAAACACTACCGTGTCTGACTTTTAGCTGTCAGACGTGGTCAGAAAAGAGGATGAGAAAAAAGTCGCTATCTCTCAACTTAAAATAGAGAGAAGCATGCTAGGCTTAAAATTATCAGATAGTATCAACAATGATAACATGCACAGAAAAACAGGAAAAATTGATATACGGAAAAGAATTATGTTGCTCAAATGACACTGGGCAAGACACATGTAGAGCATGGTAACAATAGATGGACAAAACGTTTGAAAGAATGGCTATCAAGGGAAAGAAAAAGAAAAAAAGGAAGACCAAGTAAAATATGCAGAGATATCTTTAGTCTAAGATGTGGTACTGACTGATTGCAAAAGGCGAGAAAAAGAGAAGTATGAAAAGGTTTAAGGGACGACTACTATACTGTAACTATAGATAAAATCAGCTAAAAGAATAAAAATAAAAAAAGAAAAGTTTTTAACTTATTGTAAAAAATATATAAAATATCTACTATTTTATATATATATATATAACGTTGTAAAACTAAAAATAACAGTGTAAATATTCTTCAAATTATGTACAATGTAGGTACCTACATATTATGTAGTAAAAAGACTATTATATAAACTATAAGGTATGTCGGTGCCGTCGACGGCAATTCGAAAATAACGCATAGTTTCGATTATTTCATTGACAGATAAGTATCAAAAAATAATCTAACGACGAGAAAACAAATTAATACATGATTTATTTTAAAAACTGGCCAAAGTATAAGTAAAGTCAGTAAGTATTGAAAATATATAATTTCCTGGGTAAGGCTAGTATAAAAATATCTATACCTATGCCAGATGCCTTTTTACTGTAGAATTTTAGCATTAGATTTTTTCTTTAACTAGTAAAATATTTTAATAACTTTCTAAAAGACCAACAACTTGAAAAAAACAAACACTATCGGACCCAAAACGATAAGCTAGAGCAGATGCGCTTCATGCGATGCTTTCGTATACCTCATTAGAGTGTTATAATGTTAGCCTGTGGCTAGTTATATCTATTTCAAAATTAAGTAATCAAACGACAATCAATGACTCTTAGCCCTGGTGGCCTGGTACTATGTTGAAACATATTGTGTTTACAATAGGTACATATAAGGAAACTTCATTGAAATATTGGTATGATGTCTGATGATCGGGAGGACTCCCGACCGATTTCGTCCTCGGCAATCTCACTGAGATTAGTCAACTATGCAGGGGATATTATAGTGTAGGTAATGTATGCATAGGCACAGGTGCACTCTTTATTCCTTCCACTCTCAAATTTCGATGGAATAATAATTCAACACAATCGGTGAGAGATCGCCCATGACCGACTGCTTAACATGCTCCGGGGTATTACTGGGAATTTTTTAATAGAAATTTGTATAGACAGTTACGCATCAGGCGTAATCAAGAAGATAATAGATTTCAGCACTTATCGATCAACACCACTATTAATCTATAAAAATATGTTTAAAATTATCACCATACTAATACCTACTAGTTTCATTAAAACATGAATTGATTAATTATTATCAAGAATATTGTAAAAAAATATATACTGGAAAACACATCTATAACAAATATCTTATCCGATGAGGTAGCCAGTAGGTATACCTTACCTACTTTACGTACCTTTTATCCTTTAAAACATCTTAGACTTCCTGTATAAGAATAAAAGATGAACTTTTTTAATTACGGATGAATTACGAAGCGCGGAAGACGATTGAGGTGTGAAACAAAAGGAGGGGAGACCCGCTCGTCATAAACAAAATAGGTTTACATTTTAGATTTCTTTTCCGTATGGGACAGACTGCGGTGAAAAATAAGATATAGGTAGGAAAAATATGTGTAGTAACACAAAATCACGGTCAATGTTTATGTAATCTAAGAAACTTATTTATGACGTATTATAGATTTATCTTTAATAATAATAAAATTGGCTAGAACAAGATTTCTGTTGTCCTCGTGAAAGGTACCTATACGTCGATAGAAAAACTTATATTTTAATTCAGAATACATACAACTAACAAAGGCGGCCGGCAGATTTATCCGGCAAGCGAACGAAGGAACACTCAGGACTATTATCGATTACAACCTTAAGATGGGAATTTCTCGCAGAGACGATGAAGCGGTTAAGATGCTGGCAACTTTCATCTACCGGGCCAGCGTCACACAATAAAAAGAATCATCACCATCCAGCTTAATCGACAGTTCTCCTTTTTCCTACGAGGACTCCTCCTGTCCTATAAACTTACCTCGCAACTTTAGTAATCTAATAGGTAACCTCTCTACGGTGGACTCCTACAGTCCACATCTTTGTAATTGTTTGTATTTTATTGACAATTTAAAATAACATTGTACGAACGCATGAGACTAAATTTAGACTCTCTAATAAAGAGATAAAAATAAAATCACAAAAAATAAATAAAAACTAAGTAGGTAGGTACCTATAAAGAAAAATGGACAACATGTGGTGATTTTTTTACTCTAAAAAATCTTGGCGACCTTTTGTATGAGCCATACATAAATATACTTTGTATGATAATCGAACTCACGTAACACCTCTGTCACGAGTAGACGTGTCAAGACCAAAATACTGCCTCAAACGTTCGGTCATTTGTTTAATAAATGAATAAATCTTAAAGCTACGAAGCAAATGCCTTGTACCTGCATACCTACATACTTATAAAAAGCAACATATGAATATTAATATAATTAATTACATTTAAATAAAAATATTATCAAATTTTACATCTGATATGAAATTTTCACCTAAAGACATAAAGTAGGTACCTACCAAAGAAGTCGTTACAAATTTTCTAAGCCATTAATTCTCACGAATACATTAACGCGAGGGTCTGAACTCAAAGCCTTGAGATAACGATCTTTCTGATGAGCGGTCAAAAGGGACTCGACTCTTTTTTGTAAAAAAACTTATCCCGCTTTATACGAGTAGGTGATTGTTGTGTCATTATTTATAATAATATACCTAGTTTGCTAAAATGACGGTTATATTTTATGCTATTATAACTATTTAATATAAAGTAACTGTTTCAAAATATTTGATTTATTTTCATCTAATAATGGGTTTCTAAAACAAGATAAATTTCATTTTATATACATATACGCAATAGAGCTGCACAATACTAGGTATATGAAAAGGCTTAACAGTTTACGCCTATCTAGCTACTTAAATGTAAAGACAAGCTGACACTATCTCTATAAAATGACCCGCAATACCGCAGAGAAATCAAAATTTTATGTGCTACCTATATAAGTAACTTATCGTATTCGCTTTCATATAGGTACGTATATACGTCTAAGGGTGTCTGCCCACTACACCGTCTCATACCATGACCGTGCTATGAACGTATCAGGCACGGAAACGAGCATGGCACGGACTACTATGCCCACTAGACCGTATCAACAGCGTATCATGCCCGTACATAACGGTTATAGTGACCGTAGCATCCGCGTATCATCCGCGTATCATCCGCGTGTCATATCCTTACGGTTCCTATTTTCTCAGTCGTATTATTTATCTGTGTTTTCGCGCGAGGCAGCCGCTTCAGTAAGAGCGAGTGAGTATTTTTGTTAAAAAAATTATTTCCTATTTATTTCCTACATCTATACGATGGCTATTAGAAAATTATCCAGTAGAGAATTAGCAATGATAGCCATTGCTTTTGACGAAGAGAAAGAAAAGAATTACATTATTCGATCACGACGTTACTGGGTTCACGCCGCTTTAAAAGAAAGAAAAGTCGAGGGAGAATACTGTACATTATAGACAGACACCTAGTTGATGACGAAGAAAAATTTTATATGTTCTTTCGTATGACGTCATTTGAATTTACTGAATTATTGAAAAAGATTGAAAATGTTATCACTAGAAGAAAAACCACATTTAGAACCACATAGCAACTAATTGGCAAGACAAGCGGCAACACGTAACGGGCTTAGAACGGTCATCATACGCGGCTATAACGATTATCATACGCGGTTTTAACGATCTTCATACGCGGTTATAATCCGCATACTCCCCGTTTCGCCGCCTGCGCACACCGGTTCGGCACCGTCACGTGCCAAGCACGGAGCGTACCGGCACCGGAAAATATTCTCGCCGACAATTGTTGCCGCTCCGTGCACGGCACGCGACGGTAGAGGTCGGTGACGGAACGGTCTAATCGGCAGAGTCTAATACATTTCAATACAAAGAACATTTTTTTGCCGGAGACGGTCCTAGCACGGTCATGATATGAGACGGTGTAGTGGGCAGAGTCCTTAACAGATCATAAATGTCAATTAGTTGCACATATACCTTGATTTACATATTTTAATATCGGTAAATTGCTATGATAATTGCAAAAGTGTCCGCATTTATTCATCGGTAAGGTATAGGTATGTACATATATAATTTGGATAACATGGATTATCTAGTCAAAGACTTTTGGTAGACTCGTTAAATTACAAAATTCAAAACATACCTAGTACAGTGGCAAAAACCACGATCATGGAAAGATAGCCGGTGGCTTAAAAGTGATCGTCTGGAGTAGAGAATGAGACGTGAGGTAAGTCGGGTACAAAGAGAAATGCCAGGATAACAGAATGCGTAGGCAACGCGGAATGCCTTACACAACGGAAGTGCCTATGCTTAAGCTGATAAAATATGTACCTATATTATTTCCTCATGTTTTGGATAGAACACTTATGTAGGTATACCTATTTGTAGTCGTTCACATATAAGTAAGTAATCACAGCAATTATATGAAAATATTATCCCATACTTTAATGCCATGAGCTTGCGCAAAGGACGGATAATTTAGCAGTAAGCCGTCTTTCCTCTTTTCCATGGGCCATGTAGAGATGACCGACAACAAACATATTTTCCGTAGAGAGTAGGTAAAAATAGCAGTGACATTCGATTTTCCTCGTTCTAACCATATCTAAAGCGTGTCTTACACAGTGAAGGACAAACATATTTTGCAAGATTCATATAAACAATCGTCTCATTCGGATGTTTCTTGTGAAATCCGATGTTCTATTAGTAGATACGACGTTTACATCATCCTTATTCGCACACGTTATTAGCCTGTCTTTACCTAAGTATTTATTTTATTACTATTAGATATCATTTCAAGCTTCAAAACTCGATTCCTTTTTTCCTTAACAGATCAGATTACTGTACCTACTTATCATTCTTTATTTTCATACTGGTGTCCCACTTTGTAGTAAGTGCCGGAACCAACACTACATTGTTAATGCGTGCGAATTCAACAGCTTGTTCCTTTCTAACAAGGCAAGTAGAGTCTTGTACTTTCTTTTTCTGGTAAAGCATACGTAAAATAAGTTTAGTTTACCAAAATTTACTCGTTTTTATTAGAAAACGTTTAGTTCTATAGTGTGAAATGAACATTATCTACAACAAATTGCTTACACAATGCTTTCTCTTGATTCTTCTAGTTGTTCTTATATGCAGGGTATCACCAATCAATCAATGTCACATTTTACGTAGCGAGTTTATGGACAAGTTAGCAACATAGACTATCAACTTTTTCATTCGCTACATCAAGTTGCACCCGTTTTATCAATAGAAAAATAAAGTTAGTTAAGAGTATCTGCCTAAGTCCAAACCGGGAAATTTTGAAATGATATTCTAATTTGAACTATTTACTTAATACGTATCTACATAGTAGATAACCTATTAAGAAACCTTCAATTTAATACGTAGGTTCAGCTTTAGTACGACCATGTTAAGATATCAGAAAAATATAGAGTTGTTAGAAACCGTTCAATCTAGTTTTGATCTGGTCAAACACTTATGTGCATCCGTTATAATAATGTGCTCTGTTTATATATTACAATTCAACGAACGTACAGAATGATAAGATCATAAATCAAACGTGACACATTGCAAATCGCATTGCGCTACAAGCTGTGTGTATTTATGGCACCATATCTCCCTACAGCGCTATAGCGAAGGAATAAATAAATATGCGCGCCTCGCCCGCATCCGGGGGCCCTTCACGTCGCACGTAATCCAAAATGTCCGTTTATTTTTTCTATGTGAGTCGAGCCGTCACAAAAAACAAAGCGCGGATCGAGCGTAGCACCCGTGTAGAGTGAGAGGGAAATATACGCCGGCCAGTCCGACACGGACGGGGCGCGGCTAGACTCGCTCTCATTGGTCGTCGGCACTCGTTTCCCGCCTATATATAATCCTATTCGCTCTCGCCGTCCCCCTCTCGCCCCCCGCATACCCCAAAATACCGACCTTTCACGAATGCCGAACCGATTCGATACGACCGAAAATGCCTTAGTTACTAAACGCGCGTGCTATGGACTGGACGTTTTCAGTGTTTGTTTCACAAATATAAAAATAACCAGTTTTCACTATCGAGAAATGAGCTAATGTTTGGTTCGTGAACTTTATGTGTGACGTTTCGTGAAAATTAGTCAAGTGTTATGCTATTCAGGTAAAACATAACACTAATTATGCACCCTAAATCTAAAATGTTGATAAAATGATCATTAGTATGCTATCGCTTTTAAAACATAGTAAAAACTCGTGCAACACACGAGCGTTTTAAAGCCGGATGATCGAACGTAAAAGCGGTGTCCTCGTAATCAACGTAGGCCGGTCGGGTCGGCAACGGCGCGCGTAAATAATAGGGTAGGCGCTCGGTCTTTCTCTCACAGCTGGCGCAGAGCGGCAACGTCGCGCACCGTGCCTCCACCGCGCTGCGCCACACCGCGACACCGCGCTCGCCGTGGGGCGACGCATTCACCGACGCAATATACCTACTATACCGAAACTAACTTCAATTAATACTGTAATGTCTTTTCATAAACTCTCTCATATGAAGACAATTAACTATATACCCATAGCAAAAACTCTAAATACGATATCAACTAACCATTATGTAATCTATTATATACTTTCCTTATATACTGTATATAGAATTAATTATATAATGTAATTAACGATATGACGTTAATTTTGCATTAGTAGACACTATAGTATTATATTTTACACGAATATAATACGACGGCGTGCTCTGAAAATTCAAAACACTGATGAAAATAAAACTTGTTTACAGATATCGAGCGGGTGTTTGTGAATGCGTGGCGCACTCTGTCGGGGTTTAGGAGCGTGACTCGCGCGGTGCGGGGGGCAGGGACTTCCTCCCCCTACTTCAGTTGCTGCTACAAATTCGACGAGAGAGGACGTTTCGCTGCGCGCAAAAATACGAGACCCATTCGCGCGGCAACTTTGAACGGTGACAGTGCATAGAGAGTTAGTTGTGATAGAGGAATGTATCTCGGATTGCAGTGCCCTAAAAATTGGATGCAGTGAAAGGATCACACTAATTGGATTGCAGTGTTTTTTGGATTTTTACAACTGTTTTAATCTTCGTTCAAACTGGGGATGCATAAGATGGAGCTCGGCGACAGCGTGTACGCCGCTGAGCGTATTATGAAGAAAAGAATTAGAAAGGTGAGCTTACTTCTTTTGCGAAAGCGAACACAGCATATATTCTGGCCTTGCGAAACAGTCGAGATCACATATCACCCGCCAATATATTTGGTGCGCTTTGCTGTAAACTGCTTGTTTTGCAATAACGCTTTGCCTGCATCAAAACATAACAAATTATTATATTGCTTCGTAGATGAAATAGGCATCTTGCATGGATGTTTTAATTTAGATTTTGTCTTTTTAATCCACACATTGTGTTCCAAGAGCAGCTGTTCAGAAATTATCGCAAGGATTTTCGGGTTCCTTTATAACGCATGTTTTCGTCCCTTATTATTATCATAGCTCCCCTCACGGCTTATATTCGGAAAGTAAGGGCAATGAGAAACATAATGCTTCTTATGAATAATGCCCTTCTTAAGATCATACTCAGTTCTGATAGTAAACAAGTTTCTTACATTGAATACTGCCGTGAGGGGTAGCCGTGTCACTGTAGACTGTAGCCTTAGTTTTTGCACTTTGTTACTAACCTGCTTGACATTTACTATACATAAAGTAACCTTTATTTCGCAAGTTTACGCATGTTTTAAAAATCTTTGTGCTTCTGACCATATCACAGATAGATATTTTATTGTAATAATAGTTTAACTATCGTTTTAACTACAGTTAGTAACTTTGATGCAGTGGCGTTTTAAGGTAAGTTTAGGAAAAAATACAATATTTATAAAAAGGATAAATATGTAATATATAATGAAATATATTTTAATGTACCTTACATAAAAGATATTGAAAATTAGGTAACAATAATTACTTGTCATAATATTATAAACTTTTTTTAATATTTATTATAACATAAATATACATTTAATTAGCCCCAACTGACACGACGGGGTCATCTTCGTAATATAATATTATTGTTTTGTATATATAATTAAGTGTATTTGTAATTTCTTTTATTGTAAATAAAGTAGTTCTACTTCGTAAAATAAAACATAATAGGAAAGATTTAAAAAAAACCTGACATGACAGGATAGATTAAAGTAATATTTAGACAATTTGTTGTAAGTATGGTTTCTCTTCTGTCATAGATATTTGGTTTTATGTCTTAATTTTACAGATGGCAACTTATGCAATACTATTTAATAACTAATGTGACATCTATACATATTATAGTAATCTGTACATTAAATATTTTAATGGAAAACCTTATTGAAACAGACATTATTATCGATACAGAGGCCGAATCTATAGTTTTTATAACTTTTGTCATTCTGTCTGTGACCAGATCACGAAAAAACCACTGAAGGGATTTTGATGAAATTTGGTATGATGATAGCTGGTTATCCAGGTTCAACATATTTACTGCGGGAAAACATCTCATCTGAGAAATTTATACTAAACATTAAAACGTAAGTAGGGACGAACCCGAGCCGAGCGTGATTGAGTCGCTAGTCATTAAATATTATAAAAAATATTTAATAGAATTACTTAAAATGTGTATATTTTTAATAACATGCTTATAATTTTCTAACGTTACAGGGTAAAGTTACCTATATTCTTAAATATAATCATAATTATAAGTATTGGTAACAAGACATATTTTCTGTTATAAAAATATATAAATAATTAAGCACATATTAATACTAATTGTATCTAGATATTCTGCTGATCTTTTGTTAAAAGCAAACATGATAAGTGATAACTAATTGTAAAGTTGTAAACAGCATAAAACCTAGCGTACGATACTCGTAGCGCCATCTAATGGATGTAAAGCAAGGTATACAAATTGCACCACTTACAATTAGAGTAGAATAAAAATTGTAGAATATCATTAGTTGATAAAACAAATTTTATATAAAAATAATAAGCTTCAGTAATTGTTAAGTTAACTTTAGTTATCATGACAATAAGTACTTCAATTGATATGAATTATTTATGTATAAGTGTACATATATGTACAACTTATCCCATTATTTATTATAATATTTATGCTAATAATAAATATATTAATAATAAAATAATATGACTTCACCATAATATCTCAAATGTTATACTGGTGTCAAAGACATGAACAGATGATGTCTGGATTCGCCATTTATGTAACAAATATGGTGCTGAGAATGTTCAAAGAAAGTAAGTTACTGAAAAGAATTACGTTTGATTAGCCCGTTTTTATTGTTACATTCATTGCTTCATAATTCATTGTCAACCCAAAAAGTTTCCAGCGGCTTCTCTAGCGCCGTGTCAAATTTAGGAAACTTCTTAATAGCGTGCCGGTATAGTAAAAGCAAGATTAAACCTTATCGAGCAGTGGCATAATGGCCATTTCACAATACGGTTGGCACACCTTATTATCTGTCAGAATGGCTTAACATAAACGAACCATCGCTATTATAATAATTGCATCTCTAATATACTGTGATACGGTTCAAATTCGAAAGAATATTTTATCTTAGTAAAGAAACTCCTTCACAGCGCTGTAGTCCTGGTATCTCGAAGCAAACGCGCCAGTATTCGGCAATGACCGAACCCACGTCGAGCGCGCATGCTCCCCGCCATTACCGTCAACCAATCAGCGTCGAGCACATCGTGCCTCGCGAAAATGACCCTTACTTACATTATGCTCACAAACAGAGCTCAAAGTTTAAACTTATTTAATCTCCACATCAATCAAATAATACAATAAACATTTTTATAATTACTAATAAACTTAATATAAATTAGTATTTATGTATAATACTTATTTTTTTGGTAAGTTGCTTTTGAAGTTTATCGAAGCCGAATACTAAGCGAAATAATTCAGTGATTATCGGTTAGATGGCGCTATTCAATATTTCTTTACAAAATGCTTTTTTAACTATTTTAGCCTAAAACCGCACAAAAATGCTAGAATTTTTCAAGTCTTTGATATACTGTAAAACATAAAATAAAAAAATAATGTGACATCAGGAAAATGAATCAAGACCGAAGAATCGATTGCATGCTAAGGGTGCGTTTAGATCAAACGAGCGAATGCTCATTCTATCCCCACCCTATCAAATTCTTTTAATGTAAACAGAGACAGAGCATTCTTTCGTTGTTCTCTCTGCGTTCGCAAACATTCTATAGAATATTCTAAGAATGCTCACTCGCTTGATGTAAACGGCACTAGAACGTGCGAACAATTGCTTAGAGCGTTCTTAGATGTTCGAACGCGCTCGCTCCCCGTAGCGGTCTCTTCAAAGCGTTCTTGTGTTCTAGCAATTTGAATATTTACGAGTACATACCTACTTATCAAATCATGGATTGGTCCCAAGATAAATGTCTATTAATGTCTATTAATAAAATTTGTCATCCACCAACGTCTCTTTCTTCTTTTCTTTTTGACTGTTTGAGACAAAATAATAACCACAAAATTGACAATGGGCAATGAGCATTCGTTCGGCTGATCTAAACGTCATTGCAAGAATTCTAGTTCTATGTTCTCATTTTGCTCGTTGATCTTTTGGTGTAAACGCTGAAATCGAGATTTCGTTTACACTAAAAGAACAAAAAAGAATGCTCTTGCTCTAGCTCTAGTTCTTTGTTCGTTTGATGTAAACGCACCCTAACGCTAACGACGTATGTTTGAGTGAAAGAGTATGTAAAAAACTAAGAATATAATATTATTAAGCAAGTATTGACGTGATTTAATGAGCATATATCAATTTTAATGTACTTATTAAAACTTTACAGTTTTAAAAATTCTCGACAGTCAATTGGAATAATAATAAGCCTTCTAATATTTAAAAACTATAAAATTCTGTTATAATTTCGTATGCAAAAACGTATGAAGATTCCTAAATGCTAAGAGTTGTTAAAATCTATAGGCTATATTAAATACCTAACTAGCCCATGGAAATTTGTTTATTGATGTAACAAATGCGTCAAACTTTACCAAGGTTAAGTATATACCTATACTAAATGTAAATACTAAAATATATCTCTTAAAGTTACCACGTAAACTCGTTTAGTAAAGAATTCGACGTTACCAAAAATAACGGTCTACATTTTTTTGGAAATAAAAAAAAAGAACGTCAGTGACGCGCGACGAGGATATCAACAATTTGATACGAATAGCTGCACTCGGAAGCAACACAAAACCACCAAATTTTCTATAAATAATCGCTTGACAATGCCTCGACGTAATTTTATCCATCCCTATATTTGAATGAAATAAAAAAAAGTTGCAGAGAAAAAGGAAATGAGTAGAGTCGTATTAAGACTATATATATCTACAGAGATAGAAATTCTTCTTTATAGAAAGTTCCATCATTGTTTCTTCTCGCAGTCCTATAAAACTATATTTTACATTTCCATTGCTTTACTCCAATTCCCTTGAAATCTTATTTTTTTACGTATAAATTAAATGTAACTCCATAAGAAAGGTCCATAAGGAGAAGAGCCGGTGAGAAACTCAACAGCACCTACCTACTTACACAAATTAATTTACATATGCCTAATATTTATGTGGCAATGCAGAAACCGAGTGAAGCGGGTTCTAATCCCGGGTTTCGCAGCTCTCATATTTTTATGTGCGAATCATTTCTAACATGCCTTACCACTTGCCTTACGGTGAAATGAAACATCGTGAGGAAACCTGCATGTCTGAGAGAACCTAGCAAATTTTCGAAAGACATGTGAAGTCCGCGTACTCGTACTTGACCAGCGTGGTGGACTATGGCCTGATCCCCCTCGCATTGAAGGGAGGCCCGGACCCAGCAGTGGGACGTTAAAAAGGGCTGAGTACAATATTTAAATAAATTTGATATTACATGCAGAAACAATAAACAGTTATGCAGGTACATGTATTAATATCTACCATAAAGCAATTATTGTAATGTATGTAGCTATCTATTTACTTTTTATTGTTTACACTTTTGATTTGTAAGGATACTCCAAAGATTTTGCAGTTCTAAATCATGTTATCAATTATAACTAGGGTCTTATATACACGTTGCGTAGGTACTGTTGTTCGCCACCCTTCATAATATAAAAACTTTTTCTATGTGAATAGTCCCCCCTATATTTAGAAAGCATACTTAATCGCATACACGTACGCTCCGAATATTAAAGTAGTGAATGGGGAAACGTCATATTGCAGTCCCCACACAATAAAAGTGGAGACGGCATTGTCTGTCACGCACACTCGTGCACGAGACACATTCCGTTACTGCGAGCAGACACCGCTGAGAACTAACGATCAGATGATCGCAACAGCCGCGGTAATCTCGCTTTTACATAGCTCGCATTAAAGATCGATTTAAAAAAATACTAGCCTCGATAATAATGCATTTGAAACATGACACCTTTATCCTCGACACTGATCTTATTTTTTTAAGATTGCGCATCGTTTTCGTAACGTCTCGGGTGCAATGTATTTTGCAACATCAAAGTATTGACGCCGTTCCCGAAGCGCTGTCGTAAAAACTTGGAGTATCAGGCAAGTTAGTGCGGCGTCATTATAATAATGCGCCTCTCGTCTCACCGGCGCGGGCGGTCGTTATGCCCCCTGCATTATTATGTAAATACAAAAAGGAATGGATACTTTTTTACTGCGGCCTTATCTGATTCAGATAAGAATTGTAATTAGAGTATTTTATAGGAACGACGTCGAAGATGATTTATTCCCACATTACGAACAGGACGTTAATTTTTTTTTAATTCTATGGTTACCTTATTGAGAAAATAATGTGTGCACTTTCAACGAGTAGTAGATATCTATTATTAGTTTGTTCTTTGTGTTGATGGTTCAGCAAGATTATTATAATTATAATATGTGATAAGTACGATATTTGCACATTGTTTAACATTCCACAACAACAATGGAATGTAATCAGTATAGATGTTATGAAGGGTCGGGATAAGGGTCAGGGAATCAGAAAATATTTGTTATATCTCCCCCGACCCTCGTGTCAGAGCCACCCGTTCGGCATTGTGTTTTTTCTTATCTGTCCTGACCCAACTACGGTACGCATCCCGCCGCGAGCTATGATCCTCTTAATTGAGTTATTACTGATGTATTTATTTTGGTGTTAGGTATACTAAGCAGTTATGCAATTTGAATATGCAAAATTTATAGTTTTATTTTACAATCGCTCACAATTAAAATAGGGGTTAGTTAGACATAAAAGTTTTAGTAAAGGGCAATTTGACAAGTGTTTGATCTACAACTTAAGATATGCACCCTAAATCTTTTGACTCATTCTTTTATATTGCTGCAAATCAAACTTAGTATTCTCTATTTAAAAACATTAATAGCAGTTAAAGTTCCTTTAACACATCGATTATACCAAGGTACATCCCTATATAAAGTTAATCTTATACATACCTCTCTATATACTTAGTACCTAAAATTGGCGTAGATATTACGTATAAAACAATATATAAGATATTATTTATGTAAACGCTTTAAACATTCTTTATAAAAACAATAATTTCTTAAGTATATAAACATAAATCTCAACAGTTCCCATCAGTTCAGTAGCTCAAGTGATTATCAACCACGCGCGTCGCTTGACAGTGCATTGATTTAATTGTCGCAGAGTCGATGACCGTGGACCGCTAAGTGCACTCATCGAGCCGCCACTAAATGGTCACAGTTTCTCCTTATCATTATCACTTCATAAAATAAGCTAAAGACCCAAACCGCCTCTTACTAAAGTCATTAAAGAAGCATTCCGAAACCCTACCTAATAAGCATATTCATGCTTATTAAAAATGACACGCTGCAAGTTATATATGAATTTCAATAGTTGTTAATAGCCCACAATTATAGCACTAATGTATAGAAAGTATAAATAAGTTCAATCGTACGCGTAACTAATTCTATTCACGCCTGAGCGTAAACACTATTGAAGCATGAATAAATCAGAGATGGTCCGAATAATAATGAAACATCCTTCCCGAGCGACAGCTGGGCAAAGACTGACGCGCAACGTGCGGCGTCTGCAGAATGCCAAGTCGAGTGGCGCACGTCCCACAAACTTGCTTACCTTGTCTGACATATCAATTTTCTCTTGCACACTCAGCGCGTTTGCGAGCGCAACCCGTCCCGTTCACTCCTCGCTGTTTCTGCTCTCCTAGTACTTATCTTACAAAAGAATACGCGGATATTGCCCACGGGAAAGATTTTTTAGTTATTTTGAATGAATTGGGATGGATTCTTGCTTTTTTTGTTTTATGTTGATTCAATGAATCGATTTCAGACGTGGCACAGACGTACTTAATTATTCAGATTAAATACTTAATAAAATTACGTAGTTTTATATTTTGATTTATTACTTTTAACTGAGTTCACATTTCAAATTGAATAAATATTCCAGTGACTGATTCATTAGCATTATTAGAACGTTTGAAACGATTAACTATGTAATAAACATAGGTAAATAGTACCTACGTATGTAATAAAAGTATAAAAATAGTTTTAATAAGTAATGCTTAGTTGCATCACAGTGTACTAAAAAATAACAGTGGGCTATCGCCTTTGATGTTTGACGAAAAGCCGACAACGCGTAGCGTACGTCTCATTACGCAGGGTTGTTACAGTTTTTTTTTTGTAATTAAAATATAATAATATCATTTAGTTATTTATAAAAGTTCTTTATAGCAAAGAATACAAAAAGGCATTTCGCGGAGGCAAATTCAAATAGAGTTTTACAAAGTTTCATATAACAATAATAATAAGCCTTTTATTTCTTTAATAAAAAATAAAATATACAATTGGTTTAACAATTATTTGATTTGATTGAATGAATATTTCTATGTGACATTATAATTAATGAATAACTAGATAATTAGAATGAAATAAATTAAGTTATAATAAAAATAAATTAAATCTAGCAAATTATATTACATAAGTCAAATTGAATTTAGTTATATATAAATTTATCATTATTTTCAATTTTTTAGCAAAGTTAGTTTTATATGATATAATGTAATTAATAGATTTCCAAATCACCTATTATAAATGGGCAACGGACAAATATTTTCGGTTTCTAGATTTACTGGATTTGAAATTTTTGTTATTAAACTTTATTATGTAAAAAATCCTCATCCTAATAAATAATTTTAACAAAAAATATATAATATAGCACAGGTAGTATGAACCATTTTAATTGCTTACAAATTAAAATAAACGCGCGACAGCCCTTAAAGTCGTGTCCCGAGCTGCTAACTAATTCGGGCGGCAGAAATGTATGCAGCTCGGGCTCCCCTACCCGCGTCTCACCCCTCACACCCCGCACGATTGCCCTGTCTAGACGGCTTCGTTAGATGACTGTATTGTTTTATAGACTGTGGTTGCATATTGTGGTAATAGTTAAAATTTAAATGTCCAATCTCAATTTATGAAGCAAATATAAAATATAAATTAAGTACCTACACATATATTTACAAAAATTTGTTTGTTTGTTGAAGACATTTGGCATCTTGTATCTAAAAATAAAAACTTTTTTTTACTATTATCAGCTTTAGTTTTTGAGATATGGCTTAAGTGTACTTTTGTAAAAAACTAAGAAATTTTCATAGACATTAATTACCTTTACACTTTATAATTTTACACTTGATAAGGATAACACGATCGCTGCAATATTAAAAATTCAAACGAAACCTAATAATAAAGTCAGTTAAAGGAAGAATAATATTCGACACGTCACGTACCTACTTCACGGAGGTCTGTACGTGGCTAGAATAGTTAAACTTTAGTCCAAAAACAAAAGTATCAACAGGTTGCACTTTATTATTTATTGATGAATGATTAATATCTTAATATGAATGAATTGTATGTAAAAATCATAATATTTTAAAAAGTATTTGTTGTTTTCTATTTTACTTACAATATCTGCATTTACTATATCGTTTATAGGCCTGAAACGCCAGAAGGCAGTGCCAATACGGATTTCCAATAAAAATATTCTGTGCTCGGGCACGACGTAAATAGTCTCTTGAAAAAGTACAGAATCAGAAAATCTTTTACGTTAAATTTATTAGAAAGACATTTATTTATGTGTAAGTTGGTATTCTTTACAAGATTTGTATTATTAGTGTTTAATCATGAATCCATAGGTACATCAACGTGCCTTAGGTCTTGAGGCTCATCTATTTTTCCTCCCCATATCCATCCTTTTAACGCCTTTAGAGGGTTAGAAATTAAACGTGACGGTCAAATTTTATTTAAATTTATACTGTAATATAATAGAATTGGACCTATAACTGTATAACAGCTTAATTGTAACCAACCACTATAGAACTTAAATTCCATAAACTCAACAAAGTATGACCATTTAATACAAGCACGCATGTTTCAACAGATAATAGGTATATGCTTGTCTACTATTATAAAATTCTTATGCAAACCATAGGTAGGTACCCACATTTTCCCTAAATCCTTCGTTTTAAAGCGTTACATTAAAGATAAAGGGGACTAATTGTATTTTTTACAATACAAAATACTTGCATATGAATAAAAAACTTAAATGTTATAAAATTCAAACTTATAATAATAAATAGACATCTACTTGGTATTCCTAGAAGAGGCATTTATTTGGAGTGGCAATAAAAAGGATAGTGTTAATTGACGAGCGAAGTGTCGACGGCCTCGGCGCGACTATGCTTTCAACGTTATACCGTCGACACGGTCACGCGCCTTCTCATCTCTAGCAAGCTATAGGTACTCGTACCTTTTACATATACTTAACTACTGTATAATGATGTGTATATACTTAATTAAAAATGTTGGTATACCTATACGGAAAGATAACTAACTTTATAAATAGTTATTGTTTAGTATAGATTTCTCAGAGATGAGATATTTTCCCGCAGTAAAAAGTATCCTATATGTTGATTCGGATAACCAGCTATCATCATACCAAATTTCATCAAAATCTGTCCTGTGGTTTACTCGTGGCGCTTTTACAGACAGACAGACAAAAATTCTAAAAACTATAGATTCAGCCTCTGTATCGATAATAATGACTATTTCAATAAGACTTTCCAAAAAATATTTAATGTACAGATTCGATACTTAGAATTTTATAATATGTACCTACCTACCTACCTATTGTTGATTTGTTATAAAAATTAGCAATATAGCTAATGCAATATTATTATCATATTCTTATGTATTTAATACTTAAAACGACCTATTAAACGTAATTATCATCTTTAAATATTCATATTTCGACTTTTCTAAATAAGAGAGTAACTAAGAATTGCAAGTTAAATTACTTACATCACCTACTTGTGAGAACTAATAAATATCACTATAATATTGTTCCTTTCTGTGTAAGACATCCAATGCCCTCACGATACTAAAACAAACATTTTCACGGACATTTCACAGTCGAGATTCGAGCAATTTGAGAGGATTCGTATTTAAACGCCTGATCGGTCCCGTGGGCTAGGCGGCTCCCGGCCCATTAATCTCACCCACCCTCTCTCCCTCTATCCCGCCACCCACCGACCCTACTGGAGTCGGGCAGCAATTTGTGACTTGATAGACGACACAAAGTGGTCGTTCCGATAAAGCTTAGGAAATGTCACTTGCAATATATATTACAAACAATATACCTTAATAGCTATCCAATAAAGTAAAAAATTGTGATGAAAGCAAACAGATATTAGAAGTTAAATGTTTGTATTTCTAAACATATCTCAGTCTCTATGTAACTTAAAAAAGTTAAGAAAATATCTATTACTTACCTACTTATATACATATGTATGTTTGTATTAAAATATCTGTTGCTCTAACGATAATTATGATAAGCAAAACACCAAATAAAAATAAATCTCATGGAAAATTGACTCCAAACATTACCTGAAATAGTAACTCTGTGCAAATTTTTATAGTTAATACAATCCAGATAAATTATCTGCATTGCAACCGCATCGTGTACCTACTCAATTATTGTCTGGCAGGCTTCCAACGACTCTCTTTAATCGTCTATTTAATCTATGTTCTTTACACAACATTAAAATCTTTATACCTACCACTAGGATAATTAATAGCCCTGTTAATATTTATATAATAGAATATCTCACTATCATTCCTTACGTTACCATTGTATACGGGCTATTGTATCGTGAGACGAGTTGGCGTTCGTCCAACTGCTCTCTACATGTTCGCTTTAAAGTGGCATAAACATAACAGCGCTCGTAAAAGATCTTCACTACACGAAAATCTTAGCTTTAAAGGATGATTGATATGTCCGTATGAAGAAGTAACTGTATTTCATCAAGGCAATTCACGAAATATATATCTATCTATAGATATTGAATAAAACGTAATTTTGAAGGATATTGTAGCCTAAATACTACAAGTGTTAGCAGTAGTGAATTCTTAACGATAATGTTGTATTGATCATTAGATGCTTATCCATATTATTACCTCGAAATATCTAAAATCTAGAAGGAATGATGAAGCGCGACGAGCGTAAACTTATTAGGTTCTTACATACGAAATTAGCGTTTTGTCTAACTGGCCACTTTGATCTCAAATATTTAGCGTTTGGTTAGAAATTTCAAATTCAAAATTTCATATTTAGGCTTGTGTATTTGTGTTTCGAATTTAGTGATTTGTTTGTTTTCGCGCCATTTGGTTTTTCTTTAACATCGTTCAGTTCACTTATATGAACATATATATGGAAAACTTAAAATATCGCGTTATTAACGAATACGAGTTCCACCGTGGCACCAGCGCTGCAAAAACAGCTCGAAGAATTAATGATATGTATAGGGAAGCTACTGTAAAAAAACACGGTACATTTCTGGCTCCAACGTTTTCGTTCTGGAAATTTTGACCTACAGAATAAAGCCTGTGGACGGCCGGAACTCTAGTTGACAATGAAGATTTAAAAGTGATCGTTAAAGCGGATCCAACGCAAACCACGAAAAAGTTACCGACAAGCTTCGGTGTGAATGATAAAACAATTTTTTATTCTCTTAAAACAAATTGTAAAAGTGCAAAAAGCTCGAAAAATGGGTACCTACCGCATGAATTGAGTGAAGCACACCAACAAATACGCGCCGAGTGCTGCGTTACACTACTCAACCGTCACAATATCTAAGGAATTTTGAATCTTATGATGAAAAATAGATCCTGTACGATGTAAGGAAACGTTCATCACAGTAGTTGAACCCAAGAGAACCGGCCAAATCCTGCCCAAAGCGAAAGTTGACTTAAAAAAAGTACTGGTGAGTATCTAGTGGACCAGTGCTGGTGTCATCCACTATAGCTTCCTAAGATATGGCCAGACGATTAGGGCAGATCTGTCTTATCAACAATTGCAAACTATGATGGAAAAACTAGTCGTTAAACAATCGAGACTAGTGAATTACTCTAGCTCAACGCTAGACACACTGAACAACAGACGGTCGCTAAATTACCTAGAGGAGCTGCGATTGTAATATATCCGATACCCACTGTACTCCCCGCTCTTGCTCCAACATATTATAACTTTTTCAGGAATTTAGACAATTCAAGAAAAAAAAAATCAAATCCGATGAGGGGGTCAAAACCAACTTCATAGGTTTTATTTATTCTTGCTCCTACTAATTTTATAGCAAAGGAATCAATGAACTACCTATAAAATGGCGAAAGTGCATAGATAACAATGATACATACCTTGATTGATTAAATATATAATGTTATAATTTCTTTTTCGTTTTGCATTTTCCATATAAAACACTTAATTTCACATGTAAGGACCTAGTACTAACACTTAAGCTACTTGATGTATTTAATGGCTGGCTATATGATCAAATCTAAAGACATACTTGAAGATGCTACCAAACAATGTATTGGCCCCTTATCTTTACATACTTTATGTAAATTATTAATGTACATTTTAAGTCTACAGAACATAGTTTTAGAATTCCCTGTCCATGGTTAGGACCAATAAAGATTAGGTGGTTACGTGGGTTTGCAACTATGTGAATACCAATCATTATTACCTAGAGGCAAATTCCAAATATTTTCTGTAATAAATCACTTAGTGCAATAAAAAAAACACTCGATGATAATGTTAGATATGCTTGTTATGATATAAATAACTTGTTACGCCGTTATTCCATGTCAGCTTAAAAGGATAGATAAGCACTGGCATAAATTATAGTCTTAATATCTAAATTAGTTAGTTCTAGTTCTTACCTAGTAACTTATTTATTTTACTTTAGATATACATAGGTTATAGATAGATAGATTTAGATTTACACATAGATTTAGATATACATATACTTTAGATATACCTACCTATATTTCATGCCTCATGGAGAAAGATATGTCGTGGTGTGCCCCACGCTTTTATCTGTTTTTGGTACTTTTTTCTAAAACGTTGTATGCAAATTCATCCCAGATTTTTACTGTTTTTCCCATATTTTACCCTTTTTAGGTGTTTCATCTATCATCGCTCAATTATGCTTCCTTGAACACAAAACATTGTAAAAAAATAATTACCTATATATACCTAATATAATATTAAAATTTTTATTCTACCATTTGAAAATACGTTCCTTGTGGAAATGTATGGCCCAAAAAACTAGGTACCAGTTTTACCACTGAAAGGTTTTCAATTAACTAAAGTAAAAATATAAAGTTTGTTTGTCCCACAAATAGGTACTCATTATGACAAACTTATAATATCGTGATATTCCTACAGTACCTACTTGTTATTTGTTTTCTACTTTTGGTTCATTACTTTTATGTACAAGTATTAGTAGTAAACTTAAAGAGTTAAATATTTACTCGTATAACAAAGACTCGTGATTTTCTTTGTAACGCTCTATAAATCAATCTGGATGTCACGTACTCAAAAGAAAATAACTAATCTAAAGAGCTGCCTTGTCTCTATTTTTAGTATTTTAGTATAAACTCACTAAAAGAGAACATCGTTCTTTACTCGGCTTAACGATATAGAATTTAATGATGAATCTTTATCTGTAATTTATAGGTAGGTTTAACAAGCGAAGACTGAAAATAATAAAATAAATCATGATTACAATGCAGGCGGCAAACAATAATAGGTACTCCGTGTAAGTTTACATTCGATCTTTAACACGCGTTAACTGATTTATCGCTGTAATCATTCAATGCAGATCAAGCTAACGATATTCAAATATATATAATATGCGGGCATCACTAACAAGCTCTAACGTACCTATAACAAACATACTTATATTATGTCTAAAAATATTAATATATATATATTTTTTTAATATATTATATAAACCTAACTACTTGTCCTGTAGTTAAGAATCTAAAAACGTTCCTATGCAATGAGAATTGACCATGTAGATGCCAATTTTAGATCACGTTTCTAAAAATGATGTTACTTATCAATTATCATGACCTTTTACTCTTCGAATTAAATAGCTATACTAAAACTGCATTAAAACTTATACAATTAGGTACATTCGATTACGCCTAACAAAGTACAGAAATAGAACTTTGATATTCTGTAAAATGATATCAGTAGAATCTTTTCGTCGGCTCCTTTAAGGATTTTTCCTTCGACATTGGCTACAGCACCATTATGAAGCCTGTATCTAGGTTTTCCTTATGATCAAATTATTAATCATAAGAGTATTAAATAAGAATTGTAAAGTAGTTTGCAATAATAATTTTGATATTCAACACTTTAGATATTAAATCTCATTTGAGCACATATAAATAAATATACTATTAAAGAAGCAGATAAATTCTTCGATTATTGTTCAAGAAACTATTGCACGTTAATCAGTTATTCTGTAGTAAAAATGTTCTAAATACATTGTAATTGAAGCATTAATTATATCACCATGTAGGTACCTGAAGTACTTGTCACTTTGGCCGACTTGGAATACCAATATTTCGTTTATTAAGAAAGAACATTTCAATACAAAAATGCTCGTCTCTGAAGACGAACACTTTCGTATACATTTATACGTGGACATAAAATATGTTAATAGTGTACAGGTTTGAAAAGGCAATTAACTCATCACAGTGTAAACGTATTTATAATTGTTGATTAACTCATTAATTACTGCAATCGGCTCTAATTGGCGTCTATGATCCCGAGACGTGGTCCGCCCATGGCAATACTACAACCATCAAAACGGCTATTTCATATATACGCCCAGTTCAAGGTAATTGCAACCTTATAGCATTGTATTAGAGGTAGGCGGGCCGCATAGATATCTTGGTGGGCTCGAGTCAGGCGTTGCGGGGGTGGAGGCAGATGGAGCGGGGGCGAGGCCCCTCTCCCTTCGCCCCGCCCGCCGTCCAATCACCGCTCAGCCGTACGACTTCACCTTGCCCGTACGTCCCAATGATCCTTTTTATTTTTTCTATACTGGACAACGTTTTTGTTTAGTTTTTGAGTTGATGGTATTAGTTTTGATGAAATGATGACGTGTAGATATGTTTAGTTCGTTTTCAGTACAGTAAAGAGTAAAATCTTTTATTATTGGTTAATGTTTTTACAAGTTTCTAATTATTATTTTTTTAATTATTATTATCTGGTAACATCTAAAAATAAAAGTAGGTATTAGTTATAAAAACATTTTCCTGTAGTGAAATACCTAAGTTATGAGGTTTTAATCTTTTTATACAGTAGGTAATTGATTACGAGTGTTATTTTATGGTTTTATTTATACGTTGTTTCTAGCCATCTAAATAAAAATCAATTGCCAAATGTATGTAAGCGAATTACTTAAGAACGGTTGCACCTATTTGGCAAATTATTTTTTTGTTGTGTTTGTAATTGTCAGGACAAGGTTTGTATGAAACTAATGTGAGTTGACAGCTTGACGTTCTTACATTGTTTTATCTGTTAATCCGAAAAAAAAAGTTGTGTTGGTTGTTTTGTGAAAAAAGTAATAAAAAAGTTTTAGAACTTATATATTATTAAAAATACCTGCTATTTTTAAATATACCAGCGACTGCAACTATTATGTACAGTCTATCTATTAACATAAGTGATAATCTATAGGTACTAATTTATGAAGAGGTTAAGTTTGTGAGTTTGTGAAGTTATAGGAGGTAATCTCTGGATCTACTGAACCGATTTAAATGAAATTTGGTAAGAAGATAGTTTGAGACCCTGGGAAGGATATAGAATACTTTTTATCCCGGAAATCATCCCTTAAGGGAGTGAAAATGGGGATAAAAGTTTGTATGGGGAATTAACCTAGAACGAACTCGAACGAAGCGAGGGTGAGTCGCTAGTTAATTATAAAAGGTAACCATAATAAAACCACAATAAAACATTAGAAATGTTTACATTTCTAATGTTTTATTGTGGTTACGAACTCACATTCATACTTTTTACAAATATTAGATAGGTGAATAGATTAGATAGGAAATCTCATTACATTGAGATCAATTTAGTATTAATAGGTCTAAGTAGAAAGCACGAGTCATAAATTTAGACAAACTCAAAATCTTCATTGAAAATGAATTTACAAAACCCATCATTTCAAAATTCAGTAGGTACGTATTGGATATAAACTTAATGAAAAGAACTTATCAAAATAGCTGATGGATTTTTGTAATTCTTTTGATTCTTTTACTTCTTTATTGATGAAATGAAAACTAAAGTATTTGAAAAATATTTAAAACGATACACCTATTATTACAGACATCCACATATTACCTCCTGGTTAATTTCTAAGAAATTAATTGTTAACGGGACCACCGCTGGCTCGGCGGTCGTTGACAGGTTATTGTTATTAAATTAGTTTTAGGGTCGATCCTATAACATTTTTATGAAATGCTTAAATTGTACGTTTCGTAGATTTAAGTACCTACTTATAAGTATCTAATATAGTAAAATACTCTCTTTTATTTAACAAAACGATAGTCATATATGATAGAGTATACCCAATAAAGTTCTAAAATTAAAAAAAATATAAGTATATTTATCACACTTGCACAATATTAACAACATTTTTCAGAGCATTTCTTTTTGTATTTGTTAGATTGAACTTGTTTATTATTTTAAAAAATACTTGCAAACGGACGCCTGTACAAAGTTACAACGTTCTCTAATTCCTGACTCACCCTTCATTACTAAAACCAATAAGACGCGAGGGTTCCGAGTAGATCCAACTGTTAGAAACGCCCTATGAGTCACTCGCTTTATACTAAAATACACCTTAACGCACTGACGTATAAAGTTGCTTTTCAAACGTAGTATAAAAAATGGTTTAAAGAGAAAGGTTCATAATAAACATTGGGTTTTATATTGGATCGTACCCGCAGTAATTTGTGTCGCCACAGGTGTTCGATACGAGATCTGTTGTCGGACTTGGTCACTTAAGTAATTCTAATTTCTTTTCTATAAATGCTTAATTAAAAATTTACATCAATTTCAAATAAAAGATTTCTCATGTGATAAACAAAAATATAAATTTTAGTACAATAACAAAAAGATTTTTTTTTTTAATTTGTTATACTCGTAAAATCTCAAAATGAAAATAAATAGGAATCTTAAAATTAATACAGTTCGATGACAAATATTCGAGAAGAATCGCAAATTATTATTTAAATAAATTAGCTAGGTAATGTTCAATGTCTTCCTCTTCCTATAGGTAACGTAGGAAGTAGGATCTATGTATGTCGATAGAGTTCGCATGTTAGGCTATGACTAGGCAAATCGATAAAATAAATTTACATGTTTTTCATTATATTAGGTATGTAAGTACAGCCTCTGCTTTACCAAAATCCTACCTTTACTATATTTCTAAGGGCATGCTTGGTATGATACCATACTAAATAAGTCTAATTTGCTTTCTTTAAAATGAAGATATTTTGCGCTTGCATGTACACGCTTTCCATAAATATATATTGTATACTTTACGTGTTATTATTTAGTGTGTAACGGCATGTTTTGTGTTATGGGGTAAGTTTTGGGTTCGATCCCAGGGGAGATAGCCGACAGCTGTTTCGAGCAGGTGCGCCGAAAATTGCGAAGTCGACCTGTGTCTGTCTTTTTAACCTTTTTAAAAATTTACTTTTTAATAAACACACAAATGATTGTTTATTTATTCTATGTAACTAGCTTTTTTTTACGCATGAGCTTAGTGTAACATTTAAATCAGTGTAATATCTTCAATCATTTAATAAAGTGTGCGCTTTGACTTGAACAGTTCATATTTCAAACATACCTGTAGGTAAATGTTTAAGTTGTTAATATCTACCTATAAATTACTATATAAGTAAATGTAAAATCTCATATTAACAATCAGAAAAGTAAATTACCGCTTTAACCGTTTTTAATCCGTTTAAAATGTGGGAATCGCGAATAATCAGCGAGGCTATGTGCAACCCTCCGGTCGCTGCACGCCACCGGCTAGTCACGCCACGCCAGCGCACCGGCGCGCCCGCGCTTTCGCGTCAAAATGTCCATCGAATAACCGAGAAATTTTCTTTATTACAGAACAAAGTCGAGTACTACGTGAAATGGAAAGGCTGGAAGCCGAAGCACAACACCTGGGAGCCAGAAGAAAACATTCTCGACCCGCGGCTCATACAGAGTTTCGAGCGCGAAGAAGGACGGCGGCAAGGGCGCAAACGAGAACGAGAGCATTCACCTGTCGAGCGAGCACGCAGTGGATCCGAGGAACGACACCCGGCGCCAGGGAAACGCAAGGCGGAAGTCCTGAGGGAATCGGGCAGAATCGGTGTTACTATAACCATGAGTCCACCGGCGAAGAGACACGATTCTACAAAAGTAAATGGTGGAAGAACTCACACCCAACCTCCCCCGCCTGCGGCCCCTCCCGGCGGCCAAGCGGCACCCGCGTCCCCCGCAGCCGAAGCCGCTGCCCCGAGAACTGGTCCGAGAAGAGCCCCTCACTCGCCGGAGGAAGCAGATGCACACACTCCTCCCGAAAGAGAACGACGAACAGACACACAACCCACAGCCACGGCGCCCGCGGAGCCCAAAGGTGCGCGGCCCCCACCACCTGCACCTCAACCTGAAGATGAAGACTCGTGGGGCGAAGCACCCGTTCCTGCGCCGAACCCACCCCCGCCTCCTCCCCGACGTGACGCCGCCTACTGGATGAAACGATCTCCTGTCGCAGACCAAATCTTCATAACTGACGTCACAGTCAACCTTCAAACGGTAACAATTAGAGAGTGCCGCACCGAGAAAGGGTTCTTTAGATCGCGTGAATGCCGGCCGCTCGATATAACGTAAACCCCGAGTGTTTCCACGTACAAATTAATATTACGGACTCTGTACAGTTTAATAGATAGCTAGTATTTATTTAGTTATTACATGAAATGTATCGTGAATAGAAAGAAGATCAAAGTGTAATTTGATTCCTCTTTGCCCCAATCGGAATCAAAGACCGACTTCCCAGTCCCAGCGTAACCTCAAGGACAGTGTAAGTTGTAACCACCAACTTGTAAACGAATAGGCAAAAATGATATTGTCAATTGTTAAAAATGGAATTTCTATTATTTGTTGACTTATTGATAATTACAATATTGACTGGTTCTTTTACCTCTCAGTATACTGCTTTACTATAATGTATAATTAGTAGATATATTAACTACATATGTATATCACTATAATTTTTATAAGATGTCTGACAACTGTAGCTGCAGCTTCATTTTCTAATAAATTACTGTAAGTACATAGCAAATTTACCCATAGTACCTAACTGTAACATGTCTTGCTTGAAAATATTTTTATAATATTGACAATTTGGAGGTTAATTTAATTGATTCTTGTGATTTTGAAGTTGTATTTAGAAATTGTATATAGATTTCACTATGTCCTATACCAGGCATATCTATTTAAAACTTTTTTGTTTTATTTTTGTTGTTGTTATTTATGTGAGTTTCATTTTAAATGTTCCATTTCAATTTATGTGATTCTTAGGTTATAATTTACCTTTTATGAAAATCGTCTATGGTACTACTTAGTTGATTAATCAGTGACATTCACACAATTTTGTAATAAAAGTCAAAAGAGAAGTATTTTATTTATTTGTCAAAAATAACAAAACATAGTTGGTTTATAAAATTAACTGTTTAGTAAATGTAGGTACATATTATTTTGTATCATTTTTTTTCTTAGGGTTACCATTTTTTTTTTGTATCTACACATTTAGTTTTGTTCACATTAAGAATAGTATTATATTAAGTAAAGCTAATTTATTAAAATTGGTAACCCTCAATTACTAAATATTAGAATGCAATAATGTGTTCTTTTATTATTATTGTTAAACCTCTTAGTTCCTCTTATTTAGTAACAAGTGGAGGCGTGAACTCGTATGTTTTAAGTTTTGCATAATCAAACATTTAATGAAACAATTTTAGGTATTTATACTTCAAATCTGTGTTTTCATTCAAGTCTTTGTAAAATGTTATATGTAAATATATTTATCATAACTTTTGGAAAATTTACATTTACTGAAGTATACTATAAAATTTTCTTTATGCCATAATTAAATATTAAGCAGCTAAATAATAACTAAACAATACCACTACATATTTTATAGCAATACAATAAATCTTAAAATTGTTTTATTACAGTATTTTTGTGTTAAATAGTGCATTTTTATAGAGAGAATTGTATATAATGTAAATAATCTATTATGTTAGAGCACTTGTTTTATAATGTGATAGTCCTCACACATTTTATGTAGTCTGTAAATAAATGAGAATGAATTAGATTTGTTTCTTTTATTTAATTCATAATATTAGTCAAAATACAAGTAAAAATATTTTCTTAATACATAAAATGCAAAAAATTACAGCTAAAAAACAGCAAATATTGAGAGTGAGGGCTACATTTTGATCAATAAAATACACACAAGTTCATTTTTTTCATAATATCTACCTACTCCATATTGTTTACAAAGTATAGTATGGTATGGTATGGTATGGTATAAACGGGCTAGTTTCCGCAACTCGACGTCTTTGCGCCTATTTTGCGTGTGTGGGAAATAATTTGCTCCTGTTATTCTTGCCAACCCAGTTCCTCCAGGAATCTCAGCAATCTCTTCGTCTTGCTGAAGACCTCCGGGAGTGTACTAGGAGTGCCAAGATGTTGAGCCCGGTACGCCGCTACACCTGGACAGTGCAAGATTACATGTGCAGCCGTTTCGTCTGCCCTCATGCAGGCCCTGCAGAGTGGGCTGTCAGTTAAACCTATATTAAATAGATGTTTGTTGTATGGTCCGTGGCCAGTTAGGACCGCGGTTATCTGCCTGAGTTGAGGTCTACTAAGATTGATCAGGCGGTTAGTTATTTTGGCGTTAATAGTAGGAAGCGACTCCTTTGCCTGTCTACAGTCTGCGATTTTACGCCATAAATCGTCATGCAGTCGTCGTGTGCGGTGCCGTATTTGGCCTTTGAGCCAGCAGGAAGGTAGCGACACGATTGGCTCGGGTCCTATAGCTGTAAGATTCGACCCCCTTCTTGCTAGCTCATCGGCCCTGTCATTGCCCCACGAGTTACTGTGGCCTTTGATCCATTGTATGGTGACATCGTTTCGGTCACTTACCTGAGTCAAGGCGTTGTGACATTCATAGATCATACCTGAAGTGGTAGAGTTACTATTCAATGCCTGTAGTACTGACATACTGTCTGATAGTATGCGGATTGAGAAGTCTTTGACGTCCTTTTTCGCAATTGTTCTAGCTGCCTCAAGGATACCTACACATTCAGCTTGGAAAACCGTGTTGTAGATGCCTAGGGGTAGTGAAATTTTTATGTTTAGATCATCAGAGAAAATACCGCAGCCTGTCCCTGATTTAGTTTTCGAGCCGTCCGTGAAGATTCTAAGGTTCTCGCTATCGCGACCTTCTTGTTTGTCTTCCTCCAGCTCTATTTTGTATTTTTTGTCAAAAATGTACTTGACCTGTATCCCGTCGTTAGGTGCTCCCATGAGAGGAATGTCTTTGGCTACGTCGATCAGGATTTTTGTGTGTGGCGTGCCTGTTTTTTGTAGCAACTTTTGATTATCTAATCTTATTGCGGTGGTTGCAGCCTCTTGTTGGATGAACAAGTGCAGCGGTAGGAGGCTTAGCATGGCTTCAAGGGCCGCTGTTGGTGTTGTTCTCATACAGCCTGTGATTGCCATGCACACCAGTCTTTGCCAGCTTTGTAGCTTGGATTGTACAGTGGTCAGGAGTGTTCTACGCCACCACACCAGGGCACCGTAGCTGACCATAGGTCGTATAACTGCTGTATAAAGCCAGAGAGTTAGTTTTGGTTTGAGGCCCCATTTCTTACCTAACATTCTTCGGCATTGCCAAAAGGTAATGCTGGCCTTGTTCAGTTTGTTTTCTAAGTGTTTAGACCAATTTAGCTTGTTATCTAGAGTGATACCTAGGTATTTAACTTCTGTCGTTAGTGTTAAGGTCGAGTTAAACAGTTTCGGCAGGGTGTAATTTCCTAGGGCTCTTTTGTTTGTGAACATTATTAGTTCTGTTTTGCGCGGATTAACGGTCAAATTGAATTTTTCGCACCATTTTTCAACTATTATCAGGGCTGATTGTGTTAGTTCACAGACCGTACTTGTGAATTTGCCCGTTACAAGGATGGCTAGATCATCTGCATAGCCAATTGTGTAAAATCTGTTATCGTTGAGCAGGGTTATTAGGTCATTGACTACCAGGTTCCATAGGAGAGGCGATAGTACTCCCCCTTGAGGACATCCTTTGGCGACGATGGCTCCTTGTTTGTTACTGTTGCCCAGCCTGACCACTCTGTTTACGAGCATGTGTTGAATCCAGTTCGTTATTACTGGGTTCACATCGTGCCTGTCTAGTGCGGCTCTGATGCTGGTGAAGTTGGTTTTGTCGAAGGCACCTTCAATGTCTATAAAGGTACCTAGACATAGGTTCTTGGTCTCTAGCGCCTCCTCGATCTTGCCTACTACTGCGTGGAGGGCTGACTCCGTTGATTTCCCTGAACTATAGGCATGTTGGTTCCTGTGTAGGGGTGTTTTTGCTAATGCGTTATCTCTCAGGTGTCTATCACATAATCTTTCCATAGTTTTTAGTAGGAATGATGTGAGACTGATTGGTCTGTAGGATTTTGCATCCGAGTAGTCAGACCTGCCGGTATACAAAGTATAGTAATATATCTACGAATTCATTATTATAATATGCGACTTGGAATATTTGTCAAGGAAATTACCTACTTATTTTTTTTTATGTTTGTCTGTATATTTCTTACTGAACCTCGGGACGCAGCCGAGGGAAACGAGAGTCTTTTTGATTTCAAATAGATATTTATTATAAACTACTAGCGAGTAGTGACTTACCCTCGCTTCGCCCGGTTGCGTCCCTAGGTACCTACGTTTAAATTTTTTTGAGCGGACCCTAATTCTTTTTCCAAAATAAAAGTAGCCTAAATTACCCCATATAACATCAGCAATCTACCAGTGAAAGTCCCGTCAAAATCTGTCCATCCGTTTCGGAGATAAGCCGAAACAAACAGACGGACGAAAACAAACATTTTAAAAATTGTGTTTTTCTTATTTTAGTACCATATAGAATAATTCCAAATCCATTTAGTAAAAAGCTGTTATTTTGACATTACAAAGTACAAACAGACACTTCAATTTTATTTATCTCTATAGATGGTACTTTCTTTTTTTACTTCAACTTCTTTGCATATTTTTCCAAGACCAAAATCAACAGTTAAACGCTTTGACAATATTTAAATTTCCTCGATAATATAATATATTTAATAATTTATTAACAAAAAAAAAACGGGAATATACCTAAATAATAGGCCTAAATAATCATAAGAATTTCAACGAGTCAGATGTCCGTTATAAATGTCGACGCAAGATGAAACTATAAATAATTATATTTTTTGCTAGGAAAAATGTTACGCACTAGCGTTTACCCGCGACTCCGCGCGCCTACTTGAATTATGTTTTACTAGGTATATCTTTATAAATGGTAGCCTATATATTTTGTTACTCTGTCATATAGGCTATATTATTGTAAAGTTTCATCAAAATTCGTTCAGTGGTGTTGAAAGAGTAACAAACATATTACAATCTATGTATACATGTACTAAAACTGTAGAGTAGAATGTCTGTACATAGGAAAAATGCTAAAAACCGAGTCAGGGGGATGCAAAAATAGAAATAGAACAAATCCAGATTTTCCCAATTTTTTTGTTTTTCTATCTGTTTGTCTGTTTGTACGGGCTAATCTCCGAAACAGTTAGTTATATCCCCGGTCAACATCTTAGATAGGTACTTTTCATCTCGGAAAATTAAAGAGTTCCCGTGGGATAGTTAAAAAACTATAGTAACTTATACAGCTTGGTACACAAAAACTGCTAATTGGATTTTAATGAAAATTAACAATAATATAGTTCATACATCAAAATAACAAATAGGCTACTTTTTATCCCGGAAAAATGTACGGTTCCCGTGGGATAGATTTGTTTTTGTTTGTCTAGAGGCGAACCCGAGCGAAGCGAGGGTGAGCCATCCGTAAATTATTACATACCAAAAATATATAAATGTCTATAATCTAGCCTTTACGACTTTGATTATATTATATAGGTACCTAATCAAAGCATTTACGGTAAGACTGAAAAATTTCTGTGGAGAAATTTTAACAAAAATACTATTGTATTTATTAACAGACAAACCGTTATTATATATTGTTTATTAACAGACAAACAGTTTGAATTTCTTTCTTACTTCAAGTGTCTTACAAAAATATAATTTACATTAAGTCAGTTTAGTCAATGCTCATTGCTTTATGCTTTATTTGGCAACACTGGATCGAGCGCTCGACTCGACAAACCAATCGACATTCGACAATCGCTGTCGGGTCTTGAGTCGGCGTCGTGTTTGTAAATGTCAACATATAGTTTGCTGAATAGTGTTCGCAACCGTACGATAATTATCGTACATGTACGATAATTTCATGACTGTGTACGATGTACGATAATACATTGCAAATGTACGATAATTTGTGAAGGTGGGATGGGTTAAAAGTTTTAGTTAGGAGTAGGAAATGTTTTAGAAAGAAAATTGGGTCGTTATGCATTTTAAGCATTTACAATTTGTAATAAGGGAAAACATGAAAATTATTGTTTTTTTTTTTTTTTTTTTGCTCTTCCGTTTGTAGGGATGGCATTTGTAGGATAAGAAAATTGTGGAAGTAGGCTGTTTTTTTTTTTGTTTTTTGTTTTTTTTTTTTTTTTTTTTGCTCTTCCGCCTGTTCGAAGTGTAAACACATACAGGTTGCTGACCGTCCAACCGTTCAGCTGACCGGAGGGAATCGGTTATTAAAGATTGGTTAGAAGGAAAAAATATCGATTTGTATAAAACTCGACTATTTTGGCACATTCCTAATATGTACGATAATTTTAGTCCATGTACGATAATTTTACGGCCCTAGGTACGATAATTGCCTAACTTCAGGTTGTGAACACTGTTGCTGAATAATCTAACGATTGATCGTCGAATGTTACTGTCTGTTCTGTTTTAAATCCGATGTTTATATTTAATGCGATAAGCGATTGGTGGAAACTAATCTTGAGATGGAGTGGTCCAAGGACAAGACTTTGAAACTGATCGAGCTACTGCAGTTGAACGCTAATTTATGGAATACGTCACTTTGTGATACTCGTAGAGATAAACAAAAACGTAAGGAAGAACTCCGCGGAATATCCGAAATATTAGGAATATCAATTTCTGACGCGACAAAAAAAATACAACATCTTCGTACACAGTATAATAGAGAGTCGGCGCGGGAATCTCGAGCAAATTCTGAGGGGCCTAACGAAAGATATTTTAGCAATTGGTATGCTTATGAATATTTACACTTTATGAAGCATTCTAATAAACCGTATAGAGTTTTACAGTCGGTAAGTTAAGCATTAGAAAAATATATTATTAGTAGTACTTTCTAATACTTATTATAATAAAAAGAAATTTAATTTTTTATTTTATATCATTTCAGGAAGGAAACTCAGATATTAATGATACTCTACAATCACAAACTGAAAGTTCTCCAAATGATTGCAAGCTTGATAATCTATCCTTGCCATCTAAAATACCCCGTACAGAACTAGTCCATTCATTCAAACCTGAAATAGTTTATCCATCAAATAACCTTAATAGGGATGAATTTTCAGTATTTGGTGAATATATAGCTAATGAATTAAGATCATTAAAAGGTGAAAAAAACCTACTGGTAGCAAAGAAGAAAATTCAAGATGTTATATTTGAAGTGAAAATGGGTATGATAAGTGAGCCAAGAGTAGAACAAGGAGCAACATGTACTGTTTATACACCAAGTACCCAAACTCATTCTCCTGCAATCCACAATGGAAAAATATATTCCACTCCAGTAATGAGTACTATAGCTAGCATAGAACCATTATCATCAACAACACATACTCCGAGGACAACTGGAATTAGTGAGATAATTATCAATGGGGCTTGCCATTATTCTACCTTTAAAGTTGACGAACAATAGCAGTGTCAACCACTTCCTAGTGTGGAAGTGGATAAAAGTGAAAATTATTCTATCAGAAATTAAATTATGTATATGAGATGGACTCATGTTTATAAATACTATAGGTGTAAAATGTTTGTTTAATTATTTCAAGTTTACACAAGATGGAAGTGTTTACTTTCTTATTGTTTCAGTGTTTTTATTTTGTATATTGTGTTAAGTATCTAGTCATTTTTTAACCCTTTTTTGGGAAATCATAATATTACATACATAATTGTGTTCCAATAACATAAATGTTATAAAATGTAATTTGTCACTTATAATTTTAATAAAAGATTAAATTGTATTATTATTAATTAGTATTACATTCTAAGAGTTGGCTATGGTTTAATACCAACATTATATCTTATAATATATTTATTAGCAGTTTTAGTGTAAATATAAAATAACAATGTGTTCTGTATTTTCTTTTTTATTTTATTATTTTGTTAATAACTTTTTAAATAACATTGTATATCCATAAGATAACTAATAAAACAGATCTCAGCTTAAATAATTCAATTTATAGTTTTTTTTTAGTTTCTAATTCACCTGTTAAAATTTAGTAAAATTTTCTTTTAATGTGGGTAAAAGTAAACATGCTTTTTACTATATTATAATAGAGCTTGGAAATCAATTCGAAATAAATAAATAGGTTAAATAAATAAATAAATATGTTGGGACATTAACACGCAGCACCATCTAGTTCCATGGCTAGCTACGAACGAGGCTTGTGTTATAAATACCAGATAGTTGATACACTACATATATATAACTTTAAATACATACATATTATACATATAAACACCCATGACTGGAGTACAAGCTTTCGTGCTCATCACACGAATGCCCCTAGCTGGACTCGAACCCGCGACCACTGGTACAGCATGCAGGGTCACTACAAACAGCCAAATGTGTCGTCCTAACCTAATACATAGGAAGTGGGTAGAATATTAAATATCAATTTTTTTTATTGGTAATGGTTCTTTAAATCGTTAATAAAATTGCGCTTTGTGTGTTACTTGTTAGTATTTTTATATTATCTTACTTAACAATATTTAAACCATAGGACACACTGTAAAGGGAAAATCTTATCACTATTAAGTACATGTGAATATAGACACATGTTATTGTCGCATATTACGTAACGATAAAGCGAAACGAGGCGTTTTGGGTGCTTTTATAGGTGTCAAACAGTAGCTTATGGGCTATTTGTTGTTGTCATAATCTATCCATGTTCTAAATTTCATCCAAATCTGTCCAGCCGTTTCACTGTTAAGAAGTTACAAACTTACAAACATACACGCAAACTTTCACATCTATAATACTAGTCAGATTATGTCATAGAAAATCTAACATCCTAAACAACTACTGTTATATTATATGCGTCATGTGAACCGGTAGAGCAATTCAATTCTGTAGTCAAATTACAAAAAAAATAGGGATCAAAATATAGCCCACACACTTTAAATTGAGAGATAAATTAAGTTCATATAAGTGTGATACACCTTATTACAGGATAGCGGTTAGGTAGTACCTATATCATTAGAAACATTTAAAATATAGATAGGCTTACGTGACTTACTCAAGCCAAGGCGAGTTATCGCTACTAAAGTTTTATATATTGTTCCCTTCATTCAATTTTACTTTTAACGTAACAAATTACGTATGTTAAAATATTAATTTTAAGTTCCATGTTATGGAACACTTGTTATGCGAGTCAAACTTGGTTCTGCCTGTTTTTATCTAGCCTTTTGATCTAAGGTTAAGGAAAGTAGTGTTTTTACTCTAAAATGCTTCTAAATAATAATAAATTATGAGCATGTTCAATCGATTTAAATTAACCGTAATTTATTTTAAAATCTTTAGTTTATACCTAGTTATACCATAATGTACCTACAAACAATACAATTTCAATTAACATGGTCATTAGGCATGTTGGTTATCTTGATAATTAGGTACATTTAAAACTTTGCGATATTGTTTACTTGGCATTTAACGTCGTCGGTTGATAGCGCTTACCGCATTTTGTGTTTTCTTTGAGCAAATATAATTATTAGTTAATACATAATGTTGAGATACAAAGTAATGTAAAACATTTGAAGAACAAATTTATGTATTTCGACTTTCCAACCATATCGCAACGCTAAATTTTGTAAGTATTTCATGATTGTTATTCAAATTAAGTAAAATGTGACTCGCATTTTAAAACAATCGATTATGCTTGTTTTTAGCCATTACGATTAAGATGCTGGTGTTTTTCTATTAACTAATAAGTTATATATTTACAAAACAAAAAAATATCCTAACACGTAAAATTTTTGATATTCTCTGAACTTACCGACATTTTTTACGAAGAAAGTAGAAAGGAAAAGAAAGAAAGAAAACGCTAGTTTTCAAGTAAATGAACTATTATTTTCTTTATTTTTTTATCTGAATTCATATATAAGGATTTGCTGTTGTACTATAAGAAAAGCTATATGATTTTATTTTAATTAATTAAAATATCGGTAGTGTTCCTAGGAAAGCCAATGGTTCCTTGTAAGGGCGAAAAAAGAGCATCAAAAAATTGACAAGTTCGCCTTGCTAGGGCACAAGGACCTTGTTAGGAACATTTAGGAATCACGAAAATATTAATACTTAGTTTTTAGTTGTAAATACGTATCGGGAAAGGAAAAACAAAGTATAAGTTCATAATATTATTGCTTATAATCATGCTTTAAATAATTTTATTTCAAAACTCCATTTGGCCTAACAAAGAACAGGATAAGAAGGCCATTGTAGTCAGTTTCAATTTTTTTTTTATTTCATTATAAAGATTATTGGCAAGTTATTTGATATCGATATAATAGTTATTAAAATTATTTTAAAAACATTTTCACGAATACATTCTTAGTTTTATGATAGTGTTCAAGTAATGTTTGTTGACTATTTTTTAAGTGCATATATTATGATATGTATTTAATGTTTCATTATAATGAATGGCCTTTTTATGAAGATTTAGGATAACCAGATATTTTGATTATTTCACCGTTGGTTTTAAGTTAAACGACTGATTTATTATATCGGCCTTGTATGGAGACCTGTTTCATCCCTGGAAAAGGCCATTTTGGAAGAGTTGAATAATACTTAAATTTAATAAATAAGAATTAATTCTACAATAAAATAAAATGTTTCATAAGTTACATTATAGAACAAAGTGTTACTTAATAATTTGTTTGTTTCATTTATATAATAAATAAAATAATTATAAGTGTTTATTTGTTAGAGTGGCCTTCCATGGTCCACCCACCTTACTTCAATAAGATTTTCCAAAAAATATTTAATGAACAAATTCGACTCTGCGCTCGCAGTTAATGTCCGAGCTGCCATTAAGTTTAAATCGAACTGTGAATATTTTTAAAAGTTTTAAGGCAACTGCAGTAACTAACTTTTTAGTTAGTAGGTAATAAAAAAAGTAAAGTGGGTAGGTACACTAGGGTGGGTAGGTAAACTTTTATAGGCAGGTTTAAATGGGAATTGGGAAGTATGTAAGTCATCATCGGACATCGACATAGTCACGTGACGTGTTAACGCTAACACCCAGTAACGTCAAATAAAAGTTTTAATTTATAAATTTAACTTAAGATCAAATAATTAATTTGAATATCCAAAAATAACAACTGTTTGTTTATAGTTTTAAGTTTTCACTTCTGTCGGCAGTCCTCATGACTGCTTTTTTTTATATCCGTTGCGCGCATTACGTTAAAGCAGTATTTTTATAGTGTTCGGTTGTGCGGAGCGTTGCTGTAGTTGAAAAATTCGTAAGTCGTAAAAAAATTCATTCTCAATTTTTTTTCCCTAACACGCCAAAAGAAGTATAACTTCAAAATGTATTAAAATCTTCAATAATTATTTAAAGACTTTGTTTTTGTTTTATATTTATTAATTAGTCTAGATACTGGTAACATTAGTTGTTGGAAACTTAATTTTTAATCTACGTATACACTATACATTTAGTCTCCTTAATCTGTGACTAAAGTTAAAGGCGGTCAAAGTCAAAAATCAAAATGGAAATTTAAATAATAGTAGGTAATCAAGTTAATGTCAATATTATTATTTATTATTTTATAAAAGAATTTAAACGAATAAATATTAAATATTTGAAACTTTGTAGTTATAATACAATAAATAAAAAAAGCTTATTATAACGAAAAACGGAAACGGTGTATTATTTATTTATTTTTATAATCTTACAGGAAAATCTATAAGAAAAGTTAAGAAATCAAAGAAATAAATATTAAGAATGAATAATTTTTTACTATTTATTTTCTTGTATACTACGAGTGCCGAAATAGTTATTACTAATGAAAACTCCCTAAATAACTTTGATGCCGATAAACCTATAAAGCGGTATGATCCTAATTGGAAAGATTTGGATACACGCCCTTTACCTGAATGGTATGATAAAGCCAAAATAGGAATATTTCTTCATTGGGGAGTATATGCTGTACCAAGCTTTGGATCGGAATGGTTCTGGTGTAATTGGCTATGTGAGTAAAAAGCAAAACAAACCACTGATAAAAATGTTGTTTCCTGTTCTTTGAGATCATTATTATTTATTTTAATTTTAGCCGGCGATAATAAGACTGTTGCTTTTATGGAAAAAAATTTCCCTCCGGGGTTTACTTATCAAGAATTTGCTCCAGAGTTTAAAGCAGAGTTCTTTGAACCTGAGGCCTGGGCAACTTTATTTTCTAAAGCTGGTGCAAAGTAAGTGCTATAATATATTTTGCCACTGAGTTTAGATTTGTCAAATATGAAATATGACTTACTGAAGCTACTCACCCATTAAAACTGTTCCTTTAGTACATACAATTTCTCAGCTACATCTTCAGATTGTTTAGTGTAGCAAATTTATATTTTTTGTATTATGCCATGCTATTTATTTACTTTTCTATTTTCATTTTAGGTATATAGTTCTTACAAGTAAACATCATGATGGATTTACATTATTTCCTTCAAAAAGATCATTCAGCTGGAATGCCATGGATGTCGGGCCAAAACGTGACTTAGTGGGAGACTTGGCAAAAGCTGTGCGTCAAAAAGATTTAAAATTTGGTGTCTACCATTCATTATATGAGTGGTATAACCCAATATATTTACAAGATAAAACTAACTTATTTTTATCTCACACATACCCTGAAACAAAATTGTGGCCCGATTTGAAACAGATTGTGCAAGATTATGAGCCTTCTGTGTTATGGGCAGACGGTGACTGGGAAGCTTTCGATCCTTACTGGAAATCAACGGAACTGCTTGCTTGGTTGTACAATGAAAGTCCTGTTAAAGATGAAATTGTAGTAAATGATAGATGGGGCATTGGCATTCCCTGTCATCATGGAGACTTTTACAATTGTGAGGATAGATATAATCCAGGTATGTTGTTTTGATTAATGTGAAGAAATAATTGTAGTGAAGAAAAAGATTTTGCTAAAACTTATAATGAAAATGACTTACTCATTAATTGTTAAATATAAAAATCTTCAGGAAAGCTACAAAACCACAAGTGGGAGAATGCTTTCACAGTAGACACCAAGTCTTGGGGCTACCGTCGAAATATGAAACTAAGTGAAATTCTCACAATTAATAAATTACTGGAACAAGTTGTGAGTACGGTGAGCTGTGGAGGTAATTATTATTTTTTAGATGTTCAGATTTAATAGGTCGTTTTATCTTTTGAAATGACTAATAATATTGATTTTTTTTATTTTGCCTATATTTTTTTCATTACTTTAGGTAACTCATTGTAAATAGATTTTAACTTGTTATTGCTTGGTTTTTAAGGGTCTTATTCAAATACTGAAAAAAGTGTTAGAATAGGTGTTTTTTTAGTTTGTTTATATCTTGGCATTTTTTTATTTTAATCCCTATATACTTATAAACATAATATACCTACTTAATCATTTTTTGAATACCACTGCTCTACATAATGTATAAAATATTTTTAGCCATTTTGTTTCATATTAACACAATATGTACAATAATGTGGGCAAACAATAACAATGTATTCATATCATATTGATAATAAATTTTAATAGTTATTTATAAGTTTTTTTTGCTAATGTAATGTAAGTATTTATAAACTTATTAGTGCTAATAAACTTTACAACTAAGAGATAAATTTGTGGTTAAAACAAATAATGTTAGTAACAATCATTATAAATATTGTTATACTTAATTTTAGACCAGCTCTAGATTTTGTATTTTTAGACATTATCACAATCTACCAGTCATTGCCCTCAATTTTGCGAGGGCGTTATTGTACTTTAGCTTGTAGTATTATTCCAAGTTTACTGAAATTTTCTACATAATATGTATATTTTCATTTAGTTCACAACCATAATACACGATCCTTGCTTTATATAAGGGAAACCAGCTGTCACCTCGCTCCTTATAAATTAAATATTTAGATTAATCAAAAAAGCAAATGATTAGAGAAAATGTAACATCTTTTGTTTTTTTGGCGGGACATAATATTTAAGAAAAAAAAATGGTAAAGAGTAGAGTGGTGTCTTTCTGCCACCTAGGGACATTTTATACTTAATTCAAATTCAAAAACTGGTAAGATCATACATATGCCATGTAACTGATGACTGTCATGGAATTTCTGGTTTTATTCCAATTCCATATTATTAAACACTTTTTATTTCTTTCATTATATAGAAACATCGATTTTTTTTGTATTATACTTTATTTATAAGGCATTGTTTACAGGTAATGCCCTCATAAACGTAGGTCCGACTAAAGAAGGTACGATAGCACCTATATTCCAAGAGCGATTGTTGGCTCTAGGCGAGTGGTTATCAATAAATGGTGAAGCAATATATGGCACTTCCCCATGGATACACCAGAATGATACAGTCAATGGGAATGTATGGTATACTTGTGTTAAAACAAAATACAATGGTAGAAATCCAACATCACGTCCAAGGGAAAGTGATACAATAACAGCAACGTATGCGATTTTCCTTGAATGGCCTAAGAATAATATATTACAAGTGGGGGATATAGCGCCATATCTACATACAGGCACTTATGATATCAAAATGCTTGGCGAAGAAGAGTCTTTGAAAGTAGGTTGAGTGTTTTTATTATTATTACTAACGACTCACTCTCGCTCCGCTTGGGTTCGTCCCTAGTTACGTTATAATGTTTAGTATAGATTTCTCAAAGATGAGATATTGTAGCGCAGTAAAGAGTATCATATATGTTGACCCGGATACCCAGCTATAATCATATCAAATTTCATCAAAACTTATCCAGTGGTTTTCTCGTGATGCGTTGCTAGACAGACAGACAGACAAAAATTCTAAGCATAGATTCGGCCTCTGTATCAATAATAATGTCTATTTCAATAAGATTTTCCAAAAAATACTTAATGTACAGATTCGGCTTAGTTACAATTTTATTATATGTATAGATGTGTATAGTTTCGTTTTATAATGATTTTTTGTTACAGTGGCATTTAACAAATGGCAAGGCTTTCATACTGTTACCTGATAAAGCAACAGTGAAGTCGCAACACGCCTGGGCGCTTAAACTTACTCAGAAATAGTATTTTTAAATAAACTACAACTATCTTGTATATAAAAATGAAGATGAAGTAAAATATACACCAGAGGTACAAAAAGTTGTTATAAATTATTATTTGAAGTTTACATATTTTCCTGCGACTTGCCAATGACCATTATAATGTTATTTATATTGAAGTCAGACTTATTATTATATATAATTTAATATTATATACTTTTATAAATTAGTTTTTAAACATTTAGATTTTACATATCTAATATATAAAATTCTCGTGTCACAGTTTTCGTTGCCATACTCCTCCGAAACGGCTTGACCGATTTTGATGAAATTTTTTGTGCTTATCCGGTATCTATGAGAATCGGCCAACATCTATTTTTCATCCCCCTAAATGTTAGGGGTAGTCCACCCCTAAATTTTTTTTTTATTTTTTAGACAAAATTTTTAATTTCTATTTTTTTATGATACAACATACAAAAATACATACAATCCTCAATTTTCACCCTTCTACGATCAACCCTTATTTTTTAATAGCCATTTTAGTAATAGGAAATTATTTATATGGCAAAACAACGTTTGCCGGGTCAGCTAGTAATATATAAAATGTACAAAAACGTGACATATTTGAATTTTTCATTGTCAAATATTTACATTTCTTTTTATATGTTAAGATTTGTAATTTATACAAAAAAAAAAATTAATTAAAAGACATGACATTGAACAAAATGTGTTTTATTTTATTACATACATACCGATTGTACAGTGTACACTTACAAACAAATATACACTTGTGCGGACTTTAATGGTAGCGAACAACTAGATATTTAATCTTCTAGATGGAATACATTATAAAAGGCCTCTTTAGGAATTGGTGCTTCACGTTTTATAGCAACAACAAGCTATATATAAAATGATGTTGCTGGCAGCATTTTAATGGTGAAAACCGTTTAGTTTAAGCTCCCATATGAAAAACAAAAAAAAAAATTATCTCAAATATATATTTTTTTAACAATTTTCTTTTTAACAATTTTTTTTTTCTTTCATTTCGTACGTTATTTATACGTTAAAAATTTAGAATGTAAATTACTCTCATTTAAAAAATAAATGAAATAAGAATGCTCTCATATTATGCAATTGTGAACTTTTATTAATTCTTCAAGAAGCTACATTCTAAAAAATACTTAAATATTTTAAGTCACACAGGTTACTAAGAATCCAATTTTATTAATTTCATTGGACCCGTACTTGGAACTTTTAGCACTTCTAAGTACTGAAACCAACTATCATATTTACAGTAGCTACATATATTGTCTCATCCAATCTATTTTTAATTTTATTTTAATAAACTTTTTTAATTTGAAGATTTCATTTATTTTATTAATTCCATGACAGTATAAAATATAAATATATAATAATTGATTGCCTCTTTCTCTCAAAGCTTCAGATTTCGCGCCTACTACAACTTTTTAGGCATGCTATGAAGATGTAAGTGCGCTTGGCGGTTGGCCTTAATTTAATCGTAAGAGAATACGCCGCTAAGCAACTTGTCTTTCTGCCCTAGGGCTGCTAGCCGGTATAGTTAGATATAAAGTATAAGCAATACAAATAACTGCAACTTGTGTTATTGGGTACAACGATTTTTATTTCTAATCGAGTGCAAAGTAAAATTTGAGGTACCCGGCAGTATATTTTTTTTGTCTATTGGCAGCCCTGTTTATTTTTTTCGCCGGCAACAGTTGCAAGTAGGGATATCCCCGCAATACTAGGAAACAAACACAAAGAGTAAAAATATTTTGTGGGCCTGGATCCTTAAGGTAGTGTCAACTTTTAACGAACAATTCTAGACAATCTAGTAAATAGTATAAAGCGACTCTTAAAATGACTACATTTTTTCACATTTTTAATCAAGCAGCATATAAAAATATATGAGAAGCTTATTTCTTTACATAGTCAGCGAAGAAAATATTGTAGCTAATAAGAAAGTGAATTTCAAAAGGAAATGAATTTCGAATAGAATTTATTTTAAGCCAAAGACATAGTAGCAGCCAAACATATTGTATGTAAAAATTTATCGATAAGCACCATATATTACGTACAAGAAGCACTATGTGAGAATACATACAATATATTCATTTGATTAGGTCATGAAATACTTAAAATGGAATTTGCTGAGACATTATCATATTAATGGAATCATTTCTTAAAGTATGTTAGTCCGCTTATAAAATGTTAAATATAAATAATTTGTCCCTAGTGTTAAATGTTATACTTAAATATTTTTTTAGTAAGTAAGAAGCCCAAAAATTAGTTTAATACAATTTAAATATAAAAGATTATATTTTGTACTCATTTTTTTAAATTCATAATCGCATTATATCGCTTTCTGATTGCTTAGTAATTGTAACTCGACAAACTAATTTGTTTTGCATGTTCCATTTGAATTAAAAAAAAAATCATAATAATTAATATTATATTATGCATTAAGAATAAAATAGAAGAAAGCGAAGTTTTCTTAATTATAAAATCAAATGTTAGATAATAAAAACCGAAACACTTCACGTTGCATATTGCAAAAATTTTAAATCATCATATTTGTAAAAATCAACCAAATAAAACAATCTTTCACAAAATAAAATAAAAATATTATATTTAACCTGTAATCGGAAATGTTTCCACACAAAGTGTTAAGAGATGCCAAAGTCACAATCATAATTATTTTGCACTAAATATTAAGATTTTACATGCCTTTAATAAATATACACAATTCTGCACTAAATGATTTAACCAAATACTCCCTTTGAACCCATTATGTTGGCGGTGTTTAGATTCCCTAACGGCTAGTTGAACACTAACTTTAAGAAAAGTAAAGAACACAGTATATTTTAGTAACTAGTACATAGTATTACATACCGTTACTGTTAATTATGTAGTACTATGAAATAGTCGCAATAAAGATATAAAAAACAATGTATTCAGCCCTTTTTAAAGTCCCATGCTGGGCATGCCTTTGCAATAAGGGGGATCAGGCCATATTCTACCACACTAGCCAAGTACAGGTTGGCGCACTTCACATTTCTTTCGAAAACTTATTAGATTCTCTCGGGCATGCAGGTTTCATCACGATGTTTTCTTTCACCGTAAGACAAGTGGAAACATATTGGAAATGATTCGCACATGAAATTATCAGAGATGCGACATCCGGGATTTGAACCAGCTTCACTCGGTTTCGAAAGCAAGCGCGTTACCATTGGGCTACCACAGACTTCAAGGCAAAAAAATATATATATATTTTATAATAACCATTGAGAATCTAATCACCGCCAAACCAGTATACTATTAATTTGCTTAACACAAATGACGTATTTTCCGTAAAACTATTTTCGAATATTATGACGTAACGTAAATAATAATTAAAGATTAAACATTTGGTTAGTATAACAGTTATTCCTCTTACTCTAATATGGCTATATTTAATAAGATCTAATATTATTTTTATTGGTAATTTGTTAGTCATTAACAGTTGTTATACTTAAGCTATTTTTTTTTTGGAATGTTTTTCTCAATAATCTTTTTCTCGGGTTTTATTTGAATACGTTTACTTTTAAGATGCTTCAACTAAAAATAAGAAATTAAAAAAGCAAAGATATTAAATTTACATCGCACACATGCCAAGACCAGACCAATATCTTATTATATGAACAACATAAACATTTGTTTAGTGTGGACATACATACATTTAAAGTGTATGTACTATGTACTTTATCGTAGAATGTACAATATGTTATTAGGGTGGAGCGAAAAAAAAATTTTTGCTGTTTTTCTTAGTTTGGGGGTAGAATTTATAGCTTATAAAAAAATATTATAATAAAATAAAAATTACTTAATATTTTAAGGTGGCTCATTGATTTTAAGAAGAAAAAAACTAATTTATTTTTCGCTCCACCCTACATATTCTACTTTAAAAAAAATAACGTTATAGAGTAAAATATAAATTAACCAACTGTCACATTTCGTCACGCTAAGTAATATTATAGTTAAGGTATGTATTTTGTGTTTACAAAAATATTTCCTAATTTGCCCCAGTGCAGGAATCGAACTTGCAATATAGTGGCAAACGATCCATATAGATATAGAAAACGACGTACAACTTTTAACGATTTATCTTCAAAAACGTGACACGAAACTATTTCAAAATATAACAACAATGTATAAATTGGATAGTTGACACTATTCACTAATAATTTCAAAACAAAATTTCACAAAAAAAAGCAAAGTACTATATTTTAGCTCTGAAAATCCGATAAATTTTTAATTAACAGTAATTTTACATTTTAAGTGTAATAGTTATTAATGTATAATAGTTTAGAATAATAATAGTAGTTAATCAATGGAATTAGCAAATAGTGTTTTACCATCCGAAATCTATGGGAGAATCGCGTTTTACAACTCATAAAAAGTAAATCAATTGATTCATGATGTCAACTACACAATTGTGTATATAAAAGTGGCCATACACGGTAGGGTATGACAGTTTTACCTGCAGAGGTAAGTTCGAACTTTTTCGATTAACACTTTCTTAGATTAACGCGAATATTTGACATTTTAAATAAAACTATCCTTTCGGATTATTTCGCGGATTTATTTTTTGATTATTTAAATAAATACGGTTAACTATAACACCGACTTACCCTAACACTAACTGGGAAGGAAATCAGTAAGGGCTAGTGTGTGTGACCACCTTTATAAAGATGACAAACAGACATCACAAAATGTAAACAAGATGATGGTATAATATTTTATTTCAGATTTGATATTACATAAAATTTTCATAGTACAGTATAAATTATAACACATGACACGAATAAAGAATGTTTATTTTCCTTTGATATACAGTTATTATTATATAAATTCTTATACAATTCAAAACTAATATGACTACAGCGTAAATTATAAGTATTACGATATTTTTCAATTAATATTTACTATTAAAACAATAGTATTAATAATTTTATTTCTTCATTAAATATTTTCAATATACAATATACTTTTAAATGCCTAAAGCAATCTAAATACAAATATATTAATTGTTACATCTTATTGTAAAAGATAGCTTAGCTCAAAGTAACACAGCGTTTTCTTATTACTATTGAAATAATATATTTTTTTTTATATAATTTATTTAATTTTCACAATTTCTTACAAATGTAAAGGTGAGGTTTCCATTGTTTAGTTAAAAGAGCGAAAATTACTCAATGAGCTTACAAGTAATATAATAACATAAATAATTAAGTAAACATAGTATTGGAATATTCTAAGCTATTACTTGAAAAAAAAAAATTAAAAAAATAATAATATACATATCATACATACAATCAACATTTTTGAATTTCATATAAACATCCAAATCCTAATAATAAATCATCAAAATTGCAAATTTCCCAAGCATTTAAATTTACCGCATCTAATACCTAAAAGGCTAAAACAGTAGTGCTAAGGTTATTAACATTATTTAATAAGGCTTACCTTCCGGCTTACCTTTCGGCTTACCTTCCAGGGACTATGACACGGATTGCAACCTGTCCCTCTGTCTTAGGGCTTCTAGGTCCTGCAGGATAGGTGTTTTCTTGTTGAAGAACTCTTCCAAAAGGGGCTCCGCTAGCATTGTTGCTAAGAATTGTTCGAGTGTTATGGACCAGGACGGCTCGTCCGAGGGCTCGAACTCTTTGGTCGGCGATTGCAATTTTTCGGGTTCGATGCTCGGGTTGCCGTTAGGATCCACCTGGTATATTGGAAAATAATTTTAATTCAGAAAAATAATAATAAGGAATTTTTTGGTTTCATCGTTTTTTTCGTTGTTGGTCATCATTTTTCTTTATCTACATGGATGGTATAATCTACATAATAAATATGATTCATGAATGTCGGTTTATAATTGGCGAAAACATCGCATAACAAACGCACTAAAACATCCGAATTGAGTACGTCTCCTTTTTTATGTCGGTCAAGAGTATTTGTTAAATTAATAAAACAATCTTTGTATTAGCATTCTATGTAATTGTAATAGCGCTAAACTGATGAATGGAATAAAGATTTTGAAGACAAATATAAGTAATTTTTAAGCTTAAAAAATAGAGCTCCTTTTAAGACAGAGGATGGGGAATACTTAACCATATTTGCAAAAAGTACTCTACAGATTTTGGTACAAAGCTCAGGTAAAAAGTAACAGAATTTTATAAATATATTTATACAACATTAAAAAAAATATCTTTTTTAATTACCTCAATAGTAGGTTGCGCGGCAGCTGCCAAATACAAGCTGTCCTGCGACACCTCGCGGTCTAGTGAAGGCCGATGGTTATATTCACCCAGTTGCAAAAGAAGAGTGCCTAAAAATAATATAATATATAATAGCATGACATTATAAAACACCTAACATGTTTATAATATAAGGTGTACAGAATAATTACATATAAATTTAGTCATATTATTTTTATGCAATAGTAACATCGATAAAAAAAGTACTTAGAATCAGCGACAAAAAATGTCCTCATGGAATGAGTGCTCATTTGAAAATTTGAGCGCGCTTTAAATTTAATTTTGTGAAAACACCTTTAAGCATTGCATTTAAGGTTCAATTTACATGTATATTTGTTTCAACAGTTAAAAAATTTGAATGAGATTGTGTATCTATAGTATTATAGTACTTTTTTGATCGATGAATAATAATTAATTAAACAACCTTCCGCCGTTGCTAGGCAGATTAAGCAGTTGGTCTCGTGTGCATGTGTATGTGCGTGCGCGTGCTTGTGTGAGTGCGCGTACTTGTGTGTGTATGCGTGTGTGTGTCTGTATGTCTGTGTGCGTGTGTGTCACAGACGTACCCGCGCGAGCGACGGCCTCGTACAGCTGCGTGGAGTGGTGCGTGAGGTGGTGCAGCGCCGCCAGCAGCTTCATGAAGTGCGCGCGCGGCAGCGGCGGCGCGGCGCCCGCGGCCCCCGCGCCCGCCAGCCCCGCCAGCGCGCACGCGCGCACGCTCGACCCGCTGTACTGGGACTCTGTACGTAGAAAAAGAAACAAAAATAATATGTTCTATTTTGTAATTAATATTTACTATTTTTTTTTTAAATAAAAACATTTTTTTTTATTCAATATATTTTTTTATTATTGAAATTTAAATTGAATATCATTTCGAAAAAAGCCGATAGCTTTAGAAAATTAGCGAAACAAAGTTAGGGGGACGTAACTTATTTTTTTTTAAACTTTATTGCTTTTGAATTAAGCCTATATTAATATTTTTATGTAAGTCAGACCGAATATGACGTCAGAGTATATCATAACAGAGCGATTAACGATTTTGTCGTTTACAAATTGAGTTGACATTTCTGTGTGTATATCATACTTGGACGTTACGCCAAGCATGCGACATGGCGGACGTTTAAAGTATCCATAACGCTATATTATTATTATTTTTTATACAAAATGTTAGTTTTTTGGAGCTGGATATTTTTTTATCTAAGCTATTGTATAAAAATAAAAAAAAATCATGCATATTCCCTATTATAAGAAATGATAAGTCCCCTTACCGCATTGACTGTTTGCACTATCTGTGGATTTGTCCATGGTGGTGTCTCCTGCGTCGCTGAAAGAGCGTTGCAGAACGGGCTCGGGGGAGGACGGGGTCTCTGTGCTGTTTGTAGATGGACATTTGTATTAGTTTTTAATTCATAATTATTCAATTTTTTTATGTTAAACAAAAAAAATGTTTATTAAGTCTTGTTATAAAATATAAAATTAATTAAATAAAAATATTAATCAACGTTAGTAGTGTAATCTAACCAAGAGTACATAGCAGAGAAAGTAGATAATAAGAGACACGTTTTTTTTTTATTTCTTAATGTTTAAAAATAGGAACTATAATCTTTCTAATCGATTTCAGCCAAAACCTCTCTAGGGCGTGCTAGATGCATGGGGTATATTATATAAGTGCACTCTATTTTTTACTTATTTCGAAGACGGTTAGATGAGACGAAAACTCCACGTACTTTCCGAGGTATGGATGTCAACATTACTGAGGATACTAATGAGTATTTCGAGATAGAAAAACTACAAATCTAAAAGTGAAGTACGCACGCAGTACAGTGTTTAAAAAAACAGTATGAATACGTATGAGTGAGTGAGACAATTAAATAAAGAAGGAGATAGCATCAGCGACGAACTCCTCCCTCATATCAGTGTAGTGCGCGCACAGTACAGCACTTAAAAATTAGAACAATACATATGAGTGAGCAAGTCAACCAGTCAAAGAAGGAGATAGCATCAGCTCTTCCCCCATGTCGTTCATAAAAAGCAGTATAAATACGTATGAGTGAGTGACACAGCCTACGAGGTAACAGGAGCAGGAAACCAAGAAACAAAAGAGATTAAAATACATATGAGTGAGTGAGCCAACCAGTCAAAGAAGGAGATAGCATCAGCGGCGACCTCCTCGCCGGTGTCGGTGTAGCAGGCGCGCAGGTCGAGGGGGTCGAGCAGCGGCGGCGCGTGCGCGCAGTACAGCGCGCGCAGGCGGCGCGGCGCGTCGGCGCGCGCGGACAGCCCCACGGCCGCGCTCAGCCCGCGCACGCTCACCAGCCCGTCGCCGTCGTGGTCCATCAGCTACAAGACAATACTACATTGTTTATTCAGCCCTTTTTTAACGTCCCACTGCTGGGTGTGCAAAGATACCTACATACATTACAATAAATGCTTTATGGTAGATATTAATACATGTAACCGTTTGTTGTTACTCCTTATAATATCAATTTTATTTCAGCTATAAGTACGTAAAAATTGCATTCAGCCCTTTATAATGTCCCACAGCTGGGCATGGGCTTCCCTTCAATACGAGTAGGATCAGGCCATAGTCTACCATGGCCGAGTGCGGATTGGCGGACTTGACGTGTCTTTCGAAAACTTGCTAGGTTCTCTCAAACATACAGCTTTTCTCACGATGTTTTCCTTCACCGTAAGGTAAGTGGTAACCATGTTGGAAATGATTCGCATATGAAAATATCAGAAGTGCCAGACCGCGAGATTTGAACCCGCTTCACTCGGTTTATTTATTTATTTATTTATTTATTTTTGGGAAACAAACAGTGATAAAAAATCCTTATAAATAATTACAAACTAAATCATCCACACACCAGCAAAGTTTCCACTTATAAATATGTCACAAGTAGAGTAAACATGATCAAACAAATTAAACAACTAAAACAAATTAAAAAATTTAACAAAAAAAAAAATTTTAACTACAAAATAAAACTATAAAAAGGACAAAAAAAATGACTTAAGTAAAAATCATAAAAATTAAAAGAAAAAAAAAAACAAATTATAAAATCAAAAAAAAAATAATAATAATAAATAATAAAGCAAAACTTGAACATTAACAGAACATAATAAAAATAATAATAAAAAAATACATAATAAGGGTAGGCAAATTTCAATATAAATTAAGGTCATGCAAAGTTTTTAAAAATACTTTCTTAATACTGTATACATCCAGATAATTAAATAAGTCTACGTTAGTAAATTTTTCATTATAATTAATACAAGCTCGATTAATAAACGAATTTTGAGCAGATTTGGTACGTGTTAATGGTGGATCAAAAAACAATCTATTTCGAGAAGATAATCTAGGACATCTAAAACTAATTTGACTCAAAAGGTAAGGGGAATCAATAATATTATTGACTAATTTAAACAAAAATAACTGTTCTCTCAGCAATCGACGGTTGGTCAATGTTAGATATTTATACACAAAATGTGTCTGACTGTTGGCTAATGAACAGGACCTGTAGTTCAAGTATTTAATAAATTTTTTTTGAACCTTCTCAAGGTTGTCACTGTGGACCTTGTAATAAGGATTCCACACTAATGACCCGTAGTCAAGTATGGGAAGTACAAATGCGTTATAAAGGAGGACTAAAGTAGCGGGACTTTTAAAATCCTTCCCAATTCGCATGATGAAGCCTAGCATTTTATAAGCCTTAGCTATTGATCGGTTTATGTGGGTTACAAAAGTTAACTTACTGTCCAAGTAAATACCCAAATCCCTGACTTCAGTTTCTCGGGAAACAATATCGCCATCCAAATGATATTCATGAAGGACGTTGTGGGTTTTTCTAGTGAAAGATATAACACTGCATTTTTTTACATTTAACTGTAGAGAGTTATCCTTACAATATTTACAGAGTCTATCTAGGTCCTCCTGCAAAAGGGAGCAATCAGCAATAGATGAGATTTTTCTACATAGTTTCATATCATCTGCAAATAAGAGTACCGTAGAATGCTTTATAACTTCACAAATATCATTTATGTACAAGTTAAATAAGAGGGGACCAAGATGGGAGCCTTGAGGCACACCTGATGAAACTGGGAGAAAAGTTGAACAGTGCCCCTTTATAGTAACTGCTTGGCTTCGGTTATGCAGATATGAACTGAGCCAGCGGAGCAGATCGCCATGTATACCAAAGACTTCCAGCTTATGAAGTAGAACTTTGTGCGATATTTTATCGAAAGCTTTCGAGTAATCGGTATAGACGACGTCTACCTGATATCCTGCGTCCATAAACGAAGAAACACGATGAATCAGTTCACATACATTGGATTCAGTGGATCTTTTACTAATAAAGCCATGCTGGTTATCAATTATAATTGGTCTAACTAAAGGGAAAATCTGATCATAAATAATCTTTTCAAAAACTTTAGCTAAGGTACATAATTTGGAAATAGGTCTATAATTTCGTACATCAGATTTATTGCCAGATTTAAATACAGGGACAACGTAAGAACGTTTCCATATCGAAGGTAAAGTACCTGACTTAAGAGACTCGTTAAATAGAATGTAGATAGGGTAAGACAAGGACTCACAACAAGATTTTAAAAATATGGGAGGTAAATTATCAGGACCAGAACCTTTATCAACTTTAAGTGTTTTCAGATATTTTTTTACTTTATCAATGGATATATTAATGGACTCAATACTTACATGATTTACTGAAGTAGTCTTCAATCTCACAGATGTGTCTGAAGTGGCAGGCTCATAAACGGAATTGAAGTGATCATTAAACAGACGACATATATCTTTACCTGTGTGGGCAATTTGATCGGAAAGAAAAACTGTATCGGGAATCATATTGGAATGTTGTTTGGATTTAACAAAAGTCCAGAAAAACTTACTATTGTTTTTAATTTTGAGTTCAGCATGGTAAATATAGTTATCGTAGCATTCGGCCTGCGCGATCTTTTGCCGTTCACGAAGTAAATTAAAATTATTATAGTCTATTTGTCTATTATACGTTTTCCACTTTTTGTGGAATTTAAGTTTCTCCATTATCATTTTCTTTAAAGATTTAGAATACCAGAAAGGAAAGTTGTTCACATATTTTACAATTTTTATAGGTATAAGATCTGAAATAATTTTATTGATTCTTTTGTAAAAAATATCAACTGCGTCAGATATCTCGCAATCACTTAGCAATTCAAACCAGTTAACTTCAGCTATGACATTATTAATGGCGTCATAGTCTGCCTCGTGATATAACCTTATTGTACGAGGGTTATCAATAGAGGGGCGGGAATATGACAGTGATGGTAGCACCGACAATGTAGGATGATGTATATCCTCAGGAACTAGTGAAGTGTTGCTTAAATTTACCAAACAGTCGCAATTACCAATAATCAGATCAAGATAACGTCCATTACCATTAGGAATAGAATTGAACTGTCTCAGACTATTAAAACACAAGAAATTGTGAAGTGCATTGATATATACATCATCTGTGTGAGCGTTGTCAAGGCTCATACATGTACTAGATTTAGACCAAAGTGCAGAAGATATATTAAAATCACCTACTATAACAATATAATCATCAGGATGATATATGAGCAAATTAGATATAATTTCAAAAAAATCGCACAATGCTTCATAATGTGATTTACCATGTGGGAAGTAGCAGCAGTACAAATGAAGGGCCTTTGAAAGGGGAGCTGATGCAAGGCCAATAGAAACTTGTATAATTTCCGCTCCGGAAATGGAATGAGCAACTGAGGACCTAATATTTAAGTGTGTTTTAACCGCAATTAAAACACCTCCTCCCAAGCTTTTTCCTAGATCACTGAAATTCCGGTCATTCCTAAAGACTGTATACCTGGAATCAAATAATTCGGAGCTATTTATTGATTCATTTAACCACGTTTCACTAAGACAGAAAATATCAGAATCGATTTGGATCATATTCCTAAAAAATGAAGTGGTTTTTGTTCGCAAGCCCCGTACATTTTGATATGTGAGATTTATATTATTAGGCATTATTAAATATTAAATATATAGACCATAAGACCATTACCGTTAAAATCAAGTAATAAATAAATTCATAAATTGCAATTATATATAGTACTATTATGAACGAATAAATAATATTAAATGCTATTATGGGAAAATACAGATGTCCTAAATTCCTCAAAGAAATAAATACAAAATGGCAGTAACACAAAAACCAGTACAATAAAAAACATAACAATATAAAAAAGAATTGAACCAAAAAAAATATGAAAATAAATATAAATATAATTTGTAAACTTCTGCACCAGTGTATAGTAATATAAATGACACTTATACGATCTTTTTTAGATCACTTAACTTCCCAATGTGTAAAACTGGACTCGAGCTGTTCCGACGCACCATTATAGTACATTTTTTAACCCAAACAAATTGATAATGCTTTTCTTTAGCAATTTTTTTTACTCGTTGCAACAGCGCTTTATTAGAACTTGTAAGATGGTCATTGAAGTAAATGGAACTATTATTTGATATAAATCCAATGTCATGGCATTTCAATTTTAGTTTTCTTACTTTGGCAAGAAAATCATCCTTTTTGTATCGACACAAAAATCTCACTATAATAGGTTTAATCTTTTTGGCATCTTTATCTCGTGATACGACTCTTGTAATAAAATCTATATCAGTATCAATATTCAAGTTATAATTACACAGTTGGGATATATTTTGCAGTACTGAGTATAAGTTTTCGTTGTTTTTTTCAGGAATGCCAAATATTTCAATATTAGATTTACGAGCCCATTGTTCTCGGTTATTGTTTTCAGATTCTAATAAATCAATTTTAGACTTCAGATCTTCAATTTCTAAACATTTCGAAGATAGTTGTTTTAATTCCGATTCACATTTATCAATTCTATTGTTACAATCGAGTTTCCCAAGCGAGCGCGTTACCACTGGGCTACTAATGCCTCATGCTACTTAATAATGTCTAATTTTATAGTACTAACAATATATTTATGTATAAAACTACACTACCACAGTATACTAATCCGACCAGTCGACCACTTTAATTCTTCTTTTATTCGACTTTTTACTTTTACAAGATCAACTTTCCGTTTTTTTTACTTTCCTTTTTTTTGTCGAGTACTTACAATGTAGGTACATATTATAAACTCAACATAACATTTATTTACTATTACACTATAAAAATCCATACAATAGACGATTGCTGAATGATTTAAACAAAAATGCAATCAAATGCAAGGTTTTTTAAATATACCAATTTGAAAAAGCGAACGGTTTTGAAGTCAAAGCAATGTGCACTCAACACCGTCTGTCATAGCACGAATGATATTCGGGTCTTGCTTTGAACACACTTGCCCTGTGCCTTAGTTAGACGATTGTATTCATCAATAGACTGTGTTACTACTAAGTACATATTAACGAGATCAAAACAATTAATATTACTACTTTATTTATAAACTTCTACCATTTCAAATTTATTCTTTATCAATAATATACTTATTTGAAGTATGAAACTAAAGTATTGCTTAATTGTAAATTGTTTCTCTAGATACATAGATAAATAAAAGAAATATAATTTAAAAAATACCTTAAATATCCTAGCAGTGATAGCCTCAGCATAATCGCCCTTGCCCCACGGTGATAAAGCGCAGAACACCGTCTTGAACTGTCCGTAATCGAGCCGGTACGCCTCGTAGGGCGCCTCAAGCCGCTCGCACGGTACGCGCTTCGCCCAGAACAACTCTTCTCGAACCACGCTTAAGAGCTCCTGGAAATTTTAAATAAAACTATCTTTTCGCTAATTTATTTAGATTTTTCGTTTTCGACGTTTCGAATTTTTTACAGAAATCATGGTCACGGGACAGAGAGACGAGAGTCTCTACAGTGATCATGGTCACGGGAGAGATTGTCTCCTCTCTCCCTCTCCCGTGAACGTCAAAAATAATACTAAGGCTCAAATGTTATTGATAATAATTAATATTTTTTGTAATGGTCTAGTTCGGTATATCTAATCACACAATATTTTAAAACCACCCGGACGTAATAAAATTACTGATTCTGTATAAAAAAAAAAGCCAAACGTTGACAAAGACTTAATGAAGCGTTGCAATAAATCAAATCACTACCACTTACAATCTTCTCTAATCACTCTAATACACCAAAACCCAAACCCGCAACCCACCTGCAACTCCTGCATATTCAACAAGTCATCCTGCATGAGGGCTCGGAGGGTGTTCTTCTCCAGGCTGTCCTCGAGCTGGCGCACCACGCGCAGGCGGTGCTTGAGGCGCAGGTGCTCGATGCACTCGCTGCTGACCGACGCGCCGTACGAGCGGTACGATTGGTACACTAGCTCTTGGATTTTGATTGTCTGTTGAATTTATATAATACTAGAATAGTCAATATATATATATATATATATAGACTATTCTATATATCTATAATAAAAAGTCAAGAGACGTAGGACAACCGGTATGAACGAAGTTCCTTACGTTAGGTAGTAAAAATTTTCAAGAATACTAGGGTATCATAAACATCAAACAACATGTACTGTACATGTTGAAGCTCATCGATATTCGTAATCTACATATTGGACTGAGTAAAACTACATATTTTTCATCACTATATCAAGAATCTATATCTATACTAATATTATAAAGAGGTAAAGTTTGTGAGCTTGTGAATTTGTGAGGTTGTAAAGGGGTAATCTCTGGATTTACTAAACTGATTTAGATGAAATTTGGTAAGAAGAGAGTTTCAGACCCTGGGAAGGACATAGGATACTTTTTATCCCGGAAATCATCCCTTAAGGGGGTGAAAATTTGGATGCAAGTTTGTATGGGGAATCAAGCCAGGGACGAACCTGAGCGAAGCGAGGGTAAGTCGCTAATATATAAGAATACATTTCATCACTATTCACACTACAATATCAAAAAAGGGTCAAATCAGTCTAATATTCTTCTCATCCACAATACGATCTAAAATATTTTATAGAAAATATTCGAAGTATTTTTTAGACTGAAATACAAAAGAATAAAACACATAATATCTGTTCTACCTTCTCTGCTGTCCTTGGTTCAGTAGACAGCGCCATGGCTTCATCGTTATAAATCCCTTCAAGATAGTCACTCAGAACCTGCATTGCTTGACCATCTTCAACGCATTTCAGGAGTTTCTCTCGATTTATATCCAGGATTGTTAATGTCACCTGAAAAACGTTAATATAATAAAATTATTGTATGGTTTTCTTTTATTATTATCTTATTTATAAAAGAAAATAAGACTTGTTATATTGTTCTCATTTACTTCCTTAAAATTTCAATATTGATACTTTTCTTCAGTCATTTTGATGAGTAGAGAACTTATTTCTTATACTTTCATAATAGCGGGGATTATATTACCTAGTTCTTAACTAGATCAAATTCTAAACCAAAATATACAATCTTGCAAATTCACTGCTAGCAATCTAATAATATAAAGAGAAAAAAAATTGTTTTTTTTTTCCTTTGTTTCTTTGTATCGAATAATCTCCAAAACTACTGAACCGATTTACATGAAATTTGGTAAGAAGTTAGTTTCGAGACCCTGGGAAGGACATAGTTTTTATCACTATCACCTCTTTGGGGGCGTGAAAATGGGGGTAAAATGTATGAAGAAGCAACCCAGGGACGAACCCGAGCGAAGCGAGGATGAGTCGTTAGTTAATTATAAACCAACCTGAAATATAACTTTGGCGCCATCATAGAAGAAGCAGTCCATCACGTTGACGGCGCATTCGTACGGCATTACACTGATGAAGAGAGTGAGGAACCAGGAGAGGGAGATCATCCTCATCATGCCTAGCTCGTCCAGTTTCGCGTGAAGCTCTGGTAAGTGGGCTTTCGTTAACTCTTCTAGCACGCCTTGATCCACCTTTAATGAGGGAAATAATAAGTGTATAGAGAAAGAATAAATGTATTGACATTTGAGAAGAAACAGATAGTTCTTGGGCCAGTCATTTTGTCAGCCTTAGAGTTGGTAGTCGGTTAAGCCAAAGAAGTACCCACAATTGTCAAAGTATGTTAAAGTGTATTAAGCATCTTACTGTCTTTACGTGACACTTTTGTATTATTTGCCTCACAAAGATTTTCTTCGCATAAATAAATATATACGTATTTTTTTGAAATTTTAAGTGTTTAAAATTCAATAAATAACATTGCTGAAGATATAAACTTCTTAATAGAAAAAACTTAATAGCTACACTTGGACCGACGCGGGATTCGAACTCAGGATCTCCTGATCTGCAGCCGTAAATGCTAGCCGCTAAACCAACGATGTAATATTTTATAGATAAAACATTAAAACGAAATATCCTTACCAAAGCGCCAACAACTCTCGTATTATAATAATCAGGTAGCAAAGTCTCGCAAATGGTCGCCAACAACCAAAAGGCTTGTTCCTCGGGACAGTATATGAGTAGGACGGACGCGACTATGTTCATCGCCTGGCAGTACCCTATTGTGGGGTTCTTTAGTGCGTACGCGCATAGCACTCGGCGTAGGGCTGATATACCTGTTAGATATAAACTGATTATTACATATTATATTGGAAATAACATATTTTTTATGTCTATTTTAACGATAAAATATTCCGTTTTATAGATTTTATAATGTTCTTCCAAAGAAAATATATTTTCTTTTACTGTCAAGTATTTTAGCGCAGATAAAAAATATATTATTATACATTATAAAAGGGGTGATCTATATTCCATTCTTACTCGAAAAGTACATATATACTAAAATATTTACATAAATAAAATCTCTTATTACATAAAGACATTATAAAAAAAAAAAAAACAATTTTTTTAATTAGTATTATTAACTTTTAATGAAATTAAAAGAGCATACCAATATCGTTTTGAAACGCCGGATGTTCGGGGAGAGATCTGTGCAAGTCCCTTTCAATCTCATCATTGGCGGTATTTTTGGAAGACAAGGCCTCATTAACCCATCGTTCATAGGAGCCTTTATTTTGTACTTTCTGTAATATAGATCCTGAGAACACACTCCATAGCTCCCCCCTAAGGGATTCCGGTATACCATTCACTACTAGTTCACTGCCTTCTGTCGTTCTGTACATACTGACTCCACGCCCTACTTCTGCCATATGATCTTCCCATTGCTTTTCCTATAATAAATATTTAATGGATATATAGTAGTAAAGCTGCTCTTACTGCTGTTGACCGACTTCAAAAAAGGAGGTGCTAAATTGTAATGTACATGTACCTGGCGCTTAGCCGCTTATTGAACAATATAGAACTGCCTTCGTTACTTAATAGGCTATAAATTACGAAAAGATAGAAATAGCAAGTTCGAACAAAAAAGACACTTTCTAACTTTATATGCAGGTATAGATAATTAATATACCTTTTTCTGTTGTATTTGTTTGATAGTTGAAGTTTGGTGTGTTCGGAACAAAATCATTAGAGGTGGCTGTGGAGTCCAATCTGCATCTTCAGGTCGGTTCAGGGCTTTCGTAGGCTTTTCCCTGTACACATCACTGTTAATTCAAGAAAAGTGTTATAATATATTAATTTAAACTTAAAATTAAATCGTAGCCCAAATGTTAGTAGCACCTCCGACGAACATTCCAAGTTAGATGAAATTATGATGATGACCTTTTGAGACCTGTTAAATAATGCCAACCTTGCAAAAAAGCAAAAATTAGTAAAATAACACAACATGATGAATTGTAGAAAGTCCAAAATGCAAATATAAATGATATTTTTAATAGTAGGTATATTATGTAAAAAAAAAAAAATTTGAAGACATTGATAATGTCATGTCTACAATTTTTTGCACTTTGGGGTATTTATATACTCTATTTCAATTGATACAAAGAAAAAACAATACGTCATATAAATTAAGTAACATTTTTTAAAGTAAGACCACTTACAATTTGTATGTGCCCAACCAACATGCATTATTAAATAATGGTTTTTACATATCACTTTCCATAACAAAATATCTAAACAAGCCAGTTCAAAATACATAGGTATAATATTTATAAAAAACATTCCGAAAACAGAATTTTTTTTAAATAATGTCCTAAATTAAAATTCACTCACTTAGGCAGTTTAGCAAGGAGTTCCGATATCTTCTGAACTAGGAAGTTTCTGTCGGAAATGTTCCCGAATAGGAAGCTAGCGTGGTGGGCTGTTGTTATTAGAATACTCCCAGAGTCCGCTGAACTACCTGTGCCGCCCGAGTCTGCCCGCTCTACTTGATGCACGTTACGCAGAGGGATCGTTAGGCGGACTAAATGAGGCACCTACAAAAAGTGGTTTTTAATAAATATTTAATTTAATAAAAATAATAATACTTTATCGTACATCACGAAAGAAATATAATGTTCTCCTGACCGATTCCGGCCAGGGCGGCCAATCTCATTGAGACTAGCCAACGAAAGAAATATACAAAAAGAAGAAATAAACATAAATAGACAATGCAAAGTGGGCGGCCTTATGGCTATAAGCTATATGTTCCTCTGTAACTGCCTCGGTGGTGTAGTGGCTAGCATGTACGGCTGCACATCCTGAGGTCCTGGGTTCGAGTCCCGGGTCGGGCCAAGTTTAGTTATTGAGTCTTTCTGTCTAGTAAGCCTCAGTAACAGCCCGGAGTTGGGAAGTTGGCGGTGTTTCACCCCCGTGCCTCGGAGAGCACGTAAAGCCGTCGGTCCTGCGCCTTAACTCTCACCGGTCGTGTCGAGTAGTCGTCCCACCGGAGTATGACAGTGACAGGAATAGAGAGTGCACTTGTGTCTGCGCGTACACTTGTGCACTATAATATCTCCTGCGCAGTTGGCTAGTCTCAATGAGATTGGCCGCCGTGGCCGGAAACGGTCAGGAGGACATTATTATATGTTCCAGGCAACCTTAGTGCATTGGAGTAATTATAACAATGGTTGGTTGGTTGATTATGAAACGGTATACTTGCTATAAATAAATATATATCCTAAATAAAGATACATAAAAGTAGATCTAATAAAGTGTAAAATTATCTTAAATTTGTCAAGAGTTTTAGCCCGCCCTTCTAATCGAAGAGAATGTCTAATAAAAAAGAATTCCATATACGTGTCGCTTTCACTATGAAAGAGTTGTTGAGGAAACAGTAAGAATTATAACAAATCTTAACGAGAAATGGTTCACTAGAGCGACGTGAAAGAGTATGAGAGTCCCTCAGAAACTCAAACCCTCTCTAAGGTAGAAAGGAGTAGAAGGATTAAACATCATGCAGTAGAGAAGAATAATATCAGAATATTTGTACATTATGAAGTCGCTTTATATTAAAACTATCTACCATTTTATGAAAAACTAGCGACTCACCCTCGCTTCGCTCGGATTCGTCCCTAGCTTGATTCCCCATGCAAAATTTCATCCCTATTTTCACCCCCTTAAGGGATGGTTTCCAGGATAAAAAGTATTTTATGTCCTTCCCAGGGTCTCAAAGTATCTTCTCACCAAATTTCATCTAAATCGGTTCAGTAGATCCAGAGATTACCCCCTACAACGTCACAAACTCACAAACTTTACCTCTTTATAATATTAGTATAGATATCATAAGCTTATGCAATAAGTTAGGTACATTTTAGGTACATGTTAAAATTTTGTACCTTATCATATGTAATTAATTTTATTACTGCACTTTGCTACTGCGTAAATAGCTGTGCCAACTTTGTCATAGTTCATTTCTAAATACAATATCTATTAATTGTACTTAATTCTAAACGTAGCTTTACTTCAAATGGGAATTTCATAATATATTTTTATTCTAGATACTTTAGATCAATAATACTTAATTTTTGGGTGAAAAGTTTGTGAGATAATAAGTGGGTGGGCAGTGCTGGATTCAGCATTAGCGCCATCCCTGGGCATTGTAAAAAATGCCGCCCCATTCTCGAAATTTTGCATAAAATGGATAAAGTTTTGATAAAGTTTAATTTTTTTAGTTATTCTTTTTTTTTTGAAAAAATATATAATAATATAAATGCAAAAAACATAATTTATATTTTTTTCAATTTTTCGAAAAATCTATTAAGTACATAGTTATTTTTCAATTATTATTTTTTTGGAAAATAAAAAAGCATTTTCGAAATTTTTTTTCTCACCCTTCGAATTTTGTCGCTCTCGGCGCTAGCCACGACTGCCCCTATTGTAAGTCCTACAATGTGGGTGGGTGTGGGTTTTGTGTTGTTCTTTACGCTTAACTGATTCAAGTGTAATTAGATTATCTAATATTTATCGATGTCAAAACATTTTTTTTATCGATATAACCTACTACCATGCGAGCATAGTCGCGGACCAAAATTAGAGCATAAAATTAGCTATTTTATCACATGAATAATATTTATACGTATTGAACCTTTGTACTAGAATATATTAAATAACATAATAGCAGAAATTCAATAGGTATGATTATTTATGTTGTGACTCACTATCACAATAACGATAACGGATAACGTGCGATCGAATATTATAACTATGTTTGAACACTTATATTCTCTTGTATCAAAATATTCATTGAAAACTTAACTCAACGTTATTTTACTTCAGCAAATCGCTTTTAGAAAGACATTCTCAATTATTAAGTACCTAATGGCTCATCCTCGCTTCGCTTGAGTTGGTATGAAATAAATAAATTATATTAGGTATATACATAAGTATGATGAGTTGCTGTGGGTTGTATTATAACGTGTTTTTCCGTGGGAATGAGTTTTTCATATATCTCTAGAATGTACCTCGATACAAATATTTATTTAAATTTCCATATAAAGGCATTCCATAAAAAATATAAAGGGGAAACTCTCGTTTGGATAACCGAGTTCTAAAGGTTCAAACACCGGATCTCGCATCTCTGATATTCTTATATATATCATTTTTCAATTCATTTTCAACATGATTACCGCTTTCTTAACGTTGAAAGAAAAACATCGTGAGGAAACTTGCAAGTCTGATAAAATCTAGCATGTTTTCAAAAATAGACATATAAAGTCCGCCAACGGGCACTTGTATGGCCAAATGCCAGTTAGCAGACTATGGCCTGATCCCCCCTCGCATTGAAGGAAACTCTGAGTCTAGTGGCATGCCGCTGATACTTCTAGTTCTAGTTCTTTATTCTGTGGCTTATAGGCGTGACCGCTGATACTTGACTGTTTATTAATTAAAAATTAACACTTACCCGACTGTCAAAACAGATGAAGTTTTGTGATAAGTACAACCTTCCCCAATTGTGCTTTTTATTATATGGCGTCCAGAGAGTGCACTCTTCCGATCCATCTAGTTTTTCAGTATGCGGCAAACGAAATCTTAGCGTGTATAAATTAGACTGTTTCCTTGCATCCAAGTCTCTCTTGAGAAAAGACGGCTTCTTTGGTACGTTTTTGCTTAGTTTTGTTAGTAAATCCTTATCGATGTTAAACGTGCCCGATTTGTCGTCGATTAACCTATTGAGGAGATAATAATAAAATAATTGAAAATAATGCGTATAATATATTTATTAATAGTAATATGTTGCAAAGCTTGTTTGCGTAATAAAAATATGGCGTTACTTAATCCAAGGTCGCAGATTGGCTTTTTCATAAGAAATTGTGCCACATTTTTTAAATATTTTAATTTTATCAATTGTTAGTCAGGCAATGAAAAATATACCTATATTATATTATGTATACATATTGTGTATATATTGATTATGTACACATCACTATTTAAAAACTCCAATAGAATCTCATCAAAACGACAAAAGCCACACAGAAACCAATAAATATTTATTGGTTTTTATGTGGCTTTTGATGAGATCCTTTTGGAGTTTTTCAATATGGATATTCATTAAAAGATATTTCTTAGAATATTTCTACAAAACTTATTACATAACATTAATGAAAGAAAGAAAATATCATGCTTTTTTAAAAATGACAAAAACTAAGTATAACTAAATACAATCGCATGTCAGCTAAAAATCCACTACACTACATTACAGTGGCTAGTGGCTGAGTCAATAAGAAGACAGTAATAAGAACGAATGTTTCCATTGGTTATACAGACGATAGGTGCCTTCTACTTTATAACATAGCTGAACAACAAATTAGATGTTAGCTAAAATTAGTCCTATTAAAAAAAGTTAAGAAATTGCCAACGATTTGCGTTTTAACTATTAATATTGAGTATAACTTTAGAGTGAAAATCATGTTAGTTCATGTGATGAGAGGCTAAGAGTTAGCCATACATGTATCTAACATAAACTTTTGAGTGCTTAAATAATTTAATAGCATTATTGTTGATATTAATTACGATAATTATCGCTTTTGAAATACGTAATAGTAGCTAGTCTGGTTTAGGTACTGCGTAACTGATATTATTCTATTCAAAAAAAGCGTGAGTCATCGATGCAAGAATTTCCTTGCAATATGACAGCAGAGTTATCAATTAACCATATGCCTGCTTGTAAATCTGAGGTCACGACATAGAATGCGACGCGAAATAAATATTATTTAATATTTATATTAAAAATTTATTTGAATTCTTTATAATCTTTTCGTTTTCTAACAGAAAAGACATATATAGTATAGTGATATTTTATGTAATTCTTTGTATTCTGCTAGTATAGAGAGACTGCTAGAGATATATTGTGGCGATACTAATGCCGATCTACGTTTCAACTAGAGGGGGAAAAATCAGTGGTCAATACAAAAATTTGTCCTATATGAAAATAGAACCTTTAATGAGGAAATAGGTACTGCTAATCATAACTATGCTATAGGAATCTATGTCCAGCACATTTTGAGTCAATTAATATAACATGAACCAATTATTTATTTTACATTTAAATTAGTTACTGATTATGGGTTACCAAATAAATATACATATTGGTTTAAACTTTAAAATGAGAACATTTGCAACTTATATAGTCTTATCTTTATTTGAGTGAACTTCATTAGTTCTTAATTATAAATGTTAACAGTAAAAAAACATCCACAACATGTTAATTAGTTTTAAATGAGATTCTGAATGTTTGAAGATTTTCTTATATTTTATTTACATAATATTACAGAATTACTAGCGACTCACCCTCGCTTCGCTCGGGTTCGTCCCTAGCTTGCATTAAATCACGATTGATCAGTTTTCGACCGGAGAGGAAAAATGATTAAATTACTAAAATGGCAATTTAAAAATAAGGGTTGATCGTAGAAGGGTGAAAATTGAGGATTGTATGTATTTTTGTATGTTGTATCATAAAAAAATAGAAATTAAAAATTTTGTCTAAAAAATAAAAAAATAAATTTAGGGGTGGACTACCCCTAACATTTAGGGGGATGAAAAATAGATGTTGGCCGATTCTCATAGATACCGGATAAGCACAAAAAATTTCATCAAAATCGGTCAAGCCGTTTCGGAGGAGTATGGCAACGAAAACTGTGACACGAGAATTTTATATATTAGATTACAGAATCATATTGTATAAAAATAGTGTGGAGTCCCTTAAGATTACTATCCTATAAACAATAAGCTACTTTTTAATCATTTATAATGAAAGGGGTTTTCATAGACAAGAAATATCATCATACTAGCGACTCACCCTCGCTTCGGGTTCGTCCCTAGACAAAAACGAATTTATTCCACAGGAACCATACATTTTTCTGGGATAATATATAGCCTATAGCCTTCCTCAGTTAACAGGCTATCTAATGAAAAAAGAATTTTTCAAATCAGATTAGTAGTTCCTGAGATTAGCGCATTCAACCAAACAAATAAACAAACTCTTCAGCTTTATAATATTAGTATAGATTTAAAATAATACATACTGTTTCATCGCAATATTGGCTAGTTGCTGCATAAGAGCGAAAGTCTCATTTTTCTTCAAAAACATTGTAAAGTAGTGTTCACTGTCCCTTGTCACTATTTTGATAGAATCAGGGAACAATATGCCATTTGTCTTAGCAAGTTCTGTAACTTCAGCCCAACGAATTTTCAATGCAGTTTTCCTTCCAAAAATGTATGAATAAAAACACATATAGTGAACAGAGAGGTACATCCACCCCTGTCGAGGCATTTTGCCTTTCCAGTAACTGAAAGAAGAGAAACTTGATTTTACCACTATTGGAAAATAATCTTGATTATTAAATTTTAAAAGTTCAAAATAGTTATGTATTAATGCTCATTCTAAAATTGTTGAAGTTTTAAAAATATTAAATTACCTGCAAGAATAATACCACACCAACTTTTCATCCTTTGGCATAGAAAATCTTTGGTGAAATTCATAATCCGCATTCTTATACATAATAGTATCTTCATCTGAAAGAAAATATATTATCAATACTAAATGTTATAGCTTATGTTATTTTGAAATATTAATATACAATATCATGCTTTCATATATTTCTTAAAAATAGATTACTATTTACCTTCAGTAAAATTTTCTTGTTCTGTTGCAATAATTGAATTAATTTTGCAGCAAACAAATTCTGTAATTTCCTCCTCTGTATCAAAGGAATGCAAAGTTGGAGAAACATTATCAAAAAGCCATTGCCAATCTTGTTGAATTTCTTGTTCAGTCAAAGCTGTAGCGATTACTATAAAAAAGTATGAACATTTATTATCATGTCAATTATTACGAATAATACTAATATTAAAAACTTTACCATTATATTTGTTTTATTATATTTTATTAAACAAAAACTATAATCTTACCATAGTAAATTTCAGAATTTGGCGTTTGATGTAAAATTCTATAGGGAGCTGGTTTTGTGTCGCGTACACTATCTAATGTACCCACAAGAAGTGACGAAAGACCCTTTGATTTACCATGCCCCTTTCTTCTTTGAAGAACAAAATACAATGTGTTTTCATCGTTGTCCCTAATTGCCAATAAATATATATTAGTTTGAGGTGAACCAAACGAAAACACCTAACACAAAGCAAATTAAAATACGTAAAAGATAAGCAAGCAACAAATAAATAAACAATCTTATTACCACAGAGGAGTTTTCAAAAATATTTCTTGAGGTTTTACCCACATTTTCGTAATTATTAATTAGATAAAAACCAAACATAGCTGTTCATATCTATCATAAGATTTTTATCCTTTCGGAAATCAGATTTAATAAAATGAAATAAACAAGATTATATTCGCAGGAATAGCAATTTCTATCGTTCTTTTGACACTTTGACATCTATGCTTTGACAAATTTTTCTTAGGGTTACTATGTAGGCAACCTAATTTACCAACTACGATCTTAATTTTTGAAGTGTCTTGATAATATATTATAGCACTCCTATTATTATTATGATATTATATTTTTACGAGAATCATAATATGAGAATGTATTATAATAATAATGACTAAACACTAATAAATAAATTCTATGTATTTGCTTCATTATATAAAAAGGGAAAAATGTCAGTTATGTTTATCTATACTAACATTATAAAGAAGCAGAGTTTGTTAGTTCGTTCGCTCGTTCATTTGTTTGGTTGATTTTTGTTTGTTTGTGAGTTTGTTTATTTGTTTGTTTAAACACGCTAATCTTAGAAACTACTAATCCGATGTAAAAATTCCTTTTGGCATTAGATAGCCCATTTATAAGATATATATCATATAATAATATGTAGTCTATCTATTCCATACCAAGCATTAAAGTTAGTTTAAATAAATCGCGACGGAAAGTGCAAATATTGAATCATAAATACAGTGTGGACAAATATCAAAGGGCCAATTATAAAAAATATTTTGTGAAGTACTCAATATCATAAGAATCTCTGTTATCCATGATAATAAGAAATTAGCTCCTAATACGATTTTATATAATTCACGTTTGTCCTTAGTTCAAAATCAAATGCATAGAGTGTTTTGCTTAAATTTTATTTTGTATGTTTAAAGCATTTAAAGATAACTGTAAAAATGTAAAAACAACTATTCAGAGTCACTTCTTTTATTTTTAGTTGTAATACATTTATTTGATATTGCATTATAATTCAATGCCATTAGTGATGTTCTTTTTCAGCTGCCCTTCGTTGAGTTTCAGCCCAAGATCTAATATTTGATTCTGAATTTGCCATAGCATGAATGTCTTTAAAAAAATACAGTGAAACTAAAATTCCTAAGGGATAATACATCCAGATGTTATTGTGTTTTAAATAATAAAAATAAGGAAACTGTGCAATTTTTGCTGACATAGTATATGGAAATTTCATATGTCGTCCGGATTTTCTGAAAAAAAAAAAGATTAGGTACTGCAAATCTACCTTGTATTTACACTTTAGCTGAACTCGTTTATCCAGTAACTGTACGAATTTTATATATTTTTATTAATATAGAAGCATCAGCTGTCATATTCTAATTTAAATCTAACATAATGCGCTATTATTGTTTTTTGACCTAACTACAAATATATCTATATATATATATATATATATATATATATATATATATATATATAATCTATATATATATATAGATTTTTTTCCAAGTTTGAACTTAATTTGAAGGACTATGGGTAAATAAGGGTTTCTGAATTCAAAATAAAAAGAAACCTGCCATGCGGGCTAAGATGGAAAGTACGATTCACTCCGCTCGGCTTAACCTTGTTACCAACTTTAAAGACATTTGTCATCATCTTTAAAACACAAAGCACAATGCTTGAACTTTCAAAAACATCATCGATTAAAATAATAAATCTTTGAAATTTGCTGACGGAACTAAAAAAATGCTGCGGAAATAATTCTATATTATTCAATATTCATACAGTTACTGGATTAACACTTATAGCGTTACACTTATGAGGTGTTACATCTAAGAATCCCAATTTTTGTTACATAGATTTATCAAATACCCTGCTATAATTCCTCGTTCACGACATATTATCTCTAATTTAGTATAGATAGCTTGTAATACTTTAGGAAAAACCATTTTAGGGTAATATAATAAGAGATTTAAGTTTTTAAATCACTGATTTACAGTTGTTATGTCAATAATATTATTATTTTTTAGCTTTTTATGGAAACTTTTTTAGTGGCCAAGTCAAGCAGAGTCCAATAAAATATAAAATAATTATTCACGTCCTTGCACATAGATTATATTGCTGCATAATTATTAATTACATAGCTACAATTTGCATTTTTGTTTGGGATCACATAATATAGAATCGAATAATATAATTTATAAGTCATTAGTATCAATATAATATTATAATTAGGACTATTATAAAATTATATTTTTTTTGGAAAGAAAGCTCAGGTAGCCTATTCCAAAATTGATTTAGCCAATTTAAAACGTAATATTGTAACAAAAAAAGGTCAGTCAATTTATAAGATTATTTACGATAGCAATAAGAGCATATTTATGTCTACAAATATGTTGAGCCGTTTAAGCGTAACTACAAACGGTACGAATAAAAAAATATGAAATATTTATAATATACTAGAAAAGTAGGAAAATAATATTTTATATTGATTTAACATGAAATTATAGTGACTTTTAAATTACCCATATTAAAATTAGGAAGTGTCTATTCATCCGATAATCGGATGAATAAAAAATATATTGTTCGTCCATCTATATCTTTATCGAAATGTTAGAATTATCTTTTTCATTATGACGCAGTAATATCCTCTTAATAAAATCCAGTTTCAGCTGCATATGTTAGGGCGTTTTTCTTTGTTTTTCCACGTAAAAACTCTTGAACTTAAAAATCGTTGGGATCTAAAAGAAACAGTTTTCAGCTCGATAGGTTAAGGTTAATGAAGTGATATTTCTTTAGGCGAGCCATGAAAGGGGAAAATGGATTGGCATTATGATTTTTGTAACGGAAACTGTTACGCTGAGCCGTTACGTTACGGAATTTAAACTTCTTATTTAAACTGTTATACGAATATTTCAAAATAATACAAAATATAAATACGAATATTTAAAAAATACTAAATGAGCGATACAATCATATCAAATGAATATTGTTCAAAAATTATTTTATTTATCTTTTTTTATTTATCAGAGTATATAATTTATTGAAACATTACGACATTTGATTGAAAATTAAATTTTATTTTAACACCATCTGTATTATTTAAAAAATTAAATATTGTTTTTCTTTTTAAATTAATCAAAAAATACATATCTTTTTGGTATCTCTCATATTATCCTATTGAGGAAGAATTTTGCCTTTTTCTCCTGTCAGATGTCGCGATAACTATGGATCTCAGTATAGTAAAGGCCTATTGTGGGGATGATTTTTTTTTTTTCATTTTATTTAAAATTTATTTAAAATGACAAATTGTGTAGTACCAGGATACGAAGAAAATAGATATCATTTGTTCTCAAAAGATAAAAACTAAAGAAACTGTGGGCTAAAGCAATAATAGTAAATACACAATTAGTAATAAAACAATAGCCTTAATTACTATATAAGTAATTATAATAAATATCCTAAAAAGACGACCAAAATTGGCGAATCACAAACTTTATATTTGAGGCTATGTGGACATCATTTTAAAGAAAGTTTAATCTTTAAAATGAGCTTAAATCGTCTATAGTTGAATGCTTTTTTTTATTTTTTGTACTTTTTTATGTATTAATTACAGAGTTTCATACAAACTTTCATCCCTCATTTTACCCCTTATGGGATTGAATTTTGAAAAATGCTAAAACATGTATTTATTTAATTGTATTGAAGAGTATTAGTACTAAGTTTCAAGTAATTCTGATCATAAATAATTCTCTGCCCATATAAACTTTATTATCCCCTTTTACCGCTTTAAGGGATAAATTTCGAAAAAATCAAACAATATGATAGGGGCCATCCATAAATTACGTCACACGAATTTCGTGATTTTTTTACCCCTTCCCCGTCCTTGTCACAGCTGGTCACATTTGTGAGACTCCCCCCCTCCCTAGTGTGACATCACATATTTTGCAATTTTATATCCATTTAAATTATTTTTTATTTATTATTTATAACATGAACATCAATTTAAACGTTTCAAGAAATTAACAAAACAAAAAACGATTACTTTACGATTTGGAAATGTGACGTCACGAAATCTAGGACCCCTTCCATCCCCCTGTCACACAATGTCACACTTCGTCGACCCCCTCCCTCCCCCTTAACGTGTGACGTAATTTATGGATGGCCCCATATATGTAACCACTTTCTGTGTATTTAACATTAAGAATGACAAAGTTTCATACAATATTTAATCCCCTATTTTACCCAATTAGGGGATGAATTTTGAAAAATCTTTTCGTATCAAATACCAATAAACGAATGCGTTCTCCAAATTCACGTTTCTACGACCAGTGATTTAGGCTGTGTGTTGATCCATCAGTCAATCAGGACCACCGCGCCGCAGGATGCACCTAGCCTTTTCACCTAGCCAATTCTTCCTTCAGCTAGTTTAACTTCCAGGGAAGCAAAAAACCAGGTCTAAAAGAGATATCACAAAAACCTAAAATAATTGCTTAACCTCAGACTGAATGTAAATAGGCCATACTTGTGGCGCCCTTCCTTCGAGAAATCTTCCTTATGATTTAAAACGTATAATAAATTTTATAAAAAGTACCGATAATACACAGATATTTCACTTCTGGCGCGTACACGCACACATCACAAAAAAGTGAAAGATATTAGTACAAATCGACATAGTCGGTATTTTATTCATCCAATTATTATCGGACGAGTAGCAACAACCTCAAAATTATCTAATTTCGGGGACTTTAATTTCTTCTATCTAGCAACATTAGTCATTAAAGCTAAATTAATGAATACGGGGACATTTACATTGTGAAGTTTTTTCATTTATTCAAAATACGATATTTTGATACAAAAAGATTAAAAGTACTTATATATAATGAATGACAACGAAAAGGAAGAGGCTGCAAATTTGGTTGGAACTACGTATTTCTATTTATATATCATCCATTACAGTGTTACGTTCAGTTAATAATTATTCACTTACTCATACAATACATTAATTTATTTTAGAAAGAGGAGTTTGAATGGGTTCTTCGTGAGGAAGTTCATGCTATATTACATCAGCTCCATTCAGTGTTAGTGGTGAGTATTATTTAAAGTGGTTTACTATTTAAGTAAGAACTTTTCACTAAAATAGTTTGTGATTGTAATATTACTAATGTTTTTATTTTAGTTACCTATTATTTTCTATTATTATTTTTAGAATATATATTTTATTAAAATGAATGTTGTTTTTTCAAAATTAGTATTAGATTTAAATATACATATTCAAATTCATAACTATAACTTTCATGTTTAGGAATGTGCTCATAGATTCCCTGTACCATTGTATGGAAATGAGGGACAGAAGCAGGATAAGTTTATGCTGTCTTCACAACCTGAGCAGCTAAAATGTATTGTTACTTTAACCGGAGACAGTATTACACATGCTGTAAGTGATGACCATTTAAATGAAACATTTAATTTCCTAATTACTATTACAGATTTTTTTTGTAAAGCTTTTATCTCATTTGTAGGACATTAGCTTCAAAGTCTTAAGGCAAATGCACACAATATGTAGGACATCAATCAATCAGGATGGACCTTGGAAACTCCAACAGATACAAGATGCTGCTAATCACCTACAGCAGGCTATTGGTTATATTGATAATGTTGATAAACATTATGTGTTTAGGTAAGTTACTATATTTTAAACCAGCGACTTAGCCTGGCTTTGCTCGTGTGCGATATTGGTATGTTTTAATTTTTTTGAGGAGAACCCTAATACTTTTTCTAAAAAAAAGTATCCTAAGTTACTCCTATAACATTAGCTATCTGCCAGTTAAAGTCCCGTCAAAATCAGTCTAGCCGTTTTGGAGATTAGCCAGGATAAACAGATAGACCTTTAAAAAAGATTTTAAAGATTGTGTTTTGCTAATAAGTACTTCATATATGTAATTTCATGTGCATTTAGTAAAAATGTGTTATTTTGACATTTCAAACAGACACTTCAATTTTATTTATCTGTGATATAAAGATGTATTTACATATTTTTAAAAGATAAAAATATTTCCTGTTTACATGATAAAATTTTAAGTTATACAAACTGTAATATGAAAAAATATTCAATTCTTTGTATTTATGTTTGATACCATGAATTTATTTGTTTATCAACTGAAAATAAATATTGAGATTTGTTAATTACTTATCTTACTTTTTGTTACTGAATCTATTGTGCTATGTGTATCTTTTGACACAAGGGAATTTAAAATATTAGTGAAGGTGCATCAAAAAATATCTTATATATGAGGCAGCAGTTGATAAATCCTATGAAATATATGTTATGTTTTTTCGCAAATATTATAATTATTAAATTAATTATAATAAATATTAATTTTATATAATAAATATTAAATTTATATAATACACATTGTTTTGTCAATGAAAATATAGAATTGATACTGGAGTTAAAATTCACTCTCTATTTCTATCTTTTCCATAGTTACTGTGTTATGAATATTTTTTAATTTAACCATAATATAGGAAACAATAAAATTGATTTTAATGAAGGTTTGTATCTATAGTGACTCACCCTTAACCTCGACTCGTGCTTGCTTTGCTTTGGGTTTGTCCCTAGACAAAAACAAAATATCCCACGGGAACCGTTCATTTTTCCGGTATAAAAAATAACATATGTGCTATTCCAGACTATAATCTATCTTTGTATCAAGTTTCATCCAGATCTGTTCAGCCGTTCTGGCATGAAACAGTAACAAACATTCATCCTCACAAACTTTCACATTTACATTATTAGTAGGATGTCCTTCCTAACTTTGCTAACATATAGATTATTTTCTATCTTGGAAAACTATATTTAGGCAGTCAAAGCTACACGCAGTCACTTGTATAACAATTAACAATTAAAAGCTTATAAATAGATTTATAGGACTACTATAATTTATTCACCAATTCATTTATTATTTAATCAACTTACATTGATCGATCTATATACATATATAAAACTAGCTTTTGCCCGCGACTTCGTTCGCGTGGAATAGTGACTTTGCTCGCAGAGCTACCGGGCGGCGGCCAGCGCCCTCTTCCCTCACGACCGCCCCGCCCTCGCTTTGCATCGGGCTGAGAGCGCGCTCACCCATAGTCCGCGTAAAGTTAAATATGTATATTTTAAAACTATGATATCTCCTAAGATATTTATTGAAATCAAATGATGTTAAGGGCAATTTTGTTCAAAATTAAATACTTGTGATGAATAACGTATTTATTTGGATAAGGATTAATATTATCATGTTTATAAAAAGACCTTCGGAAGTAATGCATTATTTTAGAACTTTGATTACCATAAAAAGGGTTATATTGAGTCAACCTTAAAAGATAGACATATTATGCTGTCGCGGACTTTTTTTTAGAACTTTTAAAGGGGAACAATTCCGTCATATACGATTTTGCGTAACTTTAACCGTTTACGCAGCGTACGCAACGGAAGCTCTCAAAAGAAATCATTTTTTCCCTTTTTGCAACATTTTTCATTTATTCTCCACTCTATCACTTTTCCATTTTTTTAATTCCAACCAGTAGTTCCTGAGATTAGCGCGTTCAACCAACCAAACAAACAAACAATCAAACAAACTCTTCAGCTTTATAATATTAGTATAGATTCTAAGTCCTGACTGACTGACTTATCAGTGGTTCAGGGTGTGCATTGATATATCTATCAACGCACACCCTGAACCATTGATTCTAGAGACATGAAATTTGGAGGGTGTGTTCTTTGTGAAGTGTAGGTATCTACTAAGAAAGGGATTTTTAAACTTCCACCCCTAAGAGGGTGTAATGGGGGATTAAATTTTCTGTGAAACTTTTTATTCTCTTGGTCAATTAACTCAAAAATTGGTACACATACTCTACAACTGAGTGAAATAGGGCTTCGAAAATCCTACACGGCATGGTAGACAGGAGCATGGTGTGCGGGGGAGCGGGGGTGTTTCTGTACTCTAATTAGTTTTGACGCGAACGAAGCCGCGGTTTCTGCTAGTAGATTATATTTCTGTGTAATATATGAAGAATATTTATTATATAACATTCTATACACTGTCAATTTGTTTAATATTCTTACAGATCGTCAGAAGAGGTATTGCACATTATACAGTGCTTAATAGGTTCATTACAAAGAGCACGGACTGCCTTAGTCTTACCTAAGAAAAAAGCTATTGATGAGCTAATGAAGAGCAGGAATATGGTAAGAGGTTTATAATTTTTTACGGTGTTTTACAGCATCATATTAAAATATGCCATTATATTAATATAGAGAAAAACAGAAGCTTCAATTCTAATTATGTTATAGTTTACTCAGCAATAACTTGACAGTTCTAAAATAAAATGAACAACACAAAATTTTTAATTGACTTCATTGTTCTAAATTATTGCAGTTATTAGTTACCTTAGTAATTTTAAATGAATTTCAAATCAAGCAGGTTATTGACTTTCAACCTAAAAGAGTTTATATACATTTATATAAATAATTGAACATCAATTCCAATAGTGAGTATTATTATATAAACAAGTCTGATTTTAGCTTTTGAACTAAAATTTCACATGAACTCTTATCATTTTACTTATATTTGACAATATTACAAGTATAATTTGTGTAGATAAACTATAAAAATATGACCTTACTAATTGTGTTGCCTATATTCACTTCTCACTGGCTCACGCCCCCTGATACAGATAGCAGAAAAATAATGAATTTATTATAATATTTTTATGACATGGTTTCATTTCACAAGCTTTACGATTAATGAAGATTTATTAATGCATGTTATATCAGTCAAGTATGTATTAGCTGTTTTATTAAAATATTAGCTGACCCGACTGACGTGTCCTTTCAATTAATTTATGTGATCTTTGAGTTCCTACAACAATCCTATAATAGAAAAGAGCACTTTCTTTTCTTAACATGGAAACATACTGGTTTTTATCCTTTGACGGTCGACATCCCATCACCAATATAAAGCCCAACATTCAAAGACTAAACATAAATTCTCTTCCAGAAGGCTCTATCACCGAACCTTCCAGAAGACCTCGCGATATCCTTTTACATCCAGTCCCACAAGCTGATCTTCGTGGCGTACCAGCTCAGCTCGGTCCATGGCACCATGCGCATAGACTCATGCCAGGCGGATTGTGCGGTGCCTTGGCTCAGTGATGTGCTGTTTATGTTGACGGCAGCATTGCATATGTGTCAGCAGCTTAAAGATAAGGTGGGTTTTCATGTTTTCATTTATTTTTGATTTGGCCCGTAGCACCTACCCACAAAAAGGGTGCTCCGTCTGTAACAACTATGTAATGATCTTTGAGACGTCTAAAACCTTAGTCTCTCCCGTGACCATGATTGCTGTAAAGCATTCGAAACGTCGGGAATCAAAAATCAAAATAAATTCGCGAAAAAATCCGAAAAGATAGTTTTAATTTTACTTAAAATGTCAAATATTCGCGTAAATCTAGGAAAGTGTTTGTTATTTTAGTTTGTGTTTGTTATTTTAATACTAGGTTTGTCCCTAGATTCATACCTCGTACTAGTTTCGGAAAAAACTATCCTATGTGATTTCCAGGGTCTTAAACTATACTCTTTCTCTTAATTATTATTGATACATACATTCAAGTGTTGTTATGATAACAACACTGTAGTTTGGAAATATCGTATTAGACATTGAAATCGAACTATTTGGCTGAATACTTGGTCTAGATCTGTAGACTGTATGTCAAAGTTTATCTGAATTCGTCTAATGTTATTTCTAGGCATATGTAAAGAAACAAACATCTCAACATTTTCATGTATTTGTATTTAACTTAATAATAAAATACATACATACATATGTGTTGATGTAGTTGATTCTCGCTACTATGTCTATTCGTAATACAAATAATATAAACGCGTTCCATACATCATCCTACATATTATTCTCTAAACCTCTGACCTTAAAATTAAAATATACATGGACACGAATAGCCAAAAATAAATCCATTCTGCGGTAATCGAACCTAGTAACTTTTACACTGCCATTGCACTAGATAGATATAATTTTGATTATGCAACAGCAATCTTGCTAACTGACAGTGTTTATATTGTGTTTCGCTCTACATATTTGTATACTAAAAGCTTATAGATAAGATGAGCACACATCTCTAGTATGTCGGTCAAGACCACTTCATTCGGAGCTAAAAGGGTTACGTTAGGTTTGCCACTTAATATATATACTTTTAAAAATTTGACTAATATCATGTTGATATTATAGTAATAGCTTTTGCCCGCGACTTCTCTCGCCTATTTTTATATGTAAATGCTCTGTTCTAAAAGAGCGTGATATTGACTCCTAATATTCTTCCTCAATAAATCTATACAGATAAATAAAATTGGAGTGTCTGTTTGTAATATTAAAATAACCTCTTTTTACTTTATGCATATGGATGTGTACATGGTACATATATCTAAACAACATTTTTTACAATTTTTGTCTGTCCGTCTGTCACTAGGCTTTATCTCATGAACCGTGATAGTTAGACAGTTGAAATTTTCACAGATGATGTATTTCTGTTGCCGCTATAACAACAAATACTAAAAAACAGAATAAAATAAATATTTAAGGGGGCTCCCATACAACAAACGTGATTTTTTTACTGTTTTCATAGATAAATGGTACGGAACCCTTCGTGCGCGAGTCCGACTCGCACATGGTCGATTTTTTTTTGAAGTGTTATCTTATCAACAATCAAATTTTTAAATACATTTCATTTAATGTGATATCATTAGTGACAGAAATTTAAATAACTATAATCTTTAAAATTTCCCATCAAATTTTTAGAATTAATCAATCTTCATAATGAAGACAAAAGTCCAGAAAAAAAAAATTATCCCTATGGATTTTTATCAAAACCATAATATAAAGATACTGTTTATACAGGCTCGATAAGATTTCAATATTTGATATATGTAGATATTATCAGCTGTTACTAATAGCGAACCTTCAGTTATTTAGTCATAAACTTAGTCAATAAATATTCTGTGACGTAGATATTATAATTTTTCACAAATAATGAAAGAAAACATTGCGAAATTAAGGTGTAATGCTACTGCGGGATCTCTCACCATTTTTAATGCCTAACAGAATGTATTTTCTGATTTTTTTTATTACATACTAGCGACGCACGCTCGCTTCGCTCGCGTTCGTCTCTAGGTACGTTTTTACGGTTAGCTATGTTTATACATAAATAGTAGCTTGCTACTTCTAAGATATTCATTTAAATTATATAGCGATTTACCCTCGCTTTATTTGGGTGCGTACGCCGTACGCGGATTTTGTTCACAATTTTATGAGTTTTAATTTTTTTTCGCGGAACCCTGATTCTTTTTCTAAAATAAAAGTAGCCTAAGTTACTCCTTACAACATCAGCAATCTGCTAGTGAAAGTCCCGTCAAAATCGGTTCAGCCGTTTCGGAGATTAGCCGGAACAAACAGACAGACAGACAGACAAAAATTGTAAAAAATGTTGTTTTGGTATATGTACCGTGTATACATACATATATACATTTAGTAAAAAGCGGTTATTTTAATATTACAAACAGACACTCCAATTTTATTTATCTGTATAGATTACTGTTTACATTTTACATACGTATACCTACTAATAATGCATTTTTTATTAGGGGTAAATAAAAAAAAATAAAAAAAAAACTCTACCATAGGATTTTATTGAAATTTATATGTAACCACTTTTGTAGTATACAAATATTTTTAGTATAATTTCATAAAAAAATATTAAAATAAGCCAATATATCGCGATACTTAAAAAAAACAGTACCTCTTCATTTCACAGCTGACTAGAAAAACTAGAAATATTGTAAAATCAAAATCATACGCATCTAAAACCTGTACATGTATAAAAATAGCTTTATTAAATATATTAACCTAATGTAAAAAAAATGCAAATTCCTACGATTAAGTGTCGCTATATGTATCTAGTAATATGTATACAGATAAATAGAATTGAAGTGTCTTTTTGTAATGTCGAAATAAAAGCTTTTTACTAAATGCATTTAAAATTATATACGGTACCTACTTGTAAGAAAAAAAAAAATTGTCTATCTGTCTGTCTGTTCTGGATAATCCAGATAGCTTATGTTATAAGGAGTAACTTAGGCCACTTTTATTTTAGAAAAAGAGCTATATATATAGAGGTTTTTTATTCCAGCGGTTAAGTGGAAAATTTTAGTAAAGTTTATTTATTAATATACATAGATATAGCAAGATTAGCGATCAGCTTAGGTTATCTAGTATGTAACAATATTTTATATATAGATTAATTTGTTAATCTATTATTGTAAACTTTGTGACCTAGTGGGTATAATAATTTTGATTATAACTGCAGGTATGTTGCAAGCGGATTTTTAAGAATCGAAACTAATTTTTTAAATATTAAAATAACTCTTGTCTGCCTGTTCCTTAGGTTTTCATACTAAATCCACTAAAGTGTACATGATTTTTGACAAATATAGATTAAATTTCGTCATAGGGACGGACATACCTACCTTTTTTCATTGCCCCGCTTACCATGCGAGCGGAACCATGGTCCATAACTAGGTTTAGATTAGTCTAACCTATTGTGATACAAGTGTAATTCTAACGAAGAATAAAATCAACTGTTATGTGATTATTTTATTATCTGGTACTAACATTTAATAAACGTCACAACATGCGGCTCATTGGCACTATTTATCGCGCCGAAGGTCGCAGGTTCATCCCTGCACGTGGGACGTTTAGAATTGATCATGTGATGTTTGCTAAAATCTAATTTAAGATGAGAAGAGTGAGGCTGATGAAAGAACGAACGTGCGAATTATTTCATTTACAGGAAAAAGTAGAATTTATTATTTTAAGCCTTTCTAATACTGCAGCTTGAATAAATTATAATTATTTTTTAATTTATATGAGTGTATCTCATTCATGAGGTATTATGTATACCCTCTAATCTCTATACCTAGGTATATTCATTAGAAATAAAAATATTTTTAAAGGTATAATTGTTATTTATAGTACTTTCTTAGATTTGTGCGAATATTTGACATTTTAATTAAATAAAACTATCTTTTCGGTTTTTTTTCGCGGATTTATTTTTATTTTTAGTTCCCGGCGTTTTGAATGCTTTACAGGAATCACAGGAATACAGGAATGGAGACTTAAGGTTTTAGATGTCTCAAAAGGCATTATATAGATGTTACAGGCAGTGCCTACTGCCTACCCACAAATTTAAATTTAATTTAAATTGTTATTTACATTAATACATAGAAATCAATTTATAATTATTAACGGAGATATCGTGTGACAGTTACACAAAAAATATATAAAAAATACAACCGAAAAAATAACAGTTTGGATCAAAGTTAAAAGCCCCATAAGACGTACACAGAGAAAACTTTATTTTTTGTTATTGTTTATTTATATTTATTATAATATGTAATTATTTTTTATAGCTGTGCGTCTTCTCTCAATACAAAGACTTCACCGTTGGATCAAGATCTGCTTCTATGGTATTAAATTAGAAATTCTAAAATATTATTCACAATATCACACTTGCCAATACAGTTACATCTTTTTCATTCTTCTTAAATAATTGAATGAAAAGCTGCCATTATTTAAAAACATAATTACTTACGTTTTTTCTTAAAAAAATTAAAGAGTGCGTGTATGAATGTGTACACGCGCAAAAAGTAAAACTTCTGTAGGTTATCGGTACTCTTTATGAAATTCAATTTATGTTTTAAATAATTAGGATAGGTGAGATACTAAAAATAACGCATATTAGGCATATTACAATCATATATTCATAGAATATAATTTAAGGAAAGAATATAATATTATATATCATTTGTCAGACAATAACAACGGTTACCATGGCAACAAACGTTCGCTTCGCCCGAGTACAGTTTTCGTAACGCATTCACCAGATTACTCTAAAGAAGTTTTATTTCAAAAACTTAAATTTTCTTTTTTAATCTTTAGTTTTAACCTTCTTTATTAGACACACTTAAATTTTCATCTCCTAGGGAGTAAAATATCGGGTGTGGCTGTGTCATGGCACACCGCCATTTGATTAACGTGAAACATCTATTTTAGCGAGTCGCTTTTAGTGTTAAAGTGTAGTAGTAATTATAAATATTTTGCATATAGTAAAAATACTAATTCTTGAAGATAGCAACGGACGCAAAGAATATCATATTAGGTATATCATATTTCAGACAATAAAAACGGTCACTATGGCAACCTAATGCAACCTATTTTTGACCTGGTACCCGTTCGTTTCGGTATGATTTTAAAGACGTTTCACGTCAAAAAGATGAAAGATCATATTTTTTATTGGAATTTCAAGATATTTACAATAAATCTGTATTGACAAGTGTAATATCCGCTCGTGTTTGTTTAAATAAAGTTATCGAGTCCATTGTTGATATTCTTGTTGACTTTGTTGTAATATTTGTACCATAATGTATATTGTAGGTAATGTAAAAATATATTATAATAGCATGTACTGGGTTTATTCAAATTATTTCAAAAAATTATTCATACCACGAATATGTGAATTGATATATAGAGGTATATAATAATGCAATTGACATAAAGAATGACTATAATAATAAACATTATTATTATTTTCATTTACTTTTTTTAAGAAATTCTTCCAATTTTTGAAGTTTACATAGTTTTTATTATTTTAATTTAATGCTCCTAAATAGTGAAAGCATTAATTTCTTTATATATTTGATTGAAATTTAGATAGTGTCATAGTAAAAGGTATTCAATAATGTTACTTTAATACAGACAACAAAAATTTGAAAAAAGCCGAGAGATGTCGTGGGACACCTGGTGGAAACGAAGTTCCTTTCGCCGTCTGCCCTTTGCTCATAAATTAGGTCTTAAAAATTGTATTGCACCATAAACATCAAGCAAGGTAGGTACATTGTACATTTTGAAGCGCACACATGAACTTCTTACAACATCATTCCTTAGCACTTATGATTGCCTGGTACTTTTGTCACGAGTACTAGGGGGCCACAAACGTCAAGGTATGCTATTACACAATGTAGGTCCCCATCATAAGAGGGCATACAAAATATTTACTACATACACTCCTTAACATTTATGACCGCCTGGTACTTATGATGACGTCACAAGGGTGCGCTCAACAAATAATAACTCCTCCTTTTAGGAAGTTGGTTAAAAAATGTCGTGACGGTAAAAATATTAACATCTGTTTCTGTCTAGTTCGTATTCACTAAGTGTGCCAAGTATAACGTGCGATAAGGAACTTCGTTCCAAAAATCTCTAGTAGTTTTCTCTCTTTCTTTTCGTTTAACGTATCTACCTACGTATGTGGTGTGTATATGGAACTTTTTAGTATTTAATTCATGGGAAGCTGTGTAAGTATAAGGCCAATTTAAACTACAAAATTTTCTTATTTAAATTATTATTAGTATTATTAAAACGATTAATCTCCATAGTTTTATAAGATGATGAATATGAAGACGCTGAGCGAAACTGTATTAAATACCAAATTATATCTCCATATTGTTTGCAATGAGGCTATTGTGTTTGTAGTTTCAAGAAGTTCTATAATATAAGCCAAATTTCAATAAAAAATAGTAAGGACTTTGTTAAATTTATATATTAATATTTAAAACAATTTACAAATGTCTAAATTATTTATTTATATAAGAATAACTTTTTTTTTTCTGCCAAAATGAGTATTTTGCGTCATATTTATTTGCATTATAGATATTAACAGTTTTCTTTTAGATCTGAACATATGATAAGATTATGTAAAGAATATAACAAAATAACACAATAATTGTCTTAGTTTGATTTGTGTTAAGATTATATATATACGCATATGTAAAAATGTTACAATTTATTATTTTTATAATTATTACATAATATCTTCACAGCATCTTGTGTGTACCGTAATATTTTAATAAGTAATGAAATTATGTTATTTTTAAATGTCACAAAACCTTATATATCAGCTTAGTATAAAGGTGCTATTGTTTTTTATCGTATTATAGCCATTTACAGCTTCCTAATAATCACTCATTCTTTTTTAACCAGTGCAGATAACAAATGTATTGAAAGTGTGCAGTTACCTGCATGCATATAATATAGTATGGAGTTATCAGTTCGAATCTAAGCTGACCATAAAATGTAATAAATAGAACATTAATATATATTATATTATTCTACAAGGTAGCTGTAAAATGTGGGTTCCGTATGTAGCATATAACCAGTAATTGCCGTCTGTAATTTTTCTATTACAATAATGTCATAAAATGTCAATGTTAGATATAATAACTCATATAATTTATTAACTGTATAAATCTAAAAGATTTTCCCAATAAATTACATTATAAACTCTTTTATAAATAAATAAATTTATTATTATTACTTATATATTAAACTTGTTGCGCACATTTTAATTTTTAAGTCTATTTATCGTTTATTATAATAGCTCTTTAAGGAATATATTTATAGCATTGTCGCCTTGTCGTGTTTAGTGTTATCAAACTTCTTATATAAATCTTTTAATGCATTAGAGGACTCCATGATGGTTCTCTTATTATAACCATTCCTATTTATCTTTGTATCGTACACATTTTTCCTAGTAATATATTAATCATATTTTATGCCTGCCAATCAAGCAGGAAGTCTTTAAAATTTAATCTTAAAAGGAAGGGTATCGATAAGGCCCCATTTCCGCCCCAGAATAAGGAAAAAACTTATGTCATACTATGTCATACGATTTCATCTTCTCTTTACATATTCTGAAAGTAGACTGTGTGTCTGACAAGAAAATATATTTATGAGAAATAAAAATTACAGTTAATACTACTTGCGAGACCTAAACTTTGGTCTAATTGTGATTTTTGTTCAAAATGAGACATTTTCATATACCTACATAGTATATTTTTTTTTATTGTACGACAATTTTTTTCGTTATTCTGGGGCGGAAATGAGACCTTATCGACACCTTTCCTTTGGTTACATTAAAAATCATAAATAATTTATAATTTGTAGTAAAAACCAGAACACATTGCATTTTTACAATTAAAGTGATGAAGGATAAAAATGTGATAATATTTGTAAGTGAAAATAACTTCATTGAACAATGTCCTCAATTTTTTTATCTTCAAGACAAGAAACTATGATATACTTCAGATCATAAATATAATGATAACTTCGGGTTATTTCATGATAAATTTTATTACAACCATATCTACATCTAGCTATTAAAATGTATTTGTTTCAATTATTGTATAGTTTAAGATATAATGTACTAATTATAGAAAAATGAACAACGGAATTGGATACTAATATAATTTATATTCTAAAAATCTATTTTAAAGCACTATTAATAAATAAAAATTGTTCAAGCACTTTCTGACATGATAATTGTAGTTAATAAATAATGAATGCATGATTATAAATCGATTTCATTTTTGTCATTATATGATCATTCCTACTGTTTTACAATTTTAACAACTGATATAAAAAATTGGTCATTTCATGTCAATATGTTTGTTGTTTTATCATCATCAAGAGACAGTTTACTTCTTTACTTCCTTAACCACGTAGAGGCCACGTAAATTATTTATTTGACATGTTTGACAATAAAATAATTATGTAGTATTACTAAAATAAGTAGTCCTAAAGTATATATTGCATAACAGTACTTGTGGTCGTGTTGTATTTCAATAAACTGAAACGCTGTTACAATGTGTTTTATTTTTTTTTTTATTTACTAGCAAAACTGATTCTGGCTTCGCTAGTTGTATGATAATATGATACGCTTATAAAGTGTACTAATGTTATAGTCAGATACATTTCCCACAGTTAGAGGGTTGAAAAAAAATCATTTAAGATTTTTTTATTTCATTGTAAGTATATTTTATTATTGATTAATTTTACAGAATAATTTAAATTAGAGATCCCTGTATGAAATTCCTAATAATACCTATCTAATTACTTGATACAACTTTTGATTTTTCGTAAATTGATATTAGTACCACGGTAATGTTATATATATCTTTACCGTGGTAGTACTTTATATATTATGACCCGTGATAGTAGGTACTTAAATTACTACTAAAAAACTTTAACACTTCGCGCGTATATAACACTTCGCTATAGTTTCATCGTAATCAGATAAATGGTATAGCATAAGACGGCAAATAAGGTGAAAAGATCAACAATATTATTATTATTATTTATTTTATATTAATGATTAAGTATTTCAAAATAATAGATGTTAGGTATTATTATAGATAATAGGTACCTAATTACTGGAAAGGTATAGAACAAATTCACACCCAAGTGATATGCTTCGAGATGGTATAAATAAGTGTTCAATATACAAAAATAAAAAAATGTTAATTCTTTGAATAAAATTTGATATCAATATTTAAAATAATTTTCTTCCACATCCCCTCATTTGTTCCACACTAGAGTAGGTTTTAAGTATCAAGCCAAAGGGATCTTTTCAAAAACAAAGAAAATTTAATACTAATAAAATTCTATATTCTCTATTATATATCGGATTTAGTTAATATTAAATTAATAAAAACAGAGATATATAGAACTGGAAATATATGTACTTTTACTTCTAATCCTAAACATACTAGGCAGATATAAACTTGGCTCAACACTATTTACCATAGACAAATCGTCAATGTTTTGACAAATAATGTCATTCACACATTGTTGTCATATTGACAGTTGACATAATTTGCAATGTATTTTTGACGTGTTTGTCGCTTAGAGTTTTGTTTTTCATATTATAAATTTATTTCTCATTATTAATTTAAATTGCAGTCCTCTATCTATAATAATGACAATGCTCTTTAGATTTGCAGGATGGTTTAGTCTAGTATCGGTTATAATTATTGCGCTACTTGGCTTTGGACTTTATATATCATTACTAACATTTTTCGTTTCATTCCTAATTGGGTAAGTAATTAACCATAAATAAAAACATAAGTAAGTACAAGAATACATTTAATAGCGATTTCTATATATGCTACATATGAATCTCTTTTTATTTTCAGGGTGTTGACTATTCTGTATTTAAATTGTGATAAAAAAATACTAAGTGCTGATATTGACTGCTTAAATGATCCACTGCAACAAACAAATTTTTCTATACAATCTCCAAAGGTGGCATATCTTATATATTCTTCTTATTTGATGATAATTTAGACTATTGGTTAAACTAAACTTAATTTTAATTTAATATGAACTTACTTGTTTCTTTTAAAATTGTAACTTATACACATAATTATAATTTCAGATTTTAGAACTATTTAAAAATGAAAAACCATTGCCAAAGTTTGATAATAGAATTACAGGCAGTGAAACTGTTGACTCATTCTTAAATGAAATCATATCTATAATTATTAATGATTATGTGACACCTTGGTATGAACTTATAACGGATGATCAGGAGTTTACTTCTCATGCTATCAAGAAAGTTGTGGTTGCAGCAGGAGCAAATGTATCCAATAGGTAAATAATTTGATATCTATGTACTGAGAGTGGAATTTTTATTCATATTTCTTTACAAATAGATAAAGACAAATGTTATTGACATTCTTGATAAAGTTAATTTTGATAAAATTAATTGAGTAAATATTATAAATAAAGATATTCTAAATAAAGACAAACAGAGGAATATATTGTTATTTTAATTTCTGCTATAAGTTATATAAAATAATATATTTATACAAAATGCTTTTAGAGTGAAAAGTGTAGACTGGATCCATTTATTATCAGCAAGATTCCCAGAGGAGCTAACAACACATTTAAAATTATATAAACAATCTAGGGTTAGATTGAAACACATACAATTATTAAGTGCCAAAGAAGTAAATGGAACTTCTAAATTAAGTCCTAAAAAACCAGATGAGAAGAAAACTCACAGAAGGAATAAAAGTGAAACTGACCTGACATGGCCACCAGGTAACTATTAAAATAATATTATAAAAATGAAGAGAAAAGATATGTAAGAGTAAATAAAAATAAATTTTGCTCAGTTTGTAATTTATTGTGAAATGTGCATACATGAAAATTGATATATTTCTTAAATAAATTCATAAAAAGGTTTTATTTCTGACTAAATTCTTTATATATATTGTTATTTTAGTGTATTTATGTATAATTGACAGAAAAATAATTTTGTAGAAAAGAAAAGTATTTATGTTAAACATATTTTCTTTATTTTAGATACACAGACATTTGGTAAATCTAAATTTTATAGCAGCTCAGAAAATATTACAGGAAACAATTTAACTGATCTTTTTTTTGATTTGGAATGTTCAATAGAAAATAAAAAGATATGTCGTGATATATACTGTTGTGATCCTGAAAAAGAAAATGGTAAGTAATATAATAGAATAAGTAAGAAATTTTAAAAAATCAAAATAAATGTTTTGTCTGAACATTATAATATATTAAAGATCCATACATTTAATAAGAATAAAAAAAAATTGTGTCTCAAAAAAATAGTTTTTTTATCATTTTTAGATTTTTTGGCTGTCTGATTTATCTATTGGTTTATTATTTATGTGTGTTTGAAATCGCAATAAATCAAAAGTACTGAATTGAATATAAGAGTTTGGAAATACATATATTTGAAGTCTATGAACGTAAAAGTCTAGAGGTAAAATTTAATCCTAATTTCTTTAAAATTGGTCTAATCTATCAAAAGATATTAAAATTTAAAACCCAAAATGTATTTTTTTGACACTCTATTAAATATTATCTGTAGTGATAGCTAGAGTACTATGTGCGGACAGAGGTTCTATTTTACTTTAAAACTAGCAACTCATCCTCGCTTTGCTCGGGTTCGTCCCTAGGTTGATTCCCCATACAAACTTTTATCCCCATTTTCACCCTCTTAAGAGATGATTTCTGGGAAAAAAGTATCCTATGTCCTTCCTAGGGTCTCAAACTATCTTACCAAATTTCATTTAAATCGGTTAAGTAGATCCAGAGATTACCCCTTACAACCTCACAAACTCACAAATTCACAAACTCACAAACTTTACTTCTTTATAATATTATTTTAGTATAGATTACAACATACACTTCAATTTCCATGCAATACTCGAATCCATCTCATATTGTTGTCATACATGTAATTATAATTATATGTTAGTAGTATGTACTTCAAATTATACTTTAAATTCTATTAAAAAAAAAAGACATGTGAATAAAGTAATTTGAAAAAAAAAAGTAAAAGGTAGACCAGGTATAATATAAAAATATATGTATTTTAGCCTATATTTTATTAATAATTTATTATTATCTATTCCAGCCTTACTTAATGAAGTTTCAGAAGCAATTTTATACTTAATTGCATCAGAAGAAGTGTGGAAGTGTCATGCGTTGAAACTTATTCTAATAGACTTACTGTCGGCTGTAGTGTTGAGACCAATTATAAACCTTTTAAGTGATCCAGATAACATAAATAGGACTATTATTAGATCTGTGAGTATTAGAAATAAACATTTTAGGCATGAAAAGTTAAAAAGCTTAATATGTTTTGTCTTTTTCTTACAAACATAACATAAAAGTCATAATAAAGAAAAAAAAATTATGAATCAAGTTTAGATAAACAAAAAAAAAACTTAGGTAAACTAACTAGAACTAATTAGATAACATAACACTTCTTAGTCCTCATTAGAATTTTGTAACTTGTGTTGAGATTGTGCAAATATATTCAGACCTCAGGTTTGCCATTTTTGACACGATTTTTCTTTGTATTTTACTTGATTCATTCTTTTATCGCCCTCATATATAAAGCTGGAATAATTACTTTGATGTGATTTTGAAGCCGGTATATATTTTTAGTTAATTACATATTTTCATTACCAACAGTGCTGTAGGGACTCGTGCTTGTCATCAGAATTATTTCTATTAGTAATACGTGCCTGTAGCGATGCGGAAGAGTTAGATGCGACGCTTGAACTTGTGCAGAAAGATATACAAAAATTGGTAAGAATTGTTTCTTATTAGGTAATCAAAATTATCATTGGATTTAATTGACATTAATGTTTTGTCTTTTTAAAATAATGCTACTATTTTTGTGATCAAAAGTGATGTTGATAGATATAAAAAATAGTAAACTCTAAATATATCAGCGTAAAGCTCATAATTGTGAAACTTTAATTACTTAGAACACTACTATAAAGAAACTTTCCAGCATTCAAAAGATAGTGCGGGGGAGTGGGAACTGCAAGATAGACAAAAGCTATCCTCATTGCAATACGTTTCTAGGATAATTCAAGCGAGAAGAGCCACTCTGGGACCACAAGAAGGTAAATTATAAATTGGATACTCAGTAACGCCAAACTGTTTAACATATCAGAAATCAATGATATTATGAGTTAAGAACCGTGATGTGATGATCTATACATGTAACAAAATTCTATCTCAGTCAAAGACATAAATTATTATTATTTGGAAAATCATATTGAAATAGTTATTATTATCGAATCAGAGGCCGAATCTATTTTTAGAATTTTTGGCTGTCTGTCTGTCTGTGATCGCATCACGAGAAAACCACTGGACAGATTTTGATGAAATTTCGTATGAACATAGTTATTCTTGTCAACATATAAATATCTCATCTCTGAGAAATCTATATTAAACGTTAAAACCTAACTAGGGACGAACCCGAACGGAGCGAGGGTGAGTCGCTAGTTCCATATAAAATTATGTGCTTTAATTAATTCTAGGTTAATAGAACATACCCTACAGGTTTTAATCTCAAGAGTATTCGAATATGTGATTATAAACTTAGTATTTGACTTAAATTTCTATTTGTTAAGTCTAATAAGTTTCTGAGATAAATATACAAACAAACAGATAGACAATGAAATAATCCTATAGATCCTATATACTGAGTTTGCACTTCATACATATTATGTAACTTTCAATACTAGTACATTATGATATCATAAATGCTATTTTTATGAAGCCCCTAACATTCCATCTAATCTCGTTACACTAGCGAACAGTGGGTGCTATCAGTGCTTTTATTGAACACGTATAGCGCTTATATTATTACGATACTACTCTGAAGTGTACTATAAATAATTGGCTAATAGTCAACATTACGGCAAAACAACAGTCAAAATTTTTTTTACAAAAAAATAACAAATTTCACTCAAGACAAACATATAAAATCTATACATAAATAAAATTCTAACTAAGCCGAAGCTGTACATTAAATATTTTTTGGAAAATCTTATTGAAATAGACTTTATTATCGATACAGAGGCCGAATCTATAGTTTTTAGAATTTTTGTCTATCTGTCTGTCTGTTAACGCATCACGGGAAAACCACTGGAAAGGTTTTGATGAAATTTGGTATGATTATAGCTGGTTATCCGGGTCAACATATAGGATACTTTTTACTGCGGGAAAATATTTCATTTTTTAGAAATCTATACTAAATGTTAATACGTAACTATGGATGAACCCGAGCGGAGCGAGGGTGAGTCGCTAGTTCGAAAATAAAGTTAGATATTGCGTGCTCTAGGGAAAAGCATTTTTTTTACAATTTAATAAGCTTATGAATAGACTTTTATTGGTCACGATCTATCTGCGTGAATCGTTTCAGCAAAATTTCACATTCACAATAGCAAAAAGAGTTGCACAGTAATAATAAGAAATATATAATCTATAACATATTTATTGATAAGATGACTTACGATTATTCTAGTTAAGTTTTTTGTTTATAGGTGCCACAAATAATACAGCGACAGAAAAAGTATCTGAAGAAGTTTTAAGAACGTTAAAGTTTATAAGAGCCATTGCTGCTTGGAAATCCAATGCGCAGTATTTGCTCGAGATTGAGTTAAATGAAGCAGGTATATTAATTAATTATTATGATCTTTCTAGTGTTCTACACTACATGAATGATATGTGCTCTCCAAGGCTCTCAACTACCCAACTCGGGGCTGCTATTAAGAATTTCTAAACAGACAAACCCAACAACTATACTGAGCTCGTCCCGAGAGTCGAACTAAGAACCTCCGTATCTGCAGCTATACACATTAGCCACTAGACGAACGAGACTACAGATAAAAAACAATATAACACAGATAAATAATTTCCAGACGCACTCCAAACTTCAAAAGCAGTGATCGACAATTTGCGTTTCTCCGCCTGAGAGTTATGCGATACGTACTTAGCTCTTAGTCGGCTAGCAGTTCCGGGTGTACCAGAGAACTGTCACGCTGAATCCAACTCCGTACTGTTACTGAGAATTTCTTAAAAGAAAAACCCAATACCTATACTATTGCTCTGACCTGGCACTCGAACCCTGAACTGGAACTTAGAACCTCCGGATCTGCAGCCATACATTCTAGCCACTAGACCAACGAGATCATAGATAAAAAATATTTTTCACATAAATAATTTCCAGGCGCCAATCAAACGTCAAAAACAGTGATCGACTACTTGCGTTCTTCCAACCTAGAGTTATGCGTTACGTATTTAGCTCTTACTCGGCTAGCAGTTCTGGGTGTATCAGAGAACTGTCAGGCTGAATCCAAATCCGTACTGTTACTGAGAATTTCTTAAAAGAAAAACCCAATATCTATACTTGCTCTGACCTGGTACTCGAACCCAAAGCCTCCGGAAATGCAGCCATACATCCCAGCCACTTCCCAACGAGATTACATATAAAACTTAATATATGATAGACAAATAATTTCCAGATGCCCCTCAAACTTCAAAAGCAGTGATCGACAACCTGCGTTCTTCCGCCCTAGAGTTATGCGATACGTACTTAGCTCCCAGTCGGTTAGCAGTTCTGGGTGTGCCAGAGAACTGTCACGCTGAACTAGTAAGGAAGATAACCACGGAAGGCGAGGAGTTTTGTAACAACCCCGTCGCCTGCTTCGATGATGTGCAGAAGTGTGTGTGCGATGCGTTGGAGGTGAGCGCGGGTTTATTTTTTTTTTTGGGTTTTCGTTACTTGGGATTTAATTTAGGCATGAGTTATGTTTTGTGGTTGTCTTTCGATGGATTTGTTTTTTTTTTTAATTAGAAATGTTTATTATTCTGAAAATAAGAGGTAGTCAAAAACATTACTACATAAAGCGAACAAACGAGATATTGTTGTTTTAGCTTTTATTCAAACGATTTTTCAAAATTATTTTTCTATTAATTGGACCCCATTATTATGAATGCAATATTTGATTTTTTTTTCATATGCTTCATTCATTCATTTATTATCGGATTGAATGGAATGTACGATCATAATGTTCTTTATCTATATATGTTCTCAGTATTTTATTATAATCCACTCCCTAAGCGTAGGCCCCCATCAAACATGATGATAAATCAATTTATTTGAATAAAAACAATTTAATGTATTAAATCATCTAAACTAAGTTAAGATTATATTAATTTATAATTTTATTAAAAAAATATATGTATTGACCGCAACTACATATATAATCGTTATTTTTAAGGACGATCCGTCGTGGCAAGCTGATTTCATGATGGATAATGAAAAAGACATTGCTGATAAAATCAACAGGTAACTTATTATGAAAGTTTATACTAAATATGATTATGAAGGTATTGGAAAAATATTAATCGATTTTTTATTCGCAGCGAATTCAACCGAGACGTCAAAATCGATAACCCTAAATACAGCGGTAAGAGTTTTTGTAGAATTTTTTAGACTTTTTTTTTATGTAGTTTAATTAGAAACATTAAGTGCTCCTTCTTATCCTGTAATCTTTGTTATAGTTACAGATATAAAATTTTGTTTGTTTGTCATTTTTTTAACACAACGCGTCTTTTCATATAGATTTTATATAGATCTTTTAGTATATTCCTAGAATATATTACATAATATATACATGAACGTACATACATACATATATTACATAATATATGTATACTGTGTATATGGAAATCTTTTAACCTAGAATCTTGATTCCTTTTCGATTTACTACTACCATAGTTTTCAATTATCTTCAACTATTCTGTAATACGCATGTTTTTTATGAGTACTACTAACAATTTTGTTTTATTTGAGGTTCGTACGCGTACGAAACCGCATTTAAAATAACTTTTAATAATACTATCTTAGATTTACGCGAATTATATTCCAACGTAAATTGATACAATAGGTTTTTTTTTAACAACTCATAGAGCCACTAACATGTAAATGTAATCTACAGAAAAATGCAAGAGAATAATGAAGACATGTCTGAGCCAGTTGCCAAAATTATTTAACAAAACGAAGTATAAACATAATTTATCCAACAAATCATCCACTTTCCCCCGAACTTTGTCTCGGCGAGTCCAAACGAACAGGAATCATACGATACCCAAATGCAACTGTGGGTAGTTCTATATTTTGCTTTCTAGACAGGCTAGAAATTTCTCGATATAATTTTTTTTCTTCATGTTCCAACCCTTCAGCTTAATTTTTCAGTGTTCGCTTGAATGACACTTAGGTGGATTTATTTCCCTTCTGTTTTGTTTGGTATGATGTAGGTTTTCTTAATGTAGTTTTATTACGGTATGTTTAAGGGACTGTCCATATTATCTTTTCGTGTTTAAGAGATTTTAGTAAGATAGCTTAGCAAATTATTTGAGTGACTTAGATTAATAGAAAAAACATGGTATATCGGCAGTCCCTTACTATATAATTTTATTGTGAATTTGTATTTTTGTTTGTTATAACAGGTGAGGTAGTGACGCCGGTCACTTCCAGGCACAATCGATCACGATCAGATATTGTAGGTAGTTTCGCACAAAAAATGGTACACGAAAATGCTGGTAAGTTTGATTAATGTGTTTAATATTTTATTATTCATGATGACATGGATTATGGTCGTCTGGCTTTGACTACTGTAGCTTTGGTTGTAGGTTCAATTTTTCACAGGTTAATATTGGTATGGATTGACAGTTGTACTTACTGACTTTGATTACTGATGGAATGTATAAATTGTGAATTTCGAGTTTGAGATTTTTGTGAAATAAAAAAAAAACATGGGGGGTCAGAGACCCGTTGAAAGGTCTCAGAGAAGTGTTAAAGTTTTTTTTTTTAAAAAGTAAACTAATTCTTAAAAATGATCTCCCAATACGAGAGTGATCATAGCCCAACATGCTGGCCAAATGCTGGGCAAATGGATTGGCCGTTTTCACACGTCTTTCGTATTTGATAGACTTTCTCAGACATTTTCCTCATGATGTTTTCCTTCTTCCACCATTTTCTATCATTTTAGCAAGTGGTAATCATTTTTATTTTAAACGTTGAGTAATTTATCACAATTTATTACCGATTTGTCATATTTTAGGTCCATCTAATCTAAAATCGGCGAATACAAGTAATCTATCGTTGTCCCATTCGGCAATAAGTCAAAGTGCTAAGAATATGATGTCTCCGCTGTCGGCATATATTATAGAAACAGGTAAATCTTTTAACATTATTATTTTTATTTTAGAGAAACAAGCAGTATTACAAAACATATAAATTACTATAAAACACACACACACATTTACCAATTAAGTTTCCACAAATTAGAAACACATAATTAGAGTAGAAAACCTTAGGCTAAATTAAGCAAAAAGATTGAAAATGTACATATAAATATACTATAAACACAATTTAAAGTACATGAAAATATGAAAATTATTGGGTTATGTTATTAATTATTTTTGTTGTATAATAGAACAGTTCATTATGTCTATATGGTTAAAGTGAGCATTATAATCACGACAGAACCTATGTATGGAAGAACAGATTATAAGCAAATTTTGTTCTGGTGAAAGGTACAGAATAGATTCTCTTTTACGTGTGTGGGAGCTTGGACATCTAAAGTTAATATTACTCAAAAAATATGGAGGATATTATACTATATTATAGTGTTTTTGTTTTTTAAATATAACTAGCGACTCACCCTCGCTTGGCTCAGGTTCGTCCCTAGGTACGTTTTGACGCTTAGTATGGAATAGATATTTTTTTAATTTTTTTTTCGTGAATTTTTCCGATGTTTTAATAATTATTATGCTATTCGGGGTGAAGACAAATCCAACAAAACAGAGATCATAAAAATCGGTCCAGCAGTTCTCGAGTTATAAGTGTTGTAACAAACCCGACTTTGTTATTTTTTCTTGCTAAAATTTGAATTTAGTATTTTATCTTGCTAAAAGAAGGACCAACTAACATACACTTACACGTTTGTATGTATTTATGTTTGTTTGTTGATTGTATGATTTGGTTAAAATTTAATATACGGATAGACTGTGACTTTGTTATACATAAGCTACTGTTTGGTACCTAGGGACGCACGAGCGAAACAAGGGTATGCCACGAGTTTAAATAAATACATAGGATTGTGAGTGATTGAGTGAAGATGTTTGTTATTTTTTCACGAATTAATGTTAACGCTCAATAAATTTTAGTGAAATTTCGAATAGAGGTATAGTATCTAGTATATATACCACTTTATAATAACACATGGACTATTTTTTTGCGAGCTTCAGAATGGTTTAAAATATTAGTATAATGTTTAAGAATGTTGCCGAATGACAATAGAAGCACTCAGAGCTTCAATTATGGTATTTTCTGTGTGTTTTAAGATACTAAATGACGATAATAATTTTTGTTTTAGCTCTCGTACAAGATAAAGGTAGAACTTTCGGTATATATGCAATAGCAGTGACTCGAGCGTCTGATAACGAAGTATGGCATATATATAGACGGTATAGTGATTTTTACGATCTTCACTCATCTATAAAGGAAAAGGTATATTTTTTTTTATTTTTATCAATTAGCTAATTATAATTACTTATTAAATGCCATTAAATATGTTAAATGTTTTTTTTTTATAATTTATTTTGCTAAAGTGTCATCAAATAAATTACTACAAAATTATTGAAAAAAATAATAATAACGTAAATGTACAAATGTATAATTTTAAAAATTAAGGACTTGGATACTTACAAAATATTTAAACCAAAATGATTATACTTATACATTAACAAATAACTTTTTATTATTATAATATAATAACATACATAAGATATTGCGTTATAATTTAACAGGAATTTAATATTAGTTGGTAATGACTCATCGGTTGGAAATTCAGACTCAATTACATGATATTCTTATATAATAATAATGTTCTCCTGACCGATTCCGGCCACGGCGGCCAATCTCATTGAGACTAGCCAACTGCGCAGGAGATATTATAGTGCACAAGTGTGCGCGCAGACACAAGTGCACTCTCTATTCCTGTCACTCTCATACTCCGGTGGGACGACTATTCAACACGACCGGTGAGAGTTAAGACGCAGGACCGACGGCTTTACGTGCTCTCCGAGGCACGGGGGTGAAACACCGCCAACTTCCCAACTCCGGGCTGTTACTGAGGCTTACTATACAGAAAGACTCAATAACTAAACTTGGCCCGACCCGGGACTCGAACCCAGGACCTCAGGATGTGCAGCCGTACATGCTAGCCACTACACCACCGAGGCAGTCAAAATTCTTATATATGAGCAAGTATTCACTACAATTTTCTTTACAGTGGCCAGAGCTAGGACATTTACCGTTTCCAGCGAAGAAAACGTTCCAGAACACGTCTCGTAGCGTGTTGGAGAATAGGAAGAGAATGTTAAACAATTATCTTCAAAGCCTCACGAGTATCTCCCGTGATGCGAGATACTTAGCACTCCTGTCGCCCCAGTACCTCGGCGGCTTCCTCAGTCCGGAGATACAGACGGAAAGACACGGTAATTCGGTAAGATGTTGTAGATAATTTTGTTTGATTTGTTTTTCAATCGAGTGTGTCTCTAAGTGTTTTTTGTATTTATAGCGCCATCTTGTGGTATTTTTTATTACTAAGTATTTAAATTCTTCCAAATCCTTCTAGTCGTTTAAGCGTGAAGAAGTAAAAAAATATACACACATATAAACTTTCGCAAATATATGCAAATGTAGTCCGACTAGTGATTTATCCTCGCTTCGTTCTGGTACTTCCCTGTTTGTCTAACACTATGTTTACTATATCATAGACTACCTATGTATGTACTTAATTTAATAGCTTTCTTACATTTACGCGAATTATTTACCATTTTAAATAAAACTATCTTATCGGATTATTTCGCGGATTTATTTTGATTTTTGGTTCCCGACGTTTCGATTGCTTTACAGCAATCGTGGTTACGGGAGAGACTAAGGTTTTAGATGTCTCAAAGGCATTATTTAGTTGTTACAGACAGCCTATCCACAAAGTAACAAAATGAATTCAAAAAATTGAAAAATACCTTACAATATGTTTTGTTGATTTTAATTTTAAACATTTTTATAATTTTAATAAGTTTTATAATTAAATATGGAATATTATAGCTGTTATTATTATAATTATTACAATTTTCTTAAAACTATCATGAATAAAAAAAATCAAAATAAATCCGCGAAAAAATCCGAAAAGATAGTTTTATTTAATTTTAAGAGTTTCAGCGTAAAGTAGTAACAAATACGCACACATACATACGGAAAAAAAACAATACTAGTAGTCCGATAAATTAGGAGTTATATTCAATTTTATGATGAAATTGTTGTGTTGGAAGAAAATGTAAGATTTGGCTCTACAATTCGAATGAATACATCGAAAATTCGTGAGATCACAAATTTTTGCGATGATCATTGTTTCATTGATATAATAAAGCATTTTAAGAAGTATTTTTAATGTAAGAATTGTCCAATAATTATATCAACAATATGTATATTGTTATTATTTATATACATATATTAACCTAAAAATAATTTTATTACACATTGTTCCAAAGTGAACAATTTTAACTGAACTGTAAAATCATTTTTCAAACATCTTAAATAGGTTGGTACTTGTATTACATACATTAATGTTATTATTTTGATTCGACATATTGAATTGAGATTATTTATGATTACTTATAATGATTAACATATTTTAGATCGATGCTCTTCTTGTTAATTCAATAAAGGCCGGTATGAGAACTTTGAAAAGCATGCCAGATCAATTTGCTAATACTGTGGATGGAGTTATGGATGGTGAGGATTTATCTTTGATTTTGTGTCTAATTTAATTGGTTAATATAATTTGTTCAATATATTGCTGTAAATTATTAGACTTATTTGTAAACTTTATCTCTTTAAGTGTACTCAAAGTTATATTTTTATAGAGATTTTGTTAAGTATATAGTACGAGTAATAAAGGCATTGGTAGCCCAGTGGTAACTCGATCGCTTATAACCGTGAAGAGGGTTCTAATCCCGAGTACCGCACTTGTGATATTTTCAGCTGTGAATCATTTCCAACATGATTATCTCTTGTCTTGCGTTGAAGGAAAACATCATAAGGAAACTTGCATGTCTAAGAAAATCTAACAAGTTTTCGAAATATATGTAAATTCCGTCAACTCTTGGACTATGGCCTGATCCCATCGTATTGAAGAAAAAGGCTGAATACAATAATATAATTATTTGAAATAATAATGTGCGGCTTATCTCACTGAAACTTGCCACTTACTTAAAGTATATTTTAGTGCAATGTGTGTCTGCAAACATACATATGCACACTCTATTCCTTTTACTATATAAGTTCGATGGGACGAGAATTCAATACTCCACGAGTCCATAGCTATACGTGCTCCCCGAGGCACGAGTGTAAACACGTCCGACGTTGGATTTGAATCGTCTGGATCTACCATGTTACCGATCAGGAATCTCTTGACCAACAAAGTAGATTGATATATTAAAAATATGTAATTATTATTCAAATGTAAATATTGAAACTTAAATAAAAATAAAAAATAAAATATATGTGGCTTAATATCGTACAAATACAAATAAATAATTAAATACAAATAATCATTTAACTATTTTCTGTAAAACATAGTGAATTTTTGTTTGTGCAGGCATTTCAAAAGTTTTTCAAGGAAAAAGCAGTGAGAGTTACGAAAATATCAAGTCTGGAAACTCTTCGGATGTGCAAGATGTAAGTACTAGCACGTAGTGCATGTTAATCGTCAAGATATTTTTTGTGTTAAATTTTATTTACTTGCCGCGAAATTTCGGTGTTTAATAGTATTTCTTATTCTATTTTCGTATTTCTTATTCTATTTTCGTATTTTCATAATGTGACTACTACTATTTGAAAAGAAATTATAAATTTTATTCTATCATTAGTAGCATCAGATTTTCATAGAAACGTTTACTCCTTTTCCCGAGAAGACTAACCACTTCCTCTTTTTCTCAGGACTTTAAATAAAACTAAAATTAACTTTTATTCATTTGGTTTTGACAAGTACCTTTGAATCGTCAGTTTGATTTAAAGACAGTCAATGTAATCTCTTCGTACGGACCACTGGTTCGAAAGGCAGTTCTGTTGACATGAGCTGGCGAAAAGCTCTTTAACTTACTTTAAATGCCAAGTTACCGTATTTTTTTAGTACAGTATTTAGCTATTCCGCGTATGTGCTAATTTATCTTAATTTTACACATTTTCATCACTCGGGACTCGAACACAGGACCTCCGGATCAGCAGCAACACATGATAGTCACTAGACCACCGAGGCAATTTATTATACGCGTGTAATAATCAGGCTAATGAAGGACTTATTCATCTTTTCGGGACTAAATATGGGAGTTACAAGATTATTTTTAGGGTTCCGTACCCAAAGGGTAAAACGGAATCCTATTACTAAGATGTCGCTGTTCGTCTGTCTGTCTGTCTGTCTGTCTGTCCGTCTGTCACCAGGCTCTCATGAACCGTGATAGTTAGACAATTAAAATTTTCACAGATGATGTATTTCTGTTGCCGCTATAACAACAAATACTAAAAAATAGAATAAAATAAACATTTAAGGTGGCTCCCATACAACGAACGTGATTTTTTTACTCGTTTTTGCTCGATATTGATAACGGCCACAGGTAGACGCTTGAAATATTCACAGAATATTTATTTATATATTCACTTTAAAAATAAATAATTAAATTAAAATAAAACAAATATTTAAGGGGAGTTCCCATACAAAGGAGATGATTTTTTTGCCGTTTTTATAGACAATGTTCCGATTAGCACTTGGCCGGTTTTATTATTTCTAGTTTCTTATCGTGTGCGTTTCACTGTTTTTTAAATAATTATTTATTTCTGCATTAATAAGCAACATATAAACACAGAATATGTATGAATTCACGGACCTTTCATATCATAAGTAATATCATTTTGGTATAAAAGTAAACTACATTATATTGAATGACAAGTTGTTAAATAAAACTCCAATTATCTAACTGACCAAAACTAAATGCTGTAATTAAAAAAAAAAAAATTGAAAAATAATCTAACTCGCCTGAGTTACAAGGGATGGAACAAGATGGAAACGAGTTGATATAGATATAGTAAGATACGCAGCAAGGATAACATAATGTACGTATGTATCCGACAGCATATAATAGTCGACCTTCCTTTCCCTCGTTCTCAACGTTCCTTCGTCAACTTGATACCATCTTTTTAGTTCGCTTTTTACACAGTGGTTTTTAATTGGGGAGACGTTCCTTATCGCACGCTATACTCGGCTCAGTTGACTATATGGAAGGAGAGCTAGACAGAAAAAAGTGTAATATTTCGACCGTCACGACACTTTATATTATTTACTAAGAGCACCCCATTTGACGTCATAATAAGTACCAGGCGGTTATAAGTGTTAAGGAATGTATGTAGTAAGTAGTTCGTATGCACTCTTATGATGGGACCCTACATAATATGTTGGCGTAGGTGGAAAACTAAATAACTGCGATTTTGGCCAAATTGACATTTAATTATTTTCATAATACCCAAAAAATGCCGCATATTTTACTCTAACAAGCATTTTCATAACTTGTCCCGTTTCAGAAACATAGCCGTTTTTATATTCCAAATGGTAAAGTAAATATGTTGAAACAGTAACGTAGAAAGAGACGTAAAGTATATAAAATTAACGACAGTAACATTTTCTCTCATTTATAGATTATACCAAAAAGTTGGAAAAACATCAGTAAATCGCGATTTTCTCCAAACTAGAAAATTTGAGTTATTTAGTTCTCCACCTACGCCGACGATATATAAAGGTCATTTCTTGAGGTTTGTGGTCACCTAGTACTTATGACAATTATTGTCACCAGATATTATGAGCTAAAGGCAGCCTATAATGTGACGTCATCATAAGTACCGGGCGATAAGGTCCGATCGAACCTTGTTTTCGGCCAAGACCGAAACCGAAAATGAAATAAATTTTCGGCCGAGACCGAGACTGACCAAAACTGAGTAACAATTAGTATGGTAAAAAGATCGTTAATAATATAAAAAAGCTGTTATTTCTAAGCAACATTTCTTTGATTAAAAATATTCTAAATTAATTTTAAATATGTTTAAAACACTATTGCAATTATTGACAATTTACATACGTTCAAAAACATGAAAACAATGAAATACGAAAAGTATTCAATTCCCCGACCGGCCGGAGCTTGTTGACGTTAAACCAATCAGCAATTGTAACCAAAAAACACGAGTAACGTGCATTTAATTTTTCCTCGCGTCGATAGATGGAGCAATAAGGTCTAAACTCTAAGGTCTAAATCTACATATAACTAATTTTCCGAACCACAAGAAGTCTCGGCCACAGCCCATGATATTTTTATTTTATTGGCCCAAAAAATTTTGAAGAACGGATATTTTGATTTAATGCAACAAATTGAGCATACTAAAACATAATATAGATTTAACGTTTCATGCTACTGTGTGCGTGTCAGACTCGTAGGTACTTGCCCAATTTTTCAAAGAATGTATTTCGAATTATTATATGCGGCACTCCAATGTATGCGTGTTTAACGCATCTCGGACATGATGGAAATGTTAACTATGCTTTTGCTTGATGACATAGTGAAACTTTATCATACCTTATAAAATACATCTTACCTTTAGACAATAATATCAATTGAGTACTTGCTTCTTTTCACAGAATAACTGAATTTTTATGAATTGCACTTTATATATCGGAATCACTTCTTAACACCTCCTGGATAATTTCTAAGAAATTATGGATAATTTCCAAGAGATTAATTGTTAACTGACAGGCCGGCGTGCCCGCGATTCTCAACGGGTTAACCCGGGACAAAGATACAGCAGTAGCACTATAGGCCAATACCGACCATAAAAATATACCTTATCATAAACGTACCAACTGAACTTTCCAGTTCTTTTTCTCTACTATTTATCTGTCAATGTACCTATTTTATTTTACCTGTCTAACATGGAGTTATCCACAAAACGAGTAGATTGCATTTCTTATACATCACGGCACTAACAAATCGATTCTCAATAATATAATATTTACGATAAACATTTGTCTATTCTCAATATCGATATAAAAACCTGATTCTATATTTTTAAAACCTATTATAGATTAAAGTAGATCCGATTTACGAATACGATGTCGAAAAAATAGAAACGATTTAATTTTCGTGTATAACGTCGGAATTGGACTTGGCTAGAAATATCTATCGTAGAGATTATGCCGCATGAATGAGAATGAAAATCATTCGGTAATGTATATTTTTACTGACAAAAAAATAAAAGAAATTTTCCATTTGACTATCCTTTTTATATGAATGATAAAGTAGCAGTGAAGTCTGGGTTGGATATGTTTTTTTGTAAAAAAATAATTGTATTGAAAACTTTTATCCATCTGCATAGTCGTGCACTCACTAGAGAATGGCTAAAGGGGTTTTTGTTATATGATATTTTAAAAAGATTTTTTTTGGTCATATGAAAACGTTGCTAAAGTTCATCTCGTACTTGGTTGAGTGGATTCAAATATACAGTTTAAACTATGTATGGGAGTATCGATTTTTGGTGTCGACTATTATTTAAATAAGTTTTCGGAACTGTGATTATATTTATTTACATTTTATTTATACTTTGCTGGGTTTAATTCTAGTTGATACTAAAGTTAGATAAATAGGAAATATTGTGTTTTAGTGCGTGTAAATATTATTTGAAAACAGTGCAACTCTTGAATTTTTGTGGGTTTTTCTCAGCAGAACTGTGCTGATGATGGCTTTCAAATAGACTTACAATTCTAACATATAGTTTAAAGTTTAACGATTCAGTGCTTGTAAAAACTTATATACTTATATTGTGTATATGTAAATAATAAAATTAAGACTAAAATATTTTCAAGTGTAACGTTTTATAGGAAAATAACTATTCTAAATGTTTCAGTGCTCATAGGGTACATTATGAGAACTAAACTTTCTTCACGATTCTACTTAAATACAAGAAATAAAACCAACTTCAATTATAAGTTATTACTTAAGTTTGAAGATATAAAAAATATTTTAAATTTGTAAACGTTGTTTAATTTTGATTTTTAAGCCTCATTGTAAATTTTTCATGTTTTTAATTGTTAAAAGGACGGCGACGAGAGTGTGCCATTACGGCTGTTAGAAGAAGTATTGGGAATAAGAGGTCTTTGGTTAAGACGGCGTCTTTTGGCGCCGCTTAGGACTATGATCGCGGATAGAGTAAATAAGTATGTATTTCTGATTATATTTAATTACAAGTAGACCCGGTAGGTAGACGTTCTTCTGCCATAGATTCATTTGGTCAGAAAATTAAAAAAAAAAAACTGGATCTCGATAACAGCGTCACCTACCTGGTCCAGTAATAATAACTTAAAGCTAACCCCAATGACCCGATGTATACATAAAAATTTCATCAAATCCTTTAGGAGGAGAAGAATTACGAACATACACATGCCGCAATTTTATATATAAAGATTTGTATTTTTGATCATTCACAAGGCTAGATAGATTTTCGTGTAAAGTTTTCATTTAATTAATGTTTGAATGATAAAACATAACAATAGTTTTGTATGAATGAAAACCCAAAATTATTATTGTTCCGGGGTCGGAAGTATTCTATTACTATTAAGTGTAAAACAATGTTGCTATTTAAAGCAGTTTCCTATACCTCTTTCCGCATTGTACTATTAATTTTGCTTTCATTTTATGTCGTCATTTTAATCATCAAATTTCATCTTCGAATGATTGCAGAAAAGTATTAGAATTTGTTTCATCCTTGACATCTCCGAGGAACGTGGTCCAGTATTTGAAAACTTTTAAGTAAGTATATAGCTTTTTTAACAGTTTCATCCAAGATATAAGATACAAAAATAAAAAAAAAATGATATTTTTATTCTAAATTTGATTAACCAATATTTTTTATCAATTATTATTAATAATATTAAATATCACATTATCTTTATATCAAACATAACATAATAACTTATATTTTCTATATATTTACGTAGACAATGGCTGACAAATCGGAATAATCCAAGTGCAGTGCCAAGAGACGCCGCTACAAGGGCTAGGACGAGGGTCGCAGCAAAAGTAGCCTTATTGGCCGCTGCTTCTGGTAATTAATGTTTTTTTTTGCCTTTTTTATGTTTAGATACTTTTGATGTAAGTAGCATATTTGTATTTGTATTATAGGATGTAAACTATCTCAATTTCTGTTTTCATATAAAACAGTTGAGCTGTCACGGTGAAGAAATACATAGTAACTCTAGAACTATTTTTTTCTTTTTTTCATTGATCTACAAGTTTTCAGGAATTTTAATAGAAATTTTAATGAATTTTCTTTAAATATATTTTTTTCTCGTGTCATACATCTATCTAAACTCTTTTTATAATTTAACATCGATTCTTTATCTTTATCGGCATCATTGAGTAATAATTTTATTTTTATTTCGTTGCGTTTGCGATATATTATAGTATACTACATTAGGCGAAACAATCATATTAGCACAAGGTACAATTACATATTACTAGCGGCTCACCCCCGCCTAGCTTGGGTTCGCCTCTAGAAAAACAAAAACAAATCAATCCCACGAGAATCGTATATTTTTCCGGGATAAATTGTAGCCTATGTGCTATTCCAGACTATAATCTATCTCTGTGCCAAATTTCATCCAGATCCATTCAGCCGTTCTGGCGTGATTGAGTAACAAACATCCATTCAAATATTCAAAAAACCCAAGCATCTAAATTTTCGCATTTATTGTATTAGTAAGATTTAATGATCGTGATTTAAAAAAAAATACTTGGAAAGAAATTATGATTATTTTACAATAAAATATCATAGACATTTTCATCTAGTGTTTGTGTTTGCTACGTCTATAATATAAATTAAAAACAAAAAAAAATGATATCTCTCAAAATGTATCGACTATAATAAAATATAGAAACTTTTTAAATAAATAAAACTAGGCATATTACATATTATTATATTAAAAATTTCATAAATATAAAGAGCTGAAAGATAAATAATTCTCGTTCGTTTAATTTTCAAAGCGTTGCAATAAGCGTAATACATTTACCAACGAAAATGCTTCCTCACTTGTGTCAAGAGAATTGTTCAACAGACAATGTAGATTAAGCACAAAAATTCATTTCGTTAATTCAATGAAAATTCCGAATATAGAATTTTGAGGTTAAACTATGGTTGAGTTACGCGATTCTTAATTTGGCTACCGGCCAAATGTTTCGGCTTTATCAATGCGATATGAGACACGCTATTGTGCGGTTGATACTAATTTACTATGTTTTTAAAATATTGGCTTCGATATTGCTGTATTTCCACTATGATATGATACCCTGGTACAATAATGTCACGTCATTAGAGTGTGGCGTACGAGTTTTGTGGTTTAGATAATTTTAGGATTTATTTTTTTTTGCTAATACTACCTTTAATTAAAAACAATAATACTTAAATGTGTCCCAAATTACGTACGAATTTCATTACAAATTTTGTTTCAAAACAATTGTGGATACAATAAAAAGATGTCCTCAACTAATTGAAAAACACGGGTGTATTTTAACTGTAGCTTGACTGAAAAATTAATTTTTATTATTATATTTTCAGTTTTCACGTAATATTTGTGCAAAGCGCCATTCAGTACGGTATTGTAAAAACTCCCCGATCTTTTTATTCTTAATTTTATAAAACGCAACGCTAATTGTATTTTTTTTAATTATCGTTTTTAATATTTTAGGGTAAATAAATAGGTTAATTTAAACATTTGAACACACACTATCGTCAATGATTTAACATAATTATTTTTACCTATGAAGTTAAACTGAATTCAAAATCCCCCGTAGCTGAAAATTAATAAAAAAAAAAATTGTCAAAGCCACAATCTATAAGCTATAACCTACAAACTATATAATGATTAGCTGCTAAATATTAGGCACAAATGATCATTCATAACATACCCATATAATATATGTAAATAAAATCTATTCGTAGTTTTTTTTTTTGATTTAGGAGAGACCCTCTTCCGTGACCATGATTGCTGTATAAAGCATTCGAAACATCGGAAACCAAAAATCAAAATAAATGCGAGAATAACTCCGAAAAGATATGTTTATTTAGAACTTAATTCAAAATGTCAATTATTCGCGTAAGTCTAAGAAAGTATTATATCCAAAATAAATTGTTGAAGATATAGGTTATAAAATCTATACTAATATTATAAAGCTGAAGAGTTTGTTTGATTGTTTGTTTGTTTGTTTGGTTGAACGCACTAATTTCAGGAGCTACTGGATGGAATTGAAAAATTATGTTTGTGTTGGATAGTCCTTTTATCGAGGAAGGCTTTAGGCTATATATCATCCCGGAAAAATGTACGGTTCCCGTGGGATAGAGTTGTTTTTGTCTAGAGATGACGAACCCGAAGCGAAGCGAGGGTGAGTCGCTAGTATCTATATATTAATACGTGAAGAGAAAACTTTAAACCCCTTTTTAAGCATATTGCATGTAGGGAGAAGGATGAGCTGTGGCATAGTTAAAGTTTACATAGAAAAGGACTGCAGAAAGGCAAAATTTATTGACTTCACTGCTAAAAGATGTAGTATAATGTTGGATAACCTTCATCAATATTATACGAGTATTTACACTATAAAGATGTAAAGTTTGTTTGTCTGTACGTGCAAATCTCTGAATCTATGGGCCCGTTTGAAAATTCTTTTGGATTTTATAGATTATCTATATAACTTTGAAAAAAAAAAAACTCAATATCGATCAAACTTAATGAATTATGGTTGATTTTTATACCATGCGGCGATCACTAGTATAAAGAATCGCTTAAACGAGAATTTTACGGGGACTTTTACAGACACAAATATACGCCATTAATTTATTAATTGAAGGATATTACATTTAAGTAAGTAATCAAAGTCTTAAGTGTTATCAAATAATAGAGTCGAATAAACCTGTGGGCTGTGGCTGTAAATGGCTCTTCTAAAATAGTTCTGAACAGTCACTTTAGTCGTTCAAGGTTAAGATCTTATGAGAATGGCTCAATTTATTTAAGGCGTTTCTATAATACGAACTCATTTTATTTATTTCGTTCTTGGTACATTATGAAAATATTACACTGTTATGAAAATATTAGTGACGTACTGTAGCTTTTCTCAGGTGCATCTCTAGCAGTTTAGAAACGTAAATTAGAATTTTGCGTAATTTATAAGGGTTTTCGATTTTCGTGCTAGAACCCTAAATATTTCTGGAATAAAACATACCCTATAATGCAGTCCTACTAAGTCCTCTATCTTTCAGTGAAAGTCTCATTACAATCGGTTAAGCCGTTCCAAAGATTATCCCGGACAAACAGACAGACAGAAAAAAATAAAAAAGGGTTATTTATGTAGTGGTATCATATAAATAACTCTATTTACTTAAGAAAATAGTCATTTTGAAATCACAGACACACACTTCAATTTTATTTATATTACTACATAGTATAAAACAAAGTCACTTCCCGCTGTCTGTCTGTCCCTATGTATGCTTAAATCTTTAAACTACATAACGGATTTTGATGCGGTTTTTTAATAGATAGAGTGATTTAAGAGGAAGGTTTATATGTATAATACATGCATATTATAGTACAGAAAAGTCGAGAAATTTTAAGATTTGTACATATTTCATACTAACCGATAAAACGTACCTAGGGGCGAACCCGAGCAAAGCGAGGGTGAGTGGCTAGTGTATAGATAAACCTTTGTCTCCATTGATGCATATATGTATATATTTGATAGACAGATTCGCTTCCGTAAATCATACCGATGTTTTTGGCAAGAAGCTACAACCTATACTATAATAAATTAAAATTTCTTTATGTGCTTTTGAAATCAATGTCCCATATTGAACTTTTGAAGGTGTTTGGATGAAATAAAAGCATAATTGGATAGTAATATTTAAGGATAGAAGAAGATCGTTTTGATCGATTGTACAAATATCGAGACTTACTAATAGGATTCGGATGAAAACGATGCACACTTGATATTGTTATCATCGATACACAGTATCGTGCCCAATAGTTAGAGCTGGTGCTATAATATAATTTTATTAAATTTATTTTTATTAGGTATGTATATGTTTTCCAATTATTTTTACTTTACAAAGAATAGAAGTTTTCGTTAATATATATTGAAAATATGTTACGAGATATCTTTGCTGATTGAGATTCGATTTTAATGGTTTATATCATTAAGTAGGTTAAATATAGGTATAGGTAGGTAATAAATATAGGTAAGTAGGTTAGGTCAATAAGTATGTAAGATGGTCTCTTATACATTTTTGGGAGCAAGACCTATCCCTAATGTTAAATTTTCATGTTATTTGATGAAGTCAGTTTTGGTTAATTTAGCTTAATTATTTGTCCGCCGTTGCCTCATGTAGTTGATTGATATGTTACCAAAATAACTCCTCTTTATGTCTCTAAGAGCAAAAAACTCATAAACTTTTAATAGTCTTTAGACGCACATGACGACACGTTTTTAAGTGATAATTCCTACGTATAAACTATCTACACTAATATGCATAGGTCAAATAGTGTTTAGTCAGTGAGTAAATGATCTATCACTTATATAAATAGTGCATACTTAGGCGAACGAGCTTCGATCGGCGTGTTTTTCTTAAAATGATTTTTTTTCAGAAATGACATACAAATTGCGTTTTTTTTACCCGACTGCAAGGAAAGGGTTATGTTTTTCGCGCCTATCTTTGTATGTAATATTCTTTATTCCCTCATATCTTCCAAACCATTCGGTGGATTTCCTTAATTAAGGTATCGTTAGATTCGTCTTATTAGTCCAGGTGTTCTTAGATAGGTGACATAAAAAAAATATGGGGGCTGCTAGATTCCATAATATGAAAAAGAAAAAAATGAACTTTGTCAAGTGGGGTATCGTTGAATAGGTATTTAAAAATCATTTTTAGGTTTCTTTCATCATTTTTCATTTTAAATAACAGTTTAGGATATATAATATTATAATAAGTTGGTTAACAATCATTCTCGTTAATTTTCCTATTTAAAAATATTTAAAAAGCAGTAAATAAATACACGTTTCATCCTTGCGGCGAGATGTACACACTCGTATGTATGTCTTCGACTGCATAATACTATATTCCATCGTGAACTTGTTTTTTTTTTATGTTTATAATATATTTATTTATTAGAAAAAAATACCTATATAGATAAACTTAAAAAGCAAAACCATATCTAATACAAAATTTGATCCATATCGTTTGAGCCGTTTTAGACATACACATATACATATATGTATAAGTATTTGTATACAAGAATTGCTTATATAATATTCTAAAATGATTTAATGTACATATGTATAGATTTAATTATCTGTGTTTGATTTTAAAACTTTATATGAAATTTGTTACAGATGATCTCAGACACATAGTCGGCACAGACGCGGCCCGCAGAGGTCTGCTCACTGTCTTCGATTTGTTACAAACGCAGGAAATAAATAGGCGATTACTCTTTGTATTACTTGAAGGTAAAAATGGACTTTATATTTTGTTTTTCTTTCTACAGCCTTGTTTTATTTGAAGTTAAAATATCTCATAAATTGTCATCCAACTCCAGTTTAATCAAATATTGGCCATTCAACTCATCAGGAGATATTTATTTCTCCACATTTTATTAATATAAATATCTTTTTTAACATATATTTTATTAATTTATGTTATTTGGTTTACTATTAATTTTGCTACTAGCCGATACGGCAATAGGTAAGTAATAATGTGATGATCAATGGAAAAATGGGCTTATATATAATATTACTATTATTAGTGAAAACTTAAAACTATAAATAAACAGTTGTTATTTTTGGATATTCTAATTAATTGTTTGATCTTACATTAAAATTTGTAAATTAAAACTGTTTACATTTATTTGGTTTTGACAACTATCGGCATTCTGAGTGTTAGCGTTAAAACGTCACGTGACCATGTCGACCATACCATCCAAACCTGCTTATAGAAGTTTTCACTTCAAAAAATATTATCTTTTGTTACAGTGACTCTTTGTAATTTATTTCCCGACAATAACATACAGGATATGTTCAAAAAGTTGTATTCGCATTCGCCTCGAGTGAACATCGTCAAGAAAACAATTAATGCATGATTTATTTATATTTATATAATTGAGTATTTATGTACTGTTGAAATGTAAAGGACGTTTGTATAAGAACTAAGAAATATCCTTCGATTGAATTAAATAGAGAAAGTGTTGGTTTTTTTTTGTACTATAAAGGTTGTGCGAATGAGTTAAGTAGTTATTCACTAAAGACACTATTTAATTATGCCATTTTATAATAGAAATTATGTGCAAATTCTAAGTTCGTGTATTAAAAGTACTTCATAGTTATAATTTATCTTTTGATCAAAACAAAGCGAATGAAACCGTGGATGAATGTAATGAAATCGATAGTTATTGTTAATTGTTCCAATTCTGGACCAATTTGTCATTTTAAATGTGTTCCAAATATAGATAACGACTGCCTAAGTAGTATTATTTTTAAAATATAATATTTCTTAAAATTTGATCCTTATCAGTGTAAATAATATAAAATTTATTTATATTATTATCTTATTTCGTGTTATAAACTATGTAGTAACATTTTTTTTCAGGATTTTATGATAATTACTGATATATTATAAAATTTTGAAAATATTATAATTAAAAAAAAAAAACAAGTGTTCTAGACAAAATGCTAATAGAATGTAGTACGCACAAAAAACATGATGTCGATATTTTCTATGTCGATTTTTGGTACATACATTACGATTCCTTCTTATCTGTATCATAATCTTCTATTGTTACCATTCAATTATAGCGTTCTCTGGTCTTTAGAAAGTCCTTACATTCTTGATCTTGGTTCCTTACTGAAAATCAACTAAATTATCTTTTGTTGTTGGTCATTCGAGGCCGATTTTATAGTTTCTTGTTTGAAGTCGATTGAATGCAGTCCTATCGATTGTATTAGCATTTTGGATAGAAATTAATTAGTTATGCAAGTTTTTATGTTGGTTTTATCTTGATTATACTGTATTGCTATTGTTGTGCTGCGAATTACTGTGGTTTTTTTTAACATCGTTCAAGTGATGTTTTTGATTATATCCTTCAGAATTTTGTATAGTTGATATGTTTGAATTGGTATCGCTAATAGAAAATACATGCGAATGAAATATTTAAAGGTGTGAGCTGAGTATACTAATTTGTCTATTAGCGATATCTATCGTAGATAGTCTATTCTATGTAGACACGTTCTTAAAGTAGTACTATTATAAATAATATTGTTTTTTTTTTTTAATTTATTTTTGTAGTTTTAGCTAGATAATATACATTTAATATAAACATGTGATACTTCGTACCTAAATTGCATTTGGCATACCTGAATATTAATACTAAAATATTCTATAAACTTTCTATTTGTATTAAGAAAAATTTTCTGACGTGTCAAAATTTTGTAAAAATATTTTTTTCATTAACATTCAAGTGTAGCAAGCGTCATTCATTATTTAATTGGGTTGTTTAGTTTATGGAAATTGTACTTTTATACGATTTAAGTTGATTTGACTGATATCTGTGGATATATAGTAATTCAAAAAAGGTTACATTATTTAATTTTTAATACTTAATGTATTGTTAAATACTTGTACTAGATATGTTATATAAAAGGAACTTAAGCAATAATAAACAATTTATGATGTTAGTGCCATTTTATCATTGAAATATCAATAAATAGCTATCGAGTTATATTTTTTTCCACCTAATAATTATTGTACAAAGTTTTCAGTGTGTAAAGAAAATTGAAAAAAGTATTACATACTGCTGATGGAGATGAATCGAAAATGTGTTTTTGTTGTGCATATTGTATGTTTAATTTAATTATTGTATTATATTAAAAAAAATGCGAATGTTTGTGTGTTTGTTACTTTTTTACGTTGAAAGTATTGGTAGGATGTAAATGAAATTTAAGTACACAAATAGACTATTACCTGAAGTAACATAAGGTCAATGTTAGTAATAAAATTTGTCGAAAGATGGCGCTACTTGTATATTCCCTCCCGGACAAATTCTAAGAAATCCGTGCGAATTTCCGAGAATTCAATTGTTATCTAGCACACCGGTGTGCTCGCGGTCCTCGAGGTGTTAAAATATTAAAAACAAAAAGCACTTAGGGTAAAGGCATCCGAGTAAAGCAAGGGTAAGTCGCTAGTAAAAATAACAACAATTGTTTTTTTATAATGTAGTTTTAATCATTGTTTGATTTTTTGAAGTTACACTTCTTCTCGCACGTGTGGTTATACTTCATTTGGTACGTTTTGAAAAAATTATGAGTAAAATTTTTTTACGATGCGCGCGCACACCGACAGCCAAAAAGAGACATGATGAAGTTAGCTGAAAGCAACATGATGAAAATAGGATTCCTTTTACAAACAGAGAGTTGTGACATACGAGATGAAATCTTTAGCTATTTTTGTTCTGTTACGCCAAAGAAGTATAACTTCTTACGTGCGTACATAAGTACACCCACGTTTCTTTTTATGTTCTTAACGATACATCTCCATCGGCTAGTAAATTGTTTCGTTAGAAGTACGTAGCAATTTAATTTATCTCTTAAATATTTAGGGCTTAGTTTTTATACTGTTTGTAAAATTTTACGAATTCAGCAGAATATAAAAATTGTTGATGCTTAAACAAATCTTTAAGTAACATTCCGTTTGAGATGATTATTTATTGACTTATTCTTAAGTGTTTATATGATAATAAAATGTCGAATTTAATATATCTTTTTATTTACCTCTTATGAAATCTATACATATAATAAAATTGTAACTAAGCCGAATCTGTACATTAAATAGTTTTTGAACAATCTTGTGGAATTAGACATTATTATCGATACAGAGGCCGAATCTATAGTTTTTAGAAGTTTTGTCTGTCTGTTTGTCTGTCTGTGACCGCACCACTTGATGAAATTTCACAAAATGATCATTTTGATGAAATTTGGTACGATGACAGCTGGTTATCTGGGTCAACATATATAATACTTTTTACTGCGGGAAAATATCTCATCTCTGAGAATTCTATACTAAACGTTAAAACGTAACTAGGGACGAATCCGAGCGGAGCGAGGGTGAGTTGCTAGTATAATATAGATTTGTATGTCATGGTGATCAAGTCATATTTAACTATGCTGTATGATATATGTGCCGTATAATATAAATTATAATATTAAAAAAAAAACAAAAACACGCTGTAAGCCAACTGTAACGTATTGGACTTGTCAAAACGAATTAAAGGGAGTCCAAACTTGAAGGTTTTGTTAGTATCATTGAAAAATTTCACAATCCAAAATCCTTGATCCATATTCAGATTAGACTGATGGTCTTAAATTATTATATTGCCATCCGGATTTTAAATATCAAGTTCTATCGATCAATACAGAAATTAGAAAAAGAAAAGATTTCTAAGATTTGATTAATTACGTAATCTATACTAATACCTACTATAAAGAGGCAGGTTTTGTTTGTTTTTGTCGTTCGTTCGTTTGTTTGTTTAAGTTTGAAGTACTAATACGATTTGAAAAATTCTTTTTGTATTAGATAGCCCTTTTATTGAGGAAGGCCATAATATATAATCAAGCCACCACCCAAGGCCCAAGGGAGCGGAGCAGTAATATAATATATAGGCTATCTATTCCATACTAACCGTTACAATGTACCTAGGGGCGAATCCAAGCAAAGCGAGGGAGAACCGCTAGTTATAAATAAAGCTTATCGAACCGTGTTAAAAAGAATATCTTACTGTGTTTTCTATCACCCTATCAACTGAGGGATAAAGTTTTTTATAAAATAGCAAAGAGCGATTTTTATTTCTTATGAGGTATAATTTGAAATCACAGTGTGCACAGTGTCCAAAGGACAATCCCTTTTCATATAATATGTTAAAAAAATCAAGCACTAATGTCTACATAGTATTTTTTTATGATATCAATTATTATATTCGACATTTAAGATTCTCTAAATGTAGTATAGTATTATGTGATGTGTGACCGTAGCCTAAAGAAGATATAAAATATCAATTTATAACAAAAAACTTACTATCTTTGACTCTTTGAATAAAATGTTATCCCTTACGTCGTGCGAATAATTTTAATATCCGGTATTTAAAGCAGCCTATGTACTTCATGTATATTTAAAAAGTAAGCTATTTTTGTATAGTCGTGTAAAGTTTTTGTCTTATACATATTGTCTTTATTTCAAAAAGGTTTCAAAACAGTTGTAGCTATTAATTTTGTGATTTTGAATACTAACTCGGATACTTAATAATTATTCCATGCAATAAATTTTAAATTATTCCATGATGTTATGACGATAACAGTATTATATTATGAAAGTTTAAGTATTAATATTTATTAATTATTATTTATAAATGCACAAGAAGACGTCCAACGATACTAACTCAAGAGGCCCCTTATTTATAAAATGATTAAGCCGGCAATATAACGTTCTTGTCAATGAATATATTCTCCGCCTTAAGAGATTTTTCGTTTAAAATTTTAACCCCGTAAGAAAGGGCTTGCTAAATGCAGGAATATATGATTGACTAGTTTTAGCTCGCGATTTCGGTTTGTTAGTGCCCCTGCCCCCCTCCCTTCCCCTCCCCTCCCTATTTGTGTTCACCATGTGTGTGTGTGTGTGTGTGTGTGTGTTGGACTCATTAGCGTCCGGAAATCCAACCACGCGTGAATCGTTATCGTTACAACTACGCACTACGCACATTACCCGACGGTCTCCCGACCGTAGAGGCCACAAAAAATAAATACTTTGGACTTTTTTACTGGGGATGCATGAAGGAGATTGTGTACAAGAAGCGGATTGTTGAGCTGCGTGCGCGTATCCAAACCGCTGCTCATGAAATTAATAATGCTGGATACGTACAACTAATCAAACGTTCTTTTATTAGAAGGTGTCGGGCATGTATCAGGTCATAGGGTGGACATTTTGAACTTCTTTTATGAAAAATAAATGAATAAAAATAATAGGTACTTTTTAGTTTATTTTTTTCACACTATTCGTCATATCATTACTGTTTTTATAAATTTATTAACTTGAAAACTTGTTTCGTTGTTAGGTTTGGTTTCATTTGGTCACAATCTCTAAGTTTTACAATATTTTGAGATTTGCTGCAAAAATCAGATTAAAAACTTTTATCAAAAAATTATGACCTTCGGCAATGAAATAGCAATAACTTTTTTGTTTTATTTAATTTTATTCTTTGTTTACTTTTTTTGAAAATCTTTATTGATTGCACTATTTTTCAAGCCAATGGGCATCAAGGATGTAGTACGTTTTTTAACACCACAGTACATTAAACTTGGATGAAAAATGTTCTCTCATTGAAATTCGCAACTTTAATATTTTTTTCTAAAGAAACTGTTCATGTTATTGGAAAACTGCAATAGCCAACTATCTAGTCAAATATAATCATTCAATAAAAAAATTACGTTTTTGCTATTTGAAATGGCATAAATTATACGTGTAAGGTAATTTCAATAAAATCGTGAAAATCAGAAAATCTTGAAAACTGTAAAAGTTTTACTAAATTTTTTTGGCTTTTCTCATAGGACACGATCTTATCTTTCGCCACTTTGCGTTTGGACTACTATTAACGGCACACTCTGTATACAACCAGGTGGTTATGTGGGACTCACCAGGTGAGTCCACCCTAACCTAATCACCTGTATATATGGTGGTGGGTGACTGTAGTGTTGTGATAGTTACTTATTACATAACATATTAGTAATAGATTTTATGGCATTAGCTCCACAGATCGTTTTCATGTATAAGAGTGTATAGGAGTGAAAGATCATTATTATAATAATAATTTTTTTCTTTTCTCATTTTTAATTGATCCAAAAAAAGTAATTTTTAGGTAGGTAGATAGTTATTATAAAAATAATAGCACATTTAAATAAAATTTGTTACATTAAAGCTAAAAAGAAGACACATTATATTTAGTGAGTACCTGCTGAGAACTACTTTGCAAATGCTATATCGATAATATGTTATTTAAAAGCACAGACAGACACTCCAATATATCTTATATATTAATAAAATCATGACTTACAAAATAAAGTTGCTATACGTTTACTTCAACAATATATTTTTACTGAGTACTTAAGCTTACATTATAAAAATAAAGTAAATTTTTGTATAGTAGGTTAAAGAACAGCTATTTCCTTAAATTTCTCTCTGAGCGACGTTCAAATATCTAAATTGTAAATTGAGCGTATAGCTCTCTTATGCAACACGAAAATAGTTTTAACATCCGTCTGCCTTATCTCAAAGTGAGGTACTATTTATATAATTTTAAATACAGGGGTCATCTTTAAACATTTAAGCTTTTCTGTAATTTTGTAACAGGGACTTATTTTAAGTAGAAAATTAAAGCTAATACTGTGCGACGTGCGTGTACTACTTTGAAATAACAACTTGTAGTTCTAAATTTAAAATTTAATCAAGAATAACAATAAAACCTTATATCTTGTAACTTATGATAAACATTTAATGAAACACGCAAAGGGAAGTAAATCAAGTAAAATTATAAAGCTTTTGTACTTATTTGTCGTGATTACTAAATGACAAAATACCGCCTTAATTATTTTTGACTGAAAAAGTACATGGATTTCATGTAATATTTAATTTTGAAAGACAGGAAGGAAATCAAGCTTCAAAAGATTTGTATCATTATTACTATAAGGGTTTAACCCTTACGTGTTATGTGCCATAATAAAGTCTATATAATAAAATATAGATTATTTTCATTCTGGTATTTTTGAAACAAAATTGGTTCTATGATAAATAAATGTAAAATTTAATGCTCCATTGCAAACTCCAATCGAATTTACTTCAATTCATTTTCTAAGTTAAAAGCTAAATAATTCAGAAGAGTCGAACAGTTACATGGATTGAAGGCGCATTATGCAGCAAAAGATTGCCAAATGAAGGCGGTAAACGCGCGATCACTTTGTGTCGCTCGGCTTGAAGGGTTGGGCGGCCGCCAGCGATCTGCGTCTTGTCCAATACTCGCGTTGTTGTTGGAGATTAAATACCAAAATGGTGTCTGAGATTTTAAGATAGTAAGTATCTTTGTTAAAAAAGGAATATAAAGTTTTAATGATCACAAGCAGTTGCTATAATTTTGATCAGATATTATATTCCCCCAAGCCCGTCCCCTTCAACGTGCATTCACCTTGTCATGGAGAGGGCTCATTCACATCCGGCAGCTCAGCTAGGCGCGAAGCCAAGAAACGCACAGGGAGGTGGCTCTCTTCGGTAGGCGGTATACCATGCGGGTATCTCCTAACACTGCTCTGACGGCAGAGTGGACCGTTGGAGCAACCCCATGGTTGTTGTGGTCTGTTCAGCAGACCTGCCAGCGAGGCATTGTGGTTGAGAGTGTAAGCGATCCTGCGACGCCCCATTAAGACGGGGGAGGTTTTGTAGGGTTTTAGTGGGTAGTACTGACTTTTCTAGCCAGTGAGTCCCATATAACCACCTGTACATCTACGGGTGGTATGCGTAAATGTATTTTTCAACATTATAAAAAAAAGGTATTAAATATTGTTCCTTTTTTTAAATTAATTTTCTATTTTTAATTAAATTATTAAAAAGTAACCTATATTTTATCCGGGACAAAGCTATTTACATTCCGAATTTTTAATCTATAGAACCGTTATACACCGTGAAGGTGTCATATGCTGTGTGATTAGGTACTCAAAGAACTAAAAAATTCATAATATTATTTTTCTAGTGAAATACGTATAACTTAATTGAAATTATCAAATATAAGGAAATCTTTATAATTTATTTATCAACACTAATAGATTTTTTTTATCAAAAATTAAAATTATGAGTTCATTATTTTATTAAGTTTTATTTTATAAATTAAGTATTTCCAAATAACATTTTCACAGTATTTAAATGTATTGACATCTAATTCTAATACATTGTTTCGAATACCGCAGCAATTTGAAGGGGTTTGCTGACGCGGTGGCAGATCTTTCCCACGGATCCCACCGCTATTGTCGTGTAACTCTGTCCGGATAACTCGAGACACACGTTTCTTGCAACTTGATAAATTGTCTTCCAAATAAAAAACCCTCAATTCATGAACAAATCGCTTTAAACTTATCTGTAGGTAGGTATATACTGTTATACTAAACGAGATTGTATGAAAACAAATCTTCACAACATAGTATAAAACAAAGTCGCTTCCTGCTGTCTGTGCTTATATATGCTTAGATCTTTAAAACTACGCAATGTATTTTGATGGGGTGTTTTAATAGATAGAGTGATTCAGGAGAAAGTTTTATATGTATAATACGTGCATATTATAGTAGAGAAACACTGATAATTTTAGAGGTTTCTCATGTGATGTCGTAAATAAACACATTTTTTTGCGCTTACATTGCAAACGCTGGCTGAACCCTACGAGATAGATTAAAATAATGTACAACTTAAAAAGGTCTACAAAAAAGTCCGCGATGGCATATGCCTAACTCTTAAGGATAACATACTATATCCATTTTACTATATTCAAGTTAGGGATGAACCGGAGCCAAGCGAGGGTAAGTAGCTAGTATATTATAGGCCAATGTTAAAACAGACTATTGATGCTACCTATCTGTACCTACTTATCAATGCATATTTTCAATTCAAATATTTTTTATTATGTTAATATAATCTATATACCTCAATATATTTTTTTTTAGAAATCAATTGATTTTCGAGTATAACATTGAAACGGTCAAAAAGTTCAAAGAGTTAATAAATTATGCTCGAACCTCTATTTCCTCATTTGTATACAATATTTTGATATCGGGATATTAAAGGGCTGAAGGAAGGAAATTTCTTTCTTATTTCTTATGTTCGAACCTTATTTAAAACGGTAAACAATTTCACGGATAGTGGTTTAATTTAATTGGAGGATTACTTTTTCCATTCGGGACCAAAAAACCGTCGTCAAGTGCCAAGTTGACAGGGAACAAATGATGCATCTAGAGCCAGTGCTGAAAGGGTAGTATTTTAAGCACAAGTCGAACTCGCGATTCTATAATTGACTCGTCAGCCAGCTTCAAAGTGATACTGATCTAGGTTACTTGTCACATGTACTAGATAATATGTAATTTCTTATCATGATCCAAGTTTATTTATTGAGAAATCGAAACTACTTACTAACATTTGTGTTACATTTCAATCACTTCTACAGCTATCTCGTTGAAAGCTCTACGCAGCTTAAAGCAGATCAATGTTGTAGTTTTGCGCATTTTCATTACATTACATTAATAAACAAACGACAAGAGCAATTTCCTAAAAGATAGGGAGATACAATTTTAATCACGATTATTGTGTCAATAAATCACAGTAAGGCTTTCAGGGAATCACAATATTACTAAAGTCAAAGTAAACAGTGTGTCCTTTGAGCGTGGCCTCATTGAAGTGCGGTCGTGATATAATTTGTAAACAATAGAGCCCTACACTGTTTTAAAAGACAGAATTGTTTCCGCTATTACACTGGCCTTTAGCGTCCCTGCGCCAATAAATGTAGGTGGGTATTTAGCAGACTATTTACTGCGCGACACTCCGCTCCCGACTCCACTAATGCTCTTAATTATTTTTGCCAGTGTAAGCTGTTTTTCTGACGGGGGGAATGCAATTGCAACATTTTGCATCTCGCCCTCCCGTTGCTCTACGCCGAGTCGCTCTCATTACGTACTCCACTGCCGTCCGCCACGGCTGAGATCTCACTATAATTATACTTTAAATCAAGTGTAGCAGAGCGGTCAACCACTCGAATGTGGTATGAATAGTCAATCGTCATTAAATTGTTCGGCTTTGGTAGTCTAATGTGCCCTACCTAATGTAAGAATATAAAAGCCACTCTGACGTTTTTTTTCGGAATACTCGGAGCACTTTGAGGTGATTTACTATATCTATGTAACCTTACCGTCGGTTTTAGGATCATATTGAAAATGAAAGGAAAGGGTAGATAAAAATGAGCGGCTTTCTAGTGAGAATAGATAGCTGTTGTTACACGCTATTTAATATATCTAAGCTCCATCCATTTTCGCAAAAAACTATATATAAATTTTGCTACAGCTTCTAAAGTTATATTTTCATTGCCCTCGTGTAGTTTGAATTAACAAGACATTTTAGGTGTATAAATATATAGATAACATATTATATTTTTATATTTATATAAAATAGTTATAGTCATTTGACAAACTGTTTTATGGTTTATTCTATTATATCAAGACAAATTTCTATATTAATCTTGTATACAAAATAATCACACATGAAAAGTGCTCAGGAATCGAACCAACGATGTCATTTACATGCAACAATAGTTAGTCAATCTTAATATATACCTACATAATATACACGTTATAATTTTGTACTCTATTTCTGCTTATACATTTATTTAAATTTCCACCTAAATAACTATTACATTTACGTCATGTACTCGTCGGTACACAGTAAAATGGAGATCTTACCTTTAATTTTAAAACCCGGTGTGTGTACAACAACAGAGAAAATTAAATTAATGCAGCCCAGTGATGTTCGCTTCAAATGTAAGCAGTGCAAGATTTAAACGAGAGCTCACATTTCGTACTCGTAGGTACGTAATTATACCGCGGCTCGCCTCGCTCCGAGCGCAATGTGCCAAATCGCTTACTCGCGCCTCTTTGCCCTCTACCGCTGTTACATATTATATTAATAAAACACTGAATTAAATAATAGACATTTATTATATAAAAATCGATGCGTGTATGTACTTTCTCTATGGACTCCAAAACGGCTGGAACGATTTTGAGGAAATTTTCAAGCAACCTTCAGATTAACCCATCGGGTGATCCTGTGAAGTTTGGAAGCGATCGGAAGTTTGAACGTTTTTAAAATATTATTACATAAATGCATGCAATGAATTTCGATTTAAGAAAAGATAGGTATACAGGCTATATAAAGTTTTATATAAATATATTACCATAAGTTATTTGTACCATATGAAGATTTTAAAGCTATGATTTAAAGTTTAAATATTTTTATTCTAATCATACAATCTAATAAAGAGATTACTACGAAGTTACTTTTAGTTATACTTTGATATAATTGTATTAACCTCTGAGCTCGTATACTTAAGATACCTAATTTATTTTGGTACAGGTGAAAATTATTATGATAGACACCTAACAGTAGCCTATATATTACTCCAGGTCATAGTCTAGTTGCGTCGTCAGTTTCATAGAAATCCGTTTAGCCGTTTCGACGTAAAGGAGTTACAAATATATACATATATGCAAACTTTCGTATTTATAATAGAAAGTCCGAAAATTATTATAATCGAGTTGGTGTCGAGTTTCCATATTACTGCCTACAGAGTCCTGAGTCAGCGCCGCTCACCGCTCGGCTGCACACCGCTTCCTGTCACCTTTGCAGACTTTCAGTTGATTTCGTCCTTGCACGCAGACGTCATGGCTAATTTACTTATACCTACGTACGAACAACTCTGCTTTAATCCAGTTTCATTTTGTTTTATGCTCCCGCTACATGTAGGTCAGGCACACGTTGTTTTGCTTTTCAGTTGCGATAGACTTGGCTTACAATAAAATACGTGTTCTTTTTAGATATCTTGTATGTGTGGTACAGCTTCAAGTTTGTACACGTTGGGAAAGTATTGTGATCAGAAAGTAATATGGTGCAGCTACGATATAGAGCTCGATTGTAGAGTATGTTTACTGTAGTCTAAACTAATAATGAATACATAGATGCAAGAGTAAATATAATAAAATATTACAACAATTTTCTTTTACAAAATTTAGATAATATTAAAATTATCAAACATCTTACATTCTTCATGTATTAGATAGATAACTTGAAGTGAAACTGATTATTATTAGTGTTACGAACTAGTTGAGAATTTAATCCAATTCTACAATAGTAGTGAAATCTAAACGGAATCACATAACATATACGCTAACATCGCGTCTGATTAGACGCCACAGAAGCGCACACAATCTAATCGCTGTCCTGATGCAGTTTAATAAGCATACCAAGCTTGAACTAATAAATCAAACTGATTTGATTATTTAGTGCCGGCTGCGGTACCTACGTATTTAGTATAGGATCACGTTAGATTTCCTATATTAGCGCTCTACGATTGTATGAGACGTAGTATTTGTCTTATGCAGGGTTGCTTCCAAGGCGAATATGATGCTAGATCATCTTAGATATTAATGCTGCAAGTATTTCTTAACTGTGGAATATTTAATATTGTTAGGGACGTTTTATTATTTCCCATATTTTTTATTACATTTCTATCTAAGATTCCATTCTTTATAACTTTTCGTTTGAAATTGTTTGCTCTACATTGTTTATTATGTCACGGTATACCACCGTGTTTTGTCATAGCTAGACAGATGTAAACATATATCTAGTAATAATCAATACAAATCCATCTCATTTTAAACCAACAACCTGTGTTAGTAGCAGGAAGTCCAAATAAGATATTATCTGCGGTATAACTTTAGTTGCGTATACATATTTGAACATAATATTGAATTTTAGTAAAATTAGATTATTTATAAGCTGTAAGTTGTACAGCATTACTATTTATGAAATAAAAGTGAGCAGAAATATAACGTATCTACCGCACGTACTCAATAATAAATTGCGTTCAATTTCCTAAAGCATATATAGAGCGTACGTAGAGATTACATATCCATTGCCCAGCCCTGAATATCACAGGCCGTTGAGTTCACCCTAAATTCATATGATAATCCTTACTCGGCAGCGTCTGCCGTCGGCTATGACTTACCAGGGATGCCAGTTAATTATAATCAAGAAGCGGCAATTTGAGTGACCGCCTAACCGCCTCGGCGCTTAGGCCGTACCGTATATTGAGATTGTCTCTTCAGATTGATTTCTCAAATGACTTATCATTGCTATATTATGTACAAATGTGAAATATGTTTATTTAGAATCTATGTTCTATTTTGAGCTGAATATTGTGATAAAGAAATAAAAAGCTGTCCGTATTGAGAAATATTAGAATTAGTTTCCAGTGAGTTGTAATTGATAAAATAATTACATTTCTAACATTTATGAAATTGCTTAAGCACTTATCCATGTAAATGCTGTTTAAAAAAACATTTAGGTACTATACAATTACACCGATTTCGTAGAATTGCCTTTAAAGTGTCTATCACGTTTTAGCAATATGTCACATGGCTTATTTTTAAGGAAAGGAGAACTTGTGTAAAAAGATGTTGAAAAAACCATGGAAATTAATAGAATAACTTTTTGTTGATTGTTGAAAAAGGTTAGATATTTGTGTTATATTTAGAATCCTTTTAATCGTCGAAAAAAAGCAAGTAAAATTTTGGAAGTTTGTTGGAATATTTTTGTTAGTGTTATCTTGGTATGCTAATTTTTGATTTTGATTAAGGATATCTTTAATTTTGAGGTAAGTAAGATTATTTCTTTAGTTTAGAAAAATACAGATTGTTACTTTTTCCAGAATAACATTTATTTTAAAATATGTAAATTAAGTATTAAAAATTCCGCTGGATAGAGATGAAAAACTGTTTTCATAATGAAATAATTTATTGTTATTATTAAATTTAAAGCTTAAACACGCTGAAAAGAGTTTTTAGAATAAATAATAATAGCTCATTTTGTTATCAAGCTTAGAACACTGGTTTTTATTATGTTAACTTGCAAACCGGCTATGGACGCCTGAGGCACTTTATAAATTCGAATCGATGTAATTTTACACCATTGTGAATGAACAATACTTAAATAATTTCGATAACATCCAATTTCCTAAACGAAAAAAGAGTAAAGTGTAATCAAATAATTGGTGTTATGCTTAAAAAAATATATCAACCGATGTAATTGTAACTTTATTAATAATTTCATAGGACAAAAAAGATTTATTGCCAGCCATGGAAAAATATTTAAATCCGTATATCATTTTTAAAATGTTGACAGTAAAATAAAGGATTAAGTTAAAAAAAGCTAAATCCGTTATATTTGAACCCTTATCGCAAGCGGTCATTCGTCGGATTTAACGCTGTGACACTATTAAGTACCTCCGTAACGTACCTGCATTCCTAGTCATCCGTATAAACCCGTAAAGATCGTTTGTTTTATGGCTCCGTTCCGAAAACGTTTTACTGAATTACCAGTAAAATACAAAGGAAAGAAACGAATGTTCTACACCTTTTATCTGAAAGAAATATTTGACCTAAATTTTTGAGTGCCCCCGCCCACTATCTAAAGTACCATTATTCAGTTTTTGTGGATTTCCTTATATTTAAAAAAAATGAAATTTTTTTTTAATTCTGAAATTTTTTCATATGAAATGTCGGTGAATTGCAAAAATTCACTTATATGATGGACACAAAGTGCATAATATACGTTATGAACAATCAGAATGGTTGAGTGAACGGTATTCCGCCGGGAGGTGTCATAGGTGTCATTTCAAGTAGATTTCCCAGCTCTGATAGCATTATTGCACACAGATTATACGCTAAATATTATATAATATTAATTTATACCTAAATTGACTTGTTGTGAATTCCAGATAGTACGGTATCTAACCTTAGTTTATTGTAGTATCATTTTATCATATCAATAGCGACACACCCTCGCTTCGCTCGGGTTGGTCCCTAGGTACCTTTTAACGGTTAGTATGAAATACAAATCTGAATTTCTCGGCTTTTCTGTACTATAATATGCTTGTATTATACATATAAACTTTCCTCTTGAATCACTCTATCTTTTGCTGAAAACTGCATTAACATCCGTTGAGTAGTTTAAAAGATCTAAGCGAACAGACAGCGGAAGCAACTTTATACTATGTAAAGATGACTAAGTCTTCCACGAAATTTTTATAGCGACCATTTCAAAGCCAATTCTCGAACTAATTTAAAAAAGACTAAAATTTTATTTAAACAACAACATAAAAATATACGTAACATCATTGCTTGTTGTAATAGTTTTATATATCATATCGTCTACGTAGATAATAGAATATTACTCCATGTCAAGAATAACGCAAGCATTTGTTGAGGAAAATTTTATACGTATTATTATAGAAAAGAACTACACAAATGTTGCTTGTCCTAAATTGAAAACCAAGTAGAATTTCATGTAAAGTACTAGATTATTATACTCTTACTTGATATGAATTGCGTAAATGTTATATTCAATTTTATAATATTTGTTATATTTCACATTTGAACTTCCAATCCCTCTGACAACTCCAATTGAATTCATTGTCAGAAGTTTGCCATAAGCAAGCTTTGAAATATCCATAAGTAAAGTTAAGGGAAATTTTGAAAAATATGATATAAGGTGGCAAGAGGGCGGGAGGTCGGCTACAACTTGGAAGAGTAATCGGTCCCTTGGGGGCTATGATGAATCTTTCAAACGCTTTATCGCTTTGCATCGAGAATCGAATCGCCGGTCTTTATTCATCCTCGCATCATACAATTTATAGGTGTTATCGGAGCATAAACACGAGTATTTTACGTTCGGCGTAAGGGATTAAAATAGAAGCTCTTTAATAGATTATTACATTTACATTATTAGATTTTTTTTTCTTTTTTTAGCCAAAATGTTTTATGACGATTTGGAAATTATTCAGTAAGTTCATGGATAGTTTTCTAAATTCAAAACGCTTTTTGCATTTTACGGCCAGAATATATTTGTGCAGGCTTCCTGCGCAAAATTTTGTTATTGCATTTTTGAAACTGCTACGTATGTTTTTACTAGTAAAGAAATTATACAGTCTTTTAATTTTCATGAACAAAAAATGTTTCGCAAACAGTGTTGTAATAACTGTGTAAAAACTAAGTGTATACTAATTGTAGTTAAGTTTATGTTATGAATTCTTCGCTAAGTGGTTTAGCTGGCCATAGTTGGAGGTGAGGCTGCACTGTCGAGTTGAGGAGGTCACATTACACCCGCCCAGCCCCTCGCTGGCCCTCACACTCAACTTGGCGAGCTTACTTCCCTCGTTATATCACTTAATGAACATAATTACAGTTCATTTAAGCAAGTACTTACTAATTTGTGTTTATGTTAACCAGCACTTATTTGAACTTTATTTCATACCGGCAAAATAGCTTAGAACGTTACTTATTAGGGTTAATTATTATGTACGTGTCAACGTGATGAATTATATACGTAACTTATTTTATAATTTGTATGTGGAATTACCTTTATTTTGTACTAGTGGCTCACCCTCGCTTCGCTCGGGTTCGCCTCTAGACAAACAAAAGCAATTCTATCCCACGGGAACCGCACATTTTTCCGGACTAAAAAGTAGCCTATTTGTTATTCTGATATATGAACTATATTATTGTAAAGTTTCATTAAAATTCAATTAGTAGTTTTTGTGTACTAAGCTGTATAAATTACTATAATTTTTTAATTATCCCACGGGAACTCTTTAATTTTCCGAGATGAAAGTATCTAAAATATTGACCGGAGATATAAGATACCACCATGCAAAATTTCACTTAATTCGGCCTTACAGTTTCAGAGATTAGCCCGAACAAACAGACAAACAGACAAACGAACAAACAGACAGAGAAACAAAAAAAATTGAAAAAAAACTGGATTTGTTCTATTTCTTTTCTTACATCCCCCTGACTCGGTTTTTAGTATTTTTTTTCTTTGTACAGACATTCGACCTCTACAGTTTTATTATATGTATAGATAATATTATATCAGATACGTAATTAAATATTTCATAATAATAGTATAATATATATAAAATATAACAAAGCCAGTCTTATAAAATTTAGAAAATGTAATATGTGTGGTACAATTTTAGTCTAGTCAAAAGGTATTCCAATATTATTTTGACTAGGAAATATCCAGGGGCGACTGTAATAAATGCTGTGAAACTTTTAGCAAACTTGTTTTGCTTTATTCTTTCACGTTCGACATGTTTGCTTTTGAGATTTGGATGAACGAATTTTCTTTTGTTGCTTTGTTTGAAGTTGACACAACTCCCTCCTCCTTTAACTTCTTATTTGTACTTGTACACGGTATTATGTATTGTTAATAACTTTTACTGAATATATATTATTATTTCCCTTAGTTATATTTATTTTCTATAATAAATTTAATGGATTGGAAGAATATTTTAACTTTAACTAATAAATCATTTTTATATACATAATACTCATAACATTGGAGCTATATTACTTATAAAATATTACAATCTGTAAGTAGTCTTAAAAATGAAACAGATTTTAAAATGAACTTATTACGAAGTTTGTCGCAAATGTAAAGAATTTCAATGGCTACACTTGAGCATCTTCCTTTTGAGCTCAAGTTTTGCGAAACAAGCGACATTGGACGGAATAACTTAATTCCGATTGAGAGCACTTAAAAAAAGAATGGGTCTTAAAGGCAGCACGATAGCCTCGCTCTTGAGATGTGCTGACGCTGCGAAAATCTGTAAAATAATACCCGGTGCTAGTTAAGCCGGTTCCTTCCTGATACAATAAAATAAATACTCAGGAACTAAACTACAAATTACTAGAGTCCTTGTACAGCTTAAAATAATTAAGATTCTTTGTCCGGGCGACGGTTTAACTTTGCTGCATAGTGTCTGCAATCTTGGTGAAGGGTCGGATGAATGTCTTTTCATAATATTGTTAGCGCAGCTTTGCTTTGTTAAATCCGTTGCTAATATTTTTGTTGTGAAAAATGAGTAATCTTAATTTATCCTTTGTGTTAAAATATAATATAGGGCCGCCACTGAGTGTACAGGTATTATTTACTGTTTTTTCCTTAACGATGTATTTATATCATTGAAGTAATTTCTGTAAATGTTAATATATTTTATACAAAGTAAGAACTTTTATTTGGAATTTTAGTTAAATTAGCTTTTTGGTCACATAAATGTAATTAAGTGTAGCTTTCGTAGAATTTTTACTTACAATCTGGAGTTAATGTTAAAAAAGGTTTAAAATCTATGGCATTTTTAAGAAAGAGAAATGTGTCACCATTTTCTTTTCTATTTTTCTAAAAGAAGCAAGAATTTCGCTCGAGGTAAGTTGAAGGTGCTAGAGGCTGGAGTGGCGGCGTGCAAACTATGTGTTGTCACCGTATCTGTTTATTCACGCTGTTTTAAAAACATATAAATGGAACACGCAAATTGTGTACTAAAACTATGTCACGTTTATTTTCTAAGAAACTTTAAGTTGAGAGTTTTGTGGGAAAAACAAAACAAAACGACAATGATCGACATCACTAAAATATCGTAATATATACTATATTTTATTTTTTTAAAGGGAATAATCTTATTAATTTTATATTAATTATTATATTAATACTTGTTGTATAGAAAATAAAGTAAGTAAAAATATTTTCTTTTATGTTAAGATAAGGTTCAAGAGCCCTAGCAGTATTTTATTAGCGTAATTTTGCAATCTCATATTGAAATCACTGCGGGATAGCGGGAATGATATAATTTCGGTACTTCTAGGGTCAAATCAGCGTGAGGTCGGCCTAAAAACGTGCTATCACAAAGAGTATCGTGCGAGAGAGCAAGAGGGCGTTGCGAGGTCACGCCGGCCGCGAAGAGCCCTTCGCTTTGTTCAACTGCCAACAATGCCTACTCGAGTACCTCTACAGCATACTTGTATCGGATGCAAGCGATGCTACAGCGACGGATTAGGGTCCACAAGTAATTATACGATATTAATGCCCTCTCTATGTAACAGCTACGTAAGTAAGTGACACTGAGATACGGTTATGACACCGTAATTTGGATTCTGTGTAATTTTTTTGGCAGGAATATTAATGTAAGTAGAGCACAAGCCAAATTGTATAGATTATCGCTGATCGGAAATTTATCGTTGGCGACAGCGTGTAATGGACTTACTTAATGTTAGGGACTAATTTTAGGCGGGTACTTACTATAGCCAATTCCATTCTGTTAATATAATAAATAATCAAGTGTTTTGGGAAGTTTATTTATTATTGGATATAAATGGATAAATTCTAAGTCACAGTTGGGAATCTAATATAATAGACCGCAAGATAGTGACAGAAACTTTCCAGTTATTTGTTACAACTAACTCGACCCGTCTAGGATAACATTATGTAATTAATGAAACAAAAATTACTGTTAGTATAACTTTGGTTGTGGGAGTATAATAGCTGGACGATTACATTGGTAAGACGAAAGCTCTATTTGATATTGCAAGCTATGAGTCCCACCAGATGGGCATGACGATATCCTCAAAGTCCGAGAGCTGGTGAATATTTTAGGGTAGGTTTTTAAGGCACTACAGAAAATTTTGTAATTGTCCTTGAAGGACTCCTAAATAAGGTAGTCGAGGTATGGCTGACGGGTAGCGGCACCCTAGCAACCCTTGAATTTTTTTCATCTAACAAGTAAAAAATCTATCAAATTAATCTGGATTTTTAGGATTATATTTTGTCTTTAAGTACCTATATTATTTTCTCTCTCTCAAAAAATACTAAACTGCCTCAAGAACATTTTTTTCATTTGTTTAAAAAACCATTTTGCAACAGTCGGGTTAACATTTAGACTCCTCTGATTGGTCTGGATTTTTGATTTTTTAATTCCTTAAATATGTAACTTAAGGATATAAAAATTTCAAAACGCCTCATTTTTTTTAATAAAGAAATTTCCCTTAAAAAAATTTAAGGGTTGCTAGGGTGCCGCTACTCGTAAGCCATACCTCGACTATCTTATTTAGGGGTCCTTCAAGGATAATTGCTGAATTTTTTGTATTGCCTCAAGAACCTACCCTAAAATATTCACCAGCTTTCCTACCAAAAGGATAATTCCATTCCAAACTGTTTACAAAAAAAAAAAAGCACCAACCTGCACTTAGCTAGTGGTCCAGCAGTAGGATGCTAAAAAAGGTCGAATTATTAAGTGTATGTTTTTTAAATTAAATATAAATAATGGTACGATACGAAAGATTGCATTAATAGTAAAAAATTATAATAAAGGATTTAAATTATTATATAACGTATATAATAAATGCTTTAGGGGACCTTACTTCGAACGACTTGTTTTATTTAGATAACTACCATTCAATAATAAATGAAAACGTGCAAGTTATCTACGTACTTTAAAAGCAATTATATTTTACATCAAGAATGTTTATCTTTAATACTATAAAAATCAATTTGATTGTATTTGTAGGAAATTACATTTAAGAAATTTTTCTTAATTGTACGAGTATGATATACAGATTAAATGAATGTGAAACTTCTTTTATTTCTTGTTAATAAAAATAATACTGCTTTATGCTACTTATTAAAATTAAGCATCATTGTTTTGAATAAAATATTGAATTTTAATTTATAAACTTGACTTTAAAACCTACTAGCCACCAGTAAACTAAGCCACAAGGCTGCCCTCTGAAATTTGTCGTGTTGCGTCGAGCCACAAACCTGTAGGTGCCACACTATTTATCACTAGTTAAACAGTGCTACTTTTTGGCGGTTAGTAAAAGTACTCGTACATCTTTCTGCAAACTAAACTCAATTTCAAGCAGTCTGACTCTCAAGCTTTATCGAAATCCTCTCCAATTTAAGATCATCTTTCTAGTTAAAGCAGAAAATATGCGATTTCGCTAATTTAGTAAGAATCCTAAAGTCAATGGAGCGAAGTGATTTGAAGTCGACTTTCTTATTTAAGAGAAGGCAAATAATGCGGAGAAATCCGCAAGGTGTACAAAAGAAGACACTGAGGTAGATGTTTAACTACAAAGTCCGGCTAAAAGGAATAACGCAAGAGTGCCTTTGCTTTGTTGCATGGTGTAACAATAGTAAGAAGGGAAATGATTTTCCATTCCACTTTTTCTGAGGTTCGCGAAATGGCGCGTTTTATCACAGTAACAAACAAGTCCATTTCGACATTTTCCAGCTTTCATTTAGAGCAGGTGGCAACCGTCATATCGTTTCTAGTGTGTTGCTGACTTTGCATCGCGTAACTTTGAAAAAATCTGTCGCAACGCTGAAATAACAGAAAGTTTCATTTGTTACGATAAATGGGGTAGAAATATCATAGGTCTATTTCCTGTAGATATTCCTAGTATTTACAAACAAACTTATTTTTGTAGGCATAAGTAAATTTAGTCACAACGTCTTACAAAGGTATAAAACATATGCAATATGCATATAATTAAAATACTATATTAGAAACAATTGCTTTTCTGGATCTATTTCCTAAAAAATATATTTTAGTAATATATAAAAATAAAAATTATATACAAGAATATCAATAACATTCGACTTCATCTACAAAAGCGTTATCAAATGGTAACAAAGCGTATCTTTTATATAGTTAGCTGTTAAAAATAATGTCATCACTAAAGCAAAGTGCGCTGCGGCGTTAGCGGTGGACATCGTGCAATTGTGTAATACAGGTAGCTCCATTACAGTGCCCACATTATTTTCACTGCAACGGTACCCCCGTACCGCAAGAAATAAAAGAGACCGAAAAAAGGACACTCTTTGAAACTCCTTATTTCATAGAACTGCAGCAAAGTGTGGTTTAATTGTTCGATGTTTAGTTCGTTCTTACATTTTTATAGTTACAAAAATACTTACATATAAAATATCAACGCCATTGATATTTTTTAAAGTTAATAGCTCTGTTGTGTTCAGACGCTTTGTTTGACTATTGCGATAGAAAACGAGAAAGTTCTTCATAGGAGCTGATGCAAGGACGTTGTCCAGCTATAGTGCCACGTTTGTTGTAAAAATTACACAACTTTCTAGTGGGCAGTGAGCAAAGAAACTCCAGAGGGGTCCGCCTTCCGCTGCGCCCTCCCCGCACTCACCTATGTCCTCCCAAGAGACAATAGCGAGCCAATAAAAGTTTTATTGTTCGCTATGATTTTGGAAACATTTTTCGAGATGACTTCTATAAAATTCGCAATTTATTCAGCCAGTTCAGAGCAATTCTTATAGCTTATTCACGTACACAAACTTCACTTTACAACACGTTTTATACTAAGACATTTCTCTTCAATTCCATTTCTCATCATCTCTGCCTTTTTTGTCAAAAAGTAAATTGTAACATTTTCATTTACATAGGAAAAAAAAATTAATAACTTTATTCCTTGTCGTGGATCTTAAACATTGACAGTTTATTTTGCCAAATTATGTTTGTTTAACATGGATAATCGTAAAGATTGGAATATAACTACGGTAATAAATAACCGAAAAGTATTTCGGGCTTATCGGCAAGTGGCGGAGGTGACCCTTAATGTCATTAGGAGACCGCACCAAATATGAAATATAGAAAGGTGCCTACGAAAACTTTTAGTTGTGACACATATTCGAAACAAGATTTAGTTAGATAGATTTTGTCTACGAAATAGAGTTTTGCTTTACAAAGAAAACATTTTACCTGTTTGTATTTTGGATGTTTGCGAGGCCAGTGGCGGTTAGGGTGGAGGGGGGAGATAAGAATCAAATAGATGTTGTTTCGTTGCATGGCTGTGTCGCAGAGCATATGCAAGCGGCGACAAATGGTGTCAACATCTTGACACTTGAGCTGAGAAATTATGATTCTCGCTGAGATTACACAAAATATACACACCGTTAATATTGTTACAGCGGGTCACGAGCTACGTCGGGAAATATGCTTTAACATTGGTACGTAGCGAGCCGATTAAACATAATGTAAAATATACTGTTGCGATACTAGTATAAGGTTCTCTTTATTTGCTCGCGTGGTATTTATTTTAGAGTATAGTTTCGCTGGCAGGTTAGAGAATTTCTCCTTTTCTGATTTTATGTTAAGTTTATATTAAGAAAAGTTTTATAAGGTGAAAACTTTAATACGGTCTACTTTTAATTAAAAATAAAACAAGATGAAAATGAAAAATCTAGAAGCTAAAACTTAAATATAAACAAGCATATATCAAAGGACTCGGCAAAATATTTTAATGGCGTTAATTCTCGTGGACATGTTACAATAAAAAACACGCAACGAATTTAATTTAATTTAAGGTCAGAAATATATTTTAGTTATAAAATGGCATATGCAAAACGTGTGGGAAAAGTGCAATGGGCTCGTAACAACATTAAATATTTCTGGTAATATTGCGGTTACCTGCGACAAGCAGTTGTGCGGTATTTTCAAAGAGATTTTTATAAATAATTGCTTTTGTACTGTATTCCAGTTTTTAATGTGCGTGTATTTCAACGTTAAAAGAATCGTGGCGTGGTTTTTGTTCGTGAAAATTGCAAAGTAGAGGACAATTTCATTTCTACCTTTACAATTCATTTTGTACACAATATATAATTATAACGTTTCCGTTCTGTTTACGCTTACAGTGCACACTTTTGTCATAGAGAGAGACCTAGAAATTGTGAGAATCAAAACGTTTCGAGCGCACTACAGTTTTTACCTGAAGTATGTTTCGTCTGACGTAACAGTCATGAAACCTATTTTGGCAGTGCGATAAGGAAATGACACAAAGAAAACAAACTACAGTCCGCTTCGGCCGAAAATTTGTGAGGGCGAGGAACACAGAGGGGGCGCGAGATAGCGGGGCCGTCAAAGTTATTGGAATGGTGTCAGAGATCGCTTGCGACGGATATCTATCTACCTGCACTTCTTCCTTGCTCCAAGCATCGTTGCCAGTAAAATTATATTATTTTACAACTAACGCGACACTTATAAATTAAAGGAAAGTTCAGAATTTTTAAATTTAGTATAGGTAATTCACCTTTTTATAAAATTTTTATTCATTTATCATTTTGTTATAAAAGAATTTATTCTCTTTTAAGTGTTGTGTAAATTTCATTAATCAGCAACGATACAGATGTTTAAATTCATCTAGAATACATACAATATACATAACTTAGGAATATTTATAAAATAAATGTAAGTAGGTTTAAAAAAGCTTTAACTTATTATTACGTAAGGACATTCACCAATCACAGAAATGCTACCTTTCAAGCCTTAATTGACATACGTATGTACATCTTCACATCTCTTACAGGTAACCTGGATCGATATAGCAAGCATTGTAAATCCACCGACCTCTTTGAACATAGAATTGAACGGACACGCGAACACGATTGACGCGTTATCGTTTTGTCTGAAAATAGCCTTCTTCGAAACGATTTCTATGGACGACCCATTTAATTTAACGGACAATGTATACAGAGAGTGCAGAGAAGCGATTTGTCAAGGGAATGAATTTCAACAAAGGGCTTATTCATTTGAATGGCAACTTGTTGTACTCGACCGTTTTAATTTCATAAGTCGTTTATCATAATCAAGCTTGGGGGTGGGGAGGGGGGTCCGGTGCGGTGTTCACAACCCATGTCACTGTCTGCACGACTATGAAGGAAATGTCACATGCCTTCGGACAATGCGGACATTTCGTGTATTCGCGAAAAGCGTTGCAACGAAGAAAATGTAACAAAAATGACGCTCGAGAAACAAGGTTCAGCGTTGCAAATGATATGAGATGTCATACCATCTACCGTAGCGTAGCTTTACCGTATAATGTCGAAGTTTAAGAAAATTTCTGCCACTTTATTCGACGTAAATTGTCAAATCATGTCATTAATTTCTCTTCTTTAACTTAAATTTATCAAGACGATATTTTTCGAAGATTTACGATTTTTCAAGGTTAACACGACACTTAAAAAGGTTAAGACTACGGTATTGATAGTATATAATAAATTGAAGTGAATTAGGATAGTGACAGTGAAATAAATCTTTTACGAATACTTTTATCTACCGACATAGTATATCATCAACATCCTAAATGTGGATTTGATACAGTAAATGTCCGCAAATATCATAACGTGGACAGATACATACGCATTGATTGAATATCATATCTGTATTAAAATTAGAACCGCAACATAAACTAATTTAATGCATGATTTGGATTAAGCCTTCTAAATATTACATATTACGTACATTTTTACTGTATTTCGTCGAAAATTGCGTTACTAAGCTCATGTTAACCAACCATATTTTAGTAGTAGATGGGTAAAGAATGATAAAACAATATGCATAAAATTTACGATTTCCTGCGGTAAATATATTCAATGTGTGTTATGAACCTAAATCGTATAAATAAATGGCTACGTCCATTACTGCGGTGCGGTCTCAAGTAGGTAGTTACTAAATAGCTTGTGCCGGTCGACATCCTCAATCTAATATGCTCGATTCAGGATTTGATGCCCGACCGGGGACTGCAATCTTCAACCTAGAGCGCCGGTACTGTGTCGCTCTCTATATTACGCCGATAATGGTTTACCGGACCTATGCTGACATAGACTAACTACCCGCATACGAGTTTCAATATGTTCTACCAGCGATTCTGTTTTAGAATATAAATTAACTGAATTTAAATTAAACCCACCGGAGCGCCGTTCCAAATGTTTCGAAGTAAATGCGGGCGGCTACTTGGTAATTCTGTTCCGCGATGTGGCTGAGGTAACTATGAGATCAATTTTGACAATTTGCATGGATCATTAGATATTAGATTGCTGTAGATTCGCATTTTGTGGTAGAAATGGGAAAATGAAGGAGGGGAATTAGAATGGCATCGTGAGCTAGATTTAAGTGGCATGTCTAACGTTTGGACGGCGGATAATCTATCGCTAGTATTGTGTAACGCACATTCTCCTCATCGACGTCAGAGCGAGCGATCGAAATCTAAATAATAAAGATCGCAAGGCAACCCCTCGGCAGGGTAGGCTTAGTCGTACAAAATTGGAGTAATAAAAGAGGAATGCTTGTGAAAGTTTCGCAATAAAGCCAACGAGTATCGACTGTTAAGAAGTAAAGAGTTCTCGAGTATAATGGGCCGTGTACATAAGTCAGGTTATTTATACAGATTTAAACAGCGATTTGATTCTATATCTTGTCTGTTTTGAAAAAATGGATGAATTTAATAGATGGAAGTGGTTTATGTAAGAAGATATATAAAATTAATTAAAAAAATACGTATGAATAAATTTAAAGTTTATATATAAAATAATTATTTGAAATGTATTCATAGTTTCAAGATGGTGCCGATATTATATTATTAGGTTCACGTTTACAGTATGCTTCTAAGCTGGCAAATAATTTATTAGAACGATCTATGCTATAGCAGAGCAATTGAATTAGAATTTCGATTTGAAATTGTACAGTTAATGATTTTACGATTCATTTAAATAGAATAACGTAGCTATGTCAAAATATAGTCATGATTTATTAAATTTTAATTATTTCCAATAAGCAATTAAATTAGAAAGACAATTTAGCAAAATACGAGCACGGGCAAAATATAAATCCTGTCATTAACCTCCTTCCCAGGCGTGTCGCAAAAGAAATAAGAGAAGCAAAACTCCAAGGAAAACCAATAGACAAATTATGGGACTGACATAAAGTAACGGTTCTCGCTTCGAGGTGCTTGCAGCGTAACGTTTTTGGAATGTTTCACGTGGAAAATAATTACATGCCGGCTGTGACGTATGAGCGCTATTTAAGCCAGGCCCAAAGAGTAATCGTAGCGATAAACACTTACAATTAAACCATTGCTACGCGACGCACGCCTTTCTTTGCACTTCTCTTAATGAAGATTTGTGGCCTGGCCGCTTACTTCGGTGAGGCCTTCGCAATTCGTCCGCTAAGAACTTATTATTGCGCTGTACCGCAACAGTCTCAACTATCATTGAAGTAATAAAAGTTTTCTACTTAATTACTAGAATTATAACTTGACGTAGAGAAGAAAATATTTTTATTTATCTTAGAATTGATTTCAAAATTCTGAGAGTGGCTAATACTGTTATACTCGGACCGTCCGATCGTTAAAATTTGTTTTTTTTTCGCTTACCGTAAAAAGTATCAATAATAAAATTTAGTATTTAGTATTTGTTACATAATAAATTTTAGTACAGTACTAAAATTTTAAGTGATGCATTGAATAATCATTATTAATTAAAGCGTAATTAATTACCTATTGATGTATCAATACTATACTGTAAAGTATCTGTATTGTAAAGTTTCGATTAGTCTAATTGATACATGTTATATTGTGGAAAAGGTACTCTGGGGTCGAGACATGTACTCCTACACGTATGTATATATATATGTACGTATTGGTCAATTAGGTAAATAAGTGTAGGGACTTCAGTTCAGTGTTAGTTAGCAATGAATCAGAAAAGCCAGAGTATATTGAAGATTCTATCGAAAACATCCATTTAGAAACCTTACCCTAATGCTTTTAAATTTATTATATATGTACACCAATATTCAAAAGAGCCGTAGATAAATAGACATTATTTTTAGACGAATTGCTTTTAGGGAACACATTTATTTCCAAAATAACTTAATAGTTGTTTATCCACGCTCTGTTATAGTACGATCGATGAATCTCAAAAATACTGTTTTATTATTGTAGTGGGAAAAATTATAAACATAGTAGAGTTTATCGTAATCGGTAACGTAGATTGAGTATAGCTCGAGTGTGGTCTCCCATATCAATAAAATGTAATTTGGACTATAAAGAAATACATACATACATATATAAGCGTGAAAAGCCACAGGGATCTGTTAAGTAACAAGTTTAAAAAATAGCCTTACCCAATTGAGCCTCAGGATTAGTCTACCTAAAATCGATAGAATTAATTTGCGAAGTGTAAACAGCGATCAGTACAATAAATAAGGAATGTATAAATAAGGAACGCTTTAGAGAAATATCGAGGATTTGAATTGTAAATTTAAGTCGATAGACAAATAAACTAAGGTCGTCCATCTATTGATGCAAATTGTGTGTATACTTACTTCGCTGAATCAAAGATGTATTTTCGGATGCAATTTCAATATTCATAAATCGCAATGTCTGCATTGATAACTTGAAAATCACTGAACGCTTTTACTATTCGTTTTTCATTTTAAAATAAGTAGACATTTATTTGAAGCTTAAAGACTTTATGTCCTTTAAATAAGATTATATTTAATTTATAATTTAATATCTTTTCTTTTCTACAAATCTTTCGAATGTAAAAGACTAGTTTTGGTCTAAGCTTTGAAGTTGACTGGACTCGAAAAATTCTCTCACTCAACTTTTCCTAATTTTTCTATAGTATATTTGTATATATAGAGATTAATTTACACTAATTCAACACTTGCGGGATTTGAGATTTTGGCAATTATAGAAAACGGAACTCATAAGTCGGGCTAAAGTCGCTGGAACCAGCTAGTTTAAAAGAAAATAAAGGGTGCGTGTATGAATGTGTACACGCGCAAGAAGTAAAACTTCTGTAGGTTACCTGTACTCTTTATGAAATTCAATGTATGTTATAAATAATGAGGATAGGTGAGATACTAAAAATAATATTAAATAACGCATATTAGGTATATTAAAATCATATATTTATAGAATATCATTTAAGGAAAGAATATTATATTATAATATAATATCATTTGTCAGATAATAAAAATGGTCACCATGGCAACAAACGTTCGCCTCGTCCGATTACACTTTTCGTAACGATCTCGTCACGCATTCACCATCTTAGTCCCCAAGTCAAGCGAGCGTGAAGAAGTTTTACTTCAAAAATAATTAGTTTCATAATTTTCCAAAAAGCAGTGATATAATTAGTATTACTGCTTAAGAAAAGTCATGTAGAAAGGACATTTTTTTTAGCTCTGCAACTTTTATCCTTTTAGAGCTAAAAAAATCTTTCCTCGAGTCAACATCTATTTTACTATCACACAATACTGACGCTATACACTTTGGCCCCTAGGTCTACTGATTTTGTATGGATGATAATGAATCAGTTAGTTTGTACTATAAGGGGTGGAACAAATGGATGGGACATGAAAGAAAAGTAACTTAAATATTGAAATTATCAAGTTTTCCTCTGAAGTGAATCTTCATATTTTCACGACTTAAAATACTTTTCTTCCATGTCCCGTGCATTTGTTCTACGATGTTAATTAGAATCGATATGTTTAAATTATAAGATTTCATGGTTTGCTTTAATTGTAAGATACAATATTTCTTTGAGAGATTTTATCCTTAACATAGACTCTATCGATTTAATTCGATAAAATAATGATGGTGCATTTTACTGTATTTTAGTTAGTTCAGTTATCGGTTCAGGTAAATTTTTTAAAAGAAAATCTAAATGCAGTTATTGTTACTATTTAAAATGAAGCAATGTTTCCTTTGACTAAAACTTGAGGTCTTGTTGTCTTGTTTTTCCCACCGTGTATATATCGAAGTATCGAATATAAAATAAATGTATGTGTGTGTGTGTGTGTGTGTGTGTGTGTGTGTTCAGCCCTTTTTAACGTCCCAATGTTGGGCACGGGTCTCCCTTCAATAAGAGGGGGATCTGGCCATAGTCCACCACGCTGGCCAAGTGCGGGTTGGCGGAAAAATAAATGTATATCTTGTTAAAAAGACTATTAAGTACTTCAGAAATACTCGTAATAAAAATATAAAAGATAAAACGAATATAATATTCTTTGACAAGTACATATATTTATATTAGTTCAAATATCAAGAATATATTGCTGTTGAAATTTTTCTAACATTTTATATGGAAAAATTTTCAAAATGCAACATAATTTCAGTTCAATGTTTGCATGCTATACCAAACTTATAAAGTTATGAAAGATTGACCTTCTTGGGGAGATTTAAGTGTTTAGTTATCTCCGATGACTACAGGAATTTTCATTTTGGCTGTGCATTGGATTTTTAGTTGGTGATTAAATTACTGCTTGATCAGGTAGTTTTGGAGGAGATTTAGATAGAATTCTTGGGTTGGGTTTAAGTTTTTATAGTACACATTTACAAATTAGCGCTCTTAAGTTAGACTTGTCAAATATCCTAGGTAAGTAATCGTGTAATGCGTTCTACGTATTCGTACTTTTATATTTATAGTAAATTTGATGATTCTACTCAGCTTTTGTTGTCAAGTTTGTAGGTTTTTTAAATACATGTACATTACTTATGTCATCTGTGGCCAAAGTACGGCCAGTGGGCCTCACTGCGACTTTTTGCTGATGGTGACGCCACAAGCTTATGATGTATAAATATTAAAATATTAGACAGGTTACATGTTCTGTTTGTTGACACGTCACTTTTCAATGAAATATTTACTTGGATGTTCTTTGTGATTATTATTCGACAACAGGATATTTGACTTTAGATATATTTGGAAATATTTTATAATTAGCTGAAACTCTTATGAGGTCACACCGAAGTAAAGTTGGTAAGCAGAATTTCTTTATGCGGGCTGTTTTGGTTGTCAAGCAATTTTTGTGTTAATTACAAATATTCCCTTATATATGTATATTAAAGTACCTTAATAGTTTTTAGTTATGTACCAAGTTTTATTTAAGAAAATGTCGAGACATTTTTCGAAAACCGAGCCACTGTATCCCACCAAAGTTGATGAACAAACTTATGCATAATTTATTTGATGAACTCATTGCACTATTCTTTAAAAATTAAGACGTAGTTTAGAAATGTGAAAATGGCAGCGTATGTATTTACAACAGTTTATAGGTACTTCATAGAGATTTCAGTTTACAAATCAAAACACTGTCGTTTTAGGGTATGCTGACTAATGAAAATCATAAATTTAAATCAGGTTTATATTGAACGCAGGTATTGAACATTTTGTTTGTTTTACAGATCTACAAGGATTTATAGTTAAATGATCTTCACCCATGTAAATATTTGAGTTAGCTCTTTATGTAAGCTTGTAATGTATCCTTACATAAACCATGCCAGGATACATCGGAATCAGTACAAACAGTTTTTCTTGAGTGTTTACAATTTCCATGTCCATGTCCATATAACTTAAATTCTAAAAATCTAGTCATTCTAAAATTCTTATAAGCTAGTGCTTAGTGTTGGTTTACGAATATGTAGGTATCATGAGTACGAATATGTAGGTATGATGGTCATCTGTCATGAGACTAGCGCCATTGCGAAAGTTTCACTGAGACGCGCATTTTTTATTTCAAAATTTAACATCATCTTTTACCGTAAATACATTAGATTTCCAAGAAATATTAATTTTAGTACGTATTTTATGACATAACAATTAATATAAAATTATTTTTTAATATTAATTGCACCTTATTTTCGATGCATGTGCGTACACTTTGGTATTCCTCGTCCCAAATAATTTAACAGTGCAGAAAACATCTGTGGAAAAATCAATTCAAATTTATATAACCGTAGTCATTAAACATTGTGATTTCAGAGAATATTTAGGATAATCTAAACCCGATTATAAAAACAAATAATGCTAAATAAAATTGTACCGAACGAAGTTAATTCCTTAATTCGATTTATAATTTTGCATTTTCACAATAGTCGGCTGAAGAGCTTAACTTCTCGGTGAAATGCATTCAAAAAGCAAAAGATTTAATAATGTTTGCTCTTTTAACATTTTACTTAGCTTATTTGCATATAATGGCCTATTTTAAATACTTCTGACAATCGATTGTTTTCTGACAGTTGGATTTAAATTAATATAAGAGATTTTGTATACCAATTATATGTTATTTTGACAGAAAACTACAAAGCTATGTTATTACATGTGTTATGAAGCGTATATAGTTGGGACAGAATATAGTAAAGGGTGATAAAAGCGATCAAGGAAGTTGAAGGGTAAATCCAAGGCCGATGAAAAGAGAATCCCTTATAGGTACTTAAGGACACGCAACTAGGCTACCTTTATATTGTAAAGGTCTCTAAACAACAATTAAATTTTATTTTGCTTGAATTTTTCATCAGATCATTTCATATTTCATATTTTCTTCGTAAACAAATTGAAAAACTTACACTTTCTCAAACAATACCATTTATTTTGCTCGTATAAAATAATGAACAATTATGGAACGACCTGATGGCATTCGAATAAAAATGCAGCGAAGTTTTAAATTTACGATAATTCTTTTACACAGTTATCGCGAGCTATTAAACTTAACAGAGGCTTTTTAAATAACGCTCGTCAGCTATCAACATTTTATTCATGGCTCCGTCACGATACATTATACGCAGTGCTGTCAGCAAATTTAGATTAGGCGAATGCACTTGCATAGCGAATGCGTGCAAACGCGGTTAACGAATGCAAATATATTCTAGTTACCGGATTAACGGCTCATCATTGAAGCACTTGTGGTAATTATGTGCGCGGATCGTGGATCGCGAATGTCCGTACATTCAATGCGCTCGACTCAACTTTCCGACGAGTGGAAGATTGATGAATATCGCTTCAACACTCTTTCTACCTTATATAACTTGCATATTGTGCTGAAAGTTATTTGAGCGTACACTTTGTTTAATACAAAAATTATAAAAGTTTGCATTATACGCATATATAGTTAAGATTAATTAATTGTATTCAGGGGTTTAAATTATAGTGAAAGATATAAGACATCTGAAAGTACGATATTTCTTCTATATGACAATTTAAAGTATAAATATGTTAATTCAATACTGCACATCTGTGAATTATTAATAATGTTCCGTATTAATTTATGCATGAACTTGTCACGTGTCAGAAGTTGGGGGATGTTCGCAAAAGCTCATATTATATGTAACAATTCTTCAAAACACTGAATAATACGTACTACAAATTTAGCTCATTTAAGTTATAAGAAATAAAACAATTCTTATTTTATGCAACAAAACGTATCATGCTAAGCCATATCACTTTAATTTTGTTATTATTATTCTCAATTTTTTATCATTTCTGAGACTAAAATAGTATTAAATGAAGGATAAAATTCTTTACTAACGTTATATTAAGGGGTGTCGCACTCCCCGAGGCTACAACTCCATAGTATCACTTCTTTTATTATACCCACTAAATATAGAGTATATTAGAGCTGGCATGTATCTATTTCAAACGGCGGTATGTCTTAAAATACACGTTAAACTAATTCGCCTGATAATAATTTAAGTAAAATAGATGTTAAATTTTAATAGGTATATTGTTTTGCGTTTTGTAAGTAACGATTTTATTTTTGTATAACAAAATATAATCTATATATTAATTCTTTGTATGGGAGTATTAAATAGGTATACGAGATTATTATTAAGTAATTGAAGTAAAATTCAGCAATGTTTTATAAATTTAAAATTAATGTTATAAATGTAATCGCTTCTCTAAAGCTTACATACTTTAAATGATATACCTACTGTACAATCATTAATAATAATTATTCATATGCACGTGTTACCTTTTGCTATGTTTTATTTAAGTCTGTGTACTTGTTAAACAAATATAATAGTATATAATATGTAGTTCTAGGATCAAATTTACACTAGAAATGTACTTAATTTATTGATTTTTGTTGATTAAATAAAGATATTTTAAAAATAAAATAAATAATGTTTTACAACATTGCCTATACAATAATAATGTGCATTAAAATTCGTCCAGGAACTTCTCTGTGATATGATGAAACAAACATCTAAAATTTGGCTTCTGTTTCTTGTAAAACTGAAATATTCACCTATGCACAGTATTTTCCACATAACACATTGTGTTATTTTATAAAAAAATAAAAATAAATAAATCTGTAGATGGAATAAGCGTATCACTGACTATAATCGATTCTAAAAATCAGAGAAAAATGAAGGAAGGTTTCAGTGAGAACGAGTATTTTATAACACTAATTTCAAGTTTGAAAGTAAAAGTATCAGAGAGGTTTATAGATTTAACTTATTTCATAATATATGATTTTATGGGGATATCGTTAGTTTTATATTTTGTCGATGTCATTTTTTTTATTATGCTGGTAAAAGTCTAAATGCAAAATATAGTTTAATCTATACATATAATAAAACTGTAGAGGTCGAATGTCTGTACATAGAAAAAAATATGCTAAAAACCGAGTCAGGGGGATGTAAGAAGAGAAATAGAACAAATTTAGATTTTTTTCAATTTTTTTGTTTCTCTGTCTGTTTGTCTGTTTGTACGGGCTAATCTCCGAAACTGTTGGACTGATTTAAAAAAAATTTTGTATGGTGATAGCTTATATCCCCGGTCAACATCTTGGATACTTTTCATCCCGGAAAATTAAAGAGTACCATGGAATGGTTAAAAAACTATAGTAACTTATATAACTTAGTACACAAAAACTACTGATTGGATTATAATTAAACTTTACAATAATATAGTTCATACATCAGAATAACAAATAGGCTACTTTTAATCTCGGAAAAATGTACGGTTCCCGTGGGATAGATTTGTTTTTGTTTGTCTAGAGGCGAACCCGAGCGAAGCGAGGGTGAGATGCTAGTAAGTAAATGAGTTTAGATTTATTAAAATATAAATAAATATGTTAATTTGAGGTTTCTTATGCACAAATACAAACGCAAGCGGAATCGCTGGCAGTAGTTAGTATAAAACTAATCACACACATATATACATATGTATGTATGTTCATACGTTTACAGTACCGAATGGGGCTTTGGTTTTTAAAATAGTAATTTTGGAAAGAAGGAAATTATATAATTATAATAAGTAGGATATAGTAATATTGGTAGTTTTAATCTCTTTGTTGTTTAGTTAATGGTATATATGTACATAATACAAAGAATCCTTAATCCAAAAGAAGTGGCTGCTTATGTAGAATAGATTCAGTGAAGTGCGTGAAAATGAAGAAAAAAAGAACTTAAGAATACACGTATGTAATAAAAAGATTATTTATTCGAAATTGCTCAATTCGAAGTTTCTACATTTCGCAGTTTGGTAGCTTTTTATGCTATGGCTTATATTTTCCCTTTATTTGCACATTTATATTATACTAAGTAATATTTCACTATCAATGCTTTTTAAATAAATATCAAAGTTACTAAATGCGACACAGTTTATACTAATGCAGCTACTTACGATCTAACTATTTTGAATATGTATGTTATTATGTTCAATAAAAATCTTTAAAACCTTTAAATCTTTAAATAAAAAATAAATATATTCTATAGGTTCAAGTTTTGTTTGATTTATTTCCGATTTTGTATGCAGTACTTAATGCTTATGTAAAGCGTACGGTAGAACGACTGCTATTCGACTGCGATTACTGTCAATATGTCAAGGTAGTAAAATAAACGAAGTATTAGTATAGCATTTTTAAGCGAACATTTGCAATAAGTAACGTTGTACTAAGCGGTACTTGTTAACATAATTTAAATTCTAAATATTTCTCACTAGCGATTCAGCTTCGCTTCGCTTGAGTTCCTCCCTAGGTACGTTTTAACTGTTAGTAGAACATAGCATAGAAGAGATAGCATAACGTGTTTTCCCGTGGGAATGAGATAATCTCCCGTGGTATAAAGCCTATGTCACTCTCCAGTCCTTTAACAATCACCACATAAAATCACTTCAATCCGTCACTCCGATATAATTTAATATTTTTATATTAAAATAATAATATGTAAGAATAATATTGTTGTCATTGTCCTATTCCTTACACTGGATATATGAAAGCTGTGATAATCCACTTTGTAGTTGGTGATATAAAAATATTTTATAGCTCATCGTTTTACTGCTCTTATTATAATTTTTCGTATAGCCCGTTCTGGCCACTTTAACTTTTATAAGAGCTGCATCATAAACGGTTTAGTGCCGTAACGGAGCTCAAATTACAAAGAAAGGGAATAACGCCGTCCTCCCTTTGCCCTTTATGAAGGGTTTCAATATAAAGTAATATTTCGAAATGGGTCATAATTCGAATAACATTTCTTTGACCTTTACTAGCTATTTTCTTCAAACTGATTTCATCTATTTATGATAGGAATAACAAAGGTTATTATTTAAATATCAATACGAAGATTTTTGCTTAATTAGTTTGATGACTTAATAAATAAAGGTCGTACAAAATCGGTGGTTAATTTAAGGCATCAATAAAAATGGTGGGGCGTGGAAATTAAGGGCTCTATACGAGCATCGTCATTAGGGACGAAATAGGGTTGTATCCTGGCAGTAATAAGTCATGTCTGCCGCAGAGCCGTGCGGCGGCGGGCGGCAGGCGATGGCGGGCCATTACCCGACCTACTACATCTCTAAGTATGATCAACGACCAGTTTAAAATCGTTGTCATTATAAACTATAGAAAATACTCATCATATGTACATATTAATTAATATTTCAATTGATTTTTACGTACAATATCTATACATATTATAAAATTCTAACTAAGCCAAATCTATACATTAAATATTTTTTGGAAAATCTTATTGAAATAGACATTATTATCGATGCAGAGGCCGAATCTATAGTTTTTAGAATTTTTGTCTGTCTGTCTGTCTGTCTGTCTGTCTGTCTGTCTGTCTGTTACCGCATCACAGAAAAACCACTGGAGGGATTTTGATGAAATTTGGTATGATGATAGCTGGATATCCGGGTCAACATATAGGATACTTTTTACCGCGAAAAAATATCTCATTTCTGAAAAAAAAAATACAAAAACTGGTAGGAACAAAACCACGACGATACTATTTGTAAACAGTTTAGCAAGGTAACTTACAAAATATGGTAAAAACTATAAAAATAGCTTATCTTGAAAATCAAATTATCAAAAGTGCTATTTTATCCATTAAAATAGTTATTTTAATTAATATTTATTTATGTGTTATTTAGATATTCGACAATAGATGTCGTCATGTGTTTTTAAAATACATAGTTTTAATCCCAAAAAAATTAATGTACAGATATGACCTTTTTTCGATTTTATTAGAATTACTACTAAATCACCCGCGGCTCCACCCGTGTTTAAATTATCAGTAAAGCAAACTTTTTCGCTTCATAAATTAGTAACTATACATACAATAAAATTGTAACTAAGCCGAACCCCTAAATTCAATATTTTTTTCGGAAAATCTTATTGAAATATTCATTATTAGCGATATAGAGCCCGAATCTATAGTTTTTAGAATTTTTTCTATTTGTATGTATGTGACCGCATCACAGAAAAACCACTAGAGGGATTTTTATGAAATTTGGTATGGTAATAGCAGGTTATCCGGGTCAACACATAGGATTCTTTTTACCGCAGGAAAATATCTCATTTCTGAGAAAAAATACAAAAACTGGTTAAAGTAAAAGCACGATGATGCTATTAATATTTTAGCAAGGTAACTTACTTATATATTATGTTAAAACTATTAAAAAAAACTTATCTTAAAAGAAATATTAACAGTGCTATTTTATTCATTAAAATAGTTATTTTAATGAAAATTTATTTATGTGTTATTTAGCTATTTGACAATAGATGTCGCCATGTGTTTATAAAATACGTAGTTTTATCCAAAAAAAAATGTACAGATATAACCTTTCTATGACTTTATTATAATTACTACTAAATTACCCGCGGCCCTGCCCGTGCTTAAATTTTTAATAAAACAAACTTTTTGGCTTTATAAATTAGTAACATATTAGTAATATTTTGTTGGCCGAAACAATTTTCAAATGAGAATATTTGTAAATTTTTATTGTTTAGTAAATAATGTTAATGTTTTTTAATCTTTTAATGTAAAAATTGGGCAAATGTAAATCCAACTCGCGCATTTTAGGTTTCGTATAGCAAAATGCTATGTTGTTTTTCTTACTTACGTGTTTTGTATGGTTAACACTAAAATAAATACGAATAATATTTACGTTTCCACAATACCTACTCATTTTTTGCACCGTAAAAATAAGTTCAATTTATATTATTTTATAACATTTTATGGAAAACAAGTTTATGGCTGTTAAACTGCCAAAGCGGGTAACTAAAAATATTTCATATCTCAAAAACTATGAAAAAGTATTTTAGGAACTGTTATACCTCAACTTTTTCACTTTTTCTTGACACCTTTTCTTGCAAGGTAAAGGCTTAAAGGACACAATAAAATGCTTACGACTTTAATCATATTAGCCGAGCCATATGAAATAAAAAAATGTCCTATTCGCTTAGAATTATTTACTTATTACACTTTCTTTTGAAAATCGTTTTGGAAAATATTACCAACTAGCGCTAATTAAGAAAAGTTATCATTATGTAATTTAAATAATCAGCTATATATATAAATTAATCTATAGCTGTCTATTAGTAAAAAATGATTAAAATTAATTCCGTAGTTTGAGACTTTATCGTGAAAAACTAAAAAAACAAACAAAACAGAAGTATAGACATACATAAATGTTATTGCTAAAACAAAAAGTTCAATTTAACGGAGGAACCTGTGTGGCATTGTCAATCTCTGCCATTATTTACCAATCATGCGGTGCGCAATGAAAGTGGTATATGTAAGAGTATACTAATGTGTAAAACCTAAGAATTTGGTTTTTGATCATCCGAACGCGGGCGGAGCCGCGGGAAATGCTAGTTATTATATAAGAATTAATAACTATTTTTTATTCCATAAGCAAAAATAATGAACTAAAATGAAAATATTATTATAAAAATAATGAACTAAGATTTTGTAGGATATAATTAAAATTTTAACTATGTATTTTTATAATAAACCTGATGAAAGAGGCTGTAAACAACGTCCCGTATGACACTTCTGAAAGTCATTTAGATTATGTGTATGCGTACGTATGAGATTTACGCATAGCCGTGCCATCTAGTGATGGAATAATTTATATTCTATTGTATGAAGCTGACTCTTCGTATACTATATATCTCTTGTGATAAAGTAATAGATTAAACGCCCAAAATTTATGCTCTACAAGATACAAAGTCCTGGAAATATATTGAAATTTGTTGCATATTTACCACAAAATAATATTGAAAATTCAACTAAATTATTATATAATCCTATGAACACAAAGTACATAAACAATACGAATGTTATGGCGTAAATAAAACTCGCCTTATCTCGTAATTCTCACGAAATAAATTCCCACGTAATATAATATCAAGAGAGAATACCATGTAAATACCTTGCAAATACAAATCCTGAACGTAAGCTGGGAACACTTTCCTGGGTCCCGGTATCAGTTCGGTCCATAAACTACGGAAACCGCCCCCTTCCCCGTTTCCCGACCCTCCCTAGGGCCCATAAGCTTTGCTATTTTTTTAAATGCGTGCTTCGACTGCCTCGACCCACGAGCACCGCGCTACATCGACGGTTTGAAGTAACTTTTATTTTCTTCGACATAGTTTATTTTGCTCAAGTGACAGTGATAACGAATTGTATGCTAGTTTTATTGCATCGTTTCGGTGCTGTGTTCAATTAAGTACTTGCGCAACTACTGGAGGTACGGTCAACGGATTGGTCAATTAAAGTTGATATAGTGTGCCGCGCCAGCGATGTGTTTTAGAAAGACATATTTGCGGCCTATATTTAAATTAACGTTTTATGCATTAAGGACGAAAATCTTAACATACGTAATTTTAGGTAACAGATTGTACTGAATGTCATGTACTTGTGTTTGGATAGTATAAATATTAATTTTGTTTCAAAACGAACTTTTTGACGTAGCGCGTTGATACTCCTTTATCCTAATAATAATTAATCTATCGGAATTTTATCAACTTTACATATCCATGACTTTTAGTAAGCATATTAATGACTGCGCAACTTGTCGCAGTAATCAATTATTTTTAAATTAATTCAAAGCGATGAATACAATCTGGAAGTACCTTTCACTCGTAAAGCCAATCGTAATTACAGTACTTACTAATAATGTTTATATTTGCTAATATCAAACAAAGCGTAATGTCGACAATATCATAATCAAAGCAGATACACAAACAGAGAGCATTGTGAGCGCGACGCCTTCATTAGGCTAAATAGATGATGTGATGGTGAAGTGAAGCGTGCGCCGCGATATCGACTCTATTGGATGACATTTACACTATTGCCAATCATAGCACACTTTATGTCTATTATACTATTGCATGCAGCACTTACTCAGAAAGGTTTAGAATTGCACCTTATTCTAGTTATAAAGGACTTAAAATATAGTTTTTAATAGAATCTTTGAATTTTACTACTATGTAAATAATTAAAACACTCAAATTAATCAAAATAAAAATTTTTGCCCTCTAATTAAAGGAATATCAGTTCGGCGTAGGCCTTGAACAGTAAGTAGAAGAATCTTTACAAATGATTAGTAAATACTTTTGTCAAATATTTCTTCGTACAAATATTTAATAACGAAAACAATATTGCTTTTTAATTTTTTGTTAATTAAATTCCGTACAAACAATACGATGACGCTACCTCAGATATTAAAAAAGATTTTCGAGCTTTACGAGACCTTCATTAGGGTAACTAGACGATATACATATGCAACGAATCTGTTTTTGTAGTGGGTACTTACCATGGGTACGACAGTACAAAGACAAAATTCATTATAATAAACAAACTCGATTTTAACTAAGGTCGAACAATAGTAGATTTTCGAGATATCTAATCGATATTTAGTATTTAGTATGAATCATTAAGAATATTAGTTTTGTTGCACGTAATTAGGTAATCTAAGTTAGTCTTGACTAGGGTCTGCGTCCTTCTAGTTGTCGTGGTGACGGTCGGCCACTCCGACCGCAGGAGTGGAGCTGAGTGTGGCAATTAAAACTTGCGAATGTCAAGTGCGGACCTGACGACTGAGCGTTATTATTTTTTTATTTTAAGCGAACAAATAAACCTGGGTACTTCGGTAGGTAATAGGTATGTTGTACATTAAAATTATCTTAATAAATCATGTAAAACGTTCGAAAATTACATTAACAATACTTTTAATAAGATACGATCGAGTCACATTGTATTTTACACAAAGCAAAATGCTCAAAATATGCTAGCTTTATTTTATATTATTTTATCTGTGGCCGAGGTGGAATTGGCGATGCCGTGTCCAACACGTCGCGATAAAAATTAATCTTATTCCAGTGCTTAAAATATACTTTCTGGGTCAACTGTGTTATATAACAATGCGAAATAATTTGAGCCAACACTTTAACATTTTTGAAATGCAGCTAAATTACGCTCGAAACTTTAGTACTTTTAAAACCTTGTTTACCAACTCAAGCTGTCAGTTGTTCACTTCGACAAGTGCAACACTGCCGAAATTTCAACCAATTAAACCTACAATAGCAATATAATTTTATCCAGCCTATTGTTTAAGTCGGGTTTAGTTTTTGTAGTCCTTCTATCTTAATGTTATTTTGAAATTTGCATGCTAAGAACTATCTAACCTGAATAATCATGATGTTACATAATATAAATTATTTAATTATTCTATGCGAACAGTATTTATGTTAAACTTCAAGTATGACCACGCCTTAATTTGAAGAAATATAATTATTGTAAACGTTATATTACTTATCTAAAGCAATCTGTGTATAATCGATATTTTTAATTTCACCGTTCCCTGATCAAAATCCGGACAGACCTAAATCCAGTAATGGGCAATCCTACGAAATGATTTTACTCATCCATCCGTGATGAGCGTATAATGGCTTAATCTTCGATTCAATACATTTAAACGAGGAGCTCGTAAGAGAATGCGAAACACTTAAAAACCCGCGTACCATCAACCGGACCATTAACGTTTTCATAAAAGGCTTATGGCCCACGCTTCCTTTTGCTGCTAACATATTTTTCATGGGCTCGCCCATTTCCGAAACTCTTCCAGAATGTAGGTGAGACGGATAATCTGCAACAAGTTTTTATGACGTCATTCGAGTGTTTTTACACGTGTAAGCCGTTATTTTGCAAATTTTATGCCCCTGCGAATAGTCCCTTTGTTATTGAAAGGTTAGAGTACTTGATACAAGTCTATTAGGATTTTGAGGTTGTTAAATTCGAATTAGTTTTATATTATCGCTTGACAAAATAATGTAGGTTTTGCACATTTATTCATGCTTAAAAAATTAAATTAAAAGTTTATTATTATTATCTCTTTTTGACAACATACTAACGAAGGTTGAGTTTTATTATTTAGATATCCAAGCCACTTGCAATGAAAGTATATAACAGCAAAGTATTCCTATATTATATTATTTTACAGATATACGTAAATAAAAACATCGTAGCATTTTCGTAGCGTTTCGTAGCGCTACTACGTATGCACTACAATCTAATTTCTTACTTTAACGCTGTAATAATGTTTTGAGTTTAAAATAATAAGCTTAAAGTGAACAACAGACGAGTATACATTGTTTAAAATTCAGTAGAAAGTGGAAACAAAATAGTAAGTCAATAAAATGTTTTCTGTCTAGCTCTCAAGATATTCTAGATTCTGCATGTAACTTTGCACGCGCATGTTACAAATTTTTTTTGAGTACATATTAAGAGAAGCTCAAGGTATATTTTCTAAAACATACCTATGGTTTTGCAAATGAATTTATAAAAAACTATTTTAATATGTCAGTTCGATTTCATCTGAGAAGCGGGTAAGTCATACAACTATACTATATTATAACCAGGCAGACTTTGTTTGTTTGTTTTTTGTCTGTGTCTCTGTCTGTCTGCCTGTCCATCCGTCCACCCGTACGTCAGTCCATCTGTTCTTCCGTCCGCCTGTCCATCCGCCCGTTCGTTTGTTCGTTGTTTGTTTGTTAGTTTGTTTGAACGCGCTAATATTAGAAACTACTAATCCGATTTAAAAAATTCTCTTTGCATTAGATAGCTCATTTATTGAAGAAGAAGAAGAATATAGATTATATTATATCATATAATACATAGTCTATCTATACCGTACTAAACGTAAACGTAAACGTTAAAACGTAGCTAGGGGCGAACCCGAGCGAAGCGAGAGTGAGTCCCTAGTATATGTATATAGATAAAATGCTTTTGAAATACCTATACTTTTGTGTACAACCCCCATCTTGCAAATTTATTATTATGAGTAAATTTAAACACGTAACTAGTTTGTGTACTAATATAATATTGTTTACAAAATACAATATTTGACATAAAATTAAAATATATTAATTAATAAAACCACACAAAAGCAAAAAAATTACCGCATTACCAAAACATTAAGCGGCCGCTAATTGGTTATTGTTTGTTTAATTTTATTTAATTTTTCATCTCCACATGTGCGCCAGATATATGGAGCCGGTGGTTTCATTGCAAAGTTACGTCAGATTGAACTATTTACGCTTGTAATTGACACAATAAAGTATGATAATATTCGAAAAACGCGTTTATCTTTCGAAATCTTGGGTAAAAGTGCTAGAATCAATTGTTCGCTTGTGGTTAACGGGCCAGGAGAGGCGATAAGCAAAACTTATGGCCGGGTTTCCGCTTAAAATAAAATAAATGTATAAATTTGTATAACGTCTTATTGAAAAGATACGTTTTCTACTTTCTTTACACTTTTTTCTTATCTCTACTCTAATTGTCAATTTCCTTCTACGTGGAGTTTTATTTGGGAGAAAGGTCTTCGGATTTCAACGTTCACTATTCATGTTTTTATTAGCGTAAATGTATTATGCCCGATTTCATCCATCTCATAAATTACACGTATAACATTATGCTAAAGTCAAGGAGTAGAACATGTATAGATAAGTAGGTAGACGAGTAGACAGCTTAATTCCGTTGTATACTGCGCACTAGTTCGGTGTTTTCCCCATTTGTCAGCATTTATTTTGTCGTTGAGTCTTTTTATATTCTTAACCAACATTTGTAGTATCCTTGAAAGTTTATAAGCATAGATAAAACTGAAGGACTTCCTTTAGTAGGTTGTTTTAACTGATACAAATTTAAGTAGTTTTAAAATGTCATTATTTGGCTATTTCGTTGGTGATATGATAATTTACTGAAGAATTAACATTTTAGTGCTAGAAGTCGAAAACCTATAATTCTATACCAGACGTTTTTCGAGAGATTCTTTTAAAAATATGAATATTTAAATTAGATAATGGTACAAAAAATAACATAAAGCCCTTATACTTGCACATACACGCTCAGACTAGATATATGATCGTTATGCGCTTCTCTTAACTTTTCGACTACCCTGCGTAATGTGGTCTGAAAAACCTCACCTATTCGAGCGCACCCGCGGGGTACTTTTGCGGAGTCCTTTCCGAGAGTCATTAGGCAAAAAATGAACGATTACTCTCGAGAAACGAAAAAATACAGTGCTCACGTCATTCTGATCACACAAAGCTTTCGTGAAAAAGCTAGAAATTTGGAATTTTAAGTCGTCTTGTTAAGCTGTACAAGTACAACAGATTTATATAAGAAATATATAGTTTAAAGCATAAATTTTAGTATATTCTTTTTAACCGATTTCAAAAAAGAGGAGGTTTTCAATAAAGCTATATTTTTTGTGTTACCTTAGAACTCCGTCATTTATTAACCGATTTGGACAATTTTTGTTTTATTTGAAAGTATAAAGTACTTTCAATTTGGACCCATTTAAATTCGATAAATAATACTTCTAATTGTCATATTGACTTGAAACTTCACAAGTGTTTCTATTGCCGATGATAATGCAGTGATTTGATAAAGTCGTCCTGATCTGATGGTAAGGCCAGAAAGTGGATAGGTGAAATTCTTCAATGTATAATAATAGATACTTTGAGTTTGGGCTTATTTTGTTTCATTTGGCAAACCCAATACGTTAGAATTGGATTTTAGAGCCTGATTTTTAGTGTTACTAATAAAAATGAATTTTAGTTTGTCAGTCTTCATATAAAAAATGGCATCAAACTAACTTAAACGGCTTAAGTGAATATTTATTTACTAAAATACTTTCTTCTTACTTTGCTACTACGCTATGTCTACAGTAAAAATGCAAAAAAAATGTAGAAAAAAAAAACACTAAACAATAAAAAAATAACTGATTGGTAGTTTTCATTTACTATAAATACGATAATTTTCGAAAATATAATTTTCGAAATCGGTGCGAGCCGATACAAATCAAAGCACTTTTAAGCGTTGTTTTTTGAAGTCGGGTTTTATTTTTTCTTAAAAAGAAAAAAATTCTTTTATATTAATATTCGATTTGTAAAATATATTTAAGTTGAATATTTTATCAGCTTATTTTCGTAATATAAGAGAACATTTCAAATAAATTAATGATTTACACAGGTGAAAATATATACGAACGCTACAACGAACAATCTTAAGTGATGCCAAAGACAATAAAATATAAATAAACTTTAAAAATAAGTCAGCACCGGCGTGACATTAGACAACCCTCTCGGCGTGATAAGGAACAGAATACAGATCGAGAGCCAATTTCGCCGACAATAAACGCCAATATAAAAAGCTCACGGTAGGAATGTGGCGTATTGGTACAAATAAAGTTGTAGTACTATGTCCACGTCGGGCCGCATATATCATTTTTATCGCTCGCACTCGGCCGCCCGTTTATTCATTGCTTACCTATTGCACACACGCTCGTGAGATGGCTGGGGCTACCAACGGTTTTCATGTTTTCAAAATTAAACATGATCTGCTATATTAAAAAATATAGAGACATAACAACAGCTAAATGTAGAGGCGTTCAACGTGACTTTTTTAACAATTGAATTATTTTGTTTGTTTTAAGAAAACTTTCTAAAAGTTATTATAAAGCTTTTTTAAGGTTTCTAATAGATGCCTTTATTATGAACGACATTATCGACCAAGAATCATATATAAATGTCACAATTTCATGTAATATAATTCTGATTATATCTATAATTGAACATTTCAATTCGTTTGATTGTTGTATATAGTAATATACTAAAGACATCGACTTTCAAAGTCTACATCATTAAACAATTATGTACACAAGGCAATGCGAGGATCTTCTGAAAATTTCTGTAACTTTGTAGATTGTAAACAAAATCAAAGTAATGTTATGGATTTAATACATGTTTTCCAAGAGGATAAGTTTTATATCAAAATGTGAACTCTATCCGGATTTCCGATAATAAGATACGCGACGCGTGAGCGCCCCCGGGCGTAACTTGAGTTGTAAATAACTTTTATAAGTCATTTTTTGTAAAGTATTTGATATTACTTGCGGCAATATTCGCACTTTTAAATTGATTAATTTCTTTATACGTTATTGTGCTACTGGTAACCATTACGATTATCATAAATAATTAATATGATCTTATATTTTTAACCGACTTTATAAAAGAAGAAGTTACTCATTTCTGTTGTAAATTTCTTTTTGTATGTTTATATGATATCTTTAACAATTGTGAATTGATTTTCATAATTTGTTATTTTATTTTAGAATTAATATATATATATATATATATATATATATATATATATATATATATATATATATATATATATATATACCTTAAGAATTGTCCCGTAAAAATTAAGGTAAAAACAATTTTTGGATTAATATCTTTTTAAAGTGAGAGTATAGTTAGTTTTTGTTTAAAAAATTAAAAAAAACAACTTTTCATAAAATCAAGTTTTCTGCTCCACAGGGCCATAGCTTAATGTTAGATCTTTCTCAATATCAAAACATTTTCAATTTGACAAGTTGTTCCAGAGAATACAGTGTTTAAATAATGTATGTTTATACAAACAAAAGAAAAGAAAACTCTGCAACTTTGTATTATTAGGTATAGGTACTATGACTGAATATATGAATTTTGTATAGTTCAATTTTAGATCCATTTTAGTACTTTATCAAAGTTACCATCTCGTATATAATTTAATGATAATAAGATATTTGACGTGGGAGTGCCTTTAAACTTAGCTTGAGTTATATTATCATAGTGTTGACTGTTGATGCTTAAATTATATAAGCAGTTAAAAAAAATTAACTATAAAAGGTGTATTAATCAATCCTAGGATTACTCAAATCTTCAAATGCTGGATGTAGTGGAATAAAATGCCATTGGTTTGCCACACAAGCAATTTTTGTATATTTATTTATTTATTTATACTGGCGATCTCGGAAACGGCTCTATCGATTTCGCTGAAATTTGGTATGTGGGGGTTTTCGGGGGCGAAAAATCGATCTAGAGTAGTCTTGTCTGGTAAAACGCGCATCTTCAAGTTTTTATGCGGTCAAGCGGCCGAGGCGCTAGATTGACGATCATAGGTATCCGGGTTCGAATCCCGGTCGGATACAAAGATTTTACTTTTGTTTTTTTTTGTATTTATTCAAGTTTTTAGTTTTTTTTGTTTTTAATCCAAATTAAAAAGAAAATTGTACTTCTGACCAATAACTCCAAGCTAAGTTCGGTCGCTCAGGTACTGTTTATTTAAAATGTCACTTTTTAATCGGTCGAAATTGCAAAATGTTATTATAGACTAGTAATCCTAGCCTATTTTACTTCGTGACTGTGTAGGGAAGCGTAGTTTTAATAAAGCAAGATTACTTCTAGATAGTTTCAAAGATTTAATATAACATCGAGGCAAACAAACAAACAAGTTTTACCCATTTTAATAGTATCATCCTATACTTAAATATATAGAATTCATTTGTATAAGTGAGTTTAAACTAAGAAAGCAAGCTACCTGCCGGAATATGTAATTTTATATGAATAATACTCGTAGCAAAGTCTTAAATTATAACATTATTCAAGAACGGTAATTGATTAATTTATTGCTACAGAATTTATAAAAGTAATAAAACTTTTACTTCAGTTTTCGTACTGTCGAGAGTTTTTCAGTTGTAGAACTCGTGGTAAGCCTCGTAACAATCGTCCGTTTGACGGAGAATATATTTCTTTTTTAGAAAGTTTTAGTATACCTACGTAATTTGTGACTAATGTTGGTACATAGTTTTTTACTTTGTTAGATTTGACGTACTTCAGCAGATATTTTTAACCTATAAAATATTATTTTTATGGGTTTGGATTTCAATGAAGATTTTTGAGAATGTGAACGTTATATTAAATAAGTTACTATTCAATAATTATTCAATTAAGATTGCTGTTTTCAGAATCAGAATAGATAATAATTAATTAATCTTGGGGCAGTATTTTGGTAAATTTTTGGTAGCAGCCGTCTACGCCTACTTAAGTTAAAAAGCTTCGGTTTCCAGACATTCTAATACGAGAAATAACTAGGAACACGAAACCTCCCTAAAATTATTACGGAGCAGAGCGGTTATCGCACGGCAGGCGGCCATACATACCGTGGTACGGCTAAATTCAAAGCGTGAACTATTTAATCAACTCATGAAATATGCATTCGCCGAAATTCTGTCTCGGCCAGTTCATCAGCAGAAGGCCTTATCGACGACGGCGCTTATCATCAACAGGTTCGCTACCGGCTCGTATGCTGTTATCTCTTGCTACAAATACTAAGGGTCCGGTCGCTCTTGAACTGCCTTATAGCACATCTGTGTTTAGCGCGATTTTTAACTCTATTACGTTTGTGATAGGGTTCTAATTTAATTACGTAGGTACGGAGTCTAGGGCATAATCACAGATAAATGCATTGTCACAGTGTATTACGGGGCCAGTCGCCTAATGCGCCTAATTCACGACATTGTAGACAACTCTCCCTCCACTATTGGACTATAACGACATTATAATTGAATCCAGTTTTCTAAATGAATTTTATTAGATTACTCTTATTAAATATAAATAGTTTTTCGAATAGTATATTTTATGTGGGTTTAATTGCACTACAATGTGTCACGTTCATTAACGTGGGTTTACGTCTTTGATAAATGGTTGTTCGATATTGCCACTGCGTCACACACACTGTAATTGGTTTCCTCGGCGTAATGAAGAACAAAACAATTTATATTCTCATAAATCTTTTCAAACAATTGACTATTCTGTCAATTGAAGGAAAATATAAAAAAAGTTTACGATTTCAAGTAATATTTCTTTAATTATAAAGTTTTAGATTAAGTTAAGACGTTTTTCTTAAAGTAATGAAAATAATCATTTTTTTGTGATTTGCACAAAAAATTAATTAAAAATGTCAACGCTTTGAAGTAGTTGAGTTTTAATCGAAATCAGAAATATCGATTTGAGATTACAGTTTGATTAAAGGGAGGCAACTAAGGAAAGACCCTCGTTGATTAGGTAGAGAGGTGACGACAGTACAACGAAAATGTAGCTTCAGCGAAACGTGTACTTTATTCCGTCCTTAAACATCTTTCAACTGTCTTGCCAGTGCTCACTTGTTCTTACCATGTAGTAAGATATATGGTTATACCGCAGACATTTACCACTACGTACTTTGCTTTTTATTAACAAATAGCCAAAAATAGCATCTTAAATTTTATAGATACCTACTTCTTCTGTATATAATATTGTATTAATATGGATTATTAAATTTAATGGATTTTTATAGAAAATTCTTTGAAAGATTTTTTTAACCGACTACAAAAAGTAACGCTTAATTTGGCTGCGCTTTTAGTTGTATATGTTACACTAGTGACTTACCCTCGCTTCGCTCGGGTTCGTCCCTGGCTTGATTCCCCATGCAAACCTTTATGGCCATTTTCACGCCCTTAAGGGATGATTTTCGGTAAAAAGTATCCTATGTCCTTCCCAGGCCCTCAAACTAACTTCTTACTAAAGTTCATCTAAATCGGTTTAGTAGATCCAGAGATTACCCCCTACAACGTCACAAACTCACAAACTTTGCCTCTTTATAACAATATAGTATAGAGATGATATCTTCACCAAATATAGAACGATTTTCATAATTATATATTTTAATCAATAGGTTTATTCCTCAAAATTCTTCCTATATAAATTATAAAAATCTGCCATGTAGTATATTTACTTTGGAACGATTTTAAAGTCGGTGTAAGTTTTTTCTAAAAAGTACATTTGTTGAACTTGTGTTCTTCTATTTTATTATTGTGGCAAGAAAGAAAATTTTAGATAATAACGTTTAAAACAACATGACAATGTAAAACGTCATTGAAAAGTTGCAACATTTTATACGATCCGCAGTGGCTTTAATTACGCTCTCCCAATGACTGTTATAGCGCGTAAAACGTAACGTCGCGCAACGCGTCCTCAGTAAAGGCTACTTTTATTATTATTTGCTCAACAGGTACATTTACTTGCAAAGTATCTGTAAAAGTTATAGATTAAAATGTGTACTAGTATTAGTTGTTGATGTTTTATTTCTCAGTAATTAATTTTAAAGATTGAATCTTTCATGTATTGGGAGGGTTTATATGATATTGAGAGTGTAAGATATTAGCTTTGGGTGAATGTTAATGTTTGAAGAGTTCTCACTTGCAACCAGGGCTCGCAAAAGTTTAAAAAAAAAACATTTATTTCGATAATGTAATGGTTAATTCATCGCTTGTTCTTTCACTAGTTAATGGAAACGAACGGTTTAGTCGAAATAATAATGGTTAACGGTTATTCTTAGAGAAAGATTGGATTTCGGTTTTGATATCGAAATAATCCGGTTAATTCATTCATAAGTAAAAACCGTGCATGCATTCTTCTACTAAGCCATTCACTATTTGTAAAGACGCACCAAATGTAAACATAAAAAAAACTCATTTTAACCGGTAAATTTTATTCATAGAACCTATATTTGTCAAAAACCGTTCTCCCGGATTTAACCGAACCCGAATAGAACGTAACCGAAACCTTAAATCGAAAAGTCTTTCGGTTTCGGGTCAATGAACCAAACCGGTTTAAAAATTAAAGCAGCCCTGCTTCCAACGAAGGATTAAGAATAAAAAGATAATTTAAAATAAATCATCTTTTAAATAAATTAATGTATATATGGTATAATAAAATTTTGATTAAAGTTTAATTTCATTAAACACTTTAGCATTTCATAATCTTTCGTAAAGAAAAAAAATATATAGGTATCTTAAAACAAATAAGCTAATTGAAAAATTATTCTTAGTTACTACTTTTACTAGTAATATATTTAAATTGTTAATAAGTTTTAATGGAGCAGGATCTACATCATCATTCAAACCAAAGAAGAAAATAATTTACTTCAGTGTTATAAAAAGTTTACGTTTACGTTTTTATAGCACTTCGTCAGTGCGTAGCGACGCCAACGTCCTGAATGTCCTACACTGTCAGACGCACTTGCTCTTTCCGAATGATCGTCTCAATTGCTTGGAACATTTCAATTTTCGTCGTAGCTAACTTAAAAGCAACCCTAACTTACAGCATTAAGGATCTAAGCGGCAGTAAATCTAATATTGCCCTTCTACCTGGACGTTTGTCGGTGTGAAGGAAAAATGAACTCTAGTGTACGTAGTATAGGGTTTTAATACGCCCTACTACTAAGGTGTAGGTACCATAAATGTAATGTCCACTGCGTTGCGTATCGATTTCGACCCAAGACGATAAACGGTAGCGGTACTTATTAAACCAATTTTTATTAGCGTGTTTTCTGAATAATCGACGACTTTTATAATATGTTAGCTGATTTTATGATAATGTAATAAGGGTTAATTATAGCTTATTGATATGTATGTACGTAACAATCGTTATTTCCATATAGCATAATAGACACATTGCGTTAAAATAGTTTATAATAGTCTTTAGCGCGGAAGACATAAAGACTACATTACTTGAAATGAGTTCAACGATTAGTGCTACGCTGTACTACTAAAGGCGGGCAATAAAAGTAGCAAAGGGCGTAAGATAGGTACAATAAAAGTGAATTATTAGCGTAAAGCATTCGCGCGAACCTAAATCAGTATTTAATTTTCATAACGCAGTTGTATTTTCTGTTATAATTTACACTTATCTATGGTGCTGTATATTCTATGAGGTTTTTGTAAAAACTCGATTAAGAAAATGAATTGCCATCGTTCTTATATGTTTTAAATGTGAAATATTATGTATGTAAATAATCTTATAGAATATGAAGTACGTAAGTTTAAATGAAACATGTTCTTCTTGTTTTAATTCTTACGTACAATCGTGTATAAAAAGTAATTTATTCGTATAAAGCCTGCGAAAATAAATTTAGTTTTCAATATTTGATATTGAAAAACATAATATATACTGATTGATTATTATTATATCAATCTATATAAATTATTGTAATTTATTCGTATTTAATCAAAATGCCAATCACAAAATTCTCAGTGGATTTTCTCAACGCGATCTGAATGATGTTACACGTGATATGGATCTGAAGCATCACAGTCGCATGCATAATGACTATTGATGGCTGACTGACGCTTAAATCCGCTTACAAGAGCATTAATTAGACATTCATTTAATTTTATACAAAGATATTATGTATATAACAAGAGTAAGGTTCTCATTAATTGAAATAAAAATTGATACATATGTTAAGTTATATGAGCACATACGTACATACAATATATGAAATATACCAAATTCATATTCATTAATAACAATTTGTAATCTTAAATAATACGTTTTTGGATTTTTTTACGGATTTATTTAGATTTTTGGTTGCCGATGTTTTGAATGCTTTACAACAACCATGGTCACGGGAGAGAGCTTTTATTTTAAATGTCAAATATTCGCGTTAGTTTCAAAAAGTATTAGTTTGTAATCTTTTTCCATTATTGTATATTCCGACGTGAAAATAATTTAAAAGGCTGTTTTATTAACCAAAAGCTTCATGAGTTTTTAGAAAATTGTGCTTTACATTCCTACAGCACGTATATATAATTGAGAATCATAGGTGAAATAGACATATCCTTTAAAATTTACTTCAAAGCCTGCGTAAATCCGGGTGCAACAATTAGTTAAACCATTCCAAAAAGCATATCCGCTTTATTTATGGCATATTAATAATGGATAATATTGTTATCTTGAAATAAAGTGTTCTTGAATAAAACACGTATGCACTATCGGTTAGGGTCTCAACTGCCATCTTTGCTAACGCGTGCCATTAACATGTAAATGAGAGCGGAACATGCTTTGTCTGCGCTTCTAAGAACACGTTCCACATTCGAGGCAAATAATCGTCTCGTTTCTAAATATTTTAACAGCAATTTTCTTATAATACTGTTATTAAAGTTGCGTTTTAGAGTACTTCAGTTGAAATATTAATTTTAAACGCAAAATTATGTTCTATGTTAACTAGTTTGGATTTTTGTGGTTTTAAGGTAGAGTTTCATGGAAACTTTTCATTTCTGCGTATGTAACGTGACTCAATCGCTTATTTTATAATTATTGGTCTCAAGAGTGATCGGGTTGTGGTAGATTTTCTCAATTACTTATCACCGAAATGAAACCTTCGTAAATCACTTGATGGACCGGAGTTTTTTTCAGCCTACATGCGGGCTTAATTTTTTCAAGATTAGTTAGGTCCGTAATCCATCTGAAAGTATCGAATGAATCTATAGTATAGATTTTTTAGGACTACACTAGGTATAAATTGTAATAATAAACTATTATTAAAGTTAAAAAATAGTCACGTTAGCCATAAATCAAGTGTTACATTTTCAAACACATTTAATTCAATTAAAATGTTATCAGCAAAATCGACACTTGTGTTAATATATGTACACAAGCTGTTTTGTTCTAAAATTTATTAGCTGTATCGCCTGACATCAACCTAAACCGAACGGGCTTGCAACAGAAACAATCGCCATACAAGTCCTTTCGAGCATTAATGACTAGAATGGAACGCCATTAGTCCGCTGTAATTGCGAGCTAGAACTTGGACATTTCCTAACTTGTGGGTTACTCTAAACTAACGTCTACGTGTGTCTTTACATTAGCTTAAAAATATATATTATGTGATTATAAATCTTACGCTTTATTATATTAATGTAGTTAGTATTTGTAGGTATATAGGTGAAGGAAACAGTTGTAAGTAAACCTTTTTTTTAATGTTGGGAAATGCATCTACGTATACCACCTGGTACAGGTACATACAGGTGGTTATGTGGGACTCATCGGCTACAAAAGCCAGTACTACTCATTAAAACCCAACAAAACCTTCCTCGTCTTAATGGGGCGTCGCAGGACCGCCTACGCGCTCAACTACGACGCTCCGACGGCAGCTTTGTCGAAGTTGCTCCACAGTCTACTCTGCTATCAGAGAAGTACCAGGACCAACCCCCTTGGTATACCGCCCACCGAAGTAGGCGACCTCCCTGTGCGTTTCTTGGCTTCGCGACCGGCTGAACTGGCGGACACTAATGAGCCCCCCCCCCCCCCCCATCACGACAAGGTGAACGCACTTGGGGGGAGGGGGAGGGGGAATTGTAAGGTAACCTAGCGTAGCATATCTGAGAAGATTTAACTTCGAAAGAAGGAAAGTCTGTCAATTCGCAACTGATCAGCTTTGTGGACTATGGCCTCATCGTATTGAAGAGAGGCCTGTGCCCAGAAGTGGGATGTTAAAAAGGTTGAATTATATTTTTAGTATATACAAGTTTATCTAGCAAATAACATATAGGTTTCATTTCATTTTGACGCATAGAGTAGAGTAACTTCTATGGGATATTTGCCAGTTGCAAATAATTACTTAAGGATGCGTGAGACTAGTAATTTTTGTAGTTAAAACAGTATTGCAGCAATGTAAGTAATGTTAAACTAAGCTTGTTATTTGCTGAAGCCAAAACAATATTTATTGAAATTATAGTCTATTTGAACATAGAACACATAAAAATGGTTAGAATGATTTTAATGGTTTTTTTATAAGTTATTTATTAGCTACTCTTTGCTATTACTGTCATTCGAAATGGATATAGTTTTTATCCTGTATAAATACATAGGTTTTTTTTATCAAGGTATCTACTTCGGGAGGTGTCACTGGGAAAAAATAGTTAATGTAGGTATATATTTATTTATTATCTATGTACCTAGTACCTACCAAGAACTTGAAGCATGTTGGACACATTATAATCAATATGGAGGCCTAATATGTTGCTTGTCTACCCGTGTGTACAATATCAATCATATACAAGCTGTATATAGACAATATGAACATGAGCTAATTTGTGTTTTGGTCGGGCAAGTCATGCTTGAAGGAAAACATCTTATTTATGCCAAATTAAACTAAAACAGTAAAAACCTTGAGGTTATCATCCATACTAATATTATCAATGTGAAAGGTTGGTAGGATGGATAGATGCTTGTTACTCTTTCACACCAAAACGGCTGAAGGGGCCTGGATGTTTTCTGTTGAATTTGGCACAGAGACAGATTGTAGTCTGAAATAATACATAGGTACGTTACTTTTCATCCCGAAAAATAAACGTTTCCCGTGGGATAGTTTTTCACTAGGGACGAAGCTAGGGGGAGTCGCTAGTTAAAAATATACTAAAAATAGACTCTCCGTTGTGACTGATATGAGAAATGAAATACAATATTTGATTAGTAACAATAAATGATATTGCTGTCGCAGAACAAACAGAATGCATAAAGCTTTGTTCCTCCTCTGTCACTATTCTAGACATTTGGAATTACTACTTGTCACTACACTTATACTTAAATGTAATTGTATAGCTATATTTGATGTTAAAAAATTAAATTATAAAAAACTAACATACGATAGTTTTTCAAGCGATATAAACAATTTAAATTATTTTTAAGGAATGTCTGACTTCATCACTTCTAGTTTGTTACCAGTGAGTAGGTACAGTTCTCCGTTAATTAGTTTCACTATAAAGTCAACGGAATTTTATAGTACTGTAGCTACTAATTAAACGACATTCTGTCTAGGGATGGCTTTGCTTTGTTGATATTTTTTAATGGAGCTGTTTACTATTCACGTTACTTATTCTTTGAGGTTCTTATTAAAATAATTGTAGTATCATCATTCATCATAGCCAGGTGGCGTGTAATAATTTATAACGATAATAGGTATAATGTTATTATTTATATTTTTATAAATCAAAAAACCGTCTTGTTTTATTTTTAATATTTTTTTATATAATAATATTATTTAAATATTTATAAATATTATAAATATTTTTTAATATTGATTTATATACGCTATATTATAACTTAATAAGACTATAATATAACTTAACAAGGCTCTCGTTTTCTTATTTTAATATTTTTAACTGGCTTATCCGATGGTGTCTTGTCCATTTTGAGAAAAAACTTATTAAAAGTGGCCCATAGTGCCATCATATACGAACTGGCATGCACATTGCAAGCACAAGATCATACATCTAATTTTATTTATTATAATTATGGTTTTATTTTAAATATTATCATAAAATTATGCATATGTATATATTATTTAAAATTATTTAAAGTACTGCAACCTAAGTCCAACCCTCGTTTATTACTTGAATAAATATTTACAAGAATTTAACGTCAGCGTTATGAAGCGTCAATAATATTTCAAGACAATCGTAACTCAGTTTAAGCTACTCGCTAACTTAAAATAGAGAAAGTAAACGATAAAAATATTAAAAAAAATCCACAGATCTCGTGTCTGCCACGACCTTCGAGTATATTGAAAATGAATTTGCCAAATGAACTAAATTAAATTTTTAACATATTAATTACTAGCAGAACCCGCGGTTTCACTATACAAAAAAGTTTAAAGGCTTTACGTTATAAGTAATAATTGATGACTGTAATATTTTCAAATGTGTGAGGATTATTTTGACTCGCAGATCGAGAGTTCCGTACCGCCGAATATTGTGTAGTTTTTACTAAAATATATTTTATTTACACACTTAAAAAAAATTTTACACAATAGGTACTTTAGTATTTCTTAAAGGTATTATGGAAAACCAATTTAATTTTAGTGATCGTAACTCAAAATATCCAGTAAAGTTAATCCGTTTAAAGTATTTAGCAAGCTCCACTACCTCTACTTTTTGCACATTTTTCTACTCCATCTTTTCAAAGTTAGAAAAAGAGAGTACAATAATACAACTCGCATACCTACCAAAAAAGTCACATATATGTTTGCGACTAGCAAAGAAGAAAGTCGAAGACAATCGAAGATTGCTTCTTCGCCTGTCTTCTTCTCCAATCTTCTTCGGCTCTTCTCTTCTCTTCTCTCCTCTCCCCTCTCTTTCCTCCCCTCCCCTCCTCTCCCATATAGATATAAGTTAGTTATTAGTTTAAATACATATTTATTTATTCACAAAGAATCACTTCGTTTAAAAATATAATCATGCTCCAAAATATTTATTCAACGTCAGTGATACGCATCTCCAATATGTTTTTAATTGTAGTCCAAAGCCATAACTCTAGGGCTTTTTTTTTAGTTTTTCGATATCTCATTTCGTTTTTGAGATATGAATTTTTTCTGACCAAACCGGGTGAAAAACGGCCACATTTTTCTCATTTTTTCGATTTAAAAAAAAGTTTTTGTTGCGTTTTGTAGCCCTCATCAAGGCGCATCTTTTAAAATACCAATCAGCTACGTAGTCCCAATACCCACGACACTAGGGCGATGTCGCACTTTCGCTGAAAATCGGGCCTATAACGAAGCGACAAAGAAAAAACATTTTCAATGTTAAAATAAATGTATACAGACTTCAACGCACTAAGAAGTAGAAAAAAATAAAAAGGATTTTCAGATATTATTAGAAATGTTGTAAACTGCATATGGTTGTAACCGCAAGGAAAAAAAATTAGAATTTATTCAAAAAGTAAATCAAGTATTGCATAAAAATATTTTTTTTACTTATTTTTTTTTACTTTTCAAATACTTTAAAGTATATTTTAACTAAATATTTAATTGTTTATAATAACAATCTCGAACGAGTGATTTGAAAACCAACAATACGTAAAGATTTAAGGGAGAATCTATTCATTAATAATATCACGGTCTTACTTGAAATCGGTGTTAGGAACTCTGCCAATGTGGAAACAAAATTTATTATTTTGAAATGAAAAGCCGGGCAATATCGAAGAAAATGCTGCGTAAATCATAACGCTACCTAATATCTCTTACAAGTCTTGAATTGCAAACTTTTAACTATACTTCATGAAAAGTAGCTTCGGAAGAGTTTCCGAACCGGTTATAGATCACTTAAAGTTACGTCTATCAGTGATAAAGTATTTTCCGCATATTATAATATGTACTTACTCGTATGAGTGTTAAATTGATATTAGTTGTTCTAACTATTTTTTACTTATTATACCTTATAATAAAAGCGTTATTAAACAAACAAATCTCGTTTAAACACGTTAAGTTATTCAAAATACCTATATTGCAAGTGGCTATTATTCTCTTAGAATACGATTTGAGGATGTAAAATTATATAGGTTCATAAAATCCAAGCTTTCGCAAACAAGGAATGTATGGGAACTATTATAGCATAAGTCCCATTTCCGAAATTACTATCAAGTATGTTCTTTCATGAGAAAGTTCGACGTCGCTAGCTGTAAGTGCCGGTTATTCTAGATTCTATCTATCCACAACTTAGATTTGAACAAAACGCCACTAGATTATAAACTTTACACTACAATTTTGTAATATGTGCGACATTTGTACCTACAATAAAAGTTGCTCGTTTCACGGTAGTTATAGCGTCAGTTATACTATGTAGTGCAAAAAAAACGTTAAACGCGTGGTTAGTCGAAAATGTTGAGGTTAATTACGTACTTTACGTATATAATAATTATTATTATACTGTTTTCTTATATAATATTCGCAATGATTAAAAAATGATCTTTAGTTATTTAATTTGAAATATATGAATAGTTACATACATCAACAAAAATATTAGTTTAAAAAATGGGGTAAAAAATGCGGTAAAAAGTGCGTATCATCCTTCATATTCAAACTCTTGTAACTAAATTAGATTAATTAGACTCAACAAACAAACCAAATGAGCCAAATTGAAAGGGTTTCTAGTAGTATTGAAGAGTTGCACTTTACACATTCAGATTCCGTAATTAGATCAACTAAAGCATTTTCATCGAAAAGCAAACACAAAATTTCCATCTCGTACGACAATTATTATAGGTACTGAAAAATCTTCTTCTTAGATCTGGCTACGCTATTCATCGTTTTGTTAGTTACAAGAAGGTAGAAGAGAAATAAGAAGAGTATAAACTTGTCATTAAAACTGTTTTTTTTTAATTCCGTTTGAATTAAAAAAAAACAGTAAAGAGCAACGTCGTGACTTTTGGTATTTACTTGAGTAACACTGGCTGTTATGATGGCGTCCGCGGATTCTAAATACGTATGAGATGTTCTTAGCCAACTTAAGCATAGAACATAATGCATTCATTTTAAGTTTAGTTAAAACATTTTACATAATTATTTGTGATACATTTGAAAAAATACATATACAAATGTTTGAATTGAATTTTTTATTTCCCACGGGAACCGTACATTTTTCCGGGATAAAAGTAGCCTATTTGTTATTCTAATGTATATATTATTGTAAGGTTTCATTAAAATCCAATCAGTAGTTTTTGTGTACTAAGCTGTATAAGTTACTATAGTTCTTTAACTATCCCACGGGAACTATTTAATTTTCCAGTATAAAAAGTATCTAAGATGTTGACCAGGGATATAAGGAGCCACTATGCAAAATTTCATTTAAATCGGTCTAACAGTTTCGGAGATAGGCCGTACAAACAGACAAACAAAAAACAGACAGACAGACAGGGAAACAAAAAATTTGAAAAAAATCTGGATTTGTTGTATTTCTCTTCTTACATTCCCTTAACTCGATTTTTAGCATTTTTTTTATGTACAGACATTCGACCTCTACAGTTTTATTGTATGTATAGATTTACTTATACTTTTGTAAAAACCCCTATAATATATTTTTTGCTTTTCAGAGTATATACGAGAAACTCCGTTTATATTTTGTTTAGGTTTCTATTTATGTTTATCGGGTTGACACTGAGGGCGCTTGGCGCTGAGTAACGCTATCCAGCAATTAATGAAGGAGAAAAGAAATCGTAGTAATATATCATTATGTCACTCTTCTATCTCTCTGCCTCGCTAGGCATAGATACCATTTTTACAGATAATAAAATTTTACGTCACTATTATAGATGCGAAAGATTATATATATATATATGTTTGTAGGTTCGTCGTTTGTTCACGCAGAAATGGTTGGACGGATTTGGATGAACACAGATAGACTATGACCTGAAGCAACATATAGGTTATATAAGTAATTCCTCCTTAACGTGTGTGTCGTGTTTGGGGAGCTCATTACTGCCCGCAATCCAGTCGGGCGCGAAGCTAAGAAACGCACTGGGAGGTGGCTCACCTCGGTGGGTGGTGTCCTATGCGGGTTGCTCCTGGTACTTCTCTGATAGCAAAATGGACCGTGGAACAGCCCCATGGTTGTTGTGGTCTGCTTCGGCAGACCTGCCGTCGGGGCGTCAAGGTTGAATGCGTAAGCGATCCTGCTACGCTCCATTAAGTCCAGTTTCCGTTGGGTTTTAGAGGGTAGTACTGACTTTTCCTGTGAGTTCTACACTTCATGCCTAAATGCATTTCCCAACGTTAAAAAAATGTAAGTAATATGATTCGCAATGTGACGTTACCTGTATATAATATTGTAAATACAAATAGTCTAGTCAACAAGTGCCTTTTATGTCAACTTTTTTCAACAGTCTCGGAAAAATATGAATGAGATATCATTCGATTCGCGATGGCATATACCTACATGATTTTAGAAAAAAATCAAGTTCCGCTTGCAAAAATTGCATAAGTTATAAACAATTAACTAAAAATAAAAAAGGGGGTTTAGTTTGTTGCAAATATCTCAAAAACTAATTGAGATTTTTCAAATTTAAAAAAAGATTAAAAAGAAAAGAAAATTTCCTAAAAAAAGTTTTAACTCCCGGAACTGTAGGATCAATATTTATAATTTTCTCAGAGGGATGAAAATACAGCCTTAAGCGGTTACTCTGACTTGCGCAAGCCATGCCTACTTCGGACACTTACTTATTTACTTACACATATCGCCAACTATACGTCATCTCAGTGCTTATTTGTCCAAACAACTAATTTACCAAAAAAAAAAAAATTACTTTGAGTTTTAAACATCAATTCTATTGGCATAAAAAAACGTAGTATAAGCGTAGTATGACTTTGTGTAAGCTAAAGAGATTCCTCAAAACCCGTACAAAATACGAGTACATACTCGTATATGTCCCGCTTATTTAAGTCCATGATCACGGACGGGTAGGAAGGGAAGTTGATATTTTGATCAATGGTGGGTGAGAGGTAAGCGGATTAACTTGGGAGTGTCTCGTTTGCTCCATGTTGAATTACTTTGATGTTAGTACATATAATATGACTGCAGTTTTGTTAGTAAGTTAACCAATAAATATATTATGCATTGGAATATTTAAATCATTTATATAAATATTTTGATCGGACTACTAATGTAAAGGCGAAAGTATGTATGCGTATGTGTATGTTTGTCACTTTTTCGCACTGGAACGGCTGGTTGGATTTGGATGAAATTTATCTTTAACTGGAGTAACACGATACTGTTATGCACTGCTTATCTTAAACCGCTAGTAGGTATATATTATATTTAGTGAGGAGATCTTGGGGGATTTTTTTAAAAGTATGTGTTTATGAAGTGTTCCTCATTAACTATGCGTGTTCTTCCTAAAGTGTATATGAAGTGCATGAAGACAATAGAAAAAAACGAAGCAAATATATAATAGAAATTGCAGAGCTTGGCACTTAGCTTGACTATCCCGCGAGGGGTATATATTTTATAATGAACTAGCAGAACGCGCGACTTTGCTCGCCCTAAAACTACAAAAAATCTCTAAAATCGTTGGTTTCATATAAACTTTCACCCCTATTTTACACCCTTATGGGATGAATTTCGAAAACACGTATTTATTTAATTGTATTGAAGAGCATTAATACCAAATTTCAAGTAATTTTGATCATAAATATTTTTTTGGGTTGTATTATAACGTGTTTTCCCATGAGAATGAGATAAACTCCGGCAGTACAATGTAGCCTATATTACTCGCGAGTCCTTCAACTATCTTCACAGAAAAAATCACGCCAATCCGTCACTCTGTTTCGACATGAAAGAACGATAAACAAACAAACACACTTTCTCATTTATAATTTATACATATAATAAAATTGTAACCAAGCCGAATCTGTACATTAAATATTTTTTGGAAAATCTTATTGAAATAGACTTTATTATCGATACAGAAGCCAAATCTATAGTTTTTAGAATTTTTATCTCTCTGTCTGTCTGTCTGTCTGTCTATTACCGCATCACGGGAAAACCACTGGACAGATCTTAATGAAATTTGGTATGATGATAGGCGGTTATCCGGGTCAACATATAGGATACTTTTTACTGCGGGAAAATATCTCATCTCTGAGATAACCGTTAAAACGTAATTAGGGACGAACCCGAGCGGAGCGAGGGTGAGTTGCTAGTATTAGTATAAATATAATGAATAAAACACAGCTGTAGCGATGCAGTCTGACATTTATATGTGTTTGACATTTTATAGTGTGGTCGTAATATTCACATGATGCAAGTGCTAAACGTAAATTTTATCTTCAGATTTAAGACAATACACAGTTTTAACCTATGTAAGGTTATTTGTAACGTTGTAGTAGTAAGTAGCTCTGACATGAATCCAGAAAAAGTTATGTCAGTACATTAAATATATGTATCTGCATACTCGTGTTGCATGGAACTATATACATAATAAATGGTGCTTTATAATGATCAATTTACTATACGAGTAATATATACTATATCATGTAACGCGTGTAGCAAACTGGTATCATAACATACGTCATTTCACCGAACCCACGTACAAGACGTTATAATTGTAATAATAACAAATTACTCATTATTATTAGGTATTTCAAGTTAATGGCACATAAACAGCAACTGCGAAGACGTCTATCATCAAAAAGTGGTGATTTTCCTGATGTGTTTCTTGTTTTATAGCTTAGCTTTGCTAGATGTTACAGCGTTTAATATGTTTGAAATTTTAAGTAAAACTAATTAGTATAGTATTTAAAATATGGATTCTCATAAAATCAGCTTTTTTTTCTTAGTCATTTTTTTCAATTATTTGTATACTAATGTTAATGTTAAGTTAAATTGTATGTTTGTTATTTGTTTGTTTGAAGCAGTTAGTCTCTTTCCAGAGACTACACTCTATATATAACATTGAGAAAGGTTACAGAATACCTACGAATAATATTCCCCTATGACCCTTAGGAGCAGTTTGTTGTACATAATAAACTACACGACCAGAGCTGCGGGCAAAAGCTAGAATTAGATATAAAAGAAGATTTCTTAAATATTGTTGGTGGCAACCACTATATAATGTAAGAGTAAAAATGCCTCACCAAAAGTATTCAATTTACAAACTCGGGCTGTGCTTATATTTTATTTTATTCGAAGATTTTCCTCAGAACAAAAATATTTTTGAATTTTTCTGGTTGGAATCAAAATAACAATTTTGTCGAATGTTCATATGAAATTATTTCAATATAACTTCTTTATTGTACAGCTAAAGTGAATTAAAAGTATGATTGGATTTCTTTTTTGACCGATTTCGAAAAATAGGAAAAGGAAAGTACATTTTTATTGGAGTATATATATTTTGGATTTTTTTATGCGATATCTTCGAAAAATGTAAACAGATTTTAATGATTTATAAACCACTAGCGAAAACAAATACAAACCTATCCCATAGGAACCGTACATTTCTACGGGATAAAAAGTAGCCTATGTGTTATTCCAAACTATAATCTATCTCTGTGCCAAATTTCATCCAGATCCGCTTAGTCGTTCTGGCGTGAAAGAGTAACAAACATTCATACATCCATACTCACAAACTTTCATATTTATAATATTAGTATAGATACGGTCAAAGGTGTTCTTATATAAATTTTAAGAAAATTCCTTAACTATGGGTAACAACACGCTTAATTACATTAAAATTAATTCTGAAGTCGGTGTAGCTTTTTAGTCAGAAAGTAATTGTTGTAAATCTTGCTGATTTTATCTCATGAAAGGTAAAAGCAGAAAAGTAAACCTTATTCTATCTCCATTTTATTTGATGATAAGTTTTCTTTCAAAGTATAACACTTGATAAATTAAGATTCTAGAGAGTGCTTTTACAATATTAAAATACTTTCTTACATACTTAGTATTATTTTTTAAATATTTTAATCAGCATTTGTAGATTTGATGCGTTCAATATAAAAAAAAAAATGTAAACAAGTTTGTTTGTTTGTCATACTGCAACGGAGTTATATTGTAGTAAAAAATCGGCCTTTTTGATTAGTACAGAATTATTTATAGATGAAGAATGCGAGGGTAATGGTAATGAGGGGAATCAAACTTATAGCCCACCATGCTAGCCAAGAGCGGGTTGGCGGACTTCACAATTCTTTTAAAACCTATTAAGTTTCTCAAACATGTAAATTCCTCACGAGGTTTCCTTTCACTATAAATCAAGTGGTAATCATGTTGAAAATGATTCGTACGTTAATATATCAGAAGTGCGGGAAATGAACCCGTCTCCTCTCGGTTTCCCAAGCGAGCGCCTTACACTGAGCTACTACTACCTAGTATTTATGTATCCCAAAGTTCAGTTATTCTAGTGAGGACTATTATTTTGCAGTACATAAAAATAGTGCTGACTAATAACTAATACCAATTCATTACTTAAAAATAGAAATAGTGTTTACAAAACTAAATATTTTAAACAAAAATCGATATTGCAGTACAAGTTGAGCGTGAGATGAAAGGAGGCAATGCGCATATTAATCAGACAATCTCAATGGCGGCGCTAATTAGGTCTGACAGTGACAGGCTGTGTTGTGCGTATTGTCTCCCTCGTATTGTTTACAGCTTTGTGCGCTTCGCTACTATCGACTGTTGTAAACTAAAATTGCGTTGTCTTATTAAAATTTGAGTTTGATGATATGGTTTTTGTGCTGTGGGACTTGGTTTATTTAATGTTTAAGCTGTAATAGTGGATAATAATTTTCGCTTTATAGATATTAAATATTCATAATTTTCATTAATAGCTATCAATATCTTGTATTAATCGAAAATTAGACTACTGTTATAAAAGCGAAAGTTTGTATATGTGTATGTTTGTTGTTCTTTCACGCCATATGGCAAATATATGGCTAATATACCGCTATAATGGCTGTACGGTTTTAGGATAAAAAAATTTAAAGAAATAGATTACTATTAGTAATAAAATTTGCTAAAACGTGGCGATATACTAAGGGTAAGTATTTATATAAAAACACCAATGTTAAAGAAATAGGTTAAATATTTTTTATTACTTATGTATACACTATGCGGTATTCACTATAGATCCTAATGAACATAAACGGTACACACTATAAGTCTTCCTAGACCCAAATAAGCCCGAGGCTTATTTTGACCTAAAGATATTTTGTGTTATAACGAGCAAGGTAATTAAGAGTGTTAGTATCTAAAAGTGACAAGAGTCTACCAAATGTTACTTAGTACTGCTGTACTTAAATGTTATTTTAAGATTACTAATCATAAATCCTAGAAGTATTTAAAAAAAATATTTTGTATTGTACAAAAAAATTCCATGTTACACTATTATTATTATATATCATACTAGTCACTCACCCTCGCTCCGCTCGGGTTCGTCCCTAAGTTTTAAGGTTAGTATAGATTTCTCACATATGAGACATTTTTCCGCAGTAAAAAGTATCCTATATCTTGACCCGGATAACCAATTCTCATCAAACCAAATTTTATTAAAATTTGATCAGTGCTTTTCTCGTGACGCTTTCCCAGACAGACAGATGGTAACGCGCTCGCTTGGGAAACCGGGTGAAGCGGGTTGAAATCCCGGGTTTCGCACCTCTGATATTATCATGCGCGAATCATTTCTAACATGATTACCATTTGCCTTACGGTGAAGGAAAACATCGTGAGGAAACCTGCATGTATGTGAGAACCATGCCAGTTTTCGAAAGACATGTGATGTCCGCCAACCTGCATTTGGCCAGCGTGGTGGACTATGGCCTGATTCTCGTATTGAAGGGAGGCCCGTGCCCAGCAGTGGAACGTTAAAAAGGGCTGAATACATACATATAATTTTGTTCAAGTGTTTTATATGTGAAAGACGAAAATGAAATAAATTAAGGTAGACTCGTATGCGGGATAGCTATAATTTTATATTAAAAATATTGTTACTTGACATTATTGCAACTGCTTGCTTGAAAAAGCAACTGCCAAGTTCTCAGCAGAACTGTATTCTACGCTTCTTCGCGCACTGACTAAACTGACGCTCCTTAAATTAAGTCGACAGTTCAAAAGTGTTTGTAAAAAGGTTATTGAATAATATATAATTTGAAATGTACGTTAAATGTACCGTTTAACTGTATTTGTTGAGTAAGCGAATACTTACTAACTGTCTAATATTTACTCGCTTGTTCCATTTATGTCATAATTAACATAATAAATTTGTATTACCACTACAGTAATCTGTGTATTATGCACCTTAAATATTTAATAATCTCAAAGCTCATAAGAAATTAACTACACTACAGTTAACTTATTTCGAATATTTTCTGTTTTCTTTTCATTCATAGTTCATGATACTCGTGCAAAGGAAAAGTAGATTAAACGAGGGTAAGAGATGAAAGAAAGCCGCGGTATTAATCAGCTTCAATGATGTCTAACAGCTCTAACTAGCTAAAACATGATAGGCGTATGTTAGCGTGCCTAATGTCTTTCTGCATTATGCTATGCTTTGATACAGACTACATACATTTGAATATGAGAATTGATGTTTTGGAAAGATATTTTTGCTAAATGTATCATGCCTTTGAATGCATGTTTACAAAATAGTGTTAGTGTAGAGTGTTTAGGCGTCGAAAGCTATTATCATTTCTAATCTCAATACTTGGGAATGTTTGGAATATTTTTATTTATAACTGAGATAATGGTATTGTATTTTATTGACGGCTAGTTCTCGCTTATGACAGGCTGTGAGATATCTCGATGAAAAATTATTCTTTACTCAGAGATAGTAGAGTTTTCTATTAGAATTTATTCTGATATTTAAGAATATGTTATATTCTTTCTGAGCTTATATATAATTTAAACGATAATTTAAAAAAATTGTACATTTTTAAATTATATTAATATAAAAGTAAGGAACACGTTGTGTTGTTATTTAAGTTATCGAAAATGTAACCACAAAAATATCGAAAGAGTAGAATAATATTAAATAATTAATCTAAACATAACAGTTACAATTAATTAAATAATATTCTATATTCAATAATAAAACCAAAGCAAAAGTATAAAAATATTTGAAATTAAAATTAACAAATATAGTAAGGTACTTTGGTGCTATTTTTCAATTTTTTGAATTCATTTTGTTAATTTGTGGGTAGGCTGTCTATAATAACTATATAATGCCTTTGAGATATCTAACATCTTAGTCTCTCCCGTGACCATGATTGCTGTAAAGCATTCAAAACGTAGGGAACCAAAAATCAAAATAAATCCGCAAAAAAAACCGAAAAGATACTTTTATTTAAAATGTCAAATATTCGCGTGGAAAATATTAAGTTTAGAACATTTAAAATATGACTGATATGGTGATACGAATGGCAGCTTACAAAGTTATATATATGCACTAGCGACTCACCCTCGCTCTGCTCGGGTTCGTCCCTATCTTTGTTTTAATGTTTAGTATAGATTTCTCAGAAATGAGATATTTTCCCACTGTAAAAAGTATCATATATGTAATACTCGGATAACGAACTATCATCATATCAAATTTCATTAAAATCCCTCCAGTGGTTTTACCGTGATGCGGTAACACACAGACAAACAGACAGACAAAAATTCTAAAAACTATAGATTCGGTCTCTGTTTCGATAATAATGTCTATTTCAAAAAGATTTTCCAAAAAATATTTAATGTACAGATTCGGCTTAGTTACAATTTTATTATATGTATAGATTAGTCGTTGGATGTGTAGTTAGTTATATTTTCTAGTACCTGCATAAGTGTGTATTTTATGGAATATAAAAAGCATCCATAGTTTAAAAAATTACTCTTCCTAAGACAGGCTTGTGTATATATATATATATATATATATATATATATATATGTATATACGGGCCTCTCTTCAATACGAGGGGATCAGGCCATAGCCCACCACGCTGGGAAAGTGCGGGTTGGCGGACTTCACAAGTCTTTTGAAAACTTGCTAGGTTCTCTCAGACATGCAGGTTTCCTCACGATGTTTTCCTTCACCGTAAGGCAAGTGGTAATCATGTTAGAAATAATTCGCACATGAAAATATTTGAGGTGCGAGACCCGGGATTTGAATCCGCTTCACTCGGTTTGCCAAGCGAGCGCGTTACCACTGGGCTACCACAAGCCATATATATATATCTAATATATAAAATTCTCGTGTCACAGTTTTCGTTGCCATACTCCTCCGAAACGGCTTGACCGATTTTGATGAAATTTTTTGTGCTTATCCGGTATCTATGAGAATCGGCCAACATCTATTTTTCATCCCCCTAAATGTTAGGGGTAGTCCACCCCTAAATTTTTATTTTATTTTTTAGACAAAATTTTTAATTTCTATTTTTTTATGATACAACATACAAAAATATATACAATCCTCAATTTTCACCCTTCTACGATCAACCCTTATTTTTTAATAGCCATTTTAGTAATAGGAAATTATTTATATGGCAAAACAACGTTTGCCGGGTCAGCTAGTATATATATATATGTAGATGTATGTATGTATATAAATTTAATTACGTATGTCTCGAAAACGGCTCTAATGATTTAGATCAATTTGTTTTTGCTTTTTAAGTTTATCTACGAGTATATTAGTGTCTTTTCTGAAAAAAAAAACACATTTTTTATATTTCATCCGAAAAAAACTCGAAGGAAGCTCAGTCGCTCGGTAACTAATTTAAAATAAGTAGTTATATTCATTTTTTTTGTTAAATCAAATTGTATGATTGTGCCCATCACATTAATAAAATAGCTAAGTTACTTTCATCATGAACTGATGCTTACGTCTAAGCTAATTGCAGTCCGAACCTTCCTTTTAAGTCCTTCTTTTTAAGCATATCTTTTTATATCGAAACGTAATTGAAAGAGCTTTCAATTCGAGTATTTCTATAGGAGATGTTTCTTATAATAATTTTATTTATTTCTTTTTTTTATTTATTTCGCAAAGCTAAAATTTTCTATCGAGCAACTAATTATATATAGGCAGTTATAATAATTAATACTGTAGGTATTTATTATATTTGTAGTAAGTACCAAATATAAAAATTGAGCTTTTTTTTAGAAAAGGCACTTGTATAGATAAACTTAACAACTAAAACGATATTTAAATAAAAAATTTGAGTCAACTTTTTAAAGCCATTTTCAATATATACGAAATTACAAGAACTTCCGTGTATCATTAAATAATTTAATTAAAGTCATAAGATTAGATATTCTATAAGTTCCTATTATATGTACATATTTTCCATTATACAGGAGCGAGTATTAAATACAAATCCATTTATTATTGTTAATATTTGCAATATACGTTGCAATATGGCGTTGAAAATAAACGTAATTCGCTAGAATAAGTACACAATGGAAATTTAGTGTTAATATTACGTGATATAAATCTCCAATATCTATTGTTTGGTGTGTTGCATAGTTGTAAAACTACTAATTCTATAAAATATTAATATATGGTAATGAATTGATACATGGTAATGTGCGTGAAACTCAATTACGATGTAGAAATTTAATATACATTTTGGTATATAAACGAAATCGAATAAAACTTGTTACAGTTTTCAGTGCAATTAGTGCTCTCAGACTTAATAAAGTTAGTTGAACTTTAAAATGAATTGAATACACAGTTATATTGCTATTTATTGTACTTCATTAAAGTCTAACCATTTAATTATAATTTTCCAGGAAGTAGTAGACGTGATACTTGGGACTGGCAACCGTAAATAGAGAGATGTTTCTTCTTTTTTTAAGTTCTCACATGACCTATATTTAGTTTAATTTTTTTTGTCTATATTTAAAAAAATATTGCTAAACATTATCACAAATAAAACCACGAATAATGCTAGATTTTTTTAAATTATGTGCACCCTCGCTTGCTCGGGTTCGTCCCTAGGTACGTTTTAAATCGGATTAGTAGGTTCCGAGATTAGAGCGTTCAATCAAACAAACACTGCCTCTTTATTTTATTAGTATAGATATTCAGAAATTAATCATTTTTTTCCTGTAAGTTAAATTTACGTTAATTATCATATAAAACACTAGTGACTCACGCTCGCTTCACTTCGGGTTCGTCCCTAAACAAAAACAAACCTATTCCACGGGAACCGTACATGTTTCTGGGATAAAAAGTAACCTAGGTGCTTTTCCAGACTGTAATCTATCTCTGTGCCACATTTCGCCTAGATTCGTTCAGCTGCTCTGGCATAAAAGAGTAACAAACATTCGACCATCCATCCTCACAAACTTTCACATTTACAATATTATTATAGATAGCATTGCCCGCGGCTCCGCTCGCGTTCAGATGATCAAAAACCAAATTCTTAGGTTTTACAGGTTAGTATACTCTTACATAATATTATACCACTTTCATTGCGCACCGCATGATTGGTAAATAATGGCGGTGATTGACAATGCCACAAAGGTTCCTCCGTTAATCTCATATTTGATTTAGTAATATTGCACTTTTTAATTTAGCAATAACATTTATGTACATACATATGTCTATACTTCTGTTTTGTTTGTTTATTTAGTTTTGGGCGATAAACTCTCAAACTACGGAATTAATTTTAATTAATTTTTACTAATAGACAGCTATTGATTAATTTAATATGTAGCTGATTATTTAAATAAAATAATGACAACTTTTCTCAATGTTAATTTGTCGCGCAACAGGGATGGGTTAGCGCTAGTTACTAATATTGTCCAAAACGATTTTCAAAAGAAAATGTAATATGTAAATAATTTCTAAGCAAATACTTTTTATTATTTCATATGGCTCGGCTAATATGATTAAAATCGTAAGCATTTTATTGTGTCCTTTAAGAATTTACCTTCCAAGAAAACGTGCCAAAAAAATTTGAAAAAGTTGAGGTATAACAGTTCCTAAAATACTTTTTCATAGTTTTTGAGATATGGAATATTTTTAGTTACCCGCTTTGTCAGTTTAACAGCCATAAACTTGTATACTGCAAAATGTTATAAAATAATATCAATCGAACTTATTTTTACGGTTGATAAAATGAGTCGATATTATGGAAACGTAAATATTATTCGTATTTATTTTAATGTCAACCTCACAAAACACGTAAGTAAGAAAATCAACACAGTATTTTGCTATACGAAACCTGTAATGCGCGAGTTAGATTTGCATTTGCCCAATTTTTACATTAAAAAATTAAAAAATATTAACATTATTTACTAAACAATAAAAATTTATAAATATTTGAATTTGAAAATTGTTTCTGCAAACAAAATATTACTAATTCTAATAAAGTCATAGAAAGGTTATATCTGTACATTATTATTTTTTTGATGAAAACTACGTATATTAAAAATACATGGCGACATCTATTGTCCAATGTCTAAATAATACATGAATACATTTTCATTAAAATAACTATTTTAATGAATAAAATAGCGCTATTGATATATCCTTTAAGATAAGCTTTTTTAATAGTTTTAACATATATAAGTACCTTGTTAAAATATTAATAGTATCATCGTGTTTTTATTATGACCAGTTTTTGTATTTTTTCCCGAAAATGAGATATTTTCCTGCGGTAAAAAGTATCCCATGTGTTGACCCGGATAACCAGGTATCATCATACCAAATTTCATCAAAATCCCTCCAGTGGTTTTTCTGTGCTACGGTCACATACAGACAGACAGAAAAAATTCTAAAAACTATAGATTCGGCCTCTATATCGCTAATAATAAATATTTCAGTAAGATTTCCCAAAAAATATTGAATTTACGGATTCGGCTTAGTTACAATTTTATTATATGTATAGTTACTAATTTATAAAGCCAAAAAGTTTGCTTTACTGATAATTTGAACACGGGCGGGGCCGCGGGTAATTTAGTAGTAATTCTAATAAAATCGTAGAAAGGTCATAACTGTACATTCATTTATTTGGAATTAAAACTACGTATTTTAAAAACACATGGTGACATCTATTGTCGAGTATCTAAATAACACATAAATGTATATTAATTAAAATAGCTATTTTAATGGATAAAATAGCGCTATTGATAATTTGATTTTCAAGATAAGCTATTTTTAATAGTTTTTACCATATTTAGTAAGTTACCTTGCTAAACTGTTCACATATAGTATCATCGTGATTTTGTTCCAACCAGTTTTTGTATTTTTTCTCAGAAATGGGATATTTTTCCGCGGTAAAAAGTATCCTATATGTTGACCCGGATATACAGCTATTATCATACCAAATTTCATCAAAATCCCTCCAGTGGTTTTTCTGTGATGCGGTAACAGACAGACAGACAGACAGACAGACAGACAGACAGACAGACAAAAATTCTAAAAACTATAGATTCGGCCTCTACATCGATAATAATGTCTATTTCAATAAGATTTTCCAAAAAATATTTAATGTACAGATTCGGCTTAGTTAGAATTTTATAATATGTATAGATATAAAGTTTGTTTTCTTTGTCGATTTCTATCATAGTAACATATAACATTGTAAAATTGATTTTCTTTGGTCACCTTCTTATTATTTGCTTAAAACATTCCCTTGATAAGACGTGTGCAGCTTTTTTGATTGCATCGTTGAAGAATGGGTGAGTTTACAGCTAACATGAAACTCTAGTTCCGGCTCATTCCATCTGGACATCCCCTTAGATATTGCGTATAATGTTCACCGTTTACTGTAACTCTGTCAGGGTCAGGCCTAATTAGAGCCATTGAAATAGCTGATTAATATGCGCGGTCTATACCGATGTTCCATTGTGGAAGCGACCGAGTGAATTATGCACATCAAGTGAAATGATGTGATTACGAGCAATGTTGTCGCAGTCAAGCATAGCGCTAGTGCCGTTTGAAAGCTCTTTAATTAAAAATAAAACTTATATGTAATGAACTGGAACAGTGCAATTTTAATTGACTCGACTCAATATGCAATGTAGATACTCCGTCATTAAATTGTTGTTGCTATAATAAAATTATACGGTAATTTCTTTTTTAAGCGCTCCTATTCTTATTTTATTTTTAATTTTGTTCATTTTAAAATATTAAGTCTATAGATTTTTAAAGGTTTTTTGATATACTATAACGAACGATTTGATATACAGCTATGAAAAATGGAAATATATGATAAAAATACTACAAATAGTTTAAAAAACATACATTTTTTAGTTTATAAAAAAACCTACTTCAAAAAAAAAAAACAATTATATTTATCCGATATTTCAAAAGCCGATGTGCTTTGATTTGTATCGCCTTTCATCGACTTTTAAAATATCTGATTAGATATATATAGTACATGAAAACTACCAATCAGTAATTTTTTACTTTTTATTAGTGTTTTTTTTTTAAATTCGGTTTTGTTTATTTTTTTTAAGTTTTTATTTTTCTATTTGAATGCAGACATAGTAGTAGCAAAGTAAGAAGAAAGTATTTTTAAAAATTCAGTAAGCTAAAAATCAATAATCCCTTATTTTCTACACTTAGGGGTGGATTTTTTTTCAATTTTAAATGGGACCAACTTTGACGTAAATCCTATCCTACCCTATAAATAAAAAAATAACTACCTACACTGTAAAAAGTTACGCGAGGTAAAATATAAAAAATATACAAAAAAAAAAACATACATACGTGTCGAATTGAGAACCTCCTTTTTTCGTCGGTTAATCGTACGCTTTTAGCGTGAACGATTGCAGAATATCTGATCTAAGGTAATAAATGTTCAACTCATACGTTTCTTAATGCTCATAAGCTACACATTTTCCAAAGCAACTGGTAGTCCAAAGCTACAAATCTGTTGCGATTACATGATTATCAGCATAAACAAGGGGTCTCGGAATCCATCTGTCATCGCGCATATAAACGTGAACAATGACTGGTGCACAAACACGCCTGTCGCCGGCTCGGTCGCACGGGCCTACCGGATTGATTGTCAAACACATTACACGATTCTGAATCTAATGCCTATAAGCCACTATAAATATAGCTAGCATAATCCTTACTAATGTTATTATTGTTATAATGTTATAGTGTTATGGTAAATGTCTGCTCGGTCTTTATTGTTTAACTGCTGAGCAGATTTTGGTGTAGTATTCATTTTTTTAAAACCATCCTTTTTGGGGCAAAACTTTATAGTTGAGCAATTTTTTGAAGTTATATTTTTTTGGCATGTTTGGAAAAATTATGAACACACCGACAGCCAAAAAGCGACATAATGAAATTAGCTGAAAGCGATACGATGAAGTTAGCTGCATTCCTTTTACAAACAGAGAGTTGTGATATACGAGATAAAATCTTTAGCTATTTTTGTTTTGTTACGCTAAAGTAAGAAGAAGTATAACTTTTTATGTGCGTGCACACACGTTTTTCTTAAATGTTTAATTAATGTGCTAAGAAATCTAAGATTTGACGTTTTTATGCATATAATAAAAATATTTTATACTTTGCGTAACTTACCTTCTCGTTAATATAAAAAAAAAAAAACAGTGATTGATATATGTTTTTTAAATACGTTAATCATATCAAGAATATGTTAATAGTATTTATAAGCATTATTTTGGATTATTAATTTTTTGATTATATGTAAGAAATATAATTCACATGTTTCAGTTGACAGGATTTTTGAGTTCAAATTTATCTTCGTTGAAAGCTACGTAGTCATTAGCCACGACAGATTTAATGACGAGTATTTTAACAATGTAGACATTGTATTTTTAAATGTTATGTTTCGTACATTATTCATCCGCATAAAAAGGTATAGCATAAATTCAAATATCTGAGTATAAAAAAGTTGTAAAATGCTGTAACTATGTGGTTACTGTTTATTCACGCACATGGGTTTACATATTCATAAACAGTTATGACGTTATTCTGCACAACAAATCTCGGAAAAAAGAATTAACTCTGTAAAATTCCAGGCGATTCAGTACTGATTTATCACCAATTTATTTAATCCCATTTAACAAAGTTACAATAGGGCCATTAACAATTGAAGCGCACTTCTGAACTAATTAAAAATGGGCGCGTCTTCAGCACAATTTGGACTATTTAAGTGCTTACGCGGCTCGTTTCTGTCCAACTTGTTTCGAATAAAGAATTAATTATGAAGTGGAGGCCAAGTTGGCGTCGAGGCGACTTGCGAGTTTGAACCGGTTACAATTTGTGGGAAAGTAGCAGGTGTGACACGACGGCAAACTTAGACGGATCGTACACACGCTTTGTTGCCTTCTCAGATGATAAACTTGATTTAAATCGCAGATTGCAGGTGTTTTTAAATATGCAGGCTTGTTCTTTACCAGGTTGTTAGCGTAGTTCTCGTAATACTGTTATTATTTTTATAAAAAAATAAATTTATTTAAGTTTAATAAGTACGTATATTAATAAAAATAACATATAATATGTTATATAAGATGCAACATTAGCAATACTATAATTTGCTACGGAAACAGCAATCTCTTAACAAATTATATATGTTAAAAGATATGGATAGGTAGCTCAAAAGACAAAAGATTAAAATCTAGAATATTATTTTATTTTCATAAGATTTTCTATTAGGTTTTCACATTTATATTAAAAAAGGTATCTGGCAAACAATGCCTAATAGGAATAGCGTAGTGACATATTACAGTATCATTGAGTCAATAAGGACGGAAAGGCGGAAGGCTTCTCTTTCCGCTTCTATTGTGAATGCTTGTTGAGTGACAGTGTCCAGTACCGCGATTTATCTTATGGTGAATCCCAATAACCTATATGTTATTCTCCTAAGAGATAGGAATTTGACATAATTGCACAATGTTAAATTTCTATCTCTAGTAAGGTAAACTACTGAAAGATAGGTTATCAGGATTCGCCGATGACTACGATGAGCTACCAATCCTGACTACCAATTTAATAACCAGAGTTAGGCAGCTAATAAGAACCTTAAGGTACAAGCTTTTGTATAGTCCTTTAATTTATTGCTAAATAATCAGATATTATTTAAAATTAATAGATACACAAATAATTGTGGTTTTAAAAATATGGGGCCCATCAAAACGAAACAAGCTAGCCTGAAAATTTAGGTAGTAACAGTAGCATTACAGAGGTGCAAGGTGTAGCCATCAAAGAGTTTTATTAGTTAAAACATATCAAGCTATAAAGATTTGATTACATAATCGTTTACTATAAGTGTTATATATATTTTATATATATTAACATGGATTTACTATAAATGCATGTTAACATAATAGGTTTTTTGGAACTCATTGTTCAATACTAAAAGCATAAGCGGAGTTGATTCATTGTGAAGTTTATTTCCAACTACAATGAAAAATTATAGAAAACAAAATATTTATTAAAGAGATGTCGTTACTCGGATTGGCTATTTCTTTTTATTTATAATTTAATAGCTTTGAACTTTGTTTTCATACATAAAATATTAGGGTTATAGGTAAAGTTTTGAAGTAGATCAACATTAATATATTAATGGAACCTGCCTACATCGATTGTGTCTAGGTTTCATTCGCTTTTGTTTATAGAAATAATTTACAACCTTTCCGACAAGAGAAGAGAAACAAAAGGCTCATTGTGGGAGTACAATCATAGTTGTTTACTTGTTACGCTAATGGTAATCGTTGACATTCGCTATTATCTCAATTGCTCAGGTTGAGGGCGATAGACCGTTATTATTTCAATAAACGACACTATCGTCCTTAATAACACAGCCACGGCCTTTTAATTGTAATCCTCACAAGTGGGGTGTTGCACGTTATGCTTATCTGTCACTAATCAAATGGTTTTAGAAATCAAGTAGCATAGAAATATTTGTATTTTCTCTGATTTTGGCAGAAAACTAGACAATTTGGAATTTAATCATTCAACGTTTACTTAAACTTATTTTAATTTATCAAACTCAGAACTCTTGACCAAAGAAACTGTTCCAAAGAGATAATGATATACCATAGAATTTCTTCATTTATATTTTAGTTGTTTACTTCCGTTAAATAATAACGGTACTTAAAACTTTTTATTAAATCCTCTTCGGTTATTTTGTCCGTAGACTTTAGTTATGTCTACATAACAACATTGTACCAGTCTAAAATTGTTTTGACTAGAAAAGAATTTTACTGTAACATATGAGTTTTATATTAATTAAAACATCAAAACGCCCTCTTTCAGCGTTTTTAACAGAGACAAGTAGAAACCTTGCAAAAAGAATACCACCAGCTACAAAGCATACAACAAGAAAGGAATATTTATTACCAGACACAAATTAAGTTGTTAGCGTGAGAGAATGTTTTTCGGTTTTAAGTGTTCATTTGCAACTTTAATGCAACCAGTTTTCACTAATTTAGGCTAATATTACGAGTACAGAAAACGGAAATATAAATATCCAAATACCATGTTTACAGTACACGTGTAGGAATTAACATACTGTATGGAATGATTTAGGCCGCAGAGATAGCTTTGTCTAATACGCGTTGTAGCAAGCATATGAAACAATTTCTGAAGATTTCGCGGCATGTCAGCTTTGTAACTTGATTTCAATGCAGTGTATTGTATTAAATACAAAATATAAAGTTATGTAACTTTAAAAAAAATAAAAAGAAAATCATAAAATAGTGATTTTTTTGAGTTGACATTCATGGTTTAAATGATGAAATTTTTATTTCAAAGGCAGTAACATTCTTTTTGAAAATCTATTTTTACGGTCTTGATTTAATGCAGCCTTGTCCTAAAAGATGAGGTAAACAATAAAATGATTTACATAATGTATGCGGTTTTCTTTCCAGAAACTAAGTAGGTAAGTACCCAATCGAGGTCTCGCTGGCTCGGTCATTAATTTAATTAATTGCTTGTCATCTGTTGATCGCTGCTCTTACACAAGTCATTAGTCAAAACCTACCGTATACGCACATTACCTAATTTAATTATGCCCTAATAAGTCAAATCCGCTATCTAGAACGTGATTAACGCAGTTCCGCTTCGCGGTATCGATTGCTGGACCTAGTAAGGATATTAATATCATGTTTCTGTGACAGTCGCTTCCAAGTACACGCAATATCCATTAAATTATGTTATCATTAGATTAATATCAATTATAATAATTAATTATAATTTGTACATACGTACGTACTTGTTAACATTGTTGACTTTCTCAAAGTGAGCATTTCATACATCTAATCTAATACTAAAAATTAATTTATCGTATATGTTATTGGTATATTATATTCATATTTCAAAATAACTTTTACCTTTTAATCTGTAGGAAATTGTGAACAAAAAAAATCTAAATGTCTACGAGAAATATAATAAGAAAAAGTAATATAGGCGTACGTGTAGGATAGTAAAACGAAGGACACGATTACGGCTGACAAGGCAATTAATAAGGGCAGATGGCGATTGAGCACGAGTCACCCGTCTGACCGGTATTAATCATAGAAGAGTACTCGATTACGTATCTATATGTTAATTTCCTTAAGAAGATATAATTACAAGTATAGCTTTATGAAGCTTTTAATAACAATGTAGATATAAATTTTAATTTAAACATTATTAGATCTTGTGGTATATTATAATTATTTATTTTTGATTATTGTACTCAACTTTTCATAAATACATACTTTTTCTTTTTTCTTATCAGAAACACTCTTCATTGAAGTATTAATAATAGCGAACATTACAACTTATTACAAAGCCTACTTAGTTTTTCTTTGTAATGGCGACCTGAAAGGACTTTTTATTCTAATGAAAATCATCTAAAAGGGATGTAAAAGATTTTTCTCCGTGATGCTCCCATTATACAGAAGAAATCTCGTACAAAATTAACATACATAAACTAAACACTTGTCCGCATCACTTTATAAACCGTATTTCACAGTAAAATGTTTGTAGTGAATGAGAATTTCTTCTCATTACTTCTGTCACTCTTCGCATCTACCGCGCACACTTATCATCAACACGATAGTATCGTTGTTGCGAATAAAATATGTGAGAATCTCAGCATTAAAGTCGAGAGCACTCGGTCTATCTGACATACAGCATTTTGTACTTCATGTCATACTTTTAAAATAATATTATTTTATTTTTTAAAGTAAGTAAGACTACATGCTACGTATTAAAACAAGTAACTTATTTTATTAAAATTATGATGTAAATGTAACATATTACATACTAGCAGAACCTGTGGCTTCGCTCGCGCTAAAACTACAAAAATAAACTGTTTGGTTTTATGGTATTAGTAATAATGTATGGAAGCCTGAACGGTTTGTTGACATTTATGATTACTGTTTCGCTCCCTTGGGTAGCAGCATAATGATATATAGCCTAGGTATAGTCTTCCTCATTAAACGGACTATCAAAAGCAAAAAGATTTTTTCAAATCAGATTAGTAGTTCCTGAGATTAGCGCGTTCAAACAAACAAACGAACTCTGCCTCTTTATATTAGTACAGATTTTCATAGTCAAAAAGGATTTTTAATTTTAGTATAGTACAACATCCTTCTATTAAACAAACTTAAATATAAAACGATTTATTTCAATTTATTCAAATTTAATAAACATTAATAACCTTACGCATTTAGTCTTGAGTCAAAATACTTAGTAATAGTATAAACATAATTTTAAATGAACAAAAAAGTAACTTTAATTATAATATCTATCAAACGAATATATGGTGGAAGTACACATGCGCACAAACACACAAGTAATATTAAATAAGATTTTATCACAAAACAATGTAGAACAAAATATAGCCAATAGCCAATTTTTATTGTATATGCAATTGTATACGTAATAGAATCACACGTATCGGTCTCCTTAATGACATTTTACTTGCGTGATTGTTGCTGTCACGATGTCAAAGTGGGGGGAGGTGGTTAATTAAAACTTCTGAGAGGACTGCACTTTATTGCCCTCTGAGAAACAGAAGCCAATACTATCGATACGCATCATATGTAATAACAGGATCCCTAATTAATCCTGTAATATATTATAACGCATTGAATGACAATATTGTCTTAGTCTGAACACGTATTAGACTAAATACATGACTAAACAGATGATTAATGATTTAGGGATTATATAAGTTAATTTCGTATTACTATAATTAATATCATAATTAATTTACATCTCAGTTTTATGTAGCAAAAGTTAGTTAAAACATAATATATATGTAAGTACACTTCGTTGGCTGTACACAGTACAAGCACTTCGAATGTTAACGTACATATATACATATGTATATATTCTTTAGTTGTAAAGAGTTTAATAAATATTACCTTTGGTATGTTCACGCATTCAAAAACAAAATTAATTGCTTATTTTACATAGGTATGCCTTTAGAATAAGCCCATAACATATTACATTTCGAGTACGTATAAAAATTACCTATTTATTAAAAAGAGTAAAAGAACTTCCATTTTTCTACAAAGTAAATGTAGCTATGACGCTTTTGCGTGATATGCCAACATGTTTACGTTTACTATTCTTTAGGTAGCCATCTTGTTTTAGTATACACAAAAGAAGATACTAATTTAATAGCATATCAACATACGAGCTATTACGTTTCATTATTTGGAGATAACGCCTTTAATTAGAAAATGACATTTTTTTTTGGAAAATCATTAAAAAATTAAAAAAGAAAATATTACGAAAAAAATAATTAACTAGTATAAAACTATAAGCTCGTTCATCTTTTTAAAAGTTGTCATACTATTAAATAAATAATCTATTCTTAACGCTATTTACGAGCGAAATCACCTGAAGTTTATGTCAAGCGCAATATCAACTGACTTTATGAAAAGTAGGTTTGATACATATGTGTTTGATACATATATTGTTTGAATGTATGTTTACATATTGTTTTTTTTTTATTTTACCAGAAAATGGAGGGACTTTACTCTGTTTTACGCATTTTGTATTCCAACTAGGTCAATAAATGTGCTTGGTTAAAATTTCTAAAAGTCTACTTATATTAAATTAATTTTATTACTAATAATATATTAATTATGTAATAAACTAATAATAATTAATAAACTTACATATATCTTATAAGGTCACCTCAAAAAATATATTTAAAGCTTAAGTCCGAATTAAATGAAGTTCTGAATTAAACAATTAGGTTAGGTTAGGCTAAAAAGGTTCTAATTCAGCCGCGCGCGAAGCTAAGAAACGCACTAGCAAGGAGGCCAGCCTCGGTGGGCAATGTGCCATGTGGGTTGCGTCTGGTACTTCCCTGATAGTAGAGTAGACTGTTGGAACAACCCATGATTGTTGTGATCTGATTTGGCAGACCCGCTGTCGGAGCGTCGTGGTTGAGTGCGAGGACGGGGGAGGTTCTGTTAGGTTTTAGTGGGTAGTACTGGTTTTTCTAACCCCATCCCCAGTGAGTCCCATATAACCATCTGTATGTATGCAATTGGTATGCCTAAATGCTTTTCCCAACGTTTAAAAAAAGCTAAAAATGTTCTTAAAAACCTAGGTTAAGTTAAAGGTTCTAAAAAAATCGTTTTTCGTTGAATCATGAAAAAATAAACAAAGCAAAAATCTTTTGTAAATACCCCTTAAAATTCAAACAAATCACAACTTTTGGTTATTTTTAAAGACATTCAAATTGTTTTTTTGAGTAAATATCATTAGTAAGAAGCATATTTGTACGATTATACATAATTTAATTCATTACGAATCCTCCAGCAAGACGTCAGATGATATTGTGCAAGACGGCAATTTCATCAAGTGCAGAGTGATCCTGCTCTTATCGGGCACCTGTGGGCTGTTGAATAAAGCTGTCCATTTGAGAAATGGACTTCAACGGGAGGGAACTTAAACAGATTGAATGATGATGGGTCGTGCTTATTCCGTAATTGGTATTTCAATACAGGTTTACAAAAACAATAGTAGCTATGGAAAAATATTTTTATGTAATTGAAATACATATATTACTTAAAATTAAGAAATTGAATGGTTAAAATATAATGTTTTGTATTTACTACTGAAATAATTCTATTAGAATATAAAATAAAAAAAATAAAATTATTTTATAAATTAAATATTGTTGGAAAAGTTTTCAGAGTCAGTAGCAGTAGTTTTCTTGTTCAGTGCTACCGTCTACTGCTGACCGAAAGAATGTTAAAGAGTTAGCTAGAACTAGCTACCTCGATTTTAAGCAGCCCACATCCATCCGTCAATCCCTGGCATTGTAGGGAGTTTTTGAAGTTATACTTCTTTTGGGACGTTTGGAAAAAATTATGAGAGTAAAATTTTTACGATGTGCGCGCACACCGACAGCCAAAAAGCGACATGATGAAGTAAGCTGAAAGCGACATGATGAAGTTAGCTAATAATTGTTTGTTGCCATGGTAACCGTTGTTATTATGTGACAAATGATATAATATACATAATATAATATTTTTTTCCTTTAATGACATTCTATAAATATAATATGACTGTAATATGCCTTATTTCATTGTTTTATTAATTTATCATTCCTTTTACAAACAGAGAGTTGTGACATACGGGATGAAATCTTTAGCTATATTTGTTCTGTTACGCCAAAGAAGAATAACTTCTTACGTGCGTACATAAGTACACACGCACGTTTTTTCTCTTTTTATAATATTGTGACTTCATTTTTTTGGCGAATGACTTCACTTTAAATTCTATCTGCGAGATAAACTTCAACAGTAGACTTCCATCGCTTGCAAATCGATTGAGACTTTTTGATTAATCATTACTTTCATCTATTCAAGGTTCATTCCGAAACCTACACGTGTTGAAGAATCGTTTAGACCAAAATACCGCCATGGCAATGTGATCGGCAAACCACTGGTGTGCGATGTTGGCAATTGATGTAAATGTAAAATCAGTTTCAATTGAACGTCTTGAGTATGTCCTTCAAAGCATTGATAAACAGTATAGTTTCGGAGAGATTACATTCCTCGTATAATTCAGTAATATAATTAGATTGGTCTTGTGCTTAGGTCTTGTACTTACTTGGAAGATGATGGCTGTGACTTTGTAAAAACATTTAAGCGTCGAAACATACCGAATGACATATGATAATTATTATGTATAGATTATAAAATAAATGATTTTTTTACTAATATAAAGAAAAAACCTTTGAAAATACAACAACTTTTCGGATTTTCCGTCAATTTATTTTGATTTGGTCTCTCCCAAGACATGTTTGCTTTAAAGTATAGGTGTAAATGTAAGAAAGTATTTTTATTATGTGAAATACAAACTGCTTAATCAGTTGGTAGGTTAATTCTTAATTCATTTTTTTTGTATTTAATTGTGTGTATCTTACGCGAAATTTTCGCTTTTTGTACATGAATGATTTATAATGATTTTTTTTTAAATAGGCTATTTACTTCTTCCTAATGAGGGTGGCTTAATGCAAAGAAATATAGACGATTTTTTTATAACTAATGGTGAAATACTTACTTTGATTGTAATATTTAATTAGATGATGTATTTTTTTTTATTTTTCAGTTTCTTAATTTTAACGCAGGTCAGTGATATGACTAAGAAACTGAGAGTAAAACTTATTATCTTCCGCTGTAGTTATGCTACGAATCTCTACAAAGATGGACCACCGTAGCCGTACCGTAGCATGATAATATTAAAACCTCTACACAATATATAAAAAGTTATTTATAGAAATGTATATTATTATTATAACGAAAAAAACCAAGCTTTAAAACTTCATTTCAGTCTTTTCTGAAAGCAAGACATTTGTTCTACAAAAATGTCTTGTTTAGCTTTACATTGTTGATGTTTTACAAAATAATAATATGTACTATGTTCTTACTTTGAGTAAATATTTGGTTCACACACGTATAGTGATATGAAGTTACACATTTGAGAATTTTATTTCCATAGAAAAAGATTATGAAAAATCTTTGTTTTTTTTCCTCAGAAAAATTTGTTTATCATTACCGAAATTAAAAAAAAAATGCTAGTAAGATAGTTGAAATAACGAAAACAACGACAAATACAATAAACGATGAAAATAAAACGTCTATTTAAAATACGAAAACAAGAAAAGTAAATATTTTAAACAACTTTATTAAATAATATTTCATTTTATAATGCAATAATCACAAGTAAGCTTTGAGAGCTATGGCCCATGAATCTGTCTGCGTCGAGCGGTGGCCTGGTGCAAATTAATTCATGCCCATGCGACCCGGTTTTAATTTCGTACTACCACTGATTTACGGTGTCCATATTAAAGACAAGTATGCGTACCTCTCAATTAAGAGTTGAAACATGGCTTCTGCTCTAGGTGAGAATGTTTCAAGGATGTTGTACAAAGATTCACGAGAGAAGACGAGGAAAATTGTGTCCTCGATTATAGGAGTATTAATGGCTTACAAAAGTAGAATTTACTGTTGATACATTTTTAAATCATGCTGTTTGTTTATTTGGTGTTGAAAATAGAGGCTTTTATAAATAAATTATATTCTATTATTATCAGTTTTTAGCTCTTGCTATATATATATATATATATATATATTCTTTTGATTTTTTAATTCCCATATTTAATATGTTGTACAGCTAATAAGGTCACCGGTCAGTCACTTCGTTCCATTTTCCGTAACCAAATTTGCCACCAAGCGCAAAAAAACCATAAAAATAGTTTCATTACATTTATTACTTAAAGAATTTTAATATAAATACAATAGTTCTTTAGAAAATGCATATTCTTAATTTTACAATGTAATTTATCACAAGTCGCTAACGAATAAAACTCTGTCTTAAAACGTTTAAAGCTCTCAGCATATTTCGGACAAGCGAATTTTATGCAATCCTATTCAGTTGGCGCTCCGCTTATAGCCTAACGTTGAAGCTGAATATTCAATGGAACATTATTATAGCCTCGGATCGATTACTCTAATTCATTAACCTAGGGTATCTATTACATATTTTTTCAAATATTGCTGACTAATTTTACTCTATTTATTCTTTTAAATGTAGTTATTGTTAGTGAATCTATCTTTTGTATTTACATATAATATATGTAAATACATATATCTATATAGACATAATATTATTAGCATTTTAAATATTTTATGAATTAGTAGCGGCTCACCATCGCTTCGCTCGGGTTCGCCTCTAGGAAAACAAAAACAAATCTATCCCACGGGAACCGTACATTTTTCCGAGATAAAAAGAAGCCTGTGTTGATTTAGTATGAAAGATGCTATGCTAGACACTGTTTTTGTAATGTTTTACTATCCTGCGGGAACCCGTCACTTTTGTAGGATTTATAAATTTTGTAATTCACATTTTTTGACCGGCAATATAAGGTATCAGCATGCTAAATTTTACTAAATTAGGTGCATAAGTTATGTGTACTTAGCTGTGAAGTTACTATAGTTTTTTTACTATCCCACGGGAATTCTTCAATTTTCCAGGATGAAAAGTATCTAAAATGTTGAATGGGGATATAAGATACTACCATGCAAAATTTCGGAGATTAGCCCGTACAAACAGAGAAACAAAAATTTGAAAAATCTGGATTTGTTCTATTTCTCTTCGTATGACCCCTGACTCGGTTTTTAGCATTTTTTTTCTATGTACAGACATTCGATCTTTACAGTTTTATTATGTGTGTAGATATTAAAGTAGTTTAATTAAATAATAATATACTAAAATATCTTTTATACATATCTTATACATATAAAAGATATTTTTACTGAATTTTTGTCACAATTCTTAAATTATTACATTTTTAACCATTACCAAGCGTATTTAAGTCCAAAAATTAAAAACAAACGGTACTCGTACCCAGAATAGAAATGAAGAAATTTCCTATTTCCAAACGGAGCGTAAAAACTCTTCAAGAGTAAGTTCGAGATAGCGAAATAATGCATAATGGCACACAATTCGTTAGGTCCAGTGGCGTAGAAAGAAGATTTAAACGCAGGTGTTACTGTATTTTGTGTAAAATATTGAAATGGAACGCTTGCGAGCGGCAGCGGCGAGCGGGAGCGGGTTACAAATTAAAGCGCCAGGTGATCTTTGCCATTTAAACTCTATGTCGGCTACGTTCTGAATTGCACGCCCTTAGTTACTCCGGTTATGTTATATAAATGTTATACTAAAATTTTAGCTTCTACTAAATTCTACAATATCATTTTTTTTAAAACAAAAATTAGAATACAAGCGCTTAACGTTAAAATTTTCTTAAGTTATAAAAATATTTTATAGAAATAAAGTTTAGATTTTAGTGTACCAATAAATAAAATTTCATCTGCACTGATATTTAATATGTTATTTATATGCTACGAGACTCAATATATTTCTCCCTTGCTACGTACGCACAATACGTTTTCGTTTAATGTGTAGACGATAAAATACGAGAACAGGTGCTTCATCATATTCTAAAGCCATGTGTCACGGCGAGTACCCGCGTGATGTACAGGACCTTATAGGCTTATGTGCACCAGGGGTCTCAGTGAAATTAGTGGCTTCCCTAATAGATTTTAAATACGATATACTTACTTTAAAATTTGTTACACATGAGATTCGAATAACTGAAGTTAATTTGTTTAAAAGGTGTATTAACAAGTAGCGACTTACATGCCTTCACTTCGTTTATATGTTCCTAGATGCTTTTGTATAAGAATATCCCTACATATGTACAGATAGCGCCACCTTTTGGCGATTTGAAGCTGTACGTTCAATATCGATAGAATGAGATGTTTTAAAATCAGATTATTTATATACCTATCGTTAAAAATAAACGATAATTTAGACTTGGTCTCAAATAATACATATGAAGACCAAATTTTATTATTCTATGTCGGATTTTACCTCATTTAACTCATTTCAAAAATCACAAAAAAATATATGTTAAAAAATTTGTGTTTAGTAAAAAAATTGAAATTGTTTACACCACTGTAGCAATATTTATCAGCCCCTGAAATATTCTATTACACTCACCCACACGTTTCGTTCGCTACTGGTTTTTTTGACAAACATCAAAGAAATTTACGCTGCATCGTATTTCAACGTGGACGTTCACTAAATTCCTATACGCAGATCCCGACAGTTCGATCAGAAGCAGATATTTTTGTGCAGTTTGCATATTTGGCAATGCGTCTTTTATTATGCACACAAACAATTCCTTCATTTGTTTAGCTATAACGTAGCTGTATCTATTTAAATGAATTCGTTTATTTGCATTCTTTTAGTAGTTGCAGAGAAAATGAGAAAGGAGCTTTTAAGAGAACAATGGGAAATTATTCTATCAGCTTAGTTGCCTGCCAAAAAATTTAATATCAGACTTGTTGCGTCAGACGAATTTTATTAATAGGCCGACTTGTACACTTAAAATAATATTACTATTTGGCTGTTATTATTAATTAAGATTTATTATGCTTAAAGTTATTTTTTGAAAAATATTTTATTTATTTTGCTTTTATATTTTCAAGTACAGATATCAAGATATCAATTGAGGCCGAATTCTTAACGAAATTGATCTAAAACAAACCCACCACGACTACGTCAAGTTATGGCAATAAAATAAGAAAGTTTGAGAATTTAATAAGTAAAATATATTTTAGTACCTCAATCTTCTTGAAGGTAAAGTTAATGAATGATCAAAAATTAATGTAATTACGTCGTACCGTTACTTTATCAAATTATGTGTCGATCTCGAGGTTTATAATGAGATGGGACTCAAAAGAGAATAGCTTATACACGATTTATCCACTAATAGAGTTGCGGGTCTTAACAAACAAGATTAAGTAGGCTTTATAAATTTATGGAAAGAACAATTCCTTAATGCCCAAAACTGATGTCAGAATTTTAAGTTCGTCTTGCGGGAAGATTGTAAGGAAGTTCGTTAATCCAGTTGAATGCTCGCAACGCCGACTAGACCTAGCCTTAGTCTGCATTGCTCTAAAATGCTGCAGAACTTGTTACTTTATTATGCAAATAAAGTTTTTATAAAAGCTCCCGCTTTTATAACAAGAGAGGCCATAACAGTTTATAGATCGCCAATTGCGTTGCACCATGTGACAATTTAAAGTTGTCCCTTTAAATTCACGGGCGAAAACTGAATAAATCGGTCCCGGGATTAAACATTTAGTTGGTAAATATCCACACAATACCACTTTAACAACTCAGCCACTTATTTCGGAATTCACAGACGGTATAACTGGGTTTCCTCACTAATTTCTCTTAAGCAACAAAAGCGTTTATTCATTGCTATTTTGTAATCTTCTTACGAATCACAGGAGACCTAATTGTAATGTTACGAGTACTTTCGGCTTACGTATGTTATGAAGACACGCGATGCGTAAGTATAAAGCAACTAAACAGTGATCTTTCATGTCAAATACGTACTTACGTGTGCTATTTGATGTACTCTAAATACATATTAAAGTATATTCAAGAACACATCAAAGGTTACTTACCACGATTACTATCTGATAAGTTGTAGGTACTATATACTATATGTTTTATGTATACACTAATATATCCATTTTTATTCTACTATTTTTTATGTCAGATAGACGGGGAGAATGTAGGGAAATCTTGCTTAATGGTAGCTTATCACTACAATAAAAACATTGCGTGTTCGGTTGCGTTTGTCAAGACTGCTTTTCTCTTTTTATAGGCGATGGATCGGTATAATCAATGTAAACAACCTAGTGGCTAGCATGTATGGCTGCAGATATTGGGTTTGAGTCCCAGTCGAATCATATTTAGAGATTTGTCCGTAAAAAAATCTCCCTAGCAGGTCAGAATTGGGAAGTTCAAGGTGTTACATACCTTCGTACTTCAGAGAGCACTTGGAATAAAGCTGTCGGTTCTGTGTTTCATCTCTCATTGATCGTGTCAAATTGATATCGAGTTAAATTGTCGTTCTATCGGACTTTGAGAATGAAAGAAACAAAGAGTGCGCTTGTGGCATAATATGTACGCAGGTGAATAATTGTGCACTATAATATCTACTGCGCAATTGAGCTAGTGAGAGTGAGTGACTTCAGTGACCGCCACTGTGTCCAAAATCAGCCAAGGAGAATTTTATTTTTATATGTAATTATTTAAATGAATTGATCCTCAACCAACATTGCTAGTTATCGGACAGTCATTACTCGTTCGTGTCTAAAATTATATAGCCTATTTCCTCTTTACGTAAAGTAAAACCTTAAATCACAAAATCAATTTTAGTAAGACTTTCTCAAAACAAATTATGAAGATATATAGTCACCATAATTATTCTGGATAATAAATGGATTCATATCGCATATTGATACAAAATTAACAACTAACTAATGCGAAGCTCGCTCGTACAAGTTTGAGCGGCGAACAAGTGGTAACGAGTGATATCCAAATAAATTACGCTATTTGGAGATAGTATCACACGTACGGCGCGCGTTAAAGTTGCCGAGTCAAACTCAAATCGGAAGTTTAGCTCACGTAAGTTTATATATGTTTCCAATACAATGCAGCGATATTTTTGTCGTGTAATAACGGATGTAATATTATTATTACTAATAAGTATTATAAATTTGAATGTATGTTTTTGATTTCTTGTTTTAGCCTTTTTCGTTAACGGTTCAACGTACTTTTGTATAAGATGGTTTCTGTAGCGGAGAGTAATAGGAGAAATCAGCTCGGACAGTATTAAATAAAAATATGATAAATCTGATACATTAATATATTTGTAAACTCTTTTAAAAAGTACGAGTTTATTAATTACATACAGACCATAAACAAAAACATTATCATCTGCTTGATGAACAAAAGATAACAAAAACATATCTGTGTGATTATTAAACTGTGAGGTATATAAGGGTAAGATTCATTTCACTTTGTCAGAAACGCACTGGGAGGCACACTGTTATGTTCCTGGTACTTTCCTGATAGCAGAGTGGACCGTGAAGTAACCCCATGGTTGTTGTGGTCTGCTTCAGCAGACCTGCCGTCGGGGCGTCGTTGTTGAAAGCGTAAGCGATCCTGCGCGGGGGAGGTTCCGTTGGGTTTTAGTGGGTAGTACTGGCTTTGCCAGTGAGTCCCACACTTTGTACCTAAATGCATTTCCCAAAATTAAAAGAAAAAAAATATGAAAAAAATCACTAATAAATATAAAAAGAAATGTATGATAATAACAGACATATATAAGTATTAAGCCATGCAATCATAATATGCTGTTCCTCTGTTTCAATAGACAATACAAATGAATATGCTGAGGTAGCTTGGGTTTCTGAGGTAGTATAGATATTCATAAGTTTAATACACAAAAATAAACAACCCTTACGCAGTCAGATATAATACCAGGTACGCATGTTTGGATTAAAATATTTCACATTTCAGATTCCGCTTCATTAAAAAATAAGGGCGAAATTCAATGACAATGGCAACGCGCTTTAACGTTACCAATGCTGATGAACAAATAAGTCTTGAACAACACGATATTTATTGACAAAGATATACAATATATTTTCCCGAAATAAATGTTGTGTTTTATGCCTTGATTCGCTTTGTGTTGTGATGGAAATAACGAGTAACAATACGATTAATTGACTCTATTTTAACCTAAAAGTATGTATGTATATAATGGTTATAATAATGCCGCAGCTTTATCTAGATATTACTGTGATTGGAGCCTAGATATAGTCTATATTAGCTTCATTTCAACACTATCTGTCACTGGAAGTCACATTAAAATTAACTAAGCTAATCTGGTTGTTTCCCCAGGGTATATTTGTTCTTTCACGGGTTTTAAGGTTATGGTCTATCAAAATCGGTCCAACAATTACTACAATTATATAAATGGTCATTTTCAAAAAAAAAGTACACATATACTCGTACATAAGTCAATAATGTATAATTTTTAAATAATCTTACAAGTAGATATAGATTAAATAACCTATGACTTTATCGTGTTGCTGTATCATTTTTCTCTTTCTTATTGGTTTTTGATTGGAATGCCCACTACCGCAGAATTGAATTTATTAAGCGATCCTCGATTCCTTATAAGTTGTATGATGTTTAAGGATGTGTATTAGTAAAAGATATCTTTTGCCTGGATTACTTTTAAATTCATTCAATATCTATCTCGTCTAATGATAATTTATCTCGCACTAATACATATACATACATAATATGAATTATCTCAATCACAGCAATCTTGAATAATGAACATAGTATCGTATTTGTGTAGCTGGTTTGTTACAGTGGCGTGTAATTTGAATAAATATTGTCGTTTGTCCCTCCATTTGTTTATTAAGGTTATATAAGTATTTCGCAATAAGCTATTCTTAAATACTGTTTGAGGATTACGCGAAAATGAACAAAATACCCAATGCTAGCTTATTCAGTTATTACTGCAAAAGCGTTTTGTTTTAACCGGATAATATGGAAGTAGACGATACAGGAAGGAGATTATCTTGGATTTAGCGAAACAATTTAGTCCGTCCAATAGATAACAGCACAATCGATTTAACTCCCGCAAAATTATATTACCTACTTATATTAGAAAGTTCACATACATTTTGTGTACCCGTTTCAAATCCTAACAGGTTTTATAGGATTACACGGCGCACGTTAATGTTATTTGAATCCGATTTGAAATACTAGGAGTAATTCTGTTATTCCATTAATGTTCCGTTTTAGATTTCTAATAATGATAAAATTTTGTTTTTGCATTAGGGAAAGCCTATTTTCACGTTCAATAGATTTCGATTACCCGCGCGCTTACCCAGTATTTCGATAAACAAATATGTATTTATTTATTAAATTTAGTTTGTGAAATTAAAATATTATGTTATATAATTAAGCTAAAATGGTAAGCAATGGTATTTTTATATATATTATTATATATGTTTAAAGATATCTTTAATTTTATTAAACAGTATTTTGCAGGTGATTATATATATACTAATATTACAAAACTGAAAAGTTCGTTTGTTTGTTTGTTTGGTTGGTTGAACGCACTAATCTCAGGAACTACTAACCCGATTTGAAAAGTTCTTTTTGAATTGGATAGCCCGTTAACTGAGGAAGGCTATAGGCTAAATATCATTTCGGAAAAATTTACGGTTCCCGTGGGATAGATTTGTTTTTGTCTAGGGACGAACCCGAAGCGAAGTCAGGGTGAGTTGCTAGTATGTAATAATACCTATTGTTACTAAAGTAATCAGGTTGATCTGATAATGTAGACAGAGGTTGTCAGATATACATAGTTTAACTAGTTCATACGAGCCCTGTAATATACCATATAGTAGTTATCTGCTAGTTAAAATTGGTTAATGTGCATTAAATAATATGTTTAGTATGAGTATAATGAGTCTAAATAAAATATACACTACCATATAGTAGTATATATTTCATTGATTTTATATAAAAGTGTGACTGTTTGTTGACTTCTTTCGCACATCAACAGATATTTTCATAGATATATTTTATGGAGTGGAGAGTATCATTTTTATTCTCGTATATAAAATACTAGTAGTTTTGATTAGATCTTTAAAATATTTTGATAAATTTGTATTTTCAAGAAATACACATATAAAATATTACAAAAACATTTTGTTTGACACATTATTTTACAATTGGAATAACATCAAATATTCTGCTCGAACGTTCATGTGTATATAGGTCATTGAATTGGAACCCCTCGAATTGACAGCATTTTGTACTCACATACGCGTAGGTAAGCATATTGTCAACATCAGCCTACCTTAAGCCGGGCCTACACCGTCGCATTATTGTACAGTAATTGCCAACTTATGTCACCGAACCAATCGCTTTAATTATCAGTCGGCTGTGAAGATTATTTCGGTGCCAAATTCAGATCACATTCGCTTTAAATAGGCTGGCACATGCCGACAATGCAAAGCGCGAAATCAGATTACTTTATTGAATGCGAACAGATCATGAATGAAATTGATAAAATCGTCTGCGGTGCGAATGCGAACGGTGCAATTTACGTTATCGCTCGGCATAAAGGTAAAACTGGTCTTGCAATAACCTAGTTTTCGATTACAATGCTGAAACTCTTTAGGTTGGAAATTAATTTCCTGTCGAGCAAACATACTAATGAAATAAAAATATTTTTAGCAAAATTAAAGTATACCGCTGTGGGAGCTTTCGCGATGAGATTTAATTTAGATATTGAACATTTTTTGTTGCACACAACTGTAGTCCTTACAACTGTAGCTGTAGGTACTTGTTATTGCTACAAGCGCTCGTCATTGAGCAGTAAAGATTTAGGTTTTAATAGTCGTTTCTAAAATCTGAGTATTTGAAATCAGCGGGTTCTTTTGAAAACACCAATTAAAAAATCTATTTTAATCAGTCAGTATAATATGACATTAATAATATCGCTGACATATAGCTGGTTTTTGTACCATGAAAATTTGTTTTGTATTTCCAGTTCCAAAATCATTTTTTTAAGATAAACTCATAGAGTTTTATGATTACTAGCTTTTATTCGCAGCTCTACCGTACCATAAGTTTGTTTTTGTATAATTGCGTTGCTTCTAATGGTACGTAGGGCAGTCATTATAAAGTGAAAATGAGGTACAAACTCTTTGGAACCGAAAAAAGTTAATACTGGAAAGGTTAAAGCTGGAATAGTGATTAGACTTACAAAAAGGAAAAATTTTATTATCTTTTGTTTTTCAAAATTTTCTTCTTCATTTTTCATTCATTCATCTTTTGTTTGCCGTCTGTCGTAGCGTATTATCGAAAATGGAAAAAAATTAAATGCGCGTGGTTTCGTAAGGTAAAGATCATGGGCTCTCTTTTCTGGGATAGTAAAGGGGTGGTCATAATAGAATATCGCAACTATGGAGCTACTGTTACTGTATGCAGAACAAATAAAAAAATTACGTAACGAAATTCTCGAGAAACGACGAGGCAAACTAGCGAAAATTGTTTTGATCCATCAAGATAATATCCCGGCTCACAGGTCCGCCGTTGCTATGGCTGCAATTTGAGATGCTGGCTTTGAAATACTTGAGCATCCTCCAACCCTCTTGTATTAGTGTCATATTAGGTAGTCTAATGTCTGACCTATCTTAATAAATAGATTATAAATATGACTGGTAGTTTGAAAGAAACGTGTTCAAACAAATAGACAATGTCATCAGCTTTCTAATATTAGTAGATGTAAAAGGGTAGGTATGTAAGTGCCCATACCTAGGATTATCAGAAGAATTAATACTTACATTTATGAGATCAATAAGCATTTTGATTGAAACGACAATTTATGCAGAAAGGAAATTCGCTGGACTGGACGTTCAGATAATGCAATCAATCAATATCCAATGTTATGTACGGGACCATTCCGTTATGAACATACCGGATTACAATATTATATACGCATATCATACACCTGAATATATTAGCCCTGTATGTGAATTATCGTATCAATTAATATTGTCCAATTACATGTTTCCATCAAGCTGGTTTCATTACCATTTTGGGGAATAACTTTTTTAGTGAAATTAATTTGTTTTAATGAAAAAAAAAAAAAAATCTATAGCTCTTTCTCATAATAAGTATTCGGCATAGGACATAAAACGGGGGGAGCTCTCAGGCTCGCAGTTAACAGACTATTATAAAATTTTATACCGGAATTTATCTCCTTTACTTAGTACCTACTCTCGGCAACCGCAATGGTCGGGCGATAATTTTAAATGGCCTGCAATCTCACGAAAAATTTCCACACATACATTTGGCTCTAAATACGAACATTTTATATTATATGTATATTGCTATTTGACGCTATAGTAACATGTAATCGTTTGTAAATGTAAAGCCATTACATTTATTTTAAGTATCCTTAATATTGCTTTCAGTTGGAATAAGTAAAATATTTTTAAGGAATTCCGAAATATAACGAGATTTAACGATGTCAAAAGTGAGTTACAATTTTCGAATAGATTTTTTATTTCATTTTATTTTATTTTTATAATAAAACTATAATAATAATATTAAAAATAAATTTCTTAGATTAAGTAATTAAATAGTAGACTTGAGTACAGAATTAGTTTAATAATATTTTTTACTGCAGTTAACTTCTGATAGTAAGAAGCTACGATACTATCATAGTTAAAAAAGTAGTATAGTCAGAAATAGCTATTAATGATAATAACTTTAAGTTAAATGCGTTAGTCATAACCATAAGATATGAGTATTTCATTAGAAAACCCCTCGTCTTCTTTACATTTTTCTTAATTAATTAATATTTTACACATTTTTTTTAAGAATAAAGTATTAATTAATCTATGTAACTCAAGTTATTTTTTTAACAATCATATGTCAAATATTTTAATTCAAAATACTCTTCCTATGCATTATTTTGAGTTACAGAACAAAATTGAGTAAGCGTATATTTTTTTATGTGCATACTTTGAACTTTCAGCAAGTGTAACATAATAATATATTTTTACCCTAAAGAGATACATGTGTAAAACCTTTAGATTCACTCTATGTAACAAAACAAGTTTTTAAATAAAAAAAGCGTCAAAATAAAATAAAATCGACAAAACCATAGTCGATCAGATTATATAGAGACTAGCGACCCTCGCTTTGCTTCGGGTTCGTCCCTAGACAAAAGCAAATCTATCCCACGGGAACTGTACATTTTTCCAGGATGATGTATAGCCTGTAGCCTTTCTCAGTTAATGGGCTATCTAATGCAAAGAGAATTTTTCAAATCCGATTAGTAGTTCCTGAGATTAGTGCGTTCAACCAAACAAACAAACAAACTCTTCAGCTTTATAATATTAGTATAGATTAGTACACTACTACATGTTTTGAATCTGTCTTGAAATTATATTTTTACACAACAAATCATATATGATAACACGTTTCATAATAGCTATAAGACGAAAATGACGTGGTGTAGTTAGTATGCAATACACGTCTTATTCACAAGTTTATTCTCTACGGAAACACTTGTTAACTTGTTTTACAAGTACGAGCATTCCATCTGCGTAAAGTCCATGATATGCGTGTTGCTTATTATAACTTACACTGGTAATGTTTTCTTACTTAGGTGAAAACTAATTGTTTTTATTTATGTAGGATCCAGAAAATAAAAATAATAGCGGAGTCCGTAAATAAATACGCATTATATTAAACTAGCGACTCACTCTCGCTTCGCTTCGGGTTCGTCTCTAGACAAAAACAACTCTATCCCACATACAACCGTACATTTTCCCGGGATGATATATAGCCTAAAGTCTTCCTCGATAAATGGACTATCCAACACAAAAAGAATTTTTCAATTCCATCCAGTAGTTCCTGAGATTAGCGCGTTCAACCAAACAAACAAACAATCAAACAAACTCTTCAGCTTTATAATATTAGTATAGATTATAGAAAACCACGTTTACGCGTGTCGTCGTGCCACTGTTACGACATCATCCTTCGTTTCTTTTATTCATTACATTCCATTATTTCATTCCATTCTATCCTTAAAATCACATTATAGGTCTCTTTTTACTCTAAAATCTTTTCACGCATACTAATAATCTCGCAAATTCCATATTTATATACTTATTTTTTATTAATGATTTGTAGTTTAAAGAAAAAAAGGTATCATTTGAAATTTTTATTTATTAGACACATTTTTAATAAAAAAATATATCAATGTAATAACCTGCAGTGATATTAAAGAATTGAGGTAAATATATAACTTAATGCTACTTTTTTGTATTGACAACTGAATTCTTGCGACAACCAATTCTTGCTATGAGTAGCACTAGTAACAGTTCCACGTGCCTGTAAACTCAATTTGATTTTCTAAAATAGAAATTGTTAAGCCGATGGATATCTGAATGAATAAATTATTGCCCTAACATTATTGCAAGCAACAGGCGAGAATATGGTATTATGTAAATGAGAAAAGTAAATCAAAATAATTTATAGTATTTGTTTTCTTTTCTCTTAAAGAATAATTTTAGTAAATTTTGGAAAATTCTAGTAGTATCATACGTATGTACGTATTGTATTACTTAAAAAATGTCTATTTGTTGTTATAATTTAAATAAGTTATTTTCATATTGTTTTAAAACTTAAATATAGATTTTAGATATTATCATAGCACTAGTATCATTATCATAATCTGGGTGCAAGTTATGTATCCTGTGAGTTGAGAACTTTGTCAATCTCTCCATGTAATCTAGTAAGATGCTAAGCGTCAGCTTTCAATCCGACGGCGATACCTCTTACCATCCAAAAGATACCTTTTATACACATTTAATCCCAATTTAGTTTCTAGTTTGTTTTCAAACACGATAAGTCTTTTTAGATAATCATTTTTAATAAGATTAATAGAATTAACATGTAACAGCTGACTATATGGTACGCTCCCATAAAATTTATTACTCCACACCAATCATACGATGTACCAAATCCACATTGTACATAATGCCCTTTTATTAAAACTAATGTTCGCTCACTGTTCGAAATTTGACCATCATAATAATTGAAAATATGAAGAAAACATATATGAATAGAATTTACCTATGTGTATATATAAAAACTAACTTCCAAAATGTTTTTATTGATAACACTAAATCTTGACAAACAGAGAAGTAAAACAGAGGAGTAAAAAAGGTACTGAGCTGTTTTGTCTTTGCCTATTCATATGTAAATATAAAATAAATAAATATGTAGGGACATGTATATATGTAGATCAAATTATTAGTAATATACATAGAAAAGGCGAGTACCCACTCTCCAGAATTACTAATCAATTAAGTATATCCACATAATATCCGAACATAGTAACCCGGTAAGTGCAGGCACGTGTCTTACGAACAAGTTTAGTCCCCGAGGGATTGCTCACATGTTAACTTGTTCCACAGGTATGAACACCGCTTTATCTGCTCTAGCACGTTCATTATATTCGTGTCGTTTTCATTTAAACTATAGTGTAAAGCTTTCCCACTTAAGTTATAGTTTGATTTATAAAGTTATAAAACTCTACAAGCTTATAATACTTTTCCGACGGCGTTAAAACATACTCTACATCTTCGTTAACTGATAGGAATTATATACATGTTTGAACAGCAGGAGCTAGTCTTGTTTATGTACACATGAGCTTTGTAAGAGTAAGCATTATTTGTGTATGTAGTTTCATAGAGAGGTTTCTAATTAAGTTTCTCAGTTGCAAACTTTACAATAAATAAAATCTTTATTTCTGATCTATATATGTACTTTTACTGACAAATATTGTCTAAATACTGGTTATCCGTAGAGAATCAAGCGAGAAGTTAATGTAATATCTAGTCTACTTCACAATATAATTAATTAATTTATTTTTAATTAAGTTTTTGTTATATGTTCACCTGTTCAGTATACTCCAATAAAAATAAGTGTTTGAAAAGTATGTAGATTCAATAATATTTTTAAAAGTAAAATGCGTCACAACTAAGACTGTCGGTAGAGGAGTTTTACACAGTAACATTTAAAATAATTTTAGATAAAAACTGTATTTACTGAGAAATACAATAGGATTATAGTAACGTGTTTAAGTAACTACATTTTTCTCAGTTCTTCTGTTAGTTCGGTTTATTTGATAAGCTTTTCAGCTATTGTGCTCTGAAAGTTGTTGTTGGTATGGCTATGTCAATGATGAATGCTGTTTGGTTAACTCCGGTGTATATTTGATCTATTGTGGCGGAGAGTGTTTATGGATATACATATGTAAGTTCACACAAATAACTTATTTATATGTATTATTACTAGATACCAGTTTCAATGGGACCTAACTAAACGTCGCCAATAACTGCTAATTAAAAATTTGATTTTAAATTAAAATTGTTTACATATTTTATCTGGTTTTGACATCTATCGTCACTCTTAGTGTTAGCGTTAAAACGTCACGTAACCATGTCGATGACAACTTACATGAATTTATTCCTCATCCAAACCTGCCTATAGAAGTTTTCACTTCAAAAGTTGCTTGGCAAACACAAGAGAAAAAGGTACTGAACTATTTTGTCTTTACCGATTCATATATAGACTATATACTTCCTATTTACCTATTTATATTGAGTCTTTCTGCTTAGTAAGTCTCAGTTACAGCCCGGAGTTGGGAAGTTAGCGGTGCTTTACCCCTGTGCCTCTGCGCCTTAACTCTCACCGGTCGTGTCGAGTAGTCGTCCCACCGGAGTATGAGAGTGACACGAATAGAGAGTGCAATTGGTGTTTGCGCGTACACTTGTGCACTATAATACCTTCTGCGCAGATAGGTAGTCTCAATGAGACTGGCTGCCGTGGTCAAAGTCGGTCGGGAGGTCATTTATATATAGATACTAGTAGGTTTTGAATACCTGACTCTTTGGTCTAGTACCTAGCATGTACGACTGCAGATCCGGAGGTTCTGGCTTCAGGTCCTTGGTTGAGTTAATATTATTTTTTGGGTTTATTTGAGAAATAACTCAGTAGTTCTTAGTAGCAACCCGCAGTTGAACAGTTAGTGATGTAACATCGCTGTGCATCGGAGAGCTTGTAGAATTCCTGCACTTGATATCACCGGTCATGTTTTATTACCGGTCGTTACTCGTGAAGGGTTTTTAGAATTGCTTTAATAGTCAAAGAGATATATTATAGTATCCTAATCTAGTAGAGCTTCGTTGAGAGCCCTTAACTAATTTCAAGTGTCTATAATAATATCTGTTTTTATATATTTTACTGATTTCGAACGGATTTAATCATATTTTTCAACTCAGAAGGCAATAAATAAAATAATATTATTTTACTGCTTATAATTTTGTTAGGCCTGTACTTTTGAAATAAAAAATATGATTGTGTTTTTTCAATCACATCATGCGGAACTTTGTTAAGTGAAATTGATGCGCTTATAACTTATTCGCGCTGTTATAACTCAACGAATATAAATGAAATTTGAAATATCTCTACGAGTATTAAAGTTACTTGTCTATATTACAATTTAACTTCTTATACTGTCTCACTGACTCACCCTCGCTTCGCTCGGGTTAGTCCCTAGGTACGTTTTAACGGTTATTATGGAATAGATAGACTATATATTATAGTACATATAAATATGATTCATGTTGATTCAGTTTCATAACTCTTACTTGAGAAATGATTGATTCCCCATACAAACTTTCATCCTCCTTTTTACTTCCTTAAGGGATGATTTTCGGGATAAAACCTTATGTAAAAAAAATCTTATGTCCTTATGTCCTTCCCAGGATCTCAAACTATTTTCATAGCAAATTTCATCTGAATCGATTCGAGTAGTTTCAGAGATTACTTCCTACAAACAAATTCACATATTTACATACTCTACCTCTTTAAGACATTAGTGTTAGATAAATAAATTATTGATAAAATATTATTAGTTAACATTCTGGATTAACAAAGATATTTTTTTTCGCGTCATGCGAACGGATTCGTAAAAACTTGTGACTGTAAATTAAATTTTAGTTGTGTCTTTCTAGCTTAACTAGCTTTTAGTAAAATAATTTTTAGAATCAATACAGTAGTAGAAAGCAGTTTCGGAGATATTTACGTTTTTATGTTTAATATTAGAAAAACGAAAGAGAAAAAATTCTTATCATTTACAATATCGTAATAAGATTTAACCTTAAAAATATTTGCAATAGTAAAGGGTAGATTAGAAAGACGTAAAGTTCGTACTAATCGATGAAATTACATGTAAACTCTGATATAAAGCACCTATTTTTAAATGAATGGGCAAGATTTTTATCAGTCGGTCAAGTCAAAAGGTTCACCTTTCCATTGTTACATCACAATGCAACAGATTCTTTTGAAGGCGAAGGTAAATCGCTGGAAAGAGCCCCTTAGCTGCAAATAGAGTCACGTATCGTATAGGATGGTGCCATATTGTGAGACTTTCACTGCCCTTACGTGGACTGAACAAGATTGCGAAGATTGCCTTTAAGCCAGCTTCATACATATTTTTTAAATCTGATGGCTATTTTTGCGTATAAAAGGCATACTCGTAAGCTTGCATTTGTTTAGTAATTTCAATTTGATTCTACATTTCCTTTTTATATATTTTCTGATAAGATATTACAATTGATTAAATTAAACTTGTATAGATAGAAATACATATGTTGTTAGGAATATCTGTACTATTTAAATTGTTATTACAATTGTAAGCATTAAATAAATCTGATCAAACTTAATCTATCATTATTCATTACTAATTTCATTTTTTCATGTGTATCGTTATATTATTTGATGAATTAAAATATTTGTGTTTTTCTATGTATGTAAGATTTTTTTTATATGCAAATATTATGTTGATAAATATATAAAATTAATTATATTATTATAATATCTAAAGTTATATTTTCTTTTACTTTATTTTTATTATTTCAATAATATTATGTAGATATAATAAAAAAAGAATATTATAAAGAATATTAAAATACTTAAAATTTTATTATATTTCTTGTCTTATAGTAATATAGCACTATAGAATAACATTAGTATTATAGTATGTGTATTCATTTATTATAATTACATGTTATAATAAAGGGTTGGTTGTGAGGATAAGGGAATGGAAATTAAATGAAACAAGTGGTTATTGTTTGAACAATGTCCATATTATATTTATTACCACATACACACGGCACGATGTGAACCTTGTCTTAAATCATTGTATTATAATAGGTATATGTACATTGCACAATGTGTATACATACATCGCCATACACGCGCGCCCCAAGAGGCTGTATGATTATATATCTCATAGTATTATGTACGTTATAATAATGTAATCCAATAAGTTAAAGTGCACTGGTGCACGAAATCGGGGCGGCGGACATACTCGCCGCTTTTTACAAAATGTTTGATATTATCATTATTTTAATAAAGAGATGCCGTAAAAACTAATTTATTCATCAATACAATTTATATCCATATTGTATACAGATTCATGTAACATATCATACACGAAGAAATGACGAAAATAATGCGCCGACCCCGCGACGGCACGTCGTGGATCGTTCGCCTATCGTTATCTCTTTTCTCTAATATTTTAAATGTACATGACACCAAATTTGAACGTATATAAATCCAAATTTACTTTAATGTAAAATTCTTAGGTAATTGATTTTTATTGCTATAGAAAATCAGTCAGCACGCGAAGCACGTAATCGAGAAGTAACCGCGAGAACGAAACCAAGCGGGCGGCGTTGCACGGGGCGGAGGGATGCCGGGAGCGAGTTGCGCGAGCGTGGCTCAGCCCGCCTCTGATTCTCAAACGCTGTTCTCACAGACACGATCTGATGCATGATGCTGCATGATGCAACCGATTGGTTCAAGTCGGTTCGTGTGGAGCCAATGCGCGTCCGGTTCTACGCGAATATCTATACCTTTGGTCCTTGAAACGTTAAGTTGGCCATTGCCGAATATGCAAAGCTACTGATCTAAGGCCGCCTCGGCGACTCTACGAACTTTACCAGTCTGTCACTTTATTAGATTAAAATTAATTATTATCTTTATTAACGATATAAAGTAGATAGTGTAAAGTAATGTAGAATGTTATTATACAAAATATAATAAATTATTTTCTTTTATTTTACTTAGATGGATATTATACGATAAGTCGCAGTATTAGGATCACACAACGAATTTTTAAAATAAATTTGAGATCTCGCTTATTAATATTATTACGTAGTCTTTATTTTGATATAGAAACGTTTCTAAATAAGCGACGGAAATTAATCAACTAACGCGTAAATCGAACAAGCGAGAATAAAGCGGCATCGATGGCGTTGCGAAGCTATAATACGCTACTACGAATCTCTACTATAACCGCTCACAATCACGCTGTTATTCCGAAATTATCAACTTTAATAATCATGATTCTTAAGTATTGAAGAGTTGATTCTAAGCAATTTTTAAGAATACATGTATTTTTCATAACTACGTGGACACTCAAGTAACTTTGCAAGATACTACGTAATTACATGTGAACACGCGATGATGTTACGTTATTCCAGAGAGCAACGACGTATTTCAGACGTGATGTGGAGGTAAGTCATACGCACACCGAGCCGCGAGAGACTTGACACGCGGGCCATAATAGTCAACTAGCGAATAATACGATTCATTTTTAATGATAAAAATTTGGTCTTATTTAAAAATATATTTTAAGAATTAAAATTCATTACTCCACTTAACTTATTGCATTTTGCTAAGCAATTAAACATTTAAATATACAAATACTTCTTTGAAGCAATTTCGATTAGTGATGCTCGTCATTTTAGAAGCGCACCCATAAAATTTCCTTATAATGACCCGCGTGAAAGTCCTAAAAATACTAAAATAAGCTCACAAACCGTATTAACAAACCATAACAACAACAATGAAACTAATATCTTTGTAAAGCTAATCCTGATTGTAGCTCGAATGAGTCTAATAATATCGATAAGATGGCATTGAGTATCGAATAATACGTTTTTTTACACGTGCGGCTAACTATGTATATACAATAGTAATTCTCGTTATCGTCTCGGTGCAGTCGCGGCGAACCGATGGCTTCTCACGAACGAGCGAAACGAATGTCTCTCACTATATTATGTATGTATGTTTGTACTCGAACTCGCACGGGGATAAGCGGCCGTGTACGCTTTTCCTACATTAAAAAGGTCGGTAAGAAAATATAATTATAGTGAGGATGTATGAGTGAATGAGACAGTCGACGGCGGCACGGTGCGCGCGCGTCGCTCCGCCGTCGGCCTGGGCCTAACAATTATAACATTTCATCGTAATAATTAAATATTCTAAGAAAAATGTCTTAAATACCTATAACACCGTAAATATAAAACAAATAATTACGTTAATTTGTTAGGTATGATATCGATTACCGACCGTCTTATAAAAGACTCACACCTTTCGATTTTATTATCAATTTCCTAGCTAACGTTTAACAACATAATAGCGGTCGCGTCTCCTGCGGGATGTGCAGCGAACGATGTTTCGGCACGAATGAACAAAAAACGCGAAGCGAGCGTACCGCCCGGCGACGAGCACGCTCCTTTTAACTCTCCATTATTCAATTAACTACATACTCATAAGTAATTATTACCTTTAAAAAGAATATTGATTTATTTCGTATCATTTTCAATATTTTTGTAACAGGAAACATTTATATTTATAACGTATTTATATAATAATAGCATTTAAAAGATTGTTCATTATTATTACCTAAAATTTAATACCTAGATTTATAATATTAATGTTTAATTGATGTCGATAATGAGTAATAATCATAATAGTAAATAACGAATGATTGCAACCGAGTGCACGTGTGTGTACAGCGAGTAAGAGCAGGCCGAACTGCTCACTGCGCACTGCTCACCGCTGCAAACTAGACAAAGTGGTCGTCAAAACTTACTTGCTTCTCCAGTATCTAACGAATATGATTAATGAATTGACTTTATATTTTACTCTATTACCTCAAACCTGCGCACTTGGCTGTGACAACTTTATATCCCTGTCTTTTTTTATGAAGAGTTTGAAACGTGTGACTGTCACGGTCTATTCTGTACGAAAGTTATTACTGTTTACAATTATTACTTTGATTAAAACTTTAAATACGACTAAGTACTGTGAGTGTGTGACTCCGCGTTTCTAGTGGAGCCGCGAATATATTCAACAGTGGTCTTACATTAAGTTAAATACAATCGTAAGAAACAATGAAATATTAATTATGTAATGCACAAAATTGTTATTTATTATAATTACAATACCTATTTTCAAAGGTACAAGATAGAAACGAATTATTATCTTAATGCGATGAGAGATAATTATTTGAAATGTCTCGACTTAGCTTTCCAAATGTCCTTATGAATCGTAAATATGATCATGTTATCCTTAGGATAAAATTTTATATCATAATACATATTATTATTAGAAAGTATGTATACGTGTAACTAACATAGTCTTATAGGGAAGTAATCCTTCCTGAATTTTTCTACAGAAACAGAATAGCCGAGGTGATTTTATACAATTCGAATTAGGCGTAAAATAATTACATTCATAGGTAAAATATGCGCAATATGTATTAGTATAGTAATTATGTTAATATTTGACATTAATATTAAAAATAGATAGAATAAAATATGTGTTGGTGGACGAGCGAGATAGCGCGCGGCGAACGCGCGGTCGCAAACCGCGTTATTGTCTCCGGTCTGGTCGGCCGGACCAGCCCCTACCAACCTATACAGCTACCGACAAACTCAACTCTGTACACGCAGAACACGAGGGACAAGCTTATTGCGATACGATCTCGGCCCGGTACTCTGCTCCTACTGACGCTTAAAACTCTTAAATGTAAAAGCTTACTACCGAAAAGTACGCGAAACACTTGAAATGTCGGATGCGATTCTTGTACGCCACGGAACCGATCCTCTATTATAAGTAACATAAAAAATCGCGATTGGAAAAGTAGACATGCAAGTTACATCTTAAACTGTAATTTAACTATGAATAATAAAATATTTTAAGATATACCTCCCTGCAATAAAATCGTCTAGATGCTTTTTATATATTACGAAATGTATTTTTTTTTGTAGTTTATCATTTATTATTGACAACACATCTACGGTACAGTCGAAGCGAGAATAATTTGAAAAAATACCTGTTTAATAAGACTATCTCTCGTTCACACGACAAAAAGATTATCATTATTTACAATAGACAAGGTTGGGGGAGAGTCAGGTCGGGTCGTGGGGGTGGGAGAGTTGGGATTTGTGGTGGTGGGGATGCCGCGGTCGACGGATCGGTCCGCGCGGTGGCCGGACGGATTAGACGACCGTCGCCGATGCGGCGCGCGGCGCGGCGTCGCAGACTGGGGCATTGATGGATTTGCGCTCGCGATGGGTATCACGCGTCGCCACGCCGCTCGCCACCTGTATACACAACATCTTTTCATTACAGTCCTTGAATTTTTTGGTTTCAGAAACTCTAGAACTTTCCGTTCTTTGCTTGCTTTTTTTGGGTTGCTTTATTGATATTAATAACTGTACTTTAAACAAGGACAATATATGTATATAACAATTTAAAACATTGTAAATATCAAATGTTATTTAAACGTTTATATTACGATCTACTTGAAAGTTCATATTTGCGACGACAATAATTACACGCGTCTGTATTTTAAAACGCCATTCCACGTAACGACATTTTAATTATGTATAGCGAAACCACACAATAAAAATAATACTCACGTTAAATATTTGTGCTATAACACTTTCAATGATAACCGTTGGTGAAAGCCGCAGGAATCAAGGGTCCCTGTAAAAGAAAAATGGTATGGTAAATTGAAAGTTGAGAGATCGCAAAATTGAATTAAGTTTAATAAAAAGTAAATTACCGATGATCTCACAATTCCATTAAAGTTTAGGGATTATAATTGAATGCGAGTATAAAACGTTTGATTAATCATTAAGTTCTTCAGGGGTAGATTTAAGGCTAACTTCGGATTTCGGAGTCAATAGCGAGCTCGGCGGCCAACAAAATAAAAACAGCGAACGGATGAGTTAGAGTGGCGCGCGACCGCGCGGCATCGGTAATTACACCACTTGTTCTCCTTGATTTACGGTTATTGCCCGTGGGGGCATTCCCGTTACCTAATAAGACCGTTTTACTCCCACCATATGAGCCGAGTTCAAGCGTCCAGCGACCGGACTGTTCATTTTTTCATTACTATCATACGTTGCCTTACCGTTCTGCACGAGTTTTGTTAAGTCATTTGGGTTTCATATATGAGGTTTACTGAAGGAGGTTAATTCTGTTACCCTTATGAATTCTGGGTAAGTTTTACAATATTTGTCATTGAGATTTTTTAAGTACGCTGTAATGCATACAAAAGAAACTTAAAGCTTTGCGAGTAGTTTGAAAAATGTCTCGAAGATTCGTCGACGTGACGAGTTAAGATCTCGGTGGCGTTGGCGTGTGCCGACAAGCAATGAAGACTGATGGCGTCTCTGGGAAGCAGTTATAGAGCACGGTCGCAGTTTTAAAAAGCCATTACCCGCGGCAGTGCACCGCGTAGATTGCCGACGCCATCGCCCGCCGTTTTCATATTTCGGAACACTTTATAATCGCATCTCTCACGCTTCACTTGCTTGCTAACTTATGGTGATTACGCCGTAAGAGCGACGAGGAAGATCGGTTCAGTAATAAGATTGGACCGTCTCGCTAAAATTTTAGAGTGTCGTCGACTGCTAATTGCGTCTGTGGTGCCTGTCACGTGCCGCTTGACGGGCGTTCGACTTAATGTCACTGGCGGCTTGCATTTAATATTTACTCAACCTATTTTCACAGAAAATATTTTAATACAGAAGACTAAAAATATCTTATTTAATGAATTTTAACGTTTCAGAAGCACAAATCAAGGAGTTGAAAGAAGAACAAACATTAATTTGAATTCTGTGACAGTTGGAACTTCTCGAACAGGGACGATTTTCCGAATTACCTTTATTTGAGTCACTCTGAAATAGGCATTTCGAGCATGACGTTACAAATGAAAAAGTTAGAATCGAAAATTAATAACTTAATCTCATTTATCATCAAATAAGTTGTTAGAATTATTTGTATTTATTTAAATATTATATACTATATTTATTTTTTAGCTTGTCAATATTTTTTAAAAAGATAAACGCAAATCAAAGCTTTAATTTTCAGAATTCTTAAACTCAGAGGAAATCTTGGCCCCATGAATCTTTCAGGCTCTAGCCACCTGCTTGACTATTGGGTCGCGCTGAATTGGAACGAATAACGGACATGAAGAAATAATCACAAGCTCACGCACAAAGGGCCATTACGTGCCTAAGTGCGGAACGTCGTGCTGGAGGAAGAGGAATTTCACTCACTGGGGTGTAATTGAGGGGCGCGCGGCTGACTGCGATAGCGGGGAAGCCGGAAGGCTGAGGGCTAGCGGCCTGCACGTAGCCGACGCTGTCTGCTGCTGAGCCATACACGTCGAGCGCGGGCCCCGGTGAGCTGGCTGCCGGGAAGCCCGCACGCCCGCCGGCTGTATGCGGCGAGGCGGGCGGACCAAATCCGGCTGCGGCGGCTTGATAGTTGTTCATTACTGTGAAAAATGTTACATGTTATTTCTTATTGAGCTTTTTGAAACGAATTTTTGCTTTAATATAACTGTATTTATTATCTATCAATTAATTTTCACTAGTTAGTTATTATTTTGGAGTAGTCATGTCCATTGTGATTAAAATTGTAATAATGTTCAATAATGATATTGGTTACATGAATGTATGATCGTTATTGTATTAAACGTGATAAATGACATGTTCGCATGTAAGGATGATATGACGGCGTCCTCACCTGAGAGCGCCTGCGCGAGCAGCGGTGTGTTGTTATTCGGTGTAAGTTGGCCGTTGGTCAGGTCCACTGCAAACATACACATGGTTCGCATTCGGTCCACGTATACGAGTGACCCACTCGTTTATTATAGAACACACACAAATCTATGACTGAACCATCTTTCACTGAAGTAAGAAAGTCTTTAATTTTTTTAAGTACATTTATTGAAAGTCAAATTTAAACTCGATGTAAGTCGAGTTAAACTTAGTCGTGCTGTGTGTTTATGTCCCAACATATTTATTTATTAGTTATTTAAGTTCACGGTTTATAAAGAAGAAGCGCGTAAATGCATGAATAATATAGTCGTTTAAGACATATACTGTGTTGACGAATGAGGACACTGACGGCTCTCCAAGCTGAGATTATGTTGAAACAAAAATATAACGTATGCCACGTGCATTCAAATGAAAAAGAGAGCTCAAAGTTTCGCGCGCATAAATCACAGAGGACGAAAAAAACTTTTACAAAATATCCAGTAAATTATCTGACATGAGTTCTCGGTGGCACGCGGCGGTCTGCTTATTGAATAGGGAGTGGCATTAGCATACGGTGCACGTAGCAGCGGGCTGACGCTCTCGCGTCCGCGTCGAAGCCCGCTACCCGCTCCGCCTTACGCCCCACCCTAGTTACTATTTCGCGCACAATTTTGAAAGCTTTTAGAGTCTTCGAATTTTAAATTAGTGTGATTTGCCTGTAAAATGTAAATGGACGGAATAGTTGGTTTACCTAAATTCTGCCGTCTTTAATAGAAATTTATAAATTTTCTTTAAAAAAACTAGCTTAATTCATATTAGTAGTAATGTTTGTAAAATAAGTTTATAGAGAATATTTCTCTTTTTGTTTATTCATAATATAACCATTAGTCCTATTGGCTTGTACGACAAATTTTATTTTTGTTAGATGAACGAGTTATGATTTAGTGTGAAAAATGGAGGTCCGCGGCCGCACCAGGTGATTACCGGCTTGCGAGTGACTTTGCGAAAAAAGTACAATATAAGTAATGGGGGATGAATGATAGATGGCACGGACAGCCCGCGCTCGCGCTCGCTCGTACCCGCTCGCCGGCCCTTACTAAAATGCTGACACATTTTAATAACATTACGCTGCGATGTGAGAGGCTATTTATTTGAGGGTTGCCGAGTAATAAATAAGAATTTAAGTAGTAGCTCAGACACGTCTACCGATCGTTAGCATGTCGACCGCACGTAGCTCATTCTTTTCCCATTATATCGACAGCACTTATATTTATTATATATTGACTGGATAGAAAATAAATATTGCCTTCATTATTCAGCAGAATCGAGCTTTGGAAAATATTTGGAATATTCTAGGGATTATTGAAATACAATTAAGAAATAATAAAATAAAAAGGTTTGCTTATTACGTTAGTCATATAAAATACTTGTTTATCTTTTCGATATGAGTTCACGACTTAGATAGCAAGCTCAAGTCATAAACAGGGCCAATTAAACTTAAGGCGTATTCCTGACCTTAAATAAATTATAACTTGCACAGTTCTCTTTACCGTCAAATCGTGTGAGTGTGAAGAAACTTCATAGTTATCTAAACAGGTCATATCAGCTGCGGCGGACATTAACTTTATGCTTTACAATGTAAATGTAACACATGTTTCGGATGTAATTTGGGAGTAATCGCTGAAGTTTCTTAAAGTTAAACTCGTCTATTTTCGCGATGAAATATCATAGCAACGTATAGCTATAGTATTTATAATTGTTATGATTCTATTGTTTACAATGAAGTTTGACATTCAATATAAATAAATCAAAAATCATTTCCAAAGTCTTATAATAAAGTAACTGAAATACAAAATAACTTAACAAGTTAACACCTAGCAATTTCCAATTTTATTGGCTTAGCTGCGAAGTCGTAGGGACTTTATAGAGGTAAGGTGGTTTGCACCCCAAGTAAACCTCGCACCTCACGGGAAGCACACATTCATCTATAAATTCAGAGCCCGTCTTGCGAGAGCTATTCGAACTTTCATAATTGCGAAGTTCGAAGAAACTTAATAATTCTTCTTCAGAAGTGGGATGACGGCCGTGCAAAATATTCACGGGGCGTACTCCGTTGTAAGACCTGCCCTTGGTGCTGTCATAAGTAGGATTTTGTTTTTATGCCTTATTTTTCATATTCAAGTAAAAATTATGAATGCATTGGAAATATTTTAGCATTATTAATAAAAAAATAATGTTAAGAACATGCTAAGTAACTTGTATTAAGTTCCCACGGATTATTTAAATATTTTCAGCTATGCTTCAAAAGACATTCGTAACTTACATACAATCGAATGAAATTATAGAAGAAAAAGAATACTATATATTAAACTTGCAAAGTTAACCTATACAAATAGTCTAATTCATGCATGTGTAAGATATAGATATATTTATGATAAAAATCTGGAAAAAAACAGTTTTCTATTTTAAATATAGTACTTGTTCATAACTAAAACATCGTTGTGCTCCATCATCCACTTGGTACGATTGAGATGTTTTATTTCACATGAGATTGGTCCCTTCACATAGATCGTACTTCACACAGAAAACGTATATTTAATAGCAGCCATCAATAACATCCGTGAAGATGATACGCTTTGCGGATTTTCGATGGTTTAGCTGGGACTTATCTCAATTGCAAATTAATGGAATTTCTATGCTGTGTTGCTGGCTGCCTCGCACGCGCCACCCTCTGCCATTTGTAATTCAAAGAAGCAAGCGCGTGTCCTTTCTTAAAATCTCGTTCTACTATCTTTTATTACACCACGTTACATTGTCACCTATGTATATTCGAATAGTTAATTATCCAGTCATGGTTCAGTCATAGATCGTTAAAACATGAAAAGCGAGTAAAAAAGCTAAATGAACCGAGAAATATAAATCCACACTTTATAAAAATTTTAAAAATCCTCGAAATTCATTCTACTATTACTGAAATTTACAATCATCGTCTACCCATTTATTAAAGTCATAAAATACTTGCGGAAAATACCGCTTACCACTACATTAAAGGCTACAGTTGAAAATTTTACATTGTCTATTCTATGTATAATATTAAATCAGAAACATGACTACAACATCTAATGGCGTTTAATAATTGTTTGAGTGTTTATAATTCAGCCTAGAATACCTCTTGCCTAAGGCACAACAGTTTAAAATACATTAAAATACTATTCTATTTCTTAAGACTAGTTATAACAAATACCACTATAAAAGAGTTTGCACCACCATCACATTATGTTTACCGGCAAGTATCTACCTGAACGCTTACTTACTACCCGCTAAATTCTTAAAATAAAGCAATATTTTGTTCATAGTTTTATACACTTTAGAACGAAAGATCTTTCCACGCTAATTTTAAAGCGCTAATTTACAATAGAAAGGAAATCGCCCGCCATAAAATTACTAAATCTAGACTATTCAGAAACTCCGCTAGTTAAATCTTATAAATGGCCAGATTCAGTCTACAAATTTTGCTTACTCAGATTCGATTTTGACCTTCTAATTCTTCGTCTATACTAACATCTATTGTCATTAATTAGGTCTAAGCTTTGCTAATTTACTTCTTAATTTGAAATGCTATAGTTCTACCACACGGTTTATCCAAATTTTCACAACAGTAACTCAGCTTACGCACTTTATGGCCTACACTATTCTATATCTGCAACGGAGTAGTATACTGATCAAACTTTAGGTCAAAGTTCAAAGATAAACATTACTCGCCCTATTGCTGTTGCGGACTGCACTCCATTCACCGACTGCTGTCTTTCTTGTTTTTTTTTTCAACACTCATTCAATCATTTTCATTACAATCGATAACGAAAACACTATTTTGGAAATGTTAGTAGATAAATCTATCATCCTTTGGTTAGAAATTTCTAAACCATTCAAAGTGATAAACAAGCATGTGCCCATAACAGTTTATGTCACACTTTATTTTTATTTCAAAAGATGATGTATTCACTACATTCATACGTATCAGCTTTTTTAATACTTGATAATTTGTTCTAAAATATTTTGTAGTCTAATGGAATTGGTCAAATATTTAATCAACATTCCATCACAGAAAGTCTACGAGAAAAATGTACGAGCGATGGAGTTTGCTAGACTATCGTAAGTATAAAATCTATTAACATTCAGTAAATAAAATCTATACATCTACGAATAAAAATCTGACCCATCCAAACATCTCACAGCACTCTTTATCTATTGGCGGTACTTCGCCCAGGCTATCCAAAAACTATTTCTAGCAAGAAAATCTAGGTAGGTATAGGGGATAAATAGAGAAAGAGCACAGACCGTGGTACCACTGTGCTTTGATCAAAGCGACAAGCACTAAACGTAATAAATACTAGTATTGTAACGTTAAATATGAAGTTTTATAGTGTTATGAATGAAACTGGCACTTTTGGCGACACACTATCTCTGGCCGCCTCACCAGCGAATAATTAGTATAACTTTATTTCATTGTATGACCCTTTCAATTTTGTGTATACAAACGAATTTAAATCTTTACTTTTTATCTGTAAGGAGAGTCTAAGTTCTGAAGTAACTGAGCAGGCAAATAGCATTGAACTATGCAAAATAGTTGCGTGGGTCTGGTCCGCGGGCTGCATTCTGAAGGCGAACGTGTAGAATTTGAGGAATGCGCTAGATGCGGTGGCGGGACCGCGGTCGCACGTGCCTGTCTCCTACGGGGGCAGAGGGATCTTGTAAATAGAACTTGCTACCTTCACTAAGGAACGCTTGCCCCCGTATAACGCACATGCATGTGCTTACCGACTCGCTGAGACACGCGCGGACACCAAGCTGCGTGTACCGATTTGGATGAGTCAGAATGGGAAAAACTTTTTTATCTATTTTGCTTTAATATTAGCCGTAAATCTTATGTTACTTCATAAAATAATATCAATTTTCATAGCACGCTAGCCAACTCCACGCTAAATGTATTTATTTCCTTTTATTTTGATCGCAATCGATAAGCGAACGAATGTTAAATAAGCGGGCCGTGATCGACCTCGATTGTCAAGCAATCAGTTGGACAGTAAACGACAAAACGTTTTGCTTATATAGCGGAAAATTCCTTTATTTTAAAATATATTGGCTTCACAATACCATAATCTTACGATTAAAATTAAGACGATATGTCGAAACATTGATAAGAACAATACTAGTGACTTACATTATACATTTAATACATTAAAAATTTGACACATGAGTTACATTATAATATATTATATGATAAATTTTATGTCTTACGAGTGATACCTAAAATTTATTTATCTATAAGTTGGATAAACTTCCTGATGGAAACCGCATTGATTTTAAATGTTTAATGATATCGTATCGAGCTATAGGGGCAACCTAGTCGGGCGATATATCCACGTACGCATCTGCGAATTCGCACTAACATATTGTAATTTATAGTACGTGTTTGCGACATTGCATTCCTCAGTTGCGATTCGGGGGAAGTGGAGGGCGTGATACCAAAGAGATGTTCACTTAAGAAAAGATTTATTTCGTAAGAAATTCCGGGAGCCGTTAAAGGTAGGTCCGGGTAAGATAGTGGTTAGGTCGTGGCATGTGGTGGGCGGGCGGCGCGGCGTCGACGGCGGCGGCCTACGAGCCCTGTCCGAGCCCACCCGGGTTAACATACTCCACACCGACCAAGAGACGACTTTCCGGCGGTAAAACTCCCACTACACCTGCGGCAACAAAATAAAAAAAGCTACAAAGCCCGCCACGGAACTGGGAGGGGCTCCGACAGAACCGCGGCGCTTAAATAAAACAAAAGTTTGTCAAAAAGTTAACACGTTACCCAGAGCCCATATATCTATCTGTACGCTTCATAAATTAATATGAATTAAAAAAAATGCTACAAAATTTAAACGCGATATAAGCTTTGCTAACTTAGCAGTTTTATTATTTATGGCTAAACTTAGGATTGAATGAGTCTATGGTTTAAAATTTCTAACACGCATACTATGATGAACTTTATTATTACATGTTTCGTATAAAAGGCAATCTCTATTTGTATCACGCACAACCAAAATGCAGGGGTAGGGGTCATTAAATGTTATAGAAAATACCGTCTTGAGCATCAAATATTTTCAAAACCACGGTGCTACTCACTGAATTATGTATAATAAATTACTTGGTATTAGTATAAGTAAACACGCAATAGATCAATAGCATGGGGAATGTATAACGTATCTGGTGCCCGAAGTGCTTAATTCTGATCAAAAATTAAATTATGTTTTCCATGGACATTACATTTCAATGCAAAGCAGTTATTTTAATGACGATATCAACGATACGACTTAGTAATGGATTTCGTTTATATTCAATAGCCACACATTAAATTTATAATTATATTAAAGACAAAGCTTATTTAATTATGACTAGTTTAGAGGATGGCGATAAGGACGGTCACATACGTAGCGATTTTATGATCGAATTAACTTATATATTTTTAAGTAATAATTTTGGTAAAAACCTTAATTTTGATGAAATAAATTGCGAGGCGTGACGATGAATAGGTTTTGCCACAAATATTCAATAATCCCTTCGGTGGGTGGTTCGGAAAATTTATTTTTTAATGTTGTACCGTTTTATCATAACAATAACATGAAGAAGATAGCATAAAATACTTGCATCCAAAAATATTACACAACAACAACAATAAATATTATTATTAATAACATTATCGCTTAAGCAGTGTAAATATATAAAATATAATAGAGAAATAACTTTGAAACACAAAGTAGGCCCATACCTACATAAGTATACATTATAATTATAGCAAATATTTAATTAGGTATTAAAATAACAGTTTCCAAGCTCGATTATATCATATTATTGATTGAAAGAATCTAAACTAATTCTAAAACGAACTACGCAACCAAAAATCTAATATAGGAATTTTCCTACTCATCCTCTAAACTTAGTAATTTTTCAAATTAATTCCTAGATACCTAAACGTCTACGTGTCTTATCTGTCTAGTTGATATTGTAGAAGATATTCTTAGATATACAACTACTATAGTATTCGACTGAACACAACGTTATTATTACTGACAGGCAATAAAGAAGAAGTACAACTACCACTTGATTTATCATTATTTTAAAAAAGTGTAAGTAAGTATGGATACCAAAACATTTAAAAAGCCAATAAATTGAGGCAGTCAAATTTAATATATGTATAAGAAAGCAGAACGGGGACAAAAGACGAATATAATGGCACATTATTAATCTCTTGTTTTATAAACTTGTTTTATACAATTCGTAAATCACAGTGAGAATATACACGTTATATTTTAACTAAACCGCGATCATTACATAAACTTACTTTAATGCTGGTACAACATGAAAAATGTTTCCTACACCACTATTCATTTTCAAGTGAAGAAGAGTTTATAAGTTGTGTTCAGTCTTGTTTAAATTCTAGAGAAATTCAAACTCTACCCACTACAGCATGCTTTGTTGAAGTTAAATACGTTTATAGTGCTACGATTAAAACTCTATATAGATTACGTCTAAAAGATAAACAGCTCGAGTCATCTCCTAAAAACATTACGATTATGCTACATGATGAATAATAATAGTCTAGACTAAAATTTTCAATAAATATGTAAATTACGTTCATAGTTGATCCGGCAAGGTTTAATGCTGGGTCTCAGCTGTCCTAGCCTTGCAAATAGTATACAAAAAGTTTCTATAATATTGCTTTTTATTTCTTTCACGACTAACAATGGATAATAGGTTAAGAAATATCGCAGATTTATTCGGCTTCGTGGTGCAAACTGTCTTAACTTTACCCTTGTGGATAACACTTTTATTAAATATTTACTGAATTTCGTGTTATTCTACAGATATTATAAATACTTTTTAGTACAGTGTACAAATTTTATAAATTTGCTAAATTTTGAAGTGTATATGTTTGTGTAATGCCATGATATTTCAATGGAATTTAATTCAATGTAGTAATACTTGACAGTAAATGTTTTACTAAGCTTTGATGTTATTTTTTTGTAGAAATAATTTGTATAGTAGATATATAACTGTACATAATGTTAACTCGGAAAAAGCAAATTTTTTACTATAAAATTTTACTACTACTACTAACAGATTATTTATAACGTAAAAGCAGAAAAAATCCTAAATAAAATAATTCATTGTAATAAAAGATTAATAATTTTAAACAACAAATAACCACCGCTATTGTTATTTTTTCGTACGCAATTGGCTTAAAACGTATGTCTCGCGTGCAGTAAAACGGTAGTTTAAAAGTAATTAGCGAGAAACTATTTGTTTGACTAATATGAATGAAAAACCAGTAAATCGCGGTCTCTAGTTCTATGATAACATCAATTGAAAAATAAACGCGCGGATTGAAGTATTTCCAGTTAAAGTGCAGTTCACCAAAATTTTGCGAAAGTTTGTTTTTTGGAGACTACCATTTTCACGAATAAATAAACTAGTCTCCTGTCCGAAATATGTATATATAAAGCCGAAAATTTAACTGTGAAACTTCCTTAATTGAATCTCAGTAAAATGGTACCGAAACAATGTCAGATTAAAGTTAGTGGCTTTAGTAATGCTCAGTTCAAGTAATCGTAGACTAACAAGTAAATTTTATTATTTGTTATATAATTGGCGAATTATACGAGATAATTACATAGCTACCTCAAGAGCCTTCTTAAACCCTTACAACTTCCTTCTCTTTTTTAACGAGAATATTTTTGTTTTCGGTTTCAAGATTTACATACATATAAGTTACCACAAGAAGGACGTTACTTTTTCAGTACTTTTGTTTGAATCTGTTTAAATCTCTTTAAGCTTTCTCTGTTAATGAGGAGTAGGCAATAGCGAAATGCCAGACGGTGACGAGGCAGGGGTACGGACGGCGAGGCGCGGGTGGCGAGGGGGCAAAGCTAACGCGATATTTGCGCTAGAGTGTTTACTTGACGCGTAGCATTTGAGAATCGTTAGGGAGAATCGTTTGTAAACACAGAGCGAGGCGCTCGCATTTGGTCGGATTCTCTCGACAAAATTCTGAAGATAAACAATAAATAGCATTTCTCAAAACTTGGACGTTTTGTAATTGACGGCTTGGCAGATTTATCTAGATGGCTCAGTCATCGTTAGAGGTGTTAACTTGTTAGTAAAGTTGTTAGTGAAAGTTTACACGAACTTTTTCCGGTGCTTTGAAATAAGTTAGTGAACGTTAAGTTAGGAAACAGTCACCACAATAGATTAATAAAGCCATATGGGTTGTTATAGACCATGATTGACGTTAGGCGTTTAGCGGATCAGTGTCGGTTGCGAATCGTTAGCAGTTAGTGGAATGCATTGTCGTCGGGCGAGTTCACAGATGCATGGCGTGTACATTGTAAACCCCACTGAGTTCGAGTGGGTGATATGGCAGGAGTGTTGCCAGGTGGTGGTAGTGATTGCCAGACAGTTGGTGGTGCAAGCTCGCCAAGGGATTACCTGCGGGGTATGGCAGCCCGAAGCTAGGATAGCCCGAATAGCTACGTCCTGCCGCGTAGGCGGCGTACGCTGCGGGAAAACCTGTATAACAAATAAACATGTGTTAATCGATTAATTGTCAGTCAATGAAACATCGGCGTATATCATTTGATTGTTTTAATTAATTGGATTTTAATCAGATCGTTTTAATGGAAGCTTTTCCCGAGCTTTTGGTTCACACAAAATTGTAGTATGTATTATGCGTCCCGTTGGCCTAATTTGAAAATAGAGACGTCACATAAAAGGTACGTAAGTATATCGTACAAGTCTGGTACGACATCGCTTTGGACATTGTCCAGCAGATGATATTTTGTAAACATCGTTAAATGTAGCACTGTGAGTGCACTAACGATGGTTTTATTCAATTAACAAATATTTTACAGCAAATCACTAAGGAAAGTCATTAAATTACAAAGTAAACTAGGACTACTCTAAAAATATGAGAAAATGTGAACTATTTCAAAATAGATATTATTGCTAAAAGTTACATATATGTTTGCAATATCGCCTTTGTGAACATGGAGTCCGGTATAAAAATGTGAATGATTGATGGCCGGACCGTCGACGGAGGCTGATATGATTACCGCACCGGATCGTTTATCATATTATTGCCAATCAAAATAGTGTATCTGTCAGGCCACGTGATCCATTATGGCGGATGGAGCACACCTAGACATACTAGTTGGTAATACATTAATTAATTGTATCGTCATACCCGTTGCTGTTAAAGTTAAATGCTTAGTCAGCTAATTGATCCGCTTTGGTAGACTCGAAGAGTGAAAATGTAAAGTTTGATATACAAAACACTGGTCACTCATTCTGATATAACAATGATTTAGAGATGCAGGAATAAAATAAATGGTTGACTTTTAGAAAAAAAATATAATGTTAATAGTAAACTTACCGTCAGGAAGAGCACCCAATGACCACATGAAATCTAGAAATGTAAAAACATTTACATAAATTGAACGATCCTTACACCTTATTTTAATATAATTGTGTGTACTATTAAGACATTAAATTATTTGAAATTTGAGTGTACCATGAGACACTATTTTGCTTGGCGAGAATGTTCATGTGGATTATACAAACATATGTGTGATACATACATCATACTTATATTATATTTAATTCCAAGTATTGATTAAAAATTCTAAAATTTACTACCATCCAATAAATCACTAAAATGACTTCAATGGGGTATGTTAGTTGTCTATCACCGATGATAATAATAATAATTTATATAGACTTAAATCGTTAATCTAATCTACACGTTGTTAGTCTAAAGCTAAACATGTTAAACAAACAGACGTCTTTAAATATTTTAGAAATGATATTTATTAATCTAAACACTACCGATTTTTTCCTACTTTATAAGTTAATACAATTAATACTATTATTAGTTAATACGAGATCTACTCTGGTAATACAAAATTGAGTGAATTAACACCTTATTGTTAAAGTACAAACATTTAACTAAGAAGAAAGAAAATGGAAATAAACTAAATATAACTAAGTGACATACGTTAAAATAAACTAATGCACTGTATAAAATAAATAATATTAAAAAATAAATAGTTAAATATTTATCTAACAGTACTATTTAACATAGTTGTTATTTGAATTAAGTACTTTACCTAAATCTCTAATAGAAATTATTTAATATAAATAATAATAATAATAAAAAAATACAACACAATATTGACTAAAAATTTCACAAAACTCATAAATAACATCGACTGTTGATAGGTACCTTTTCTTCCAATGATAACATTTTTTGTAAAGCCGACATCAAGTTGCAAAGCTATTTATAGTAAAAGGCTAAAGAATATAATATAATTTAAGAAAATATTATTTTTAAAAAGACTCTTTAAACCAACCGCAAGTAACATTGTCTAGAATTTGTTCTCTAAGCTGCTTTAGTTGTTTTATATGGATGGAAATGTAGCAAAACTGGCAAGAATCAGCAAGACTATAAGGCCCTTATTAAGTATTTCATATTAAAACTACATAAAAATCAGAAAAATACCAGGCTTAGTCTATATCCTCTATCTATTAAAAATCAAATGATTTTAAGCACCTACTACCTGGTAGAAAAATATTGCTTTCTATTACCCTACATAAAATTGTTCCAGATGATTTTTTTCTACTATTTGATATAAATGTATTCTTTATAGTAACCTTTGTATAACAACCGTCTCTATAGATCTTCTAAATTATGTTGGTACACATTTCAAAAATCTGCTATCTAACTGATTCTCTAATGGCAATTACTAAAATAAGACACTTTAGATATTATCTGTTTCCTTAATTACATCGAAATTAAACATTCGAGGGTACAATAGAATAGAGGAATGTAAGAAATAGCTAGGAATGGATAGGAAAGTACGCCAGCGCAGCACAATCACTCAGCAAGACAAAATAAATAATTTAGCACATTAGAAGGGTTGGTGAGGATGCTGTTGGAAGAGGATCGCGGATCAGAGAGGCAGAGGCGTAGGTAGCGTGGAGTGAGTAAGAGGAGAATAAAGGGTCGGAATATCAAGTGTGTGTGCTCCTAGGAGTTCTGAGACTGAGTAGGCGAGAGGGGGTATAGTGATAGGTGCTAGGGTTGGTCTGGGAGGCCGTGGGGTTGGGCGCAGGGCGGCGAGCGCACGACGGTACATAGCGGCACTGGCTGACCCTGCACCCACTCCTGTGCCTGTCACCAACAGCTGCGCGGGCGCATGTACGGGGTAAGGAGCGTATCGAACGCCACCGGCTGCCACGGCGCTACCTAGCAACTCACCGTAGGCCCCGCGGCCAGCAGCTCTCGTCTTGGCCAAGTTTGCTGGGAGCATTACTTCTTTCGGTTGTGCCTTTTTGCATTCCACCTGAAACAAAGACATTCGGTTGTGAGACATTAAGAGTTAATAAAATAAAAGTCAGTACTAAGATGTATTTTTTAACTTTGTAAATTGTCTTTGTTTGTTTTGCGGTCGCAAGGATTTAATAGAATGGTTCTAATTGTTGTAGAATTAATTGCTATTATTGTACTTGACAGAACTAAGTAAATATAATTATAAAATTGGGTGAGTCGTAAAATTATGGAAGAAAGGGGGTGACAAAATCAGTCGACAATCCGTTATGCTTCACGGTTCGTCTCACAAATTGAATTTTAATATACTTTATTAAGTCAAAGAGCTTACCATTGAATGCTTATTATACAGAAGAAATTTACAATGTTGGAAATAATTGTTTACAATAATTACAATACTAATATATCAAGAAAATTGTTGATTCGCTTTTGCTTTAACTTTGTATAATTGAATTTGTTGTTTTACTTCGCTGTTCTTATATTAAGAAGAAAATGCACTTGTTTTTGTCAAAGTAATTCAGGTGAATTACTCACTTTTATCTTATAATTAAATTCTCCGCTTAATCGACCCATTAAGCAATTTTAACGAAAGGTATAGTTCTCTTCAGAGCTTGTATCTTCCCCACTCGGTAGGGAGGAGGCAAGTATAAATTACCCAATCTATGTTAACCCAAACCTCTAGCAACAGAAATTTCGCTTCCAAGTGAAATCTACACGTAAAGTATATAGGCTTAAATTATGTTAAGACCACCGAAATAGATCACTTTGTTAACTTTGCTTTATTTTGTTCATGTTTAGTATAAGACTCAAAGTCTAATACTATACTTTTTATCATACTAAAATATTATAGAATATAGAAAGTTCATATAACTTTAAGAAAATTACAAAAGAAAGTCTTTAAAAGAACAATATTTTAAAGAATACGTAAACGTATACTCATAACGTAGATATTTCATGATAAATTGTTACGTTTAAAACCGCTTGGCAGACAGACTAAAACTTGGAGTTACATTTTTCATCGGCGTGCATAATCGCGACGCTCTCGCTGTAGGTATGGTACATAAAGTCCCGTCCACATTTGTCACGCGGACGTCACGAGCCGACAAATGAAGGCTTTGCCGCGGCGTTGGCGCACTTTGTGCACTTTACAGAAGTTTCTGCACCGACATGGAACTACGTGCTTTTGCATTAAACGCGGGGAAGTGAGTGTAAGGCCCCATCGTGTAGAGTTCTCACAAGTTTTATACCTAGATAAGACTGAATAATCAACATGAGATGTTGAACTTGAAATGTTAGATAAATCCTGCCATAGTGAACTTTTTTATGTTAGCATAGTTTATGACTATAAAGCTTTATATGAAAAACTACAATGTTGAAAAATAACAAAAGCACAATATATAGTAGTTATAATAGCAGTATGGAAACAATGGATTTAAAGCTTTCCATAACACAATCGGTATTCTTCGATCGTTTGCAGCATAAAAGTAGCGAGTGTCGCAATTTGTCACTGCCGATAAAGCTTTACAAATGAACCAGAGCCTACGCCAGCGCCGTGGTCACCGTCGTTTGTTTAACAACACGCAAACTAAGGGCTTGTTTGACAAATATCACCAAAACTGATGGCACACAAATGAGATTTATCAAAGCATCCACGATTTCGAATTCGAGAACATAATTTATTATTTACTAAGAAATGATGGTAGAACATTTTCATTCCATAAAATTCATAATATGCTTGGTCTTGAAGAAAATTCGATTCGTGATCCGATGTTAATTGACGTCGAATGGTTGGCGAGCGGAGTGGGAAACAAAAGCTCACAAACAATTCGCATCGGTGTTCGCAATCCCGATCAAGCGTTCGAAATCGCGACGCAGTTTAATGACACGAAAAATAACAAAGGTAAATTGTATTTAACCCCGCTAGGTAGACGTGCCCCCGAGGCTATATATCGATCGATGCCCATAGAGTAGTATTCGACATGGACGCAAAGATCTCGGTTTAACCGAGCGGACTTAAGATTCTATAGGCTGAGGCTTACTGCCGCTTGAACTTGAGCCTTACCACCCTCAAATTGTGCCCTTAATCCCAACGATGTGTGCTAAATTTAATTGTTTCGCTAGAAAATACCGCGTTTCATACTTCGTCACCTTCTCTGATCACTCGCAGTTCGAACGAAGCATGTTAATGTAAATATGAAGGAGTCATTAAATTTTTACTCCATTGATTTTAACCAATTTCTTGTTAAGAGAAAATAAAATAAGTAAAATTCAATAAATTTAAATGACAGTGAGTAATAACACGTATTGGAGCTGAAATGTGACTTGGATTTACTTTTAAAATATGTTTTACAGTTCACAATCATAAAAAGTATGTCGCATATTGGCCTTTTTTGCAAAAATATTCTATCGAACTAGATTTTTAGTGACTTGTTACTTTTTACTTTATCAACTTTCAAAAGTTATGTAATATAAAGTTACAATATCTATGCTAATATTTCGTTTATTAAAAATATTCAAATAACTAAGCCGCCCGCCCTCTCTTGAACTAGACTGGGACCGAGAATCTTAATATGTTATATCGAAATTATGTTGTTTAGGTTTATTTAGAAATGGTTGTATTTATCAAAGCTGAGACATATAGTGATGTAGGCAGATCCATTTAGATACAAATCCATTTGCGCCACGAGGGTGTTTTAAATTTTCTTTCCATATTAATGTGACTCAAATATAAAATATACGCAATGTCATTATTACGTGAATCTACTTTATGGGAAAAGTTTTGCCCAGTATATACTACTGCAGATTCCTTTCGAGCATGGCACGACGCAAGAAACTACGAAATAAAGCAAGTTCTTGAAAGTACAGTATATGTTTACTGAACTAGTTCGCATGTGTGTTGACATTAACTGCATTTTATAAGATTTTGCGTTTATTTCTTGCAATAAAACGGTGGGCAGCAGGCCAAACAGACAACTTGTATAAAATAATTAAATATTTTGAGCTTAAAAATAAAATGCACTGTTATAGCTTAAACATCTACAAATATTCATACAAATATTTGTATTTAATTTGATCAAAACAATGTAAACCCAGTAAAATCTAATTTAAACAAATAATCGAGTTTAAATCGTGCGTACAACATATTTGATTACAAAAAGTATATCAATGGCAGAAGATATGCCTACGTACGTGAGATAAACACAGCCTTAGGAACATTTGAGAGGGGGATTGAGATAAGTTTATCAGGGAAACCTCTCGCCTTGGTATTGACAGAGCGTCGCACGCCTAGCAGTGATTGCCGTTAAACGGAAAGCGGAGCGTGGGAACCGGAGTCTAGGTGACAGCTCCACAAATACAACTACGTTTTTAAAACTTATTAAACGTCTTACTTTTTCTTGGATCAATGTTTTAAATTATACGTTTAAAATTTTATAATATTTCTGAAAGGAACACAAAATGTCGTGGTCGGGGTCGGAAGAATTCATTAAAATTGACTCCTTTTGGACTTAAGCAAACACTCGAGACCTTTCATAAAATTTTGATAAGTGAAAGAAAAATGTACCTACTGAGAGCGTACAGCGTTTCATAAAAAAGATGAGTCACAAATCTTGCGCTCAACAGGTCACGGATAATGAAACACTCTGCCGCACCGCGGGAGTTCTTTCCATATTTACGTAACTGTTGTTCGAAGGAATAAGATAAGCGTCACGAGGTTCTCTGAATTTCACTGCAGTTACTTAAAGAGTCAAAGTGTTTATTTAAAGGGCAAGGAAAATCAAGGGAGGGATGCGATAGGTTGTAATGTGTGAATTTCAAATCAGATATACATTTGAGTCGTCGCTCTTCGTCGATAAGCGGCAACATTACCTGCAACGTTTTCCAAATAGCCCTCCAGCCACTCGTATTTTCCACGACATCTTATATTGATACGTGGAAATATATTTGAAGACGATTTTGAGTGACGATATCTAAATATATCCTATGATAGATAAAAATTTAACGTTGCCTCGTATTTTTTTAAATATAAGAACTGGTAATATTGTTATATGAATGGGTTTATATGGCCGTACTAATATGACTAAGTCATTTTCTGATTATTCGCATAAAATATGTTTAAAAACCTAATAAATTTATTCCCTTAAGCATCTTACAAGACATGAATTGAAAAGCAATGTAATCAATATTCTTTTTCGGTGGTAAGGTCTGTGACTTTGCAAAACCTTCATCGCAAGAGGTTTTTATCGTAATTTATGTCGGCTAATGTTATTATCCATATAAGTTGAGCTTTAAGCTTGTTTTATATGAAATTGAAAAGCTTCATGAGTATAATAAAAATTTATGTTACATTATAATTTAATAAATGTACGTTCTTATTATTAATTAGGTTGTTTACATAAATTGATAATAAAAAAGAAAGCTTGGTAAAGTTGAAGAACAAAACTCAACCAGCTGGACTCAACATTTTTAAAGAAACATATATATGAAGGTATAATATCTTTTCAGTAGTTAGTAGCGCAATCTAAAATATTGTTACACAATCGTGTGCAAAAGTGTTAAACTAAATTAGCTACCTTGTAAAAATATCGGAGTATAAACTTATAGCATAATAACAGCTCTGAATTTAAAATTACACTACCCACACTTACTGTTGTAGAAATGTTAGTTAGTCATTAAATATTAAGAAGCAGTGTAGTTGGTGTACGTTTCTGCAACATTCATCGTGGTAGAACGTTATATGCGCCAACATCTATTTCTAGAAAATCGATGGAATCAGTTATACAGCTCTTCTATAAGTATTTCATTAACTATAACTACTACCGTCTAACTTTGAACATTCTTACTTAGAACTCCATAACGATGTTAAATTCAAGATCGTTTCGACTACTGTATGTAATTTTATATAATTTGTTCCTTATATATTATGTTACCAGATATTATGTATTTGTATCTGGGCGACTGAGCTTCGCTTGGTGTTTTTCGGGAAAAGAAAAATATTGTGTTTAAAAAAAAAAAAACACCTGTACTAGACTATCTATATTATATAGATAGATAAAAATCAAAACCTTATCTATATATAAAATTTGATTCAAATCGTTAGAGCCGTTTCCGAGATACACGAAATATTTTTTTGACTATACATACATACAATATTTGCTCATTTAATGTTGTAACATTATAATAATTGAATGGAGAACTAAGATAGCATTTGATAAGCAATTTAATCTTTGTACTTGGCAAGTCAAGTACAGACAAAAAGGTATGGTCATTATGAAAGTAAAATGGACGGGTTTAGTATTGGCAAGCCAAGTAGTGTTAGCGGCCGTTTGCAATTGTAAGCAAACGCGATTACCGTAGACTCATTGCTTAACTAATTCGTATCAAGCTTGCGAGCCACACAAATATATAACAAGATTAAATGAAACTTTTGTAAATTGCGAACGGAAATGGCGATCGTATCGTTTAGTCAATTGAAACGCGACTATAATGAATTTGTATAACATTAGATGGAGACGCTGAGAAAACCCCTATAAAAGTATAAAAGTGTTTCCATGTACGAATTGAAAACGTTTCAAGGATGAATTCTTTGGCCAATGCCAAATAAAAATGCAAACGATGTACTGAATCTCGAAATGTAGTATTAAAGACTACTTATGAGAGCGATTTGCATTTTAGTGTATAATTGTGGAATGTCGGCATCTGTTACGTATGCGTTAATGCAGCTTCAATTTGCAAAATTGGATGTTTCTACGGCCGGCGATGTAGCATTTCTTTTCTCTGTCAAACACCCTCTGCTTTCATTAGGTAATGAAAATTCATTGGTCAAGTTTACATTACGGATGGAGGCTATAAAGGTAAAACCAATCTTATCAGTTATTACTTAGATTACTTTTTCATAGCCAACCTTTGTGTTTTAGGAAAAGCGACTAAGAACGATGTTTTATATTAATAAGCTTCCAAGTAATTTTACGATGCACGTACGTACATATTATAAGCTGTAGCAATTAGTAGCAATTAAGTGGGTTGGAGCGTCGAGCGGCTGCGGCGCCTTGTCAGACGGCCACGGACTAGATTAAGGTTTGCGGCACATGGTCCCGTTGCTCGTAACTTGTTTTGCATGAATCTGTACGCGACTTTCGTATGACTCTCGAGAGAGAATCCAGTTCAGCACCTCTAATGTAAATGAAATTGTGCACAAGAAATAAAGCAGGGCTCCTCGGTCGCTATTTATTGCTCTTCGCGTCTCCTAACTCCCACGTAATGGGAATGTGGAGACGACGCACGAAGTGCAGTAATGAGCACGCCTGCCCAAACGTATGGGCTTTATTGATGACACTTGCTTTTGCTATTACTACTGGAGGTTGAGATTAAATGGCATAGAAATGTTTAATATCATGGAAATATATATGGAAAAGATAAGTCACAGTTGTTAAATGTAAAGTTGACAGGATATATATCTGTACATATTATGTAATTTTTACATATTTTTGTGTGCTATAAGCGATACCTTGTGGTGTCAAGTACATTCTATGACTGTCTCAAATATTACATCTTATAAAAAAAATTGTCATGTGGCATAGTTCACAGGGCTCGTAGAGTACACGTGTAAAGTATCTACTATAATTAATACTCCTCAATTATTTTCTATATCAATAAAATTGTCGCAGTATTAATTATTTTGAAATAAAAGCTGTATGTGTTTTATTATATTTGACGGAATTATTATTTGTCAATTTATTTTTATACAAAATACGCAGATCTATATATATATATATATATAGGAAATAAATTTGGAAATAATAAATTATATGAGTTAGCACACAATTTTGCTGGCAGAAGTATTAGGGCGTATGTAAAGTGCGAGCGATTAATTAATTTTCTTTTACGCTTCAAATTTAAGTTCAAGTCGAAATCGTTAACGACCGGAAATGCCTGTTGAACCATAATTTACGTCTTTGCGTCCGCCTGATGTTAGTTGCGTCACTAAGGAATTGCGTGCCCTATGTACATTAAAACCATTAAATTTATATTGTAAACGTATGTAGGAAATTAGGTGGTTGGTCGATAGTGATTGACGTCAGATTATAATCGAATTTGCTATATTTTGCTATAATTACTTATTAATAATTTAAGAGGATTGAGATTAATAAGTTTTTTTAAACGGTAATGATACGATTTGAGAAATTTGACGGTTACCATAGTTATAGTTCATATTCAAAAACGAAATGTGCAACGAAATTTCAAAATGGCACGATACGACAGAGGCGTTTCTTATTTCCTCTTATTCTATTAACATTCAAAACTTTCAAGTGAAATATGAAAAGAATCAATTTTTATGTAACTAACTTTAAATAAAAATGACGCGGGTGTTTTATATATACAAATAGAACATAGTACAATAGGCATATGCAAAATTTTAAACATTGAATTATAGGGATTGCTGTTAATAAATGAAAGACATTATTATATTTAGGTATAACGCACAAATACTGGAAATACTAGCTATCTAACAATCACTTTATTAAGCGTCCACCATTACTTGTGCAGACAGAAAATCGGCTGGGAAGAATCAATAAAGCTTAGAAGGAGAGCGCTGGCTCCTGTTAAAACGGGAAGTTTATGGTAATCACGACTGCGGAGGAACATGTGATTGATTGTTCGACGAGGGTCGCAGAAGTGCGAGATGGAGCGGCCAAGGAAGACTAAGTATCTATTCTTTCTTATCGTTCTAAAATATATATGAAGGCTACGGCTACATTAATGAAATCAGTGAGTCGCAACAGTTTGTCTATGTACTTATAAATAAAAGTGAATTTTCATTTTTATTTTGAAATAGTGTTTACCTATTTTTAAAATCTGAAGATGATGGGATCGTTAGGAGGCATATCAGTGAGAGGAGCCATATTCGATAGCTAGTAGTATAGCACACACCCCGATAGTACGATCTCGTATCTTATCGAGCCGGATGTGCCATGCCTATAAGCAGACCATTCTTTAATGGCATTTACGACAAGGGTTATACGGTCTTACACTAGACGTTAAGAAGCTAAGAGAAATGGCGATCGACGATCTCAAGATTTAAGTGGCACTTTCAAATGTGCCTACTTTTAGTGTTATTTCCTAAACGGAAACCATTTGTTTGCCTCATGTACGATCGGGAAGAAAAATGTACGCAATACCTAAAATGCTTTCGCAAAAGTGTTTATGCGATTGCTTGAAGGCACTTGCACTATTATATCATTGCTCTCTTTGCCACGTTTTGAAAGCGTAGAAGTACTTTTCTTATTACACCTTTAATATTACTTTAGTGTGGATACCCTACAATGTTTTCAGCCATTTATCTACAAATATATATGGGAACAGAATTATAAATAACAAAATAAATTATATTAAAGCAAAAGATAACAATTTTTATATTTCATTCACGCCTGTTACTCAATATACACGTAACCTTACACGTATCACACAAAGGGATGACTGGGGTATTATTATGAAATTTCGTGCGTAACAGGTAAAGAAAAGGCTCAGGTGTCAGGCTTGGCTGCTTAAATCCGGCAAATAGAAATTGATGTTGGAGGCGAAATCCAAACTGCACTATATTTTACACATTTTGCGGAACATCCACAAGCTTTGTTGCTAAAATTCATAGTAAAGTGAAGCAATTAAGAGAGTAATGTATAAAGACGTAATGGACTGAAGGGAATTTGTTGCAACATTTTAATGGGGCCCGTATTTATCTTACGAAATGAAGCTTCATGATTCTGCGTTTAAGTTTTCTTATGTTACTTACCTTATTTTTTTCATTATCCATAGTTGCGTAATATTTATACTTAAAAAAAACACTGTACCGTAGAAAAGTTCCACTACCCACATCCTAGATCCATCGTTAGATTAGATCGATGGCATTAAACTATATTAAATTGTAACGAAAATTAGAAGGGCATTAAAATCGACTTTCAATATTAGATTTCATAGCTAGTTAAATATGAAGGTTATAAAAGTGAGCTATAAAGGTAATTTTCAATATTAAATTTGACATGACTTTTTATTATGTTTATCTATAATTGGTTAAACTATGGCGCGGAATAGAACAAAGTATAGGTCATTTGCATAATAAATGTCGTTTTACTTACTTTATAACAGTTTATTTTTATTTAAATTATGTTGGTTCAAACGCTGCAATTATTCGAGTTTCTTTTCATAAAAAAAAAATTAATAAAAAAAATACAATATTGTCTTCTAAAATATTAGTATCGCATGGTATTTGTATCCAGGAGTTCTAGCGCAACAATACTCGATATTAAGATTATGAACAAAATCAATATCTCCATCAACACAGTATCCTATGAAACGATGACTATTTTATAAGTTTTCTTTGTTAATTCCCTAATGAAAGGAGTTGTTTTGCTATTCAAAGCAAAGCACGGTATCACCCTATCACTTCGTGTAAGAAGGCGGAATAGCTGTTAGCTTAACGACCATTTTAATATAACAGATGACATATTAAATTTATGAGGGCAGCTACTCGTAACACAAACATCGACGGTGACGTGACGCCTCTATCTTCTTTATTGCCTGCGTAAATATAACTATTAGATGTCTTTATGTTACGCGAACACAAATTTTTAATGAGAAACATTGTTTATAGTTCTCGACTGTCATAATATTTGTATATCCAATATAAAATTAGGTATGTGCATTGATAATCATTTAACTTCCCATTGTTATTCAATACTTTCTATGTAATTAACTTTATGCTTTACGAATATAACATAAAAAAGAGTTTACCGTAGCATTGATCATTTCTGTTGGCACGCAACAAAAAGGCGACATTGTAATAAGCGATTAGTTCCTATTCCGTCCTGTACACGTAGTAGACATTTTTCGACTAAATCCGTCATTTATTTAGATGCCTACGAGAAGTAAATTACTATTCGCTGAGCGAAGTTTAATCGATTGTATAAAACGTGAGAGGAGCGCTATAGAGGAACGTGCAGTGATAAAATTTCCAGATTATAAATGAATGGTTTCGATTCCTTTGCTAATTAGTCTTCTGGATTAGACGTTAGAATGAGTGACGGGTTTTTATTAACGACTGCGACGAATACATTACGCCGGTGGAGTCTACACACTTCCCTTGCCGTATGGAACCGTAATTACTCTAAAACACTACCCATTTGTTTGATGTCTTTGTTCGTTGTTTGCTCCACTTAGGGCGAACATCACCCCCGATTCCTTCTATCCGACGCATGCAGCGAGATTCGTACATCCATTATGGTTCGAAACAATGGGGTGAGGCAAAAAACAAGCATTAACAATTCAGGAATATGCATCGACAACATAGGGATGTATCTGTTCCCCGGGCTTTTCAGACTGAAAGAACGGTGAAGGGAAGTTTAAGTGACTACGTAGATAATGGCTCTTCTGAGCGTTTGTACCTATGCGGTGCCAATTTTGAGGGTGATTAAGGTAGAATATTCCATGACTCTATATGAGTTTTTTGATTGATGACGATGGGCTTTTAATAACTGACTAAAGTTATAGATGTTTTTGTTGAATAAAATTATTTGACAAAATTTCAAAAAAATACGTTTCATTTTTAGTGAAATACTAGTGATTCACGCTCGCTTCCCTCGCGTTCGTCCCTAGGTATGTTTTCACGGTTAGCTATGTTTATACATAAATAGTAGCTTGCTACTCCTAACATAATCATTTAAATTATATAGCGATTAACCTTCGCTCGGGTGCGTACGCCGTACGCGGATTTTGTTCACAATTTCATGGGATTTCATATTTTTTTCGCGGAACCCTGATTCTTTTTCTAAAATAAAAGTAGCCTAAGGTACTCCTTATAACATCAGTTATCTGCCAGTGAAATTCCGGCAAAATCGGTTCAGCCGTTTTGGAGATTAGCCGGAACAAACAAACTGACAGACAGGCAGAGAGACAAAAATTGTAAAAAAATGTTGTTTTGGTATGTGTACCGTGTATATATCTATATGCATTTAGTAAAAAGCGGTTATTTTAATATTACAAACAGACACTCCAATTTTATTTATCTGTATAGATAAATGTAATGTAGTTATATTTATATTTCACTAAAAAATATAGTTATTTTTAGTGAAATATAAATGTAATGTAGTTACATTACATTTATATTTCACTAAAAATGAAATAGCGTCTGCTACTAATAATTTATGTAGTGTTCACATTAAGCTTTGCGCTACAAACTTATAAGAGACTAGGAAAACAAAAACAAAACCTATCCCACGGGAACCGAACATTTTTCCGGGATAAAAAGTAGCCTATGTGTTATTCCTGACTATAATATATCTCTTGCCAAATTTCATCCAGATCCGTTCAGCCGTTCTGGTGTGAAAGAGTAACAAACATTCATACTCACAAACTTTCATATTTATAATATTAGTGTAGATGTACTAGTATAGATAAGTTTAAGGTTGATATCATACTTTCTTAGATTTACGTGAAAATTTGATATTAATTTTTATTGGATATTATCGCGGTTTTTATTTTGATATTTTGCTTTGCAAATAACAGACATGATCACGGGGGAGACCAAAGTTCGACACATTGAAAACCGCGATGAAATCCGTTAGAAAAAGTTTTATTTAAGGTTAATTTTTTTTAAATAATTAGAATTTCTATTTATATATTTCAAAGGCCATATTACTTTTAATTCGTATAGTATCATACCGAAATGTTATTAAAGTTCCCATTTAATTTTACTAACAAGGGCTTATAACAAATACAGTTAATAACCAACTTTGTAATTCTATGTTAATTGGTGCGGTAATTATGCTGTAGTTACTTTTATTGACGCTATCAACTGTTGTGGATGATAACAATTAAATCGTTTATAATATTCTAATTTCGAGCGATATTAGAATTATGCAATATTATTATTATGATACGAACGCGGTGCACAGCGGCATATTAAAGGCTTATAATGTTAGTTGTTTAAAAGTAATTATTATTTCATGGCGGTGTGATTAGATTTGTAGCATTACGGCGTGGCGCTATCACGAAACACCTCTCATAATCGTCGAGTGTTTAATGCATTGGATATAATAGCGTTAGTTTTGTATTACATGTTATTAAAATAAGTGAATTTTAAAGCAACCCAGAGAATTACAGGTGAATTCAAATTATATGTTACATTCTTATTATGATATAATATGTATGACTTATCGTATTTTCAACTTTAACCTATACTTTGTTTGGGTTTGGTTTTTTAATTGATTTATACATTCAACATAAGGATTTTCAATAAAATATTTTACTCATAACTATAACAGCTATAGATTTATTTATATACTAGTGACTCATCCTTGCTACGCTCGGGTTCGTCCCTACTTACGTTTAAACATTTAGTATAGATTTCTCAGAGATGGGATATTTTCCCGCAGTAAAAAGTATCCTATATGTTGACTCGGATAACCAGCTATCATTATACCAAATTTCATCAAAATCCGATAGACAGACAGACAAAAAAAAATCTAAAAACTATAGATTCGACCTCTGTATCGGTAATAATGTTTATTTTAATAAGATTTTCCAAAAAATATTTAATGTACAGATTCGGCTTTCTTACAATTTTATTATATGTGACGGAGGAGTATTTACGAGTAGTTACCTTTTTCTGTTATAGAACCTTATTATTGTTTAAAGTCACTATGTTATTCAGTTTACTTTTTATTGCTTTTAAAGTGATTTTAAATTTAGAGCAGAGACTACGTCTCGAGCGGGATCGAGACGCCATCATGACATTCATTAGAGATATGTACGTGCATTAGTAACGTTGGTTGATCATGGTGGATCATAGAGAGTTATGTTTTGATATTGTAGTTGGAAGTCGATGATCGACGTCCCAGAACCCGCTAGCGCAAAATTATTAGAATTACCGTTTCAAGTTTATAACATTGTGATTTCTCTGATTAAATTGTGTATTCAGCATTGAATACTATTATTTTTAGCCCTGATGATGCCCACAAGATTACTAACCACTAAAGATGATGTTCGTAGAATATGGATAACACGTCGTATGTATATATTATAAGTGAAGTGTGTTGTATTTATTTTTATATAGAACTAGCATTTCCCGCGGCTCCGCCCGCGTTCAGATGATCAAAAACCAAATTCATAGGTTTTACACATTAGTATACTCTTACATTATACATTGCTTTCATTGCGCACCGCATGATTGGTAAATAATGGCAGAGATTGACAATGCCACAAAGGTTCCTCCGTTAAATTGAACTTTTTGTTTTAGCAATAACATTTATGTATGTCTATACTTCTGTTTTGTTTGTTTTTTTAGTTTTTCACGATAAACTCTCAAACTACGGAATTAATTTTAATCATTCTTTACTAATAGACAGCTATAGATTAATTTAATATATAGCTGATTATTTAAATTACATAATGATAACTCTTCTTAATAAAATCATATAATATATAATATAATATATAATTTAAAAACAATAATAATATAAATTTAGACATAAAAATATGAATATAATATGAATAATTTATAATTAAAATTAATTTATATAAAATAATAATTTATAAAAGGAAATTTAATAATGTTATAAAAAAAAAAATTGTTACATTACAATGCATGCTGTTTATTGTTTAGAGCTTTTACACTAATTTAAGATGATTTAATTAATAATATTTATAAAATAAATTAATTTGATAATTAACAATTCTGTATGGAAATGGTTTAGCATTTTATATTAGCAGTGAAATAAAAGGCTTTTTTATTTTATTTTTATTTATTTTATTTAACTTTTCTTAATTAGCGCTAGCTAGTACTATTTTCCAAAACGATTTTCAAAAGAAAGTGTAATAAGTAAATAATTCTAAGCGAATACATTTTTTTATTTCATATGGCTCTGCTAATATGATTAAAGTCGTAAGCATTTTATTGTGTCCTTTAAGCCTTTACCTTCCAAGAAAAGGTGTCAAGAAAAAGTGAAAAAGTTGAGGTATACCTAACAGTTACTAAAATACTTTTTCATAGTTTTTGAGATATGAAATATTTTTAGTTACCCGCTTTGGCAGTTTAACAGCCATAGACTTGTTTTCCATAAAATGTTATAAAATAATATAAATTTAACTTATTTTTACGGTGCAAAAATGAGTAGGTATTGTGGAAACGTAAATATTATTCGTATTTATTTTAGTGTTAACCTAACAAAACACGTAAGTAAGAAAAACAACATAGCATTTTGCTATACGAAACCTAAAATGCGCGAGTTGGATTTACATTTGCCCAATTTTTACATTAAAAGATTAAAAAACATTAACATTATTTACTAAACAATAAAAATTTACAAATATTCTCATTTGAAAATTGTTTCGGCCAACAAAATATTACTAATATGTTACTAATTTATAAAGCCAAAAAGTTTGTTTTATTAAAAATTTAAGCACGGGCGGGGGCCGCGGGTAATTTAGTAGTAATTATAGTAAAGTCGTAGAAAGGTTATATCTGTACATTTTTTTTTTGATAAACTACGTATTTTAAAAACTCATGGCGACATCTATTGTCAAATAGCTAAATAACACATAAATAAATTTTCATTAAAATAACTATTTTAATAAATAAAATAGCGCTGTTAATATTTCTTTTAAGATAAGTTTTTTTAATAGTTTTAACATTATATATAAGTTACCTTGCTAAAATATTAATAGCATCATCGTGCTTTTACTTTAACCAGTTTTTGTATTTTTTCTCACAAATGAGATATTTTCCTGCGGTAAAAAGAATCCTATGTGTTGACCCGGATAACCTGCTATTACCATACCGAATTTCAAAAAAATCCCTCTAGTGGTTTTACTGTGATGCGGTCACATACAGACAGATAGAAAAAAATCTAAAAACTATAGATTCGGGCTCTGTATCGCTAATAAAGAATATTTCAATAAGATTTTCCGAAAAAATATTGAGTTTACGGGTTCGGCTTAGTTACAATTTTATTGTATGTATAGTTACTAATTTATGAAGCGAAATTGTTTGCTTTACTGATAATTTAAACACGGGCGGAGCCGCGGGTGATTTAGTAGTAATTCTAATAAAATCGAAAAAAGGTCATATCTGTACATTAATTTTTTTGGAATTTAAACTATGTATTTTAAAAACACATGGCGACATCTATTGTCGAATATCTAAATAACACATAAATAAATATTAATTAAAATAACTATTTTAATGGATAAAATAGCGCTTTTGATAATTTGATTTTCAAGATAAGCTATTTTTATAGTTTTTACCATATTTTGTAAGTTACCTTGCTAAACTGTTTACAAATAGTATCGTCGTGGTTTTGTTCCTACTAGTTTTTGTATTTTTTTTCAGAAATGATATATTTCCTCGCGGTAAAAAGTATCCTATATGTTGACCCGGATAACCAGCTATCATCATACCAAATTTCATCAAAATCCCTCCAGTGGTTTTTCTGTGATGCGGTAACAGACAGACAGACAGACAGACAGACAGACAGACAGACAGACAGACAGACAAAAATTCTAAAAACTATAGATTCGGCCTCTGCATCGATAATAATGTCTATTTCAATAAGATTTTCCAAAAAATATTTAATGTACAGATTCGGCTTAGTTAGAATTTTATAATATGTATAGATTACCAAATTAAAATTTATTCAAAAGTTATTTTACATGATTGTCGATATTAAATATTATTTAAGTATATTTTGTAGAATTTTCCAATAACATTATATGTTATTAGAAAACTCTACAGCCTAAGTCAAAGTAGTATTCTGAATAATCATGTCAACCTCTCCATGTAGAAAAATCTAAAAACGGTAAAGTCAGCTTTAGTGGCGTTTTATTGGTCCTGTTTGGACCGGTGCCAGCTCGCTCCTTACTCTAATTGATATCTGCCCGATAACGTTAACATTAGGTCAATCTTTCGATTTTTAACCCAAGTAATCAATAATAGTTTGCATAATTTTATTTAAATTATACACTGTACTAAAATATTTAATGAAAATATTTTAAACATTGTTGAAATTTGTAACAGCGTTCGTAATATTTAATGAATAATTGCAATCTAGTTTAAAACGAATTTAATTAGATGACTTTTTTTGCCTAAATATAACATAGAAAAAATATTTTTCATATAAACATATTATATTTTACATACTGTTTTAAAGTATAATTATTTTAAATGAGAATAGAAAACTGTGTGATTTATAGAAACAAACGAAAATATTATTATATGACTAGCGACTCACCCTCGCTTCGCTCGGCTTAAGTAAAGTAGCCTAAGTTACTCCTTCTAATATCAGCTATCTGGCAGTGAAAGTCCCATTAAAATTGGTCCAGGCCTTTTGAAGATTAGCCGAAACAAACAAACAGACAGACAGACGGACAGACAGGCAGACAGACAGACAATTTTTTTTAAAATTGTGTTTTTCTTATAAGTAACGTATATAATTCCGTATGCATTTAGTAAAAAACTGTTATTTTGAAATTACAAACAAACACTTCAATTTTATTTATCTGTATAGATGAATAAATCAAGCAATAAATTGCCAATGTTAAAATATATTACTTTGTAATGCAATAAGGACTATATAAAACATTTTTCTTTATAGCTAGTGTAAAAATGCAGAATATTAGCGACGATGTTTTTATAAAATGAAGAAGAAAAAAATTCAGGTAGGTACGTGATTGAGTGGGTGTCGTTGAATAGCTCGTATAAAGTGCTATAGAATTTGTTAAAGTTCATTGTTACTCTGCCACTCTTCTGAAAAGCTTGCAAAACAGATTTTAGTTTCCTTTAAAAATAAATTTATGAAAGTTGATATTGTAGTAATAAATATTTAAAATTTTGCACTACTTTAAAAGATTCAATGTGTTTGCGTCTTTACTATAATCAAAAATAGATTTCGACGTGGTTTAATCGTATTTCAAATACAGTATGTAGGTGCAATTCAAAATATATTTGCAAGTCTGTCTTTTTTTCAGTAATAGAGCAACGGATCGACGTATTTTTTTACATAGAGATTAGAAAGATTTAATAAGTATGTTGTTAATTCTTATATAGTACAAGTATTTGCTTATAAAAGTGAATATTGAAGGGCTTTTTTTGATAAAAAAAAGAAAAAAATATGTATGTATATCTAATCCTACGTACATATTTTCCTCTGCAAGTCTTTTAAATTATGTTTTTGTGTTCTTTATATTATTTTGACAAGCAATTAGGTTGTATTTATCATATGAGTGTAGTTTAAGAGATATGCGGAAATATGTATATGTATAAAATATTAATTATAAAACTGCACTTACCATTTTGTTGTTTATTTCATGAAAATGGATTTCGCACACTTTGTCTACTATGTCTTCGCTCTGAAATGTGACGAACCCAAAGCCTGAAACAACGATAATATAATGTCATTAAATGTTTTTTCTTCTTCGAATTCATCTACCTGTATGACAACTTTTTTTATGGAAAAAAGTATATATTTTTCTTCATAGAATAGACTTGTAATGGCTAGAGCGATGAACAGTAAGAATTCTCGCTCGCTCGCTATAATTTAAAATTTTATTTATCAATTTTAAAACGAAGGGGTGTATGTTTGTTTGTGCGTGTTTTACGCTATGTCTTCACCAATAAGTCTCAAGGGTGGTTCCATAGAAATTCCAAATATAAAAAAATCAGTAAAGTGATTATAAATTCGGCGTACCTTTTTTAGTTAAGAAGCAATTATTTGTCTATAACGATTGAAATTGTTTTAATAAAGCGACACTTCAAAAATTAATTGTCGCTCTCAAGAACTTTCTTCGTTAGTTCGAGACGATGTCTACATTTTTAATTAAAATGTTCTTGTTATATTAAAAATAGCGATTCGAAAAACAATTAATGTAATAGTTAAAACAACTAAAACATAACCAATTAGTTACAGAGTATTTACAAACTGTATTTTTATGTCTTTGAAGTGAATTCAGATAAGAAATAAGTAAGTTTGAGAATATAAATAATTTAACAAGTCAATCTAAAAGTCAATGCAATTTGTCAATTGGAAGACGGTATTATCGTAATTGCCTTAAGTGCCTTACTACTTAAAGTGACAAACAATATATGGATATGCGACGTGTATTTATTCGTTAACGATTAAGATACACAAGGTGACGTAACGTGTCCACCAGGTAAATAGTATTAGTGAAACGTTCTGTAAACAGCGGATGCCTCGCCGTTTATACTGACATGGTAGCGGATGGCTGTTATAAAACTTTTAACTTTTTGACTCTACTGGTATTTGATTGATAAAATGCTAACGAATCGCCCAGTTACTTTTTCAAAACTAAATGAATATTATAAATTGATTTCAACCGGGCTTATACAAGATGTCATTGTGCAATCGTTGAATTATAGAAATTGTGAAAATTATATTAAAACGACAAATAGAATTATTATGGAACAGAATCATAATATGTCGTTTTCATATATTTTTTAGGTTTCCAATCTTCAACGACGGTATCTTGTCTAAGCCCCTAGTTTAGGTATTCTATGTCATCTACTTTGTAACAATTAGAATTACGATTTCTGGTTAGTGTCTAATTTACCTTTTGCCTTTGGTAAGCCTAAACAAACAACGCGTCCTCTTTCTTCGTCAAAACTAGGGCGCACTTGGTATTTCACGCGCGGCCGGTCGGCTTTTGCGTACGAATTGAGGCACGGATAGTAACACCCTCGGAAAGGCAAATAGGGTTTTGCTGAGTTCTATAGATCGCTGTATTTTGTTTTTACGTTATAAGGTCGCTACATAACATTTAACAAACAGGAAAAACCGCCTTCGTAACAATGTGATTGAATAAAGTTTACGGAAAACGTACACTGAGTAATCTGAGTCAATGACAAAAGTTGGCCGAATAATGTAAACAATAAGAAATGTTTATAAGTAAAATAGAGATTTAAAGATATAAGAGATTTAAGAGAGTTACGTTGTTGAAATGAGGGTGGAGGCGATTTCCTCCGTTATTTATGCGGGTGTGTAAACGGAATAAAGTAGGAAGTAAGCATCGGCGTCCGGCGAGCGAAGTTATCTGCGGGTATAACGCCTCTGCAAATATTAAATCAGACCGTCGATTGAAAACAAACTAGTTCACCCGAAGTAAAAGTATCTAATTCAAATTATTATTGCTATGTAACTATCATTGTAACATAATATTCGCGTTAGGAATGTACCATAAAGAGAATGGAGAGAAATAGCATTGTCACTGACCACGTAAAAAGTTTTGGGTTTCAAGTTTCCTTTGTGTGTTAGCAGCAGATAAATGGGGCATTTTCGTGAAATTCGTCCGCGTCACTTCTCGTAAATGGAGAAGATAAATAATCTCTGCGTAAGAAAAGGATTTCGTAAACATAATTATTTAAGCTCGCGATTGTTGCTGAAAGTGTACTAATAACTTTTTTCCAGGTTTAATTATATCCCTGAATCTCTGTTGTTTGGAGACAATTGTATTAATTCTTGCAGATTGAACGTAAATAAATGTCTTTGATTATTTTCTGTAACATTAAACTAATTGGCTTTGTTACGATAAGGTCATACGTTTTTGTAATAGATTTTTGATTGTTACAATTACTATACCTACTAAGAGTTTAAAACATGGGCACTATATATTAGATAATGCTTAGCATTCATTGATTTAAAATAAATGAATACATTTTAGCGTATTTTTATTGAACTCTAACTATTTTATCGAGGTAAATAGTAATAATATTCATTATTTAATAAAATATTCTATTGAGGACTTTATGCGAATCACTTCGAATAATTTATTTTAATCATTACTTAATTTTCACTTAAAAATCACATTTTTTATTACTTTAATATAAGAAAAGCGAAATACAAGCGAAGATTATGAATGTGTCTGCCGATATCGAATATCTATCTCGGCACATCTGTCGGGCGGCGCGCGGCCGTCGGTGGGCGGATCCCGCCCGCGCCCGAATCACTAGCTACGAGTATCTGCCCCGCACTGTATGAAACACCGGCCGGCGCGACGCTTATGACGCTATAATAACCATATAAAACGCGACTTATTTTAGCTGTCGATAACGTATACTGACTTACGTATCTACTTTCTCGTACTTAGATGCACGTACTACTTGATAGGATTTCTATGGCTTAATATGCTCTTTCCGCTCACTCCATCCATATCTACTATCGGCTAATTGAATGAGGCAATGCGGAATTCTCAGTGACTTTTTATTCTTGTTCTGTATGAAATAATAGTAACGTTCTACGTTCACGGTAACAAGTAAGTTTTCATTAGGAGCAAGCTCAACAAGCACTCGGCTGAGCAGCGGCGAAGTTGTCCGCTGGCCGCGCTCCGACGTTCAAACTTTTGTTATTGTTTCGCTTCATTATTGTAATACGAAATACGCAGCGCCATAATTAAGAGATGCTAGGGAATTGTCTCATCTGATGTAATAGTTGGATGAAAGTTTTATCAACGAACTCTCATCGCGACAGAATGTTTGCCTCGTAACTATAATTACCAGATTGCTTTGGAAGATTACGATAATAGCAACAGTTATTACTTAAAATAGACATACCTACAATAGAAATATAATGCAGACCATACAATCAAAGAAACGCCGCCCCGATCAATGTTATTAGAAACCTATTAACTGTTTCATTGTTGTATCTTTATATCTAGTCGATGTGTGCTATTTCTAATGATGAGGTTTTATTATAGGATCTTCGGAGTTAATCTCGTTGATAATTAGACAGCTGTAACAGACATTAGAGGGCTGTCAAAAATTCTTACGGATACAAAATCTTCATACGGATGTAACTTACACTAATATAGATTCTGTTTATATATACAATATTAAAGTTCAGTCTGAAAATCTAATAAAGAATTCTTTTATTGATATCATGAACTATTTAAAAAAAAGGATTATTGAATTGAAATAAGATGTAAATCGCATGTCAGTTCTTTATAAATAAATATAAGAACTTACACAGTCTGATACTTTAACGTTCCACAAACAATGTAGCAGAAATAGTAAAGCCGTGTTTAGGAATATGTGCAAACAGTTTAGCTGGAGCGCCGTTCCCGAAAATAATACACATTTGATTCCAAGATAAATATTTGAGGAGAGGCTAATGCATTCGTTGCGAGGTATTGTTAATGCAAACTTTCGGCAAGTGAAGAAAGTGGCGGATAAAAGCTGTTGCAAAAAGAATTGGCTCCTCTTCATTTTCTCTATTGTGAAGTTGAATGGAACACAAACAATCAACTTTCTCGTCGACTTGATTGTGTGGAGACACCCTTATTGTCTACGCTCAGGTAAATAAAGTAGAAACACAATTGGCCCGCTACTATGTGCGGACGGCCTGCTCAACTTTTAAATTCTCTAACTTCAATCTTATTCAGTTTCTTTTGCCTCAATTTGGAATTAAGTTGGAGAAAAATGTCTTTCTTTGCGACACGATTAAAAAAATCTCAGGGAAGTTACAAAAGAAACGTGAACGGCAATAATGGCAAATCAAGTAATTTTAGATTTGCCGTAGAATATTTTCGAATGAAATATACGTTTTATTATCATTTTCATTCAAATTTTTTGATTGCTTTTTATTTTTATATGAAATTTTCTCGGAAGCACTGTACCTAAGTAAAGTAAGGTACTAGTAGGTGCATTTTTTGTGTCGACTAAGACGATAATACACTTGTAATATTTATTAAATAAAAACTGAGGTGAACACGTTTTATGTAAACATTTATTTAAAAAATTACAGCTTAATTACAGCCAATAATAAAACCAGAATCTGTGATGAATAAATTATATCCGCGAAAATTTGATGATAATCCTAGTAATTTGCATATTATACTTTGCAACGACGTACTTAGGAAAAAATACAAACGATTACTACCCACAAAAGAATATCAAATTAAAAGTTATTTATATGGGAGATATACATAGTTTTTGCTTAGCCACCTTACAGGGATTTTGTGTGAAAGCACGAATTAAGATCTTGTTAGTGTAATGTGTTACTTGCCAGTTGTTTCGCGAAGGTCGTTTTGTTGAAGAGGCTCGAGTCTTCCCATGTTAGTTTAGGATCTACTACACCCGTAACTTAAGCTAATGACAACCTAACTTATTTACCCAGTAACTATACTTCCTTAATGCCTTCCTTATGTAGGTATTATTATACTGCAAGTACTTTTGCTTGTACAGATCCTCTTGGGCTCAAGCTAACTAGAATTCTAAGAGTCATTCTATTTTTCCAGACTTTATATATTTCTAGATTTAGATTCAAATAAATACATATAGACATATGCTATGGAGGATAACGATGGTATCTATGTTACTAATTAGTGCAATTAAGCGTGTTATCGTCACATCTGGGTGAACACGTGAACCCGATGTTCGTACACTTTGATATAATTTTATACGTGTATATTTAAACTTCAAACTTAAGAATGAAATTATTTTGGTCCTACCATCAAAAGGTTTGTTCATTCACAATTTATTTAAAAATAATTATAATACATATTATATATAAAACATGATATGTTAATAATATATTAATTTTACTAAATGAACGACACGGTGATGATAAATTTATAGAAAATAATATTTATATACTGAACTATTTGTCGCATGAAATTAACTGATTAAAAATACTTTTAAAAACTTAAAAGTTAATTTAAATAATCGCTAAACAATTTTTTTTATTTTAAAATGTTATAAGCTACAGCTATTTACTTTTAGTAAATACATAAAGGTTATCTTTTGTCCACTATAATTGTTGTGGTCAGATAGGATAGCTTCGAGATCGCCGCGTGAAGCGCGTAATCCCGCTGGAAAGACGTGCCCGAGAGACGCGGTACGGGATTTGTAGGACAGCCCGGCGCTACACCAGAATACCCTTGTTGTAACCATAGTACCACGAATACAATCGACTTAACCTTCTTCAGATATTCTAATCTCTGTTGAATATTCAAATACAATATATGATACTAACACGCTACAAGATACTTTAGTAATAGCCCTCGACCCCTATAATAGTTATCAATAACGGTCTACGTACCTTCCCTAGGTGGCTATTTCATAGTTCTACGATAATCCCGAAACACGGAAGCGTTTTAATAAAGATACGTTCATTACTGTAACCAGTGATATTAAATTTATGTGATATCTAGTAAAAACTGTTATAATATAGTTGGTAGAATGCATGGTTTGATAATATCATTTTAATTGCGTGTATAGGGGAGCGAATGGAATTGTGATGCTGACTGCGATCTGAGGACTTGCGCAGATTGTCAATAAAGACGCCGCTCGCACGTACGCTACGGTTCACTTGTTAGGAAGACCGCAGTGAGAAAACCAAATATTTACTATTGCATCTATCGAAATACAAAACTTTTCACTCGAAAAAGAGCCACCTTAAAGTTTACGGAAGGATTGAGTTCGTATTTCGAGTCCCCGGCTTAGTTATCTTACCAATCGTCCAGTATCACTTATTGCTACTACACTTGTTTACAGAGCACTATAAAATAGTTTTAGTTGTGAGTTTAGAAACGTTATTTCCACATTTATAATTCCTTTAAGTAATTGAATTTTTACTTGAATCAAATTTGTTGTTAGAATTAAATACATGCTAAGAAATCAAAGGTCACAGAGTATTAGAAAATAAAATATCAAGAATCGAGTCAAATGGAACGACGCCCACAATATATAAAAGTGAACTAACAACCTTATTTCGAAACCCCAAATATCTAATACCCATTTAATGTACCTATGTATACGTATATTAGGCGTAGTCTAATTTTATTTTAATATCTATTTTATCATTAAAATATACATTATTTATCTCTTTTGTGAGGAATAAAAATAAAATAATCTTTTATGCACAAGGCATTTATTTGACTAAGACGTCTTCAGTACTCGTAGTTTAATATTATAGAAGCTTCTGCTTTCGAGTACGCTTGTAATAAAGATGGATTTCTGACACCGGACGTGTACCACTGTGTGACCACTTCAAAGACAGATTTAATAGTATGAACATTTATTTGGTTCTTTTTTAGACATACCCCAACTCTATATATTTTATCAAAATCAATAGAATAATATATAAACGCCAGAAAGAATATCGAAACCCATGTACTATTGTATAAAATGTTTTATATATAATTTTTGCTAAGGAAGGGAAGATTCTTTTAAATACATATTTATTACCTAATACTGTCAAATTCTCAAATTAATTTTGATCTGTATGATTTAACGCATACAGTCTGGAAGAGACCTAGCCACTAAATGCCCCGGCTCTTAAATATGCCAACACAGAGTTTTATTAAAAAGCTGAAGCGGCCTTTTAAGTCGATTCTTCATACAATGCCGCTCTATCCGCCGCTTTGTTCTCACACACTAAGGGCTTGTGTACTCAAGCACCTGATACGAGTGGCGCGCAATAAGTGCAGAATGTATTTACGCAGTGCGATTACGCATCGCTCGCTGGGCGAGATCGAGCGATGAGTGATTGTATATGCGACAAATCCGTCACAGTACATATAGAACGTGTTATGAGTTTCCGATATAAAGCGCGCTATTCTGCGATTTTCCACAGTTTTATACTGAATATTTCACATATTACTTTATTCCTCTGACAAATCAAACTTGCTAAGTAATTTAGCAAATCTAAAAACTCCCAGCTAGCGAATGTGTTAAACAAGAAACAAACTCTCTGTACAAATTAAATTCTTAAGGAGTCTGGAGGCGTAGGCTAAAACTTGAAATTCAATAAAATAGCAATTAAATATTTTAAGTAAATTTGTGAGAAGAATCAGTAATAAAATTATCAAAAGTGTCTTAGGCTATTAAAATGCCCGGTGTACGGTAATCGGGCGTTATTAATCTGATTGTAAATTTACAGGTAGGTCGCTATAAAGATTTTTATAAAAGTGAATCAACTGTGCGAAGTAATCGTGGGCCGGGTCGTTTTACGACTCCGACTTTGCATATCACAACAGATGTTTGAACAATAAAACTGGAAGAGCTGCGTGAGTATTGTGTCGAGTTGTTACTTGTAACCCTTTGATCGCTATTATAATTACTCTTTCCCACTATATATTGTAACATGGATAACTGAGAATATTTCTATTTCACTTGAAGCTTATGAACCTTCGAAAATGATAAGCAAGAAATGAAATTCATTTTTAACATAATGAATATATATTTTTTTTGGGTCTAAAGTTGAATTTTCGCGTAAAAATTTATTTAGATATATGTTGAAACTGAAACGTTCGCTCTCGCGTAACCTACGAAAATCGTGAAATAGCTTAAAATTTTCGGACACAATCGTGAAATGTAAAGCAAAGCCTGTGACGTATTTCATGTAGAGTATTTACGTGAAAACTTTTTTTAGTATTGAACTAAAATGTTTTGTTCAGGCTTAGGTTTTGCTAGGATTTTTAAAATCTAAATAAATAATACGCGGTATCTGATATTTCACGTTGCTTTATGTTTCGAGATAACAGGTTTGATACAAACTTTTTCCATTTTCAATGTTTAAATAAGTAAATAGTTTTTGCAATTCATCGTTGTTCATAGTCGTTTCCATACGTAGTTTTCAGCTATTTCATTTATTGTTTTTTTGTAATATAAATTTTGTTTTAGAATATGCATAAGATTCGCAAATAGCATTTCTACTATAAATTTTAAACAAAAAAAATTTTTAAACAAATATTTACTGATCTTTATTTACAAAGAATTTCAAAATTCAGTGAAGCTTAAAATACGTATACAAAACTAATGTACATATTTTAATAATTACTGTTCAAGTCATGTCTGTGTGAAATTATGGCAAGAATGCTGCGTTCCTTCTCTGAATCGCAATGCTTATTGGACGTTGGACAAAAAAGGATGTCATCAATAGAAGTGATAAGATAACGTGCTACGTCTTTTAAGACATTTTTAGTACTTAAATTCCATGGCGTAATGGTGGTATTACTACGTAATTTAATCAATCGGTTTGGCCATTTCTTCCTTTCGATTTTAAACATATTTTATTTTTTATATTTAACAAAAAACTAAATTTATTAGAAAATAATAATATAGAACTTATTTCTGTTATTTAATTGGTAAAATGTCACAAAATATAGTATATACTAGCGACTCAACCTCGCTTTACTCGGGTTGGTCCCTAGGTACGTTTTAATTTTTTTGAGCGAAACCCTAATTGTTTTTCTAAAATAAAAGTAGCTTAAGTTATTTCTTATAATATCAGCTATCTGCCAGTGAAAGTCCTATTAAAATTGGTCCAGCCGTTTTGGAGATAAACCGGAACAAACAGACAGACAGACAGACAAAAATTGTAAAAGATATTGTGTTGGTAAATGTACCGTGTATACATCCATATGCATTTAGTAAAAAGCGGTTATTTGAATATTACAAACAGACACTCCAATTTTATTTATCTGTATAGATTAAATTCGTAATAAAAGAGTATAAATCAATAAGTAAAGTTATAAATTAATGGTAAATTAAATAACGAATTAACGAAACAGTAGCATTCGAATATTTGTTGAATTATTTATCTTACATTTCAGTAGGTACTGTAAATTCTTTTATCGAATTACTACAATTACTTGAACAGAGGGCTTATTTAAACTTTAAATAAAATCTATGAAAGCTTTGTCGGAGAAAATGCTAAACGTCCAATTCAAAAAGGTAACGCCCCTCACATTTAAATTTGAAAATTTGTCCAGCGTGCGACGGGGTGACGTTGAAAGAGTATTACTTACTTATAAATCAATAGTTAATGAGTATCAATGGGGCTTTTGAAACTCCAGCCTCTGTGCATCGTCGGCGCATCATTAATATTGAAAGTTACGCCAACTCCATTGTCTCTCGAGTGGTCGCCTTTGTATATTATATGTCGACTTCTCTACGGAAATGAACTACTCATTTCCTTTAGAGACTTTTCCTTAATACTGTATTGGATCTTTGCGATATTGTTCCATAGCTTTTTATGCTCGATGATAGAATTTCATTTCAATGTACATATATAACTTTTTTGTAAAAACCTATTTTTAAATGACTTCCAAAAAGGAGAAGGTTCTATGTTCGTCTTTATTCATGCCTTTTTTTAATGTATGTTTACCGATTTCTCGGAGGCGGCTGGATCGATTTTGCTACTTTAAATTGTACTCTATCATTGTAGTCCCGTATTTTTTTTGATACAGAGTTTATAATTTTCGAGAAAATGAGAAAATTCCATGAAATTTGAAGCATGTTAAAAGATATAATTAGTCTCTTTTACCAAATTCTAATTGTCATAACGACTTGAAACTTTGCAAGTTTTTGTATTTCTATGACAATACAGTTATTTGGTATCATCAAGCTGATCTGATGGTGAGGATAGAAGGTGGATAGTGGAACTCCTCAACGGCTACTAGTAAATACTTTGAGTAAGAGCTTTTTAAATTTCCTAGGTATTTATTAAGTAAAAGAAGCTATGTATATAAAAAGGATTTATCGTTACGCTTAGGTACTATTTTGTAAGTAAACTGAAACCGAAATAAAGATTGTAGTAACTGCTGCTTTTAAGGGGTAGTTTAGAAGACATATGTAATGGTAAAAAATTACGCACCTTTTGGCAGGTCTACGAAAAAACTTACGTTTTCTTTCATTTGGGTTACAGTTCCCTCGTGGAACATAAATATAAAGAGTCCCGCGGTACAGAGCCCTGTCCGAAGTTGAGCCCAAGAAAAATAAACTACGATTTCATTTAGTTTCGTGTAAGTTCGTGTAAGTTTCTACGAAGTATAAGTTTCATTGAGTATTTATATTCTCTTGCAAAAATAATAATTAAGTGAAAACACATTCAATTTCTTAATAAGTTTTGTTGAATGATAAAAAATTGATGGGATGAATTGAATTCTTGCATATGTTAATAGCTTAAATTCCGTCATATATATAGTACTAGTGTTTATAGTAAGAACGTACTTAGAATTAAGTACGTCGGCCAAACGGTACAAAATATTGATAAAGTATAAAAGTAAAAGTAAAAAGAGATATCATTAAGTACTCTAAATAAGTCATTTTGAACAGATATGCAAAATTATCTCACTCATTAGTGATAAATTAATAACTTCATACGTCCTTAAGGGAACAGGGGCGTGTAAAATTTAATAATTTTAAGTCTATACAAATTGTACTCCTCGCCTTTTAACTAATGATCGTTGTTCAAGACAAGCTTCGTATGTGAGAAACGTATGACATTAATTTTAATATATTAACCATTCTAAATACTTAAAATACATCGTGCGGCAGTCTCTTCTCGAATGTGGTTTGAAACGAAAATTCCTCAAACCATAGAATTTGGTAACATTATAATTTATGTAAATACGTAAGGAATTTAATTATTATTTGCAACCATATATGAGGTCAATATTATTTTGTTTCTTTTAGTTATCCTAGTTTAATTGAGAAATCAAAAGTAGTTGAAAATTAGTTTTATAATTTTATACAAAATTTCCACAGGGAAATTCTGTAAAATTTTATCGATTTCATCAATATACCCTGGACCGCAAAGAAAAAGGGTCGTTTAGAAAATCTTCAATATCTTCAAAAATACCTAACCTGGCTAATGAAATGAAGACTAAATTAAAGAACATTTAATGTCACATAAAATAATAAATAAAGCTTGTATAAAAAACAAGCAATGTAAAATAATTGTCGTTTTTGAATTTAGTACCAAAAAGTTCAAATCAATTGTTTCGCGTTTGTTTTAGTTTTGCAATAAAAAAGTTTCAAATATGCTGTCTCTGCTTTATAAATTTCATTATTCTGAAGTCATCATGTCGTTAACCCCTGAAGAATGTAACAGGATCCTCACAATGCTTGAAGATGGGCACAGTCAGCGAAATACAGCCAGGATTGTTGGTGTGACTCTTTCTACAGTTCAGCAAGTACTCCAGCGTTTCCATGAAACTGGATCCAATCTTCGAAGACCAGGAACAGGCCGAACAAGGTGCACGATGGCGCGGAGGATCGCTATATGGTGTCAACAATTTTGAGAAATCGCTTTCTTACGGCTTTTGAAGTAAAGAATCATCATTTAAGGTAGTAGGAGTTAAGGTAGAGAAGACAAAAGTTGGACTCTGAATGACTGGTCAAGAGTTATGTTTTCAGACGAGTTTAGATTCTATTTATACAAGCACGACGGGAGAAAAAGAGTGTACAGAAGACCTATAGAAGCGCTATAACCAAGCCTGTATAGAAGAAAAGTGCCATACGGCGGAGGCTCTGTTCACGTGTGGGCTGCGTTTTATTCCGAAAGCCCCACGGAGTTAGTGGTGATAGAAAATAGAACTTTAACTGCAGAAAGATATGTTACTTAAATTCTGAATGACTATGTTGGGCCATTTTTAGTGGACATGGACGAGAATGCCGTTTTTATGCAAGACAATACCCGCCCGCATACAGCTCAGATAGTATTTGCCTATAATCAAGAAGTCGGTATCACACACATGGAGTGGCCAGCACGCAGCCTCGGCTTAAGCCCCATTGAGAATGCATGGTACGAACTGGGACGTCAGCGGAATCTGCCGCCAATCACGCTACGTGAAATGAAAGAAGCTCTAATAGAGGAATGGCAGAATATTCCGCCTCATCGCCTCAAAAACCTAATAAAAAGTATGCCAAATCGCATAACAGCAGGATTGCGAGCTCGTGGAGGCAACACAAAGTACTAAAATGCGTGAAAACGGCACATCTGTAACCAATCTACATTTACGAAAATACTGGAAAAACTACGCATTTTTATTTATTTTACATTTATTAAAAATAAAAGCTTGAATTCATGTTTTTATTTTCATTTGAGCATAATAAAATATTCTTCAGTTTAGTCTTTATTTCATAAATCTAGGTGAGGTACTTTTGAAGATATTGAAGATTTTCTAACCGAACCTTTTTCTTTGCGGTCCAATGTAGTTGTATAAATATCTTTAACGAGCAATTTTAAATACTCGGAATGGATATTTAACTAAATAATCTATACCAAATAAAGTATTACCAGACCGGTAATACTTTTTTACTTCGTTGCAAGAAAAAAGCTTTGGTTTAGTGAAATTCGAAACATTCGAGATCCAATCGCAATTAGCCTGTTAAAATTACGGCATAAACATTAAGCACTGATTGAATCGGAGCTTTCTTTTGGGGATGGCCTAAAAATCTGTAAGGTCACGGACGGGCGAGGTCGCTCCCTTACCATTTTTTCTCGTGAAACTATTTTAATTAAGGCCGGTCGATCGGAAGGAGTTTATAGAGGGCCAAATCGATCGGGGTTGGATGGGAAATGTTATATTCGGCGGTCTCTGAGGCTTCGAAGCCAGCGGTAATTGTCGTGGTCATTAACATTTACGATAATGATCTAGATCGGATTGACGTTTCCTATCGTCTTCGCCTCCCGTTAGAGATATGAGGTTAATCCTCGAAAATGTAGTACGACCACGTTACGATGCCCGTCGTATGTAGATTGAGGAATTCGGAATGCGATTGTCATTTACGATTCAATATGAATATTAATTAATAGGACGTACTAATCGATATTAAATAATAATGAATGGAGAGATATAATATTTAACAGATTTTAATAATTAAGCTCTAACTAAGCTTTCAATTGAAAATACAGAAATATTTTATAGTAACCCAATATTTGTATAATTCGGATATGTATTTAGGTGAAACCGATGTAATTTAAAATTGACACAATTATACCTCAGTTGAAAATCAAGCGATGATGTGATACATCACAAACGCGATGTCAAGTAGACTATCCTCGTATAAACATGTACATATATCACATTACAAGTTCTTGTTCATTAAGGCTTTGCGTCTCAGTCTTTCAACTGAAACTCTAGAGGACAGGCCTCGCTTGATTTGTAGATATTAATAATGGAACAGATTACATTCGTATGTTCTGATGCCGTATACGTTGAATTATGAAGAGATATAAGGAACTCATGAGCGCAATAGCGCGTTACATTTTAATGATGAAAAATTTATAATTAGCAAAAATATTTTCGTTTCAGCACAGTAACATAGTACCTGTATAATTAAGTTTGGTTTTTAATAAACATGTATTATTTTCCAACATTGTTCTAGTATTTTTTTTACTATAAAATGAATTATTTTATTTTTCTATCAAACATCGAATTGCACATGTAAAAGGACCTCTGTCGTCTTCTGTCTGTACGTATGTGCGTGCTAATTTTGACAACTACTGAACCAATTTGAATGAGGTTTTTGCTGTTATCTTTAACTAAATTAAAGTCTTACTAAAGAAATGTAGATCACATTTCTCTAGTAAGATTTTCTGTATTATAATTACCAAAGCACTTATTTTTAAATTTACGCTGAGTATTAATGAGTGGATTCGGCAGAAAAGCACTGCTTGATAACTTTGTCAAATAAAGCGCTGCATACACATTTGTAAATAAATGTTTTATTTTAATCATTAATAGAACTTATTAGAGATTAAGTTTAAGCTTTACAATATATTATTTAGGATATAATCAGAAAATAAATCGTAACTTGCGCGCAAAGTTATCTAGGGACTGAACAAAGTGAGAGCGGGTCGGTATATAATAGGAATAAAATGTCGAATTATCACTATAAACCAAGTTATTCTGAACCTTATTATAAATTCACAAAACGTTGATAACGTTAATATATCACGCTTTAAAATCATCCCATATTTCTAGACAACTGTTGCGTCAATAGCACCCTCTGTAAAATACTCGTGAATAAATCAAAAGGCATATTATAAATCTACTTCAATATTTTCTTGACATAAAATAAGCCTTTTGAACGAGGAGGAATAAGCGAATGGCTTGTACGTGCTCTCCGTAGCATTATGTTAGGCTCGGTGCACACAACGTATAAGTATAAAACGGCATTCTTTTGTATCGACCCTTATCTTGCCCGTCTCGTACTCACCGCAACCCCTTGCCGTCATAATGATGTGTCTAGCAAAATGCAAGCCTAAAAATAAGGTGTAATTTTACTTACGTTAATCTTTTCATGCGTGGACACGCACGCATCTTATATATTCATGAAGCTCGAGTTTTTCTTAACGAATTTTCTTTTTTAAGTGTTTAGACTGTCGTATATTGAAATATTTTTATGAAAATTTTGTGCATAAACAATTTGTAAATTGTTTTTATTAAGACCTAATAATACACAACGAGTAATATTTTAACGGTATTATAATATGTGCTATTGGAAATTAAAAAAATAATGTATGTTGATAAATTATTTGGTATAGTAGATCTGTATTAAAACATTTCTTAGGACATGAGTATACAGCATAGCAGAGTTATATGCCACATATAGGGAGAACGTAGTAGCTTATTAAAGTATTAAGCTTAAAACACTGTATACATTTATATTATGACTCAGTTTAGAGGCAACAGTGATAACCCTTTGATATTGTTAAAACATGGCAATTAAATGTATAGATTGAAGTTAGTGAGAAAAGGATCCCAAAGAATCCTCAATTACGTAGAATTAGCACGTAATGAAGTACAAACTTTGTACTTCAACTACTTTCATTATGCAGACTTGGCACTCATTTGTGTGGAAGTATTTACAATAAAACTTTTCAACTTAAACTAGTTTACTTTGACTGTGTAGTTACGCTGTCTAAATACTTGAGATGTTGTAGAAAAAGTAAACATACTTATTCAGATACGTACTGGTATATTGCTACGCTAGTTTCAATAGGCGTAATGTAAGCAACATTAGATTTGCTTGGGACTAGTTGGAAGATTAATGACTTTTAACAGCCTAAAATATAAAACTTTGGTCTAGATTTTTTTATACAAAAAATAGAACAACCTTAAGGTATAAAATCAACCGCCAATATTGAATCACATTCGATGAAGTTATTGCGTATAAATCAGTTATATAAAGAACCTTCTGAAAGAAAAGTATTCGGAATAGTTCTGATATTTTTTTAAGCTGAAAACATTTGTTTGGTTATTGTATGTAGGGGATAATCTCTAACTTGAATTATTGAATCGATAGTAAAATTTCTTTTACTCATAAAAAAGCTACTGTCTCTGAGTAAGAGCCGCAAGCAGAGTCGCGGCTTAAAGTTTGCTATGCATCATTTTTTAGTTAATTAGTTCTCCAGTCTTATACATCGGAGTAATAAGCCAAATATATAAAACACTGTATTAAAATACTTTAATCAAATAATTAACTATATATCACGTAGTAGCAATGGCTATAAAGACATACATTTATTTATTAAGCTCATTCGGTATGTACTTATACCTTCTCAGTATGATCTAAATATTTATATATACATATGACAAGTATACCCAACGGTAACAGAGATCTCTACATCCCTGCTACGGCTTGCACTAATGAATCCCCTCGTGACCGCCATTCCTGTCTTGTCAGACCCGCTGTTAAGAACTTTAAATAAACTAGATGCATGTTTTGTGTCCTCGGTCCATATACAAACACTGTTTCTTATTGTTAAGAAAATATACGTTTTTTGGGAATTAATTCATATGTTATTCCTGACAATATAATATATTATTTACTAAAATTCTGCTTCCTAATACATTGTTGTACCTATTATATGTATATATGTACTGTATATATCCATACCCGAGCATTGCCAAAAAATGAGTTAAACGAGAATTTTTACTTAGTTAAATATTAGCATAAGGATTTATCCGTGAGATAAAACACGATCGCTCAGAGGGTACGCAGATGCGAAAAATCCGACTGATCCTTCGCCTCGAGAAGAAACAAACATCGTAAAAAGTTGTGAATATCGCTAATAATTCTCAAAGTTGCAGATAAGTGAACATTTTTCTTTTTTCAACTATTTTTTGTATTACATGTAAATTAAGGGCTTATATTCTCGATAGCCGTTGTAGATAAGGGCTCTAGAGTAAATAAGTGATGAAGGTAAAAGGAAAAATGAGATTGGAATTCTGTGGTATAACGCAAAAGTCCTCTCAACAGGCCCCATGCGCTATACATATTTCAATAGACGTAGCTTGATTTCACTGAAGTACATTTTCCATGTATTTTATTTTAACATACTTTAATATTTATGGGTATATTCAATAAATTGTAAGTAAGCAAATATCTAAGACTTAGTATCTTAGTTTTAGACTTCACCCAATATGATTGATGAGAACGAAGTTTAGTTTATTTTTCATATCCATTAACGAGCATTTCCTTCTATAACAGCGATGCTTACATTTCCAAATTGTACGTTAAACGTAATTTAACCAGTAAGCCTCTGTTTGCTTACTCTGTTCAGAACAAACACCAAAATGATGTAGGAACAGGGAAAAATATGACGCGATCCACAACGCTCAAACGTGTTTGCATCGTCTAGAAACTTTAGCCCAGTAGTTGACAACGGTTTAAGCTGAATCTCAAAACATGATTTACATTTCCTGACATTATTTTGACTGAGAACAGTAAAGTAGTAAGTTATTGAGAAAAAGTAGAGAATATATTTTAAGAGAAACATTTTGTAATAGAAAAGTTAAGATATTGCAGGCAACATGTGGCGGATGCGAGGTATATGAGTAAGACGATCCTGACGGCACATGTCGAGTATCGCGATATTAATATTTAATCCACACAAGTTAATTTCACCCGCTAGATGCCTACAGATATTTTCATAACTGAAGCTTTGCCTACTAATGTGCAGATGTGGTTTCTGTGGAACGGAAATCATTTAAGGCTTAGTTAAACAAAAGCAATATTCATATGTAAATAGCATTCATGATTAACCATTACGCGTATGGAGCTAGAGCTATATACATATTTGGATTAAAAAAATAGTTTAAATGTTCTAAAAAAAGAAGTTTATAAAAAGCTATGGTTCTGAGTAAATTTGAAAGACGGAACATCAGCGATGTAAACAGAATATGTTTACAAGGTAGTCAGCAATGTACGGCAGTGAGCGACGACTTACAATCTGTCGCGTCGCGCCCGCGGCTACGCGCTTATGAAAACTTTACTCAGGTAAGGAGAGCTTCGGAGCAAACAATTTGTACCGCTTACACACTGAACAAATATCCTTATCTGGGTAACAGATTGAAATATATTTCACTATCCTCCAGTTTCGTGTACCCCAATGTTTTTAAGTCAACTCTATTTATCACACCCGTCTGAATGCTACTGTTGATGATCTCATCATATTTTAGATTTGATGTAGATACTAGCGACACTGTGGTGAATTTCTAATATTCTTTTTCTTTTCATTTAATATAAATAATATAATACTTTCTTAGATTTACGCGAATATTTGTCATTTTAAATAACTATCTATAATTTTTAATAACTATAGGTTCGGATTTTTTTGCGGATTTATTTTGATTTTTGGTTCGTTTCGAATGCTTTACAGCAATCATGGTCAAGATAGAGAGTAAGGTTTTAGATGTCGCAAAGTTTACTATACAATTATTACATTATACAGTTATATAATTTTTACTTAAAGTACTAATGAAAAAGTATATATGAGACCAATTTTATTTTATTACTACCTATAGCTGGGAAATTTTTATTTTAGATAATTGATAGCCATTATGTTAACGTAATATAAAAAAGTTAGTCCAAGTTGATGATACACTAAAAGAATAAGTGTAAAATATAAAGCTTCTATAGAAAACTTTCTTAAAAAGTACTTAGGCAGAATGTTGTAGATTTTGTTTAAAAATTGTTTCGTACAATTATTTAAAGTCATTATGTTCCGGCTCTCCAAGGAATTGTAATGACGATCTCGACTCAATTATTGCCATCCAGTGCCGTAAAGCAATTACCATAATGGTCCACTTAATATAAATGATGACTCCAGTAAATATTGCATGTACAGTTATCGTCAATTTCTTGTACCTATTTATTTAAATAATTATTTCCCCTTAATTGTAAGGGCTGGAGCCGTGTCGCTTACAACGTTAATGAACTCAAATGTAATAGATATTTTCCGACCCATCCTAATATTTTAAATCAAGGTAACTATATAAGATAACGTTTTCTTTACAAATTTTCACTTTTGTAAGCACTATCTCGATTGTGGCTTTACATTTATTATTATACAACCCGTAAAATAGGTTTTCATTTAAAATTTTAGGTTTAATAATCATTTTCACGTGCCAAATAGCTAAAATTCCTTTCACAATATTCTATTTATTACCGAATCAATTAATATTCGAAGTTCCATAAATTAGTAAAAGTGATGACAGCTTGATAACAGCCGCATCAATGATTTATCGCAATTCTAATTATGGGTCTTATTTTATTGTGGGAGTTTTATCTTTAATCTATGAGACTCGGAAGGGGGTAAGTGTTATTGCCGTAGAGCACGTAGTGTAATTGTAGTAGACGAACATAATATATGTTCACGCACGCCTTCGCAGCTGGTTAACGGAACTAGTCCGTACCGGAGTTTTATGCGTGGATTTGCGGAACTATATGCATATTTCATGACTCGATCCATAATGGTGTTTTATAATGGACGTATAAAGAAGTATTAAAATTATTATTGAAAACTAGAACACATAAAATCCTTTTAACCTCAAAAATAAAGAGAAACAAAAACGTTTTTCTTTATTCGTATTAAGAAAAGCGTTTTTGAATGTACGAGTATTATCCGTACAAAACAAAATATCTGTTTCGAGTTGAGTCTGAAGACGACTAAGCTTTTTGTAAGTAACGTTTTATTTTATGATCATATGCACAGTACGGAGTTCTAAAGAGGTCTCGATAGCTACCCGTACTCGCAGAAGTCGTAGAATTGCTAAAAAGCACGTTCGCGGGTTTTAAGTTGAGTTACGTAAATACTTCTAATCTTACGCTCGGGGCGAAGTTGCGCGCAAGCTTTGTAGACAGAGTAAAGGTGACTTCGTTCTGCATCAACTAACCTAAGTTCGGCTTGGAATGTGATTATGTCGTCATGATTTTATACAGTGTACGCCACGTTTATTCAAGTTTTTCTTAACTCCTAATAGTACTAACATTGTGGGAGTTCAAAAAAGCAATTTCGCGCTTCCACTGACCCGCGGTTTATGGTAATGCTCCTCTGTCCCGTCTATAGCTTTGTTTAAAATTGTGCAATACTTGTTTCGAAACTGCGCTTGTGGTTTTCAGGTGCCTTATATAATGACGGGGGAAGTTAGTTTTGGAATCTTTGTTGGGTAGCGTAGACTATTTGAAGTTTTTGTTTTTTAATACCCGCCCAGTTCTCAATTATTTGTTTTAAATGCGATTCAAATGTAGCGCAGTTGCAGTAAAATGTTGGTAAATTGTTTTACAGTGAATATAAAGTGAAGTGTAAAACTGAAATGATTTTGAAGCGAGGTGAGCGTAATGTAACTCAAATAAAGCCGACGGCAAAGGCGGGCACGATGTCGGGGTTCCGGACTGGCTTATCACTGTCGATAATGCGTTCAACATACAAACTAACTAGCAGCATTTGTTCATATTATATGCACTCGACCTACATAAGAACATTGCAATTTTAGTGTGTGCTTAAGTATAACATTCTGCGTACTATGCTATAATATGCATATAATACGGTTGTAAAATACTTTGCAGTAGTCGCCGTAATGTTTCTATCAAAACATCATTAATCAGCCCGAGCCATTAATCCTCTTGAATTTATCAGCACTTACGATCTGCTTTTTATAAGGCGATCATGCAGAAACCGAGATAGCTCCGTTTATTTCCGAAATTAGTTCGCAACTACAACGTTATCGAAACTTGTACACGCCTCGATTGGCCCAATCTGTGTAATATTACACAAGTTCTTGATTAAATTTAATAAAACCAAGACTGTTACCTAATTGCACACGGGAAGTTTCATTAACGATTGTTCGATTTGCAGAGTTTCCCTAGATCCTATCGATTTGTCTTCGCTCGGTACAACTGTACGCCGTCAGTGAAAATTAATAGAAGATCTACAATTTTAATTCTATAATACGGTTTTCGATTGAAAATTGTGAAGGAATTGAAAACTACGCAAGGCACCACTTGTGCTTAAAGAGATTTCTAAAGCTGTTAGATGATTTAGTAAATGTTTTAATTAAATGTTAGATGTATTCCGCATAAGTTATTAATGAAATGAATAGTCAAATTTATAGTTTAGTATCGTTAGTTTGATGACACTGTTTATTGTGTTAGTAAGTTCGAATACCGCGTCAAATGTGTCAAGCATTTCTAATGTTCATATAATAATATATGTTTGTTGTAATCTTGTTAAAATCATATAAGTTAGAACATAACTCTTAGAATAGCATTATAATCTGCTTTAATCATATTATATTTATGCTATATTATTTCAGCTCCCAAAAAGAGATAATACATAAGGCTTTTATTACTATATTAGTTTGAGGCTGTTTTAAAGTTGCTTTAATTGAGAAAGGATTTCGAATGTACTGTTATTGATATGGCCCATTTTATTTGATTTTATACATTATTATTGTAAGAGCAATGTATATAAAATTTTACGACATTCGATTCAGTTCATTACAGTTAATAACAATTTCTTTTTTATAATATAAATAAAACGATAATGACTTCCACACTATTTTTTGCATCAGTTTATTGTTTTTTCCGGCTGACTATGCATTACGTTACAATTAACTAAAGTGGATATAGTATTTTAAAAACTGTTATTTAAAAGGCTTAATTTGTTGCAATGAATGTCCATGTTACTAAAGTATAAACAAAAACTCATTATTTATTTAAAATGAAATAATACACTTGTAAACAGCATATTACAGCATAAAATTAGGTAAAACACGGTAAATGCAATTTTAACACGTTGCAATACATGCAATCACGAATCAATTAGTCCGTCAAACTTAAGCATTTTATTAAAACTTTGCGCACACCAGCCTCGTTAGGCTCTCAACACGAAATCGCCTTTGCGGTCGCTGCTTATTAAACTTCTCAGCTGCATAAATGTGATATTTGCTTTAATAGTAAAAAAATGTATTTACATTTTATCTAATACTAGTAACTCACCCTCGCTTCGCTTGGGATCGTCCCTAGCTTGATTCCCCATATAAACTTTCATTCCCATTTTCACCCCCTTAAGGGATGATTTCCGGGATAAAAAGTATCCTATGTCCTTCCCAGGGTGTCAAACTATCTTCTTACCATCCAGATTCAGAGATTACCCCCTACGACCTCACAAACTCACAAACTTACAAACTTTACCTCTTTATAATATTAGTATTGACTAGTGACTTATCGTCACTTCACTTGGATGCGTCCCTAGATGTCTTGTATTTATAACTAGCGACTTACCCTCGCTTCGCTCGGGTGAGTCCCAACGTACATTTTAAATAGACATAAATAGTTATTAGTTAGCGTCAGCTATGTAAATATTATTTTTTTTCGTGAATTTTTCCGTTGTTTTAATAGTTATTCTGCTATTCGGGGCGGAAACAAATCCAACAAATCTAAGATCATAAAAATCGGTCCAGCCGTTCTTGAATTGTAAATAGTTTACCCCATTTTGTTTTATATATCTTGTATTTATAATAATAGTAAGCCAGTGTGTTACTTGTTGTATGGGTTTGATTTTATTCAGCTTTTTCGGTGTCAAAGATTATAAACATAGACAAATATAAAAATTGTCGCATTTGTAATTTTAGCAGTTTGAGGTAAAATTAACAAATTAAGCTATATATTCATTATTAATTAGGCAAATAGCTAATACTTTTTTAAATTATAATTTATAGCTAAGTTAGTTAGATAAAAGATAACTATGCGACTACAAACGCTTTAGTTGTTTATGAAGGAAATAGAAGTTCATATAATATGAACAATTTTCTAATGGAAGTAAGGAAATAATTAATTTAAAAAATAAATAATAGCTATGAAAAGCCCGCTTAGTATTTGATATATAAATACTAGCTACCTTCATGGAGGCAACCATACTAATAATATTCTGTTATATACATATTTTATAACGACTAATTGTCTTTAAAGGCAGGGTAATGAAATAGAATATACTTGAACGTAAATTAACAAAGCAAATGAAAACGCTTAATTAGTGCTAATTTAATCTACTTGAAAATCATAAATATCCGTTTTCAAAACAAACAAATCATTACAATAATATGTATCTTCATTTGGATAACTTCTATTTATATAAAACTGTCAAAACCATAGATTGTAACTATAACCCGGTACCCAGCCGGTGTACACGGTCTCATTGTTTTCTAACATTGACAAGTTTCGAATGGGTTTCGACGTGTTTTGAACTGTACTTACTCAGCGGTACAGGTACTAGGTACGTTTTACATCGATATTTAAAATAGTTATTTGCCAGCGTTAGCCATATAAATTTTACTTTTTTTATTTTTTCTGATGTTTTAATACTTATTATCCTATTCCGGACTAAGAGAAATCAAAAAAATCAAATATTATAAAAATTGGTCCAGCCGTTCTTGAGTTATAAATGGTGTAACTAACAGGACTTTATTTTATATAGATTTTTAGGATTGAAACTTGATTTAGTGCTTATCATAAGTTTTATTATTTTATCTATTTAAGTAAATTGTATTTTGAAGTCGTTTTGACTAAGTAAATTATTTTTATATTTTAAATAGTCTCCTCAAATTACATTTTTGCTACCAAACAGACAATTCAAACCGCAACAAACACTGAAGAAGGTCAAGTGCGTTTCTGTGCAGGGTTTTAGGTTAATACAAAACTAGAATATCATTATTTCAACGTTTTTCATGTTTCGTACCATGATATTACAACTGAGTTTAACTTATAATAACATTTTCATATTTTTTACGAGTTTGACGTTACGACTTCGTGTGATTTTCATAAATCTAAGCAAACATTTCAGGTAAGCGTAAAATTGCGTGAATTTTAATTGTTCTACAATCTTTCTATTCTTATCGCGATCGCTTAATGGTTTGCGATGATTGATAAAAGAATAAAAAATTACAAAAATAATATTTTGTTAATGGCGAACTTATTAGGAAAGTGGACGGAAACAGGAAATTTGCAGAAGATAATAAAGATCATTTGATTGTGTCGAATGACTTATCGTAAATAAAATACTGTTACATCCCTATATTATGTATAGAATTACCATTACCATAAAAACTTCATCAAAATCGGTTTAACTACTAAAAACATTAGACAAAACGTTCGCGCCCACCTAACTATGCTAATAAGCCGCGAAGTCGCATACGACAGTATATATGTACGTAGATAGAGCTCTCGAGCGCGTCGAGTGGCCCACCGCATTCGTTAGCGACCGCGTGACGAACGCTCTCCATCCCACTCTATCCTACTCCTCAGCTCTTTTCATTAGGAAGTAATTCAGAGTGCCGGGCACTCTTCCGCTACATTCCTCCACGTTTGTACCTCGGAGAGTACTCGTCGCCCGCGGATTCAGGTAAAGCTTTTGTGACAAGATTAAAGAGACACGTTTTCTTAGTGACGCGCCCGAGCCTCTATCCTACTTGCACTAAATTTGGTTTTAAAAACTCAGTTATTTTATATAAATTGAGCTCGATAGATGAATTGTTTTACTTAATCCTTTTCTTTTTACCGCCATCGAGCTGCTTTAGCTTAATAATAATTATTATGTTTAAAATAAAAACTTCATATAAAATAACTTTTTTGGTTGTAACGTATCAAACTTGTCAAAAAGATCAAAATGAATTAAACCTTGAATGTTCGTGGCCCCATCATCGAATCAGCTCGATGTAATCTAATTAAACTTAATAATTTAGATAAATCAATTAATCTATGAATGACGCAATTATTTGAATGAGATAAAGCTTTTGGAATAATTAATAGTATTAATTAATATAATAGTAACTAAAAAGTTATTGCTTGTTATTATTTATTTATTGACATTTATTTATATAATAATACGATTTATAAAAAGGATATATAATTATAATGACATAATCCAAAACAAGACACAAAATTTATTTGGTAATTTAAATTGAAAAATCACGCGTTTCAAATCAGTGGATCAATATCATAATTTGCGACAGGGGCTGCGAGAGGTGGGGGAGACAGCAGACAAGTATACCTACTGCTGTATCAGTGACACCCTTCTTACAATACTTCACAGCGAGCTCTAGTTTAACAAAAATACGTACATTTACTTACACATAGAATGACATTGTACAAATAGGAATACTAAGATAATATTCTATTATAAATTGAAAGTACGAAATTGATTGTGCAAAACGAGAAGGAAATTAACTTTTAAACACTTTGTACATCCGCCCTAAATTTTTAGTGACAACATTAAAACCTTAATGCCAAGACGTTCTATACTGTCTCCTCTTTAAAATTACGTTTTCGTCCGCAAAAGTAGTTGGCAAGCAATTTGGTAATGCACTTTAAGTATAGGATACAGGTAAAAAGATCTATTGAAGTTATTTAAAATGTAGGTGGTTTAATAGCACTATATAAATAAAAATTATGATAGTGTTTTTTACTAGCAATCTACCCTCCCTTCGTTTTTTTTTTATTTGATATTATAAATATAACTCTCATATCGCTCCTTACTTACTGTGCGCGCTCTATCCCTACAATTTTTTATTACATTTTGTTTCAATACTCTATGACGTAACGTCATAGTGTTGAAGCAAAGTATTCATTTATACATATAGTAAAATTGTAACTAATCCGAATCTTCACATTAAATATTTTTTGGAAAATCTTATTGAAATAGACATTATTGTCGATACAGAGGCCGATTCTATAGTTTTTAGAATTTTTGTCTGTCTGTCTGTCTGTCTGTTACCGCAACACAGAAAATCCACTGGAAAGATTTTGATGAAATTTGGTATGATAATAGCTGGTTATCCGGGTCAACATATAGGACACTTTTTACTGCGAAAAAATATGTCATCTCTGAGAAATCTATACTAAACGTTAAAATGTTAGTAGGGAGGAACCCGAGCGGAGCGAGGGTGAGTCGCTAGTAATATATAAAAATCATTCCGTAAAATTTTGTTCGATTCTAAATATCGAAATATACGATATTTGGTGTAAATATAGAAAAATTGATTTTCTATTATAACTAAGCGATGTTTAAATTAGGGAATAAAATGAAATTATTGTACACTGAGTTCATTCATAATTTGTTTTTAGGAGTGTTTTTATTATATTTTCAGAAGCTTATGCCTCATCTAAACTGTTAAATGAGAATGGCTTTGTAGAAAGTATCTAAGGATCACAAATCCGATTTACTGGACATAGAATGAGAAATAAGAACAATAATTATATCTACACTGCCTCACTCTGAATAAAGAAAGCGAAAATGGAATAAAATTAGGCTTTTCTTCTTAATGACTGTCTGTTAACGCCTTAATTGTTTTCCTTTTTACTTATAAAATACGAAATCTTTGTATTTAGTTCAATACTAAATAATTTGAGCAGAGATATTAGAATGATGAAAAAAATAATAATGCGACATTCATATTTTCTTATTGAAATACCATTGCTATTAGAAAATATTTTTTGAGGCATAAAATTAGCTAAGGCAGGTATTTACGCAAAAAGCGTATCGCAAGGATCAATCAGGTTTATCGCTGGACGAAATCTATAGCGCGTGTGTAGGGCACGTACTGTATTATCGCGGTGGTAATCACACAGTGCGATATTAGTTCCATTCGTCTTTGTCGTACCATTTCCTAATTTGAATAATCACACAGGTGAGAACGGAACAATTTCCACTATCTAGGATAGTCTCAAGAAACCTTTTGAAAAATTAGCCTTCTTAGAAAATAAAAGCAATGAAATACATACATCGGTTTAAATATTCAAAAAATAGTAAGGTAGGTAAAATTAAACGTAGGGGGAATTTTTTTAGTACACCACAAATCAACTGTTGAAACAAATATTTAAAAAGAGAAAGGAATTTGTAGACTACAAAATGCTCCTCATTCCTGGCTACTGGAAAACGTGAAATCCGATTTAATTTATTTTTATCGCGGGGCTTTATAATTTCATTTTCGCACTTTCCATTTCAGAGAGCGCCGGCGCCGCGGCGTGCCGCTCTATCAGAATGAGATCTCAACGAAATCAGGTACAAAAGAACGATAATGAACGTTCACTGCTTGCTACGTAATCTAAAGTATTATACGAGTCGAAATTCTTACTTCGCAGCAAAAAAATCTACTTTATCTCCGGCACTGCGAGATGTTTAATAAAATTAAAACGTCTGAGTCTGAGGAGGACCCTTGATGTTTACGGTGGCTCTGCAACAGTATTTCGATTCTAATTTTCATTAGGTTGCCAGTAAGAAATCGTTTTAATCGACTATTAGGATACTTTCAACGTGGAATTGAGTGGATCGTTGCTTTATATTAAGTAGGATGAAATGTAGTAGTAATGATTGAAATAAAAAGTTCTTTATCGCTTTCCTTTACTTTCCGATTTGTGAAGTTTAATCTATATAGCTATCAAAATTTTAATTGATTGAATTAAGTTACTTGGTCCGTAGTTGAATAGATTTTTACGAATAGTATAAGAAAAAGTTTATATTGCCATACATAAAATGTAACCACATATAGTTTTCTGTTGTTTTCAAAACGCACAAGACTCTTCTCCCGGGCCTCCGCGCCTCCTTGGCGCCATTCATCGATTCGTCCCGCCTCAGTGCACTAACTCAATTTTTTCACTCCCTATTCCCTGCCAGTAGAGCTGACTTATGTTAATCTCCTTATATTTTAGCTCATTTCTTTTTTTAATTTTGATTTAAAGCACAAGTTACGATATAAATTAAAGCATTTTACATTACATTAAACAAAAAGTAAGAGAATTGGAGTAATTATACAACTTATTCAGAGGATAAGTAAATGTCACATGAAATAATCGTTTCAGTAATCAGAAATTGTCACACCAGTGACTTGGGCCGTAATTAGGCAAATGCAGCGTGTAACGTGAGTTTCGTATGGAGTCGGTTTTAAGCCGTATTGTTCCTCTTAATGGTTACATAACCATATTTTAACAACATAATTAAAATTTAAGTGGTTCTAAAATTGTTTGGAAGTTTGAACTGCACTATTTCACCTCAACGAACCGTAACAAAGTACTGAAAAAGGTGTTCATTTACGCTCATATACCAATTAAAAGCACCGTAAATTGCATGGTTCAAGTGAAATAGAGAGTTAGTTTTATTTTAATATTTTTATTAACTTTTACGTTATGTGCTACGTTTAGGAACATTCAATTTATTTATAATTATAATAGTCTCACCCGTGACTATGATTTCTGTAAAGCATTCGAATCGTCGGGAACAAAAAATCAAAATAAATCCGCGAAAAAATACAAAAAGATAGTTTCATTTAAAATATAATATTAGTTTTATATAAAAATAGCGGTAGTCTAGCAGGCAGTGGTAGCCCAATGGTAACGCGCTCGTTTGGGAAACCGAGTCAAGCGGGTTCAAATCCCGGGTCTCGCACCTCTGATATTTTCATGTGCGAATCATTCCCAACATGATTACCACTTATCTTACGGTAAAGAAAAACGTCGTGAGGAAACCTGCATGTCTGAGAGAACCTAGCAGTCTGCTAACCCGCACTCGACTAGCGTGGTGGACTATGGCCTGATCTCCCTCGTATTGAAGGGAGGCCGGTGCCCAGCAGTGGGACATAAAAAAGGGTTGAATACAATACATACAATAGTTTTATTTACTAAACACTAATATAATTTGTAGATAACAATTATGAGTAATTAATATACTTGTTCACTTTGAATTATAAACCATTGTTATGTTATTATATGACATCACAGTGTACTGAGAGTTTTTAAATCACCTTACACGAAATAACAACGAGAGCCTGTGGATGTCTAACTTAAATAAGATTTAATATTCCTATCCGACAGCAAGTTTCCTGGAGGAGCGTGTGTAATCAAAATCTGCACTGGAAAACTTTCTACGGAATCTCCTAACAATTGTAGAACTTGGTAGCCTTTAAAAAACTGAAATGAACCTGTCGTTTAAACTAATTTCATTTTCAACTTTTTGCTAGAATAGTTTTTTCATGTTTCTCGAGATTTTTCGTAGCAACTTGTTCATGGTTAAAAAATCAATTTCTTACAACTAGCAGAGAGCGTAAGTTGTGAGCTGCTTACTTTTCAAAGTGCGACATGGAAATGTAAAGGAAACTCTACTTAAAATTTTAATTTCTAAATGAAACGACAGTGAAAAATGCTTACTTATAAGTTGCTTGCTGTACTAACGAATTTAAAATTTAAATTTTTAATGTACTAAAACGCTAGCTAGTTTTAATTTTTAATCCGACTTTTATATAATGTACTTGCATATAAAAATGTAAAATAAACCTTAACGCTCTCTAAAGCAGGAATAATTGATACAAATCGTTACAAGGGTAATAAAAATAGCTGAGTCGGGGACTGGAGAGTATTTCGAAGACAGAAAAACTATTAAACGTGACCAAGTAGATTTGCGACAGAGCGGAGTGGCCCTTGTCCTTCAAGAGCGCAATTAGTTCGCTTTTTGCTGCACTCTGTATTTTGACTAATGATTGGACTAGTGCGCTGCGGTTGTTTACTCACAACAAATGATGATTTATTGCTCTACTCCCTACTTCTAATCCCTTTATTTGGAATCCCATAATTTCTCATTTATGTGCTTTAAACAATAGGCTTTTAGATCTCTTGAACTACGGTAAGATGTCTATAGATACAAAATTATATTAATAGCCCGAGTACGTGTTTATAAAAGTTATAAAACCTGCGTTTTTCATATGAAAATAAAGAATACGTTAAATGAAAAAATCGTTAGTAAGATATACATATATGGAACATAAGCATGCGTTCATAACATGCAAATGTGTAGGCGTGGCGCAAGAAACTTGGCAGCAACCAAGCGGTCGCATCATCCTGCAAATCTGCGCACTTTGCTTATCAGCTCTGATTCATACTAACGTCGTGTACAGCGACAGGACGTTACTCGCACACATACAATCTGTATGCCCGCGTTACTTTAGTAAATGCGCCACCAGACGTCATTTTATTTTGTGGATATGGACGTTCGCATGGCCCGGGGATTCACCGACGCTTTGTCGAGGGAGAAAAGAATGGATCGTGATGAGAAATGTGCCGGAATAATTTATCTTCGGGTTAGTTTAGAAAGAAGGTTGTCTCCGATAGTACTGTGCGGACGAAGGCTTATTTCTAATTCAGGGACGTGTTTTCGAAAGGAAGATAAAGCACTGCGTGTGAATAACTGAATATAAACGATGACTCGCAAAAGTTGTTTGGAGTCCCGGCAAAATGATGGCGCCGTTGCTTAATCCAACAGTCTACCTGTATCACGGGGCTATAAGAAAACGGATACAAAGCGTCGTCAAAAACATTATTTTTATTTGTAAGTCGTAACGAAAAAGTAGATAACAGCACGTGTCGTTTATGTTTGAAACGGTAAAAAACTCGACACTAAGTCGCAGAGATTTTTATCGTTCCTTATAAATGCTCGCAGAGGCAAGTTTGTATACTCAAAATTGCAATATTTAACCTTTAACTATTTGCTCTAATTTGTTGTAACGGGGGAGGAAAAACTTAAATTGAAGTGATTAAAGCGTTCACCCTTAGTGATTGATTTCTTGGAGAGACGTTTTCCGTAGTCGCCCGGCCACCATTGTGCCTTAAGATTTATTTCTGTTTCCTCGTTTTTATTGCGTACTCAGATCTTATAACGAAATAGTTACGGCTGTTAAAAGGTTTTATTGGTTAACCTTCGGCGTATGCGGTCATAAAATAGATTCGTAACCAAAGAAGCGTACGCGTTGTTTTAGATTTATAACTGAATCACGTGAAAAAGAAACAAATTCGCCCTATAGAAAGATATAAAACTGGAGATATAGCATGAATTTATTGGGAAATTGTGGAAATCTCAGTATAATAAAATATTTTCTATTGAATATTGTATGAAAAGAGTTTTACGGGTCCTGCTCATTTCACTTCATTTTACCTTTTATGCAAAACCTTATTTTCAATGTAAAGTAGTCTTCATATGGGTGCTAAGAGATGCTGAATGATATTGAAAGCATCTTTTAAGCATCTTATTTGTATCTAAAATAATAACAAAAAAAAACGATGTACGTTTATAAAAATATATTGTGATGAGCACTTCGGTCTATATTTTCAATAGGAATAAAGGAAAATTTCAATAAAAAAAAAACATGCAATATGATACAGTCTACGCTTAAAACGATGATTAGATTGAAATTACAGCGATCTCTTCTCTAGCCTACGAGAAAATTTACTTAATTTACCCTTCCGAAAGTCCGTTGAAACTTTACGCACTTAATAAACTCTTGCGCGAATTAAAATTCCATCGGTTTAGTAGCAATCGTGTTGGAACGCGGTTAACTCCTTCAGCCCTAGTTATTATTAAGGGACACGTCTTGGTTGCGCTAATTAATGTACTGTGCCCTTTTATCACAGTACTGCCTCAAATTGAAAGAGAATTTATAGTCTCAATTAAATAAACAACATTTAACAATTTTAGAACGTTACATCAATAAATGTTTTCATTTAGTAAGCATTAAATGAAATCAGTATATTAAAATTATTTTAGGTATTAGGAAGTGTTAAAATTTGTCGCTGTAATAATTACACCATTTTTGATATTTTATCAATAAAAAGTTTGAATATATTGTATGTAATTTATAAAATCTTTACTGCCAGTAAAATTAGACATAGTCATCCACTCGGTTTTTTTCTTTTAAAATGTATCTGTATATTATCTTTTTAACTGTACTTTACTCTACATGTATCGCATAGAATTTTGGTAGTATAAATGTAAAATTAAGACAATAGTCAAGAGACCAGTTTAACAAAGTTGTGCGTATTGTTGTTTAAATAACGCTTATCTCTTGCGGAGCAACTTCTAGGGTTATATTTGCACATACTGCTCTCGTACTCTCACCTTAACGATATCTACTTTAATATAAAGCAAGTTTCCCAAGTGTCGGTTTGGATTGCAATTACATTGTAATACAGTGTCCTCAAATATGGTACAAGTTTTACCGTATTATCAATTTTTACTACTTGCAATTGCATTGTATGCAACTGCATTGTATTGTTTTGCAGTATTCTTTATATATTCATTATGAATGTTGAGTTAGCCTGTAAGTGAGGTATACAATTTCTATCATAGATCTTAAGAGTGTGCTCTAGAATAAGGATTAATATTGTATACAACGTTGGCTTCCTATTTAAATAAATAAATAAATTTTTACTGGTAGTTTTAGATTTAATAACGATGCTTAGATTTTTTCTCTAAAAATCAGTAACAACTTATCTGTTGAATTAGTTACACATTCAATTCATGAGTGGGAGAGTATTTGCAAGCAAAACTAGATATTTTGACTAATTAGATTTTTGTATATTAATTTTCCGCACTCATTTTGAACCTTGTATTTATTTAAAATATAAAATAGTATGCATTTATTTAACAGTGTTATTTAAACACCAATTAATTATTATGGATGTAAAACAACACTTCAAGCGCATTAATAGGTCTATAAAAAAATGACGGCCCAATTTAATCAAGACCTTTCTAGCGTCTAATCACTGGAAGTTTATTTGTTTTCTCTAAATTAACACAGTTAGGAACTCGATTGCTTAATTAACGGCTTTAATAACATTTTGTATGCTCCTTTAAGTCGTATCGAGAGAGCTTTATCAGTAATTGAACACGAACTATTACATCGAGACCCGGAATTATATCGGAAACTTCAGATTCAGACCTTTCCTAAATAACGGCATAATCCCGAAAATCCTGCCTTTATTTATGTGCAATGTTAAGTGGATTTTGTAATTCTAACAGATCTACTTCAAAACCCTATACAATAAATTATATATGGTATGAGGTGTAGATGGGTAAAATATTTAACTGAACTAAATAACTAAAAATTGATTTGTAAATAATTATGACAAAATATAGGTGCATATGTATGTATGTAAGTGCATAATATAGTTTTAGATAATGTAATAAATATTTCTTGTATACTATAATAACTATCTTTTATCCTGTTCCAAAGAAACGGATATTTATGATAAAATGATATATCATTATCCGATTCAAACACTTGCTTTATATAAAAATCAGTTCAATCCATTATTCTGTTGCTGCGTAAAGAAAGATTAAACCAATAGGTACACTTTCGCATTTATAATATTAAATAAGTATTTTACTTTGACCTTGTATAGTAGAACTGAAATAATTTATTGTTCCCCTAATGGCCATGATTAGTTGCCGAGTCGATAAAATAATATCTACAAGTTATTTACAATTTGCCTCATACAAATGAAGGAAAATAACGTAAATATTTATAAAAATAATAGTTACAAAATCTTATACTGTGACTTAACATTTAAAATTAACTAAGATTTGTTCAAACGTTAGCTTTTTACGTTATTTATAACTAGTTTTTTTCAGTGGCTCCGTCTTTTTTAAATTTCATCCAAATCTGTTCAGAGATTTAAGCATTAAAAGGTGACAAACAGACAAGACATATTTTGACATTTATAAAGTAAATAAATAGTAAAACGTTTTCATTATCGTAATAACTATATTATATTTTATCATTCCAAGAACAGTAAGAACACATCGAAATATTATTAATATGTAGTGTAAGCTGTGGATTATTTCTGGTTCTTAATAATATCTAAGGAGGTACCGAGTCTTGTGAGTAAACCGGTTAATCCGAAGAGATTTATATCAAACCGTGGAGAACGCAGTGCGGTTTGCTACGAGTACGCTACAGTTTCTACAGCTACGACGTACAGCATTTGAGTTTTAATGACGACTGTATAAAATGTAAATGTTTTTCTCATTATTAAAGGAAATTGTGACTAGATATTGAAATAAATGGCTTATTTCTCATCAACAAACTAAAGAAATGGATTCTTTAAAATGTATGAGGTAAAGTGAGTAAATGTCAGTACTAAATATCATCAAATAGGTATATTTTTACAATAGTTGACTTCCATATTACATGTAAATATAAAATCGATCATAGATTTTCATATCTTATGTCTATATAGATACAGGTAGTATATAAGTGATATTGAAAGCCACTTTAGCGAAACGCTCTATATCTTTTTAACGGCTAGCGGAGCCTGTGTTTTATCAAAAAAGATTTTCAAGTGGTAGTAAAAACGTGTCATTGGTCCATTTATCTAATTTACCCAAAGGTAATTCACTATTTCAAATAAAATTCTACTAATTCAACATCTATCCTTCGGGAATACGGCTTAGTACGCTCTATTACATAGCTCTCAGCTCAACAAGAATAGAAAAATAAATGCGATGTCAGGCACGAGTATTGTCGTCTTTTTTACTTTTTTTTTATTACAAAATATCTAGAGTATTTATACGAACTTGAAAATATTTGAAACATTTTCTATATTAAAATTGTTGTGAATCTATTACATCTTATTGTTTAATATTAATTAAATCTGTTCCTTTACTTGTACACTTTGATTAAACCTACAATTTTTATTACATTTCAGTCTATAACAAAAGTTCTGGCGAACATCACACGAAATTCAAGTTAAGTCTTATAAAAGTATTATTAGCGAAATCTATTTCTCGAGGATTACTATGAGAGGGCTTATTTCGCGATATGAGGATAAAATAAAGGTTTATTCGACATAAACGTTGCACGGTACATTACTTCGTACGGGGATTGTAGTATCTTGGGAGTAAGCAAATAAAGTAACACAAGAGTGTCACCTGACGTTCAGTTTCCGTTCCCACGCGCTTTAACATTTCCACTTGCTATAATGCGCTAATTTGCTTTTGTTCTTACAGTACGCAGCTATTTCGGTTACTAAGTCTACTTTAAATGTAATCTTCACGTAGTTGGCGTATATGTGTTATGAAACAAAGAGATGTAAGGTTTTAAGCCCTGAAGCGTGCTTCTCGTTTGGTAATCGGTTTATACAATAATAAAGATAATAAAATGAAATTAATCACACTTTCACAGTGATTTAAAAACACATTATTAACAGAATGATTGTGATTTAATCAAATAAACATAAGAAGAATTGGATGTTAAAGTAATACGTTCACTTTTAGCCATTAATATCTTGTTAAGCGCTAATTAATTTTAATATGATTAATTATAACACGTAATTAAATACAGGCGTGTGGCATTTAATCAAAGTTGAACTAATTTCCGAAGATTAGATGCTATATCGATTAAGCACAACGTCTGAACAAAATTTCTGCTTGGGTAATCAGCAAGCATGGAAGATAAAACCGAAAGTTTAAACGTAATTCATGATATGATTACAGGAACTCTCGCCATCAAAGTTGCCGAATAAACGACGTCGAGCAAGCGTGAAATCATTAGGGTAGATAATATGCTGGCCTAATAAACTGATGCGTCCTATGCTACTAAGATAACTAGGCGTGATTAGTTTGGTTTATCTGTTATTAAATTATAACTAGTAATATTAATGTATAAGCTATTGATTGTTTACTAATTTAATATCGAAACATGATGTAGATGGGAAATAATATTATTAATATAATACGGACAAAAGATGTCATCTCTCTTACAAATTTTCCCCAAAAAATATAATTAAATTCTCTCTTTCAATACAATTTCTAAACGAACCAAAGTTATTTCTTTACCTGAATACTTATTGTTATATACCTATATAGTATTTACTATTACAATGCCGTAAATCTTAATTATGATTTTAAGTAAATATCCTGTTTTAGAAGACGCTTTAATATATTCCTTTTATATAGACTTTTGATAGTAATTAAGAATCGTTAACGTAAGTTTAGGTGATGTAACTACTTTATACATATGTTTGCAGATGAGTCCCGATGTCTTCCGTCGCTTGCTTAGGTGGATTATGCTCGCACCATTAATCGCTGAAATTGCGTTCCCGTGGTCTACCCCACCTACCCGACGATCTTCAATTACATGCTTTCCTATGTAGATTTTAACGAATAAATAGATTATCAACTGAATATGAACATATATCTTAATAGCATTTTTGTATAATGATTTTACCGCCGGTTGGGAAGTTTTTAATAATATCACAGTATAAAATATAAGGCTCGTCCAATATTTGATATGATGCGAGATGGACTTGCGGAGACGTCAGCGATCAATCAGCCCGCTGACTAATACCATCTATCAATACGTCAGGACGCGTCACGCCAGATGGCAGCAGCGGGAGATATTAAAATTCAATTTTCACTAACTTCTGCTTTAGTATTTTTTAAGCACGTTCATATATTTTTTATATAAAATGAAAATTAATATAGGATTTTCACTGAAGAATTTCATTTATTTCCATCCAAGTCAGGCAATGCGATCTATCGTATAAAAATAAAATATCTATTTGTTGCATGAACAAAATATAGCGCAATCGATTTAAAAGCTTAGTGCGGAGAAATGTGTCACGCAATATTTCGTAGCGATCATATTTCCTTCTGCAGTTTTTAAAATAATTGAAAACGATTCTTTCTATACAGATAAGCGAGAGCTTTAGCATTTTATCCGTCTAAAATACGATGTCCAACAAAACACGGTTCACATTTTACGATTTTAAATATTAACCTGTGAATTAGGTAAGAGTCATTATTTATTTTGAATATCGGTCAGGAATACAAGTTAATCGCAAGCGTTAGCATCCACGCACGTAGATATCCAGATTGGACACTTTTATGACATCGGACACTCCGCGTTAAATGCGGCGGCTTAAAAAGGGTTGATGGCAATAGCCTTGTCACCTCGAAAGGCTCGGGACATAACACAACCTTCATCATAGCGTGGCCGGACGTTCATTGATAATTAATGGGTGGTGCCAGTGTAACGAAAACAAACGACGGGTGGCACGCGTACGATAACGATTAATATCTTTGCAACAAAAACAAACCTACGCTTCTAGTCTTGGTGTGATAAATCATATCTCCGAGGCGCAAAAATAAATGAGACTAATGATAAATGGCGACGATTCGCGGAGCATCGATTGAGTCTGGCGAGTTTCAAAATTAAACCCTTCTAAGACACGTAACCGTATCCATGGAACGCTATCATATTTCTTCATTTAAAATCTTTGAGAGATTTAAAAGCTCTTTGCTCATTGTTATAGAACCGAAACTATATGTTTAAAAGACTTATCGTCCTTTGTTATTTGACATTATAATTCAGAAAGTACTCTTACATTGATACAGAAAAAGAAAAGATTCATCCATCTTCCTATAAAAAGATATCGGCATTTTTCATAAAATGTGAACTACTCTTTAAGGAATACGAAGAAGGGTAACTTATGTGTTTCTTTTAATATGACATTGAAGATTTACAGCCTCAAATCGGCGAAACGTCCGCTAGATATTGTCAATCATTCAGTAAGAAAAAATATTCCAACTGCGAACTGTCAAATATTTATCTTTTTTTCTCTTATCCTGGCAATGTCAATATCCGAGTCTCAGGAATGTTGGAATGTAGGTATTGAGACCTTTTCCTTTGCAAGTTATTTTTCGAATACGTTTTAAGAAAATAAACATTTTTTTTCTATTATTTGATTTATCTTTATTGAAATGTTCTACTTAACTCTCTGATTTAGTCGCGATGTCAATATAAGCAAAATATATTATTTTTTAATTTAATTTATACATATATTTTATTTAAGTTATACAAATTAATTACTTAAGAAAAATTTTACGTTTAATAAGTACTAAATTAATGTTCTGAATGTGCAAAATTCAGGAAAACTAGATATAAAAGGTATAGTTTTCTTTTATATTAAGTTTTGCTGCTTTTATATAGTAATAGTACGTACTTTGAAGCGAGGGCTCTCAGGTATCCTTCAGGAAATTGCGTTAACCACACCCGAAGACCAGGAAATTAGAAACGTTAGAGCATGTTATCTAATGTCATTTTCGTGGATTGGAACTGGACATTTGGAATTTGGTAGATTTTATAGAATAGTTTTCTCGTAGGGCCATAGTAAAGGTAGTATTAAATATTGTACTTTCAATATTTTACTGTTAAATTTTAAACCAGAAGTTTTTTGTAACGAAGTGTGCAATAATTTTATATTATTATATAAAAGAAAAATTTGTTTGTTTGTGTCAAGTAAGCTTTGAGACTACTGAATCTTACTTTTCAAATAACGCAAATGGAGTCGCAAGTAAAAACTAGTAACATAAAAATAATAAAAGCAATATGGAATTTATCATACTTAAAAACTTTAGTTTTAATTGATTATATATTAAGTTCCGAATATGTAGTCCAAAAGAGGAACGTTTCCTTAGCTAGACCCTCCTTAGTTAGGGTAGATATTCTCTAACAATGTATTTATAAGATTCCCCACAGAATAACACATTGACTTTAAACCTAATGGGTAGCTCAATACTGGACTAATTACGTTAGTGATATCCTCCCAAAGTAAACCACTCAGCTTTTCAAGCAAACAAGTTCTAAAGTTTACAAGGAAAACTTTGACAAAATCATATCGCAAGAATATGTCCTATTCTTGTATCTAATAACACAAAAAAATGCTAGTTAAAAGTTGTCCATCAATTCATAATTAATAAATACTAAAAAATATACTAGACAACCTATTTTTCTTTTCACAACTTAGATCATATTTCTTCTTTGCTCTAGTTTGTATTATAATTATAATATATTATAAAAGAGCAAGGTAACTTCTTTGTCAGCTTATTTATCTCTGTTAATCTAATGAATTTTGTTGAGAGTTGACATGAGGATAATTTGCACCGGGAATAAGGCCTTTTTTATATACAAACCTATAAAAGGTATTAAAACAAAAAAAAATATGTTATTTTTATAATAAACAGTCATAAGTAAGGGTATTTCTATAAAAATCAAGTCGCCGAGTCGGTTGATAAATATAAAGATAGGTGTACACGTAATAAGGAATTTATCTACACTAAACATTTAGTTATTAATTTAATGATAGTGCTATGCACTCTTTATATTAAAGATATTTTACGTTTTAATCCTTACAACTGTTGAATAGTCAATTTACTGTTAAAAAAACATCAATTAAGTTACTTCGTCGCATGCCACCGACTCGGAATGTAGACCTTTGAGAAGCACCTGCAAGTAACTCTACTGAATTAATCTTTTATAGTCTTTGCAGTTGTTATTTTGCACAAGATAATTATTTTAAGAAATTCTTAACTTTAACTTCATCATCAATATTATATTAATGCTAATAATGATAATGTATTATTATTATTTATTTCTTTTTTATAGGAAAAAGGTGCAAACGAGCAAACGATCCACCTGATGGTAAGTGGCTATCGCCGCTCATGGACATCTGCAACACAAGAGGAATTGTGAATGCGTTGCCAGCCTTTAAGGGCCTAAGGACACGGCTCTTGAAAACCCTCATGTTATAGCGCTCAGGGAAAACCTCAGGAGGAAGATCGTTCCACATTTTGTACGTGCGAGGTAAAAAAGAAAGATGCACATACATTTGTAGGATGCCAAGCCAATAATGATAAAAATGTGTTATTGAAATATTTACGATATTTTACCGTGATAATGGTAGTGGATTAATTTTATATTGTTATAAAAATAGAAGAGAACTAATTTATAACACAAAATAATTGTATAATATTGGAATATTTGCATATTTTATCTAGCGGTGTTAGATAAAGATTAAACTGATTAAGAGTTTCATTGTTTTTAATTATCACTTTGCGGTTTCATGATGTATGTAAATATGTTACTTCAAATATATCTTATATATATCTTGAATATTTGAACTATTAATATATTATATCATCACTATATAATACTGGTATAAGTATAGGAATAGGCCAAACGAGTTATGAATTTGTACTAAGAAACGGTAAGAGTCAAGCGCGGAACTATCGAAATATAATATTTCAGAACGTATTGATCCCTTAGGACAGAATTCCGTTTCAGTGAAACTTTTCAATCCCTCTGCGTGTTGGGAGTTGCAGTGGACAATCTTATCAGTGAGAGAGGGGATGAGATTTTCCACTGTCCGGCGTTCTCTCACCTTCCACGATTTCCCTAGACGCTTTAGCGTTTGTCCATTTTATATCGAATTACTATGCGTATCTACATTTTTTCTATAAAATTACATTGATTATTTATTTAAAGTCGGCTCAGTTAATCATTTTTCTAAATGAAAGCTACGGCTTTTATTTATAACGAGCGGCTCTTTCGAGCTTCATCCGGGTTTTTGTAATATAAAATGGAAAAGAGTACGTTTTATCATTTATAGTTATGTCCTGTCGCTGTTAAGGTTTTTTCTAATATGAGTCTACTAATGTAATTGTTTTTACGAATTTAAAGTATTTTATTGAAACTATGCATATATTTACGAAACCACATGCATGAATAAAAAATAATCCATATAAATATTATAAAGGTAAAAGTTTGTGAGGATAGATGGATGGATGGATGTTTGTTACTCTTTTAGGCCAGAGCGGCTGAACAGATCTCGATGAAATTTGGCACAAAGATAGATTATAGTCTGGAATAGCACATAGGTATTTTTATCCCAGAAAAATGTACGGTACCCTTGGGATAAATTTGTTTTTGTCTAGGACTAGAACCCAAATCGAAGCGAGGGCGAATCGCTGGTTGAAATATACATATGTTCATAATACGTTAAGTTAATTTCATAGATTAGCGTGAGCTTACCTAATTAAACAAAATTGGTTCTGTTTGTAACACAGTAACAAATACTTGTAATAGATTGAAAACATAAATATTCTATTTACTGGTCTCTAGTAAACTAGGCTAGTTTTATTTTTGAATCGTCTTGATTCTACTCTCGCCCTTAGTCTCGATCGCATTAGAGACTGCGCGGCCCACGATGAAGATAATGCCATTGCAATACTCAGGATCCGATTGTATTGGCAAATTGGATCAAATGCAGCGCTTACCGCTCAAAAGATAAGAGCTCGGATACGGGTATAGCTGTAATATTATGTTGCGGCTATCTCCGGATCGCCCTAGCTCGCCTCATCACGGTTTAAAAGAATGTTCGTAATCGCAATGTATTTTTATTTTTATACTATTTTACTTCTATACTCATCTACTGGAATTACATAAATCATTTTATATAACAATCAGATCATATGATGTGTTAATACGTCTTATTATATTAAGTGTACCGTGAAACAAAGTTTTGTATTCAAGCGTAAAAAGCGTAATAAATAGTTTCATTTTCAGTGGTCGAAAATGAGCTAGTCTATACCATAAATAATTGGATTTAGAAACTTGTTACAGAAATAATTACGTTATAATATTTTGTCTATTAAATAGATAAATACCGTTACTGATGCTAAATAGTAAGAAGGTATTCTTTATAATAATATTCTACATATAATTTTATTGTTTGGTAAAAAATCAAATAAGACCAACAGTCTATTATAGTACGAGCGTTTTTATCCAAGGAATGAAAAAATATAGTCCATGTAAACGACAATGTAGATTATTATTACCCAACGGGGACACATATAGAGGTCTATAACAAACGTAATGGAGGGCTTTCGCTCGATAAGATGCGATTTGGTCGATGGATACAACAAAATGACCTAAGATTTCTATCTTCATAAATAAAGAAACATCTCGATGATTGTTCTAACAACAGGGTTCATTTTACCGTCATTACGGGGTGAATTTTAAATTTGCCATGAGGTTGCTTTACTCAACTATGTATGAAGAAGCGGTCCTCCGTGTGAGGCGCATCCGGTCGCACGCATACTCTATGAACCCACATTGTCTGCCAGAACCCGAGGTAAACCGATTACGTGCTAAAAATTCATAAAGGCATTGTCATCCTCATGTAAAGTATCTAATGTTTAGTAAGTGGGCCCGGCGATTATACGCACTCCCATTTATGTATACATTACGAAGAAAACAATCTTATTAAGAGCGACGTGAAAATCAAACAATATTTCGAAACAAAAGCAAAATATGGTAATTTTTTAATAAACTCATCAAACTGCTGGTAGATAAATCTCAACTCGGCGCCATAACAGTAGGGAACGCCTAGGCTTATCTTGACTTGACAATATCATTATTTTCCTTTTTGTTAAAATTTACCGAGCAAAAAGCTCGCCAACAGCATACTAATTCTCCTTCACATCGGCCCTTCCCAAATTCTAGTTGAAATCTATTCACAATAAAACAGAAGCAAGCAATATCAGCGATAAATCTCATAATTCAAATTTCTACTGTTGTTTACCGACCGCGCTTTGGCCGCTATATAAACTCTCAAAATCTACCCACATCCGTAACGAAAGCCTGCTCCGTTATTTATGGAAAGCCACGTTTCATTGTTGTTGTCGGTTTTCATTTTAACGTTTAATTTTTTTTTCTGTTTATGGTGTTTTCGTGATCGCTGAAGCATACAAAATCATTTGTTTTTCGGTCGCTCCTCCAAGGCATCGAGTTCCGGTGATGTGATTTATGAAGAACACAGTGGGCACTTCACGTACGTTAAGATGATATAGATCACGTACTAAGGAAGAGTAATGCGTACCGAAGAAATGTGGTTGTTTTGTCTTATGTATAGAAGGATAATGCCCATTTGCCACCGCTCTACCATAAACGTGATTTAGTGGAAAATACTGCTTATTTGCATTGCGAATCCGTCTCGCTATCGCATAATCGTTCTAACGTAAAATCGAGCGTAAGAAATAAGATATGAAATGGCATAATTCGCCGTTTGCATTATTAAATTCAGTTTGCGAACTTTGTACTGTATTTGCTAGATAATTATGTTATATAACGTAGCTTATTCACATTTATAATTTTATTGTTAAATATTTTATTTCTAAAATATCATTTATATATTTACATACATATTCTATTATATAGTACCTAAGTACTCAGCGCTTACCTAAAATTTGGTAAATATTTATTACACGAACTCCCCATTACAACATACATAAATAATTTTCATATAAATAGCAGTAGAATAGATAGTGTGCCCGACAATATCCTACTGAATGAGGCTTTTGGAGTCAGAAGGGTTGCGTTGTTTTTGTATGCGCGTGCCGGAAGCGTAGTTCGAATGAGGGCTACCCTTTATACATACTTAAGTACCTTGGCTTTAGTATCGTAAAAATGTAATTAAAATCCACATCATCCGACGGTGATAACTATTTTTTGTGTATTTTTTTCACGAGTTATGATATTTTGTACTTAAAAACGTATAGCAGTTACGTAATTGAAGCCTGGCTTACGTATTATATATCAAAAATTATAATAATTATAATGAAAGGTTAAATAAACTTCGTTTTTTTATCGTTCACTCATTCAGATACGATGTTCAAGTGATTTTATAGAAAAATAAAACCACTTGTTATGAAAACTGATTATTTCATTTTCGATGCTATAAATCATTCGCATTTGCATTTCTATAAACTTTTTTTAAACCGTACTCGGATCATAACAATAAAAAATATATATTTTTCTTTCTGTCACTACAATGGCTATAAGGACTTATGTACACAGATCACGACTTTTTAATTAAAACAAATACATTATTTAAGGCTTTCTACATACTTTTATAAGCTTCTTAAAATGAAGTTTATATAAGTTCTTCTATCATACAATACGACTAATATCACGATTTTGTTTTATTTAATCCAACTAACGTCTAATTGCGTTTGTAAAAGTGATCCCTCATGCTTACTGTCAGCACGTCAGCGATATTTTACCGCCTACCTATGTTATCTCCTTATACGTACCTAAAATCAAAGAAAACCATGATAAATACAGAAAACGAATTACACGTGAGCGAGACACGCAAGCCATTACAGACAAAAGATAACAACGTTCCTAAAATACAAAGTAAACAGGAACAGTGAAAGATGGTGGAAAGTTAAGGTGTGGTATAAAATAATTTTTCACGAACAAAGTTGCCTGATAGTAGCTAATGCTTTACCACTTCGTTCCACTGGGCCCGACCGCGATTCTGATAGATAGGAAATGAAGACGGATTAACCTCGCGTGGCTCGCTACCTAGTTAGCTGGTGAACGGTGACGAATATTTCGATAAATATTGCGACAGCCGAGTCAAGATTACAGATATACAATTTTATTGGGCCCTGACATAGAATAGGCCATTTTGTGCTATAAATAAACAGTGCTCTATCAATGATACAGCTAGGTGATTATTTGCAAAGCTATTTTTTTATAAATATTTTAAGTGAAACAATTCTGAATGTAAATCAAGTTGTGAATGTTTATTTTCTGCAAAAATGTATGGTTTCTTTTATTTTATATCATAACCGATCTAAATAAGAAGAAGAAGTATCTGACTATATTGCGCGAAACGCTTAAATGCGCAATATGCATTTCCATCAGCGTGTATGTGAGTGCTTTAAGACAAATTTCATTTAAACAAGTTTAAAGCTTTATAGAGTCTTAAATATGAGGCAAAGCTTTATAAAATATACAATATCAAACTGAATCAAATTTCTATTTAGAAAACTTTTCATAATTTTTTAATATGAAGAATCTTTCCTCATATTCATTGCGCCTCCCCCTTTAAAAATAACGCCTGGAATAATTCTCTTTTATCGCGAGCGTGAAATTTTATTGTTGTTCATGTTAAGTGAAAAATGTTGGCACAGCATAATATCTTAATGGTTTTCCTGAATTGTGTGATAATTTAATGAAGTAAGCTCCGTGAATTACTAAAGGATTTTGGGGCTTACCTGCCCATTTTGCATACATTAAAGAGTTCGTAATAGACATATTTATACGTACAAACTCACTTTTGCGGTCATTCAATAAAATAAACATTTACGAGAATATTGAGCTAACAGTGTGTCTGTTAAGTAAATCAAGGTATAAAATATAAAAATAAAATGAAGGTAAGGAAAAACTTATTTTCGAAGATGAGGTCGAGTGCCTTCCAACTTCAGCGAGAAGAGCTCTCATGTCTTGCGGAAATCTTGCATGTAGATTATCATAAAAGTTATAGAAAAATGAGAATTCAGGATTACTATGGTTGTCGCTACATTTTTTCTGTCATACAATAAAAATGTGTCGCCAAAAGAGATTGTTAGCTTAATTGCTACCATCAGTGGTTCGTGCTGAATGTTTGAGCGTGGAACTAAAAATAATAGTGAAGTCATTAACTCAAAGGTGTGACAACCTTGCACTTGTGGTACGTTTGACCCACATTCGTACCAAGCTGACATGCGTGCTAACAACAATCTTCTTCATGGGCTCAAGTTTACACATAATACAAGTTAATTATTTTCTGTGCATGTCTGTTGAAAAATAAGTTATTGCCCCATCAAAGCTTCAAGTTGGATTTTTTACGTTTAAATTTAAGTGTTTCTGGCTAAGCCAACGTAATATTTTAAAACGCGACTGTAATTACGTTTTATATGAATATAAGTAGTTATTTTTTATTGTTGTCATGATACTTTTATAGCACAGGAGCAATTTAAGTTAAAATATATACATAACTAATTATTATATATTGTTAAATTTACGCTTATTAATTGGCAATTATTATCCGGTATTATAAAGGTAAAAATGAAAACAAAAATTAATTACTGCACAAAAATCTCATTTATTTTTATTTTTGGGTATCATTTATTTTCGTCAAACAATTAGGCAGACCCACGTCGAGGCAGTACCGCGGTCGAAGGGCGCTTTGAGTTAGTAAATCGTGGGTGGAAAAATGTTTTACGCACATTTCTGTTACATAATCCGATTTTGAAGTTTACTAGGGATAACCCACTCATGCGTCCAGCAGAACTGGCGACTCTGAAGTTCTAAATGACATTTCCACGAGGCGAAGTAAATCCAGATTTGTTTGGTACACTGACTTTCTAATTCCGCTGTAGAAGTTTGTGAAACGTATACTGTGTTCACTAGACCTGTTGCAACCACGATCACCCTATTTCAATCCGTTTTGGAAACTTATCCTGGTTACTTTATTGGTTTTATAATCACAAAACTCTCTGATTAAATCACACCGCAGAGTGTCAAAGTTTCGTATGCTAAAACGAGATCGTTGTACAAAAGGTCATCCCAAATAGAGAAGCTGGATAAATGTTGGTAGTTCAGTTGACACTTCCTTTCGTATAAATTAACTTAAATAGTTTATTTAAATGTAGATTAAATGTCGTTTGAATTAAATAATTTGATAGTGAAAACCTATAATATAATAAGTTGCGCATGGAATCATAATCTGATATAAGGTATTATATATGAATATTCTGAAAATGATCTTGCGGCGAGCATACATAATAATGTGCATAATGAGGGTCATTTTTATGCAAGAAGTGTAGCCAAGTAGTCAATTTGGCATACTTGGCAAAAATTGGCATCACGCAATTTACAGATGGTAGCTTTTTATCTCCGTTGACATCATGAATATTGCAGTTCGGCTGCCAGTTATTACAATTTAATTCAATGGTACTTTTAAGAAACAGTTTCTTATATTCGTGTTTTAGTATTTTATTAAGATTTTTTTTATATGTAATAACTTAAACGAGTTAAGCTCCAATTTTCGAGCTTTCCTTGGGTCTTCCATAAAGAAAATTGACAAACGTGTAAGCAGGTGTTTGTAAATTCTATATAATCTCTATGGTTACGTTTGTAATGTGACGCGCAGGTGCATTATCTGACACCGTTCAGTAAAACGACAGTTCTAACCAGCCTAAAATATTCTTAGTACTAATAAAAGCGTCATATAAAGCTGTTGATTTGCAACATAAGGTTTTTAATTAATTTTATTTGAAATTTTAGGTACTCGTAGCTCTGTACTTACCATTTTTTTAGTAATTAGTAGGATTTGCTTCTTTTGCAATGATCAGTTCTACAAATTGTCATCAGGTTATATAATTTCATATATAAATTAACCATCTCATTAATTTCTCTTGATGTTTTATTATTATTTGCAAGACAAACTTCATGTCATTATAATACAAGATAAATATAATATTAAAATAAAACTAATATTAATTTAAGTTTTCAAACAAGCAGCGATACCTATTTTTCAGAACGTGCAACATTTTATCTTTAGTTTTTGTAAATGAACGGCGGATTGTTTTAGAAACCAATTATTTTATTTTCCCTTTAAGAGAAATGAAAGCTAAGTATATTATTAGGCCATTTTCTTATGTGTCTGTAATCGTTGGCTATCTGTAGTTATCTCCCCAATCGTTCGAAGACAGATAGCGCAATAGACACGCAAGCGGCGATTGATTAGATAGGCCCGCACTGCCCAGGCGGGTTAATAAAGCCTTCTATGGCCTTCTGATTGGCTTGTGCATATTCTGCTTTTCATCGAATTCAACGAGTTAGCTTGAATATTATTTTCAAGAACGTTTTTATTACTTATAGTTACGCTATTTTATACTATTCAATATTTTTATCAAAATTCATTTAATAGAAATATACGCTCAAAATTAGTTTTCAGATAAAAAATATACTAGCATATATAAATAAAAATATATTCATCATCATCATCATCATCATCAGCCTCTATCCGTCCACTGCTGGACATAGGCCTCTCCAAATGCACGCCACTTCGTTCTACATAAAAATATAATATATAGAAGTTAAAAGAAAAATCAAGCAAAATCGCACGAAAAGTTTCTGTAACATTAATTTTATAATTCACTAGCGACTCATCCTCGCTTCGCTTCGGGTTCGTCCCTAAACGAAAACAAATCTATTCCACGGGAAACGTACATTTTTCCGAGATAGTATATAGCCTATAGCCTTCCTCAGTTAACGGGCTATCTAATGCAAAAAGAATTTTTCAAATCGGATTAGTAGTTCCTGAGATTGGCGCGTTCAACCAAACAAACAAACAAACAAACAAACAAACTTTTCAGTTTTATAATATTATAATATAGATTTAATGAGAGTGCTTTATACTGTCGAATATTAGATCGACTTTTACTAACACACTGTTAATAGAACTTTTAACAACTAACTCAGAAAAATCTAGTGGTCGAGATAACGTCCAAATAACGCGGCTTAACCTTCCCATAATCGTACGTTTTACAGATAAGGAAAGGGACCCTTTCATTAACGCCGCAGATCCAGGGTTAATTTATGCGAACCGATACCTTTAAGATATTTACAAAACAACTAAGCGGCCGCAATCTAGCCGAGAACAATGTAAAAAAACGGCTTAACCACGGTAATCCTCGTGGAATGCCCTTTAAGTGGCTTGCAATTTAATGCTAAGTATCGCAATTTCAAGACGACGATGAGCCCGTTCTCAGAGGGCTTGAAAAAAATGATACACTTCGAGGCAAGTGTGTGGGGTGCGGGGCGGGGCGGCAATCACGGTAGAGAAGCAGGTGCCGCTAGCATACGATAATACTTAAGGTATTCTACAGAATTTAGTACAATCTTATTATTACGATAACTTGAAACATAAGTTCAGTCTGCGTGATATTATTATTAGTAGTAGGTATTTCGAAGTAATATTGATGATCTAAAATTTATGTATTTCACGTATGTAGGGATACCTACTGTGGGAAATCTTATAGAATATTCTAAACTTGCGAAACAATATTAGATAATACATTTTACCAATCATATGGTATATAATTTAGAGAAATTTATCGAAACGTGTGAAATCATTAAGAGGATGAGCGCTTAAGCCTTGTGTTTAATTTATGTACACTTATCTCGCTTAACGCAAATAACTATTACTGAACTTAACACGAATATGTAGACATAATTTAATAGAATTTCACTCTATATTTTACTAAAGAATGTGATTTAAATCTCTTTATTTAACTATATCAGATTTACCTATAGTTATTCTCATTTATTGTGGGAATATATTAAAGGAAAATAGGTCCGTGTAAGTAACTACTACGGAGTCGGGCGCAATAATCGTAGGTATTGGATTCGTTGTAATAGCCTCTACTGAATTAATTAGTGGGTATCGCACGGAGTGGACAGGGGGCAGGTGCGCACTAGGCTTTACAGCGCCATTACGGAGCGGAATACATGAGCTTGAAACGCTTGAGCGATTGGCCACAATTCAAGTTAACATGCAAACAACACTTATATAAGATATTCTATATATGCCTTGTCTGAATTTAATCGTACGTTCAATATGGTCTTACCAAAATTATAATCATTATGTCTGAGCCACGCTTAGAGATTAATTATTAGAATATACGCTTGATGTAATCACTTTCCAAATAAATAGCGTCTAGCTGAATGAGTATTGGAAATTTAATTTACATCACCGACATATCAATTGTTCCATCTAAGTAAAGTCTGATAAACGTAAAGATCTGATGATCATTTTCGATGAAAAAGACGGAGATTTATCGATAGAATGCGCGACTCACGGAGTGAAAAATGTACATTTAGATGGCGTTAATTCGTTTAATTTCCGGTGAGAGGCGGCGTGGAGCGAGGGAGGAGTCCGCTCAGATTAATTCAGCGTCGAGGCTGTTACAGATAAGGACACTGAAATAAATTGAAAATGTTCAGAGATTGATTTGAATACTCCCGAGGATATATGGCCGGAGTCTGCGTTAACTGAGAGCCACACTATTATTATCATTATGCCGTAATCAAAATGATCATCATATAAAACATAATATTTTTGTCATTTATTCATATACATGATATACATATATAATGAATGTAATTTAAAGTATGTTGAAACAAAATAAAATAAGTAAACGTAACTAGAAAGCGAAGAGTCACGTTTGATAAATTTTTGGCCTTAATGGCTGAATCAGATGATTGTCTATTAAATGATCGATTAATGCAATCTGCGCAAGTAAGCTGAGATGGGACATCGTTCGAGGCGCTCGTGATACGAATGTCAAATGAACTTTAGAGGCACCCTCACCAAGACCTTTAGACCTGTTCGTATTGCCGAGCTCGACCCGCCATTTACATATTGCGATTTTGTATCGATAACAATTGAAAGATGGAAAATTTTGCTTGCGCCTGGCAGATACAATATTTATTTTATCGGTAAATACTCGTATATTTTAAACATTTCAGAAACTTCTTGGCATTCGTCCTAGTTCTTGTTACTATAATATATTTTATATATCAGTACAATTTATAATTAATAAAACCTATCTTTATTTTGTGTTCTACAGCAACGTTTAGTGAATTTTACTTATAAATCTGTTAAAAGGTTTGATTAGTAGAATAAAATACTTCAATAAAAATTCAATTTACATTATCAAGTAAGTTCATTATAGGACCAGTAAATTTTAAGCTAATGACGTATGAAATATGTGAATTTCAGGGAGCCAAGCGCTCGAAATGTGTAACAAATTGATTGCCGCGTAGAGGCGCTCGACAAGTACTAAGCTCGACGTCCGATTGGTAATAGCGCATGCTAAACTTATTAGCCAAACGGAAAATGGTATTAGCAAACGTACTGCCGGTCCTCTCGTGAAAGTTCATTCGTATGACAGAATTGACAGTGTTGCACGTAAGTGATTGTTGCAACCAATCAAAAGCTTAATTGGCGAGCTCAAAGAGACTAAATCAAACTGAAAACTAGTTTGACTTAAAAAACTAAAATGACACAGTCAGAACTAGATCTAGCGAGTTGTTTTAATTTGAAAGGATAATACTTGTCGACATTCAGTGAAAAGGCCGGTTCTGAAATGTTAAAACAATTTATCCTAGGTAAGCCTGGAGTGTCAGATGATAATAAGACTGACATTTAGAGCGAGCCGGCAGCGGTTAATTCCGCTGCGGCAGTGGCGACCGATTGTGACATGAACTAAACCCTGTTGCTACCAGTAAAACCCATCAGGTGCGAGCTGCCCAATCTAATATCGCCCAGGCGCAGTGTGCTCGTTCGCTTAATTCCATTTGTTTGACAAAGGTATATTTTCATTTCGTTTTATCACAATTCCCATTTATGTACCGACATTTAAAAACTTACTGTCATCAAACCCAGCAATAAAAGTTACAATAATAGATATATCCGCTGCAATACATTAGTCTCATGTAGGTATAACGTTTTTATTACAGATGGAGTAATTTGTTGAAGCCATTAGCAAAGAAAACAAACTATGCTATTCCATTAAAACTACGCGATCCATATCCCCAGAAGAAGGAACGCAATTATTCGAATCCAGTCAACAAAGACATGGAAAAGCACAAAGAGACCATTTCATAAGTTAAAGCGTACTGACGATAGTTATCCGAGTCCAACTAGTGATGCAGTAAATCCTATGAGTACACTTCACAACTATCCTTTCGTACATCTTCGAAATCCAATCCCATACTGCTACTATGTGTAGATATAGAATAGAACATATATTGAAGGAGAAGAGATTAAGTATTGTGGCTTACTAAAAGTAGTTTTTAATGAAATATCTTAGCTATTTATTGTTAAGATTAGATATTATATTGTACGTAAAGCATTCTTGATATAATTCCACTCAGATATGTCTTGTAATAGTACAAGATAGATTATCATAGAATAATTATTATTCTATGTACCTACATTTGTTTTGTATATTATATTTTAGTATACGTTTAATTTCAATACCAAAAAATATAAATATTAGTGTATTAATATGACAATTTTACATCACATTATAATATGTATGTACGACTTAGTAGTGTCATTTCTTTCGAGTGTAAAGTGAATATGAATTTCATAGTAGTGGCTGTCGTAGATCTCGGCCACACAATTCCCTGTGAGGATTACGGCCGAGAGAGAAAAGTAAGACGATTAATCCCACAGGGTACTAGTAGGGAGAATTTATTATAAAACGGTTTCGTCCGAGGCTTTAAAATGCACCGGTGTATTCAGAATGTTATCGATGCGGTCGGGGCGGCAAGTTATTTATGTTGTTTCCTCGTTTATTACGTTGTGGACTTTATTGAATTGAAATTGTTCACTTTATTAGACACTGAGCGAAGTTATTTCGCGTAATTTGAGCTCGTTCTTTAATACAATAAAGTTTGGTAGGTATTCATTCACACATTTTGGGTATAGTATTTTTGTATTTATATCTTGAAATGGGTTACGTAAAGAACATCTGTACTATTGGTACAACATTTGTTGATATTTCATAACAAATAACAGCTGAATTCTATATAAATAATACGAATAAATTGTGCTTGAGGTACCTAATCTGCACATATCACGAGTTTCGTTTCGCATAATTATTTATATTCACATGATACGTCAAATAGTAATCGCATGTCAAACATTTTCAAGAATCGCGTGACGAAAAAGGCATTTATTTAGTATATGCAAAAGGTTAGTATAATCGATTAATTTCTGTTACTCTATTTTACTATAACTTTGAGGCTAGTAAAATGTCAAACTTGCGTAAATGTCAAGTGAAACAGTCTATTAATTTATAATACGTAATATTACCGTCAAAACGAAATATCTATCTATCCATAATAAGCTAAATATGGCGAACCTTACTATTAAAGTAGGTAAATTCGTAATATAAATATGTAAATTCAACGTCAAACTGATTTATTTAAAATAAATTGCTGCTTCGATGATGAGGATAAGTGAACATGTCATGTCGAGAGTACTTCTGAAGTGTTCTTTTGGAAAGAATTTTAAATGTCACCATTAATTTTGGTTGTCGGCTTACATCACTTTATTTTTTTTTACATAATAACTAGCGGCTCATCTTCGCTTCGCTCCCGTTCTTCTCTAGAAAAACAAAAACAAACCTTTTCCAGGAGAACCGTTCATTTTTCTGGGATAAAAAGTAGCCTATGTGCTATTCCAGACTGTTATCTACCTCTGTGCCTTTCAACCAGATCCGTTAAGCTGTTCTGGCGTGATTGAGTAACAAACATCCATCCAGACATCGAAACATCTAAACTTTCACATTTATAATATTAGTAAAAAGTACGATTGTGAGAAAAAAATAATATGATTTAATAATTATATGTTAAACAAGCGACATACCCTCGTCGTAGGTTTCTAACATTATCTAATGAATTTCATCCAAATCGGTCTAGTCGTTAAAACGTGAAAGAGTAACAAACATACACAGATAAAACTTTCACATAATATATAATAGAATTCGATGTTTATTTTATTCCTATGCTATAAACAAATATTAACTTTGAAAATGTAAGAATATTTAAATTTTGCAAAATCAAAGTGCAAAATAAGTAAGGAGATCGATGCAAAACCATATTTATGCAGCGGCAATAGCGTTTCATTTTATCGTATATTTCGGTGTCAAATTAGTGACATTAAACCATAGGCATATCAGGCACACTGACATTTCTAAACACGAGGGGAACAAATAAATGGATGTGATATTTAGCAAGCATTTAATCGACTTAGCCAGTAAAGTCAGTAGGCATGTTTTTCATAGGATTTATTTTATGAATTTTGAAAGAAAAAGTCAGAAATCAATTAAGAAATTGGAAATTATGTAAGTATATTTTTCATCATATTATTCATCATATTAAAATATATGTATATCTTTAAGCGAGTACTACTCTTACACTCCTTCTAATTTAGTCTTCATACAGAAATTGTGTTGGAAACTATTACTATGATCAATATAGTATATTCCATACTAATATTACGAGTATAAATGTGAAAGTTAGTGAGCATGGATGTACGGATAGATGGATGTTTTTATTCTTTCATTCCAGAACAGGTGAATGGATCAGATAGATTATAATCTGGAAAAGTCCATAGGTTACTTTTCATCCCGGAAAAATATACAGTTTTCGTGGGATAGATTTGTTTTTGTCTAGAGACGAACACGAAGCGAAGCGAGGGTGAGTCGCTAGTATTATATAAATGAGACTATTATCACATCTCAATTCATTTTTGTAATACGAGTATTTTAATATGCTACGGAAACGGAATAATAATTACCCTGTGGCATACCTCGTTCTTTGAACTATTTTAATCCAATATCGACTTTTAACTAAAAACGCACGCCGATGTTTGAAACATATTTTATAGTTATTTAAAATGATTAGGTACTTATAAAATATAATAGCATATTTTCTTCATATTTATAGGGATCTTTTTGTAAAATATCTTGAAACTAGTCGTAATAATTGGTAACACACGAAAAACGTACGGATTTTACGATACGCATTACTTTTACATATTTTGAAGGCAGACAGAAATCATATGAATCTGCTGTGACATTGGTTTGTAGGAGAAGGACTAAAAAACCAATAAAAAAAAAAAAACTAAATAACATATTGTTATATTAATTACAATAATAAGACAGTTAGGACCACTTATTTAGAAAAACAATACAAGTATTAGTGCACCAACAAAGCTAGCGTTAAGAAGTGACATTATTGTTGACGGTGTAAATAATTACTGTGTCGAACACACCTGCCGGCAAAAGAAAATTAAGCGAAACGCAATTTGACTCAGTGATAAAGCACCTAGAGCGTCGGATCAGTTTAATGAGGAGTTACGAACGAAAAATTACTTCTGATTAATTTATAATCTCATTTTCATTATTAGCGCCTGCCATTAATTATTTGGTAATTATCTCTTTTATAAATTTGATAATACTTACGTTAACGCATTTAGATTCGCCAGTAAAATGCTTTCTACACTTTAGGCGGTGAATATCTTGAACGTTTGTTATTAAGATGTATTATATAATGTATTATATATTCTTATTGGCTTTTTGACTTAGAGCTGTTTATATGTATGTATGTTAATAATTCGTGTGTTTTGTACAGAGCTATATATAATAATCCACTTGAATAATTTTTATTTAGAAAATAAAATACAATACTTTTTTTACTAAAAAAATAGGCTTATTCAAATATATTTAGATTTAATTTGAAATATTATAATCTAGGGAATTAGCCATGACACTTATATTCGTGTGCAAAAATTAACTTTTGTTACAAATATTGCGGTGATAAAATTGCTAAGGTAACTACGGCTCGGGTGTTTATTGACAAATTCATAAACATTGACTCTCGCATAAAATGGTGGCGCTCCGTGATCCCAAACGTGAACGAGCAAACACGCTCTATATTTTCATGGGATTCAAATAAAAATAAAGTAGATGGCCAACAACGGTCTAATTTAATATAAAAGGTGGACATGTCGTCGTACGGATGAGGTACCTGTTTTCATTTTATTGCTTGGCGGGATGACTGAATACAAAAATGTTACATAGCGGCCAGCTGTTAAACAGTTTTGTTATTGCTGGACGAACATCGTTCCTCCTATTTGCATAATTGAACGGACACTTGGAAGCATCACCATTGTTATACTCTACCGTACCATTTGTCAGATTCACTGTATCATTTATGCATGTAGCTCATAACGAGAGCCGTGCCGTTTTTCTGGACTATTCATTATTTCGCCCTTTGTGGTATCCGTTATCTACTAGCTACTAAGCTCAAGCATAAATCATATAAAATGTGTAATACGAAACAAAATTTGTTGTGTAAATGTAATGTACATTGTGTCTCTTATATTTATTGTTATATTTCTTTTCTTACTCCATACAGTCTATAAAAGAGAAAATCTGATGAAACTAGTCGTTTCTATCCCTTGGAACTAATACTTCAGAACATCAATTTAACTGTGACTCAGTGTTTCGTAACTGACGTCTAAGTAGAAAAGTTTCTAGTAACGATCGAATGCTGTAATCGGCTTTGTTTGTGAAATAACTAGGTAAGTAGAAGCATCGCCTGATCAGATCGAGGAACAATAAAAGAGCCATAAAATCATGTAGTAGTACACAAAAAGCAGACGTTATCTTAAAGGCGTAAATGTTTAATGGCAGACGCCACTCGAAGAGCTTGTGCACCTCACGATCTGATTTTAAACTGATGACTTTAACCGTTACGGATATAGCTACTTGAGGTCGTGAACTGCAGAGCACTTAAAAGAAACGCCGTAAAACATTACGGAAAATACATTGTATGATAAAATCTAATTACCCATTAAAATCACCTGTTCTATGTCTTTATTTTGATATCCCGTTTTCTAGTGTGTAGTTCTATTTTTTGATTCCATTAAACCATAGCACGGTAATCTAAATTAGCGATATTTTTTAACGAAAAATTGTTTATTGATATAGCATTTACATTTGGATTAGGTATAAATGTATGTTTTGGATTTTTGGATTATCCATTTTAAATATTTAACTTTGGATTATTATTAAATTTATTTTGTAGAAGGCAGCATTTTCTTCAATAAGTAATGGAATAAAAAGGCCGGTATACGATGAAACAATTTTATCTTAAACGATAAGAGGAACATAATGATTGTGTGTTGTTATGCATCAAAACATCTGTTTCTTATTTAAAATTCTGAACTTTTGTCCTGAATACGATCTCTTTGTGTTAATGTTTTCTTTTTTTTCTTACTTAAGATAAAATTAATCGAGAGGCCTTTGCGGACATCAATACAACCCCAAGCTATTGTTAGGAATGATTACAATAATGTTTTTTAAGGCAAATGTTAATTTATAATACAGAAACGCTCATTCACTACATACTTTGAAGTATTTGTTTTTAAGAAAAAGCCTTACAGCTATATTAACACTTTATTCTAAAACCATCCATTTTCCGTTTGATGATTTCTTTCGTTTCTTTTGGTGAAAATAAAAAGAATTGTGTGCAAAAAAAAAACTTTTTGAGAAATGTGTATGCTAAAGAAACGTAATTAAGACGAATGTACTGTAGTTAATAGGGGCAAATAATGAAGTTGCTGATTGATCAGTAATAGCAGTTAGGTACAGCTGATTGACGTTTTTAATTTTCCTTTAGGCTTAGAGTAGAGACTAGGCGCCTGGCTGTCACTGTTAGACAGGAAACGGTCAGATCCTCAGGGCTTTGATAGCTCTGATAGTTTGGCGGTTTAGTTCCACTCAAACTTTGTTGCACACTACAGATAATCAATACTTAGTACAAGTTTGATTGTGCATTTCGATAATATTTGATATAGTAGTTTCACATTTGCTTAGCACTATAATGTTGTTTAAATAAATAATATTTCACTTCAAAATTTCAAAATATATAATACTAACAAATGTTTTGAAATAAAATTGACGCTTATCTAACTTCTTAACAAATGCTTTGATAAAACGACGTCACGTTTGGCTCAGTTTGTAGTGACCCTACTTGCTGTGCCAGCGGTCGCGGGTTCGAGTCCCGCTGGAGGCATTCATTTGTGTGATGAGCACGAATGTTTGTACTCCAGTCATGGGTATTTATATTTATAATATGTATGTATTTAAAGTTATATATGTATAGTGTATCAACTATTTGGTATCCATAACACAGGCCTCGTAGCTTACCATGGAACTAGATGGCGCTATGTGTTAGTATCCTAACATATATATAAATATATTTATTTATAAATGTTAATAATATTCAAATAATAATAATATTATAAAAAGGATGTCTACTACACGTTTAAAAAAATAGCTAATTTTTAAAGTCAAATGTTAATCATTAAATGATAATAAAGCTTAGAATGAAATTTAATGACATAATTACAATATAAAATATAATGGAAATATAAATTATAGGCCAAACTGAAACTGACGCTTCAAATCGCTACTAGTAACAATAACTACATCGTTTTACACATTATAATACAAATTTACATAGACTTACGGCTACACTCTGATCCTACTTGCTAATAAACCCATTTAACACTGGCTATAGGATGTTTTTGCCGAGGAATAATTTTGAATGTTTATCACGTATGTAAATTTAGTGGGGGTTAAATCGGACACGTATCTCGTAAATTACTTTTGTGGTACATACTCTAAGTGACTGTTAGATTGTCATGACTGCAAATCTCCTTTTAAGGGAATAGGGTAGGTAACTCCTTTAGGGTAACGAGTTCTCTTACGTCCAAGTTTAGTTACTATTTACATAGATTTAAAGGTCATGTTTGATTGATCACTAAACGGTGTTTTGGTCGGTATACATTTGGTACCAGTCAATTATAACCTTCTATTCGATTTGATGCCCGTTACGTCCCTAGGGCTCTCGCTGCTCGCTTTGGCCAGAAAAGTTTAAATTAATTCTCGATTGATACATCACATCTCGCCAATGCTGTGATTTTTAAATACCCTCCGGGCTTATTTTAACGATGGACGTCAAATATACTAATCATAACTTTGTTATAATTTTGAAATCTAAATCAAGTTACGACTCTCATAAATTTTCCTATATTGTCTCAATAATTATGATGAACAGTCATATCTTTTCGCTTTTATTCATTCTAAATTATATCATATGATAACGACGTATTTTAACAATAATTAATAATTTCTCTACATATTGTTTGAATTTATGTGACTAAATATCAAGTTTACTTTAACCAACTTGAAAAATCTACAACTTAGTGATATAGTTTAAACAACAATATATTTAAAATAAATAATTTATTTAACTTTTGGTCTAAAATAGTTGTAAAAGTTAAACTCATAAAACTAGTAAAAATCTTGATGAAATTATGACATAAAGAGCTTAATTGAGAATTTCTTGCTAAACTTTACACAGTAAAAAAGTTCAGGTGTATGTGTATTAAATAGAGTAACACTTTTATCCTGTACCCTACACAACAGCGCCGCGGTAAAACTATGTGTTTTTTATGCAAATTTCATTTACTCGGTTGATATTCGCGAGCGACTGAGTAAATTCGCAACGAATCGCCTGTGACATTTAATTGACAAGTGAATAAAATGTGTAAATGTAGCGATATTGGCGCCAAAATATTTCAGTGTTCATGTTTTGATCTGATATTATTTAATACGTTTTACGGAACAAATAATTATATTTTTTCGGCTGACAAATTCCACCTATCAATAGCCACATTGGGCTAAAATGTTTAATTAAAATTGATTTATGAGAATGTAGTATCGGAATTGGTAGATTAATATACTGTGGTCGGCGGATCATTGTTTTTATTGGGGAATAAAGCACGACTGGTTTCATTAACTGACCAGATTTGCTGTTTAATGTTAATGTTTGCTTTGGGTATGGATTTTTACATGCTCTTTTGTGACCTACTTCCAATTAAATTTGAAGTAATATTTATTTGTATTTGAGTATGAAATCCCTTCTATATTATGAGTAGGAAAATGTGACACATTTTCCGTATTTTATTTATTTTTAATAATGTTGTTATATAAAAATATTATATTAAACATTATTTAAAATTAACTAAAATATATAGCATATTATCTATACATATAATAAAATTGTAACTAAGCCGAATCTGTACATTAAATATTTTTTGGAAAATCTTATTGAAATAGACATTATTATCGATACAGAGGCCGCATCTATAGTTTTTAGCATTTTTGGCTGTCTGTCTGTCTGCTACCGCATCATGGAAAAACCACTGGACAGATTTTGATGAAATTTGGTATGATTATCTGGTATAACTGGTTATCCGGCTCAACATATAGAATATTTTTTACTGTGGAAAAATATCTCACTTCTGAAAAATCTATTCTAAACGTTAAAACGTAAAATGAGACGAATCCGAGCGGAGCGAGGGTGAGTCGCTAGTTATATATATATATATATATATATATATATATATATATATACATATATATATATATTGATTATATGTATGTATATATATATATACATACATATAATCAATCAAATTGACAACAGTCAATTACAGTTCAAAACAGACAATTGTACATCTTATATTCAACATTCAACTATTGAAATCCCTGTACTGCTTTGTAGGAAAGAATATTGATTTGAAATTGCTTTCGCTGTTTGGAGTCTATTTTTAGTGCTAAAACATGGAATATCTTGCACAAGTTAGACGATCGCACCGAAGAAAGTTTTGAGTGAGATTCGAGTAACGTCGTAAATCCTTTAAAAGTTTGCCGTTCTGTTTTTAGTTTAATGTCAAGTAAGCGTGGATGGTTCTATATTATGTGGCGGACGAATTTGTCTCTAGACGAGGTGCATAGTGTTAACCCCGTTACAGTTTACGGTGTTCCGCTTATGGAACGAGAGCGGCAGTGGAATAGTCGATAGTAAAAATTTTAACTAGATTGTTACATTGACGCCAACTAAATAAAACCTATAGGCTTCCATTCGGACATTTTTATACTGAGTTTATGCTGATTTTATACGTATATTTTATTTACGAAAAGCAACGGTAATTTCCAATACACGAAAATATTACACCAAGTTCTTAGAAGCTGACGATGTACGGATTTCTTAAGAGAGCCTCGGGCTAGGTTAGGGAAGGCGCGAGTCGAGTTTGTTACATAAAAATCCTGTTATTACCATCGAGCTCGACAGATTACTTTCTTGTTAAGAAGATAAAAACAAGAGTTCATTTTCATCAAATAACTTCGAATGTACTTTTTATTTAACAAAAAAAATCACTAGTTTCCTTCAAAATGTTTGTGATATTGCAAATAGTTGGAGCCACGTCAAGAAAATGACTAAACACGTTTGAATACAAAAAGGAAATTGCGAAAAATATACTGTTGTTGCATAAAACAGCTCTAGTAATTATTTTGCTTAAAAGAATAACACTCCAGAGTCATTACAGGGCTGTCATAAAAAGTACTGAAAAAAGAAACTATTACTCGCAGTTGTGGACCGAATTACACAAGCGAACCACCGGTGCGCGGAACAATTTACTTTATATTCCAAATTGTGCAAAAGTAATCAGTCGATTTATTCCTCTCGGCTCTGGAATGATCTCTCGGTTGTGGCGGCAAACACGCAATTTGTCGTGAGCGTTAAATCGACCGCAAACAAAACGGGTGGCGAACTCGCACCATGCCATCATTCACCTGTGGTCGCCCATGGTAATGAGATGGGGCTACTGTTCAGCATATTAGGCTGATTGCGATTGTACCGTGGTGTACACCACGCCACCCGAACGAAGCGCCACGAATGTTGCCATTGAATGCCAATTTAAAAGGGTTTCGATTAATTCATAACCGCAATGACAGCGGTATCCGCATTAAAGCGTGCTAAATAATTCGGTCAAATAATACGTTTCATGTTATTTTTGGTATTTATTCTAAAAGTTTAACTATGAATGTTTAATATTATAAATTAAATATTTCATTTATGGTCAAATATAATATTATTTGTATTAATAACTAGCATATACATAGGAATTTATTTGCTACTTTATCATTTCAAGCTAAATCAAACACAAATATAGGTTTATAATGTTCTAATATTTGACTAAATAGCTCTATTTACCAACATAAATATAACACTACGTTAATATTTGTTTAGAAATACATGTAAGTTATTTTCTTTACATATCTTAGATAATATAATGTTAAATTCTTTAACATGTTATTTCATATAAGTTTTTATTGAAAAACGAATATACCTGAGCTCTCTATATAAACCCGCTGTCGACTCCAGCCACCACAATATCAGCGGGGTTTCAATACGATATTATTCATATTTCTTTATTTTGTGTTATGTTAATTTTAGTTGTAAATAATTTTGTTTCTTTTTTTTAAGATAAGTTTTTATATTTAACCATCACCATATTATTTATATTCATTATTTTAACATAATATTATAGTAATTTATACTAATATTATAAATGCGAAAGTTAGATCTACTAGTTATTACTACGCTAGTAAAAAATATATATTGAATTAATTATCTTTTACGCCAATCCCAATAATTATTATCATTTGTCAATATTAAAAGCTTCAAAATATAATTTAATATATAAATATTTAAACATTTTAATTGTAACACAATATTTTATTTATGAAAATAACATATCTTTTAGATACAGATCATATGACATTAATTAATTAGTATGAAAACTTCCAATTAAGTTACAAATAGCCAACGATATGAAAAATATGTGTGCAAAGATAATTAAGCTGGATTTATTGCGTAACTAAAATGGCACTTTTATCGGCTAAGTGGAAGTTATAAAGGTTCATTTGCTTATAATTCTTTTGTTCCGGATAAATTAAAGCTGTCAAGAACGTAAATCTGGATAATATTGTGACCCTCTAAAATTTACACCACAGTTGTAAAGTTATTCAATTTTTCCAATAATCTGTACGAAAATCCAATAAGAATGAAAATTTCTTTATCCTATATAATGACAATGGGTTTGACAGTAAATTATTGGGGCCATAAATAAGAATAATTGTTCCAAGTAGCTCGAAGGTTTTTTCATATTTTTATTACAAAAAAAGTTAAGAACATCATTAGAGAGAAATTCGAAAATGCCAAACAAATAATTATTTTGATTAATTTTCAACTTTATTTTGGAATACGGCCATCATAGTTTTATAGATTTTAATTTATACGTTAAATATCTAGCTATATTCTAATTCAATACAATTAAAATTTTAGTACAGATATAACGAACGTTAATTGCAAAAAAATATGTATACTACATTTTCATAAATATAATTAATTTTAAAACAAAATATATTATACTACGTTAATATTTTCCAGGCTATATATGTAATGTGTATGATTAAAGTAGTAAGTGCCATTAAAAAGCTTTAAGTACGCTTGATAGCTCGTTCTAAATCAGTGGGCCTATTAAATGGCTTTACGACTTCTGTTACTGCGGAAACTTAGACAAACAAATTTCTTATATATTAACATAAACCAACAATATTTAGAGGTTAGAACTAACAACATTAAAATACATTAGTTTCTAACTTAAGTTTTATCCAAATATATTTCATACTAAGACTATAAAATTTATTTTTATTTTGTGCTTTCAAATTGAAAACTCAATCGACTAAATCATTAAGCATGTAAGTAAGTACTAAAAGAAGTCGTTAAACAGCACAAAGCTGCCGTAAACCATTGCTTCGATAATTACAACACCATGGACTTATTTGTTGGGCGAGTGCTCCGTTTATTGTTCGGAAACTTGACAATAAAGGCTGCACTCAATATTCCCCGGTCTAAGAATGGATGACTTTTCAATTGTTACCACTCTATTTATCAAGTAAGAAGGTCGTGAATGGATTTCTACTACGTCATTTCCCGCACTCACTATTTTAACTATCATTTTTTCATGGTTAACTCCTACAGGAAGTGATTTGGTGAAACACATTCTTAATGTATATTGTAAAGGTTTAATGCCTCATTGGCGCTCTGTCCGGTGTTCAATTTATTGCCATCCGTTCTTAAAGTGCTTTTGTGCAATTAAAATTATAAGACTCTTCTATGTTTTTGTACTGGATAAGAAAGCTTTACCTGATGAGATATATGCCTTAGTTTACTAATATTTTAAGCGAGAGAGAGTAAAAGCTTGAATAATTTATAGAATCACTAGCATTGCCCGCAGCTCCGCCCGCGTTCACATGACCAAAAACCAAATTCTCAAGTTTTATATATCAGTATACTCTTACATTGCAGTTTTTGTATTTTTTCTCAGAAATGAGATATCTTCCTGCGGTAAAAAGTATCCTATCTGTTGACCCGGATAGCCAGCTATCACCATACCAAATTTCATCAAAATCTGTCCAGTAGTTTTCTCGTGATGCGGTAACAGACAGACAGACAGACAGACAGACAGACAGACAGACAGACAAAAATTCTAACAACGATAGATTCGGCCTCTGTATCGATAGTAAAGTCTATTTCAATAAGATTTTCCAAAAAATATTTAACGTACAGATTCGGCTTAGTTACAATTTTATTATATGTATTGATTTTTATTTCAGCACATTTCTATTTGCTAGTTCCTTTTTAGTTTAGCCTTTCGTAATGTAGTTTTGTCAGTATTTATTGTAATATTTAACATTCAAATAAGCTCACTATCAAGCACACAAATCCCACAGGAAATGGCTAAAGATAAACATGCGGACAGTTTCGTATAGAAGGTGGAATAGAAACAGAGACGTGTTAAAATCTTCCCCGCATTTTCTATACCAATTCTCGGTTTTCCTCTTGAGACTTGAATCTCTTATAAGCTTGTAAATAGACTTATTTTTATAGTAATACAGCTATTTGTTAATATTTGAATGAAAACTATCAACTATATGTCGTTTTAACTGTTATTTACTGAGTAGTTAATAAGTAATGATGTTTCAGACTAAAATTAACGAAAGCGCAGCATCATGCTATTAATTGTAGCTTATCGTAAACCTTTAAAATGACAACTTTAGTATCTCAACAAATTATTTTGAACACCCAGGCAATAATTAAAGCATTGTACTGTAAATTTTTGCAATGTTTATTTATTTATTTATATTTGCATATAAAAATATTCTGTGTAAAAATAAAACCAATAACAAAATTGTTATAAATTTATGCCTAAACGCTCTTTCTAAACTAACTGTTAAAAATAATATTTTATATCGTAATATGGTATTCGTTTTTATAACTTTTAGAACATTTTAGACAATTCTATGCGTCATTAAACTTAAGTATCTTAATATTTATCTTTAAAGATTTATACAAAAACTAGTGGCTCACTCTCACTTCGCTCGGAAAAAACAAAAACAAATCTATCCCACGGGAAAAGTCATTTTTTCCGGGATAAAAAGCAACCTATGTGATATTCTAATGTATAAGCTATATTATTGTAAAGTTTCATTAAAATCCATTCAGTAGTTTTTGCGTTAAAGATTAACAAACATCCATAATTCTATACATCCAAACATCCATAACTCTTCCCAATCTTTCAGATTTATAATATTAGTAGGATTACGATTAAAACACACAACTTACATACATATTATATAACCGTCAAGCAATATCGTCTTTATAAATAATAGGCATATTATAAAATACGTGCTGCAATTTTAATTGTTACCATTACTATAATTGCATTTCATTTATTTCTTTGAATAAATCAAACAGAATGTATAATTAGAAATGTATAAAATGTCAAAGTAAATGTATAAAATAACTTGTACAACTTCACATCTAATTACTATTTATATTTGAAGCTTAACATATATATTCTCTAAAATGTTATACACGATGTAATCTAATATTTGGTGCTCTAAATAGTTCAGTTATCTGCATTTAAAGCAGCACTGATTACATATAGTCCCACGAGTTTTGGATTTAAGTTTATCTTATATACATCATGTTGTATGCACATACGATTTAACTGGTTAAAATTAGCAATTCAATTTATTTAACTCATAAAAATAGAATATTTTATATTCATTATTACCAATAAGAAAAATCTATGTAAATTGTGGCTACTGCTAGTGGAATAATGAAATGAAAGGGCTTTAGTTATTTATTTTGTTTAAAATATATTTATTGATCGTAGTTTGTTATTGTAATGAAATACGCCATATATGTATACTAGCAAGTTGCGACTCACCCTCGCTCCGCCTGGGTTCGTCCCTAGATACGTTTTAACGTTTAGTACAGATTTCTCAGAGATGAAATATTATTATCCCGCAGTAAAAAGTATCCTATATGTTGACCCGGATAACCAGCTACCATTATGCCAAATTTCATCAAAACCTGTCCAGTGGTTTTCTCGTGATGCCATAACAGACAGACCGACGGACAGACAGACAATTTTTTAAAAAACTATAGATTCGGTCTCTGTATCGATAATAATGACTATTTCAATAAGATTTTCCAAAAAATATTTAATGTACATATTCGACTCAGTTAGAATTTTATTATATGTATAGATAGTATAGTGGTTATATTCTACTATAGATCTTCAGTCGTGGTCCCAATGGAGCACAGCTTGCGCGAAGCTCGATATCGTTTCCTATAACTTTATACTCAGAGTTCCTTTATGGAAGCGTAATCGTGACGTGCTATTGCCAATATATATTTATAATTGGACGCCTTTTATATTATAAAATTTTCATTGTTTTGTGCGAATATTATAGGTTTCGTAGATACATATTAGCGCGTAGGTAATTATATAATTTAATTTTAAAACATGTATTAACAAATGTAAATGGTTTTTTTATTTAATAGTAATAGCACATATTATGTAATACTCGTAGTAATTGATCCGACGGACATTGTCGTGTCCAATAAATATTTCAATAATTTTTTTTTGTGATCTTTGAGCTCATACAAAAATTCTATAGACTTTATACACTTGTAATAGTTTCTAATTTTCTCAACTTTCCGGGCAACTTTTCCATTTTTTCCCGAAACACCTAATTCTGTTTAATATAGTGTTTTTAAAGAAATAACCAAATCGGTCCTGTTGTTCTAAAAGGATGTGCTTACCAAAGAACATACTTATTATTACATTTTTAGTTTAATATAGATATTACATCTATTCTACTATTGTAATATTATAAACAGGAAAAAATAGTTTTTTTGTTTGTTTGTATCGAATAGGCTCCAAAACAGCTACTGAACCGATTTTCATGAAATTTAGTAAGAAGACATTTTGAGATCCTGGAAAGGACATTGTTTTCATCTCGGAAATCATCCCTTAAGGGGGAAAAATGGGGGTGAAAGTTTGTATGGGAAAGCTAACCTAGGGATGAACTCGAGCGAAGCGAAGATGAGTCGCTAGTGTTACAATAAAGAAAAATAAATAAAACTTTATTGATAAAATAATATAATAAAGAAAATTAATTGCAACTTTTTAATATCAAGGGTTGCCTCAGAATGCACCTAAGCCCACTCCTGTTTCCAGAGGAGATTGCCACGTGCTGCCACTTAGCACTCGACGAACATTTAGAATTTTACAAAGTTCAATCGCATATTCCTTATGACAAATGAAATAAAGAACAATTTCCTCTGTACGTTAGCCCAGAGATAACATCGCCCGAGACTCTCAAGAAGCTTTAGTAGTATAAGAATTGCTTCGACATGTTTAAAAATAGTGAATTGAAGTGTTTGGTAAATTGAATCTTACGTTAAAAGTTTTACTTTATTTTTAATGAAAATATCGATAAGTAATTTATTTAATTACTTTAGGTTAACTAAGGTTCAAATATATTTATTTGAGTGAACCTCAAAAAAAAAACTCTTGGGCTTTATTCAAAACGTATTTTTCAATTGGCTCAATAGTTTCTGAGCTTAACCTATTACGCTCAATGCTCTCTGCACTCAAAAACCGCAAGTTTCGGTGCGACCTAGGCGCGCGCGCGGCGTTCGCTCCTTGCGTATTATTTTACGTCTAGCGATAGAATGCTTTTGATTAGGGTAATTTAGGTTACTTTAACTGAAATTTATTGAAACAGAGGTTATTGAGCTATAAAACTAAGTATAAATGAAAAATAATATAGACAAAACAAACGATCGGTCAATTCACGCTCGAATGTCGTGCGTAATTTTGAATAACGGCTATTTGTACTCGATGTTTCACTGAGAAATACTACTTATTATACAATTGTAACTATGTAAAAAGCTTCGAAAAACAATCTAAAATGTATTATTAAACAGGAACTTACCGATTCTTTGGTTCAAACTAGTTAAAACATAAAATTTAAAAAAAAACACAATTCACTATACGTTTTATTGACAATGGCACAAGCTAGTGACTAAACTTTGGTCAGCTATTTTTTCGAAATTTTGTTCCCAGATGGTGGCGTTCTTTGTTTTAAATTAAAGCGTACTCAGCCCACTTCATTCAATAATAAAGGTATTGAAAAATAGACTTTGCTTTAAGTAAAATAAAGCACAAAAGCAAAAATGTTAAAATGGGACACATGGCACAGTTCGACTGACACGGAATTTCGAGACGAGGGACAATTGCCGTCGTTCGATATTAAGAAGTTAAAGCACTTAAACATATTATTATAAACACCAGTTTATAATAATGTTATGGAAGTTTGCCCGATTTGTTGACATTTATGATTACTGCTCCGCTCCTTTGGGTTGTAGCATGATGACATACAGCCTATAGCCTTCCTCAATAAAGGGGCTATGTAATGCAAAAAAAAAAAACATGTGTGTGTACTTATGTACGCACGTAAGAAGTTATACTTCTTTGGCGTAACTGAACAAAAATAGCTAAAGATTTCATCCCGTATGTTACAACTCACTGTTTGTAAAAGGAATGATAAATTAATAAAAGTAAATGACAGTTATCAGCTAACTTCTTCATGTCGCTTTCAGCTATCTTCATCATGTCGCTTTTTGGCTATCGGTGTGCGCACGCATCGCAAAAATTTTACTCTTATAATTTTTTCCAAACGTCCAAAAAGACGTATAACTTCAAAAATGTTTGAATCAGCGTATTCAAACAAACAAACTCTGCCTCATTATAACTTTAGGATAGACACATTCGATATTTTAAACTACACTAAATTATCTCTTCGTTTATCACAAGCATATACAGTTTTATTTACTGATGCTGTACAGGATTTCCCTCGGAATAAAAATATTTAACCCATCTCATATAAAACCTAGTTAGTGCATTTACTAGCTGGTTTTTGCATTTACTTATATTACTAGTAATAATATCAAGGAATGAAAACTGCTTATAAGAATTAAATAATTAGAAACATATAGCGAGCTTGGTCCTGTCAGTTGTGTGTTTAATATTTATGAAGTGCCTAACACTCTTTTATTAGTTATCTAAGTAATAGATAGTAAGAAATAAAAAAATTGAAATTCAGATTGCAATATCATAATTTGATATCATGGACCCTGGAGGCTGATAGTAGAATTTTCTATGCCTATTAAAAATACCTTTCAATGTAGGCTCCTTTCATTAGATTTGATGTGTCCTTATATTGCAGTTGGTCAAAAGCATATTTTTTTGTTTTTTTTAAACTGTAATTATTACTTTTGTATATAATAAGTGATATTTATTTAAAAAGTAGCTTGAATTAAAATATCGTGAAACTGAAATGCAAAATTTAATTATTATTTATTTTACTCATTGATTTTAAATATATAATGACACAAATTACTGTTCATTATTCGAAACTTTTCTGAGAGGGTTACTTTTTATTAAAATAAACATATGTATATTCTTTGTTGACAACTGGTAACTAATTTAATAAAGTAATTTAGAAAGTGCATTTTCGTTACATTCGTTTTAAATACTTACTCAGGTACTTTTAATATTGAATGTATAAAAGGAATTGTTCAAAATAAACGGATATTCTAAACAAAAATTAGCATATTTACGAGTTTTTAAAAGAGTTGCTATAACAATAAATTAAATATAAGTACGGTGTGTTCGCAGGTATTCAAAATTTCAACTGTAAAATAATTATTAAAAGTAAAACAATGGAAAACTTTGCAAGGGGACATCGTTAATTATTTTTTTCAACAGGGAAAGGTCGTAAATAAAAGTAAAGGGTGCTATTAAACGCATTATTCGCGCATATTTAATGTACTGGAAAGGCTAAAAGGTTTTTTATTTTTCAACAGCTTTATATAAAAATCGCCATTTAAGTCTCCATTCAATACAGCGTTTATGGGATAAGCTTTATCTGATCGAAATTAGCCAATGAAAAATGTGATAGACGTAGTCGTTATTTTTTAAATGGAAATTTGCTTGTACGATTATATTACTATGGTAATATGGTCCAATAAAAAAAATTTAGTTATAAGTTTTGAGTAATAAATGAATAACTAAATTATATTTATACATATATGTACAAAATACCACTTGCTGATTGTAATCGACCACTGATTAATCAAAAGTATACTTTCTAAGTGCTACAAAGGAAAGCATTTTCAGAAATTGAAATCCTAAAGTGGTAAAAAGGGAGTTAGAAATTTGTATGAAAGTCCATTATTATTAAACTCTGCGGGAAAAGATGAGGGCAAATGCTAGTCTTGTATAGAATAAAAGGTCAGACCAATACAGAAAATATTTAAAGAGAGTTCCTCCAAAGAGATATTAGGGAGAAAACAATAACATTCCCTACACGCCTACATGATTTGATCTTCAGAATTAATAATTCAAATAGGCGAAGTCGTCTTGGGGTCACGAAGGCAGGAGCCGCGAAATACATATAATAAAATATATCGAAATGGTTGCGGGCCGGCTTATCCGGTTGAAAGTCAATGAATATTTGATTTCAATTTTTTTTCCCGACGTCGCCGTAAAGTATTCACGCTATACCTAATTTGATTTTCGCCATTTCGGCCGTTCGCCGGGGCAGTTTGCATTCATATTCCGACTGAATATGCGTTCGGGCTGCCTCTAACCCGACTCTGATACAAATAAACAGAGATATTTTTACATTATTTGCCAGGGTAACCCGACCCAACTTATTACGTTTTGGGGATAATAACCTGAAGTGCTATAAGAGACACACTTTAGATTTTTATTTAACTGTTATTTATAAGTACATCGTATTGAGCTAGAAATTGTTTTCTTATTTACCTATTATATACACATAACAAAAAATGTTTTTATTTTCTATTGATAGGATTAAACTAATAAATCCATTCCTTTTATTATTTATTAAAAGATTGTGTAAATTATTTGATTAACAATATGTTATATTACAATGTTTAGAACTTCGAAGATCGATCGAAGATTGCAAAAAATGTAAAAGAAACAAAAGCAACGAAGAAATATGAGCAAAATATTTTATTTCTTTGTTTGTCTAATTACAAAGTGGGGGTGACCTTAAATATTATCCAAATGACACGCAAAGGGCGTAAATGTTGAAGGGAACAAGATGTTTTATAACTTACGCCGTTGTTATAAAACAATGGTTGGCTTGTCTCGTAATGAAATAGCATTGGTTTTTGCGAACTTGCATAAATGACAGTACAGCTATATACTGAATAATCGGGTCAACCTGTTTTTGTATAATGGGGATCACAAAAGTAAATTTAACATTATATTTGCTGTAGCTGTTACTAGGGAACCTTCACCGGCAAAAGATGGCGGCCCTTGATACGAAATCGTGGATTTGTTTTAATTAAAATCTTATGCGGTGTAAGGATAATGAAGGCAACTGATTCTACAATATACAAACCCTTAATTGTAGTATTTAGGTAAGCGTAATTTATTCGTTACAGTATACGAAACATTGTTTGGAATATTTATTTTAAATGTGCTTAGTAATGAAATAAGTTGATTTGAATATATTGCCTGTTTGTTATCTTCCAAGTTTCTAGTAAATATATATTTTAACATTTATTATTTTACTAGCGACTCACCCTCACTTCGCTCGAGTTCGTGCCTAGGTACGTTTTAACGGTAAGTATAGAATGGACTATAAATACATACATATATGTACAATGTACATACATATGTAGGTATAGAGAAGTAGGTAAGTTTATAAAAAATAAAGCAAAATATATGTATCCCTTATTTGAGAAATTATTGATTTGCCATTCAATCCTGCACCCCCCTTTACACTTGATATGTTTTGCGGGATGACAACTATCTTATGTTATTCCCAGGGTCTCAAAATATGTCCATACCAAATTTCATCTAAATCGGTTCAGCGGCTTAAGCATGAAAAAGTGACGGTAGGAAGACAGAAAGACGGAGCTACTTTCGCCTTTAATATTACTATGGACATATGTATAAAGTTGGTTTTTCAGTGGTGCCAGTCTATCATCATCGGCTTGGGCTGAATGTTGATAAGTCAGTAAGTCGCGATATTGCCTTTAATATAATAATATATAATAAAAATAGTTATTGCGAGTGTACCTTACGAGATAGACATAATATATTATTGCAAATTTTTCTATAGTCCTTTTCAAAACATACAATTTTTTATTACATTGTTTTGATTTATGTATTAAGGTTTAGCCAGCGGAAGGTTTCTAAGGAGGACTCGATAAAATCAGTTATTGTGTTTTTCCGTGGGAACAAAAAGATTTTCCTAAAGTAAAAGGTATCTTAAATGTTGAGCTGAGTAATAAGTTATCACTTTACCAAATTTCGTTGAAATCGGTTCATTACTTTTTACGTGAAACGCGCACACACAAACAGACATACAGACAAACAGGCAACATTTTTAATAACTATTGTTTTAGGATCTATACTGTGTACATAATAAGTTATAGTCATTGTTTTTAAAAAAATATTTCATGAACAGATTTCCCTAAGTTACTGCTTTATTATAGTATAGAGTATAGATTATAAAGTTTTATTTTTTCACGTCTTATATTCATTGCCTACATTTATTTAACGTTTATACATAATAATGATCAATTTTTCACAAAATTTTCACTTTCTTTTCGCTTAATACAAATCTTTACAAAGAAACCATATATTTTATTTGGGCGACGATTTGTTATTTATTAGTCGAGAATAGTCGTAACACGAGGGAGGGAATACAATATCGAAAACGGAGAACCTATTAAGTGACGGCTTTGCCTCCAAACTATGTTTTGCTTCGCTACGCTAGAGCTAACGTTTCTACCACTTTTAGTTGAGCTTCGATGCCTTTTCTACAACATTGGTATTTGCTGATAGTATAGATCATTGAATATGGTTGTCATGTACTTGTATAATAAACTAAATGCAGTAAGGGACGGCGAATTTATTTAAATCTGATAATCTAATATCGAATTGCTGTAGAAAGAAATTTTCATGTTACTCCTTATCGAAAATCTATTTACTTTATATTTTAGAGATGAATTATAGCATTATTTGATTGTTCTTCAGATATAATATTGCTGTAAAAGCTATTGTTACTGTAATATTGACTTACCTCTGTGCCTATTCGTTTGTTTATCGAACATTAACATGGCGTCCTCGATCTGCAACAAAAAGACATAATATAAGTTGAAACCCTTAAAAATTGTCAGGAAAAATAGTGAAAAACAAGGGCGTCGTGCGCGATTTGAGCCCCGCCCCAGCAATAAAACACTCCGCCGCTGTAATAACGAATAAGCACCGGTACAGAGTAAACCACACGGTGCAAATAAACTTTGATAAGCGGGGGCGAGCAGGTAATAACGTATTCATAGAGAAATAAATGGAAAGTCGGCGGTTAGAACACGAACAATACACGCGAGTAGAGATGCGCTGTCACCGCCTGGGCTCCATCCCGAATGCCACAAAATTCGGCTTATTGTTACGTTTTTAAATCTCCCCGTGCCCTGACAAAACCACGATACATACTTTATTGTGCAAAATTGCGTTATAATATTCATGTCAAAGCGGACTGACATCCAAATGGTAAGTTGAAAAAAACCTAATTAAACTTTCAGCGCTTCGTATAAGTTATGTCGCGAGAGTTTTTTGTTGAAATTGTATGTTTGTAAAAAGCGGGCAAGTTTAGTATGACAGTAGGGCCCGAGGGTTTTGTCTGGTGTCAGAGTCGCCGTCGGCCGTTCCCTCGGGCGCCATTACGCGGGGCCTCGGTGCGACGCACTCCCGATGATCGATGTAGAATACCCGTAACAGGTGACCTTTTCCTGAATTATTCTTACCTGTAGAAATGTTTGTTTAGAGGTGATTTGTTAAAGCGAGAATAGACCGTTGTTTGGGGGACTATGTATAGATAATTTTGTGGTAAATCAACAATTTGGTAGAAAATTAAGTGATACTTTAAAAAGCTGAATCATAACACTTTAGTTTAACTCAATATTATTTTTGTTAAACTATTTTATGATTAAATATGCAAAAATATTGTTCTTGATAAGACTCCCGCCTCGCTGTTGTGGTAAAATAATGTTGAAAAATATAACTTCTTAAAATTCATTATGATATGTAATATAAAATAGAGAGAGAACAGTAATTTAATATTAAGGAATAAAAATGATAAACGAAATATCTTTTAATTTGGTAAGCTGGAATATTATAATTTTCTTATGTAATAAAATTATGCCACAACAATGACGGTCGTACCATAGTCAAAAAATATATTAGGTACTTTGATTTAATACCCAACGTGTTAGTGTGACAATATTATTTACTTATGACATAAAAATGATAAGACGAAAACATATTAGTTAATATATCCTTAAAATCTTTGTAAGCTTTTGCATAACTATTCTATTTATTTATTTTCTTTTTACACTGTCAGTTATTACGAATGTTTTTATAGAAGGCACAAAGTAATCTATACAGATAAATAAAATTGGAGTGTCTGTTTGTAATATTAAAATAACCGCTTTTTACTAAATGCATATGGATGTATACACGGTATATATACTAAAACAACATTTTCTACAATTTTTGTCTGTCTGTCTGTTGGTCTGTTTGTTCCAGCTAATCTCTGAAATGGCTGAACCGATTTTGACGGGACTTTTACTGACAGATAGCTGATGTAATAAGGAGTAACTTAGGCTACTTTTGTTTTAGAAAAAAAAATAGGGTCGTACGAAAAAAAATTAAAACCAAATTAATTAATGAATTTTGTTTTGGGAAGCAAGTTAGGGACGGGCCCGAGCGAAGCGAGGGTGAGTCGCTAGTTTCTTTAATGTAATTAATGCTTAAATAAATTGATAAAAATGTTTACTTCAAATATTTTACAAATTAATGTGAACCTACGACTTCCAAGCTACTAGACAATGCCAGCCAAATACCCAACCCATTGCGTTACATTAAATATCATTTCCAAGAGTTTCCATTGGTGGTTACTAACATGGTCTCCAATATTGACGATGTATTCCCCAGAGTAATGTTACGAAACTGAACTTTGGACCGGTGATCAATGAATTCCCGCGGGTGACATTAGGTGTTTTGATTTTTATTTGTATATTTTCAAGTTTAATTAGTCAGAGCATTATCTTTTCTTTTTTTTTTATTATTTTCTTGATAGCTTATCTCGTATTACTTTACAAATAAATAAATCTGACCAAGATTCTTCTCTAATTTTCTTCTTTAAAATATTTTAAAGAATAGACTTGTTTATTATGGCAGCACTGAAACGACTTCGCGCGTTGTTATGTTGTAAACAACGCGCATTATTTTTACTTCAACTTAAGTACTTCGCGAGTTTAAATTTAATCTAAGCTTTTGTTTAGTGTCGCGTCTACATTTTGCTTTGTTTATGGCAAAGTTACGACGAACGTATGTAAGTTAAAGTGGACCGCAGTTTATATTTGTAGCGTTTGATGCTGGAAATTATATAACTATTATGTTACGTCCCTCAATGCTAGTATAAAGTTAACTTTGAAGCGACAGTAGTCACGTAGCCTCAAGTGTTCCGTAACAAGTAGAGTCCTAATAAGAACATTTATGGACACATCGCGACGTGGTCAGTCTAATTCGCCTTTTAATATTCGGCCAATGTGTGGCGACCTCGTGCGGAATTCTCTAGAACTTTGCTAATTCCACTTTTGCTGAAATATTTTTCATAGCGGCCAGATGAGTGAGCGAAATAATTGGAGACAATGTACGTTGTATGCGCTTGGAATTTTTATGATTTAGTCCATTATCGTGGGACAAACGTTTACTGATTTTTTATGTTATCGTTATATTACGTACTAGCTGCTACCCGCAACGTTGTACGGGTTCCACAAAACAGTTTTGTAACAAAATTTTACTTTTCCACTCTAAAACCTTTTCTTTCAGGGTCCTTAGGATCCCATTAATTCACAGACTATCTATGTATAAACAGCATTGCATGGTTTAGTATACGTACATATAATATAGATTAAATAATAATCTATATTAATAGCATAGAAAATAAATTTTAATAATTAACGCTTAGTAATAAAGTGATTTTTAAAGAATTATGGACTAAATGAACGTGTACTAATAACAATTATCTCTAATGTGGCTCATTCTCACTAAACAGTGTCTCTATTATTAGGCATTTTATTTAAGGGGGAGACACCCGCCATGTCCCCTGAGGTACCTGTCGCATTAATTTGCGTCGTAGGCACGTTTAAGAGTGTCTCGAAACTTTAATTTTTTTCTTTGTCGTTTCCGAGATTTATTACAAAGCTTTTATCTTTACATAATCTGATATCACTGTTTTGTGTCAAATTATATACTTTTGAATTTATTTAAAATATTTGATTAACTAGCGACTCACCCTTGCTCCGCTCGCATTCGTCCCTAGTTACGTTTTAACGTTTAGTATAGATTTCTCAGAGATGAGATATTTTCCTGCAGTAAAAAGTATTTTATATTATGTTTACCCGGATAACCAGCTATTATTATACCAAATTTCATCAAAATCTGTCTAGTTGTTTTCTTGACATGCGTTCCCAGAGAGACAGACAAAAATTACAAAAACTATAGATTCAAACCTCAGTATCGATAATAATGATATTTTAATAAGATTTTTCAAAAAATTGATTATGTACAGATTCGACTCAGTTAGAGTTTTATTATATGTATTTTCTAATTTAAGAAGAATATTTCTATACTAGTTTTTGTATACGGTATACAAAATTTAATAAAATATCGCTTTATTTTCATTAATAGGCAGTAATGTGAACATAATACAACTATTTTTAACTACTTTATTCTTTCTGCACAGTAAATTGCTTTAATAGAAATGAAAATCACATGGATTTTTAATCCGTATATTATTAAAGTACTATTATTTAAAAAAGATCAATAGACACCATAAAAGCTATAAGCTATTTACTTAAAAAAATAGATTAAAAGATAAAAACTTTAATATGCTACTATCATTAACGTAGGGCGTGAACGAAAATGTACAAAAGGTACAATATTCTAGGGTACGCTTTGCGAGAACAATTGTTGAATTACGAGCATTACGTTCGGCAGTACAATTCATCAAAGCAGGCATGCGATATCGCTATTTGTGAACCCAGCATTTGTCAGAGCTAGTATCTGCACAATCACTACGTTTGTCCAGCTGTTTGTATGTGTGCTCGTCTAAACGGACGCTCACAGACACTGATGTATGTTTGTAAACACCCTGTTTGTGCTGCATCCAGATTATATATGTCACAATGAGCTATTAAAGCAAAAATTGATTTACTATGCTTATATGAAATTGTAAGTATTTCTTTGGAAATTATAACTCACTCGAAAAATGGTAAGAAACTTCGTTTATGGTAAATTAATTTTAAACACAAATTAGAAGTGGTTCAAAACAATCACATAAGTACCAACAGAATGGTGTACACTCATTAGACTTGCGTTGCTTTCAGGTCGTAACTTATATCGTCACCGCAGACTATACCTGTCAGTGTGACTCATTCAGTCAAATTAGAACTGTATGTATCTAGAAATTCCCCAACAATGCGATTGTTTTCTCACTTTGGTCACTTAAGCGGTTACTTTGGCAGTTTGGAAACCGTCCGTCTGTAATGGTCAGCTTTCCGTCCATCAAATACCAACTATTTCTTGAACAATGCGTCTTGTATTCGAGTTTAGCTTTCTTGATATATTGATTTTGGCTTCGAAAAGTAACAAGTTAGAATGTGTAGCGAATTTTATATGTAAGTATCTTATTCGAAGATTTTGGATTAAAGTTTCTTCAGTATAAAGAAATATTACTTAAATTTAAAACAAGTTATTTATAAGCATTATTGTATAAAGTAAAATAGTTGATTTTAAATGTAATATGATTTTAGTACATACTGATATAATTAAGTTAAACAGATTGTCTTATTTAAGTTGGTACTGCATAAAAAACGTTATTCAATGTTTGTGACACATTCGTTGGAGCGAATTTTAAGCTCTTTGATGTAGGTACACAAAATCGGACAAGGGATGGTTCTTGTGGATTGAAACTGTAAACCTTCCCTATGGTGGTCCACAAATAGGTTTAGCGGTCGACTTGCAAACTTTTTAATGGAATAAATCTGTATTTATGATACCAAAAAGAAACTATTTTAAATAATATTGCATATCTAACTTTAGTTTAATAATGTTTAAAGATAAAAATATACTTATTTTAGTCTCGAAAGCGGAGTTGCTCAAGTTTCTTCATTGTTTAAAATTCTGTTATTTTCATGTTATAGCGGCAGAATCAACAGGTTGCCCTATGCTATGTTGCGAGATGAGCTAAGAAAATTACAATTTCCTATTTGGAAAGACACTTGATATTCATGCAAAAATCTTTTTGTATATTTTTTAAATATACAGCACCTTAATACAGAGTTGATATAACTTATTATAGTAATATACGAATTTTACATAATCTAAACATCAACAATCTGATTAAGTAGGAAGAAACTCCCATGAAGGGGTGACGTGGACATATTATACCTACATCCAAATCGAATTACAACCTTACTTTTGGCAAGTCAGTTGTAAGTGGGAGAAAACTCAATAACAACGAATCAGTATAAGAAAAATTCGGCAAATGGCATAAAGAAAAAGTTTTAATTTGTTTAAATATTTCAGCAAGAAGTTTCCTGTGGCTCTCAAGTTTTGTGCAGGCATTAAATTGCCCGCGGCGGCCTAATGGGATACGCCACCTGGTCTTAAAGGCGACATAACAATTAACTTGAAGAAGAAAATATTAGTTGAGCTAATAGAGCGACTTGGATATACTCCACCCTTTGCCCTTCATAAATAGCACCCCTACCCGAGGACAGACTGTACAATTTCGTCGTATTTACGTAATGATCCTCCAAGGAGGGAACTCTCGGAAAAGGATAGCAGCATTTTATCCCTATGTTTTTATAGGCGAATTGATTGGGCACCGGAATAATATCGGAATAGGATTAGTTTTCTTTGGAAGTTCATAGGAAGCGTGAACTCATCCAATCTTATTAAGTCACAATATTATGTAACGTATTTATGTATATGAATAAATCATTTTATCTAGAATATATACTATGATTAAAACGTATATGGAGTTAGCGAAATATCTTTACAGCTCTCATCGTTTTTATAATAGAAATGATAATCTAAAGCAAAAATAATTTCGCCATAATTTCCATAAAATATCGATATGAAATTTAAATTACCTTTAAAGTAGAAATACTTTGCATGCAAAAATATACTTAAAAGATTGAGGTATACAGTTCAAATCAGATCACCGATTACGAATGTCTTGAACCGTGAAGGATCGATGAATAAAATATGAAAGAAGTTTAGGAAAAGCCAAAAACGTTTTATGTATTTGAATAATCACTTTAACAAACAAAACTCGGAATCCTCTTCATTACTTATTAACCTGTATTTTACTACGTCGTAAATTGAAATCTTTGGGGAAGTAATAATCTTTCTAGGATATAATTTACTCAAACTTGATTTAAATGTCTTCGTAATGACACTAAGTTACAATTGTACATTTATTTGTATAAAGAACTAGCAGAACCTGCGGCTTCGCTCGCGATCAAACCACGAAAAATACGAAATTTCATGCAAATTGTCAAAGAAATAAAAAGTTTCATACAAACTTTTATCCCCTATTTCACACCCTTGGTGGTTGAATTTTGAAAAATCCTTGCTTAGTGGACACCTACGTCTTAAGATAAATACGTGTGCGAAATTTTAAGTTTCTAGCACTAAGGGTTTGGCTTGTGCGTTTATTTAAATCTTTCATCCCCTATTTTTATCCCCTCTTAGGAGTTGAATTTTGGAAAACGCTGAAATACGTAACTTATTATTTTTGCTGTACTAATTTCATACGAAACTTCAAGCAAATATGTACTACAAAAAACCTCTTTGACTTTTTGCTATTAGTAATAATTTGATGGCTGTAATGATTTGCGCATGTATGATTGTGGCTCGCGCATCGAGAGCTCCGTACCGCCGAATATTGTGTTGTTGTTACTTACACATTTACACATAAATATCTATACAGATAAATAAAATTGGAGTGTCTGTTTGTAATATTAAAATAACCGCTTTTTACTAAATGCATATGAATGTATGCACGGTACGGTACATATACCAAAACAACATTTTTTACAATTTTTGGCTGTTTGTCTCTCTGTCTGTTTGTTCCGGCTAATATCCGAAACGGCTGGACCGATTTTGACGGGACCTTCACTGGCAGATAGCTGATGGTATAAGGAGTAACTTAGGCTACTTTTATTTTAGAAAAAGAATCAGGATTCCGCGAGAAAAAATTAAAACCCATGAAATTGTGAGCCGCGTACGGCGTACGCACCCGAGCAAAGCGAGGGTAAATTTCTATATAATTTAAATGAATATCTTAGGAGTAGCAAGCTACTATTTATGTATAAAAATAGCTAACCGTGAAAGCGTACCTAGGGACGAACGCGAGCGAAGGGAGCGTGAGTCGCTAGTATATATATATATATATATATATATATATATATATATATATATATATGTTTTCGCAATACATACTTTATTAATTGCAAATATAAGTTCGCGGTTCATACTATTTTTTGAAGATATTATAGAAAACAAAAACTTAAGTGATCGTAACTCAAAATATCCAGGATCTGAAAAGACACTTTACGTATTAATCTGTAAATTCATTTATGTTTAAAGTATTTAGCACGCTCCACTACTTCTATTTTTTGCACATTTCCTACTTTATCTTTTCAAAGCTGGAGGAAGAGATTACAATGATAGAACTCGCAAATGATAGAATATGTAATGTTTACGACTTAAGAATCATGTAACTCGGCTATTAACGTATTATAAACAGGTTAAAATCTACGTTATTTTTAAAGATTCTTTGTCAACCTGTTCTCACCTTAGTTCGATTTTTACGCAGTCGTATATTTTTAATTAAATTTATTATTTTTATTAGTGTTTTAACACCTCAAGGACCGCGAGCACACCGGTGTGCTAGATAACAATTGAATTCTCGGAAATTCGCACGGATTTCTTAGAATTTGTCCGGGAGGGATTAAAGTCAGTTTTTTTTAAGTTGTTTGTATTTAGAAGTATGTACATCAAGTTGTTTTGGGAATATGTCCATACAAACGTGCTAGCCCTTCGAAACAAACATAAATAAATTCTCACCCCTTTCCTCATCTAAGAGATGGAATTTTGAATATTTTTTTTCATTTTTATACTAATGTTTTCACCCTGTTTCTCACGTTTGGGGTTGAATTTCCAAAAACGATGAAATACATATGTATTTATTTTTATTGAGAAGCTTTAATATTAAATTTCATTCTTCTTACGTCTATTTCACCCTCTTAGGGGATAGATTTTCAACAGCTCTGAAATACGTACTTATTTATTTCTAACCAGAAGCTTGTATAAGAAATTTCATGCTTCTTACTTCAAAAATGACGGACCTCCCATATAAACTTTCAAGCCCTATTTCACCCTCTTAGGGAATAGATTTTCTAAAACTCTGAAATATATTTATTTATTTCTAATCAGAAGTTTGTATATGAAATTTCACGTTTCTAACTTTGAAAATGACGGATTTCCATACAACCGTTCATCCCTTATTTTACCCCTTTAGAGGTGAAATTTCTAAAAATCCTTTCTTAGTGGATGCCTACTTTATAAGAGGAATACGTGTGCGATATTTTAAGTTTCTAGCCCTAAGGGTTTAGCCTGTGCGTTTATTTAAAACTTTCATCCCCTATTTTACCCTTTTTGGGGTTGAATTTTGGAAAACGCTAAAATATATAACTCATTATTTTTACCATACTCAATTCATACGAAATTTCATGCAAATATGTCCAAGAAATAAAAAGTTTCATACAAACTTTTATCCCCCATTTCACCCTCTTAGGGGTTGAATTTTAGAAAACGCTGAAACACGTAACTCATTATTTTTGTCGTACTCAATTCATACGAAATTTCATGCAAATATGTCCAAGGAATAAGAAGTTTCATACAAACTTTTATCCCTTATTTCACCCCCTTGGGGGTTGAATTTTGAAAAATCCTTCCTTAGTGGATGCCTCCGTCATATAAGAAATATATGTGCGAAATTTCAATTTGCTAGCCTTAAGGGTTTGGCCTGTGCGTTGATACATCAGTCAATCACCTTTGCCTTTTATATAATAAGATGAAAGAAAGTTTTAGATGTAACTTTTAGACGTACGGCAATATTTGTACGTTTTTATGTATTTGCTTACGCGGATGTCTGAAGGTTTCTTAGTTTTTAGTGAGAATGTGCTTTACGTAATACTTTTGAATTTTAAAATTGTACTTAGGAAATAAATATGTGTGAAATGTTGATAGTTCGCTGTCCAAGCACTCAGGATGACGTATCACTGAGCTTACCAATGCTTTTAATGATTAGGGCATCTTTCAAACTTTACACCACTTAAAACTTTGGACCTTCTCGGAAGCGTGGCCCGATGTTAATTACCAACTTTTTTAAAACTGCAATTCATAATAGACAGCGCGGGTGAAAGATGAATGATGTGTTGGGTTTTTCATTACAGTTTTTCGCCAAAAGTTTCGTGGAAAATGGTCGAACAAAAACAACTTGAATTTGACAGCTGGCTTGTATAAAACATGCAAAGGGGTTCGCCCTACCATGGATATTGTATTCCTCTGTGGCGCATTAAAAGAGACGAATCATCTAGAATTCTCATTCATTTATTTAATATTTTATCTCTATTTACAGTCTAATGTAAGAATGTCAGCAGCAATAGCATATATTCATAAATATTGTAATTTACATTTTCATGATCCTTCAGTTTTTGCGAATAAAATTGTCGTTTGCAAAGAAAATCTAAATGTTAGTTTTACGAATATACAAAGAAAGAAATAATAAATACGTAGTTCAAATCTTCTTTAAAACTAGCAAGATTGATACATGTTTTCAGTGCGATGAAATTCTGTATAGATTTTCTGTATGGAGTGTACCGGTCATTAATAAAGCGAGGGGGAGTAGAGGTATTGTGAAATCCAGTGCAGGGCTCAGGTGCTAAACGTTCTGCCCAATATCTTTTTAGTATTCGATATTGAGATAAATAACCTTTAAATCGAAAAAGTTACCCTATTCTGATACTACTAAATGTGAATGAATAACGATTTGATTTTTTTTAAATATGTGTCTGAAGGGCTATTTTTACAGTTTTCGTAATATAATTTTTTTTATATAGAAGCTTTTCATGTACAGTTGTAGTGTAGTTATCATTAAAGCAAAATATACTTATTTTAATGTAAACCTTAGTATGTCTTTTTAAATTGATCATTCTTTATTTATTTACTTTAATATATGTGAATGCAAAAGAAGTTGGTAATTATGATATTAATTCCTCTTACATGCATTTTTAATTTCAAAAAACTTTTTCGTTCTAACACACAAAAAGAGCTAACTTATATAATTCATGTTCTTATACTTTTGTACACAAATTTGAAACATAACTTAGTTTATAATGTTCTGCTAATGATGAACTAAGGTTAGATAAACATGCGAAGTTTAACAAAAGGCGTTTATAACAATGTGACAAGTTCAAACCAACCCATTCAATGAAATTATTCAGTCATCATCTGATTTCGTGAATTATGCTACTGACGCTCTTCGTCTTAGGCACTTATCATGAATAGAGTTGACATCCATTGTGATATTTTATTATTACTCTATGAAATGCAAGCGAGCCGCGAGATATTGTTAAATCCTTACAATAGAGTCTGTCTTTGGTGGGTCGAGAGCGGAAAAGTTGAACAAGGTTCTTAACTTCAAAAGTGATAAAGAGTCTATCCACATTCCACATACATAATATTATATAAACGATTTTAAAAACATTAATTATACTTGAGAGAAGTTAAAAATTACTTTCAGTGACTTATAAGAGGATTTTTGTTGGATATAATAAAATTCATGAACTAAGTTTAATTCGTTTAAATCCATGTTTAGGTATTATGAATTGAATGAATAAATTTTATCTAAATTATAACTGAATATAGATCAAAATAAGAAGATATTGGGTAGAAATTGGATATAGCTTGAGAGTGGATGGTGCGGTGCATCTTGCGAGTGCGGTCGTCGGCGCGTGCTTGCATGCCGCCGTCGCTACTCCACTTCAATCTGCATATAAATCGAGTAACCATAATGACGTCGCTATCGCAAGCATCCCGAAATTCGTTCAAAATCCGATAAGCCCTGCCCATGAAAGCCCTAATCCACAGAAGTTTGGATGACCCCGATAGTAGATAGACCTACCATCTTCTATTATGTAAATTATCAGGCACATGGAAGTTTTAGACGGCCACTGCGGCCACTAAGTTTGCGGCCAAAAGTTATGATATTGATCTGCATTATCTCTTCAAGATCAAATGTACCTAGTCTCATAGAATATCTTTAGTTTAATAACTTTTGACAAGTTCCGTACTTATTTGTTTTATGGGTTAGTTCATTGTTGGGGCTTAGATACGTATGGGTCGCTATCTAAAATTGTGTAGAATAAAACGCCCCTGTTTACCCAGCTAACAAAGTCCTTTGTAAATGACAAGCGTAAATGATCCGTTTATTATTAAACATAGCTGCATCTGGACAACGAAACATCGCTGCGTTTGATTTTCATGGAATATTTATTCATTTACTAGCGGCTTACCCTCGCTTTGCTCGGGTTCGCCTCTAGACAAACAACAAATATATCCCACGGGAACTCTTTAATTTTCCAGGATGAAAAGTACCTAAGATGTTGACCGGGGATATAATGTACTACCATACAAAATTTCATTTAAATGAGTCTAACAATTTCGGAGATTAGCCCGTATAAACAGACAGACAAATAGAGAAACAAAAAAATTAAAAAAATCTGGATTTGGTCTATTTTTCTTATTACATCCCCGTGACTCGATTTTTAGCATTTTTTTTTATGTACAGATAATTGACCTCTATAGTTTTATTATATGTATGTATAGATTAAACTTTATTTTACTTTTTAATTTCTCTAAACATGAATTGCGTTCACCTAAAAAAGTAAAGTTAATTTGTTTTTTTAGTTGAAAACCAACACAATTCACTTTTATACACTGTTCAATAATATCTCTTACTTATTGCTTCCTAAGTAATTTAATTTTTAATAAATTTAAAGGGAAACTAACAATTTTAATAATAAAAAGATGTTTTTACAATTTTCGACATTTTAAGACACAGTTTTGTCCACGTTTGCGTTGGAAATTATTTCGTAGAATTTTTGTAGGCCTACGAAAATGAATTGAGCATAGAAATAATGGTACACGGGCGAATTTCATTTACGCCATTCGTACCCTACAGTGGGCGTGGTAACATAATACACATTGATAATAATGCTTCCGTCGACATACTACACTAGCTCTGCCTTTCAAAATAGTGTTATTTTCATAAGGTATGGGGCTTGCCCTGACCCAGTTCCTTTTAATCCATCGCTTACCTATAAGGTTTTATTGGCAATGGCCCATTACGACCTACATTATCAACATCATCATCCGATTTTACTATTTCCAGTCACGTAATCTTCAACGACGAATATAAACCGTACGCTCATAGTTCCAGCTAAAAATAAGGGACTCGATTCAATTTGTATGAACGGCAAAGTGAGATGGAAATATATTTTCGCAAAACTTTTTCAATAACACTCGAGCCGTAAAATATTATGTCATTTTACATCCTCAGCCTTTTTGGATTTTTTGTTCTAACATTGTGAAGGAATCAACTTCTAAGACAAATATGAATAGGGAAATGAATTATATGGAAAGCTCCTTCTGCGTGACGTGTGAGAGATTGCGTCGTTTTCCGTCGACCTTAGAATTTAACCAGTCGTTTGTGTGCCGCGCAAAACTTGCCTTGAGGTTACATTAAGCCGATTGCCGGCGTCAATCAAAACCGCCTTTTTGCGCGACACCGTAATATATAATATACAAAGTCTGCTAGATGTTTTAGTTAATGTTTTTATTATGCCTTAAGAGAGCCATATGTTGCATCCAAAAAACTAATTAATTTTATATTATTGTTACTATTTATATAATTTAAGACTTAGAAATATGAGAAAACAGCCCCGTTTTTATTTATTTTAAGTACGAACCAAACCTGAAACTTTTTACGACGTATATATATTTTATGATATACTCAAGTTCAGAATATTCTATTTATATGAGTTGGATTCTTTTAAATCTTTATAAATACGATATCGATATTAGAAAAATAATAGCCCTACAACGTAATTCTATTCAAAGAATCCAACAGTATCTACCTATTTCCTTTGAACATTGGCAGTTAAGAAAGTTATTGCATGTAATATCTAAGCATTAGGAGATTTATTAAATCTATTGAAGAAATTCTCAACAGACCCTCTACATAACGAGACGAGACGGCCTATTTTCCGTCCGGCTCATCGACCTTCGATCTATCGTGTCGGGTGCCTTTACTGATAAATTAGAAGTCTTAAAACTGGTGGCAGGTGATTCGGTACAAATTCCAGTCCCTGCCCTCTTTACACGGTGGAAGTTTCAACAATTACTTCCACTTGTAATTTATGCCCCGAAATACCGTAAGAAATGTTCAAAGTAGCAATAGTGTTCTGTTTTTGTCAAATAAAGAATTATAGTGTTTATAATTAATTATTTATTATTATAAATTATTTTATATGTAGATATGTCTTTTTACCGTAACTATATTTTGGGAATAAGCATATTTAGCATGCAATGTGATTTTTGTCAATAACTATCTGTATTTAGGTAATTTTATATTAAAAAAAATCATTTTAGGTAACTCCAAATAATTATAATAAAATGCCACATGTTAAAATTCCTTAATGCTTAAAATCTGGACCTAAATAGTAATCTGTAATAGCCCGATGAAAGCAAAGTGTACCTTCAATACACATACAAGGTTTGTGAATAGTAATCCATTTATTGTGAATGAAATAAAGATTGAGAGATTGGCTCACAAGGCACTTACACAAATTTCTTTCCCATGTCTTCGATGATGAATAATAGATGGTTGTAGCGCCTTTCCGAAACGAGGAAATACACTTAATTTCTTTACTATTGTCTTTAATTTTTTTAGATTCAATCAGTTTCACCTATATAAATAAAAATGAATGTTGGTAAGCGCATAACTCAATAATGGCTGGACCAATTCGGCTAATTTATTTTTTCATATGTTCCTTAAGGTCCATGGAAGGTTTTAATACTGAAAAAAAAACTATACCCATGTTACTATATCCAAGCTAGTGACGAACCCGAGCGAAGCGAGGGTGAGTCGCTAGTAGTAAATAAGAATAATGTGATGATGAAAAATAAAAAAAAATGTTGAGCAACAATTTATAACAATTCAGTGGTAATCCAGTGGTAATGCGCTCGCTTGGGAAACCAAGTGAACCTCTGATATTTTCATGTGCGAATCATTTCCATCATGATCACCACTTGTCTTACGGTGAAGGAAAACATCGTATGGAAACCTGCATGTCTGAGAGAATGGCCTCATTACCCTAGTATTGAAGGGAGGCCCGTGCTCAGCAGAGGGACGTTAAAAAGGGCTGAATACAACAGTATATAATAAATATAAGTAAAATTATCCGGTTCTACATAGTAATTGTATGTGTCACTTTATCCATCTTTCTTGAAATAACGAATTAACGTGTTTTTTCCAGAAATATAGTTTCTATGAAACAATCATCATGCAATGGGTCTTAATGGTTTACACCTTATGTGTGAGCTATTGTGTGAATAAAAGTTGATTACAGCCACTCTACTTTACTTATGTAAAGGCATATTTTAAATTTTATTATAAACTAGGGTGAGTGACCCTCGCATCGCTTGGATTCGTCCCTAGCTTGCGTCCCAATACAAACTTTCATCCCCATTTTCACTCCTTTAAGGGATGATTTCCGGATTTTATTACAATTTTTAAAGTAAAAAATAAAAAGCATCTTATGTCCCTCCCAGGGTTTTAAACTGTTTTCTTACCAAATTTCATCTAAATCGGTTCAGTAGATCCAGAGATTACCTACAAACTCACAAACTTTAGCTCTTTATAATATTAGTATAGATAAATACTGCAAGTAGGTATTTATCTTCAGAAGGTGAAAAGGTCTTTAACGGCTTAAGGCGATTATAATGTAAAATCCCAAAGTCAATAATTTACCTTGTTTAATAATAAGAATTAATTTAAAACACTCGACAATTTTAAAAGACAATGTTAGAGATAAAGGCATTGTTAGAATTTTTAAAGTTTATTTTAGTATTGTCTGAAAAATCAGTTCCCGATCGTTTACGTTTTTATAAATTTAATTTATAAACAATTTATCTAGACAAGTGAAATACAGAAATGTGTAGTCATATAGAGACGACATTTATGACTCAGTGAGGTGTATTGTAAATGACTAAAACTGCCTACAACACCGCAAGTCACAAAAACTATTTCTACGTAGAGCTGAAGTTGTTTTAATGATAGGAAAATACAAAATGTAAAAAGTGGCACTATGTTACCCCTACTCTACCCTACCCTACCTTTGAATTTTGAATAATTGAATTTTTTTAAATATTACTTTATATTAATAGCATCCTATTAAATATACAGGGGAAGGGAAAAAGATACTTTCTAAAGAAATGTCTAAAGTAGCCAGTGTATACACTAACGTCGTTTTCACTGATTTAATTTTAACATATGAAAAACGAATTGTACAAGGTTTTCAAAGGGAATGTTTATTCAATATCTTAATGAAGGTAAATATTTATTTAAGTAATTCATAGAACGTCTTTACAATTATTGAATGTAGGTATATCCATAATAATTTAATATAAAATTTCATTACAGAAATTTGTTTGATTTAATCTCATTACACAGAAATTCAGTTCACCGTTAAAAATGTTCGAATAGTGAGATATTCGAATCCACATTTATTTCTAAAGGAATTTCCACGTAAGAGGTAAAAAACGTCGATTTTATTCGGGCTACGATAAATAAATACTAGGCCCACATTTCGTTGTGTTACTTTATAAGCGAAACACATCGGCCCGGGCGTTGTTGCAAATGGCGCGAAACGACAATTTTAAAGCAGAGCATTGAATATACATATTACGTATCTGGCGTTAGCACGTACGCCGCGATTACTCGCCCGCTCGCTGCTACCAAGTGTGCGCTGCTTTTAACGCATTACCATGAATAATATATGCTCAAATTGAAATGTCGCATTCGTGTCGCTCCAGCTGCCTATCTACGCTCTCCCGCCAGCCTCTTTTTGTATTCTGTCGTTAGATCGCACCGCCAATAGGCTTCGCCTTTTATCAAAAACGATAGCATCTTTTTGGAAGACTTTGCTACCTGTTCTCAATATTTTGGATAAAGAGCTCACTCGTTTTAGGATACTGCTTAAATGCTGTTGTTTTAGACAGTTTGACTAGGATTTTTTGATTTACATGTTGATTAAAAACTTCTTTAGGTTTATTACCAAACCACCTTCTTTACTTATTAATAACCAAATTGGTAGCGGATATTACTGTCATTCAAAAACCGTAAAAGGATATTTAATATCCACTACAGTTAGCCGTCTTAATTTCGTTCTCAAAATAAATACTTGTTAAACCAAAGCAGAGATAATTGTTACAAGATCCAAAGGCGTAGTAACGATATAATTCTGAATATTACTTTCATGAATACCTCTCTTTTGTAAGGCGAGCAAAACGGAAGCACCACAAATTGTAGCTTTAAATATTTAATTTCTGAAGAAAACGGATTAGCGAGTAATTGTCGAGAAATTAATACGCACAAAACTCCGAGTTACGACTTAAATTCCACTAATGGACTCCTTACTACGCTGTACAAGATATTTAGAGGGTTTATAAATTGGACATTACGCGTAATCACATGGTCATTATGAGCATTAAGTAAGATATCTCTAGAAACTATTAAAAGGGACCTAAGGACCGTAAAAGTGAGGGTCGCTTACAGAAATCAAAGCTTTATTTATGACCTGGACAGTATTGTCCTATTTGAGCCAAAAGTCCTCGTATGCATATACATACATATAACCTAATCTATACAGTTAAGGCCACCTTATTCTATCTTGGGGTAAAGATAAAATCTCCATTTCACGTAGAACTCATTCATCGTATGAGTCAACCAAAAGAGGATCCGGGCCTATGTAATTACAATTATAAGGGCAGAGCACAAATATATCTACAAAATCTTTCATTTACATTATATAAAATCTGCTATGTTTTTAACAATTTCAGTCAAAGGGCAAAAGGGTTAGTAAATCATAAACAACGTTTCTGACTTTTTCATAAAATTAGATTTGAAAATGTGGCCGTACTGATATATTAAGAATATAGAATACTTGTATATTATATTTTTTTTAACGAATTCGCCATAGTATTATTTCTTGTTTACAGAATATTTTTAATTAAATAGGATGCTGTGTTTTATTTTTAGGATATACCATAAAGTTGTCGGGCATTACGTTTCGGGGGTTTCGTTTAGTTTATGCTTATCTTGGCACATAAGCCACGGCCTATCTGGCTAATCCATAAAGCACTACATGGGACAAATAAGTTTGTTTAATGCTCAGAAGGAGGTATTAGCGTGGAGTGTTGCGTCAGTGTGCGGGTCCGTCCGTAATCAGATTAATTAGATGATTTTGCGGGCGTTATTAAAAGTTGAGCCGGCTGAAGCGCAGCTCGGTTACCTCTGCCAAGATAGCGGGCTTATGCGCCGCGTTCATACTGCTTAGCGGATATTATACGTGTGCCCGGAATTCTCTTTAATGTTTTAGTAATTTCGACTGAGGTTGTGAACTCCGTGCCGTTTTGTTTGTGCGCTACAGTGGGCGGCTGGAATAATTCACTTAAGCTTAACTGGGAAAGATAATTAGGATTCTACGTCGGTTGATGCAAAATGAACGCGAAAAACAGAGTAGAAGATTTTTTGCGCTCATTCAGAAATTGAATTTTATATTTGCAGACGAAAGTTTTAACGAGTTGAACACATATTTCCTTCTGCATTTAGACACAAATGAGAGCGTCTCTTGTTTACATAATTAGGACTATGTAAGTATATCAGTATAGAACACTTTAGAAGGCTACACTTTTGTGGATCGTGAATAGTTCAATGAATCAAAAATATTCAGAGCTTGCGTGGTTTTATTGAACAGGTATGCAACGTGTGACAATGTGGGCACAACAGAGAGTAGATAGGTAGGTCTCTTAGCAGCGGATCACGGCCCGCTGGGCATGGAACGCGCGACCGAACACGGCTCGTGTGCTGTCAATCATAAAACAAAAAAAAAAAAAATCGGCAGAATTTCAGTGGCTAACTTCTATTTAGTATTGGAATACGGTCGACCATGTTTACTATGATTATTATATATCTCATGTAAAATTAAAATTTACTAACTAAAGTCTTGTATGTTGTTACATAAATCAAATATTATTATTTTCTTTTGAATCGCAGTAATGCTGCATGGCTCGAATTGAATAGTATTCTCGGTTTATTTTTTTCAAGTTCTCTCTTTAAAGCCGGTCAGTTGCAGTCGCATGTGTGTTCCTGGCCAGAGGGCGATAATGTGCCGTGCACCGATTCGTCTAGTCCATTCTTTTGTTATTTCGTCTTTGTTCCCTGTGAAAGGTGGTATTGTTTTCTCATTGGAATGGCTAGAGATTGCGCTAAGAGTCGAGATTATTGACAACGTGATGTGAATGCGCAAATAACCAATTCTGTTAACTGTTTTGATTATTTTTAAGTACTAATTTCACCTAAATTGCAAATTTAGTAGAAATTATAATATAATTGTTACACAAATTATGAAATGGTCTCAGTCTATTCTACCTAAATGTTCTAGCCTGTTGGACAAGGTTTGAGCGTTTAGTTCAATGCACTACTACAATGCGAAGCATAGTAGGCAGTACGTGCGAATTATGCAAGCCCTCAATTGGATTAGGCGTTCCCTAGTCAACGTACATCTAATCGGTACAGTCTCAGCGACCACTTGGTTACACCACCATGACAGATCTGTTTATTATTTATTCCATATTTGTTTTGATATTATTTACATTTAGACAATGGCAAATAAAAACAAAAGTAAGGGACGTGTTTACATATACGGAAAAAGTAACGTTGAATTAAAGTTTAAATTAAACGAGTAAGTTCTAGTGGTTGTTTAGAAAATTTTACATTGCGAATTCATTGCCGGTGAATATTTACGGAATTTAAAATTAAATTCCGTCGTACCAGTAAAACAGGGAAAAGGGAAGTGGTCGTAATGGTTTATTTAATGTATATCCTTTCGACGTGCCATACGGCGTTATCACCGGCGAAATGGACAGGCTGGCCTCTTGAGGAACTCAAAGGGTTCGGATCCAGTAGACACTCAATAATTAAAGTCGTTCAGATTCCATGCGCATTGTTGTGGTCACACCTGTGACAAAAAGGTCTGAGCGAGAAACAATCACGCTAATGCTCATTATAATGTCCAATTTATAGGAGATTGTCATTTACAGTCAGGATTTGGAGTTAGATTCAGGCTTATTATTGAACGCATTGTATAGCCGATTTTACTACCTCTCTCGGATTATGGAAAGCTTAGTCAATACTAAAACGATTAGAAATTATATATTGATGGCCAAACCGATTGTTATTACCATGATTATAGATTTTGAATAGAGATTCGAAAACTACTAGCACATATCACATAATACTATACGAGTACAGATGCCTCATTCCATATAAAGAAATTGAACAACACTAATTCGGGCTATTCTTCGGCCTATTTTTGTTTGCTTGAATAGATAATAGATGTCGTTGATTCGAAAACTGTTTTATTTTCTAAATATGTGCAAACTAACGAATGGTAAATATTGTAAAATTCATTCTGTATTCAAATATAAAAAACTGTGATTTTAGCAATTTTTAACCGTGATAAAAAATTCATAAAATGTTAAAGCGCCATCTGTGAATATACACTAGAAACCCATCATATAATTACTGATATTTCAATAACCAGTAAAATTACGCAAATCTGATATACGGGCGTATTTTTTCGTTTTCCTTCTCTCAGAATATTTTTTAAAACAATAATATACCTTTTTTGGATCTAATTATTTACTTTTTGTTAATTTAACACAACTTTAATAACAAATCGATACATATAATGTTATCTATTAACATTTTTTTTGAACTAATTTTTCTTTGTTCGTGATGAGATCCCATAGTAATAGTTATACTACATTGTAGTCAGCATAAAGATATAATAGTTATTTATTAAGTTTAGGTGTTAAGTTGTTAAAGAAGCCGAGTAAACGCTTCTGTTGACCGCGATTAGATATTTTTCTATATAATATTATGGCTGTACGTAGAGAAATATTTTATTTATGAGCCCAGTACAAAACAAATTAACATTGTGAATATATTGTATATTACATACATACATAATCTGAATTATAGATTGGTCTATAGAATTGTAATGATCGAGAACAAGAGATAATAGCAAACGCACGTAAAAGTCACGATTAGAGTTAATTATTATTGGGGTGTTTTCCCTTTCGGAATTGGTTTCGATTCAGGTTCGTATAACTAATCTTGTAATATCGTATTGTTGTTATTGCTCTGCATGGAGTTGTTTATAGTTTTGCTGAAACTTTCGCCTGCTATTCGAGAATTACTATCATGTTTATAAATACATACATATGTATGAGGTGTGCGGGGTGAAATAACCCTAAGAAAAATATGTGCTAGGTACCTTTATTTTAGCCGACTTCAAAAATAAGGTATTCAATTCAGTTTTATAGATTTATTCGCAAAACGTTCATTGTTTTTTTTATTGTTTTTCTTTTATTAGTATAGCTATTAGTATAGCTTAAGCCTTAAGAATGTTCCATATCAATTTCTAGAAAAAACGCCTGTAGGTAATCAATATTTTTAAAGTGATAAGTCATTTTACTTGTATAGTTAAAAGTGATTATTATTGTAATAGCACAAACAGAACATTGTTTTATTACGTTATATTTTATTAGATTCGCTTAATTTCTGAAGAGGTTTTAAGATTTACACATAACTTATAAGGTACTGTTTCTATAAAAAATATACATATAACTATCATATACATGTATAAATATATATATCATATATATATTACAGGTTGTAGTAATATTTTTGAAAAGACCTGTTTTCTATTCGTGGTCATAACAATTTTATTTCATTTTTCAAAGACTTCATAATAAAAATTGACAATAATATTTTTTACATACTTCAGGAGAGTATATATCGTAGTTAAAATATATAAGCTTTACAGAGTCTAATTTAACCAAATAAAAAAAGTACATGTTTAGTTGTGATGTCTAAAAGAGATCTACCATAAAGTGGCCTCCTTCGTTCAGTTTTTTCTTAAATAAAAGGCCCCGGATCCTTGGCTAAATGTAATCATTTACACGTAAGCCTTCTCAGAAGTGCGTTGGCGAATTTATGTGCAAATACGCTTCAGGACTGCCCAATGTGCTAATGAAAGGCGATACATTATTCAAACTTTGAATTATACAGTGGCATGTAAATCGATACTCGCACCGCATAGCCGCAGCAGCCTGAGCCATTCGAAGAATGAGCGGAATTGTTACTGAAGGGTCTCGAAATCACCGCAATTGTAATTAGTGGCCTACGGAGCGATCGTCGTCGGCTATGCAGAGATTCTGATGAATTTATTATATTCAGGTAATCGTTTAATTTTCTTTATATAGAAAAAATCCTTTTTTCTAAGGTCAAAATATTTATTGAGTATTTCGACTTCTAGAAAGTGAAGCTATTCAAACGAAAGCCACGCATTTTTCAATTTCATATATGGGATCGAAATATTGTATTTAAGTTAAAAAGAAAATAGATAAAATTACTTTTGAAAGGACGCAATCTACATTAAATACAAACAGCTGGAGTAGTATAACTGGCGACCGGGCCAACAATATAGGGAAACATTTTATTGAGAATCGCAAAATGGAAAATCTCACTCGGATGGCCATGTACAGGCGTTGATTAGTACGGTAGAAACAAAAACTATTCCCAAACCGGGCGCAATAAACGAAGTGGAAAAAGTCGATATGGGAGGATCTGATTGTAGGACGTAAGCGGCAATCGCAAATATGCGTTTTACAGTGAATGCGCACTCTTAAATGATTACTGTCCCCTCGGTCCCTGGGGTGCAGATGCGTCCCACAGCTATCGCTTACAGACGAAATGCAAAAGAACTAAGATTTCCTTTCTAATTCAATGCAACGATGCGAACAGAAAGCTAATATTAGTCACTTTATAAATCCATTACGTTTGAATACCAAGCATTCCTTATTTCACTGTTTCATGTAATTTCACAGTGAGAATTTTTTCATGATAAATATACATATTTTTCATACTTTAGCTGCCATTGTTTTGTGTGTACATTGCGTCATAACCATTGATTGCTTCTGTACAATCGGACCGAATGCACGCACCGGCTCTTTCACAAAGGACTGAAATCATTAGATAAAAGAAAAGCGGCATCGTAAATTTTCTTTATTCCGTTGTGTATTCTATAGATTTGTATTATATAAATTATATTCATATAACCTTATAGTTTTATAGGTAATTTCATGACAAAATATGTGGAGGTCTTCGAAAAACAAACATAAACGTATCAAGTAACTGAATAAAATGGAAAAAAATCCGTTGTCAAAACGAATTCATTCGTCGGATATGTAAAATGTTAAAATATTCATCTACCCGCAGCTTCGTACCGGAATTCATGGGTGAATATAGAGCACACAAAACTGCCGCTACAGCAAACCTCACCGCATCAAAACAACAACTGGTGCATTTGATTAAAATAAATAAAAGGAATCATATTGTGCGATTGACGTTACTCTGCCCGTTCGAAACTGCGTGCACTAACAATTCGACAAACGTATCGATGTAACTATCACCTCCACGTTTGCGATGAATTAAGCGGAATTTACTAGGTTTGCTCGCCAAATTTCTCTTGTATAATACCTAACATTGTAGCAAGCCTAACGAAAGCCATAGTTATCAGCTATAAAATTTATTATAGTAGGCAAATAACGCAAACTTGAACTGCAATGGCCATAAATATTTTCTGAAGCATGTCGAAAATGAGAAAGACGCAACACTCTAAAATGGCATTTCTATTCCAAACGGAAGCTAAAATAGTATTGAGTTACAAATCGTACAGAAAATCTAGACGTTCGTTGGCCGAGCTCCAATCGAGAAGTGATCATATCTGTCAATATTCGTCGAGCATACGATGCGTAAAACCCCCCGTAACGTGAAACAAAGAGGAAATATTTATTTTTTATTTCCCTTATTTATTACTTTTGCTCCTTTACTCGAACGAATTGCATAAACTGCAGGGCTTATAAGATATATTCAAGTGATGTCGTGAAAATGTTGGTACCTATATACAAAAGTACCTATATCTATTCCTATAACATCAACTCGTATAACTTTTTGTCTGAAAACCCAAAATATTATTTCAAGTTAACTTTCTAAACACTTTTAATCTAATTACGACAACTCACTGAGTTACCACTTTGCCGCGCCGCTAGCAATTTCTTTTAATATCTTGAAATTTTGCGGACGCCTAAACCAACTTTTTAATTAAAGATAATCAGAGTGAAACGTCAGCAGTAAACCGGTGTCACGGAGGAAAATGCTAACAATATAATTCTGATGCGACCCTCGTTGACATGCTATCAACGGCAACATGGTTTATTGGTAACTAGAGGCTTACTCTCGCTTCGCTCGGGTTCGCCTCTAGACAAACAAAAACAAATCTATCCCACGGGAACTGTGCATTTTTCCGGGATAAAAAGTAGTATATTTGTTATTCTGATGTATGAACTATATTATTGTAAAGTTTCATTAAAATCCAATCAATAGTTTATGTGTACTAAGCAGTATAAATTACTATAGCTTTTTAACTATCCCACGGGAACTCTTTAATTTTCCGGGGTGAAAAGTATCTGAAATGTTGACCGAGGATATAAGGTACAAACCATGCAAAATTTTATTTAAATCGGTCTAAAAGTTTCGGAGATTAGCCCGTACAAACAGACAAACAGGCAGAGAAATTCTATTTCTCTTCTAACATTCCCTTGACTCGGTTTTTAGAAGTTGGTAACATTAGCGACTGTCACGAAATATTTTAATTTTTAAACGAAGATTAATTATATGTGTTTTTGAGCATAATATTTATATTTCGAATAGTATGTATAATTAGTGTTCTTGATGAGTACTGTATAAAATACATAAAAATATTGGTTTATATTGTTTGTATCATGAAAATTATTAGTCATCATAAAATTGAACTACATGTTTTGGTACACTCAATGCAACGTTTCCTTATTTACATTGGTTTGAGTTGACAAGTTGTGTTGGAACGTTTGCTTGACATTTCCATACAATTTAATATTCATATCAGGATAAGGTAGTAAGTAGATTATGCTGGTATCCTTAGACAATGCTACAGAGCTAATAGAATTATTTTCAAAGGATCATAATGCGTCAATGAGTTAGATTTAGCAAGTAAGCATAAAAACCAAGTACTAAGAAGATTAAATATATTTACAATATTCATATAAATCATTTCTATTATCCATATATTAAGTCTTTTATTTTCATGGAACAACAACTTGATATTTTGTATAAATTTGCTTACATCAATAATAAGTTTAGTTAACGCAACAAAGGGTTTAAATTAAAAGGTAAACAAGGTGCCAGGAATAAAACATCCATTTCCATCGCTTTATTTAGCGTTATAGGAAGTTACGATAACTCGTGTATTGCTGATGCGAAAAAGACAAATGAAATAGTCAGAGAGGCGGCACGGAAATTCACGTACCAATTTACATAGCACTATTGTATTCAAAATTGTAATAGTGATTTTTTTTTTTAAATAAATATTTTTTGAAATATTTTTATTATTTAAAATGTTCAGGTACTAGCTATCTAATAAATAATATGTTAAAATGTTCTCATTATTTGATCTTCATTAAAAATAATTTCATATTGGTAATTAGCGACTCACCCTCGCTCCACTCGGGTTCGTCCTTTATTACGTTTTAATGTTTAGTATAGATTTCTGAGAGATGAGGTATTTTCCTGCAGTAAAAATAATCCTAGGTATTTGTTGATCCGGATAACCAGCTATCATCATACCAAATTTCATCAAAATCTATCTAGTGGTTTTCTTATGATGCATTTCCAGATAAACAGACAGACAAAAATTCTAAAAAATATAGATTTGGCCTCTGTATCGATAATAATGACTATATTTTCAATAAGATTTTCTAAAAACTATAATATACAGATTTGACTGAGTTAGAATTTTAGTAGGTATATGTATAGATAATATTGGTAAGAGCTATAAACAAATGTTATGTTAAATCATTTCCTATATGTTATGGAAAAAACTTCATGGTTTATTCATAATATCCCTTATGTAGAGTAAAACTATGTTAGACCGTCGATTTTGTAGTAGAAGCATAATTTTCTGTTTCTATAACTTAAATTGTCAGTAGTAACTTCTACAATCAAAATTATAAATGAATTCGATACAAAGGCATTCTTACAGCAGTCTCTCGAGCTAAAAGATTAAACAGTGCAAGTTATATTGAATAAAAACTTTACTCTTGCATACTAATGCTAAAATTTGTATTCGACTGAGTTTGCTTGACTTTTCATTAAGTTTCTCGTTTCGTAGGGCAAGAGATGGAAATCATAGTAATCATTAAGCCTGATAAGCATCTCGCAAATAGCACTCGTATTATCTCCTTTGTTCAATCTCGCAAAAAATTACTTAACTTTTATTTAGTAAATGTAAATTATACTTTAGTGAATGTTTTGGCCATCTTTCTTGTTTAAAATTAAATTACTTATTACGAGTCTCCTAAGAAATAAGAACGTTGTTCCAACAGATAGCAGTGTTTCAGAATTTTTCATCTGGAGCAAAATGTTACGTATTCAAGTCAAAGCTAAATAAACTTTCTTTACAAAGTTTGACGTGACACTAAGCTAGGTACCAATAGGAAGCGACAAGTCTATAGAAAAATGGCACTCTAAGTAGGAAGATGACAGAGTATGCATTAGGCGAATTAAAAACTCTTTTCGCTCAGCTCTTCATTTGTTTCTTAATTCAAAGCTAGCACTAACATGAATCTGAAAATGACTTATAACAAAATAGGTTGAAATCAGAATCTAAACAGCCATCAAAGGGCATGAAATGAGCACATTCAAAGTAAAACGCATTCGAATGGTTAGCTAACGGACGGGCTATGGGCAGGTAGTCGCGACGAACGGTGCAGAAATAAGTTTTAATGTGATGGGCATTGCACAGCGAATACAGCGAATAGATGTTTCAAATACTCGGCATTTGAATTGCAAAATAAGCTATCATGAATAGTACGTTTTGTGTCTACTAAATATTTGGAAGTGAATGTATGATGAATAAAAGTTTATGTTACGTAAAATTATTGTTAATAATAATTCCCTGTATTTATAATATCCAACATTTTGTATATAAAAAAAGATTTTTTTATATTTCCTTTACTAATAAAAGTTTGATTTTGGCCTAATATTCAATTTTTCAGACTAAGCAAGGATCCTTTTTTTTAAAGTTGAGAAATGCATTTACGCATACCACCTGCATATGAACAGATGGTTATGTGGGAATCACCGGCTAGAGAAGCCAGTACTACCCACTATAATCGAACAATACCTCCTCCGTCTTAATGGGTTCGTTGCAGGATCGCTTACGCACTCAACCACGATGCCCTCACAGCAGGTTTGCCAAAGGAGACCACAACAACCAGGGGTGCTCCAACAGTCCAATCTGCTATCAGAGGAGTACCAGGAGCAACTCGCATGGCACACCGTTCCCCGAGGTGGGCTGCCTCCCAGTAAGTTTCTTGGCTTCGCGCTCGGCTGAATTGCTGGACGCTAATGAACCCCACCACCTCGCCACCCCACGACAAAATGAACGCACATTTGACCGTGTTATATCTAGATCAAGACACATAGTTTGTACATCATACAACTTAACGTATGTAATAGTACGTAACCTAACGTATGTATTAGTAAGGATTATGATATAAAGACGAATAGTTACAAAAGATAATAAATACTTCATTGACGGACTCTTAACTACGCTTGTTCTGAGTCAAAGATTTGTAATGTATAAAAGGGTTCGTCTTTCCGAAGGACAGCGCGGGTCGGGATGCGGTTTTGTAAAGGGCTATTTGTTACGCTTTCAAACAAGGCCCTGTCAGATAAAATGGCTATTGTATCTTATTTTATGTACACGATATTTTTGGAATAAAAGTCAAAACATATGAATAATATTAAGGCAGTATTGAAAACCGCAGGGAAACTTCCATTTGTGTCGGTGAAGTCTTTACATTTGGGTAAATCCGATATAGAAATTTTGTTGTTATGAGGATTACTTTTGAATGATAATGAATAAGTTGTTTAACTTTTTCTTATTTTCATATATTTTCAAAAATACGCTACTTACTTTACATCAAAGGTCAATTTCGCAAAGGCATTCGTTTCGCTTCTTCATAACAAAAACTATTTTGCGGGTCGGTAATGTTCTCTCCACTTCACACTAAATCACTCCTTGAGATCGCTTACAATTGTTTTATGTTTTTCTCGTATAGAAAGAAAGAGAAGGGAATAGCTTCCCAACCAATTACAACACTCTAGTTACATTAATCCGGTGAACCCCATTTTTACGAAAAAGGAAAGTTTCTGCACAAGTGCCTTCAAAAGAATCCCCATAAAACATAAATATCAATTGTGAGGACGGCTCGTCTAGGGCGAGTACCTAAACTGCCATGTATCTTGTTTTGCCGAGATTTGGATATGATCAATGCCATACATCTTCAAAATGTACACTTTATTATAAGAAAATCCGATATGTTTCGCTGATTCCGCTGATTTTCATTAAAAGTTATTTATCTTGTGCTATTGTTCATTAAGAAATGAATAATTAATATAAGATCGTACAAAGTAAAAGTCAATATGTGACATAAACAGAAATGTAATACAAATATTAAAATAATTCAAGTAATAAGTTTCATATTAAAGCATTGTGAATGGATTATAAAACATGAATATCATGCCGCTATTATTTGAGTAACTTCACATTAAAAAATGACGATTCATTTAGCAGTAACCATTATGAAATCGTTAAAATTTTTCCCTCGTGTATGGTTAAACATGATTATATAAATGTTTATTCGCACGCACACAAAATCCGTTAAATGAAGCCTACACTTTGATATGATAATAAATTAAATAAACGTCATAAATACCGCGTCAAAATTAAATTAACGGATTATTTGCGTACGTAAATGTAAAGTAAGTGATTAAGCGTTTCCAACACGTGTTCGTTCCCAAAAGACTAATACGTTTTGTAGCATAATTACTTTAGACAAAGCGGTGCACCGGTTTAGGGAAGATGAAGAAGAATCGCAGGTGTAAATGGCCGTCTATTGCGCCTTCCATCACAGGCGGTTCGGGTGACTGCGAAAATCATGCATGGAGCTAACAAAATTAGGTCTGTTTTAGCGAATAACGCTTAAAGTTCCGGACGATTACCGCCTAGCGTTTGTGGTATAACTATGTCCCAGACACGAAACATTTAGAGCCAATTCCCAGCTGGCTTGTTGTATGAACAATTAAGAGTACCGACTTAACCCGCACGGGAAGAAACATAATGAATGTTTAGTGCTGCTAAGTGCTTTGTCTAATCCGTGTATCGTTACTAAATCCATGGCCGATGTTTACAGCGTTCGGGATGCACTCACTTGTTGAGTAACGAGTTACTGAAAGTAAATCGTGTTTTATAAAGGAGATGGTGTTATTAAATTGAATTTTTCTCTTCATTCGTAAACTATTATGTTCAAAGGAATTTTTCTATTCAACCGTACCCATTATAGTCCGATGAGAGTAATACCTGAATAATAACGCATAAAGAATATGCTCTATCGGGTGTAAATGTATTGTCTAAGTTTGAACCATTCGTTCGCCATAATGATGGTTGCGTGCGGCGCGTCAAACATGTAAGCAAACAATTTTGGCATGCTTGAGTAAATACGACTGTGAAATATCTTCGCCTGAGCGCTGTTAGTGCGGTATGTATAGCTGGATGTAACTTGAATTTGCTGAGTATCATCATTTCTGCAAAGCTTTTGTTGATAATGAAATACAAATAGTATTCTTTAGTCAACTACGGTGCAGTGGATTTTGTAAGAAATACCCGCGTATTTACATAGGAAAGTCAAGAAAACTTAAGGGTTTGCAGAAAATAAGTGTTATTTTATATATTGTTAGACAAGTTCAGCGATTTACTGTATTTGCTTATATCTAAAGTAGAATAGTAAGCTTTGTGGTGGCATAGATTTAGAACGAGGAATAAATTAATTTAAATTAACTAAGAGAAAAGGGTCTAAGAAATTACTAGGCTGTTCGGTCGGAAGCGCGCGTTTCTATTTTAATAGGCAAGACAAAGGTGACTGAAATGGGATGGGGCTTGTTATTGTTTTATAAAGTAATATTATTTTGAACAGCACTGGAAAAGATAATATTTAATGTCGTTAATTTTAATATAAATAAATATTATGAAAGAATTTTATTAGTTACTAGCGTTTGCTGGCGGCTCTGCTCGTGTATGCGTGATGTTAGATAGCTTATAAATACCTTCCTTGCAAATAAGCTCTAAAACGCAAAAAATAAATTAAATCCATTAATCTGGTAGTTCTCGAGATATGCACTTACAAACAACAAAAAACTCTAACAGCTTTTAATATTAATATAGAAAATAATAAATAAGACAATCCATTGCTAGAGAAACAAAACAAACATCTTTTATAACAAGGCAAAATTTACAAATCTGCAAGTTGGAAGACATAAATAGAAACAGCGGAGGAACTCGGTGCATTAAGCAACAATACGTAGAATGCAGGGTTGCGCATATATTAGCGTCTTGTCCTTTGGCGAGATATCTAGGAAGTTTGCCGTGGGCCACGACGATTTACATTGCTTCCGAAATAGTAAGGCTCGCCAAACTGGCTAGCAAGTTAAGACGGCAAACGTTACTTACTTTTGCACGAATAGTTTTGCATTATACATTTGCATTGCAATGTGTAAAATATTCACATTATTGTCCATCATTCTACAACCGTACTAAGTTATAGAAATTATTTTGTAAGCAACGTTGTATCTTAGTAAATGATATATAAACAATATCACTGACTGAATCGTAGACGGATCGTAGATTTCGTGTAGCATAATCCTTACTTTAAATGCGAAAATTTTGTTTATTGTTCTTTTATTCAGCAATGGAGTAAAAAAATAGTGTGATTTGTTGCTAAGAAATATTTTATTGATCGGAGATTATTATATATGTACATCAAGTTACTGTTAGGATATTAGCTTATTATAAATTTTATTACTAGTTATAGATATATAAAAAATATCTTATCAGTACGAAGGCATAAAACGAATGCGCTTTAATGGTATATAAATGAGTGAAATAAAATCATGTTAACATGAGGAAAGGTTAAAAAGGCTATTCTCATTACCCTAACGAGGCTAAAGCACTATCTAACCAAAGCTCAGTTGCCAAATTACACGATTTGCTTTTAAATGCGACTTACTTTTATCTAATGCGATATACGAATGTTCGAAACTTGGTAGCGTAAAGACATACAGAGTTAAAAACTTAATATTAAATAAACATATCTAATACTCTTGCAGAAAAATTATTTCGAACTGCACTAGAGTTTTGTCTCGTACTTTTATTTTATCGTACTCGTATTATCTTATATAACAAATTATTATGTTATATGATGTGAGCTTTAAATGGCTGTGTAACTATAATCATTAAGTATCAGGTTCGATTACTGTAATGGGTACATATTTAAACAAGTTTATGAGTTTAGCATAACTACAAACCAACAACCTGTGTCACATTTTTACGTTTCATGTTTAATTTGAATTGTATAAAAGATTAATGTCGTGATTTAAAAAATGTTAATATTTTTTAAAAGGAAAAATAATATTTTTTCTATTAAAAGCCTAGAGTCGAGGGAAATATGTGCAAATGAAAAGCTTGCAGCTATCGGCATGCATTTATCGTGCCTCGTAAAATTGGATAAGTTGAGTTACACAAGCTCGGTGCGAGGTAGGGTACCACGTACATTACGGATAATCGTAGTTCTATTATTCCATTCAAGAAATATTTCTTAAAGCCGTACGTAAATTACTTTAATATGTTTATACCAAATAAAATAATTTGTATAAGTAAATACAAGTATAAATTATAATCTGTTTTATTTATTATTTGGCCGAGTTCATATTATGATATCGAAATCTAACTATCGATAATATTATTAGTAGAGTTCAATGAAGATAAAATGTTACAAATATGCACAAACTTTCGCATATTTGGCCTTGTGAGCTCGTAACTTCTGATTTACCGAGAATAACATAACTTATTACTTAGCCAGTAATAAATTAATCCAAAAGCCCACCAAACACAGTGACCCGTCAATAACTCAAGTGCTTCTTGTCCTTTAACATTGGAGGGTTGACTATAATTTATTCTGTACAGCGCTAAATTAAATATAAAACATCGTCGGGCGTATCAGTGTTAGTGACTGAGATAAATGAAGCCATTAGTAACGCGAGCTGGACTTTTTTCGGTTCATCCGACGGCATCAGTGACTGGGGGTTGTGGCTAGCTGAGCTTGTGGACAATTTTATTAGAAAATGTTATATGTAAGTGTGTCGGTAGAGGGGTGAGGGCGGCAACGGGACAGAATTACAAGCGACACGATAAATTTCGTCGCCTCGCGACATTAGGCTCGCGGCGAAATAGGGGCGCTAGACGCGGTGCCGATGGAAAATGTGTTTATCCTTACGCGAAATTAAAACAGGAGTGTCCGTGGCGTACTATAAAAATGTCAAATAAATAACACTAGTGAGGATGAAGTGTTTTGAAATGTATAATTTGAAGAGAGTTCAACCAATTAGGAATTTAGTTTTCGTTATTTAATTTTATCTCTTACTAAATTATTACTAAGTTGAATAGAATTAAGATTGTAAAAATATTTTTTTTTGAAAAAATCTTAGTTTTAGTACTTTGTATGAATAATGAAACGAGTATGAAAATAGTTTGCTGTTCCAGTAATATCTGCGAGACACAGTAACTTTTGAATAGTTTTAAAATGTTTGGATTATATAAAACTTTTAGTACTATAATATATTACGTAGGTCTTTCAGCTAGGTGTTTATGAACTGAGAACTCCGTTGGAAAGAGTCATGTTTACTTTTGGTCTTATTTCGACAAGCAAAATTCATTTTTGTAATAAAATAACCTACCTAAAAAGTTAAAAGGCATCTCCTTTCTGGCCTTATGGAACTGCAAGGTAAAAATTTGCTTATTTTGCGGCGTGAGGTAAAATGGCCTCTCATTTTTTGCCACTCACCGCACCCTAACCAGAGACGGCGACAGTTTGACTCGAGAGGTGTTGACATCTATTATATTTACAGAATTATAAGTATATAGTTAATTTCTCTTGAATTAAAGATATAAAGCAACATGACAGTTACTTAAAATATGCATTACAATTCAATTTATTTATTAATTCAAGGAAACGCAGAGAAATGACGTTGCTATGAACGAAGTACTACTCTATTTGAAACATTTTTATTCTTATTAAACAAATAAAGTTGTAAATAATACAATTATACTAATATTAGTAATGTTAATAATAACTGTTTGATGTTATATTACATTTGATTAATTTATAAGGATCTTATATTACACAATATTCTAATTATTAAATTCTACCATAGGATATAGACCAAATGAAATATGAATTTATTTTAATCTAAATCTACCGATTTCGAGTTATAATTTATTATCATCCAACATAATTTTCGCGAGAATTGTATTTTTTCATGCCTTAATAGTTTTTGTAGGGAAAAGAAGGTAAGGAATATATATTTGCCACTAACGCAAAACGAAGATTTACTTGCTATCTGGAGTTGTTCGAGATTTACTTAACGTCTTAGTAAACACGAAAGTATTATCTAATACATTTTATGTGACGTGATACTGTTCATACATTTTTCCTAAGTCATTTTTATATAGATAAAACATTTTTTAACTATAATATATATTTCCTATTGGCAGTATTAAAGGCAGTGGTAGCCTAGTGGTAACGCGCTCGCTTGGAAAACCGAGTGAAGCGGTTTCAAATCCCGGGTCTCGCACCTCTGATATTTTCATGTGCGAATCATTTCTAACATGATTGCCACTTGCCTTACGGTGAAGAAAAACATCGTGAGGAAACCTGAATATCTGAGAGAACCTAGCAAGTTTTCAAAACCCAACCCGCTCTTGGCCAGCGTGGTGGACTATAGCCTGATCCCCCTCTTATTGAAGGGAGGCCCGTGCCCAGAAGTGGGACGTTAGAAAGGGCTGAATACACTTACACATATTTCCTATTAGTAAAAAGCTATTTTTAGATCGTTATTTACATATTTCAAAGACAAAATCTCTGTCAAACAGCTAGAGTAAGCAGTATAGAGAGATAGCGTTTCATATTAGTAGTCCGATTCATTGGCGTTTTTAAACCAAAAAGAATCAATTTTCACATCAGAAGTAGTAGCTCCTTATGTTATTTTATAATTAATTAACTAAAAGGAAAAAGATTGCAATATCTGTATATAATACTTGTACCATCTACAAAGCAATGTAGTCGAAGACCAAGAAAATGTTTAAGAAAGCATCTTAAAAACTGGAAGTAAATAAGCATTAAACACGACCACTCGCAAGTGTTTCATTAAGAGCATTGCATGTTTGTACTGACAGCGATTACTCCGGGGGAAAAAACTAATTATGGTTGACAGAGGGCAAAGTAAAAAGGAGGGAGGTCTGTCTGGAGTATTTAGAGATTTGAGCAATTAAAATTGCGATGTCGTATTAAGTCTTTCAGTGAAAGCATCAATTACACTGTCTTCGCTATTCCAACTCCAATTGTGAATGTTGTACTTTATAATATACCTATGTATATGTAACTTCCTAATTTTAGTGTTCATTTTTTAGATATAACCTGTAGGAATTGCCTCTACTCTTTTTGGTTGCTACATACATCTCAGACTGTCGGTGTAAGATTCAGACAGCATTTAGTATATAATTTTGATATTTTTTTCCATAGGCATACATTTTAATATTTTCGACTGATATAAGCTTAGCTGTTCTGAATGCTTTTTTTGTTTTACTCTAGTTAATAAAATAAAATTGAAGTGTTTGTTTGTAATATCAAAATAACAGTTTTATACTAAATACATGGAACTATATACGGTACTTATGAGAAAAACACAATTTTTAAAACTTTTGTCTGTCTGTCTGTTTATTTCGGCTAATCTCCGAAACGGCTGGACCAATTTTAACGGGACTTTCACTGGCAGACAGCTGATATTATAAGTAATAACTAAGGCTACATTTATTTTAGAAAAAGAATTAGGGTTTTGTTCAAAAAAATTAAAACGTACCTAGGGACGAACCCGAGCAAAATGAGGGTGGGTCGCTAGTACATACATATAACCTAACTACACAATATCTTACATACATATATAGATTATTACTATGAGATACCTATTTTGATGTAATATACAATGAGACATATTTGACAATTAGAATATGGCCTATGTCATTTAATTTATAAATAACTAGCAAAATCCGCGGCTTCGCTCGCGCTAAAACTAAAAAAAAACTCTAAAAAGGTAGGTTTCAAAAAACTTTCATCTAATATTTTACCCCTTATGGGATGAATTTCGAAAAATACTAAAGCACGTATTTATTTAATTGTATTGAAGAGCATTAATACCAAGTTTCAAGTAATTCTGATCATAAATATTTTTTTGGGTTCTATTGTAACGTGTTTTTCCGTGAGAATGAGATAATCTCTATAAATGCCTATGTTATTCTCCAGCCCTCAAACTATCTCCACACAAAAAATCACGCCAATCCGTTACTCTGTTTCGATGTGAAAGAAGGACAAACACACAAATAAACACACTTTCACATTTATAATATTAAGTAGAGATATGGATATGGATCTCTATGTATAGTATAAACCATGAGCAAGATGTTAATGTCCTTAACATGTTATAAATAGTTAGTCGTTACATCTTATCTTATTATTGATTACAAAATATATTTTATCTTTATTTCCAAAGACAATAGATATCGAGAGGTAAATTAAAAGAGGAAGGGAAAGTCGTCAATGAAAACGTAACGTTTCATACAAAGTTACGTCCTTTGCAACGGTCACAAGGCGTTCTCATATAAATTTAGCCTTTATGGAGTTAAACTTAGAGATTATGATTGCGTGTGGAAGCCTACTATACTGTTGTATTCCGCTTTATTACTCTGCTTTTATTAGAGCGCCTTTGATAGCTTTAGTGTCGTAGTTTTATGACAACACTGGCTCGGATAGGTAAGGATAACTAATTTTTACCTGTATTAAAACCTTTGCATTGCTCTTAGACTTTTGAACGAAAGCTAATAACGACTATGCAAAGTTATTCCTTTTACAATAGCAATAGCTTTTCCCCGTAACTCCACTCGCGTTTTTTGTTTATAAGTAACCTTTCTCAATAAATACTCTAAATAAAAACCTTTTCACATCTTGTTTGAGTTACAGTGGTAGCACTTTCAAACAAACAAACTGTCTGTCTTTAATATTTAACATTATTTCAATTGAAATCATTCAAAAAAACGTCAATAGCGACAAATTAAGTATTTTTTAAAGTCTGAAACACATTATTCAATTTCATTGCTTTGGATAACTGTAAACCATGTTTTATTACTGAAACGCTGATGAAAGTAGACCTTTTATTGATTTTAAAGAGGGAATTTAAAAGCCTTTAAAGCTGTAAAAAGTTTAATGCTCAACAGTTAATTGACAAAATTTAAAAACCTTAGAAACTGGGGCGTGTATTATGTAAATCAAGTAATAAACATAAAGATCTTATAAAAAATAAATGGTTTAATTCAAATATTTTGAGATATTACGTACGTTATATTCTACAGTATTTTTATAAACTTAAATTTATATTCATGTATGGAGTTTTCTAGCAAAATGTGAAAAAAAAAATATATTAATTTTTTATTTGTTTAAAAAATGAGATCACATCTTGCAGCATCTTGCAGAAACCATCAGGTTTCTGTCAAGAAATGCACGCTCATTAAGAGAGTTAGTAAAGCAAAACAGATTCCGTGGCCATCTCCCGTAGCTATATTAAAATAGCTCAAATTCACCATGCATATATGGAGAGGGCTTATAATTGTGCGTTCTTTGTATGATATTCTAGTATTCTTTCTTTTTAAAATAATATGTATCTTTATTTCAATAGCTCCTTATTATATCTCAATTCAATTCAATTCTCTTGTTAACTGCTTCGAATTATTATAACTATAGCGAGCTTAAAATAGATGATATTAGATTAAATACATATTTTACTGCTTTAAGATGATATAATTTTTGTATATTTGGTGATTTCTACAAAAACAGATTAATTAAAAGACGCACTATCGCTCAGTAACATACATTTTTTGTATCGAAATGCCGCGCAAGTAGAATCAGGATGAAAACTAGCTACATAAACCAGTTAAGACATCGTGTCACTTAAAATTGCTTTCTATATTTGCCTAAATCGTTCAGATAAAACAAAGAACTAATAATTACTTTCAACTAGAGTACATATAATAAGAATAATATGTTGGGACATTAACACACAGCACCATCTAGTTCCATGATAGGCTACGAGGCTTGGTTTATGAATACCAGATAGTTGAAACACTACACATATATAACTTTAAATACATAAATATTATAAATATATGGGTGTTTATATTTATAATATTTATATATTTAAAGCTATATACTAGAGTACAAAAATTCGTGGTCATCACACAAATAAATGCTCCCAGTGGGACTCGAACTCACGAACGCTAGTACAGCAAGTAGAGTCACAAACTGAGTCAAACGTGTCGTCAAAAGTAATACAAACAAAAAAACGTATAATAAATAATATGCCACTTAAAAACTAAGCATACATTTAAAAATATGACTATTATACCAAATCCAATGGTACACAAGACTGCAATAAAAAATGCAAACGATTGAAATTGGATTTCAAATCCTATTACAATTTTTAACACTTGTATGAATACGCTGCACCTTTCATTTTCGTTATATTAAAATCTCTACATTCTGTATTCTATCAATTATTCGTGCGACTAGCGGGTGCTCATATAGTTTTTACCCGTTTAACAATAGGACTAACAAACTAAAATAGATGGAATAATCTGTTCAAATATTATACATATGTATATACATATATGTACTCGTACTTACTACTCGATGAATTGCTTATGTAAATAAAATATCCGCAAAATAATCCGAAAAGATAGTTTTATTTAAAATCCCAAATATTCGCGTAAATCTAGGAAGGTATTATGCTTATGTCACTTTTACAAGAATTTTACACAACAGTCCCATTAAAATAAGTTACGTCCTTCTTCTTGAATAGCTCACGTTCAATTCCACTATTGACTATTTAGGTTCATTTTTTTTAAAAGTAAGTTAAAAATGTAATATTATATGGTCGTTTTCGCATTTTTGTGCCTTTATTTTACTTGAAATTAGTTTAATCTTAATAATTATGTAGAGGCGTTCCATTAGAGGGCTTTTATTACAAATTTAATAAACGATAATACTTTAAAATTCCAAATGTCTAAATTTTATCATAATATATTTTTATAACATGCGCAATTTGTACGTGACTTAATGTTTTGAATCATGGTGAGATTTAAAGCACGAGAAGCATTATAAGATCTCCAGCATCCAATAATTCAAAAATGAGCTCAGCTTTTGCTTGATGGGATAGTTTATTGCAGTTTATTTATCGGCATATTTGATTAACGGTGCTTTGTTTTATCACGATTTTCGTTAAATTTAATATATCTGCTTTAAATATTCGAATAACATCACTTCGTATTACGTGCTAATAATTAATCTGAGATTTAATAAAAAAATATACAGTTTTACAGAGCGGTTTAATCAAAATTTTGTTTAAATCGGTGATGGGATAATTTATCAGTTCGCCCAGAGGTCTGAAAATTCCACCATATTTTTTTTGATTGATGACACTAAAGTTCGTCAATAGCTACTAAACAAAAAAAAGAAAGAAAATTACTTGGCAAAGAGAGGAGAAAAAGATACTGAACTGTTTTGTTTGTCTATTTAGTATATAAGTATGTATTTACAATATACATACATAGATATTATAAAGCTAAAGAGAATTTTATTTGTTTAAACGTGCTCATATCTGGAAATTTTAATCCAATTTAAAAGAAATATTTTTGCATTTTGTAGCTTATTTATTGAGCAAGCTATCTAACTTCACACTATGAAACTTAGGGGATGAGTTTTATATAACAATAAATATATTAAGGGAAGGGAAGGATAGGGAGAGCCGCGGCCGGAAGTTCTCGGAAGAATTCTTTTATAAATTCGGCAAATTAAGCAATAAAAAATAACAAAACATTAATACAATTGACAAAAAGAAGTAAAATATCAAAATATAATCATCACAATACATTAATAAATACTATGTTTATTGTACTGTATTATGACAGTAATAACTTTGACATTATCGGTTTATGTTTTTCAATTTTACTGAAACTTAGAAGTTTAGTTAATTTTTGCAATAAAGGATTGATAAAAGCTCCTGGCATTTACAGAAGCAAATACATTTCCAGCGTTTTATAAAATACTCAAATTTTATTTCAAATGATCGCAATTTTACATATTCGTCGAACTATCGCTTCATTTTATCCATTTATTACTTTGTGATAGCACGTTTTATTTGAAATTGTGATATTACTATCACACTTCAATAAATTTCATCTATAGTGTAAAATAGTAATACATTTTGTCAAAGAATAAAGAACTAATTACATTGATCTATGTAATATTTTAAAATGTGAATTAGTTTCATTGGATTTAGATTTCGGTAATAGGTAACCTCTCTACAACAGTCACGGCACTTCAATTTATACACAAATTTATCCGGGTCCACCAAACACCCGAATAATCCACTGAGGGCCATTCTACGTTCTCGTTTGTTGAAACGCCAAATGGCAGAGTATTATTCTAATTTGCTTTCACGATAGCTTTCGAAGAAGCTATTTACTTGCACCGTAAGCCCAATCGGTGGTTCTACTGAAAACGCACTATTCATGTACATTGTACAACGTTATTAAACTAAGATAAAAATATTAAAAAAATAATATGAAAAATCGCCAATATGTAGTCTATACATATAATAAAATTCTAAATAGTCATCATTATCGATACAGAGGCCGAATCTATAGTTTTTAGAATTTTTGTCTGTGTGTTTGTCTGGGAACTGAAAACTGAAACGAACTGAACTGAAAACTGAACGGAAAACTGCTAGGCAGGTAATTTGGTATTATGATAGTTGGTTATCCGGGATAACAAATAGGATACTTTTTACTGCAGGAAAATATGTTATCTCTGAGAAACCTATACTAAACGTTAAAACGTAACTAGAGATGAAACAGAGCGGAGCGAGGGTGAGTCGGTAGTATATATATACATACCTATATCAATAAGATATTTGTTTATACTTACCTAATTTTTATATAGATGAATTGTCTCAGAAATAAAAGAGTGATATAAAAACACGTGCCCAATGCTAATAAAGTTCTGCAATATCGGAAAAGTATTTTGTATGAATGGTTTTCAGGGGAACCCAAAGAAAAAGGGACATAAAATGAAAAGAAAGGAAAGTGAAAATATGGCCAAGTCATATTTTATTTACTGCGTACAATCGAACCTTTATCACGGTTTGTATCGGGTTAGTATTTGTTAGCATATGCCGTTTAGAGTGCGGTCGATTTTGTTTCATTTTAGTTTTTTTCGTTTGTATAACTAGAAAGTTATATAATAATTATATTAACATCCTATTAAGTTGTGAAATATAATAAAACCTTATATTATAATAAAACAAAACACAAATAAAAATTTATATTATCAATAGTTAACTCAAACTATAAAATAATATAATATATTTGTGCAAACATATCAAAATACTGTAAGCTAGGCCGTTCTCGACATGATCACGCCTCGTCATCGTTTTTTCGTCAAAGCCGCTTTGCTCGCAACGCTACGGAATTCTTATTACCCACTTTGGATACATTTTGTTTATATTGTAGTGAACTTCCCTCAAAAGGAACTTTAATTCTCTTCGTCACTATAAATAGCAGAAATCGAGCTGCTTTATTACTTCGAGCGTGTTCTCTTTTGTTTTCTTTTGCGGTATAAAACTGTACGTTACGACATTTTGTCGTGAAAAAGATTGCAATTGACTCGTTAAAAGGATTAAATAATAGTGTTTGCTGTAAAAGCCGTTGCAGGCTCTCAATGTTCCAAGCATTTACCTATAGTTAAATTAAAACAACCTTCAATGCAAATAAGAAACAATACTTTTATAATACTCTATATAACGATATATTGCTACAATTTTTGCTTGTTTTCCGTTAAAAATATTTAAGGGGAATTTTAGTATAAATTTAATAGATAATAAATATTTGCTTAGAGATATTTATAGCATAATATAACTTATGTATTGAAAGCTCTACGCGGTACACAGTTTAGCCGCGATACGTGGGCTCGTTCGACTCCACGCGTGAAAAATACCTTTTCATCTTGGGAATTCGTGTGGAGACGTCGAACTCTTATATTTATAAGGAGATATGGGATATAAGGAAACAGGATGGAAAAGCGTAGTCGGTAACATTGCTTTAGATCTTACTGATTGCTAGATATATAAACGCGCACCTGAATTATTCGACAGTTTGAATTGTCGCTACACTTCTCTTTTTACATAGGCATATAGGCAGAATAAATATCAGAAAATAACATTTCTGTACGTATGTAAATATAAAAATTGTATCAATTGTAATACGAAATTGTTACATAAAAATGTGATGGATATGTCTATGTGATTATTGCATTAATATCAAAATACAAATAGTGAATGTGTACACATGTTTGTTATTTTTTTACACTATAAGGGCTGTTAAGTCAATCAGTTATGATTTTAGTAAAATTCAGAAAAGAAATAGCTTGTACTGGGTCTCAAATATTAGGATAAGAAAGGATTCAATATACCTACTCTTCCTAACTATTTTTAAAAGGAGATAAAAAAATTTAATCAATAAAAAGCAAATATATTTCTGATGTGTATTAAACTAGGAATAGCTGTCGAAGAACGTCACTGTATCGTTTAATCAAGGTACTTGCTTGAACACCTAATTATGTTTACTATGTCCTCTTTCCTTCCTTTTTGCTTCTCTCGTTCTACTGAATTTCAGATTCATTTTGAACTCGCAATAAACTTGAAGAATCTGCAAATCTTTTCGTGCATTTTTACCCGTAGTCTATTAATTTCGCGAATGTAAGATGTCGGATAAATTTTTACTTGCTGACTTTATTATGCGGTTATTTATACTCACTTCTTCGTAGCATTTTTTTTATTTAGACGTTTAATTATATTTTTAGATATTTTGGAAAAATATTCTATACATCGAGATGTGCGAAAATGAAAAAGCTCTGCTAATATTTTTTATGAAAAATATTCAATTTATTATGTCTTAGTAATAAAAAATGTACAATTTCATTCCAAAATCTAATTAAGAGATAATTACTTAATTACTAAAACTCTCTTAGTAAACTGAGCAAACATAAATTTCTGTTTTCGTTATAAATACCCTAAGTTAAATCTTTATGAGGTAAACTTGTCCTCGTAGGGGCCACGCACGATCCATTAATTACTAGTATAGTGCCGTAGGAGACGTCGACGTTAACCCCACAACCCTTTATTACCATCGCCCCTCCCTACCTCCTTTCATCAATAACGAAAAAATGATCTTTCCACAACGAAATAAAAAATGCGTCATAGAGTAAATGAATTAGCATACTTAATTGTCTTTTGAAAAAGAAATAAAAACCGAGGGTCTTACAAATCCAGCTGTAATCAAAATTTAAGAATATTTAAACATGCACTGTCGGGTTTTAAATGGAAAGTTAACAAAGAACTAAAAGTTATAGATGAGAGATGAGGAGATTTAAATATTTTAATTAACTAGAAACAGATGTGAAAGAAAATAATTGACTTGTCCCAAAATCTTTAGAAGCTTATGAATACGTCTTATAGTAAGCATTCGCACACGCGTGAAACGAGCGGCCTTCGATTCTGTAGACGCTTTAAATAAGACGAGCTTCTGTTGTGAATTGATTCAAATACCTCCGTTGATTTTCTCATTTCAGAGCCGATCCCTCCAGTAACTTTAAGATGAAAACAAATGAAACGTAATAAGTATCTTTTTATTATGATATTGTAAAATAATGATTGCAAAGTTACATTGATATGATATTGTGCAAATAAACGGAATATTTAATTTATATCGCAAAGAGAAAATCTTCGCAACAGAATTTCGATACAGATAAAACACAATTTGTTACTATTTTTAAATGATCGGCTTATATCGTCTCATCGATTCCATTGTAACAGGATTAACTACTTGGAGCGGATACGTGTTTATAGAATATCAATTGACTTTGTTTTTATTGGAATGTCCGAAAGATTTTTGGAGAAAATTAATAAAATACACCTTCATTTTATTTCTTTCAGAGAAAATGTGCTTTTATTATTTATCGTAATAGTGTTTGTAAATGAAAAAATGCAATTACTTGCATTTGTTTTTTATTGTAATCATTATAATTCTTAATCTGTAGTTCGAATAAAAATGTTAACATTCTTTAAGTGTTCATTTTAAATGCTTTAATTAAGCGTTTTTCCTAGTTGTAGTTCCAATTTAATACTAGCTGCTAAAATATATAAACATCTGCAGGGAAAATCTCTCAATATACTTTTATTACGTTTTCTTATTTACGTGTACCACGCAGCGAGACGTAGCCTTAAGCATCGACAATTACGAGGACAGTACTAGACGGCTAATACAAATCGCTCGCCTGAGGTTACGTTTTTCCGAAGCACCCTATTATTAAAGAAACTATCAAATCTTTTCATTTATTTTCATTCCATAGAAAAATAAACCTTAGAGCATCTGCTTTAATACAAATATCTTTTTAATAGTTACTTTAAAAATAACACATATATTTCAAAGTTATGAAATTGTGAGTTTCTAATAAAACTGATTAGACAGTTATACGAGAACAAAATTATTTAGTGTAATTTTTTCATATTATGTTTTCCATCGTAAAGTTAAAATGTTTCTAGAAGAAGTTTTTTCTAAGTGGGCACTTAATAAAAAGTTATTTCTTTAAATAAAATATAGAGAAGTTTTCACAAATGAAATGGAAAAAGCAGTGCTTCTTGAGTGGTACTTATGTGGCCCTGTAAAACGCTTCGAGAGCGTAATTAGTTCGCCATTAGCTTAATATATTGGCACTCTAGTGCTGCTCGTACCATTTAAGAGCAAACAAAAAATCAAACTCTTAATTTACTATAAACTTGTGAAGTAATAATGTATATTACTTAACAATAACGTAAAATAACGACCTTGCCTGTATATGAAAATAATAATGAATTGTGCTGATAATTTAATTGGAAAGCAATATTGATGATATAAAGAAGTTTAAATTGTATAATAATACATAAAATGATATGAGACATTTTGCAACTGAAACTTTCTAATAGGTATTGCGCATCAAAATGCAGTAAAAATTACAAACCACAGCCAAATGATACCAGTGCTTTAGCAGCGTTCGATCAGCCGTCAGCGCATAACCAAATTAGAGCAATGTAAGTCAGGAAATTGGAAATGCTATCGGGCACCCGATGGAACGGCTCCACTGGTATTTCAGACATCCACCGTTTCGGCGGCCCTAGCTTTAATGTCAGAACAATGCACGAATCTGGACAGGCAGATCCGAGCGGCGCCGAAGATAAACGACAATCGTGGATCGTTGTAACAACTGATTGATATACGGCCTCCAATGATACCGTATCTATAGTCTGGTTAAGCCGAATTCCGGACCCGCCTCAGTTACAGTTCGAGTGCTGCTGACAGTAAGCGATGTTTAGTTACTGATGCAAGCGAGTTAGAGTCGTTTTGCTGTTGTTAGCAAAACGTTAGTCTTATGTTAATGTAGTTGCGTATCTATTAGAAAATATGTATTAAAATTGTTGATTGACTATACAATATATTAACACGTTTTTGTTAGATTTACTTGTAACTAAGTATGTAATTTTTAAAATTGATTTATATCTAATTCTAATAGTGGTATGAACTTGAAACTTTTGAAGTAATAATTTGGTACTATCGAGCTGATCTAATATCGATCCAGCAGGTGGTTGTTGGTTTAGTGGTTTATAATATTTTTTTTATTCTGTGTGTATTTTTTAATTGACAATTATGTATTAGTATACACAACAAGTGATGGATTAGATAGCTAGATTTTTAGATAAAGGTATAAATTTATTTTTTCAACGCAATAATATATACTCGTACTATATCGTATATTTTGGAATCATCATCAATCAATCATCATTGGGTTGAAATAAAATAGAAGGCTTTCTATAACATATCAGCACAAGGAAGCTCGTATAACTCGTCAATACTCCTTTCAAAGTTAAGATAATAGCAAGTAATCGTAGAACTTGCAAAGGCAGCACATGTCTTGCGTACTAGTTACGGTGAAGGCAACGGTCAGAGTTTGGGCTCGCTGGACGGGTAAAACAATAGCGAATCAAGCATGCCACGGAACTTTCTCAAAGACACCCTCTTGTGCGTGTGGCGCTAAGCGAACGCCCGCTCACTAACTTTATATTGGTTAGGAAACTTCATCCTTAGTCTCGATCATTGATTCTATAACATATATGTACATAAGTATAGAGCGAGAAAGTATTTACATGTTAAAACTTGGAAGATAATAAATAACTTTTTATTAAACTTACACGGCAGCCGTTTTAAGTGTATCTAAATAAGAAAAGTAATCTTATAAAAAGATAGCTAAATGAAATTGCGGCGAATAAACTGATTAATGTTTTTCTCTCGTTTGTAAATCTAAAAATAATATTCGAAAAGAGAAAGATATCTTGTACTTAAATATCTCGGGAGAAATTCTTCTAAATAAAATTGTCCGCTTAACATTAAATATAAGATCGCTTTAGCGAGGCAGATAGACAGTAAAGGCGGCATACATTTTCATGAGACAGAAAAAATAAAATATTAGCAATTCGTGGTGAAATTGAGAACCAACTGTGCGTTCTGCCAACGAATCCTGGCGGACGTGGAAATTGCACGAACGAAAGGCCATAAGTGTTTAGAAGGATGCTGGAAAATATCACTTTCTCTCTGAGTTTTAGGAGTTAACTTCGAAAACAACAACTCCTTAATCGGTGTAGGCTTTTGAGATTACACCGGTCGTTCGGCTAATTAATTTTTAAGTCGGCGTCTTGATGCCACACCCGACATTCGACTTTCGAGTGAATTTGACTACGATTTACATATTAATATTCTGAACACAGATATTTTATTTTATGGCTTACATGTTTTTTGCTTTACAGTTAAATATGTGTAATTTTGAGGAAATAATCATTTACTTTACGACTAATAATTACCTTAATGGTCAGTTTTGTGAATAAAAGTCCTATTGTAACAGTTTATGTGGTTACTTAAAGCATTAAATCATAGAACCAACTAATAATACATTAAACCCTTTAATATCCAAATCATAAAAACAAATATTGTGAAAGTGCTTAGACAACTACAGCTCACGTACCGATTTATTCATGTGACAGGGACGGTTGTGTCGTGACGAACAAAATTTGCGCCAACCGTTCGAGCTATAAATCTGACGTTTCCTAAATCCTTGAAAGGGCACTGTTGAACAGCTTTCATCAGAAAATTCTCCATTATTTGAAGGAAATCGTTACCGGGGTTCAACCTCCCACCCTGCGGCCCCGACCCGGCGGGCTTTCATTTACGACGACGTTGCGTGCACGCGTCCCCGCGGCCTTTGCTTCAGGTGGGCGTAGTCATTGTATTCAGTATTTAAGTGGCTCATTTGATATTCTGAGACAGTTTGCATTCGGAAAGCTCGCACGTGGGGAGAGCTAGTACGGTATCGAGACGTCGAAGTCACGCACACATTCAGTTGCGTATCGTACCTGAACTCGCGTCCTCGCATAACCAGCATGGATGTGATCGTCCATGACACGGCCCGGGGTACACATTTACGACGCGATATCGCGGTCCTCACGCACACGGACGTACCGCGGATTATTCCGAGTTTGCGCAATGTTTATCCACAAATACACTAATGAAGGTACCTACAAAAGCGACTAGATTGTTAATTAAACTTGCTCAAAATGTGACACCCTTACGAAATGATGTCGACTCGAGAGCACAGTGCACGGCTTGAATGTTATTGAATTAATTTGTACTCAGAATTCTCGGTGTACGCTCTAAGTAGATTCAATAATGGCCTTCATTTATTTATCTTAGTTGGGTATACACTTTAGGCTTTTATGGGATGTTACGCGTTTTGATTATCCTATCGACTGTGAGAATTTGATATCATACATTAATTATAATGTGTATTTAGTATATTAATTTGCTTTGATGCCCTTCGATAAAGTCTAATTTGAGTTCATAAACTGATAGCGTTACCCTATTTACATGTACTTGCTTCCTGTAATAACTATTATTGATTATTTGGAAAAGATAGTACAAAATTCATATTTAACATCACATAATTGATTATCAAACGCAAATCAATACTTGCGGCGTTATTCCACTTTCTTTCGAGCCTCATTTTTGTTTAAAATAACAAAATCGTAGCTTTACAATGTACATAGACAAAAAGTAATTCAAAAGACGCCATCATTAGGCCGCCAACCAAAAGGAATAACCATTCGCTTAATCATTATTCTTAAAGACTCTTCATTAAATTCGTTTTATCTCTCCCGGGATATTTCCTTCGCTCGGCATCAATCACATTCACTCCGAAAAACTCGTTGGCTTTATTCTAAACTCTCATAATAGGTAATGAAGGTTTTGATCGTCGCGGGCGGCTGGCTTGGGCCGATTACTTTGAGAGCCAGCACAATGACTGCCGCCTGTAGCCAATGTTGAATTCTGAAAAGTTCCTTAGACACAATCCATGCTAGATACGGAGCTAATTACGACGAAACTTTTGTAGATAGACACCTGTTCTGAGTCGCGAATACCAGACAAAGACTTGAGTTATCGCAGGCTTACAGGCATAGACATCCTGCCACCTAAATTTATACTTTAATTGATGTGTATAAGAATCCTTTTCGTGTGAACGTTTTCGTAAGTTAACTAGACCATAGCTTGGTGTTAACATGATTTGTATTCAATTTTTATATGCATAATTTATTTTACTAATTAAAGTACTACTAGACACTAACATTTTATTGTACTTTTTAAATATCTATAACGTTATATTGTAAATTATTCTAAATACTTTTGTGATACTATAACAGTTTTTGAAATAAATTGAATAAATAGAAAAGTTATAAAGTATTAACATTAAATGTTAACATTATCAGAGGTTTCACGTTTTTTTCTAACATAACAATGACCGTAGAAACTATTGTGGCAACGTGGCATTGTCAGCTTTCATTTACTTACTGTTTAATAGCTTTTTTATTATTATGATATGATTGATAATAGTATTTATTACTACTATTTTGTTAATAATAAGTGGAATATCTTGTTCTCTATTAAATTATAAAGTACTTCGGTCTTCTAAGATTTATTTCACTTAGTAGTTTCGGAAAATATTTCGTGAAAGAATTAACAAAGTGCTATAATCTTGATGGTCGATTGATGAAATATAAAAAAAAAAAATTATATAAAACTATCTTTTCGGATTATTTCGCGGATTTATTTTGATTTTAGGTTTCCGACTTTTCGAATGCTTTACAACAATCATGGTAATGGAAGAGACTAAGGTTTTAGACATCTCAAAGGCGTTATGTATGTACTTGTTACAGACAGTGCCTATCCGCAATTTGACAAAAATGATTTTAAAAATTCAAAAATGGCACAGATTACCTTACAATATTCCTTGATTTTAATTCTAAACAATCTTTTTTTAATAAGTATTATAATTAAATACAGTAATATTATTTATTTAATTTTAGCTGTTATTATTATAAATATAACAATTCTTTTTAAAACTTTATTAATTAATAATATTAATCTGAAAAGATTGTTTTATTTAAAATATGAAATATTCGCTTAAATCTAAGAAAGCATTATAAAAAAGTTATAGTTAATTTTTTTCCTAGAAAAATAACAGGTAAGACTTACCGGTCCAAACTGTTCGAAGTAATTCTTTACATCTTCCAGCGTTGTGGGTGCTGATAGCCCTCCAACGAAGATTTTCTTCGTCCTGGTAACCATCTGAAAAAAGCGCATTATTTTTATATTCTGGAACATTAAAATAAAATTAAGATTTCAACAAAAAATGTTTTTGTTATTTATACAACAAGCTCTAAATCTTTGCTTCTCCCTTGTGATCTACGTTAAACCAGGTACTAATCAAACTCTAAAACTTTGAATATGTCACTCAAATACATATAAATCCACAGTTCTTCTTCTATAACACAGTTATATAAATAAAACATAAAATGTTCTACTTTATTTGCAGGATAAACAATTTTATATCATGAAAGAAAATACTTGAATGTGAAATAATAAACTTCTAAAATGATATGAATATCGAATGAATCTATCATTGATTACATTGTTTTATTTTCAAATAAGGACTGCTGTAAAAAAGTATAAGATATGCAGAATCGTCGAGATTTCAATTGTCTACCTCTAATAAAGTAATCAGAATGATGCACTGTAAAGAGCTCTCATTTTCTCGTTTATTCCATAAGTCTGTAGCAACCAATGAATTATTGATTTGCTGTCCAACCAAACTGATGTGAACTACCAATTCTAATATTTTATATTTTGTTTTCTGTTTGTTTGTAATTTCATAATATGGATTGTACATAAATAAAATTTCTAATAATTGTAAATAAACGAGAATATACATGTCCGTCGGCTAAGTCAACGAAAAATGCTCAAAAATAATGTTCCGCTGCGGAGATGAATTGGTTACATACACCGAATATATTGCCTATGGGATAGATGATTTGATATAACATAAGAAGACTATTACTTAATGTTTGAAAGGATAAAGAGTAAACAAAGTTAACCCTCGGGATAGTGGATAGAGATTTGTGTAAATATTCCTGTAGTATACGGAAAACCTACTTGCATGGATGTCAATGCTTTATACTAGGTTTTGTTATTAAATTAACTTTATATAGACTGTCTTGTCTCATAAAGAAATATACATGTAGTTATAAACTATAACCGAATAGTGACAAAGGCTTTATAAACTGCTAGCACCCGTACCGTAAGTAGATACACATGTATTGCAAAAATATATTATAATTAAGTGTACTAAGAGGTCCAAGCGAAATAAAAATGAATCACTAGCTTAAAATATTAATAATGAAATACAAAATCTTGTTATGATTATATTATGTTTTCATATTCAACACTGAACGTGTCTAAGTGGCAATATTTTTTCCAAAACACTCATTGTTGTTTAATTTACGTTGAATATCTTGTGTACTTTGTAATAAAGTATGAAAGCATTTTTATATAATATTAATGATTCCTGTAATATTGTCTGTACATGCAGAAGTAATCTATACTAATATTATAAAGCTAAAGAGTTTGTTTGTTTGGATGAACGCGCTAACCTCAGGAACTACTAATCCGATTTGAAAAATTCTTCTTACATTAGATAGCCCGTTAATTGAGGAAGGCTATAGGCTATATATAATCCCGGAAAAATGTACGATTCCCGTGGGATAGATTTATTTCTGTCTAGGGACGAACCCGAAGCGAAGCGAGGGTGAGTCGCTATTTTCTATATTAACTTTTAACTACTGAAAATCCTGCGACCCTAACCTCAAAAAGATGAAATAATACACTTTCACAGTATACATCCGCACAAAGTTCCCTGCCAATTGCAGTACAGGCATGATTTACTTGATAAAATGTAAATACAGTAAATATTTAAATTGACTCAAACAAAAGCCTGCACTGAGATACCAATATTAAACAGAAATGTAGCAGGAAATAAAAATTGAATAAGAGGCATTCATTAATGAGATTGTAAAGGGTAGCCTCCTGGGACCGAGTGTCAGGTTCGCCGTTGGCCACGTCAGCCGAAACTGTTGGCAATTATCTTAAATGTGGACAACGCAGTTCATTCCACGGGGAAAATTATTATTCACTGCATATTCAATTTTTGCTTCGTTCTAAATTGTCATCGGCTACCTATAATTGCCTTGATTCATCGTGGCAACGGGTCACCAAGAAATGGGAAGTATAATAATCTGATTTTATTATAAATATCGTCATTTTCAATAGATTCAAAAAGTAAGAGTGTACTTGTTTTTGGGAAAGAAATATACATAAGTTACATTTTGTTTACATTGTTTATAATACGAAAAATAAAATTTAAAGTTCAGGTACAAAGTTTTTGTACGTGTCACGCAAATAGCTCGTCTAGCATTTGGAGAAATGACATTAGAGCTCTCTCTTTAACTGTATTCGGTTCCTGGCAGTTGTTTTGTAGTGAAAAATACAAAAATTTAATTTAGTCTAACTTGGCCACGGAGAGCAAACAGTGACGACCACAGGGATGGAACACACATCAATTACAGAATACAGTGGTCGCATGTGTTTTTGAAAGAGCGAGCTCGAAGTTACTCAAACTCAATTCATAACATGTCGTTGACAGTGCATGGTGCACTAAAAAAAAATTTTTTTTTCTCACCCATATGACTTTTCACCTAAAAACAGTACGGGTACAGTTTGGTAGAGCAAAATTTTGGTCACAATTCTTAAATCTCTTATTATTCTTATATCATGGTTTACAAAAAAATATTTTAAACGGTTTAAATGCAATAAAGATTATTCTTCATTTCAAATTATACGTTTTGACTATATAAAAATGAACATGTGATATATTAGATTAATGCACACAATTAGTTTGATAAACGAGTTATAATTTTAATTGAAATTTATCACTGACCGGACTTGAAGAGAAATACTCCAGAAATAGTTTTTGTAATAAATAACATCTTCAATGTATATCAACTAAATTAGAAGTGACTAGATTTTATGAATAGACGTTGAAATTGCTAGAATAATATGGCATTAAATAAGTATACAACATTGACTCGTGCCCAGCGAGCGCTTCACTAAGATAGGGCCATCCCCGTCGTGTTGCGCACCTTATCTGTTTCACAGCCCATTAGGTTTCGCACGGGCATCTGAAAGCAGATCTTTACCATTTATAACAATACAAAAACCGCATAGAAGGCAAATGGTGATTCCGAGGCTTAAGTTTCAAGTCTCTTCGGTTCAATTGCAGACGGAAGCGCGACGTGGAATAAGTACCACGACTCTGGAGCACGACATCAGGCGACAGAAGACAGTAACCGCGTACGTTCTAAATGGCAGACATTAACGAAACGTTATTACTTCTCCGCTTCACTAACACTTGCACGGTATTAATTTGTCTTGATCTGATGATCCGTGTCTATCGTTTAGCAGACTACACAATTCCTAGAGCATCTAAATTTAGCTCTGTAGAGCATTGTTATTTTAAGTTTCATATACGTGACTCTACATGAATGGGAGACTTGACACGCATCGTGGTCTGATATAAATGCTTGTATCTATATTAATTGGCGAAGTAGAAATCGTTAAAACGTACCTTAAAAATTAGTCTAAATATATTTTCACTACCAAATAATTTTATTTAATATCTTTTAAAGTATGCACAAACAAATAAATGTAAAAGAAAAAGAATGCATGTAAATGAACGAAGTTCAGTATTACTTCGTGAGCTGAATAAATAACGTCAGATCGATGTGTTGATAAGGCTAAAGTTAAAAAGAATTTGCACCCTGGTTGAACTGGATTATTTGTGAATAAAATTGAGTTTTAATATAAAAATTATTATTATTAAATGTTGTTAAATTGAGTTACTTAGACAAAGTATGCGTACTGTACTAGTACATTTTAAAGTCTTTACCTTAGCCCTAGCCCAGGAATAACATTTGGACGATATCCCATGAGGAAATAAGTACCGAGATAAAAAGTAACCTACATTAGATTTAGATTCATAAACTGTTTGTGTGCTAAAGTCACATCTATTCATTGAGGGCGGGGTGGGGGGAGGGGGGGGGGGAGATAAATCCACAATTAACACTCATATTATTAAAGGTAAGGTATAGGTACTTATGTAATACACATATAAACATGACTGTTGTGAGAAATGGTAAGGATTCGTGTATGAGGAAGTAATTTATTTTGGCGAGAGAAAAAACGCCGAGATCCATTCCAGGGCGTACTATTTCAGAAATGCTTATACGAGCTCTCACGAAACAATGGGCGCATTTAGCGATCTAAAAAGAGAAATAGCTCAGTGCACTTGTCATCGAAAGCCATTCGAAACACATCGAAGTGACTTCATATACATAAGGGTTGCATTCATATAGTATAGTAGGTATAGCTACTTATTTCTTTTATGCAGCCACGCCTAGCGAGTGGTTGAAAGCAAAATGCTACGATGCCTTGTCGCCTTCTCTTTTCTTGCTAAATGGAAAAAACTATACTCGCAAGCTTACTCCATTGTTAAGATTGGCTACGACGGCTTTGTGTTAAAATATGGTGAGATATTGAAATTTTCTTACATTAAAAGGGAAAAATTCAAAAGATTATAACCAACGGGACAATGTATGTACAATGTACATGTGTATCATGAAGTACAACTCCCCGATTTATGTACCTACATATATATAATGTAGGGATCAAATATTTCTTATTTTTCTTTTTTCACGTAATCAAATAAAACTTGATTTTATGTTTCGAGTCAAATTATAAGCCGAGGGGAGGGCGAAATAAAAAGTGAATAATGAATGCGGAGGCCGAATCCGGGACCGCGCGACCGTAGCAATTATTTTGTTTCGAGTACCATCAGCATGGTTCGTTCTTTCAAATTTTCATACATTAAGCAAATGTCGAGAATGCGTAATTAGGGACAAAATGTTGTAAGCTATCGCAAGGTTGCTAAGAGCTCTCATTTGTGCTTTGAAGGTACGGACAATCGGATACGTTTTAGCCGACCTTTGCCTTACAATGTGTGTGGAGACTGTGTTGCTAAGGGTCGACTTATAGATGAAAACAAATATTCTATTGAACATTGAATATTTATTCAAAATATGTTAGTATTGTTGTTTTATTTAATTGCTTAGTTCATTTTTACTTTACAGTTAAATGTATAAATAAGGAAATAATTTTATGTTATATAGATAAGAAAAAATAATATAAGTTGATAACAATATTAAAAATTATTTATTATTTGCATTTAAACGATATATTAATTTATAAAAATTGATATTGAAGATTATTATGAGATTATTTTTAAACAACCCTAATAAAAATTTAAATAAAATTGTCAGAATAGCGTATTGAAAGCGTAGCCTAATTGGCAGGCAACACAGGGTGCCGTACCCAAGGGAGTGTGGGTTCTGATTCCACTGACTCTGGATTTTTTGATTACAAATTTGCATTCTTAAACTCTTTAAGGTATAAATTAGCACTTTTTTATTGTTACAGCGTCCGATTAAACTCTATTAATTTAAAAATAACTAAATTATAACGTGAAAGCTTAACAATTATTTTAAGTTAACAAACGCTGAGATTTACATCTTATTATTATTATTTAAGAATATTGAAAGAATATCTAATGCAAGATATTAGGTTTGTACAAACATATACATAAATATTTGCCTTCCACGGTCTCGAACTCATGACATCTGAAAAGTAATTCTAATCATGTAAGTTCACATATTCACTTATTCACATATTTTGTGGTAAAAAATAATTTAAAAAATTAAGCAATTTATTAAATATCCGTCTGGCGTTCCTCTCACCACCCGACCCACTGCACCCTGGGGTGACTATTTGAGTTCGCTTTACTTAAATCATATCTCTACTCCCTGACGTTGTATTGAAATGAATATACCTCAAAATGTAAATTGAATTGTCAACAATATAATTTTAAAATATTTATTTATGAAATGTTTTTTTTTTTGAATATCGCAAATAAATAATGCGTAAGAATTTATATGTGACAGTTACATACTCGTACGGTTATAAGTACAACTATACAACAGTTATATAGGAACAAGAGTACTAATCAAGGAGTTTTAAAAATAAATCCCTTAAAAACATTAAACTGGGGGCGAAAGTTCATTAGTTTTGTAGTTAAAAATATGGAAATTGACGCTCCTGTTTATATAACCGACAGGAAATCCTATTGGTTTTGCAGTTTGTAATATGTATGAAATATTTTATATCATAATATTTAAACATTCTAATATTTATTTTTATTGAATATTCATATTTAGAAAAACGATAAAATAATTTGCACAATGTGAAAAAAAAGAATGTATAGAAAATAATGATGATAAAGAGCAATCCCTACTTCTACTGAAATAAACTGATTCCATGAATGATTGCGGATAAACTATATAGGATAGTTTCTTATAAACGTATTTTTTCCGAAACCCTACTGGCGTAAGACGTTCTTACAAAGTAAGACAATGTAAAGTGAATCGTCTCACGTATAACTAACAGTAATATTTCGTATGACACTTGTAGCGTGGGTTGAGCATTTTCGTCTCCACATCGGTCGATAGTGTTGACGAACAAAATAAGCTCCCCTTCGGGTGGGAGTGTGGTGTCAAGAGGCTATAGGATTAAACTTAAACTGGGTTTGCCCGCAGTTTAATTATACAAAAGGTATGTACTCGCGTACCACTTGCGAAAATGTGCTGTTGCTCTGACACATAAGTTAGAAATTAGTTAATTATATCCTTTACAGAAGTGAATGGTAAATAGAATTTCAAATTAGACATGTAGAGAGTGACACCAACGATAATAATACGAGTGTGTTTAATAATGAATGCTCGTAAAAAATTGCTTAAGCTAGGTATGTGCTTATAAAGGCGCCTAAAGGATTATATCGAGATCATGTAATGTTTTGGGCTGCCTTCAATTTTGGGCTATGGCGCATTGCAGAATTAAACTTTTCACAATATAATTACTTACACGTTAATATCCTGCATGAGTGCGTTACTCGCGTTACTCGTCCGTAATCGTCAGAAATGTAGTAAATTGTGCGCTCCATGAAAAAGTTTTGCACTTTTATGGCAAGGGACGACCGGAGTCAATAAATTTTAAGCGTTCTTCAGCAACGAGCTTGCTGAATGAAATAGAACGTTATATTTCAAGATTACCGGATCGTAATCTCCTTTGAAATTTAATAATGGGGATCATACGAACAAATTTTTTATTCTTTTATTCTTTCATTAAACATTTTCTCGTCATATGAGATTACACTGCTCAAGCATGTTATATGTATGAACATAAAATATAAATTATGCTACAATTTTATTTTGCTATTGAACCTTTCTTAATAATCATCTTCATCTCGTATCGCCAAATGTAAATATTAAATCTAACATTACTAGACGATTTGTTATTTAATGTAGATCGGCAAGTCAAATGAGCTAGTTGCGACAACTTCTTGTCTGATGACATATCAACCCTCACCCTTTGGTAATGTTTGACGCATGATTTACGTATTGTGCTGTTGCGCTCAATACATCTAAGTTTGCACAGTAGTTATTGATCTCACAATTTTGCCTGTTTAGTATGAATATAATAAAAAAAAAAAAAACATAAATTTGTATTTGCTAAAAATGTTGTTAGTCTAAGTTATACACCAATTCAATTTTACAAAAAAAAAAAAAAAACATACTTCAAATAAAATAAGAATGATGCTCGTACAGATTAAATTTATAACATCTTAGTCCTAATAAATTATTTCGATACCTAAAATTGTTACGTCCATTTTAAAAATTATCAAAATATTGTTATGAGAGTAAGGTTTACAATCACAAATTCCATTGTGGCTCCACTTAAAAGATGGAAAATAAAAAATGATTGAGTAAATAAAAAAAAAACGATTCGACTTCGGTTATTATTCTTCAAATAAATTGGTCGTAACTCTATCGTTTACGGCAATATAATTAAATTAAAGTAATTTTGTTTCACAATTGCATTTTCAAATTAATTAAAAGTAGTAGTAAAAGGATGGTGGCAGACAGAAACGAGTTTTATAAGTGGTGAGACGTAAAACTAGTTAAGCGGAGTACTTGAGACGCATTGTCAACGATTAAACAATACACATGAAGCACAGTACTTCTAAATCATTGCACATATTATATTATTAAAATTAGTGTTGTTATATCAAAAAGTAAACATGTTTGCTTTGCTAAATAAACAAAATAAAAATCCATAAAATGAAGTAAATTATACAAAAACATTTTGAACTTAATATGGGTGAGTATTTGAATAAAACCGAATTTCATATTCAATAAATCTGCAGCTGGTGCCAAATTGAGGCTTAAGGTGTGTTGCAGTTAATTGTAATAACCTTCTGACGAGTGGGGGGCTGTGGGGTGGTACGTGCAGTGCGCAGGCGCATCGAAGCGGGCACTCGAGCACGCGCTGCTCGTCGAGCGCTCTTCACCGGCCACTCGGCGCCCGCCGCGTGGAATTGAAAAGATACCTACGCCGACACCGTAATATCGCTCACGTATCAAAACTGTAAAATGTAAATCTATGCAGTCGTCTAGTGTTTAGCGGAATCGCGCTACGCGTTTCCTCAAATGCAATATGACTCGAATTATCATGCACAAGTACCTAGGCCGCCGACATTGTTAAATATCATATCCGACGGCATCGGTATTAATAAATAAAGCAAAAAAATTCTGAAATCATTTGAATGATACACCTTTATGATTTCAATTCCATTTTCGTGTATGATTCATTAATTTATACATTACTTGAATCGTAATACAAATTTTATTTCATAGAGTCTAAAGTAACGTGATTTTTTGGCAAATTCGGCTAGCTCGGTCGTGTCTAATTTGCCAAATGGGTACAATCAAATTACAATGTCCATTTAGTTGGGCTAATAGTATCTCGGATACGGTAATAGAAAACACAAACGAATGTGGATAATATAGAGCTGGGGTCGCAGGACGCGTCGCGCGTACACTGTATAAATACCTACAAACTTGCGCATGTACACACTGCGCTCCAATTTATAATGCGGACAAGTAACATTGAAATGGATTTACAGCTGCAGAACTGCTTGTCTTTGATGAGGGTCTATTTTGAGATGCGGGCCGAGCGCACCGAAACATTCCAATATTCAAACCGATATATCATTATTACGTATGAATCCAAATCGATTCCGTGTTATAAAATTTATTACGCACTCGTCTCTTCTACGTTTCTTATTTGAAAACAGGCGTTTGAGCAACTTCTAGTTTAGTCGATAATGTTTGATGTTCGTTAAAAATAACATCTCTCGTAAATTGACACGCATAAATCCGTATCGCGACTAATTTGTTGAAAGACACGTCGCGAGACATACTAGAAATAATTTTCTTACGCTTGATGCTCTAAAATATATTATTATAAAAATATAATTAGTTTAATAAGGAAATATGGTCAGATTGTTGAATGTTGGCATATGGCTAACAAAGACTTGTAGTCAACAGTGCGATGGCCATATTTATATATTATCTATATTTGCTCAGGACAAAGATGATTTGATTAAGCTATGCTATTGGCAACTGCAATCAAAAACACAATTCACAGTTCAAAGTCAGAAAGCGAAGAATGGTATAAAAATCTAAAATCTTCTCTTCTGTCTATTCCGTAACCGTGAATATGTATGTAAAAATGTTTATGTGGGTTATATAATATCGTGATAAAATTTAAAATCCCTTTATAATTTATTCAGTTGCAAAAACGTTTCAAAGCAGATTTAGGGCAATGTGTTTAGATACGTGTGAAGTCAACTAGTTCCAAAAAGCGTTGGTATTTCTTCAACATAGCATTAAGCCTAAAAGCCAGTAGAATAATGTTTTGGTTCGTACGGTTTGTCGCAGATTAAGGTGGCATGTTTAAGTTTCGTGTAATCCATTGTAAGCAACGTGAAGTCCGCAGTGTCTTTTAGGCACGCTTACTCAGTATGCAAGCGTTGCCCTGCATAAACCTACGCGTTTACAGAAGTTCCTTTCTGATTGGATTTCCAATTATTCTTTTTATTATTAGAATTTAGAATATATACTCGTATATGTCGCAGGAAAATTGTAAGATCTGTTAACCTTTGCTTATAATATCACGGGACATTTTTAGGTATATTATAATTTCCCTAAGCACATGCAAGAAAAGGAGGCGATTGATAATACTCCGGGTAGATGAACATTCACTATTAAAATTATAATTTCACGGTTTTCACAATTTCCCTGCGACATATATAACAAAGTTTTATATATAAAGCTTAGTTCTGACTGAATAACTAGTTACGATTTTCAAATTGAAGTTAAATGTACGTGCGTGCACATACCCAAATCTAATTTAAAGCAGTTTAAATAGCTTATACGTTACTAGTGTCCTGATAATAATGTTTTAATACGATAATCCAAAAACAATTTATAGTGTAGTGTAATTAGCATTCAAAGTATAGTGGCTTTATAAACGAGCGGATAGCATAGTTCGAGATATTTAGACTAATCTCCATTTTAAGAACGGGCGTATCCTCGAGCCTAGGATTACAGAACTTGCGTGACACTAATTAAGTCAGAATTAGGGACAAGCCTGTATCAAGAACCGCGCCGGGAGTTATAAATGAAAGGGTATTACGCATGTTTACTATCGAAATAGATGTTACAAAAATAGCCTCTTACAACAGATTGAACCGTCTTATCTCTGCCTTACATACTTAATTTCGGTTTGCTTTCAAGATTATACTTAAGCTCTATTTACTATTATAATAGAGAAAGTGTATGTTTGTTAATTTTTCACGCAGAAACGGGCCAATATGAGACTTACAAAATGTTATAACCTACTTTTTATACCCGTTCATTAATGACTGAGTTTTTAAAATAGATACTCAAGAGTATTGGAACGAGTCTGAATGAAGCAAGGGTAGGTCTTTATGATTTAACGATATAAAAGCTATATCCATATAAGATAGAAAATGAATTTTTAAATGTTATTTTTTACGGAATGATAACTTCTTAACCAAAATAGTACCCTGACATCAAAATTATAATATAACTAATAATTTCAACCCTAGGGATGTTTTTCATCTTGAAATTATTTAATAAAAAAAAACGTGAAATTTAGGTCACAAATTGTTGATTTCGCGTAACGTTAAACGAATTGAATATTTCCTTCATTTTTGTCGTCGGACAAAAACTATTATTTCTATAATATTAAAATTTTTACATAAATTTAAATGACTTTCCATTTTAGCTTTACATTATATTTCATTGGGTTTAGTTAATGCATTAAAATAGTTATTTGATGGCAGCATTTTCAAATTGAATCAATTATATAGTCGCTTAATCACGTAGATGACATGATAATAGGTCGTTATATACAACGGAATAATTCATGTACAAATACAAATGCATCACTAAAATAAGATAATAATTTTGATGTAACATATACTATATACATTTTATACATACAAGTATATATAAAATACTATATATCCGTATAAAAAGTGCTTATCTAATTAAGTGAATTTCATTTAATTTATAACGCTTAATTACTTTTACTGAATATGTTGTCAATATGATATTTCTGTAATCCCTTCGAAGCAGCGTAAGTCTAACACAAATCCTACTTAGTAGGAACTTCTACTAAAGTAGATACTCGCTTTTGATGGCTGCCATATTGAAGATCTAAGAGGAGTTTATTCAAACTTTTCTACTTATTAACTTGCCTATTAACAGTTTTCTTACGATAATATTGACAAGTATTCATTTAATTCGGAAATGGAATGGAAAAATAGACGGGAAATCTTTTGAACTTTCCTAGATTGAGTTGGTTGAACGTAGTATAGGTTGGGCTATCCGATGTAAGCTGTGCGCCTAATCCCGGGCTCGGTTGGCGGCGGTTAGGCCCACTACGTAAATTTGTGTAATTTCGTATCTAGGCCAAGTGCCAAGGGATCTGCTTCGCGGCAATAGTGATTGATATGACGCTATAACGAACCTCGTCCCTCTTCCCCGGCCCTGTCACTCGCCCGAACTGCTCAATGCATTTGTAATAGCTACCGAAACTATACTGTAGGGGTATATTACAGGGATGTTCATTCTATATTATAATTTTAGATACAAGATATCTTGTTGTATATGGTATATCCATTGCATAATATTATCTTTCTCACTAACTCTAAACCTTCCTTCACACAGCAAAAAAGTGATTGAAGCGATTCTTTTGTAATAATTATGACGCAGGACCGCGACATGTTATAGTACAATTTGTCCCTATGCAATTGTAGCATGTTTAAAAAATTGCTGTAATAATATATTTTCAACGAATATATAGTTGTAAATTTTATTCTGAATAATTGGTCTTAAAATCAAATAGTAGTTCATACAAATGTTCCTTTTCCACAAATTCAAAAATTTCTACTAATTTGTCAAACAACTCTTCAAATCTTCGCTGGTCAGAGAACTATGAGAAACTGAATTTAAATAACTACGTAAAATTCTGTGGCTGCTTTCCGTGCTCGCTCTACAATTTATGCCATTAGTGCAGCCTTTTCAGCGACATTGATATATCTTTTATTACGAAATGATAATGTTTGACTTCATCTTGATTTACATAATTATATTACGACCTTTGAATAATATAGAAATATTTTATATATCATATTTTCTCTTAAGAGTTTTGTTATTATATTTCGAGTAGTATTAGTAATTCATAGCAAAGATGTAATCCGAAAATCTGGTATAAAATAAAATGATAAAATAAACGTACACTAGAGCAATACAGGCAAAGCCCCCGTCAGTTTTGTAAATTACAATAAACTGTGTAGTAGTTCGTGGGCAGAATTCGTGATGCCTCTTCCTACCGCGACAATAGGCTTAGCTTGGCCGCACTGGTATTGCAGATGTGAGCTCTCGACACCCATTAAATGTTACATTTCACTGATGTAGATACCCTTCATAGAGAGTATTGCCTCGATCATATCAAGTTCTATTTGTATTAACTATTGCAAATGACGATCATTACAAACTTTGCTTTTGGAATATAACATGGCAAATTAGATGATTAAACGTGTATATGCGCCATGGGAACCAATAAACTAGGAAAAAAAAGTATCCTTTGTCTCTTTCAAGACCATAAATTGTATTTTAAAAAAAAATCGAATTAATTTATTGATACACTTCCTCTAGCTTACTTTCGTAATAATAATATTTCCGTAACAAATTATCACTTATTTTAATAGAGCTTACTAAGCAAAATAAAAATGAGCCGTAGAGTGTTTCAAAAGAGCGATTACTGATTATTAAATGCGATAAATAGAGATGCATCCATCTCATCCAAACTGGGCCCACAATAGTAAAAAAAAAAACGATATGATGTGTTTACATGACAAATTATTATTATTATAACTATAACATTATGGTTTAAATATAGTACAAAATATAATATTTCGAGGATAATTTGTAACTGTAACACCATTTTTTTACCATTAAACTATTAAAATAGTTTATAGCGCCACTTTTATGAGCCGTTATTAGGTCTCCAGGACCCATCAAATAATAACCATGGCAACAGTTGCTTACTTACACGCGTGTGTAGTATATAAACATAAATGCTTTGTAATATTAACAAAACAGGTTAAGTGCGAGTCGGACTCGCACACGAAGGGTGCCCATACCATACCATAAACGATTTTTTTTTATTTGCATGGCGGCCATTTTGAATTTAGCCATCTTTGTTTTTTATTATTTGTTGTTATAGCAGCAAAAGAAATACACACTCTGTAAAAATTTTATCTCCCTATCTATTGCGGTTCATGAAATACAGCCCGCTGACAGACAGATGGACAAACAGCGGAGGCTTATTAATAGGATCCCGTTGGTACCCTTCAGGTACGGAACCTTAAAAATGGAAGTTGCGAGAGGAATATTTTTTACATATATAAAGAATATTTGTAATATTGTTTTTGTCTGTCATGTATTAACATTTGCACATTTTTTTTTAAGTTTTGATTTTAGATGCACTTCATTGATAGAAGTAAAAGATCTTGGACATAATGGAATATGCGTGTAATATAAATAAAGGTAATTTTTTTTTTATAATCTTTAATGCTTTAGAATTAAGCCTATATACATATTTTTTTATGTAATTTCTTGTTCATTAAGAAAATAATTATTAAAAAGTGCAAATATAGGTAGGAAATTCAAAGTAGTTGAAACGCAACGCCATTGGTCAGACCGAATATGACGTCTGAGTATATCATTCATTTTTCTGTGTATATCATACTGTGACATGACGCCAAGTATCCGTGTCGGTATGATATATTCAATTTTTTTTTATACTAAATTTTAGTTCTTAGAGCTAAATATTTTTTATTTATATAATTATATAACAATGTGAGATATTGCATAAAAAAGATCACGCATTTTCCCTATTGTCAGAATAAATAAATATCAGAGAAACATAATATATCATTACCATTCTTATTTTATTGCTAGACTAGCTGTAAAAAAGCGATTTAGGTATTAACGAATTAATGAAAATACGATAAGCAAGTGCAGAAACAGAAAAAATGATAAAACACTTTATTAATTTATCAAAAGTATTAAAAAATCTATACTTCTATGGCAAATGGTTAGAGTTTGGGAGGTTAGACATGGAGAGATAAGCCCGGTCACTAAATTCATCAATTTTTTCTAATTAATAGGAAGGTACATAATTTTTAAGTGACTTTAACTATTTTTATAACTAGGGGGGGTATCTATTGGATATTAGTTATTAAATTGCGAAAGATTATTTAAAGAATGCACACGATAAAGTTAGCGTCTGAGTGGACGAGGGAGGGTTCATATTAAAGAAATTTAATTTCAATCGTTTTCGCTGTTTGAATTCAAGAAATAAGGATCATTCGCCTAATTTAAATGCAAAAGATATTTTTTTTTCTCATAAATTCCCTAATAATTTAAATAATGCGAAAAAATGTTTTCAAAATCTAAGTATATTAGAAACGTAAATCTTTATATTTTACGCCCAATTTCGCCGCTGAAATATTTATCGTACCAGGTGTATGTAACACAAGTCAATAAAGCTGCCATCATAACTACGATATGTATCGTGATAAAGTATAAAAGGATCCTCCCCGATTACCGTGAAATAGATCAGGCCATGATATCGAAAGGACGACCTTATTATTTAAAAGGTCCCCATAATCGAAATTCTAATAACACGCAACTTTTCTTGCACACTCGTCAAAATAAAAACTATGTTATATCATTTTCTATTATCCACGATCGACCTAGTACTAAACGTAAATATGATTAAAGCTGCCTGATACGATGTCTCCCGACAAGCGTTGAAGGATTAGCTTTAGTCACGCACGAATTATTTCTTACACTTTTAAATGAAATATACTGCTGACTAAAAAGGTTTTACTTCTATTTTATTCTAGTTAAAGTCGATCAGAATTGAGCTATACTTAAGTTACCTATAAAGGTATCTTATTTATAGTCTGTGAAATTCTATTTGCTTAACGGTCGATGGAGGCAATATCGTGGACGTCGCGACGCAAACGGGAGATGCAATAAGCGGTGCGGCCTGTGGAGCCGTCGCCAATTTAAAGAAAGCCCAGTGAACCGAAAGACAAGCGTATTGGCGGCTCACGACCGCACCCGCACCCATCTCTCTAAGGCTCTCATATAATTTTCAATCCAGCGAGCTTTAAAATCGATTGCTCTTTGTAAGTGTAAAACAAAACAAGGACTAGAGGACCCGTCCAACGTGCATCGTTAAATTATCGCTTTACTAAGACAGGTTTTCATGAGATTTTGTTTGTTTCATAATAAACTTTTACATATTTTTTTTTGTGAACGCTACGTAAATTTTGTTTGAAAGAATAAAAGAAATATTTTTTTATAGTGTCAATCCTGTGAATTGTATTTTTTTATAAATATTGCGTTTAGAGAACGTTTAGGATATGATTTGTATTTTTTTTTATGTATCTGTATGTTTAAGAAACAGTAAGGCTCTGTTTCTTAAACGGACAAACATACAAACAACGAAGGGACACAAAAGCAGTGATTATTTGATATTTCTGAATTTCCAATTTAAAAGATACTTATAGAATAAAGTAATCCAAATTATATAGGCACTACAAAATATAGTTTGTACCTGACTTAACTATTATACACAAAATTGGATGGGGTTACGGCAATTACATTTCTATGCTTTCATACAAAGTTATATGAGCGAATGTGTAATGTGTAGACTTATCTGTCTCCTTAATACCTGTTTAATGAAAGGGTTGATCATAAATCTACACGTTTAAACTTCATACAGCCTCCTATTCGGCTCCGCTCCCGCCAACGGCTCGTAATTAATGTACCACGATCATAGAGAAAGTTTACAACTGTATTGAAACTACATAAGTATGAAAGTTTGCTCTGAGGTGAGAGTGCTCGAGTTCAACTCTAATACGAGTTAAAATATGTTAATACGATTAATTATATGTGATCAAGGAAATATTCGAATAGTGTGGTCGAGCGCTCAGCAAAGTTTTAATATGGCTACATTTCACCTTCAAATAACTTTGAGTACTTAATCTACGCTCTAAAATTTGATTTATAATTATACCATCCGAATAATATGTTAATTTTGGTTTCATATGAGATTCTCGTATAAAATATGGATTCCATATGGAATCTTTAATTACATAACTTTTTAACTTTTATTACACAAATGTTTTAGCGCACAACTTATAAAGAATTAAATTTTAACGACACTAAATTGCTATGACTTTAAATTGATTTTATAGAATATCCTATTTATGATCGTAAGATAAAGATATATTATATTTATTGTACAGACAAGAATTGTATTAGTATACTGTAAAAGAGTCAATCACATAATCTACATCTACACTAATATTATAGAGTGGAAAGATTTGTTCAATTCGGCTGTATTTTATTTTTTGTATGTTTGTAACGAATAAACTCAAAAATTATTGGACCAATTTAGATGTAATTTAGTTAGAAGATAGTTTAAAACCCTGGAAAGGACATAAAATATTTTTTATTCCGGAAATCATCCCTTAAGAGGGTGAAATGAGGATGAAAGTTTGTATGGGAAATCAACCTAGGGACGAACCCGAGCGAGGGTGAGTAGCTAGTAGGTACATATAAAGGGCTAGTATTCCCATATAATATTACTATTAATTATATCAAACTTTCTGAAAAAAATGTTTCCATCTTAAAAACTTAAATATACGTTTTTAAATTATAGTGTCTTATTATTACGCAGGAAAAAGATAGAAACAACCTACTTTCAACATTTTATAAGTACATGACATAACATGTATGGTATAATAAACAAAAATCAATTTGAAATTTGAATCACAACGGTGTATATATGCATTATTCTCGCGTTATTTAGGAAAACTAAATTATACGGTCAACGGCAACTAGCACTAGAAGTTGAGCCCGTTTTATGAGCGCGGCTTAACTGAAGAGAACTCAGCTTAGAATAAATTTCTATACAGAATATTGTTAAACATATACTATTTCTGATAATGTTTTTAGCAATGATAATCATTTTAGTTGTTAATTTTACACTACAAATGTACTCTGTGTTTAGGATGTAAAATTTAATTAACAGGCATGCAAGCTGAAAAAAATACGAGTCAAATAAATGTTCACATTGATATAGATAGCCTGTTCATTAAAATCGCTAAAAAAAATCCTTATATGTGCATTGTTATTAGTGGATATGATTATAAGTGAATAAATAATTAGGAGCGCAACCCTTAGCTCTCTAGAGAATTAGAGGCCGCCGTAATAATAACCTTCTAAACAAACTACAAGTAATTACAACAAGAACAACTATTACTTCGTCAAACAACTTAAGGCGATGGAGGTCTTGTATTATATTCAATTATACAAGCGGTCAATTAAACAGCAAATATCAAAACCACGTTCAAACGATCCGTTTAGTCAAAATGCCATCAACTTATCTTTGACAGCGTATTATTTTATCATTATTTCAATTCGTATGTTCCCCTTGTGAGCATTATTTAAAAGGGACTGTTCGACATAATTATAATGTTGCTGCTAAAGCTATTTTCTTTCTATTTGAAAGTCAGCTGTATATCATTAACTAGTTCTACGTTTTTATGTGAAAATTATATTTTCAATAATTCAATTTTCTCGTAAATAAAATAGTGTTATGTTAATATTTTTTTGGCTTTTAACACCGAAATCAGACACTTTGTATCATCAAAATTTAAGTTAGTAAATTGCTCATAAATTTAAGCAAATATTTTTCCAACACTACCAGTATTTACATTTGTTAGCTTGTTTTTGTTTAATAAATTTAATTTTATAAAACATTTTAAAGGATTATTTTAAAGAATTAATTTAAAGGATTATTTTAAATATTTTAAAGGATTGCTCCAGTATTGTTTCAAGAAATAATTTAGTAATTTAAAATAAATAATGATGTATATTACAGGTTTTTTTAAACATAAAAGGTAAACCTACTTCAAATTTTATTCTGCTCTTAGGGATTGAGTTTTTCCTTGAAATTTGTATCAAACTATTTTTGAGGTAAAAGCCTATTACATGCAACAAATATAGATTTGAAATGGATATCTTTCATTCATGTCGGTAGAGAATAGTTAAAGTTCGCATAATTATTGACGCACACCTTCCCATCCATTTCAATATAATCTTTCCGAAGTAACTTTTACAGGGTATTCTAATACAGATATATTACGATAAATGTAAGCCTGTATTACTTCGGCCTATAAACTATCGCTATGCAAAATATCATGTCGATATCTAACTCTAATGCTTTATTACCAACAAACATACATTATTTAAGTAAAAAATTCTCAATCAAAATGTTATTTTTAACGTTCGAGTTCTTATATTTGTTTATTTTGTCAACGCTTGCTTTTAGATATAACTTTCATATTTTCAAACTCCATATACTGTCAGGTTACGATGATAGGAGATACTTGTAAACATAACAGATCAGATAAAGTTTACGCAGCGGATAAAGGGTCATCATGGAATGATAGCATGATATATCACATCCATATCTCACTAAGTATTATATTTAAGTTTCATCTATCATCATTGTCGCCACTCGATCATTAGCCATGTTTGTTTCGTACAGAACATTCGGACAGAAACATCGTATTGCTGTTAGACTCTCCGAAACTTTACCAGGTATAGATAATATAAATAAATGTACGGTTTTTGTAGATAACTGATTTTCCCTAGAGAAATTATGTAATTATGTGCCTTGATAGTAAATATTTCGATAATAAAATGAATAAGTACTTTACTAAATGTATGTAACTATTCGCTTTATTTCTAGGAGCTATTAAGTAGCGATTTTCAACTATCCTATTCCATTGAACGAGAATATATGGCCTATAAGCGTTTAATATCACCAAAACCGTAATCAATAGCTAGATATGATGCCTGTAGTAGAAAACCTTTGAAATTCTTTATGTTATCGTTTTCTAAAATATAGAAAAATTAAAAATAGATATATTTACAGAAGTTATTATTGTACATAAGTTAATATAAAAAGGAAACAAAAGACGATCGATCCACGTGTCCCGATTTTCAGTTAGTAAAAAAGCTTGCGGCTTTAATCTACTTAGCTACTTAGACATCGTCATTTTAAATTTACGTATGCTTTCACTCTTTTATTCCTATAGAAGGTTTAAAAAGATAATTTTTAGAAGTTTTAATCTGTCTAGGTGAAAACTAGATTGGAAATTTTCCAATTAGCAAAACTATGAAAAAAAAGTCATATAACACTAATTAATTTCTACTTATAATTTTTAAAAGTTTGTACTTCTTATATGGCACTATATTCAACACTAGCGGCTTACCCTCGCTTCGCTCGGGTTCGCCTCTGGACCAACAAAAACAAATCTATCCCACGGGAATCGTACATTTTTCCGGGATAAAAAGTAGCTTATTTGTATAAACTATATTATTGTGAAGTTTTATTAAAATCCAATCAGTAGTTTTTGTGCACTAAACTGTAAGTATAAGGTACTATATTTTTTTAACTATCCCACGGGAACTCTTTAATTTTCCGGGATGAAAAGTATATCTAGTAGTATAGTAGTCTAAAATGTTGACCGCGGATATAAGGAACCACCATACAAAATTTCATTTAAATCGGTCCAACAGTTTCGGAGATTAGCTTTATTATTATTATATCTCTATTAGATTAGAAAAAAATTGGAAAAAAAACTGGATTTGTTCTATTTCTTTTGTTACATCCTCCTGACTCAGTTTTTAGCATTTTTTTTCTATGTACAGACATTCGACCTCTACAGTTTTATTATATGTATAGATTTCATGAGAAAGTTAATTTGATTCTTATTATTATACAAAAATATATGTACATCTATTAGAGAACGTAAAAAAAATGTACTATACCAAAGTAAAATATCTTTTGTTCAATGTCAAAATCAAGTTTATAAAGTATAGCATTCTTAGAGTCCTATGGGACAAAGTTGTAAAGAAATACCAGTTACTACTACTACCGCTTTTCCACATATTTGTTTATAAAACATTACTCTCACATAGCTTTATAGTATTTTTTTATTGGGGGTACTTCTAATACATTTAAGCCGCTTAGGGGATTTTAAGCTTTATAAAATAACGCTTATGAAATTTTAATTTCTATTATCCTTTATTATTCTGGTTGTAATGATTGTGAACTGTATAAAACAATAGTTTTGATATATGAGGTTACTATAAAAGTAGTAGCGATAAACTTATTAAATATACGCTACGTGCTCCAACTTTGCCTGAGTATTTGAAATTAAAAGTTTATTAATTGTGGCAAATACATTGTTTTAAGATTTTCGATATTATCATTTTCTAAAATACAGAAACTCGTTGAATATATATGGTATACTTATACAAATTATTACTCTCAAGTAAATAAATATACAAAGAGAAAACAAAAGAAGAATAATCCCGATTTTCAGTTAATAAAAAAGCTTGCGGCTTTAAGCTATTTACATACTTGGACATTATTATTTTAAGTTTACATATGCTTTCACTCTTTTATTCCTGTAGAAGGCTTAAAAAGACAGTTCTTACTGGTTTTAATTTGTACAGGGGAAAACTAGATTGGAAATTTTTCGAAGTGTGAGTCTCAATTGTGAGAAATACATTGTTTTCTGAATGAACATGTAGATTTGCTCAAACAAATACTCATTTACAGTTTAAATATCAACAACCATTTATTGATTTCATGTATACCAATATAGGAATATGCTGTCAAAATCTTAGCTTTAAAGACCCAGCCTATTGGCCTTGAGGTTGACGAGTTAGTCAGAATAATATGCAATTTCATATGTACGATAATATACAAGACAAAAACAAGCTCATCAAAATGACAAAATAATTAAGGCTAAGTAAATGTAGTATTATAAGCTTAAGTAAAATATAAATTCAAAAGGTTTTAACTTGCATTGAAAAAATATGAACATTGTTGTAGGTAGGTATACTGTTCAAAAGTATTATTGTCTCGCAAACATTCAGAGAAAACATTTGATGCGGCAATCGAAAAAATTTATGTTTATAAAAATTAAATTTCATACTGCAATTCCATTAGGTTATAATTTTTAAAAAGCATAATTCAAATATATCTGAAGTTTATTATTTTATCAAGAAATAAATATTATACCTGCGAGCATCATAATTGACTATTGTCATTGTTATAAGCTTTTAATTGACTGAATCGATAGCCATAGTAACTTTTTTTATCGAAAGTTAAACTTTATGCGAAGCACAACAAAAAATTCTATGGCATACACAATCGCGTTTTCCACTTGAGTTTTATCCACGCCTTTTAATAAAAACGTTTCGAAAAATATTATCCATGAAATCCTGTGTTCTGACGCACACAATGACTGTTGGAAAATTTATAGTATATAATCTGATTGATATTTAACGAGAAGTCACGCAAAACAAATATTAAAAGCAATAATATGGATTATATGTACTGATGTATTCACTTTTAACTGATTATTTTGTACAGTTACTAGAATTATTATGTTTTTCATTTAGAAAACTAATGGGAAATTAACTTAAAATAAAATAGAGTATTAAGAACTGATTATATATTTAAAATTAGCAAATTAAGCATAGTTTTAAGTGCAATTGATACACAAATCCTTGCCGATAATCATCTATTAGTAAGATATTTTTTTGTAACAAAATTGTCACTGAAAGTATAAGTATTTTGTAGTAAATACGTAAAATTTAAATTCAATATGTACATAAGAACTCCGTTGAGATGAAATACTGCAGAAATGGATTGTACATGTATTAATATCAATCGAACGCTTGTACGATAAATCAAGAATAACACTTGGCTAAAAATATTTTCGTAGCACTAATTTCTTGGCGCGTATTTAAGTAATGCGGTTGTATGATCGTAAGAAATAAATGCAACAGCTACAGGTGTTATTAATAATTTAATTTTAAAAAATATGACTTGACTTTTAAAATCTCGCTATAATTTTACATAAAATCGCAATAGAATTAGATTTTATGAAATATTTTTTTGATTCATAGTCATGCCGAATTTTCTGCTAGGCTTATGGCTAATGAGTACTAAAGTTACTGTTACATACCTGTTATTTTAAAAATCTCATAAAACACAGATTATTTATTAATACTTTTATATGTATTTGAAAAATACAAAAACATAAAAAAATATTTTCCACTGAAATTATTGTGTTTTATAAATAATCCTTATTTTGCTCACTGACGGAAACGTGTCAATTAATGTTGCTGCCCCCAAATTTATTTCCTCAAAACAACCTACCGACGTGTTTTAGAAAAACGTAGGTAAATTTCATTCACAGCTAATATCACCGTTACATGCAATCTTACAATTTTATTTCTAGCTATTAGTACAGTAACTCTTATCTTATCGAATTTTTCGTACATTAATAGAAAACATAACGACAATTATTCGCCGATTCCTTTGACTGCAGAAACGTAAACAGGCGAAACTCGCATCGAAATCTTTGGCACGTTTAGGTCGATTAATCTGTTTGTTGTTTTTATCGGGGGTCGAAAGCGAACGGAGAGCGACACGACGGCGCCTCGCGGCCGACGGCGGCCACTCGTGGCCCCGCGAAGTGCATTTGAGGCGCGCACTTCACTCGACAAACTTTACGCTCCCGAAATAAACTTTTCGCAAAGCGCAATCGATCACAAGGAAGAAGCAAATCACAGACGCGAAGACGCTCGGCTACTAACCCTGAGCGGCGTGAGGTTCGGGTCCGGCTCGGAGATCGGCTGCAGGAGCACTCGCGCGGTTGCGATCGGGAGCACTGACTTGAGCACTTTGGACATGTAAAGTCGAGGCGTACACGTGACGAGAACGCGCGGCGCGGCCGGCGTCGGCGCGAGAGGAGCGGCGCGGCCGAGTGAGCGCGAGCGGAGAGTCCCCACGCGCCCCACGCCAGCCAGCGCGCGCACGGCCCGCCCCGCATCGACCGCCACCCCCACCCCACGCCGCCCCCCCGCCCAACGCGACGCCCGACTGTTTTTCTCTCGGCACCGACCGGGGGACGCACCTGATTTTTCCGTGATATTTTTTCCTCCCGCTCCTCGCGACGCGATCCGTTCGCTTTCATTACGGTTTCGAGTTTGATTTATCACCGCGGCGGCTCTGAAATATTCTTTCGAAACGGCTGTCGAACTCTTACCTCCAATTAGCATTTATTTATGGAAATTATAAGTCAGTTAATGATAGAACTATGATTTATAAAACAAATATTTTGTATTTTATCATAATTTCCTTATAAAAATCATACAATTTGATAGTTATTTTTAAAAGTACTGTACAATTTTCAATCAACTTTTGTATTCGACGTGAATAAATAAACAAACAAATGGTATGTTTTTTTGCAATTTTAGAAATGTTGATACAGAGTAATTAATTTTCGCATTGTTTATTATGAATTGGCAAAAAAATTAAATCTACGGGCTCGTTTCGAAATTATAACTTATTAATAAAATTTAAGTTGCTTTAAAAATTCAGTGTCGAATCAGTCATTTCGAACACGTAACGAGGAGCATACGTCAGGCGTAGCGTAGGTAGCTACGGCGTAGCTGGTGCCTTCGCTGCATATTGGGCCGGCCCGCTCGCTGATTGGTATGCGCCGACCACTCGGCCGCTTGCATTTGCTCAACAACTAACATATTTGGCTACGATTCAATTTTAATGTTTTCATATTTATGTCATAACTTTTGGTAAAGAGGAAAACAAAAAGTGGCTCGACGGGAGCAAGAACTTATTTGTAAACGTTGACGTCTCGGTATTTTCATGCAAAGTATGAGGCACCCTTGTTCCATTTTGAAATTGTTTTAGTGGTCGGTATGCGGTTTCGTTTTAGTTTCCTGAAGAGCTATGCTGTCGAGATTGTGTTCTGAATAACTATTGCATATGTTGCAATAAAAGTTTTAAGACATTGAAGAATACAATATAGTCTTGGCATAGAATTCTGAAACTTTGATAGTTTTTGATAATCCAACATACCTATCCCACTGCTATATTTTAGAGGACAAGTATTCATTATCATTATTTTCATGTTCCAAGAAACTGAGTAACTTCATAATGTAAGATAATATCAATCAAATCTCGAAAGATAAAGGAATACTTTATATTATATTAAATAAGAAATAATTAATATTATTACGAAAGTATCTTAAATCATTTCAATACAGTATTATTTAAATATTCAAACAATTTATTTATCAGAATTGTCGATACATCTTTGTACGCCGACAGACTGAGATTTCAGTTCGAGCTATCTTTGCGAGGTCTTTAAATTCTAAGCGAGACAAGTGACACTAAATAGAAAACTCGGTTACACAGAAAAGCGTCAACCTCTACACAGTTTTTCTAATTTTTATTTTAAACGACTATAACATTTCTAAGAAAAACTTTGTGAACACTGATGGCTATGAAAATAATGCTAAATCGATTTAATTTGTAGTACACTTTTATATTTTATATCTTAATTATGACAAAAAGAATCACGGAAGTTACAAACAACAACAAAGCCAGCTTGCAACGCTTTTATTTAAAATTAACTGAGAATTGAACTAAGCTTTTTTCATAGTGTATAAATAAAATTTATTTTACTAATAAAAATAAATTATTATTGATTTATCAAGAAAAAATGAATAATTATGTTTAATTTCTATTAAAATAAATAAAGCTTTATTTTCAAGCTTTATAGAAATATTATAAGCTGCAGAATATCGTATAAGCTAACAACTGTAGTTGTACTACGTCCATAAAAGTGCCTTAACCTGGATCGGTTTCCCAAAGGGGCATTAAAATAAGTGCAAGTGGTGTCCAGTCGACGGGATTGTAAATAAAGAAATAATAATTACACTTTTATTTGACACTGAGTGCCATAGTGGCAGTAATATTCGTTGATAGCTCCAACGTAATGTCAAAGCAAACGTCAAAGTCGTAACTTGGCGGCGTTCATTAAAAAAGCCCACAAAACGGTTTGTACAACATGCTTTCCGACAACGGAGCAGTAGAAATTAAAAATAATCACCGGTACGCGGCATGAAAGCAGAGATATGAAAAATAAGGGTTTACACAGACGTGAGACAAGGTCATGTTTAAAAACATAACAATTAGCTAGGTACGGTTGATTTAATCCTAATAGTTGTATACTTAGTGGTAATTATAGTATTTTATATAATTAGCTTTACAGATACAAAAGTCTTTTTAAGATTATATTAATGAAAAAAGATAGTGCTAATGTAATATATTAAATTATTAAAAAAAACGTATCATTCGTTTTTTTCAGTTATAACATTACATTTCTAAGATTTCGATTAAGCTTGAATTTATATTTATCCATTTTACCTTATTGGATTTTTTCTATAGAATAAAAAGTAGCGTCTGTCAATTTTTAAAATCTCTACTCGCCTTTAAAAATCCCATTTAAGTAAAATCAGCTAACGTACTCTAATAGATATAAAATTGGATAACATGCAAAGACTTAACTATAAAATATAGTTAGGTGTACTTTGAAAATCACAAATTATTGCCCCTGTTTTCGCTTGCGTGTTAAGTACTTTGACAAAAAATTGAATATACAGAATTTCTTGAGCCATTACAATATAACGATTTAATAAACACTATCTCAAAAACTTTGGTCTTCATAATATTAGTTTGTTTTTATTATAAGAAATAATAAAAATTAGACACTTTTAGTATTACTTTTTAGATCTGTAAAATTAAAACGCTAAAATTAATTTATAGTTTAAATTAATTACATCAAAAGTATGCGCTCGCTCTAAACACGTATCTACCTGCGACTAGGTCAGAATATACGGTTCTGGGAATACGTAGGGCTGAAATCTTACGTGATAGTACTAGAGTTGAAACGTCTTTTGTTTGTATAGCAGCCATGATTATTTATGTGCTACGTATAGTGACAACGGTGATATTTCGCACTGGTAAATGTCAGTCTCTATCATTCCAAGATATTGTGAGAAGAAAATACGAGAGAGTGCTGCGAAGATAATGATCTACGTCTAATTTCGGATTGTACTTTAAAATGACACTCCAATTAATATAATTTTAAACGTAAATATTCCCGTAAAATTGAACAGCGGGAACGCAATAAAATATTCAAAATATAATATAACTGCTGTACCTATTAAAATTATTTCAATTGATTGATTTTATATTATATATTTATAATATACTTTTTGATCGATTTAAAACAAATTGTATTTATTTATTGTATTTGGAGAGATATTTTTTATTGAAGTTATACTTCCTTTGGCACGTTTGGAAAACATTATGAGAGCAAAATTTTTACGAGTAACATAACGACAGCCAAAAAGCGACATGATGAAGTTAGCTGCATTCCTTTTTAAAAACAGTGAGTTGTGACATACGGGATGAAATCTTTAGCTATTTGTGTCCTGTTACGCCAAACAAATATAACTACTAACGTTAAGTACACACACGCGTTTTTATTATTTTAAGAGAGAGTATTTGAGAAAAAATGAAGTGGTAGTTAACTAATTGTCTTAGGTAAATAAAGAAAGATTATATCTGACGACTATTGCAGATAAATATTATGAATGCAAATATTATAAGATTATGAATAAAAATATTATGAAAATTTATCTGTATGTATGTTTGTTACTCCTTCATGCTGAAGTCGCTGGGTGGGTTTGGGTGAAATTTAGTAAATAGATACATAATGGCCTGAAGTTAAACTAAGGCTAGCTATTAGTCAGCTGAAATTCGCTAGCATGTTCTAATCCATGCAAGGATCGAATCTACGGTCTCCAGCATAGAAAGTCAAAGATTCATGCCCGTATGATGTTAGACCTAGTCATTATATACATAATATATGCTATTTTACTCAATTTAAGTAATATCCTCACACAAAATTAAATGCACTTACAATATAACATATTTAACAGATTTCAAACTGTCCACTATACGGTTGTTCCAAATCGTTAAAGACATAAGCGGTCACATAGCAATTGCTAATCGAATTGCAATCCGTACTGACGTAACGACAACCTTTAGATAGTCCTTGGGGACAATGCGTCGTTCTCCTTTGGCTTCTCTTTGAGATGGTTTGTTAGATGGTTCGATGATTCTGAGAGAGTATTGTTGCTATGAATGATTTAATAGAATTACTGTAATTGTAATAAATACATTTTCAATTTTGTGTTATACTCATAAAGAGACAAAGAGAGAGTTTGATGGAAAGAAACTTTTCAACAGTTTATGTTTCTCGTAGATTAAATTAAAACAGATATTTATCAACCAAGGGAGTGGCTTATTGTACTTAGAACAGATTTTCTTGTTATATGTAAAAGCATAAATTAGATATTAATTTAATAATTTAATCGCTAACTTATCCAATAATAATGAATATTAAACTCAGTTTCTTTCTAGTTTGATTATTTATTCTCTTTATTTTGACATATATTTTTTTAATTTATCATATATATCATAATAACAAGTTTATACTTAAATAAACTCAGTAAAAAAAAAAATAACATAATTTATAGAAAAACATAAACAAATTTTGCAAAACCGATTAAAATATAATATCAGCAGTCATTATAAAGATAAGATGTCAAAAGCCATTTAAATTATATTTTCGCGAGCCATTAATCCAAGTAACTTTGTAGCCTAAAATAACGCAAGCAATTAAGCGAGGCTCTAACTTAAATCGGCGCGATTAAAGGACGTCGGTGATCCCGATAGTGAGAAACAGATAAAACTCTCATCAAATACAATCAGCGGTCGCTTGGACAAGGCTTAGGCCTCACTTGCTATTTCCTCCAGGCAAATTTCATTACCACTTTGTCGTGCTATAATCCCTGGACTCTGGCCTTAATCTACCCACTCTTGGTTGAATTTGACTCAAAAGAGCTACTTGCTACGTTTTTACGTATAATCCTATTTTAATTGCCTTCTCGCTGACATTATGAAAATATAGAGCGGAATTACCCTTTAAAAATGCTATGGGTCTATACAGGACTCAGTGAATATTTGTTTTTTTTCGCCACTGGTATGCATCAATAGATCTACGTAATTACTTTTTTTTTTATTAATATTTAATTTGGATTTTTTAAAGTTTACATTATATAGTGTAACAAAAAATTATCTAAAAAACATATTCGTAGATATGTTTTTATTATACCACAGTACTTAAATGGTATAAAATAATATTTATTTAATCCATTACTTTGTACTAAACAAAGCAAATATAAAATCAATAAGAATTTTTAATTTGCTATACAATTACTATTGATAAAAGATTGTTTCCAATATTGTTACAGCATTGTTAAAAATTTATTAAACGGCCTTAACAATTTGAAAGCATAAATGGAAAAACAAATAACTTTTACGAAAGCTCTTAGCGTTATGGATCGTCAGTTCGTTCCAAACTGGCCGACAATTCAAAATGGACTAAATAAAAGTTATCGAAAAACAAAATTCAGGTGTAAATGCTACTAAATGATAGACTCTACAACATGTAGGCGCATGTATAGAGTTAGACAAAAACGATGAGTGTTCGAATCGAAGTACAAAATTCCATTTGAAGCCGTCTAGAGGAAATGAAGCAATTAATTCGGCAGATGGCGCTGCCACGCGAGTATTAATCATCAACTAATCGTCACTGCAGTCTTCGATTAATCCGACCCCGATTCACACCGGTGACGTCGCATATCGATACCGTTTTGAATTCTATTTTAAATATGTTTTGATATATGGATATATAATGGAGCAGAATCAATGTGAAAATTTTGTATGCCAATGATTTAGTAAGTCAATTCGAAAATCAGAATTTAGAACAGTATGTTTTATGAAATAAATAAAATTTATATTATACGAGTAGCAATAAATAAGTTGAATCTTTATAATATTACTAGCGACTCACTCTCGTTTCGCCCGGGTTCGTCCCCAGGTACGTTCTAACGATTAATATGGAATAGATCGACTACATAAGTATTATATTATATTTATACATTCATACTATATAGGTATGATATTATAAGTAGTTGTGGATTGTATTGTAACGTGTTTTCCCGCGGTAAAAGAAACCTATGTCACTCTCCAGCTCTCCAACTATCTTTGCACAAAAAATCACGCCAATCTATCACTTGTTTCGACGTGAAAGAAGGACAAACAAATAAAGTTAACGGTCAAAGTCAAACTGTATCGTAGAAAGAGAAAGTGTCAAATCTTCAAATGCATTCAAATAGTTTATATTAGTTTTTAGGTTGCTTTCATAATAATATAGTAGTAAAGAAAAATGTGATTTTTACGTTTACCCGTGATATTTTTCCAAATTTTTCTCTTCATAAGAACCTTCATCGGACTTCAACGAATATGTGAAAAAAAAACAGCCGAATTGGTTCAACGTTCTCGAGTTTTTTGCTCAGCAACACATTTAACCATTAATTTTTATTTATAAGAAATTAGTTATAATATTAATATTATAATCATCATAATATCATATTATCAATATTTAAATTACTTCGTTTGAAGAAAATTTGTCTTAATAGCATTGCATAAAAGTAAATAAGAATTACGCACATTATATAAAAATACTATTTTAACATATAACCTTTGCATTTTCAAAGTCGGTAAAAAATAGATAGAATACGAAAAAGGTTTCGAAGACTTAAGAACGAGTTGAACTCCTTTTGTAAGGCTCCAAACTTTTTCAGAAGAGGGCTCACATGATTTGTGAATGCGTGTAATTTTTCCAGCCGTCATATTTTTTCTAACGGATTTTTCCATCTATCGAAAAAACTTCCCTATTGTATCGGTATGACTTTTTGGCAGGTTCTCTTATTCTTAGTTTGTGTTCAAAGGAACTTTGATAGTGTTACGTACAAGAAAGAAGATTTTATTCATAAAATTGGAAATTACGCGTTGGTTAAAATATAATTTATATAATATAGGTATTTTTTAAAATATTTCAATAAGTTTGAGAACTAAATTAATCTATATATGAAATATATGATTGAAATCGCTTGTAATTAGTTCCTGAAATGCACTTCAATGAAACCAACAAAGCAAAAAATTTAACTATGTATATTAAAATCTATCTAGACTTATTTATTTTAGTTATATTTGAGGATATACTTGGGGATGCGGATTTACTCTAACCAATTTATATTAATAGCTTCCTTAAATTTCAAAACATTTTGATAACACTTTTTAGAAAGTGACTATTAATCCAGTTAAGGTACAACTAAAATATGATTTATAAAAAGACCTTTATTTAGTATTTTCTTTTAACTTAAATTAAGAAAATTCGGCTAAAAGATAATAATTTATATGTAAATTTTAATTTTCGATTATGTGACAGGCCCGATTTGGATAACGTAGGTTGAGAACTTCTAGTTGAAAGCTACGCTACGCTTCGCTCCCACCTTAGCCTTCTCGCTAGGTTAGGTTAGGTTCTCGCTTGGTCTTTTTTGTTTCAAACCCAGAATCCCCTAAATTCTAATTACTTTTTGCTATTTAAGATTTGGTGCCTGTTTCGACATGGAAAAATAATAATCTACAGCCAGTTTTAAAAAATTGTATTAGTCATACAGTTAATAGTAACATACAGTTACTGTATCAATAGCCTACTTTTAACTTACTAAAGGTTCCTATACATGCTTCGCTAGGCTCATTTGGTTATATAAAAAATAATTAAAAAAAAGAATAAAGCGAAATTATTATCCATATTTAATTACTTATGTTACAATCTATTCATATAATAAAATTCGGAGTCGAATCTCGAAAGCGTACATGTAGGTACTCTTTCACACTAAAATATCTGAATAGGTTTGGACGAAGTTTAGTATAGAAATAGACTTTGGTCTAAATATAGTAGGCATCGAGACCAGAGTGAAGCAAAGGACAAGTTGCTGGTAGTAAGATAGGCTTCACTCGATTTTTGTATATGATAAAAGTATATTGATACATCTATCTATACTTATAATGAAATTCTGAGTCGAATCTATACATTAAATATTTTTTGAAAAATCTTACTGAAATAGTCATTATTATCGAAACAGAGGCCGAATCTATGGTTTGTGGAATTTTTGTCAATCTCTTTGTCTGTCTGTTTGGAAACGCATCATGAGAAAACTACTGGACAGATTTCGATGAAATTTGGTATGATAGCAGCTGATTATCCAGGTCGACATTTAGGATACTTTTTATTGCGGGTAAATATCTCATCTCTGAGAAATCTATACTAACTTTAAAATGTAGGGACGAACCCAAGTGAAGTGAGGGAGAGTCGCTAGTTGGTACATATAATTTTCATGGTGAACAGTTAACCGTATAGAAGTTGATGTCCTATAGTGAGGAATTGCAGCATAATGGATATAATAAAAACGTTCATGTAACAACAAACTTATACTTTCTTATTTACCTAGACTAAGTAATACAATAAAAGTAAATTGTCTATATCATTTTGCGTTTAATCTTGTAAAAAAGATATTGACTGTACCTAGCCCGAAGCGATAACCATTGGTAGCTGTCGACACAACCCAAGACTGACAGGTTCTGCCGAACTAAATAGAATTTTACTAGCCATCAGCTTAGATAATATTGCGAGTTTCTTTGCAAACTTTTCAAAGCTTTGTACATTAAAGAGTTATTTTTGACATCAAGCTGTCACATCATCGATTTTAATGCTTAAATCAAAGCTTTGTGATTTTATTATTTTGATATGAATTAAAAATATGAAGTGGACATTCAAAGATCTTAATATGACTTGGTTTTCGGACTCTCTGTAGACCCCGAGACCACTAACTTTTTTTTTAATAAATCGTAAAAATTGCATGAATTCAGATTTATTATATTATTCTTACTTTTAATACTTAGGTGCATCTATAATAAGATGCGGCATTTCACCTCAAGAAAATTATTATAACATGACTTTATAGAAACAGAATACAGAATTCCCGTTAAGTATTTCAGAAATAAAATCAACTTGTTGTTGCATGATGTTATTTTCAATTTCCATTTGTAGATACCTTGAAATTGTCCTAAGTAGAGAGCGCTTTAACCCTAACAATCCCTGTAGATTGTATTAAACAAAGGGGGATTAAGTAGCAGACAGCACAGAACCGAGCCGTGACCAACTCGAGTAACACTTTGTTCCACCTCGTACAATGCTTAACCACGTGTGATTTATTTTTAGTGGCGTAATAAGAAATATTGCTGTAGAAATCTCTTGACTGAAAAGGCTACTTGTAAATTATCAAATTAAGCTTCAGATGCCTTCAAAAATAATTGTTTAAATTATATTGTGTTTTGTTAAATTACTGTTATTTACTTGTAAATGGAGGTAGAATAGATCTGTGATATCAATTAGAAGAGAATACCATTGCGGTTATTACGTACTACTAGAATACTATTAATTTCCACTATTATTATTAACAATACAATTCACCTAAAATATAGGTTTAAATATTATGATAACACAATTCGATGTATAATTTTGAACAATAGTTCATTATACTATTTTGTTCTAAAACAATCAAAAGCCTTTTAAAGTATAATAATATGATGATAATGCGCTAGTTAAATATTATTAATACTTATAATAACAATTATTGTACAAAATGTTACTGTATTAAAATAAATTAAAATTTTAACTAATTAAAAACGATTTGCTTTATGTACCAGATACAAAACAAACTGATTAGGTAAATCAACACTAGAGGCGTTTTCGATTACGATTTCACCGAAACGGCAGCTGCTTAATTAACATAATCCGGTTTGGAAATAAGCAAAGTTAATTTTGTATAAACTTTAAACATTCCGTTTTAAAATTCAGACGGCTGAGCAGGCGCGGACGCAAGCCAATCATTTCGAATTCATTCGCTGCGTAGTCATTTTTCAAAAAGCGATTTTACTTCCAACTACATTCATTTACACTTAATAATTGTGCTCGGTCGCGGCTGCTGACTCATTATCATATAAATGAGGGAGAAAAAGCAACGGTCGCCCATTAATCAAGAGAATGGAGCAACAACATTGGCTAATACACTTATCAACTTTAATTCAATAATCCGACGGCCCGAGCGCCGGACCTGCCGGACTTTCGTGACGTGAAAAATAACTGGGAACGAAACGCACGACCTCACACGCTAATCCCAATTAATTGCACCGCACCTACTACTTGAAAGTTACGAGCTTACTTTCAGTATGTTTTATTTTTTGCATCCTACTCGTATTTCCAGCATAACGCAATAAAAATTATTACTGTGCAACATTTTGAAGTGGCGCGAATATATTTAATATTTTTAATTAAAAATTGTAATTTATCAGTTTATGATCTTTATATCATCTAATCACCACACTAGTTTTTGTTGATGTTTATGTATCTACTGAATATTAACAGAGAAATATTTTAATTATGAACATTCTAGTAATTATTTGCATAGTATTAATAATTTTACTGCATTCCTTTATTAAAAAATAATATAATTTTAATATTTAAAATAAGTTATAATTTTAATAAATTTATAAAATAAATACATACGTGATACATACATATATACTATGTTAGGCCGATGGTTATGACATATACATTGTGCTAGAAAAGAAACGACTATCTCTGAATTTTGAGACCAGAATATCACAGTCCGTAATTTTCTTATCAAGTTTAATGGTATTTATGTATAAAAAAACTTAATTCTCATATAAGTTACATTACAAATCTTTTTTAAGAAAATGTTTATTTATCTAACACTGAAGCTGAAATACCCAGATAATAAATTTGCTAACAAAAACTATGCTAAATTATGCAAGCGCATAAATAAAGATGTGACTACGGCGTAGCGATGTAGCATCTAGCGTAGCTCTACAAAGGTACGTCCGTAGCGCCAGTTGTTGTACCTTGTACTATAATTCGGTGCTTCTAAACTCTTCAAAACTATTATCATAACTCTACGTTCACATTTTGTCATGGCGGGTCTCGCTTGTTTCGTCCGTATGCACTTTATTTTGCACTATACTACTACGTATAGTAATTAATTGGGGGAGAATTTTATTGCGCCAAGCAATTCGGGAATAATTTATGATTGTGTTGCAATGTTTTAAATTTTCTATTTGAATTTATTGTCCACTTTATTGTGATTCAATTAAATATTGAAATATTAATGCGCTTTTAATAACTGTTACGTAATGAAGGTGGTGTTAATTATTTGCTACGTAATTAATATTTGATCTCATATTTTTTATATTACAAGTCATAGAGCGATTTCCTGTATTACTTTTAAAGTTATATTTAAATTATATATATTAATCAGATCTAAGTTATTTGAAGCGATAAAATTAAGTTCGTCCTAATTTCTAAATGGCGGACGTTAATGTTTTGCGATCCAATTTCATGCCTTCGTGAGCCCATGCACCAATGGTCTACCCACCAGAGAAATTTCACTAACACAAAGTTATGATTAATTGAGGCAATAATATGAAGACTATGCTACATTGTACGGTGAAGTCTTGTGAGACAAAGACTTTATGAAACCGAAGTTAGAGGATGCATTTATTTCTTGAGAACTTCACCTTATTTTATAATCCATTATTATAAAAGTTTATAACATATACAATTTATATTTATCGGTTAATATTTTAAGTAGTTAATATTTTTTTTATTCATATTATATATTATTATATAGGTAAGTAGATACATGGCCTAATTTTTCATAAAATAAAAATAAATAAATATGTTGAGATATTACCACACAGCACCATCTAGTTCCATGGTAAGCTACGAGGCTTGTGTTATGGACACCATATACACTTCACACATATAACTTTAAATACGTACATATTATAAATATAAACACCCATGACCCATGAGTATAAACATTCGTGCTCATCACACAAATGAATGCCCCCAGCGGGACCCGAACCCGCGACCATTGGCAAACTACAAACTGAGCCAAATGTGTCGTCAAATAAAAAAATATCTCATTATTTCGAAATATGACAACGTGTTTTAAACGTTTTTTTAAGAATCTAAATTTTTTTATTCATATTATATGTTTGTTCTCTATCAATAGTATGTAAGCATCTATAATATTTATAAAATGTATTAACACAACTTCTTACAACATAATGTATTGAAACATTATGCTAAATTACAGTACTTATATCTTTTAGAAATATATTTTACAAGCTTTAAAGGTAAATATTTTATTGCAATCCCTGGTTTTTCACCTCATTAAATAACTCGTTAACAAGAAATCTAAACGGGCGCTAACCCTAGTTATGACAAAAGTGTTTTACTTACATTTCAAATTTATTTTCGCTTTTAACCGCCATAAATTTGCTCTTGCCTTTGCATTATTTAGACCTTTCTAAAATATAATAGCTTAGGGTCACAAAAGTAATAATACATGCGTTACTCCTTAACAAACGAGTATAATATTTTAGTATTTGACGACTTTAATATTCATAGGCTTTATTATCTGAATCAAACAGTGATATAACTATGTTACTTAATGGTTATACTATTTGAGCATAAAGGATCCTTTAATCTTTTATACTACGATATAAATTCTTCTCTTTTCTCCTAATAATGCATTGTTTTTATCATAAAAATACGGAAAACACGGATTATCTCTTTCTAAGTATATATTGATAAAATTAAATCCGGAATCGAATTTGTATAAAGAAATATGCTTTCTATCCAATAAATTGAATATTATTAAGAAAATTATCATAATATTGATAATAAAATTATAAACAAACATTTATCGTAAAATATATTTGTACAATTAAAGAAATAAAAAATAATACTTTTATATATTTATACAATTTAAATTAAAAAAGACATTATTTTTATAATTATAATAGTTCATTTTTTAATTAGCAATATCAAATAATAAAAAAATTCAAGAGGTGTTAAAACTATTACAACGATAAGGTTGACATGTAGTTTGCAGGTAAATTTTTATTTTAATTTACAGTCTGCATCACAACAACTTTATAATTACAGCTCTCGATTTCATTACTTAGCGCTGTAGCCACGTGTTGCTCGAGCAGACGTGAGGCTTCATAAAAGTCTGAGTGTAGATTTTTTCTCCAAACAATGCCTACACACGATTCTCCCGAGAGCTGGATATTCCTTACAACAGTTCTGACTTCATAGCAAAGACAAAGGGACTTCCTACGTCCCAACAAAAACTCATCCACGCCAGATGATGTGTCTATGGCGTATGGCGAGAAATTGCAAAAAATGGAAAAAGTAACTTATACGTATACATGTATATACGTCGAATTTAAAACAGGGCGTTTTTTTCCTCCTTCTTGTTGAAGAAAACTGAAGTGGATGCGAGAGGATAGATAAAAGGAGGGCTCTGTAGTTTGTTAGATATCTGGCGTGAGTAAAGCGAATGTAGATGAGCCTTCCCACCCTGCTTAACTACTCGTACAAACAAAAGTCCTTATATAAATCTTGTCCTGGCGAGAACTCAGGCGGCGCCGGCTCACCTTTAGAGGTGACTACTCCCTACATCGTATTTGACAACAAATTACACTTCCACTAAGTAACAAGTGTTTACTACTTACTATTCGTATTCTAAATCGATATATTTGTTCACTCAACACGGTTACCATTCAATAGTTAGTAAAATATTATTGTTTGTTTAATATGAATAGATTTTCTTATTCCCATTGCCTATTTTAGTAATCAAAAAAGTCAAAACAAACAAAAAAAAAAAAAGAGAATTAGATAAGTTTAAATTAGTCCAAACACTGTCAGTTTACAACCTGAATTTTGTGTAACTTTTATGAAGGTAAACTGCTTTTTACTTATCCTCCTACATTTAATTAGCGGTTTTCTACGATGTCTGCGGTAGTAACTCCGCAAGGATTAATTCAATAAAAGTTTCATTCTGGCGTTCTATGTTTAATGCACTAAGAATTGATAAAAATAAAATTGTCTTTACACAAATTTAAATCATTCTTATTTCCTTACTGAAAAAAAAATGATTTTGAAAATTTGGTTTAATCTTGCTTTAATTACCCATTTTATTACTTCTGGTGGTTAATGGTAATATACCTACAGATGTAGAGTTTAACATGTCGTAAAATGCCACTCATGTGCCAAATCTCTTGATATCTCAGTCATAAGTTACCAAAGCAGTTTAAATCTATCTCGAAAGTAATATTGCACGCAGCTGAAGAGAATATCGATTTTTATTTTCTGAGGATGATTCTAAGTACTGCATAGATTATAATATGTACTATTAACTTGAATGTTTGAAAAGAAGAAAAATACAATTAAAATCAAAAAAGTAAAACTATTAACGAATATAATTTATTTATTTCGAAGTTCTAAGAAAAATAAGAATTCCAATACTTTTATTCAATTTTTCTTAATAATAAAATATTATTTTGAAGTACGTTTATTCACAAAAATGACCATGTTGATTAGCTAAGCAAAGGACTCCGGAGATTGCGCTCTTTCCCTTCAAGAGTTGTGCATCAAATTATTCTAGAGTTTATGTCTACTAAACGTTTTCAATGAAAATGAGACTATAAAGTTTCCGGGCGACGCAGAATGATTCTATTACGAATATGAAATGTTATTACCTCGGACGGATTATAAGCAGCAGCAGGTTCTCACAAATGAAATTGCTTCCCTCCTTTGGAATCCATTTTAAGGATGAATGATATAATTTTTACGAATAAAGACTTTGTGAAGCGAAAGATGCGTTTATTAGAATAAGAACGGCTTTTTTATTAAACACCTAACCTGGCTTATGGCTCAATGTAAGCTCTAGGAATTCTAAAAGTGACTGAATTTGTTTAAAAAATATAGCGAGGGTGTAAAATTTCAATGGTCCATTCTCTACGTTGACTATCGTTATGTCACTAATAAGAATAATTATAGAAATATTCGTCATTTATCAAACTTAAATATGTTGGGACATTAACACACAGTACCATCTAATTCCATGGTAAGCTACGAGGCTTGTGTTATGGATACCATTCAGTTGATACACTACATATATATAACTCTAAATACATACATATTATAAATATAAACATTAAAAACCCAGGACTGGAGTACTAACATTCGCGCTCATTACACAAATAAATGCCCCCAACGAGACTCGAACCCGCGACCGCTGGCACAGAAAGTAGGGTCAATACAAACTGAGCCTAACGTGTCGACATATACTTTTACTTGAAGTTATAATCAGAATACATTTAACAAAAAGCGTATGTTATATGTCAGCATTTATTAAGAAAGACTACTACAAGTACGGCAGAGCTTAGAATATGATTAAACAAAGTTCTGTTTCCAAAATATAATTATAATGATAATCTAATCAACATAATATGTCACACCTAAATATTTAAATTCATCCGCGGTGTTATTTAAGTGAGATTGTATTTTAATTATGAATGAAATGGAAATCTAAGCGGGACTTTTAATTACGGTTGAATAAAATTAGATCAATTTTAGAATACAGTAGTTATTGAGAATTTGGTGGAATAAAACGTTTAAATGTATGAATTTAATATTACTTTTTGCACGCGGTTCCATTCACATGGTGTTATATCATAAAACAAAAAATATATATAACTCGTTCTAAAGAAATATCTCATTATAATGGTGTAGAATATAACTCTACTGTATGTTACTAACTGGATGACAACAAAAGCGTAGTAAGGCTCTATTAGATCTCTACATGGTGAGTTTCGGTGCTCATTGTTACGTTTGAAGTTAGCAAGATCGATACGCATATTCACATATGCATATTATGATTAAAACTTGTGACCTTTACTATTTTTTACATACTTTAATATATCCTTATATCATTTTTATTATATAAAATTGTCAAACCCTTAGGAATATTTTGATCTTTATAATCTAATATCTTTATATCTAATATGGACATATACTCTAAAATGAACGTTGATAATATCCATGATCCTGTACGTGCCACAATTAACTTATTTGAATAATAAAATAAATACCATCCTGTATATAACAGCATACTTGTGAAGGTAGCTTACCTGAAATTAAGAAAAAAAATATAAACTTTTAATTTAAAATTTTAATAAACAACTATTTGAGTGAAAAATATAAATTTTAATTTAAAATTTTAATAAACAATTATTTATTTAAGTGAATATATTTCATCCAGTAATATTAAAGGAACATAGGACAGCAATATATATTCTCTGTCTCTCTTTCTCTCTTTTATTATGCAAAAAGAAGGAGTGCTATCTATTAAGGTAAAAAATGAAACCAATTAAGAAGTGAATCTGATTTTTGTTTGCTCTATCAACCACATGAATTTACATACACAATTCGTGAAATATCAGGCTTCAAAGTCTTGTAATATTGTAACAAAATGTGATGTTATATTATGAGAGCTACGCTAGTATATTTGGGAGGATAAATTAAGCGTAATACCAAAATAATTAAATCTCCTAGAAAATCTACAAGGAACTTGGAAAGGCCAGACCAACGACCTGGAAGGACCCGTAGAACAACCCCTTAGCCTGTTTTGACAGGCTTGTAAACTAATAGTAGCTAATACGAATTAGTGTGCATCTGTTGGTTAAATGTTTATACTTATTTATATTTAACTAACTTAAGCCTTGGCTTTGTGCGCGTATTACCTAATTGTTCTATTATATATGATAATCTCCTCCTTATGTGACCTTAGGGTTAATATTGATTTATTTAAAAAAAAAAACACAACAATTATTCTAACAAAATTTTTAACTAAAACTCGTAGTCTTATTATTAACTAAATACATTAAAACAGCGTATAATTAACCAAAATAATCCAGAAGAGTTCTATAAAATTCAGAGACAAAAGTTTTGAAACTATTCTTTAAACAAAACAATTTATAATAGTTAAAGAAACATGGGTGCTGAATTAATGTTTTACTATTGTTTTAATTGAACCATTACCAACGTAATAAGATACATTACATCATTTATATTAACCCTAACCAAATAACAAAAATAATAATGACCCCAAGAACGTATTCAATTACATTATTTAGGCCGGAATAAGCAAAGTACCTACCTGGTTGCAAATAGTAATGGAAATTTTGTGTGTACGTATTTTGTTATTGATTCATGTTAATTTGACTGGACGAATGTGGGTGAAATTTTCTAGATAAATAGATTATATCTGGAATAAGACATAGGCTACTGTTAGTAACAAAGTTTAGTCAATAGGTGGCGCTGGTTATTGTTTCTCAATGATGATGATGTCCTCCTGACCGATTCCGGCCACGGCGGCCAATCTCATTGAGACTAGCCAACTGCGCAGGAGATATTATAGTGCACAAATGTACGCGCAGACACAAGTGCACTCTCTATTCCTGTCACTCTCATACTCCGGTGGGACGACTATTCGACACGACCGGTGAGAGTTAAGGCGCAGGACCGACGGCTTTACGTGCTCTCCGAGGCACGGGGGTGAAACACCGCCAACTTCCCAACTCCGAGCTGCTACTGAGGCTTACTAGACAGTAAGTCTCAATAACTAAACTTGGCCCGACCCGGGACTCGAACCCAGGACCTCCGGGTGTGCAGCCGTACATGCTAGCCACTACACCATCGAGGCAGTGTTTCTCAATATATATAATATCAAAATGTAAATACATTTACATGTATCTATACTCATATTATAAATGCGTAAATGTGTTTCTTTGTTTTGTTTTGTTTGTTTGTTTGTTTGTCCTTCTTTCGCGTCGAAAGAGAGTGACGGATTGGCATGATTTTTTTGTGTGAAGATAGTTGGAGGACTGGAAAGTAGCATAGGCCACTTTTTACTGCGGGAGATTACCTGATTCTTACAGGTTAGACGTAACGCTAGTTATATATATATATATATATATATATATATATATATATATATATATATATATATATATATATATATATATATATATATATATATATATATATAAAAGAAAAATCTTTCTTTGTAGAAAGTCACAAAAGGCACCTAAGTAAGCCACCGAGAGAAACGACCTTAATTTACTAGTTGTAAGTATTACCAATATTACAGCTATTGTAGTCTAATCAATTATTTAACAAACCTTCGAAACATATTTACACTAAATAAGTAGATGTGTGTAACTACGTGTGGATCAAAACCCGCATCATATTTATGCAAGTCACTAATTACCGCTAAGCGTTTTGTTTTTTTAGCTAAAATATAACTTAATTTCATAAAAAAAAACATTTTTAATATGAATTCTTTTATACGTATATATTTTACTTAAGTAATAACCATTGGGGTATTTTACAATAATATGACTTACTACGAGCGTAGGTTGCAGGTTGAGACTCATTCATGGGTTTGAGCTAATGATACCTATGAGAAGCTAATTCTTGTGCTCAATTCAAAGTTTTGTTTTAATGCTTATTTGGACCGTAACCGTTTCCGAATATTTTAACATATTTTGATAATTATCTTCGATGACAAAAGCCGGTAAAACAAACATGTAATACAACTACTACTCTATTCATTTAGACTTTTTCGCAATAGCTATACTATATGTTGTGTATAGAAAACTTTTACTTCATTATTTTATGGAAAGAAAATACTATTTTTATTTAAGAGGTTGATGGGGGCGATAAAATTATTCTTAGAGCTAGCGATTCTAGTAGCCACAATGTAATTCTTGACAAATTAGATTTTTGCTAGGTATCGCTGGCTTAGACGAAATTACAGCTGACTTTGACTCGAGTGCAGGCTTTTAAACGTGAATTAGAGGCCGCGTCGCTCAAGCGTTAATGGCATATTATGACGGAGTGGGTGTCGCTACTAAAAATCATGGTAGCCATTTTAAACTTTCAAATGTGAAATTATTTTCTAAATACAAGCGGTTAAACAGGAGTGGACCTTTGAGTACAAAATATATTTACTGTTGTGGAAACGTATCTTTGGTTTATGAAGCTCGCTTCACATACATTTTTAACTCGCTTAACCATTAGCTTTAAAGGTAGCAAAACCTTTTTAATTTTTTACATAATAACATACCACAGCTTACGAATCATGCTCACATGTTGTGGGGTTCAGGCGGTAGCGAAATAATCGGGAGCCACCCGCCATCTGCCGGAAGTTTTGCAATGTTTATAGCCTCCATGGGATAGCGTTTCAATTCGAAAATTTTAACCAGTAAATACGCTGTGTATTTTTAATAGTGTTAACCTCAAAACATTATTTAACTTAAAGTAATCTGATAGATGATATAGTCATAAATTTTAAAATATTTTACATTTACAAAATAGCTGTTTTTGCAGCTCAGCTTAATAAATTAGTTTCTGTTTACTTCTTCAAAACATTAAAGGTGAAGTAAAATTATTTCAAATTCAGAATTAATCCACGGATCTTGAAAGCTACGTTTCCATACCTTGTAGGATTTCGAAAGAAAGCTGCTACGAAAAACTTCTATCTGAAGCCTTCGTGTAATCTTACTTATAAAAATAAACTTTTGCATTAACTGATTTTGAATCAGGGGCGAAAAACTTTGAAAGGTAACCCATGCCGTTGAGTCTCCTTCACAAAAGTTACAGAGCCAATCAGCTAGAAAATAGAAACAAATAAATATACACTTTGGTAGTTTTGACTTGATAAGCGTAAGTAGGCTGGAGAGCTCAAATTTATGGAAGAGTTCGGCAGATAATGTAGAAGTTGTCAGATAAGAGGGGCTTTACTAGGCTTCGCGCTCTGCAACGAATATAAGCGAGCTTATATGAGTATGACATTTTAATGTTTTCATAACTTTCATACACATGTGACAGTTTATACTATTTTGAATTTTGCTGCGTGCTGTTGTTTCTAGCGAAATATTTACAATTATATTATTAGGAATTTATTTATGTATATAGTATAACATTTAGATTCTCATTTAACAGTTTGTTTGTTATCAATATGACAGGTTATTATAGACGCAGGTTGCTATAAAGTACAATATATATAGAACTCTATATCTATATCTATCTATAGTAATAGTTTCTTATATAAAAAACTGTCCATACTATTTCTATTCGTTATTTCAAGTCAATTTTATTAACAATACAGTATATTTAAATATTATAATAATATTCTTTACATTAAAATTGATATTTGAATAATATAAAGTTTAATAAATTGACTGTCGTACTAGCAAAATTTTATTATCTTTAAAGCAACGATGCCGCACGAATTCCTTAGGGGATACTCTAGTTATACGTGAAGAGGCTTGATCTTCAAATTTTTATACTCCCTTTTTGGATACAGCGTTTGAGACTATACGTGTCGTACTTCGGCTGAGCTGAGTGTAATTAAGGTGCAAAGATATCCGAAGTCTGCCGACTAGGGGAGCTTGGAGGACCCTTCAGTGGTCGACTGTATACTCAAACCGATGAGTGTTGCGTAGGCTACCATTATTCCTCTGTTATTTGCCTTCAAAAGATTTAAGGAAAATTAATTAGGTTAGTAAAAGTCTTTTTTAATTATTTATAAAAATGTCTTCAAATTTTTTTACTTAGTTTTTTGGGCTTATTTATTTTTAACAGAATTCTTTAACAAGCAAATAAGTACGTAACTTATATACATTCTATGACACATTAGCAATTAATATCTCGGGAGAAATCTTAGAAACTAACTTATTATAGCAGCTGCCCAGTAGACGCGCGTTTATTGAGAAATTGCCTAATCTCGAAGAGCTACAAAACAAAACCACATTGGAAATGTTGAACTAAAGTATTTCTTCTCTCTAAGGATGCTAGTGGTGGAACCCTTGTCTGCGCTAACCGATCACACCCTTAAGGCTCCCCGAATTACTGTCCGGACTGATTACCGCTTTCACCCTCTCTTCTTACCTCACATCACCCGCCCGTATATACCATGCTCGCCTCGAGCCCTGCGTCAACTATTATTATTTGTTTCCTACTTATAATTTGTGAGCTGGAAAAGTTCGACAAAGACAAGTCGTTTTATTAAATGTAAGAAAACTTATCCTAAACTTTCGTATTGCGATTGGGGATCATTCATTAATGCGATTCGATTTTCTCGATCCAAAACTTGATTAAATCAGACGTATTTGATTGCTTATTTAATATAAGTAGCGCTATTTGTGCTAGTTACGTTAAGTGTTGTATGTTGTGATTATATTGACGACTAGCGTTTCAACACGGCTTCATATGCGTACTTATTTTTTGTATAACTTATCCTTTCTTAAATTATGCTTTCATTTTTAAATTGCTGTCATTTTTAATAAGGCAGATTATTTTTTATAGACTTTTATACAACCTCTTTATGGGTTGAATTTACAAAAATCCTTTATTATCGAATTCTTACTCTCCCAAATTTCAAGTTTTTAAGATTTATACTTTCTGTGATTTCGCAAATAATCAGTGAGTGACATTTCGCTTTTATATATATATATATATATATATATATATATATATATATATATATATATATATATATATATATATATATATATATATATATATATATATATATATATATATATATATATAGATGTAAAGACGTGGAATGTATCTTGGAAAATGTTATAAAATTGCTGTTTCAATACCTAATAAATATTTATGCAAGTAGTGTGTATACGTTTATCGGCGAAAATAAATTTCAATTTATTGCTACCACAGCTCATTTTCATTAGAGTAAAAAATGGGCTCCAAAACACTTTATCAGAAACCATAACAAACGTTTCTTTATTAAATGCTATCTTTATGAGTTCTAATGGCACGCAAAATGTACGACGCCTTAATGCTTTCCCAGTTTTTCGTCAAAATGCTAAAAACATTTGTTCGCTGATGCGAAACAAAATCGTCGCTCCAAATATGTCTCTATAACAAAAGTCACGACGTGTGTTTTACTTATTCCTCCTTTAACTGTACCCTCTTGTACTTGTATAATCTCAAAATGATGAATAGAAAACGCGACGTTTTAATTTGTTCCCTTATAATTGGTTTTGAAGAAATAATGACGTAGAGAAATAACCATTTAAAATATAATAATTGCTTCATTTAACAGGATGTCATGTGGTTTCGACAAATTAATGTCAATTCAAGAATATAAAATTGTACACCACAGCGATATATCACGATTGTCATTAATACCGCTCCCACATAATTATCCAGTGTTCGAATTAAACTCACGTTAAAGTTATTATGGAAGCACCTACACCTTCCGTTGTATATGTAACTATCATGGTCGTTATCGTGTAAGTACGGTGGGCAAAAGTTCGGCTTCTTTTTAGTGCAAAGCGAGCTTTATTCTTAGAGCTTTAAGAATTGTGGTTGGAACTACGTGGTCATGTGTATTGAAATGCTAGCTTTAAAATTTTCAACTAGACTGCGTTAAACTCGGAAATATGTACATTTAAAGTATTTTTTTGTTTACATATTTTCTATTTAATGAGGATGTTCATATTATTTTAAGTGTAACATAATATGTTCTTTTACTATATAATTTTATTGCTTACATATATAAATGTGATTTTTTTTAGGGCAGAAGAAAGAAGAAAGTGAAAGTAAGAAAAATTATGTATACAATTACAGTATAGACACGTTAACAAAATATATTTAAATATCTTTCTTACGTTCTCAAAAGCCCACAGCTTTCACAGTTAGTAGCGTGATATTAGAAAACCTTCGTCAATGTTTCCTATTTAACATAAATGTAATTTTTTTTTATTATCAAATTAGAAAAGATTTATATGTTCAAATAAACAAACAATAAAATCAATATCATCTTTATAATACCAGTATAGACAATGTACGTGTAACGGCAAGTTGTATAGAAAGCGACTGGACTGTACAAACAGAGCTTGGAAGACGTTGGGCGGACCACGTCGGACGCATCGGAAGATGGATCGCGGGAGTAATCAGCTAATGTATTATGCGGTTAACCTGCAAACCGGACGGTAACTGTATGCATAAATATTGATACAAATTAAATTGAGACACCTTGCAGTATGTGGATATTTAGAACGATAACATTAATTATGAACATTTAAATTAATATGGAATGACCATATTCCACTTAAGCACTTAGTGTCTTTGAAGAGATATAGAATTATCGTAGTACTAATATTAATTTGGGTTTGGATGTTTGTTACTTTTTAACGCTGGAATGATAGGACAGATTTGGATAAAATTTACTAGTCCTATACCTTAATTAACACATGGACTACTTCTAGTATAAAATTTATCAAGGGACTAGATTATCTATACTAATATTATAAAGCTGAAGAGTTTGTTTGATTGTTTGTTTGTTTGGTTGAACGCGCTAATCTCAGGAACTACTGATTGGAATTGAAAAATTCTTTTTGTGTTGGATAGTCCATTTATCGAGGAAGGCTTTAGGCTATATATAATTCCGGAAAAATGTACGGTTCCCGTGGGATGATTTGTTTTTGTCTAGGGACGAACCCGAAGCGAAGCGAGGGTGAGTCGCTAGTATATTATAAAGGTCGTGTGCGTACATGCACTCCTTCACATTAAAATGTCTGTATAGGTTTGGACGAAGTTTAGTATACAAATAGACTTTGGTCTAAATATAGTAGGCATCGAGACCAGAGTGAAGCAAAGCACAAATTGCTGGTAGTGAGCTAGGCTTCACTCGATTTTTGTATGTAATAAAAGTATATTGATACATCTATCTATACGTATAATAAAATTCTAACTGAGTCGAATCTGTACATTTAATATTTTTTGGAAAATGTTATTGAAATAGTCATTATTCAGAGAACAGAGGCCGAATCTATAGTTTTTAGAATTTACGTCTGTCTGTCTGTCTGGGAACGCATAACGAGAAAATCACTAGACAGATTTTGGTGAAATCTGGTATGATGATAGGTGGTTATCCGTATCAACATATAGGATACTTTTTATTGCGTTAAAACTACTCACGGGACGAACCCGAGCGGAGCGAGTGTGATTCGTAAAAAAAAATTAAGTTTATAATATTTTTAGGGGATTTTTAGGGGATTTTTATTATCTATAAACAGGTTCTGTACTACATTTATTAGGTAATGGGAAATTTGAAGTTTTAACTGGACGAAATAAATCTGGGACCGCTAGTAAAAATATTACTGCTATATTACTACTAAATTCATAATCTGAGACACATGTAAGAGTAATGGAGGGAATATAAAAAAACATTCTTGAAAAATATTAGTTTGTTTTAATACAATACATACACATATGAGCAGTTTTTTTTTGTCTATTTCCTTAATTTTTAATCTTTTAATATTATATTGTTAATTTTTTTGAACTTTTTGTTATCAAGGCCATAATGTGAATTAAAATATGTTGAATAGCTATTATTTGGTTCCAAGGTAGGATAAACTTCCTAATTTACCATGTTTAGTAATTATTATGTAGGTATACATAGAAATACCAATGCGTACGAAATCAGAGGAAATACAAAGTCTAGTCAAATTGGAATAGTAATTGAAATGTCAACATGATTCAATATGGGAAATGGCTATACGTATAGTATTCACCATGTCATTTGTCATCAAACGTAGACTGGAATGTCAAGAAAAGCCATTAACAAGAAAATTGAATTCAACTGAATTAACACTATCCAGAATCGACTGCAGGAATTTCGACCAATGGGCGTACATTAGTATGCTGAGATTGTCACAGTATTATATTATGAATCTCGCAATTTACTTTTTATTAAATTAATCTTTATACAGCACCGTATTTGCTATATCGATACTATATAATGAGATATTCTATTATGCTCACACTTATGTATACCGCACCCTAAAATAATGATATTGGCTAGGTTTTTTTTTTTAAGTTGAACATCTTTAACATATAATAAAATAGTAACGCGAAGAACAGTAAATAATCAAGTATCAAATTTGACCGACTTTGAAGTCTTGACTCTTTGAGGTATTACAAAGGAGATGAGAGGAGATTAAAAATGCACTCCATTCAATTTATTAAATGCTTCAATATAACTTTTGAAGTTTTTTCAAATAAACTTATTTTACGAATACTTTGAAACAATTTTCGGATATTAAGAACGGCCCACGAACAACGAACATTGCGACCCGTAACAAAAGTAAGGTGCACATTTAAAAGATAGATGATACCATTCGGATAATTCCGTTATCAGCACAGGGCGCCCCACTCGTATACTTATTCGGCCGTTTCCTGCGACGTTAAGTCCTTATAAAGGTAGCTGTTTTACTGAAAAACTCTTTCGAGACAAAACCCGATCTTAGCTACGTGAAACGAAATTTAAAGTAAATTTAGGACGGCTTTAGTACAGTAAGCATGTTTTATGGTCTAATCTATGAAATTCACTACCACTTATGTCATATAGTATAAAATATATACTTTTTTATCTTCGAATATTGGAATATATGAAAAGGACGTAAAATTATTTTCTCGCAAAGTTTAGATTTATTAGCCACTGCGTAGTCGCTTGAGCGGCGTTTACTTGTTCTTAATACTAAATAATATCGATATGACACTAAATGCTGAGCATGATAAATAAATAAAGAGAAAAATACATGTGTTTCAGACCAATTTTTCTGTAATACTAGATAAAAATAAATATTTTTTAAGATTTGAAATTCCATATTCTAATATAGAAATATTCTAACGAGGTAAAATTCGGGTTCAAAATAGCTGCTTCAGGTGTGCTACTTTTTGGTAAAAACATGCCTCACTCGCGACTACGTAAAATATGATAAAAGTACATGTATATTATTATATCTTTACATATAACGTTAAAAACCTCTAGGATTTTGATATAGTAAATGTAGCTCTTTAAGTGTACTATGTCGTCGTTTTATATATGAGATAACAAAGACACAAATCCTATATCAGAGTGCAGAGGTAACAAGTTTGATTCTCACTTGAAGAAAACATTATGACCTTAGGAGAAGATATCTGATGTTTTGATTGGTGCAGATTTCTTAATATTTGGCATAAAAATTAAAAGTAGAATATGATAGCGGTGCTATATTTGTATTTGATGAATTTTTGTATTTATTACTGTTCAATCCACTGCCCGCGATCTTTCTTCGGTCATCTGTCCATCATGCTACAGGGTGTCCTACACTACACTTGCCTAAACGCGGTCCCCACTTTAGCACGTTTTACTATATTATTACTGTTCATTCATCATCATCATCAATCAGCCTATCGCCGTCCACTGCTGAACAAAGGCCTCCCCTAATGAGCGCCAACCATCCCGGTCCTGGGCAGCCCGCATCCATCCACTGCCAGCCACCTTTCTTAGGTCATCTGTCCATCGTGTTCGTTCGTATTTAATTGTGAAAATATATAAATAACATATAGTAGTATTTGTATGCATTTCTTCTTTTTCTTTCGTTTTCATCCGTGGTTTTATCTGCGTAATGAAATGAAAAGAAACTTTATTCAAATAGAGTTATTACAAGCACTTTTGAATCGTCAATTTAAAGAGCGTCAGTATAGTCAGTCCGTGAGGAGGCTACCTCCGGCTCGGAAAGCAGTTCTGCTGAGAAGAGCCTGCGAGAAACTCAATAGTTGCTCTTTTAAATATCGAAGTTACATTAATGAATATAATATTGCAGATTGCCCGCATATGAGTCAATATATATTAATTCCACACATTTCCATTGACAAGACATACGCTTTGCTCAATAAAATAGTCTTAATTTTATCTTTAAATTTTTGAAAAGGTAAATCTAGGACAGTTTATGGAATCTTATTATATATGCGTATACTCAGGCCCATGAAGGATTTATTCACCTTTTGGAGTCAAAATCTAGGCGCAACAAGCTTATTAAGGAAAAGTCCTAGTGTTTATTGTGTGTCTATCACTGTTTTTTTAAACGATTATTTAAATTTTTGTAAACAAATAATATATTACACAGTATAATATATTGTAGTGCAATCGTAAGAAAATCTTTTTTTTTTGAAAATATCTCGCAGGGAATCACGACCTCTTAGATCATAAATGGCCCGTACTGCTCTTTTTTGAAGAATAAATTTCGAATTAATTTCTGCGGCACTGCCCCAAAGAAGTATTCCGTAAGATAAAACTATGAAAATAACTAAAATGTACAAGTCGGGCAGTGTTAATTTCCGTTAGGTTTCTAACTTTTCTAACTGCAAAAGCGGTGAAGCTGAGTTTACCTGCAAGTGTTGAGAGATGGGAGTTCCACTGGATCTTAGAGTCTAATGTCATACCCCAAACATACTGCTGATACAGCTATTTCTAATGTTTCATTATTCAAGATCAGACTATCGCTTCGCTTCGGATTCATTCCTAGACAAAAACAAATCTATCCCACGAGAATCATAATTTTCTCCGGGATAATATATAGCCTATAGTCTACTTTAATAAACTGGCTATCTAATGCAAAAATATGTTTTTAAAGCGGATTAGTATATCCTGAGATTAGCACGTTCAAACAAAAAACAAACAAACAAACTCTGCCTCTTTATAATATTAGAACGATAAAAATGTTACTTACTTTATTTCTACTAACAGTATAGTTATTTTGATCTCAGATATTCTGAAAGTGTGAATGTACGAAACCCGATGTTCAATCACTGGCTGTATCTGGTACATATTTTAATCATCGTAAAACCCATCACATGCTTTATAGACGGCGCTCCCTACGCAGCTAGTAAATCATAAAAACGGCTAAATAGCTACCATTGGAACGGCGAAATCAATACACAAACTCTATATAATTTGTGTAAGAATTGTAATTTGTATGTTTTGTATTATTTTGATTAGAATGAAAAGTTTATAAAAATATAAAAATTTATAGCTCAACTACGATATTCGTTAATTCTTATCATTTTAATTTGAACAAACTGAAATGAAAGTTTGAAATCAAGAAATAAAAGAAGGTAAAAATGGTAATTTATCTAATCTAATATATTTAAACGAGCAATTCTTGTATATTTATATCTTTATATCTTTATTTATTTATACCAGCGATCTTGGAAACGGCTCTAACGATTTCGCTGAAATTTGGTATGTGGAGGCTTTCGGGGGCGAAAAATCGATCTAGATTAGTCTCATGACTGAAGAACGCGTGTTTTCGAGTTTTCATGCGGTTTTCTTTTGCATTATTGTACGCAGAATATGTTCGACAATTTCTTACACTCTGTCAGAAGATTCGTGCTCAAGCGACCAAGGTGCAAGATTATTAATCATAGGTGTGTCCGAGTTCGAATCTCGATCGGATACAAAGTCCTAATTTTTTTTGTATTTATTTAAGTTTTTAGTTTTTTTTTTATCTAAAAAATACGATATAATAAAAAACAACTCCGAGCGAAGATCGGTCGCCAGGTACTTATCTTAATTGAGGTTAAACTTAATTATTACATTGTTATAATACGCCTGTAGAAAAAATATAGAAATTAAAATCAAGTGTTTCATTCTTCGAATTCGATAAAACTGTCACTACATATTATAAAACAAAGTTTGTCTGTCTGTGTGTCGGAGTACAAAATACTCAAAAACTAGTTAACGGATTTTCATACAGTTTTTACTATGGACGGGGTGATTCATGATGGAGGTCTAGGTGTTTAATTCATTGAGGTTTTTTATAAATTGGCTAAAATGTGATGATGATTGTTGAAGATAATATCAGAAAAAATCATACCGACTGGGAGTTTTATTAACGTGCAGGACGTAAACCAATAAACTTATAACTTTATTGGTTCATATATAAAATCAGTGTATTACGGAATTATTCCTATTAAAAAACTATATGTACGCTGTATGTACGTACCCAGAGACACACCCGAGCGAAGCAAGGGTAAATCACTAGTACATTATACCTACTTGTTACGCTGTTTACACTCTTGATTGTCCATTAATATTGATTTCATAATTCAATCACTTAGAAATATATATAATAATATTTTTAAGATCTAGATAACACACCTTATGCACACTCGATTTTCTTGCATCATTTATTTAAATGTATGGAAATTAGAATGTGACTGCTATTTTTGTTTGTTTTTTATAGGTAATTTGGATTCAGCATTTGATTATAGCGGCTTATAAACATCTACCTTTCGAGTATACGTTTATGATATAGGGATGGGCATAGTGAAATTATAAGTGCTTTGTTTTTGTTATTTAGCTTGAGAGGGCTAAAAATGTAATATACAGTAACCAATAAATATATTCAATACATATATAAAACACTAAAAGTCATATCCTCTTCATTTTTCAGGGATTAAAAAGACTAATATGTCAAATTCATCATGCATCTAAAAATTCCAATCGTTTGCAATACACTATGATGTTGTGCATTTGACAAAAACTTATTTCAATTTCAAATTTGATCGAAATATTCATCTATTTCCAAATACGTTTGAATTTATCTAATTCAACTGTTGACAATAATGGACAAAATATTGCTCGATTACTAGATTACTTATATGATTTAGTAGTCTCTTACAGCTTTAGACGCTTTGTTTCTGTGACTTTAAGAAGAAAGACTTAGTTAATATATATATATATATATATATATATATATATATATATATATATATATATGTGTGTGTGTGTGTGTGTGTGTGTGTGTGTGTGTGTGTGTGTGTGTGTGTGTGTGTGTGTGTGTGTGTGTGTGTTCGCGAATTACTTCGTCGTTTATGAACTGATTTTGATGATTCTTTGTTTGGTTGGAAAGGAGATATCCCCAGGGTGGTACCTTGATAAGGAAACTAAGATCTGATGATGGCATCCCAGAGAAATCGAGGGGAACCTTCGAAAATATCTGACTATGTATTTATTCTAAATGAAATCCCCCGTTTAGTTATTTTTTACTTTTCAGTGCCTGAAATTCGGCTTTTATTTTTGTTTTGCATTGTGAAATTTTATTCCATTTTTTTAAATGGGTAATAGTACCGGTATAATTTAAACTTCCACGTTCAAACATTTGATACCTATTATTAATGTATATTTTAAAATACAAAAGATTGACGTACCAGAATATAAATGAATTACGCGGATCCGAAAATGTAACATTTATAAACTACAATAAATTGTCGCTGTCAGTTCACTCACTCCACCATGAAAGTTTAAATTTGATGAGCAGATGTCGGTGGATAATAAACTAAAATTTATATAAATTTATTTATTTGACATTTAAAGTGATATATGAGATGTATATTTTATTTTAATGCTATGAAATCTAAGAGAGATATTTTATTCGTTTTATATAATATTTTATCTATCCTCATTTATATTTGTCATAGAGAAGTGATAGTACATTTAATATATTTAGATTTTCTAATACAGATGACGATTTCAAGAATAATATGAAAAAAAAAACAATAATAACACACACACAATAAATGAAAAGCAGACTATATTGGTAATTTAATATTTATATTACGGTTAGTATAGATTTCTCAAAGATGAGATATTTTCCCTAAGTTAAAAGTATTCTATATATTGACCCGGAAACCCAGCTATCATCATACCAAATTTTATCAAAATCTGTCCAGTGGTTTTTTCATGATGGGTTTCCAGACAGGCAGATATACAGACAGACAGATACACAATAATTCTAAAAACTATAGATTTGACCTCTGTATCGATAAGAAATACAATTTCAATAAGATATTCCAAAAAATATTTAATGTACAGATTCGACTCAGAATTTTTTTATATGTATAGATGTATAATTACGAGTACTTTATAGAGGTACTGTACTGACTGATTCAATATAGCCCACATTTTGATACCCTATTGCTAAAATGACATAGGTAACCATTACGACAGCATTTCTTGAATTCCATTCCCTAAAAGGGTGAAGAGATGTGGAAAATTTTGCGCGGAAAACAATATCGCAAATGTTAAATTAATAAACAAAGCACAGAAATACCAAAGCAGCTAGTAATATTATGAAAGTGAAAGTAAATTTGTATATTTATTGCCTGTTGACACCTTATCGAAACGGGATGTTTCACACGCACCTATTCCATGGCGATATAGACTACCTTTTTCCCATTCATTAAATAGTTATTTCCTTGCGAGTTTAATGTTGGTCATTTTTTATGCCAACATTTTTTCATTCATTCAGACGATATTTTCTTGTCGTAGTAATAGTTTAAAATACTTTTTGTTAGATAATAAAAGTATGGAATGAAGGAGATTTTTATTATGGCCCATTACAAATCATTCTAAAAAATAAGTCTTACGTTTAATTAATGAGCGTTTAAGCAAAAAATCCTAATATTTTAAAATTATCTTATTTAAATTACCTTTAACAGGGTAAGTCCGAGAGAGACGCCTATAAGGGAAAAAATACTAATTATAAATAAAAATTATACTATAAGTATTGTATGTACGAATAGTAGAAGGTATAAGATTAAATGATATATCATCATAATTTATCGAGATCAAGTAAAAGTGCTCGTACATTTGAAGGAATGTATTCCATGATCCGTTAAATAAGACAGCTACTAAAGCTGACTTCCGCACACGTCCAAAATATGTGTTCGCCCCACGTCACGTCGCGTAATATTGTTTACGAAAATAAATTATGAACAAATGAAATTGTTCAAGCGCCGTAAAAACGTGTATTTTTCAATCTACATTTTTAAAAGGAATCATTTTCAAACAAATGCATGCTTAGAATTTTGATTTAAACTTATATAGAATGGAGTTAATACAATATTATAAGAAATTAAACGTTCAAACAGAATATACCACCATACATATAGTAAACGTTGTGATTTACTGGAAATAATATAAAATAATAGACGTACGTATGGTAGGAGAAGTTGAAGCCTCCTTGAGTGGCTAGTTACAATGACGAGGCAGATAAAGTGGGTCGATAACGTGAAATAGCAACGTGAAAACGTGGCGAGAAAATAGCATTATTAACCTCCCGGGCATAATACGCGCCAGTGCGCCAGATATGGTAATGATTATGTAAATCTCCTCCTCACAGGTACATCTTGGGAACGTTATATACTTATTAAAACCAAGATTGCCAGACCGAAGGGATTGCACGATAGAAAAACTTGGTCCGAACATTTGAACTTCCACTCGACTGTTTATCGCCTTTAAATTCTTACGACGTTAGTAATTCGAAATCTCAGGTTTCCTGAAATCGGACTATCGACATCTCCGTACTAGGCGACTCTCTTTTCAATTTTCTTAGTTTCTCGCTCGAACTAGGGAAGTATTGTATGGCTAGATTCTTATCTCTCTCAAAAGCTATTTAGCTAAATGGAATTTACAGAGCCCGCACTGCAGTTCGACGAAGTACATTGTAATATTTAAAATCCGGGAAATTTGAGTCTTAGTTGGCTGTTGTATTTATTTAGTGTTTCTTAAGTTTCTTCTTGTTACGTTGGTAAGTTCTCGTTTCATTGCCGCGCGCTGTTTGCGTAATATTAAAATAAATCAAAATGTTTTTGTTGATGCACAATAGTATAGCCAAAACATCGTCAAACAATTACTCAGAAGCGCCGTTGAAAATGTTAAACTTGAATCACCTAATTGAGCCTCGTTAATCAACAGAACGAAGTTTTCACAAGTGCTTAAATTATTTGCGCCAAACATAAAACATCGAAATTCAAAGCGTTACTGAAATATTTCCGACGTCGGACTCAACACAAAGTGGATTTTACGAATAGAAAATATTGAAAACGAGCTAAGAGCATCAAAAATACTGACCTCGCGTCTTGTTAATGAACTTAATGAGTAAAGTAACTGGAAGTTGTATAGCGAAAGAAAGTTTACGAAAGCATCCTGCAAGTTTCAATTCCAGATGGCGTTACAAGGTTGTGGTAACATTCACACAACTTTCTGAGAAAATGAATGCATCATAAAATAAATACGACTTAATATCCTATTCATGAACTTAAATGTTTTTGTATTTCAACAGACAAAAGCTTCGCTTAGAATAAAAAATAATAACAGAGTTGTTATATAGAGTTTATCTCGATATACAAATATTATGTACATATGTATAAACATTGGTTAATTCGTCGAATAATTCCCATTTTATTTGCCAATATCTTTCATAGTATTTCTTTCGGAAAAATAAAAAAATATAAATAACTTATAAAAAATTATATACTCACTTAAAATAAGCAGTCTCGGTGGGGTAGATCCTCTAATTAATATTGACTTATATGTGATAAAAAAGTGGAAATCATTCTAAAATCTTTGTTACGAACTGCATTATGTTTAAGTTTAAAAAAATAATTTAAATGTCTTTCACATTTTTTAACTATAATATTGTAGTAGGTTTCCGTTTCAAAATAAATACATAATATATACATAATATTTATTATATTACATAATATATATAGCTAATTCACAAAAATGGTTCATTATGAAAATTATATTGCAACTTTCAACCAGTCAACAATAAAACTGAAAATAATATTTTTATTTCTTTATTTATATTGAAATATAATTTGTATAACACATCTGGATTATTTTATAATATGATGAATGCTGATCTGATGTATGTAAGCAGTAAAAGTTTTATTTACTCTGTAACTCTCTTATCTTGTCTTGGAATCCTCCTGTTTAAGCTTTTGGCCTTTTTTTATTAACTTCAAAAAAAGCTATAATTTAAGCGTAACTTACAACCTTATAATAATCGTATGAATATCAAGACACAATCCCAACTCTAAAAATCGAGTAGTTGCTTTTAATGTGATTCAGTATACTTTTAGTTATAGACTAAAGTATGTCATACGCGATTAGCTTCTATTGAATATCGACTTACGTGTATTGAAATTAGTATTTATAATAATAGATTGACTTAATAGATAGATAATAGAATGACATGAAATATCACATACGTTACTACGAGTATATGGTATCTGGGGAAGCATTTGAGCGAAGCGAAGGTACGTCGCTAGTAGATCTGTATAATGTATTCAGCCGATTTAACGTCCCACTGCTGGGCACGGATCCACCTGTGGGACGGGTCCCTTTAATACGAAGGGGATCTCTGACCGAATGGAATCACAGATAGTGTATGTTTTGGAAGTGTGCTTTTTGTCCCATTACGTTAAGAATTTTTCATGCGATATTAAGATGTTGTAAAATGTTACCAAAAATCGTACAAAGGATGAGTTAGAACTTGAAAGAACCGTAGATCAGTTCAGTTAATGTCAACAAAGAATAAAATAAAATATAAAAAATAACATCTAAAAGTAAAAAAAATAATAAGAAGGGTAATTCAACATATTAATATAAAATAAAGGTTAAAAATATAACTCAGGTTTTGGAGTATGGAAAAATTAAACCAACTCCAATAGAATTATATACATGAGTTTTAATAATATGTAAGAAAACCTAATAATAATACATGACGTGAGTCAACTTAACTTTTTTTCTTCTACTTTTTAAAACAGGCGAAACGAAACAAGATATAAAAACTCTTTTTACGTTTCGCCACATCACCCCCCCACGGAGTGAAAAAGAATTAACTAAAATCTGAATTTAACACATCTGCCAGACCGTGTGGTATATTGTTTTGTACGATGCAAATCATCTGGACCATTAACCTGTAAAGGGGGCGTGGATGTGATAGAAAGTGGTGTAAGTGTCTGTGGTGTTTGGCCATTTAGCTCTTGCTGGAAATGTTCCACAAATGCTGGTTTTACCCTATCTACACTAACTACTACGTTTTTATTCTTGATGGCAATTGTGATTGTCTTACCATCACTAGCCCTGTCTATAATTTGGTACGGTCCAGTATATGGTGGTTGCAGAGGTCGTCGAATTGAGTCGTCTCGTAAGAAAACGTGACTTGCTGTCTTTAGGTCTTTAAAAACAAAAATTCTAGGATCCGTGTGTCTAGATGCAGGAATAGGGCGAAGTTTAGACATTTTGTCACGAAGCTGTGAAATAAAATGTAACGGTGAGGACCACGAACTTTTTGAAGGCCTTGCGGTGCCACATTTTACCATATCCTCAAATTCACGCTTTGCAGAAATTAGTTTCTGAGGAGCTAGCCGGCGTGGACGACAAGACACCGGAGGGCCGTCTGTTGTTTTAATGTAATGAACTGTGTTATGTTTAATGACTCTGGGAAGCCCTGGTGGTTTTGTGATATCAGGAAACTCAGCAAGCACATGTGCATAGATTGAGCTACCTGAAACAATAGCTTTAACACTGCATTGATCAGTTACAGCAGTGGATGCAATACTAAAACACCCAGTGTACCCATCGACGAGCTTCTTGCCGTAACAGTCAGGCAAAAGCTTATAATAGGCTAAAAAATCAGAACCTATTATAGCCGTGTTGACGTCTGCGACGACAAATTGCCATACAAAATCACGGCGCAATCCAAAATTGAGCCTTAAATTAATAGTACCAAAAGTTTTAATTGAAGTACCATTAGCAGCACTTAGCTCATGGTCGGATTGTTGTCTCTTACTGGGGAGCCAGCGATGAGGGTAACAACATAGATCAGACCCAGTATCAATAAGAAAACTTTTCTTGGTTACTTGATCCGTGACAAAAAGGCGGCGGCCATTCGGTAAGCAGTCAGACGCCGCCGCTACTGACTGCTGCTTTCGTTTTCCTTCTGCCAACTACAGGGAGTTATACATTTAGTCGCTTTTGCACCAAATTTCCAATGATACCAACATCTTTTTGAATTATTTGGAGTACGAGAGCGAATTTTACTTTTCGAGGTTCTTGACGACAAATCCACATGGTTTCTCGCTGAAAAAGCAGCCACCTGATCGCTAAGTTCATCTACCTTTTTTAAAATTTCATCCGATGCAGCATTTACACAAGTTGATGCCGAGTGAACATTTACTCCCGAGGATAATTCAATAATCTTATCAGCCACCTCAGCAATTGAATTTAAATCAAGATCAGATCTAGTTACTAAAATGGCTTGTACACTCTGAGGCAAGCGACGCAACCACAAGTGTCGCAGAATGGTTTCCACGTTTATAACTGAACCTGCTAATGAACGTAAATGCCTAAGTAATTGGGATGGTTTTCGATCACCAAGCTCTTCATCGGCTAGTAACAAACGAAGTTTTTGTTCTTCAGAAACCGATAATCTACGAATAAGCTCTTTTTTAATTGTAGCATACCTATCAACTCTAGGAGGATTAGTGATAATGTCTTCTATTTCTCCTGCAATGCGCTGATCGAGCTGTGCAATAATGTAATTATATTTGGTGCTGTCTAATATTATACCTGATATCTCAAACTGAGCTTCCGCTTGGGCAAACCAAATGGCTGGCTTGTCTGGCCAGAAAGGTGGTAATTTAACAGCAACTCTATTAACAAATGCTCGATCGGAATCTGTAGAAGGACCTGGAAGTGTTTGTGATAATTGTTCATGTAATGCAGTATTTTCTGCTCTAAGTACTTTTAACTGAGTTTCAAGTTCGTCAGACATGTTAGTTTATAATAATAAAATTAAAAAAATATATTTATATTATTGTATCAAAAACGATGCGATTTTGCAATACCACACAGTCTGGATGATTTAAAATATAAAACAGAGATAACAAATAAAAATAAACATTGACAGAATGAGCTTGAATAAAAAGAAATAATGCTAAACCAACTTACACAAAAATACAAAATGTCATAATAAATAATAGAGTACGATTTGACAATAAAAAAAAATATTTCAAGCAAATTTTATAGAAAAGCTAGTTAAAATATATAATTGCAATATATATGAAAATATTTTGTAATAATATCTATATAACAATTGTTGTATTAAAAAGATATGTTTCAATAACAAAAATATTTGAATACTGTTTATGTTACACTTCACTGTAGTATAACTTTTTCAAAAGTCCACATTTATAATCACTAGAATTGCATAGAAAGGAACTAGTAATCCGACGCCTGCAGGATTATCGCACAAATATTATGAGCGACAATTTTAAACAATGGCGGCTTGACATCCACAAATCGAAGAAAATTATTTTATTTAAAATAACATGTGACGAAATATTTAACATTTGCACTTTTCTCACATGAACAGTTCGCGACGCTTGTTAACACTCTATCAATAGAACCATCTTCCAGGCATTATATGCGATAGATGAAATGGCGATCTTAATATGTTAAAACTGTAACATATATTTGAAGTGTAATTCGTCGTATAAGCGTTGTTCTGGAGAGGGTCACCACTTTGGAGTATGGAAAAATTAAACCAACTCCAATAGAATTATATACATGAGTTTTAATAATATGTAAGAAAACCTAATAATAATACATGACGTGAGTCAACTTAACTTTTTTTCTTCTACTTTTTAAAACAGGCGAAACGAAACAAGATATAAAAACTCTTTTTACGTTTCGCCACAAGGTATATATCCTATACGTAAAAGTCTTATACAGGTTGAATCTACGTAACGGGACATGGAAGAAAAGTATCTTAAATATTGAAGTTCCACTCAAAGAAAATATTCTTTTATTTTTTTCATGAATTTATTTTTAAAGAAAGCTTATCGAAGTGGGTAATGGAACCAATTAAAAATGCAAAAAAATACTGCCACTATTCTATCGAACTAATCGACAGTCTATGATGGTAAGGACAAAATCTCTAGAACAAATATTGTTCACCCTATATTTTTCAATCAAAGTATTTCATTTCTTGATTTAAACATACCTGGTAAAACGGAAACAGGAAGAAGAATAGAACCAAACTTATATTAAACATAATAAAAGAATTGGAAAATAATTCCAACAAAAAGCAAGTCTCCAAAACTTACGTCAGACACTCAGTAAAATGAAATACGTTGCCGGCACCGGCCTTCGGCAAATGGTTTAATATCGAAATGTGATCACTTAGCGCAATCTCCTACAAAAGAAAAAATAACAGAAAAAGCCCCAAATGTATTTAGCTTTTAAAACATGAAAATACGTGTATGTTTCAATTTGCATGCAGCTCGTAAAAAACGAAGTGGATTGATAGGATGTTAATATACTCTTTTTCGAAATCAAGTAAAAAGTAATGTTTAAATTTACATTTTCTGTTTAACTGTATACTTTCATGATATGCGCGAGTTGATCAACACTATCGAAAGTAAATGAAAATGATGTGAAAGCCACATTTTGTAACAACAAAAAAGTTAGATCAGTATTTTTCCAGTTCTAGATATTGCTCTTTATACATTGGCAATTTTGGATTACTTATGTATATAATATTATTAAACAAGATTAATAAACTGTATACTGAAAAAAAAAATAACAATTTAAGCTAATAAAAATATGAATTATACTTATCCCGAGTTCTATTAAACGTGAAAAACCGATTTCCATATACAAATGGCGAAATACTTTAAACTGTTTGTCATTGTCGCTGCGACATATTTTTAAAAATATTTTGTCAATTGTTGGAATATATCCAACACATACCTTTTTTGTTATTTATCATCCAGCATAGGTCACTGTCAAAAGAATTGCATGTAATAACAAAACAAATAGCAAATAAAACGATATCAATATGCAACGGGCTTCCACAAGATGTCATTCTACAATCGTTGTAGAATAGAAATTTTAAAAATTGTATCGATATAACAAAATTCGTTATGTCATAGAATCGTTATAGATATTCCCATATATATATTTTTATATTTCTATTTTTCAACGATTATAGAATAACATCTTGTGTAAACCTCCAATATATAGAATCAAACTCGTGTCTTTTATATTCACAATTAAAATGCACAGTTCCAAAGCGTCCATTGAATTCATCTCTGTAAAAGCACCCAAGAGGAAAATATTTACGCTTTTTCGAAATGCAGAAATCAAGTAACAAGGAATTGGTTTTAGCGAGTAGCAGCGTCAGAGACCGAGCTGCTGAATAAAACGAGAGCACTGCACAGTAATAATGGTTACCTTACTGAAGTATGAGTAGAAAAATTTGAGTGCCTACGCTACATCGCCAGCGAATAAGTTGGCGAAGATGCCGAGTAATTTGTTGGCTCTCTTTAATATTTCCGAATAGGTAGTCCCAATAAAAATATTTATTTTATAATAAATTTTAATTGATATAGTATTTTTAGTACATTTGATTTTAATGTAATGAAATATAGTGTAATATTATGATCCAAAAGGGCTTGCCAATACTCTATTGAAATAAATTAATATTATATTATATTATATTATATTAAATTAATAATTTTAAAGCAATATTAACAATATTAATAAAATCAATAATAATACACGTTTACCTAAACTTTTACTCAAATATTGATTGATATGATGTATCTACATTATAAAACTTATTGTTCATACGTTTATTTCTGATTAATTTTCTCGTAAATAATATAAAAGTTATTTATTCCACATGTAAGTAAGTGTTTTAAATCAAAATTAACAATAAATATATTACAAAATTTTGAAATATACCTAAATTGGAATTTTAACGAAACCTCAAAATGTTTCTCTATCATTGAGCTTTCATTTGATTGTGTATTCTATAGTGCTTTGTATATAGGTTAACAGTATCAATCAGAAATATAATATTTTTCTCAACTTTATCTATTTCTAGAAGACGTTAGGGCGGTCCCCGAACTAATCATGATCAGGTCCCAAATGCCATCTGCCCGCCCATCTAGATCGCCCCAATAAAACCATCAGTTCTGATACACTTAAATAACGTTATATTATATATCTATACAATATCTCGTATTATTATTAAAATTATAATATATAAAGAACCCTTAAGATATAATATTAAAAAGTTTTATTTTTATTGTAAATATCTGGATACTTGATTTACATAAGCACCGTGATATTTTCAATTATATATAATAAACATTCTTTGTTGTTGAAAATTACTGTACTTAAAATATTATAATTTTTTATTTGATGAGGAAGATGGTAGCCTTTTGCGTTAAAGTTCGTAGATTCGATTCCCGCAAAGGAAATATTGATCAACTAGCGACTTATCCTCGCTTCGCTCGGGTTCGTCCCTAGCTTGGATATAGTAAAATGGATATAGTATCTTATCATAAGAAATAGACATATGCCATTGCTGACTTTTTTGTAGACCTTTTTAAGGTGTACAATACTGTAGTACATTATTTTGATCTATCTCGTAAAAATGTGTTTATTTACGACACCACATTAGAAACCTCTAAAATTATCAGTGTTGTTCTACTATATTAATCATGTATTATACATATAAACCTTCCTCTTGAATCACACTATCTATTAAAAAAACCGAATCAAAATCCGTTGCGTAATTTTAAAGATCTAAGCATATATAGGGACAGACAGCGGGAAGCGACTTTCTTTTATACTGATACCAGAAAAAATGTTATGTTAGAAAGCGAGATAAGTAGGATAGCTTATTTATTTTTCCTCTTACTCCAAAAAGTTAAGTGCAGATCAAATATAAAAATAAAAATATAAATCAGAAAGAATACAGGTGCTATTTTAATTTTATATATAACTTTCCACTACGCAGCATTTTCAGTTTTGCCTCCTTGTCTTTTTCTATTCTACATCGCAAAATCAGGTCGACTGTCGCACTTAATGCTAGCGTAGAATTATTTCTTGAAATTTCTTAAAATTACAGTCTAAAATTGTTATTTACAACTATTTCGAAACAAATTTTGAATAAAGTTAAACTTTGCAGTACCTGAAACTTTCTTAGATACAATTAATGTAGATCTTTAGAAGAATGCTTTATATTATTACTAATTATCACACCTTTTATAAAATTTAAATCTGAAATGAGATAATAAGTAAAGTATATCAAAATAAAACCTGCAAATCATAACATTTTGTCATTTAAAATACGAGTATATATATTTAAGAATTCACTATTTAATTACGAATAATTTATTATAATAGAGTGTCTAGGTTTTCAGCAACAAAAATTGAACTTTTTTGTAATAATTCTCGCTTAAATTGCTGAAGAGGTTTCTATGAAATTTGACAATCGTATTGTATCATGAAGACGGAAATAGGCTACCTTTTTACTCTACCCTGCGCACCACACGAACGGAGTTGCGATCAAATACTAGCGCACAATAAATTAGGGCGCAAACAAAAAAAAAAACAACAAATTGCTCTTAACAAAACGTGTTAGCCTTGATACGCTAATATAGTTTTTATTCTCACTCGGCCAAACGGCAGAGAAGGTAATATCCTTATTTATTTCCGTTGGGTGTTCGCCCGCTAATTGCGACTCGCTACCCAGTGATTTTCCAGGATCCCGCTTCTTATTGTAATTACTTGCGATATTTATGCGCAGTTTTCAGTATTAATAGGTCCCGCCCTAGAAACTTTTGTTGTCCTTTCCCCATAATACTATACCATAAATTACATCTCTCCATTTAAATGTCCCCGCTAAATATACATTATTAAAAGCACCAACACTTATTCACACAACAAATTATGATCATAATAAATCGTCGGATTCGGTAAATGCATAGTCATCACAAAATGAAAATAACAGTTTAGAGTAAACACTAAATGTTTCATTATTCAGGCCGGTTTCCGTTTGATACGCTTTTAATATAGTCTTTAAATGTATTTCAGTGAATATAATTTACAATCAGCAGCATCAAATGCGGGAGATTCACTATAATGGCGCGACAGAAATGCAAATAGAACTGATTGGGTGTCTACGTCCTCGCTGCACTTACCGGTCTTACGTACCTATATTTCACTTACAGTGAAACTCGACAGTGAATTAAAAGATTCAATAAAGCAAATTCAAAATCAGTTAATATAGAAACACATTCAATGCTATATTTGATAGAAAATCGTCGAAATCTTGTACAAAAGTAATAATTGCATACTTGAAAATCTTTCTAGGGTCTTACTTAGGATCTTGTATCTTTATTTTATTAAAAACGAGATAAATACGCATGTTTATATAAACTACATATGTAGTACGTCTTAATTTGACTCTCAAATAATTCTATTTATGAAATGAAAACACGTCTACTTAGATAGCGAAACGTAAGCTTTGCGGACCATTTTCTACGGTAGTAGCAAGTACATACCATGAAAGTATTTAAATTATATCTAGAGAAGGTATATATATATATATAGGTATATATAAATAAAATTAATATAGTCCAAGATTTTTACTGACCGTAAAAACTATGAAATTCATATCTAAATTTAAATAGGCTAAGACAAAACAGTTGAGTACTTTTTTCTCCTCAGTTTGTCGACTACTATTCTTTTTTTTATTTGGTAGCTATAGTGTTATCGATAAAAAAAAACGGAAACAGTTTTCTTATATAGCTAAGGTAAATGTTCAATACTGATCATGATCGAATCTCGACCTTTAGGCGTACACTAGTTTTTTGAAATATTTAAAAGTTTTTTAATACATATCTACAAATCCCAATTTATTTAAACATACATATTATTTAATACTCCTTAATTTTAAATGTACTGATGTTTCAATGTTATAGCTAATTTGTAAGTTTTTCATTAATTTTAACTTAGTTGGAACAATATAATCATAAAATATCTGGTAAAACATTATTCGTATTTAATAAATGAAAATATATGCAAATTGTTGTATAATTCAGGTAAAACAACTTATTAGAGAAATTTAAATCTTATCCGTCTAATTATTTCACATATTGAAAAAGGGCTAATTGGATTTTATTTTAAATAACTTCTTATCGAAGTTCTGAAAGTTTTTTATAGTTTGAATTAAAATACTCACCACCAATACAAATAATCCATTTTATTAAAATAGTCATCATTATCGATACAGAGGCCAATTCTATATCTTTTTGTCCCTGAAAAATCTATACTAACCGTTAAAACGTTCCTGGGACGAACCCGAGCGAAGCGAGGGTAAATCGCTAGTACTAAATAAATCATATGCCACCATATAGTAGCTGTAATAAATAAAAATACAAACATATCAAAGCACAACTATTACCTAGTTTAAAATAAAATGTAAATATACTCATAAAAACATATTTTTAATATAATATTATTCATAAACTCTAAAACATCAAGTAAATAACAAATTCCAAAGTCATAAAAAAATTCACTGTCATAAATATGAACACGATTACCTACACGTAGAGCTATAATTCAATTATGGGGTAAAAACGCGTAATATCGTCTGCGATAGTAAAATCTGTGCGCACGATCGAGCTAAGGAAGCTGTGAGATATCTCATTGCGGTGTCGGTAAGTGCCTATTTGAGGCTACGTAGCCACTTACGTACGACGCGGGCCGATAGCGTAATCCGAATCGACATGTATTGTGCGTTGCGATACTGCCAACGGAATATGGTTGTGCAGTGGGCTATTCTGAATCTATAATCACCATAAACGGATTAAATTTAAATTTAACTTCAGTATGAACTCGGTTAAATCGAACTATTTAATTTAATTTTATATGTATACTTTATGATTTAATAAGCATCGATATGATTAATGAAAACTCTATACTAGCAGATAACAAACGAAGAATATGACACATTTGTGTTTTTTTTGCAATTTACCTCATATGGGGTCTTACCTATATTTTCTGCGGTAGACATTACTTACACATGTACGTCATACATAGATTTCTACGTAACAACTTTCGTAATAATCGATAAAAATTATACTTTATGTACTAACCTACAAAATTTTATACACTTTTCCCAAAAAAAAAAACAAGCAAAATCCATAAATACATTAAAAACAATAAATATATAAATGTAACATTGTAAGGTTATATTACTCGTATGAAGCAATAACATGAAAAGGGACTCAAACTAAAATACTAATGAAGCCAACTCAAGCTCTGCCTAATCGTCTGAGGAATGTTTAATAACTGAATTTAAATTTACATAAACACAGTAGTGACTTGCGGCTATTATTATTCAATTAAATAAGATTTCGCGATACTGAGAGTACACCTGTTTAACAAACCTATACCCTTTTGAAGTTATATTTTGAAGTTTATTTTATGAATATGGCGAATAAGCAATAACTTTGCATAAACAGCAGTTAAGGGTTAACTGTAAAATTATACTGCACCAATTAAATACTGTTTATTTTTAATGAGCAAATACTATTATCGTAAATATTTCAGAATAACGACCGGTGAAGTGGGAGCTTATTACTATTGAGTCGATAGTAAGTTTTCTGTAAGATTAATATTATTTAGACATAATAAAAATTTTCTACTATTTAATTTAATGCTATGAACATTAGGATAAATTAATATGGATTTTTTTATGGTTTAATACATTATGTTGGCAGTCATTTTTTTATATAATATTATAAAATATAATCTAAAACAGTACGTTGATGTTAATCTATACTAATATTATAAAGCTGAAGAGTTTGTTTGATTGTTTGTTTGTTTGTTTGTTTGTTTGGTTGAACGCGCTAATCTCAGGAACTACTGGATGGAATTGAAAAATTCTTTTTGTGTTGGATAGTCCATTTATCGAGGAAGGCTTTAGGCTATATATTATCCCGAAAAAATGTACGGTTCCCGTGGGATAGAGTTATTTTTGTCTAGAGACAAACCGAAACGAAGCAAGCGAAGCGAGGGTGAGTCTCTAGTAATAATATAGGTATGTATATGACTAGCGACTTACCCTCGCTTCGCTCGGGTGCGTCAGATAACTGACGATAGTCAATAAAATGAGTTATCACCAGCCATTTTTTCCGACTTCTACTAAAGTTATTATGATTTCTTGTCAAAAAATTTTATTGGCAAACACATTTTTACCGGAATAAAAAATTGCTCGTATACGGGCATACACTATACTATAGCTTAGTAGAAGAATTTTTACAATCGAATCAGTAGTTTCAGAGGTTACCCTCTACATACAAACTAAAAAGTTTACCTCTTTATAATATAAGTGTAGATAAATGTACAATTTACAACAAGAAATAAATAATTTCATGAGTATAATGTAGTTCGTACACTTGTTGTGCCTAATTGATAATTCATGATAAATTTTCCAGCGCCCAATCTCGCTAAGACTGAGCTATCTGCGTAGGAGTTGTAAACGTATGTACCTATGCGTATAGACAAATACACTCTTTTTATTTTAATTTCTTAGTTTTATGGGTGATATTAGGTCTAGAATCGGTTTAACGTGCCTCCGATGTTCATAAGTGTATGTAACTCTGCCATCATTCCAACCCCAGACTGCTACTAGAAATTTCGTACGTAGAAAATCAAATAACTACTCTTTATCTGCTCTAGAACTCAAACACCCTGCCTCAGATTCTAAAGCCGTCCATACGTTGGTCTAGTGGCTACACTAGACGAACGATTCACTCTAAATATAACCTCATATTAAGTGAATACACGTGCTTTTGAACCTTTACTTGCATTACAACCTTCAACACTGAATCTGAACATGCCGCTGAATATTCGAGTCTAATGTAAAATCAGTTTTCCCTCTATTAATACAGATTCTAATTTGCACTTTAAATATCACATGTAATACCAACCACCTATTAAAATGCAAATAAGTCAACCCATTGAACATGACAGCGTTAATTAATGAAATAACACTATGTACATATATATTTTTATAAATTACGAATGTTATTGTGATTTTTTTAAAGATTTTCAGTTCAAATTAGGAAATAATCCACACTTCATTCTTCAATTTTCGCTTTTTTTATTTATAAGTTCACAAAACTGACATGTAAATGAAATAAAAATCTGACTGTTATGATTATTCTAGGATTTATAAAAGAAAAATGTGCGTTCACTATGTCGGGGTGGGGCTGGGTCTCATTAGCGCCCGGCAGTCCAGCCGGGTGCGAAGCCAATAAACGCACTGAGAGGCGGTCCACCTCGGTAGGCGGTGTGCCATGTGGGTTGCTCTTGGTACTTCTCTGATAGCAAAGTGGACTGTTGGAGCAACCCCATGGTTGTTATGGTCTGTTTCGGCAAACCTGCCATTGGGGCGTCGTAGTTGAGTACGTTAGCGATCCTGCGATACCCCGATTGCCAGAGGCCAGTGAGTCCCACATAACTACCTGTATGTATGCAGTTGGTATGCCTAAATGCATTTTCCAATGATAAAAAAAGGGTTTACAAAAGGTCAAATGATGTCTGAAAAGGATTTTAGGTACTAAATATAAATTGATTGTTGTAAAATAAAGCAATAAAACTTAATTTACTATTTTATCTTACAACAAAAAAAAATCATTGAAAGTTCACTTTTTTGCACTTTTATCAAGATAAAATGTCCTGCGTAGCAAATCCCACTACTGAATTTGTCAAAACCAAACCTTGCTTTATTTAATACCATACTAATTGATACATTTAACTGCATTACAAGTATAAAAAAATACTCCATTTTTTAAAAAAACTACCCTGTTAAAAAAATGTGATGTCTGGCGCAATTTAATATCCAATGCATCCTACGCTCTAATACGATATTGTATAAATATTGATCAATACCATAACTTTAAGAAATCTCCAAAATGCCAACAGATTTTTTCGACTCTCATAATATTATATTAGGCGTTTGCTTTCAACAAATTAGCTATATACCCTTTGCAAACAACTAGACTATGATACACGCTAGTTCAATTATTGATGCACGCGAAAGTTGGGCCGTCGGAAGCCTAATCACTCCCTTACTTGCTGAGCTAGAAATGACGTGTAAAGTGACTGCAGGCATATTTTCGTGCCAATATTCGAAATTAGTATCGGTAACCACATTGAAAACAGTTCGCGAACGCATTTACGTAATAGCTGATGTTCTTATCGTCAGTGTGTGATGAATATGTCATAAAATCTTACGCCATAAAAATGTTGGCGCTTAGAGCGTGAACAAATGTAGGTCAGATAAAAAGTCAAGCTATGTTCGTTTTTGTAATAACCTAGAATACAATTTTTTACGCGTTCTCTTTGCAACATACACGAAGAAAATCTGATAATGTATCATAAGGCTCTTCATTTTCCACCTATCTATATTCTACATATCCTAAACAATGATGTGATAAGTTTCTAACTTAAACAACGTTAAATCAAAAACAATGTTATATTGACTAGGGACAACGACTTGTTAATCAACGGAAGAAAAGAAGCATTAATTCATTGAAAGACTCAAATCTTCATCTTCTGGTGCAGACGTTGGATCAATTATAGATAAGCACTGTGCTATAACAGTCATACCAATAAGTTGCCAAACTTGAAAATGTAAATAATGTAATATTGCAAAGAGATTTGTAAAAACATTGAATCACTGCTCCGATTTTCACATTCTATTGATTATATGATAATAATTAGAGGTCTACCCTTAGTTTTTTTTGCGCGTCCTTTAGAAAAGTTTGTCTACCTCTGGCTAGACAACACTTGTAAAAATGTATATATTTGGACAATATAATATATTTTTGTATTGTAGATCGTGCAATTTGGCAAATAAAATATTATCAACACTTGCAATACGTAATATTTCTTAATAATACAACAGCCACTTGGTTCTTATTTATGAAGCTCGCGTGTTTATGTACGTATGAACGTGTAGCTCGACTCTAAGTTGAAAGGTACTTTAAATCATTATTACGCTAGAATTACAATCAAAATTGAAGTAAATAATATCTTTTATATCAAAGTAGTGGTTTCCCTTATTTTTTTTCAGGTTTCAAAACAAATTCAGTATTTGAATATTTATTTCAAAAACTTGTCTAATGACGATGACTTAGTCTTTTTGTGATAGACTGAATTTACATGCCTTTTCTTCATTTTTAAGCGCCACCAAGTACAAAAATAAACAACTCTTTTTGAATATTTATAATTTTGCTGTTTTTCTAATTGTTTCCTTAATTTTTTGGTATACTTTACTTAGTTTTAAAGCCCTCTGTGGCTTGTTTATATGAGCTGTTTTGACAGAACAACGTGATCCGTTTCTTGCCCTTACCAAGAATTCCATGCACACTGTACTAAAGCCATTTTCACTGAATCTTTCTCATAAATGAGTACAAACTTACGCAGCGCACGTGCGTACGTATCAATAGTATAACAAATAGGCTGATATTTCGTCAGAAATAACCCGAATCAAGTTTCAGTGCGAAGGCTTTTGTGTATGGCAGGTGAAAAAGTGAGAAGCTTGATTTATTCGTATACTGGCGCCGCCTATCGCCGGATGATTGAACGGAGAACGTGTTTATACATCGACCAAATCGAGAAATATGACAACTAAAATACGCTTCTGAGTTTTTCTATTTTTAATAGTTGTCGTCGCAACAGGCGGCGATCTTATAAGATGCGAGACCCGCCTTGACTTTCGTTTTAATATTAGAAATATCGAGTCGGTATGAATACAAAAATTTGATTTATGTCAGTATTGCTCGTTCTATTGTTTCCTACGTTTCCTGCTAGCTTATTTTGTTCCTGTCAAATGCTTTCGTTTTGATATTATGCATGTTTTTCCTTTATCATATAGAATTTTATTAAAATATATCTCTAAATCAATAAAATACATAGAAGAGATAAAATACATATGTAACAAAAATATAGAAATGCTTAACAGGTAGCTACCTCTATTTGTTGACTACCTTCGCAAAGAAACAGGTACAGAACAGTGTTTGTTCTTCGTGTATCTCATGAAAATTTTGAAGTCAACAACATTTTTTAATTAAAACGTGATACTTACTTGTATACATACATAATAAGTGTTAAAAAAATCTGTGAAAAATCAAGCAAGCTTATATTATTTTTTTAGTATTATCTAGAAATTCTCAAAATGTATTACAATAGTGCTTAACTGAATATTAAAATTCCGACTTCTTACCCAGAACATACTACTGCTAAGAAAATTTGTATGACAAAGGCAGATGTCATGAATTATGTGAGCCATCAACCTAGTAAACTTCAATTGAAATCCCGCGAACCTGGCATACGACATTCACGCGTGTGCAAGTAATAGGTGCTTGCTATAATATGTGGCTGCGTGTCGACAGGCGATATTGACTTTGATAAACGATTTCGTCATTGTCGCCCTACAAGAGGCCACGTCACTTACTTTGGTGCATTGCGGTTATATCTTCCTAACTCTGCCCTTGTTTACTCTACCCCTAGTTAATATGACTAAAACACGATACTAAGTCTAACAAAAGCACTTATGGTAGTCCTTTATTTGTTTGATACAGTTTATTACGCATAAGTAGAAAATTGTTCTCTAAGTTTTCATTCGACTTACATGTCATCTTTGAATCACTGTGCTATTCAAGAAATATACTCTGTCTTTTTTGTTCATTTCAGAAGATGTCTTTCCATTTGTCATAATAATTTCGTTCCGCCCCTTAGTTTTACCACGGAGAAAATCTTCTATTCAGGTATTCAGGTTAAATGTATAATCTTATAATATTATTTGACTTAAGCTATAACAATAAGATTATTTAAACTTAAATGTTTAATAGACCATGATACTTAATCGGAACTAATAATACGTCTATACATCAGTTTGCTTCAGTACTTGTTATTTGTTGTTGTTGTTTTTGTTTGTTTAGTATCAGGCTGCCACTTTCTGTATACATGGAGGTCATGGATTCGATGTTGTGTCTAGGAATAATAATATTAGTCATACTTTCACAATTTATAAAGAATTAAAACGCCTATATATTCTTTTTTACTACATCGGATGGGAAGTGTACATCTTTATAGGGATGTAAATCTTCTGAACCATAATAAGTAGTTATTTAAAATTTTCATAGATTTTGTTATTGTGGCGCATATTATGCTAAAATATATACAAGAAATGTTTTTTTATTATTATATCATGCTATCATAGTCATGAAAATGGTATTGTAGAGCTAGCTCTAAAGTATAAAAACAAATAGCAAAAATTAAGCAAATATGAATAGAACTGTAAGTTCTACGGCCCCCAATCACTATTCAATATAAAACCTTGTTATATATAACACAGATATGCTAAGGTTGTATGGTCACTTCAGTACCTAAATTACGTCATGATGTTGGCAGGTTTGATACACTTCGCGAAACAACACAACCAGATGAATAAGTATCCCTTTAGACATAAAGCTTTATACAACGGTAGGAGGTATAATAATTCATAAAATAAACAAAACTGTTTTTCATCAGTTCGAGCTATTGACAATGGGCCGAGTGCGTCAAGCCAAAGGGAAAAGGTATATATCGTCATCTTAACTAGTAGTGTATCTATCGTTTAGTGATTGTTAAAGCTTTGTCTCTGTAGATATATTTTTCAACCTTATCTTTAACATTTTCATGTGATATGGTATTGGCACGAACCGATATTCTTTGCTTGTGAAATTTTGTAAATACAGTAAATTTTGTCAAAGCCTCAAAATAAAACGTAGTTATCAATTCTGTCACGTGACTCGCGTGGCGTGGCTGAGCCACAGTCGGTCGCAGGGGTCTGGCGGAGACAAGTAAGGTATGGCATCGCGAAGTTCACTGTGCAAGGTAACAAACCTATGTTATTGTATTACAATTTTGGGTAAATAATAATAAATTTACCATTTCAAGGCCTATCTTGCTATTAATTCCAACCAGTATATAGCCTACATATCGATATTCATATAAACTGTCTACTTCCATAGTAAGCTAGTATTATAGTATCAGATAGTTGATATACACACAAATAGCGCTTTAAATACATACATATTATAAATATAAACACCCACAACTGGAGTACAAACATTCGTGCTCATCACAAATGAATACCCCCAGCGGGACTTGAACCCGCGACCGCTGGCAAAGCAAGCAAACTACAAACTGAGCCAAACGTGTCGTCAAATATACGATGTATGTAAAAAAACAAAATTGTAATAAGTAATGAATATGGAAGAAATTAATCAATATATACATATTATAAATTAAAGACCTCCCACCATGCTGAGTTAGTTTTTGTTAGGGCTAATCTCAGAACGGTACGGATTTTATATGGTTTTCACCAATAGAAAGAGGGATTATCTAGAAAGGTTATAAGAGGCTAAAATTTATAAACATATCACGAAACTAAATTACTTACCAGTTTTATGATACGTTTGTATTAACCCTCCATGGGTTCGGAAACCCGTTTAATTTTAAAACCGGTTTCGGTCATTGACTCCAGACCGAAAGGCTTTTCAGTTAAAGTTTTCGGTCACGTTCATTAACCGGATAAAACCCGGAAAACAGTTTTTGACGAATTTAGGTTCCATAATCTAAATTAACCGGCTAAAATGAGTTTTTATGCGTTTACATTTGGCGAATCTTTGCTAATGGTGAACTGCTTAGTAGAAGGATACATATACATGTTTCTTACTTATGAAGGAATTAACCGGTTTATTTCGGTATCAAAATCTAAATCTATCCTTTTTCTAAGTATAACCGGTAACCATTATTATTTCGGTCAACTAGGTCGATCGTTTTTATTAAGCGATTAATAAACGAACGATGAATTAACCTTTTTATATTCTATTTAATATTTTAAAGTTTTTTTTCTAAACCAGTTCCGATCCCTGGTATTATGTCGGAAAAAATCATCCTTTTAGAGAAAATCTACAATACTATAAAGGAAAAGGGTATAGGAACTACTTACACATAATATATATTTTAAGTCCAAATTGATAAAAATATAAACAATAGAGTTACAATGTCTTGCAGGTACATCAGGAATATATTATGCTAATATCGATACCATAGTCCATTTGCTTACAGCAATTTTTTCTCACTATTTACTTACTTCCATCCTAACCAATTCCAATACCTCAATGTGTTTACCAACAAGTTTCACGTACGTATATTTAGCATAATAATCTGTTTAAACATGAGATCTAGTCTATCGAAGAGGCCTTTGTTCTGCATCGATAACGGGGATGTCCGACTGATGCTTTCGGGCTACTGCAGATAGTATTTGCATAATGCCAATCATCCCGATATACCCTTCATCATCAGCTGCGATCTCGTAACGACATTTAATATAATGAATAACATTACAAATCTATCATAAGCTGAATTTCAAATTATAAGGATTAGTGTGTGTAAAATGACTTGTTGTCTTGTAGTATATGTATGTATATAAGTGTTTTCGATTGTATCGATTTAAATCGATTGTTATACTATTAGATATTATCTATACAGATAAATAAAATTAGAGTGTCTGTTTGTAATATCAAAAAAACCGCTTTTTACTAAATGCATATGGATATGTATACACGGTACATATACCAAAACAACATTTTTTACAATTTTTGTCTGTTTGTTTCGGCTAATCTCTGAAATGGCTGGACCGATTTTGACGAGAGTTTCACTGGCAGATAGCTGATGTAATAAGGAGTAATAGGCTACTTTTATTTTAGAAAAAAATAGGGTCCCACGAAAAAAAATTAAATCCAAATTAATTAAATTAATTTTGCTTTAGGAAGCAACCTAGGGACGACCCGAGCGAAGCAATGGTAAGTCGTTAGTTAATAATAATATCATTATTAAATAGAAAATGTAATAATATGTTTACTTTTAATGTATCCTTTGAGGCTTATTTATAGATTTGCATATAACAGCTTGAGCTTTACATAATATATGAGATGCATATATTTTGAGGGATCTCAATGATCTGGTAATTACAAACTGGATAGACGTGAACATCATCACTAAACAAACAAGTAATGTATAAGTAAAACTTTATTCTTGTTGTTTTAAAATTAGTCAAAGGCGAGTAAGTTACATAAAAGGAGAAAATATCTAATTTATATACATTATCTTTAACATTAATTATTACACTCAGTACAAGATAAAATAAAATTATTTTTTCGGATTTTTTCGCGGATTTATTTAGATTTTTGGTACACAACGTTTCGAATACTTTACAGCAATTATGGTCACGGGAGAAGGACGTATACTGTACATCAAACATTTTAAGTAAAACCATTTTTTCGGATTTTTTCGCGGATTTATTTTTGATTCTCGGCGTTTTAAATATTTTCGGTAATCATGGTCACGGGAGAGACAAAATGAATCCGCTAAATATTAGAATCGCGCGTAAATATAGGAAAGCATTATAAAAATATGTATATGTATTTGTATTTTTCATAATGAGTATTTATTTTAATTTAGAGATATCATTTTAAGAAACTTTTTTTTAATTTTTTCTATTAATAAATTCATTTTCCTCTTCTCGACAAAAATAACTGTAAAAATTAAAATTCATTATTTATTAAGGGTTCCATTTTTTTCCTCGTGAAGTATAGAGTCTGAAAAATATTTATATACTATGAAAATTTTGACTTTACTATGTCCCTTAATAAATATGCGGGAAAATCTCCATAATTTTTCTTCTTAATGAACCAAGTAAGCTTTATTGGACAATATTTAAAAGCCTTATTATATAATGCTTGGTAAAATATTATTGATCATAAATAAGTAATATTTGACAGTTTTTCGTTAACTATGACTCACAGGGATTAAAAGGGCTATTAAAATATTAGATTTTTGTACACAGTACTATAATTAAGCTTAAGTATAAATAAAAGTTCATTACTTAAAGTATAAATCAAGATAAGTATTGTTTTTGTAAACTTTTGAATTAACAACAACAAATAAAGGATATAAACAACATTGATGTTGAAATAAATTTGTAATATATATATACCCGTATTATTATTTTCTATCTACATAGATAAGTGCGATATTACATTTATATATTTCTTATCTTCTTACAACTAAATCGGTGAACCGATCTTTACGAAATTTGGTAGAGAAATAGCTTGTATTCTAGAGGCAAACATAGGCTACTTTATATTCCAGAAAAGAAAAAGATTTTCACCGTATATATGGAGGATAGAAATTATATGGAAAATACTGTTATAGCTTTGCATAATGGTCAAGGACTGTAATGTTGGGGGTACCGGTTCGAATCGGCATCAACAAGTACATAACTCAGGTTACGTGTTTGACCCAATCTAAGCGTACGCAATATGTTTCTAATAATATGTCTTTTAATAATATGTAACGTTATTTATTTATATTTGTTTATTAGTAAATAACAAACGTTAAATAACTTTTTTGTGTATTTTTTTTTTAAATTGGCGTATTTTTATTGACTTATCGAGAGAAAATACACGGTTCAATTCTCAATGGCGGAGATATCACGACGGCATAAATACAAAAAAATATATATAAAAGCAAATTAAGTGCTTCGTCTTTTAAATTCAGTCAAATAAATTTGTTCAAATATTTTTTAATGTAATAAAATTTTCTGCTATTGACACATACATTAAAAATCTGGGTACCGTAAATCTATACAGATAAATAAAATTGGAGTGTTTGTTTGTAATATCAAAATAACCGCTTTTTACTAAATACTAAATATAAAATACTAAATATGGATGTATACACGATACAAATACCAAAACAACATTTCTTACAATTTTTGTCTGTCTGTCTGTCTGTCGGTCTGTCTGTCTGTCTGTTTGTTCCGGCTTCTCTCCCAAACGGCTGAACCGATTTTGACGGAACTTTCACTGGCAGATGGCTGATGTTATAAGGAGTAACTTAGGCTACTTTTATTTTAGAAAAAGAATCAGGGTTCCGCAAAAAAAAATTAAAACCCCTGAAATTAAGAACAAAATCCGCGTACGTACCGCGGCGTACGCACCCGAGCGAAGCGAGAGTAAATCGCTATATAATTTAAATGAAAATCTTAGAAGTAGCAAGCTACTATTTATGTATAAACATAGCTAACCGTGAAAACGTACCTACTACCTAGGGACGAACGCGAGCGAAGCGAGCGTGAGTCGCTAGTAAATAATGAAATAGAAGCGTAAACAATAATATATTAAAGTATATTTTAAAAGATACATTATTACAACTAACTCATGTAAGCGTATAACTTAAAATATTTATTAATATTCAAACAAAGAAAAACAAACTATATACTAACTACAAGAAATAGCTTATGTCACGAAATAATCTGTATGTGGTACTTGAAGCGGCGAAGTGCTCACCGTTATTGCTCAGAAATAAGCATAAGTATTTGCATAATACTGAAACGTCAGCGATACGGATTCTCGGGGCTCATTAACGTAATTGATCGGCTTTCCGCTAGACCAGAATCAATCGCACGTCCCACTATTGATTTGCATTAATTATCGCACTGAATGTCACATATCGACAGTGTTTCTCATAATGCAAATGATTATTTTGATGGACTCGCGCTTGATTTTGAAAGATCACTGTTTATGTTTTAAATCTGAAAGCTTTTGGTCAAGTAAATGTTTAGAGAAAGCTAAATTGCACATGTCATTCCTGGTGACTAGACAGAATTTGTGTTGTACTTGCTATTGTTTATCCGAATTTATTTCTTATATTGTTGGATTGTGGTAAATGAAAAATCTAACATAAAACAGCTAATTGGAAAAATATAGACAACGGGCAAGTAACAATTGAACTGTAATTATGAGAGGATTTTTATATGAATTAATCTTTATTTTCCCCGTCATATATAATTGGTATTTGAATTATCAAACGAAACCAAGAAATGTGTAATTCATTACACAATAGAAGATTGGATATGAAAATATGAAAATGCTGCAGGTATATTGACCCAAAATTGCATCTATAGGCAGATAAAAGCACTTCGCTAATTTCTGAAAGTCTATTTTTCCATGAAAATCTGTTCGAATTGAATTGAATCAAAAATCGGTATCGAAGTGCTTGCCAACAAGATAATGCGAATTCTATCTCATACACCGCACAATATAAAACCCGCTAACGTAAATGTAGCTTCAAAAAGCGAAGAGTAGCAATCTAGCGGAGAATAATTTTTCCGTGTGATTGCGATGCGATGTTTTGGCGCATCGTTCGACAAATAGCCCCGTCGCAGTCCGCAGGGCGGTCTGCTGACGTTACAATTTCTACCGCTCGACGAAGCCGGTATCTAGAAAAAATGTCGAGATTGGCGAATAGAACTGCGGAGCCTTGGGGTGTCGGCCGCCGATTCGCCGCGTTGCAACGCGAAAATTGTACCGTCTGTTTTGCTTGCCTCTTAGCATCTTATTTCCACACAGAAAAATTGCACAGGGACCAAAATTTTGCCTGCAAATTGTTTCAAATATTACACGTATTTGTTATTTAAAAAGAGTTTCAGTTTAGAATTTAAATAAAAATTGCGAAAACATGTAAACTACAAATTGACACTTACAGAAATTAATTATTACACTTTCAGAAATTAGCGAAGTGCTTTTATCTGCCTATAGATGCAATTTTGGGTCAATATACCTGCAGCATTTTCATATTTTCATAAAGTAAACTACAAATTGGAAATAAACACGTTTGAAAAAATATTAAATAATAATACTGTAATGAAAATGAACGCTATCTAGTTAGTAGTTAAATAACTCATTCTCATTCTTGGAAACGTTCCCTAACTTAATAAACGACAAGAGTAGGAAGCTTCGCGTGAAAGTTGAGAGCGTATGCTATCTCATGCAAATTGCGGCAGATTTATCATAAGACGTCTCCGTAATTGCGACGTGAGGAGATATGGCGGGACCGCTTAAAGCCACTGTGCAGAAAAAAGGCAATTAAAGGGATGAACTCGAGCAGTTAGGTCGACATCACGGATACGATATCTCGGAAGAGCGGCGGGAGGCTGTGTCGTGCGTGCCGTCGCGTCGTCTTAAGACTCGACAGGTAAAGGGCGTGGAGCAATATCACAGACTACATACACTCGGAGAGGGAACATCCGTAACCGCCATTGCACTCGAAGCGTTACAAAGCTAAAAGCAATACAGTTATTTGATTTTAGTTGGATGTGTGCCGCTGCCTTCCGCTGGATTGTGTTTGCGCTCGTTTGACACATGTCAAAGTTGTATATTTTGAAACAAAGCATCGTCTTTGTTTTCGATGTTTATTTGAGACTGAAAATATTAGATATTTATTTGTCGTTGCATTTCTTATTATTTTATAGTACAGGCTTGTGCATCATTTTCATCATTTATTATGGACTATATGTAGTTTAAATTTCACAAAAGAGATCTTGATGGTTTTTATGTTTTATATTTTATGGTTAGGAAGCTTATTTTTGTATTAATACAACTTTTTTATACATAAAATTTAGTCTTTTTTTGAAATGAAAACTTCTTTAGTCGCGTTAAGCGATTTTTGATAAGGACAAAACTTATGGATTCGCGTCACCACCATGCTACGTGTGACATGTGACGTGTAGACGGAGTCTGGCGCAGACTGGTGACGCGTAGCGTCATAAGTTTTGATTAATAAATAAACCATAAGAAAACATAAATAATTATTGCTCGGAGTGCCAATGGATGTGAAAACCAGACTAATGAAAACTAGAATAATTTCAATTTACAAATTGTGAAATTTTAATTATTCACACTGTAATTAATTAAAAAATTAAAAAAAAAAACACGGTTATTCTAAAATTATAAGTGTTTACTTATGTCGGCAGTCCCTATTTTAATTTTTTTGTGAAGCCACAATATTAAGTAACTTTTATTATTACTTAACATATTCTGTTTGCTTTATGAACACTTACTTCTATTAGCTTTTATATTTCTGGATCCAAAATGAAAGTTTACTTCCAACTTTGAATTTTATTGATTACGAATATAGCTATACGTTCAAAAATATTATAAAACTTGAAACTTTCTTAAAACTGTTAAGAGTATTAAATAAAATTCAGCATACAACGCCAGAACAACTTTATATAGACAATCGGCCCCTTGCCAAATCTTAAAGTCTTTAACTAAATCGTGTTAAAGAAATGAAACAAAAACGCACGGACTTCCTGGCTTGCATTTTTATAAATTTATAAAGCAAACAATTTTATATAGATTTCCATAATGTATTTCTAATGTTGAATATCGAAAATCCTTCTGCTGCTATATAGTAATGGATATTTCCTTTTTATGAATATCTTGTTTTATAACAGTGGCAGTTCAGTGATAACGCTCTCGCTTAGCATACAAAGTGAAATAGGTTCAAACGTCGCATCTTGTACCTCTTGTATTTTATATGCGAATTATTTTCAACATGATTACCGCTTGAGGGATACATCCTCGTGAAGAAAATAATTTTCGAATGACATGTGAATTATAAAGTCCACTAACTCGCATTTGACCAGCGTGATGAATGAATGAAATATAATCTGATAAAGCTAGAATTAAGGGCAGGACTACGCCCAGCAGTGGGTTATTAAAAGGGCTACTATCCAGTGATAAGGCATATATATTGTATACATCCTATACATCAAGGGTTACTTTATTAGTATATAACACATTCTTACATCTCACATTCTAATTACTTGTAAGAGTGAAAGTTATTCCTAGTAATTATAAATAATTTATTGTAAAATAATTAAATAACATGGGATATTAACAATTAAATCGATATAATATTATGTAACATGTGTTGTATTTCCTTCATCATTCTGGAAAGACACTAAAAATTGTTTTCTATTATAGTTTCATTATAAACGGGTGTCAATAAGAGAATGTCAGTGCTATATCATGCCAGTCCTGATGAGCTAGTAACTTGTAAGGACGACCTATCACACGATGACACCCCATTAACCCTCGGTCTAGCCGACTTACTCGGCTAAAATGTTTTGAGACGTAACTATACTGTATTGTACTTAAGTACAGGAAGCACACTGTAGATGAAGATTTAGTTGTTCCGCCTTATAATTAAAATAACTTTATATGTAGACAATAAAAGATTGTTTAAAACAATAAAAGTTAACATGTTAAGTACCACGTAAAGAAATAAAGTAACCTATTTTTTAACTGTTAGTTACAACATGCTTATTTGTACGTAGGGTCTACAGATAGAAATAAATAAATTATCAAGTGACACCACTCTAGAGGATAAAAAATAATTAATCATCATTAGGATAATTACTCTTGAAATAAAAAGGTGTACGGACTTCAAAATCATTTTAAATGTAATTATTCTGCCTTAGGGATGGGTACTTTTTTCTTGAAATTTATATGAATCTGTTCTTTAGATGTGAATCATGCGAATTGATGCGAACAATTTCCGAAAATATAAATCAGTATCTCCTCCTGTTTTGAAATTGGACAAGAATTTAATATTTATTATATTCTACTCAAAAAATTGATCTAAACTTGATTAATCCAGACTATTTTTATTTTTCAAGTAAATAATATTGTCAAATTTATAGCTACCACAAGTTATTGTACTTTTTATAATATGAAATTACATAACTTATTTTATTGTGTAAGAAAATCGATATATAAAAGAATTCTTAGTATAACGTGTATCACATGTTTATAGAACATCCTTCAACGGCACTTAAAGTTTCATGCAAGGAGAAAGGTCACGGTACTTTTAAATCACATATACTATTATATAAGGCTACATATAAATGTTATAATAATAGGCTTTTAGTTATTAAGTCCTACCAGCCCGCCCTTGTCATGCAACGTCTCCCAAACTTTCATAAGAAACGTATGGATAATGCAGAAATGCACAAGTTGTATACAGACAAATAAATAAATACATTTATATATCTTTTAAGCACATATTTTGATTTTCTTCAGAAAATGCACTTTAAGTGACTTGATAACTATTCAGGATTTTACATTTTACCCACATCACCGTGTGCCAATTTTAGTATTAATAAAATGACGAAACGCGACCCAAGCTGCCCCACCATCCATCACGACTACGTCAAGTGTTGTCTGAACGATTAAAAAAACTGTAGCTAACTGATGGGCCCCGCAGATAGGGTAAGTATTTCGGGCCCTGTAAATGCTCTACGAGGGTACGTTTAAATATTAAATTCGTCCGGAATTTCAACCTGGATAAGCGTGGGTGCGTCCTACGCCTGTTCCACCTAAACCACATCCGACCGCTAAACAAATATGTTTAATTTTTATTAAAGCTATAATTATGGGAAAGTTTTAGGTATTTTTGAAGGCAGATCCATTATTTTTGTAGATAACTATAGTATGGTATGTCTAATAGTTTATTTATTATGTAGGTTTTGGTCACGGTTGCGAAAGTGCTTTCTATTGTTTTCTATTTTGATATTTAGTTCAGATACGTCTCTACGATTGATTAAAATAGAAGCATTGACACGTTTTACTGAATGCTCAAAATCTCAGTATAATCCCAGATATGAACGTAAAGAAAATAAGCATAGCAATTACATATTTTTGTATGTAAAGCATTTAAGTTGTATTAAAATATATTAAATATTAATATTTGAAATGTATAAGCACATTTTGTCCTTCCTTCATGCGATAGAATAAAGGATTGGTGTTTTAAAAAATCTAAGACAGTGTATTATGGCCTAAAAACGTATCTTATGGTAGTCGTAATATCTTTAAATTTTAAATATTCAACCAAATACTCGTTAGTAACGCTGTATCATTGTTTTAATTTTTTTAATATCTTTTCTTTTTTAAGCAAGAAAGCGTGTAACAGTAAGTATATCATTTCATCATATCCGTATGTCCATCTTTCCGTATATCAAGCCTTCATTCTATTGATATCATATAGCTTAAATCCAAAATGTGTACTGTGAACCACAAGAAAATTTTGAGTGAAATGATATTTTAAAATCTTAATTTATTAGCGGCTCAGCCTCGCTTCGCTCGGGTTCGCCTCTTGAAAAACAAAAACAAATATATCTCTCGGGAACCGTATATTTTTCTGAAATAAAAGATAGCCTATATGCTATTTAAGACTATAATCTATATCTGTGCCAAATTTCATCCAGATCTATTTAGCCATTCTAACAACAAACATCCATCCAAACATCCAAGCATCTAAACTTTCACATTTATTATATTAGTATAGATGAATAAATTGAGAAGGTATAACAAATTGAAACCATGTGAGCTTTGAGATTATCTTCGCATAAGTATTTAAATATAAGATAGATATTTCTAAATAAACGTTACAATGTGTATTTAGTTCTTCTACATACATATACAAAAAACAACCATTTTTTCTTTAAGTTAATAGATATACCTACTTAGCTCCTGCGAGATCTGATTTGGTTGTTAAAAGTTAAGAAACGCGCCTGAGCAACCTCAAAGGAGATCATTCCTATCTAGAGATAATTAAAAATTGAAGTGTCTGTTTGTAATGTCAAAATAACAACGGCTTTTTACTAAATGCATATGAAAACATATACGGTGCTTATAAGAAAAACACGATTTTTAGAATTGTCTGTGTGTCTGTTTATTCTGGCTAACCTCCGAAACTACGGGACTGATTTTGACGGAACTTTCACTGGCAGATAGCTGATATTATAAGGACTAACCTAGGCTTTACTTTTATTTTAGAAAAAGAACTAGGGTTCCGCTCAAAAAATTAAAACGTACGCTAGTTAATTTAATAAAAACGCAAGTACTCATTCATGAAATTATATATGTTGTTAATATATTAACAAGGGATATATCTGACAAGATTGTGAGGTCCCAAAATGAATAGTTTGATGAAGGTTAGTCGGAACCTGTACAAATAACACAAACAAGAACGACAAAGTTACTAGAAGCCACGTCGTGTGCGAACGCGATAACGGTTTAATGATTGATATACTCATACGTCTCTGTTCAAACTAATGACAGGGTGAGGGTGTTGACTTTCAAGTTATTAATTAATAATGCTATTATTTTAGCAAATTATACATTCTGTCACATGCGAGGATAGCGGACATGATGAAAGGTCTATCAATGTCCTTGATTGCGACTTTCAATGCGCATCACATGTCTGTATAGCTAATTCACTACCGTCAAAGATTTCATCACTTATAAAAGAATAAAAAACTAATATTGCAGTCATTCGTGACATATAATAAGTATGAAGTAGAAACTTTTGACTTAGATAAAAAATCTTTAAGTTATATTGTACAATAGTAAAAAGACACGTTGTGTGACTGTGTGACACACGAAATTATTACGGTTTTTTTATTTTTCGCTACGGAACCTTAAAAACAATAATAACCTTAAAAATAATATGTATGTATATATGTCTGTTTGTTACTCTTTCATGCATACACATGGATTGGATTTGTGAGTAACATATTATAACGTACTGTGGGCACATAGGGACACACCCGAGTGAAGCGACAATAAGTCGCTAGTATTTTATTCACCCTTTAAATAGACAATAGAACGTGAAATGATGGTATTTAATTAAAAAGTTGAAATTTAAGAAATGGCTTCTTCATTATGCTCTGTACACTGTAATTAGTGATTACCAAGGATTATCTATTTTTCGTTTCCTTGATTAGCTATGCCTTTGGGCTGTATGATTATATGTTGTGTCAATAAATAAGGTTTCTTCGCGAACCTAGTGAAACTAATAACTAATACTGGCTCTTTCATTCTTTTTATTTCTAAGGTATCGCGTGTCATCACTACATACTATAAAACAAAGTCGCTTTCCGCTGTCTGTCCCTATATATGCTTAGATCTTTAAAACTACGCAATGGATTTTGATGCGGTTTTTTTAATAGATAGAGTGATTTAATATGAAGGTTTATATTTATAATACATGCATAATATAGTAGAGAAACACTGATAATTTTGAAGGTTTCTAATGTGATGTCATAAATAAACACATTTTTTTTGCGCTTTTATTGCAAACGCTGGCTGAACCTTACGATATAGATCAAAATAATGTACTACAGTATTGTACTCCTTAAAAAGGTCTACAAAAAAGTCTGCGATGGAAAATGTCTATCTGTTAAGGATAACATACTATATCCATTATAATATATCCAAGCTAGGGACGAACCCGAGCGAGGTTGAGTCGCTAGTTAATAATAAAAGCATGATAATAATTACATTTTTTTATTATAACGCGCTTCAAGAAAATTCGAAATTGTTTCAAATTATTGAAATAGTTACAGGCATATAAAACATGTCATGACGATGAAAGTAATTGTTGACAAGAAGTAAGAAGGAATTCACAAAATGCAAGAGAAAGCCAAGTTATGAGGAGGTCCCAACATGATCAAATGCAATTTCTTTGCAAAGTATGCTCGCTGTTCTATGTAGAACTTTTCCTTTCAAAAGCCGTTTTCTAAAACTCCATGATGTTCGAGCGATTGCGGATGTGAAGTATGCATATATTTTTATCATTATCTGTATGTTACATTCTAACATGCGAAGAGAAATTCAAAGGTATTATAAAACAGGTTTAACTTGAAATATCAGTCTCACATATTAAACACTTTTAAATGTGCATTTGATTTAATTTCATAGTTTTTTCTTCTTTTACGTAAAGTATTTTTCTAACATAAAATTATAATAGTAGAGGTCAATATGTATTGAATTTTAAGAATAAAATGTAAGAATATATGACCACCTTTTGAAACTCATGTACAACATAATAATTTTAAACTTGAATAACAGCTTATTTTTTTACTCAAACTTATCTCGGTATCGATAACAACGAAGGTATCATCAATTTGCGAGTATTGGAAGTCGAACACATTTTTCTGATGAGCAACTGCGCTATCGGCAGGGAAATCATCTAGAATGCTGTTTTATAATGAAGGTAACTTCGGATGATGGAACAGATGTAGCAAGTGACTTATGGGCGGGACGGAGCTCATAACTAGCGTCCAACGGGGAATAAGTCCCGCGACCGCAGAGTGAAGCTGCAGCCACAGTTCGCATTATTCACAGCTATGTTATATACCGTATTTTACCTTTAATTAACGACATACTATTGGACTTACTACGCTGACGTGACATTTGCAAGTACGCTTGTTATGAAATATGTTGAATTATAAATTTTTAAATTCTCGCGTTTCAAAGTTATATAAAATAATACTATAGGACTAATACTATCATTACGGCGAAGGGAGGGACCATAACTATAGTGATGAGACCATCAATCACTACGGTGTAAATACCGTCCCTGCGGACATCACTATCCATCGTGAAGTCTGTTGCAACCGAGTCGCAGATTTGGGAACAAGGTATTTTGCGACTTTCAAGTATAAACGCGTTCAGTCCCGTAGTATTATTTTATATGTTGAAATGTGTTTTCGTAGTATATACAGAAAACGGTGAAATGAAAGGGTTATAATAAGATTTTTTAATTATGATTATGACATGGATTAGGCTTTAGCGTATGTCGCTTAATACGTCAACATACATATAGGGTATAGTGGCTAATTTTTTGAAGTTTTTTGTTAAAAAGCATATTTGATTTCTCTCTTTCAAACTTTTAGTATTGCAAATATATAAAGCCCAAACAGATAAGAAAGTTTGATGTACCTAACATAAAATATGTAAGATAAAAATATATCTTAATATTTTACCAAAGTAGTAACATAATGGTTTTCCAACGTCTGACCTTTAATATTACTGGTGTTGCTCTTATAATATGATTGATGAGAAGTACTGATATGCTATATTAAGAAGCGTATTAAAAGTTAAATTTTTACATACAAACATAATAAAAATATAAGCTTTTTCTATCTATTCAAACAACCTTTTCAAAGGAGCTACACTATAAAAGGCGTATTATTTCATTAAACCCACCCTAAATAGTTGGAAAGAACTTTGTTATTTGGCTGTCAGTCAGCCTTTAAATCCCAACAACAAAGTTGAAACAAAGTAATTAAAAAAACACAAAATACTTACAAAGTCGGAAGTCGGGCTCTCTTCAGTTAAATTACTTGCGATTACACCAACAAAACGCTTAATGAAACACGTTAAATCGCGCCAAGTGGGCTCGCGGCCGCCGCACCTACCCACTCCGCTACTTTCTTACTTCCCAAACTACTGTTTCTGCCATACGTTATTTTTACTAAAATATCTTGCCCTGCCAGAGCTTTGGCTAACCAAGGAACTTTATTAACAAATCAAAATCATAACTTAGTAATTTATGTAATCTGTTTAAGCCGTTATTAAAACGATTAGAGCTTTCTAAGCTTTCTAGCTTATTAGGTAAATTTTTGATAGACATTTTTGTTAGAACAATTTGCCACGTTTTGAAATATAAAGATGTTATTAACCAATATAATATTTTATTCATACGATAAATTTCATAGGAGTCAGTATTAATTAATTTTTCCCTAATATTAATAGCTAAAATTAGTTGAATTACATTAATTAAATTTATTATTTATATGAAGTACAATAATGAAGGCTGTATACTTAAAATTTCATTTTCGTTTTAGATTTTGTGTTAGTTACGCGATATCAAAGTAGAATCTAAACTTTTATTATTCTTATTTTAAACATGCTTGTATTGACTTCACTTGTTACTATGTAGTTTATTTAGTTGAGAATATCTTTCAACCCAATTCTGTTTTAAATTGTTGTGTTGATCTGATACTATGTAAGTATGTTACATCCGACATAATAATTTGACACCATTAAAATAATCTTATCATAATTAAGGTTTGTGGAATTCTTCAGTCATACCTAAAGTATTTTTCTCTTTGGTTTTGAATTGATACATACCTTTCACTGCTCGTTTTCTGGAAATGGCATAGTAAGTTATAATTATTTATTTCAAAAAATTGGTTTCAATTATATGTGCACTATTAGTTATGGTAAGATATTGTTATATGTAAATTCGAATTCTCTAGAATAGTTAGTAAAAAAAATTAATGACGACACTTTTGGCTCAGTCTCTAATGACCCTACTTACAGTGCCAGCGGTCGCGGGTTCGAGTCCCGCTGGGGGCATTCATTTATGTGATGAGCACGAATGTTTGTACTCCAGTCATAGGTGTTTATATTTATAATATGTATGTATTTAGAGTGATATATGTGTAGTGTATCAACTATCAACTATCTGGACCTAAGCCTCGTAGCTTACCATGGAACTAGATGGCGCCGTGTGTTAATGTCTCAACATATTTATTTATTTAGTTAAACAGATTTAAAAAATTCTTTTACTAATAGTATCATTAAATTTTAGGTTATTTTTATTGATGCGACTAGAGAAACGAGTATAAACTATTTTATATAAACACTTCTCGGATATTTCAGCGATTTCGATTTCCGGCTTCCAAATAGCCTAGCAATTTATCTCAGCTATTTACCTTATAGGCCAACTTCAGGATAAAAAATTGCGTATTTTTCGTTGTTTTGGTGTTAGACAAATAATTTATTTGAATGCAATCATAGGTGATATAAATAATAATATATCTGACGCCACTAACGCGAACGTATGGAGTTAGAGGTTATCTCTAAGGGTGTTATCATTTTTGGTTATAAAAAAGCTTGTCTCAACGGCCATGTCTTCTAGCCATCTAGGTAAGTCATAGTCGTTTACAGATAATCAAATGAGAGGTGTAGCGTGAAAACAGAACAAACAAAACAAATAAAGATATTAGCCTGCATTGCTTAGGCATTGGCTAAAACAGACGAATAGTCTCGAAAAAGTGTATTAGTAATTAAATATTTTCATTCTTTAACTTCATATGACGTTAAGCAATTAAGTTTTAATATTGATCAGATCATAGAAAATTATAGCACGTTTAATAAAATTAATTTTATATACATTATAATAGAATAATTAAAATGATTACAGCATTATTATTCTAATTTTCCCTCATATTTCATTCAAATTATATTTTAATAGTATTATCAATACACTACACGAATGTAATTAAGAAAGCTACAAGCAAAAAACGTGTTGTTTCACATTGTACAAAAGTTGATGCTGAATTTTTAAACCACATTGATTGTTTTATTTTATTTTTAGACATACGTTTTGCGCATTCAAGAATCGATCTATAATACAGTGACTACACTTATAAATTTTAAAGGGTGAAATATTCTTTTGCTATTGTTTCTTTGTTTGGTTTTTACAATCAATTTAGAATATTAAAGGTCAAAGGAGTTTGGAAGTATAATAGGTACATATGTAAAAAAAAAAACAACATTCCTTTCTTTCAAATTATGTGAAACTAGCAGAACCCGCGGCTTCGTCCGCGATCAAACTACGAAAAAAATAAACTTTTTCGCTATATACATATACTTTATTACTTGCAAAAATAAGTTTGTGTAAGTTTTATTATTTGTTAATATATATATATATATATATATATATATATATATATATATATATATATATATATATATATATATATATATATATATATATATATATATATATGGAAACAAATTTAATTTTAGCGATCGTAACTCAAAATATCCAGTATCTTAAAAGAAAAGCCCGCGGCTACGCTCGCGTGGACTGAAAAATTTGCTCAGTTTTAATTTCCATTGAATTTATTTGTTGTTATATCGAATTTTTAATATTATGTCTAGAGTAAAACTCTAAGACTCACTTAAGTTAGTCTACACTAAAAAAACCAAACACAAGTATAGGTTAGGTTCTCTCTCTCGCGCTCTAGGTCATTATAGTTGTCGCTGCTGTGGTCAGCCGAAAAGTTATACATAATTTTCCTTTGGATTCGGAATAATTTCCGTTCTCTGCTTTATATCTCACACAGTTAGTATGCACATACAGAGAACTTGAGCCATGTTACTCTATTTACATATATTCAACAACTCAAACTTCACCGCCCAGTTTTGCTGAATTAAAAAAAATCTACAATACATGTTTATTTAATTGTATTGAAGAGCATTAATACCAAGTTTCAAGTAATTCTGATCATAAATAAATTTTTCCTCATATAAACAGCACAACCCCCTTTTACCCTTTGAAGGGATAAATTTCGAAAAAAAAAATGATATCTGTATTGTTTTAGTTTTCATTTTAAAGGTAAATACCATTTTCCGTGCATCAATTACAGAGTTTCATACAAACTTTCATCCCCTATTTGACAGCCTTATGGGATGAATTTCAAAAAATGCTAAAATACATATTTATTTAATTGTATTGAAGAGCATTAATACCAAGTTTCAAGTAATTCTGATCACAAATAATTGTTTGCCCATATAAACTTTATCACCCTCTTTTCCCTTTTAAGGGATGAATTAAAAAAAAAATCTAATACATATATTTCTTATTTTTCATCTTAAAGCTAAATACCACTTACAGTGTATTTCGCGTTAAGAATAACAGAGTTTCATACATTCTTTTATCCCTTATTTTACCCCCTTAGGGGATGAATTTAGAAAAATCCTTTCTTAGCGGATGCCTACATTGTATAAAGAATATGTCCTCTAAATTTCACGTTTCTACGACCAGCGGTTTAGGCTGTGCGTTGATCGATCAGTCAGTCAGGACAAAGCATTTTATGTATACATATATAGATAAGTTGAAAATACACCCAGTTTTAACAGGCATATTTAAATAACAGTTCAACAAAACTATGTTAATGTAATACTATAATTACTGAATTATTATTTTCATTAATACATATTTAGATTTATCTAAAAAGTTACCTAAATACATTGATTTGAAAGATATTTAAATATTATAATTTTCTGTGAACTTAAAAGCAAAACGTATTAAATCACTTTAAGCGAGTCAGTGAAATTGGTCCGTATAAATATGTAAGCGAAGGAAAAGCTGACGTCTGCGTTCCGCCATGTCGGTGCGGTAACCGTGTCAATTAACTTGGCTGCGATGACATATTAGTCTTTGTTTTCCGTTCTCTCCCTTCCCCACCTACCATTAGGTATAATAATAAATCCACTACGCTATTATAATAAATTCATCCCAAATAAATTAATATTCTTGCCGATCCTTCCAATATTTTAATAAAAAAAAATATATAAAAAATATTAGGTTGAGTTGACGTAGCAGATGTCGAACAATTAAATTCCGTGAATCGATCCTAAATAAAATAGATCCACTGTAAAAATAAAAAGTTTAGTGACTGTCAATGTCAAACAAAGAAGATGAAAAAAGTTTTTTCTCTCAATTCCATTTTCTTTCACGATTCCTCTTTCACAGTCTCTAAAAGTTTTCAAAATAAGAGGTTTTCGCGAGAGTCTCAATTATCGATAAAGACGATATTAAAAATTCGTTTGTTTTGTTCTTAGCTTGCGCCTGGAGAGCGGTGTCCCCTTTTTTCTATTGTTTGCGTAAGAAGGGGACCAGAAGAGTCGACACGATAATCAGAAATTTGAATTTCAAACTGCAAGTACAGGCGGAATCATCCGATTTCGTGCGTCGTTTATCATTGCGAATAATTAGGCCGAGAAAAAGTTATTATATTTATCTAAGAAAATATCTTCTTCGTTCTAGTTTGTCTACTCAACGAGACTATATTTATTTCTTAATTTAACTTGTACAAAGATGCTTTGAAAGTGTTCGGTCGGCGGGCGCAGTCTGTATCGCATTTTGCAATCGATAGTTCCGTTATCATTGAAGGATCTATAGAATGTCTGAATTTACATAGATAGTTGCCGTTTGGTAATACCATGATAAAGGAACATGCTCTAAATTTATTCGTGAGCATTATAGTGTACCTAACATGTATGAGGCAGTGCTCCCTTAATGTATTCATGTAATTCGCATAGCCGGCATCCCCTTTGACCGGCCACGCAACGCCGCATGGGCTGCCCAGATACAGTAATATAACGTCATGTTTTAAAACCATCCATCACGTTTAATGTCCATATAAAAGAATTAGCTAGCATGCCGTCTTTTCCGGCGTTTTATAGATTTATAACGTTCTAGCAATAGTAATTAAACAATTCATTTATTACAAGCTCTTTTGGGCATATTGTTATTACGCTATAAAATATTCATATAAACATGTGAGTGGTTGTTTAGAATATTATAATATTTATGTACATAAAGGAGTTTCGTAATATACTTATTTTTTTTAATCAATTGACTCCTCTGAAATTCAAAAATACAAAAGCAGGAGTATTCTATCCATGCCCAGTCGGAATAAAAGCCCAAGTACTGCTGCTTGAATGTAAAAAAAGCTGTGCTAGCGAGGCGCGTCTGAAACCAATTTACATTAAATGCGGTTGGCTCTTCTAGTGCTACCTCACATTTGCTTAAATCTACAAAGCCGGATTATGCTTTCTCAAAACTGACCGCGTTTGTCTTTACGTGGTATAATCGAAATGAAAATATTATAATAATTCAAATTAATAGAATTGTGTGAACCCTTTTATGTGCTGATAGTAACATTTATATAGATAAATAAAATTGAAGTGTCTGTTTGTAATGTCAAAATAACAGCTTTATACTAAATGCATATGGAATTATATACGGTACTTACTAGAAAAACACAATTTTTAAAATTTTTGTCTGTCTGTCTGTTTGTTCCGGCTAATCTCCGAAACGGCTGGACCAATATTAACGGGACTTTCACTGGCAGATAGCTGATATTATAAGGAGTAACTTAGGCTACTTTTATTTTAGAAAAAGAATTAGGGTTTCGGTCAAAAAAAATTCAAACGTACCTAGGGACGCATCCGAGCGTAGCGAGGGTAAGTCGCTAGTAGTAAATAAAACTAAAATAGTAGGTTTTAGATTTTTCTTTCTCTGATTCTAAAACAGAGTTTACTGTCCAGCGCTTCTTTAAAATACCCGCAAATATTTCTATACTATATTATATTAAACATACTAGTGTTCTATATTGCTTCGGTTGTGTAGTAGCTAGCATGTACGACTGCGCACATAGAGGTTCTGGGTTCGAGTCGGGCCAAGTTTATTTATTGAGTTTTTCTGTTTAAGAAGTCTCAGTTACAGCCCAGACTTGTGAAGTTAGCGGTGTTTCACCCCTGTGCCTCGAAGAGTAGGTAAAGCCGTTAGTCCTGTGTCCTAACTTTCACTGGTCGTGTCGAGTATTCCACTTGTCCCACCAGAGTATGAAAGTGAGAGAAATAGAGAATACCTACACTTTTGTCTATGCGTACACTATAATAATATCTCCTTCGCAGTTGGCAAGTCTCAATGAGATTGGCCACCGTGACCGAAATCGGTCGAGAGGATATTATTATTATTATTCTATACAAAATATTAAAAAAATATTTCAATTAAAACAGTTACATTTAACAACAAGAAAGACCAAGAGAGCGTCATTATATTTTATCACTATATAGTTAGACTAGCAGAACCCGCGGCTTCACCCGCGATCAAACTTTATTTTTTGCAAAAATAAAGAAAACAAATTTCATTTTAGCGATCGTAACTCAAAATATCCAGTATCTTAAAAGATGTTACGCGTATATTTAGCAAGCTCCACTACCTGTATTTTTTGCACATTTTTGTACTCTCCATCTCTCCAAGGTTAGAGGAAGAGAATACAATGATACAATCGCATACAATGTTTACGATTTTAGAATCAAATTACTCGGTTAATATGGGATTTTTAGCTAACATACTAACAGGATAACATCTACGTTATTTTTAAAGACCCAATGCTATGTACACCTGAAGCTTACAGTCTCCCTCCTTCTCCTTTTTTTTAAAATTACATATATAAATTGCCATTCTTATTTTGCTGTAGCTGCTGTGACCAGCCGAAAAGTTGCACATAATTTTCCTTTGGATTAGGAATAATTTCTGTTCTCTACTTTATATCCCACACAGTAAGTGTGCACTTACGGAGGACTTGAGTCATGTTACTCTATTTAAATATATTCAACAACTCCAACTTCACTGTCCAGTTTTACCCACTTAGGGGCTGAATTTAAATAAAACTACAACCCATGTTTATTTAATTGTATAGAATAGTATTAATACCAAGTTTCAAGTAATTCTGATTATAAACAACTTTTTCCTCATACAAACAGCACAACCCCCTTTTACTCTTTTACCTTACAGGATGAATTTCAAAAAATTTTAAAATACGTATTTATTTAATTGTATTGAAGAGCATTAATACCAAGTTTCAAGTAATTCTGATCATAAATAATTGTTTGCCCATATAAACTTTATTACCCCCTTTTACCTTCTTAAGGGATGAATTCCGAAAAAAATCTAATACATATATTTCTAACTTTTCATCTAAAACCTAAATACCACTTTCTGTGCATTTCGCGTTAAGAATAACAGAGTTTCATACAATCTTTTATCACCTATTTTACCCCCTTAGGGGATGAATTTCGAAAAATCCTTTCTTAGCGGATGACTACGTTGTACAAGGAATATATCTTCCAAATTTCACGATTCTACGACCAGCGGTTTAGGCTGTGCGTTGATCGATCAGTCAGTCAGGACAAAGCATTTTATGTATATATAGATAATATAAGAGTTGCCTTCGTGTTGGAATACATACATACTTTACCACAAACGACGTCAATTTGTTAAGATTATTACTATTAAGGCGCCATATGTTCAACGAATTTTTTTTAAGTTAGACACGCATTAACGATTTATACTTTGATTTATTATTTTAAGCGTTTTATCAACTTTTTTTATTCACCTGTACTATTGCAAATTTCATACGATTTATAAGTTATAAAACTTCATGGTTTCCTTTTCAGTGCTCCGTACCTGAAGGGTGCCAACGGAACCCTATTACTAAGCCTACGTTGTCCATCCGTCCGTCCGTCTGTCCGTCTGTTAGAGGGCTGTATCTCATGAACCGTAATAGGTAGGGAGTTGAAATTTTCATAAAGTATGTATTTCTATTGCTACTTCATAGTGGCAATAGAAATACAACAAATAATAAAAATAAATAAAAATCTATACATATAATAAAACTGTAGAAGTCGAATGACTGTACATACAAAAAAAAAGGTAAAAACCGAGCCAGGGGGATGTAAGAAGAGAAATAGAACAAACCCAAATTTTTTGTTTGTCTGTTTGTCTGTTTGTACGGGCTAATCTCCGAAAATGTTCAACCGATTTAAATGAAATTTTTCATGATGGTTCCTTATATCCCCGGTCAATATTTTACATTCATTATTTTAATCGCAAACGCATTATCGCAAACGCAGCAGAAGTGACGTAAAATCCGGCACATGCCGCACGTCGATGAAGTCTTACTTTTAACTTATTATATAATTTATTTTATTTAGGCGAAAGAGACCTTAAAAATTCGCGGAAACTAATGTTGTTTGTTGTTTTTGTATGTATGAGAAAATTCATATTGAATAATATTAATTTATTAAGATGATTGCTGCAGTACAATGACATATTTGATTTGCTATATGTACCGTCATAAAGGAAGTCCTAGAATCCATTTTAGCACATCTAAAATGCCATGTCGAATTTGATACAAAAAGAATGAAACAGAAGGCTGCAAAGACTCAAATCACTTTATATTTAAGTGAAATAAACATTTATGAAACAATACAGTACCTAAACCTTCATTTCGATTCGCACCCTTGTATTCATTATGAAGTAGGAAATTCGTCAAAACATGATTGTCTGCTACGGAAATTGTGCATTCTGTCTAGGAAACACACGAATTTCAATTTTAACACGCTCTGCACTTTTAAAAAGCTTAGTTAACTTAAAGCAAATAATAGGTACAGCTACTACATTTTTTTAAATGTCCCTGATTAAAGATAAAAGTATTTATAACCGTTTAAAATAATAATAAAACTTATTGTCAACATTATTGTAAGTCTAGACTAGACTTGTGCAAGATTAAGAATAATAAATTCCTAGTCTAGATATAAATTCAGGATTTAAAAGTTATTAAATAGATAGAACATTTGAAGCTTTAATCTTGTAGTCGAGAAGCCGTGCGTTTTATATCAAACTTTGTCTCTATTTCTGCTTTCATACATTTATTTTATTCGTTCAAGAACTGTCCAGCTTTCTATAAAGTTTGAAATACTACTTCCTTGGAAAAAGAGTTTTCGAATCCGTTTCTAAACTTGTTATACTTTCATTCTTTTTCTTTTAATTGCTATCAAGTATTAGTTTTATATTAATGCCATTTAAAATTATTGTCATTTCTTTAAATATGATCTGTTCTCCTTATGGAAAACCATAATATTTTTAAATTATATGCTCTCTGAAAGTATTAAATAACCTCAATTAGTACAAAATAAATTAATATTATTCAAGAAAATTTAATAAAAAATAACGAGAAGGAAACGCAAATGGACTGAACATGTTGTAACGCGATTCAATCAGTGCGCCATAGAGCACGGACGGTCTCAAGATCACAGCCCGCATACTAAATTATTAGCCCTTAGTTATTTATGCATCATGAGCCAACATCTTAATAGCGAGCAAGAGTTATGTCCAACCTAAAATAATATTTTGAGTAAATGTTTGAAAATAAACAAACGGCGTCCGACCACGTTGCTTTACATTCACAATATGTAGTTCATCGTGTGCCTTTGTGGCGATTTAAAGTTTGAATGGACTCAATAAAGTAAGGTTTAATTTTCAATTTATGTTACACTGGAATGTAACGAATTATTATTAGTCTTACCTTTGGATGTGCTCTTCTGGGAAAGGCCACCTTGGGGTCAATCTGAAATAGAAATTTATCGTATAAGATAACTATATATTTAATAAATTATTTACATTCTATAAGAAACTAATGTTTGCCTGCGACTTTACGTCTATAATTAGTAATAGCTAGTAAAACGCATACGATACTTTTTTTTAAATCGGATATGTATTTTCAGAGATTACAGAATTTAAACAAACAAAAATAAAAATCTCTATATATTAGTAATTTATTATTTTTTCTTTTTATTTATAGCTCATCGCCATCTTCTGCTGGACCAAAGCCTCTCTAAGGGAAGGCCAACTACAACGCATACATTCTGTACCTGCCGACTTTTTAATTCCTCGATCCACCGTGACACAGGACATCCCCCACTACGTTTGTCTAAGCGCTGTTTCCACTTTAACACATGTCTGTTCCATCGATCATCTAGACGGCTGGAGACATGACCAACTCACTTCTACCTCAGCGTGCTAATTCTACGCGCCATGTGGATAATTTTAGCAGTAGCAATAGCAGCAGTTTATGCATGGATTCATGAATTTTTGGCCCACCTTGCGGGTGATACGCACCAGACTCTTGGTAACATCGACAATATCCTGCTTGGTTGTACTCCCACTTTAACTTTGAAATGACCCATAACAATAGTGTATAGATAGTATTGATTTCACTATGTCTTCCTACATGGCTTTGACCCCTTCGTCAGTATGTATCAACGTTGGCGCATACGCTTGTATGTATAATCTTTAAGGCGTATCTTACGGTTATCTTTATGACAAGGTAGATGAAATCACTGTCACACTGTCGACCTAGACGTCAACATTGCAATTATGTGACTTACAGATCAAAAAGCAGATGCCACCTTGGGATGGTTGGTGTCCTTCAGATAAGTAGAGTAAGTGACCCGCACCTAGTGTACTAATCTCCTCACCCTGCCTTTGGAATTTCAATATACTACATATACTACATATAGTAGGTACATATATAGGTAGTTAATACAACTCTTCTTCCAATTCTGTAAGATATTCGTCCAGCCGCAGAACGTCCATTATACGTGATCAAATACAGTCGATGATTGTGGTATCCTGTTGTAGCCCAAGTATTCTTAGCCAGTCCCGACACACCGTTACCATGGCTGATACCGTGGCCAGAAATAGAGCGAATACCGGAAATTGGCGGACGTGAATTTGAGTTATCGCTGATTTATTCGCCTTAACCACCAGATTTGGCTGGCGGGTTGGTGATCACAGTAGCTGGAAATCTTTCGCTACCCGTCATCAGGATTTGCATTTTTGTATTTCAACATTTATGTAGGTGTAGGTAGATTTGTTGTACAGCAGGATGCATTACGAACAGGTGGGGTTGACAATAGGCGGCCTAAAGTGGGGCCTAAAATAATATATAAATGAAAATGTTAAAAGTTGTAAAATACTATTTACTCTAGGCTACTAATCCAGGAGATAGCTCAAAAATTAAGCTTTGCTAAAATGCAAAACACCGGTGTTAATTAAGCATTAATTAATCTCCTTCGTATATAGTGTTATATTATGATTAAGATATGGAGAAGTTCTTTTATAACATACTAGTTCTTTTAGAATGTGTGAAAATCTAATACCTTTAAACGAGCAATTCTTGTATATTTATTTATTTATTTATTTATTTATACCGACGATCTCGGAAATGGCTCTAGCAATTTCGCTGAAATTTGGTAAGTGGAGGTTTTCGGGGGCGAAAAATCTATCTAGATTAGTCTTATGTCTGGGAAAACGCGTGTTTTGGTCACTAATTTTGCACACTTGGACATAAGCGTCGTGGTCAATCGGGCAAAGCGTGAGATTGACAATCACAGGTGTCCAGGGTCGAATTACGGTCGGATACAAAGAGTTTACTTTTGTTTCTTTTTTATTTTTGTTTTTTGTATTTATTCAAGTTTTTATTTTATTTATTTTTTTGTTTTTACAACAAATTAAAAAGAAAATCGTACTTTTGGTCAAAAACTCCGAGTGAAGCTTGGTCACGCAGGTACTATGTATTTATATATTTAACAATAACTTTCTACCAGACCAAGTAAATGAAATATTGCTGTTAAACATTACACAAAAAGTTAAACCATTATTTCTACAATACAAAACGAATATATAACGTACGATTATGTAAATCGTTTTTACCGTTTGGATTCTAGTATAGATTGTGCTTATCTAAATGCTGTCTATAATATTTTGAACTATTGAATATTGAAACATATGCCCTATTGTTGTTATAATATGTTATAACAACATAGATAAAATCCATTTAATCATATTAAATCAAAATAAACACAAAACATACCTAAATAAATAATTTTATTGTAATTATTAAGAATTAATATCAAGAATACATCTAACAATACTAAGTAGCTAGCTAGTTAATTTTAGTTTAATGACTCGAGTACGAAAAAATCACTCAGGCATTTCCACCCCAAACTAATCATGGCCGCACGTCGGGTCGGGAAGAGCGCACGATAAATTCGCATCGCCTCTACTGCACTGTCCATTCCTAAAATCCCAGCAAAAAAGCATCGGACTGAAAATCCTCCACCGTGGTCCTGTCACTCGATTTCTCCTTTCGTCTTTTTCATGTAACCAAGCGCCACTATTTCATACGTGGCACTGTTTAAGCCCTCAGATTTTCTCCGGCAACGAGCGGTCGCTTTACTCTTTTTTCTCGTGTTTCGACGCGCCACTGACCGTTATAAACGCAAAATATAAACCCAAAGAAGCTACCTTTGACATTTTTAGAGGTAAAACGTTTCATTTCTACTCGTACTGACCGTTTTGTAGACTTGTTTCTAAATCCTGTTTGGTTTTTTGTTATGTTTAATAACATGTTTAAATGTATACGTTAGGACGATATTTAGCGATGCTTCCATCGCTTATGAATTAGTCGCTACGAACATGTGTTTTGCGGCAGTAAAAAAAGTACGAAAATAATGTGATAATATTGATATACTATATGTACATAAGTTATTGACATATTATTAAAATTAAAAATTAATAATAGGAGGCTCAATATTGCATATTTTACATAGAGGTAATGAAAATTGCAAGTATAATTTTTTTGCAGGGCATAAATTTTGTGGGAATTATACAAAACATTTAGATACACGATCTAATGTTGGTCATTTGGCACAGGGTAGCTGTAGCATTTGAAAAATGTATGAAAAGATGTTATTTCAAAATTTCTAAAGTTGCTTAATTGTATTCACAATGGATACATGAGCTGTAGGCATCAACGTCTGCGTAATTACGTACCAAGCGTGAGAGAATAATTTAAAAGATTTTGCCCAAGAGGACTGCATTATTACAATATCAGAGAAACGGCTTTACAGCGTCATTCATACATTCTTAATTATTTAATTATCTTTTGAGTGCGCTACGGAATAACGCAGCTGCAGAAAATCCGGTATAATTTGATTAAATTGGATTTTCACCCAAGAGAAAATTCATTTTTATAACGATATTGTAATTAGCATGAAGGAAGATAACGAACGCTTCTGTACATGGGCCCTATCCGGTAAAATAATTTCTTTATGCGCCTTCACTGAGAGCTGTAGTAAAAACTGTTGCTAACCATTTAAGCGTCTCACGCAAGCAATTTTGTAAACGTTGTAAAATGACCACGAAAGTATACAGAGCAAGCAGAAAAATCATAAAACCCCAGATGGTGGCGCTAAAGCGATTAAGCGGGTCGATGATAAATTTTAACGAGTTATTTTAATGGAAGTGATCGCAGTCAGTGGCTAGCCGGCAGCCTGTATTGATAGAAAAATAAAACGAGCTTTGAAAAGACTGCTCCTTCCGTGATTTCAAGCGTTTTTATTGTAAGATTCTCTGAGAACTTTGAAAGATAATGACGTTCACATTAAACAATTTTAAGCTGTTTCTAACAAGATAAATTTAGTTCTTTTATTTACTTGAAAAGCTGGAAGTGAAAGTATGTAATATTTGCCGCTTAATTAAAAAATACTTGAAGCAGTACTTTAAAGATAGAGAAAATAACATATTATAATCTTGAGTTAATTCCTCAATACTTTTGATCTATGAACTATGTTATTAAAAAGCAATCTTAATAATATTTAACCAAATACACTGTCATATATTTTGAACGTCAATTTTTTTTATTTTTATATACGTGCTACAAAGAACTGGTCAAAAAGCAGCCAAAATTGACAGTGAAACATCGATATCATACGAATGTGACATTTTGATATGGGACCATTTGCGTGATTACAATCGACGCAGTGGCGCACCCTCCTTAGCCAACCTCCCCCTTCCAACAACTTCCCTTACGATAAAGATTGACATCATCGCTTTTAACTTTCAAATTATCCTAAGTCAAGATTGGTATACTAATGAAAATCTACCTTAAGCCTTTTACATTATAAGCTAGATTACATTAATCCATATTACATTTTAGCGTGTCATCGCAAGAAAAGATTGCAGGAGAAAGCACATTAGTGGGATATCACTGTTGGTTGAAAAAGAGCATGTCGCTTTATGTACTCCTGCGATGGTTTCGACGTAAAGCCGATAACGTAAAATTTTATATTAAGTAAACAGTCAATATGGATGTCTTCTATAGTTTCATACTTTGTGCAAGGTAATGGAGTTAGCGAATTGTCTTTAAAACCAAATATGGTAGATATGTAGTCTCGTTAGTATAATAAATGTAAATATTTTTGTTTGTTAGTGCATAATCAGATATATCTTGTGAATACAACATTTTATGTGAAAAATATGAATGAAAACTTATTTTGTTGGCAAGGCATTAAAAAATATATAATTTTAATATATAGTTTTATTTTATTGATTTATGCGAATTTTCTTTAGTTAAGACAATAAAAACTTAAAAAAAAAATAAAAACCGACTTCAAAAATAAAACACTAAAAATAAAAAAGAACTGATTGGTAGTTTTCATGTACATACTAATATTATAAAGAAGAAAGATTTTTTGTTTGTTTGTTTGTACCGAATAAGCTCCGAAACTACTGAATCGATTTAAATAAAATTTAGTAAAAAGATAGTTTGAGACCCTGAGAAGGACATAGGATAGTTTTATCTCGGACATCATCCCTTAAGAGGGTGAAAATGAAGATGAAATTTGTATGGGGAATCAACCTAGGGATGAACCCGAGCGAAACGAGGGTGAGTCGCTAGTTTATTATAAACCTGTAAATTAGATATTTTCGAAGTTAGTGCTAGCCGATACAAATCAAAACACACGGACTTCGAAACTACCAATCAGTTATTTTTTACTTTTTAGTGCTTTTCTTGAAGTAGGTTAAATAAAAAATCAATGATCCCATATTTTCTATACTTAGGGGTTTTTTTTTCAAATTTAAATGGGGTGAACTTTGAGGTATACCCTATCCAATGAAAAAAGAATAAACGAAATCGGACTACACTGTAAAAAGTAGTGCGTGGTCAAACATAAAAAAATATATACTTGTCGAATTGAGAATCTCCTCCTTTTTTTCGTCGGTTAAAAATACTTGTCATTTTAATATTATACCATTAACTAGCACACTATTCTCTCCTTAGGACATATTATAAAGTTTTATCCTAAAAAAGCTAATATAGATCCCTCAGAGAATCTTTTCTCACCCACTTTCAGTTCAAAATGTGAAAAAAATAAATAAAAACATTGAAACCTGCGACGTTTATCTACTCTTTTTAATACCAATATCCAACTACATCATGACGATCATGATTTTTTAATGAAAACGTTAACTTTCATATATCACTAAAACGCGATTGGGTCACCATACAAAGATATTATGTACGAGTGCGATAATGCGCATTGTAACACTGAGTAGGATTACTATCTGAGCCCCGGTGTCAATTCAGTTGCACCTAAGCATTTGAACACGGCACAAATGGATTCAATGATCTTGTAGATACCGTGTATGGACGCCACTTGATCCCAGCATGCTCTATATAGCTAGGATTGTGAAAGGAGTTACCGATAATGGTATAGAAGTGTCCGTGCGATTCGTATTTCAGATGATATTCGACATATTATTCTGAAAACGGTATAAAGTTTTAAGTAAACAACTGAGTTTTAACTTAACAAAGTAGTAAGTAGAATTGGAGTCTACAAGTAAATTTAATCAAAGTAATCAAATAATTAACCACCACAATATATTGTAAATTTCATTTGTCTAGGAAACATCAATATAACAATTAATGAAACGTCGATTACGCTGCGTACATGCAATTTCAATCAGCAGGCGTATTGTTAAAATCTCGATAATTAACAAACACCAGTGCGAAGTGGAGGCAAGGACAAGAAAGTTTAATGAGGTGCACTCTCTTAGCTATAACTGAGTTTATTTATGTAGAAGACACCTGAGTGTCGGGCCGCGTTAAGTGGGTGCCGCATCATTTGCTGTTCAGTCAGCGACGCGGTCTCTAACTCGCCTAATTGGAACGAGTTTGGCTGCAGGTGTATGGTGCATTACTTGAGTTGGCTCAAGATTAGGAGCTAGCAATTGCGAGTATATTTGGACCGTTCCGTCTGAAATATTTGATGTGCAACGCGCGAGTTGCGGCTCGGCTCCTTAGCTTCGGCAACGTATGCGCTTACACCAACGAAAATTTAATTAATAACAATAATACAATTATTATAGCATAGTAATGAAGTGAATATTATTATTGACTTACTACTAGTAATCAGGTAGTGTGCAAAATGCCATTCAATACGTAAGTATTCTTCAACTTTTGTGAAGTAAATCAGTAGTAAAAAATGATGTGAGATTTTTTACTTATACACACACATATTTTTCTCAAACATATTTTATTATAAAAATAGCAAAAATTTTTATAAGCAAATATTTGAACCTTACAAATTATACTGTACATCGATTTAAAAAGCTATAATTTTTTTTATTACATACTGTAAGGTTCGTTCATGGGCCATATTTCATTAGACCTCAAAAGATTTATATTCAGCTATCTTATAGAAAAAATCGCAAGAACGACAATTGTCATAATACAAACTCGTCATATATTATGGAAGACATACTTTTTGTCATTTGTAACTCTACGTGTAGCTTAATAAAAAAGCGAATACAATTATTTTAATTACTACAGCTTTCTGTCATTCAATAAAGAAATATGCAAACAAATTGCGATACGATCGGAAAGCACTTGACACGGATTGTTTATAAAGTAGGGTTTGCTTTTACGCCTGTAGAGACATGCCGTAATGAAACCTCGCTAGGGAGCCTCGACAAACGTCATTACTAGGGCACGCATAAATATGCAAGGCAGGTAACGCACATTTTCATGCGACGTCGCAAGAATTTTATCGCTCGTTTAATTCTGTGTGAAAAAAATGAGTTTCTTGTCGGAATAATACGAAACGGACAACCGCGTGGGAACTGACACTACCCTGCTCAGGCCTACCGCTTACAGTTAAGTGCAAGAGAAAGACGTCTTTCCTTATTGAATTGCTTTATCCTTAACAAAAATTGTAAGTGCTGAGATAATTATATTTAACATATTACATTACATCTTAGAATTTCAGATTTTAGTAATAGTAAACACAATGTTTAGGTCAATTGAAAACCCGCAATATAAGTCTCTAGAGAGAACGATTATGGAATGTTTGCTAGCCTTCGTCCAATTATGAAGTATATTACTTAAGCGTCAATGCAGCGATTTTGAGAGTACAAATATGTAACTAAAGTTCAGATAAAAAATTAATCTTACAAAAGCTTTACGGTTAATGTAATGAATGATGAATATTTGTGCTTAACATTATTTATATGGTGTGATAAACGATTTTTAAGGCATTGAAATTATTAGCTTTTACATAAAATAATAACTTGATTAATGATTAAATAACTAAATAATAAATAGTAAGGTTATTTAAAATATAATATTATCAACAGAATAAATAAATTTTAAATTTCAAAGTTTATTAGAAGATAAGAGAAGCTGAAAAACTAAAAAGATTAATCTGTAATGAGGTAATAAATGTAAGTATAAACTTCAAAATTAACTTTCATCTCATAAAAACTATTAACAAGATTAATCATACTTCAAAGTTAAAGTTGAAAAACAATTGTAGCTGCATATACAGTAGAGAATACCGACAATAGAACATTGTGGCCGGTGGTCTCATGAGACGAAGATTACGCACTGTTTGCCCTTCGTCGTCCGAGCACTCGACTAAAACGTAAAAGAACACATTTACTTTATTTCTAGATAAGACTGATATACCTGTTAAATGTGAAAGGCACAAAACGACCGTCATTGCTTAAAGTAGCGCCTATCCGACGAGTATTTTTATCAGAAGTAGTGGGTTTGATTTCTGCTTGTTTGAAATATTTTTTAACCATAATGTACAAAACATAGCTAGATTGTATTTTCTTAGAATATTAAAAATGCTTTCCCATATGCATTACTATCGATAAAAATATAACTCTTTACGTTCTTTATATTGGTTCGATGATAAAAATGCCATCTTACTTAAAGCCGTTGCGCAAGTACGAGTATATAACATTTTGTATAGTGTAATATCATGCAAGACTTCCGTCATCAGTTTCCTACACGAAATATTTAGTACGGTATCATTTGCATAAGGAAGAAATTGATGAAACCTAACCACGCATCGCTACAGTATAAGTATAATTTAGTACATATATTTTTTGTACTTTCGCATAAAAAACATAAACAAAAATTATTATATATCTAATACAGATAATAGGGAATACATATATTAATAATACGGCAGAACTGCATTATCTTAATCATAGATGAAACAAGACTAAAGAGAAGACTAGTACAGATGCCCCGTTCCATACAAGGATATTGGACCGCTTTAAATTGATACTATTTTCGTTTTCTTCAATAGATTTTAGATGTCTATACATATAATAAAATTGTAACTGATCGCTGTCTGTACGTGTAAGATATTTGAGAACAACTATTATTCGTAGTCTTTATTAACGCAATAGAACGCAAAACGAAGATTTTTAGTCTTGTTTTAATTTTTGTCTGTTTGTCTGTGCGTTTGTGCACGCTAATCTCAGAAATGACTTAACCGATTTGGGCGCGGTTTCCATAAACGTGTTGTGGGGAAACTTTACTTAACATTTAGTATGTGTTTTTAATTTCATTCGGTTCATAAATAAAAAAGTGTTGTTAATTTAAAGAATCACCTAGGGACGAACCCGAGAGAAGTGTCGCTAGTGTATTGGTATATTTATTTTTTATAAATGCATGTACTAAAAAATGTAAAAATTAGCAAAAAATTTTAATGACTAACCGTATACTACTGTGGTAAGCAAATTATAAAATATATGTAAACATCGCCATCTTTAAGTACTCTACAGTTTTTTTACCTAATCAGTTAAATTATGGAAATTGGATTTAAGAATTTAATTTATTATTTTAGTTTCTTTTAAAGTATTCATTAAAATCAGAATTAATTTTTGTTAGTGCTTTTTACTTATTTGTTAACAAAACCGAAACAATATATAACGCTGTAAATTTTGATAAGGCCTCTTTGGTCCAATGCTTAAGTAAATACAGAGGTGTATTTTATTTTTTCCTTTTACAGTTTTAAACAAATCTAAGCCGGCATTTTTCAATCTCTACCTAAACTTTAAATTATTGCTAATTAACATTATCACATCCAGCATTACTTCATAATCTATGTCCAGAAGAACGAATAGACATCCGGAGCAGATATTTGCAGTCAAAACAGACTTAGGGCGCTTCGTGCATTCTGCGCATGTCATTCCTCTTCTGTATTATTTATTAACTCCAACGAGCTTCCGATGCTACTTTATTCCATTGTGCAACTGTATCCACGCCGGTTTCTGATGTCCGAGCTCGGGAAGTTCGCTACGAACTGACACGACTGCGGGAAACTTTTCGTACATAGAATGAATACGCCTGTCAACCAAATGTAAACAGAGGAAAAATACTTGATTTGTTTGACAATACGTATATTTATCGAGTTTTCAACGTTTTATGAGGGTTTACGATACTTAGTGTACTTAATTAGTAATGGTGTAGTTTCAACATTTTTAGTACTTTATACTTGTGTTTATTAATTCACTCATTTACTCTTATTAAAAATATTTTTCTATATTACCATTCAAAATGTTTAAATATTTAACTGTATTTTAAATATTTACCTTTGGTTCACTGATATTAAACTATTTTTTTATGACTATCTACCTAATTTATTCAATATGATGACAAAAAGGCTAAGTGAAGTCTTTTATTACTTTAAAAAAAATATGGACTCTATATTACATTTCAGTAGCAAAAATGAAATTTGTCTACGGTTACGGTTGGCGAAGTCAGCAGTGTTATTGGGGGACTCTGTGGTAGTAAAGGACTCTATATTAAGCATTCCTGTCCCCCAATCTGTTCAGGTGGGCGCGGGACATACCTACACTCAACTCCAACTTATTATTTTGGGGCCGTATGCAAAGCGCTTGTTTTTCTTCCACGCCTCCTAATATACATATATTCCATACTTTTATTAAATTTCTTGCAATGTTTTGTTTCCCTTTTTCATTATATATGAAAATACAAAATAGATTAAATCCACTTCATAAAAAAAAAACTCGTCCCGACATTATAATATTTAATGCTTTAATATATCCTTATCGTCTAAAATAATTTAAAAAATGCGAGTTATCTGGCTCTATAAAAACTCATTTTAAGCCACACTGAACCGTCCATCATTAATGAACTCGTTATAACGTTAATTGTTGCTACAATCGGCCGAGGCGTGGCATTAAAAGGACATTAAAAATGTATGTATAGCATTTAAAGATTCCCATTGCGCGGCAGTCGCGTGCGGCCGATTTACGAAAGCTACTGGCCCCGTGCCCGTTAAACCAGATTATGCTTGAAAAAAATCAACAGCTCTTGGCGTTATGAGTTAATTTTGGAAGAATAACGCGGGCGTCGGTTAGTGTTTCCCTTTATTTGGTGTTCCGGCCGCTCGGTTTGTTTAAACGGGTAATCCAGCGCAAAAACACGTCGACTCTACATTACGTAGTGGTACCACAAATGTGTGTTGTTTGCTATACTGCCGGAACGTAATTGTTGGACAATAAAAATCACTTAGTATTTTCGTAATAACCACTAGACTTAACCACTAAATATAGAACGTAACTTAGTAGAGTTCAGATTAGATGTGCTGTTCTGATGGTAATGTTAGACGTAGTTCACATACACTTCAGTTTATTTAGTACCTAGTGAATTCGGTGGTTATTAAGCAAAATGAAAATATTTTATTTCTTTCATATAAAATACTTTTATATCTCATAATTGAAAAACTTTTCAAGCGTTGCTACAACTGATTTATACAGCTATCGAGTAATAAATTCCAGCATTTCCTTAAATATAATATTTTATAGGTGTCGATAAGCGAAAAAATAGAGGCATCTGCGTAGCGAGTGCGCCTGGTCTCAAACGTGTTTACAAGTTATGCAATAATTCAAATAGCATACTACAGCAAATTTATGCTGCTGCACGGTAACATACTTCAATGGCTGCATTGAAAAGCATTTTATTTTCATGGACGTCGGCGACTACCTACGAGCAGCTCATATTTTCGAATTCAACCAGAGAACACGAAACGTGTTAGGTGGCAATCTGAATTTATGATCACGGCAAATTAAATGCGTTTAAGTCGAACGTGATTCGGCAAAATACGCATTGGAATTTAATTAAGCGCTTTTTACACTTGACTGCCCAATGCGGGTTCCGCCGCGTGGCTGAGTACTTACGTTGTACAGTCTCTGTCGCTTTTTTAATCACACACGTACGTGTAAATATTTAATTTTCATAAGCACTGGGCCGTCGGCATTTTCAACGCAAATAATAAATGATTTGTGAGCATTTTTAATGATTCAGTCTAATTTAGCAAAGGGAAAATATTAAAATTGTATACGTATTTCGTTTTATATTTCCATTCCGTTTGGATATAAATTATTTTCACTATAAAATATTATATTCTTAGAAATATTTTCTTTTTTATTTATCGTACAGAAAGAGCAAATGAAATTAATTTATTTTAACTTATAAACAAATTAATTATGTATATCTCTGTCTATGAAGACAAAATTATGTCGGGCTTATATTATAGATCGTACGACACTAAAATCAAAATCCAAACTTACCGTGAGCTTATGTTTAACATATTAACAAGTAGTAATCTTGTTGAAAAAGGCACACGAAAATCTTAATGTTGATCAAAATGTATCTTATCTGAACCCTGTTTGTGAATCTACTTCACTCTACTTTCAAAGCAGTTAAGTCTGATGCTATTCGGATAGACTGTATTAGTCGTAAAACGATTCTTCCTATTATTAATCTTCTATTGCCTATAATTATCTCTATCCTAAATTCTTTGATAAATTGTCATAAGTTCTCTTCGTTCGGGAAAGATGGTCAAATTATACCTCTTCCAAAAAAATCTAGTCCGTCTTTCTTTTCTGATTACCGTCCCATTCTTCCTTTCCTATCAAAGGTACTCGAACGTCTTGTTCATCAACAGTTAAGGACTTTCCTTTACAGAAACAATCTCTTAAATCATTTGCAATCCTGTTTCCGCCCCAGTCATAGTACAACTACTGTCCTAATCAAAATTACAGATGACATCAGAGTAATTATGGATGAACATTGGGTTACTGTGATGACTTTACTAGATTTTAGCAATGCTTTCAACGCGGTGGACTTTAACATTTTACTCGCCATTCTAAGTTCTCTTAACATATCTTCTGAGGTAGTTGACTGGTTTCGTTGTTACTTGTGTGATCACCGGCAGCGTATACGTATTGAAGACTCGTATTCTGATTAGTCTGCAATTGATGCCGGTGTTCCGCAAGGTGGTGTGCTGTCTCTTCTTCTATTTTCAATTGTTAAAAATTCTGTTAGTCATCAAATTTCTTCTCACTACCACCTCTATGCCGACGATCTGCAAATTTATGCCTCGACAACTATTTTGAATTTACATCATACTATTGATATGATTAACAAATATCTCTCATTGATATCATCATATCATCATGGGGTAAATCATATGGACTTAATCTGAATGCGACTAAATCTCAGGCAATCATTGTTGGACAGTCAGAGACTTCTATAATAATACTTAATGGTACCCAAATACCTCTTATTGAGAAAGTTAAAATTCTTCGAGTTATTATCGATCAATATTTGTCATACATAGGGCAGGGCATACATATGTCATACATAATTAAGGGCCCGCACGTATGCGAACTGAGTCGGAAAATGTTTGGAGCAGTAGCTTTTCTTAGTTGATTGCGTAATTTTATTGCCATACCAACTAAAATTGCGCTGGCAAATTCTCTCCTGATATCAATTCTTGATTATGCTGATACCTGTTATCTTGGTATCAAAGAGGAGCACTTGAATAAACTTGAGCGTCTCCAAAACTTATGTATACGGTTCATTTTCGGCCTTAGAAAATTTGATCATGTTTCTCAATTTCGCAAAAAACTCAAATGGCTTCCAATCCGATTTTGCAGGGATACTCATATCTTCTACCTTCTCTACTGCATGCTGTTTAATCCTTCGGCTCCTTTCTATCTAAAAGAGCGTTTTGATCGCTCTGATTAGAATTTTATTCTTGAAATTCCTAAACACTCTTCATGTTTTTTTTCTAATTCTTTTACTGTAAAAGCCGCACGACATTGGAATTCTCTACCTGTAAATGTTAGAAGTGCGACAAGTTTAGAAAGATTTAAGATTTTAATAAAAGAATATTTATTATCCCTTGAGTCCTTTCTTTGTTTCACATTATCTTTAATATATAGTATCTTCTTTTAGCATTCGATTAATAATGTGTATATGTATGGACGTATGTATATATGTATATATACGTTCGTATTTATGTATGTGTATTTTTTGTTTGCGTATTATTTTATTAGCTAATGTGCACGCCACTTACTGTCTCTGCCACACACTTCTCCTCCACCTCGAGGTTGCCTGGAAGAGATCGCTTTTAGCGATAAGGCCGCCTACTGTACATTCATTTTTTGTAAATTATTTTTATTATGTTTGTTTCTTTTATAAGGTGTACAATAAAGAGGTGTACAATAAATAGATAATATCTATCTATCTATCTATCAAAACGAGCGAGCTTTTAATGGGTTGTCATTGACATTCATAACTATAGTGTTAAATTTGATATTATTTTTTGAGCATTGTATCAGCTTATAGGATAATAATTACCCTGAATCTACAAATTCCCTATTGGGTAGAAAACAAGATTTTTACTAAAAATCTTTTGTGCAGATAATATGTGGTACTCGTAGTTAGGTCGAGAATCGTGAAATGAAGAGATGGTGTAGGACTATTGTGTTTAATGAATAAAATGGTAATTCTTAACGTATAGTGTAAGTGTACGTGAAATGTTTTAATTGACTCTGGTGTACGAAAAAGCAATAAAACATCTGTATAGCAATGTGACCAGTTTTAATTTGCGGTACCAGAATTATACCTCGTATCAGTTAAATACTGATACAAGTTAGAATTTTTTTTGAACATTAGGTTATTTTGAACCTATTAGGTAATAGGTATAGGTAAAAGGTAGTATATTTTTTATTGGGCTAGTTGTTGCATATAAAACGAAAATATATTTGCTTAAGAAATATATTTTCTGTTAATCGATAAGCTATAAATAAATTTGCAGTAAATGCATCGTTTATCACGAAAACGCTATCATCCTGACTTAATTTATTTGACATAGTCATTAGTTATTTTTTTTAAAAATTGATTGATTTTCTAATAGACTTAATTTGTTTCTCATTGTATATATTCCTAATCATTGCAATGACAAAAGCATTACGAGTATATGGGCAATTTCAACTATTGTCAATCCAATAATATTACCTATTCCGCCTGCATATTAGGTATATAAGATCACCCGAATAGTTGACTATAAAATAAATAATATTATGTCATGCTATGCTGCAACAGTCGTCTACGACGTTTGTCTAATCTCGTTGCTTGTTTAATTTTCAATCTGATGCTAAATTTTTCTATTTCATAAAGATGCAACTTTTTTAAGGATTAAAATTAATTATAATTAAATAAAATTTTATATTTTAACAAAAACTTAAAAAATAAATATCTTAACAAAAAATATTTTGTTAAAGAGTTGCAAGTAGCTCGATGCCACACCATCCAGGTAAATTTAATTATACGTTCAGTAGGAACTCTTTCCGAGCCCGTTTTATAAGCGCTCAGCTCAAGAGAGTTTAACTTAAAACACAGTGTCTTTGCTTTAACACGACAATAATAACAAAATAATGCTATGAAATCTACGCTTAATGTATTGTATTAATTTTCAGATTTTCTTCTAAAGACACTTTATATTGTGTTCTTAATCTCCAAAGAAAGATGTAAATGATTCTAGGTATTCAAATATAGTTAATTTTTACTTTTGTTAATATGTTGCATATGTACCAGCTATAATGATATTTTAATGATAAGGCAGAGTTATTTGTGGATTTTTAAATGTATAAAGAACCATCAAAGGCACTTGTAAAAACTTTTATTTGCGGCTTTACACGCAGCTCGTAGTAGTAGCAAGGTAATTTTAACCCTTGATTTTGGTAACACCATTTAATACATATGTATGTATATATGAGATCTACACATATTTTTAAAGTTAGACAAATTAGTTTTGGAATAAAATTAATGAAATTTATTAGTGCTGAACATAAAAAGTACAACCCTATATTTTTTAATTCAAAATAGTCCAAAGTAGAAAACCATTAAAAAAAATGATTGCATCTTATCAATTAGCCTTTTTTATATATCCTGTTTGATATAGCGACCGAGCTTGGCACGGAGTTCTTTTTTGCTATATCGTACTTTTTAAATAATAATTAAAAAAAAAAACAAAAACTTGAATAAAATAAAAGAAACAAAAGTAAAAACTTTGATATCCGATCGAGATTCGAACCCGGACACCTGTGATTGTCAATCTTGCACCTTGGCTGATTAACCATAATACTTAGGCCTAAGTATAAGAAATTATCGACCATGTTTTGCGTGGAATAATGCGAAAGAAAACCGCATGAAAACTCAAAAACACGCGTTTTCCCAGACATAAGACTAATCTAAATCGATTTGTTGCCCCCGAAAACCTCCACATACCAAATTGCAGCAAAACCGTTAGAGCCGTTTCCGAGATCGCCGGTATAAATAAATAAATATACAAGAATTGCTCGTTTAAATATACTAGATAGACTAGATATTTACATTTTGAGAAACCTTCAACATAACTTAATTTCCAATTTATTAATTCCCTTCAAAATAAATAAGTGTTCATTATTAATATTGCAGATACGAATTTCACAACAGCCGGACCGTAAGCATAAAGTATCAAATTTTTAAACAGTGCCAATATGAAACCACGTAAAATATCGAAAGTTTCCAGCGTAAAGGAAAATTTTAATTTTTCACAAAATTTCGTCGCAACATATTTTAAAAGTATACATGATTTATTAATGTCGGATCGTAAATGCTATTTAGCTGAAGAGGTATTTGTGTCACATTCAGGATACATCAATGCTCTTTTATCGTCCTATCTAATATCGCTTTCTATTACTTTATTGCTCTTGGATAGAAAGTAGTAACGACGACATATTTTGGTCTAAATGGCCACTAAAAGATTTTTAAATCTATCGATATGAAAGTTCTTGCTTTATTATGGGATAAGAAAAATATATTTGAACATCAATAGCATTAAGTTCTATGGTAATTTTTATCATAACAAAAAAGCAACAATACAAACTCTACAAGAGAAAACCGACAATATTTTCTCATACAAATTCACAGAATATTCTATTATTCTTTCGAATATACGCTAATGATATTACTATTATAAGTTTTTTAGAGAGAAAAAATTACATGTTATCATCACATTATGTTAAATTAAAATATATTATAATATATAAAGCGGATTTACATGTGAATAAATTAATTTTAGTCGGTTCCATTATTATAAGTATTTGCGTTAATCTATCTATACCTTTAAACGAGCAATTTTTGTATATTTATTTATACCGGCGATCTCGGAAACGGCTCTAATGATTTCGCTGAAATTTGGTATGTGGGGGTTTTCTGGGGCGAAAAATCGATCTAGATTAGTCTTATGTCTGGGAAAACTCGTGTTTTCAAGTTTTTATACGGTTTTCTTTCACATTAGTCCACACAAAATATGGTCGATAATTTCGTAAGCTCTGGCATAATCATCGTGATCAAGGGCCAAGGCGCAAGACAGATAATCATAGGTGTCCGGGTTCGAATCCCGGGTCGGATTCAAAGCTTTTCTTTTGTTTTTTTCTTTTTTTTTTTGTTGTATTTATTCAAGTTTTTACTTTTTTTTTAAAGAAAATTGTACATTTGGCCAAAAACTTTCGCCCAGGTACTAATAATTTAACTAACTAAAATTCATGTGATGAAATCTATATAATACTAGCGACTTACCCTCCCTCCACTCTGGTTCTTCCCTAGGGTGGACCACCCTTATCATTTAGGGGTATTAAAAATAGTTTACGTCCTATTCTAAGACCTACTGAATATACATACAAAATTTCATAAGAATAGGTCAAGCCGTTTCGGAGGAGTTTTGTTACAAACACTGTGACACAAGAATTTTATATATTAGATTAATTTAAACTAACTACTTATTTCGAAGGTGCATATATCCTGAGTTCCGGACCAGGGTCGGGTGCAAGTATAGTATTGGAGTTTTCTGTCAAGAAGGCTTCAGTAAGCCTGGAGTTCAGAAGTTCGGGGTGTTTCACCCCGTGCGTCGGAGAACATGTAAAAGCGTCTGTCCTGCGCCTAATATTTCACCGGTCGTGTCGAATAGTCGTCCTACCGGAGTATGAAAATGACACGGATAGAGAGTACATTTGTATTGGTGCTCATACTTGCTAAATACAATATCACCTGCATGCGTGGCTATTGTCTGAGACCCCAAAACAATGGTTATTAAAATTTTTATCTCTGTTTATTTTCTGTATGTCTGTTTGTGTCCGCGTTTAACGCAAAAATACTGGACCGATTTTAACTAAACTTTATGTAGCGATAACTTATTACTCGGGTCAACATTTAGGATACCTTTTACTGCAGGAAAAACTTACATTTCCACTGGAAAACTGCTGGAAACAAATCTGCTACCTCCAGTATAAAAGCATTTTATGCAAAAATAAGCAATTAATAAAATATTTTATAATGGAATCATAATATTGTGTACATTTTGCTAATCCCATAATATTATTAATTAATTTATGACTTTGTTACTAAAGAGTTATAATAGCAGTTTTATAAAATAAGTCAACATAAATTATTAAAAACAAAAATAACTGCCTGAAAAACGAGATAAGAGGTATAAATTGTCTAATATTAATGATTTAAAAGATTAATTTTCTTTTTTAAAGATATAACTTTAAGGTTAAAGATTAACGATAATTTAATATTTGTTCTAAATTTTACGCCCAACAATAAAAGGATCTTCGATACATATTTTGATGCTAATCTACGAGTAATACATTGTTACGCGCCGCTAGTTCAGTCGAAGACATCAAGCGCTTTCGTACAACTTCTGTGGTGTTCGTCTACGCAGGTGCCAGGCAGGCAGGAAAAGTAGGGGGACGATTATATTTGACGTTTGGGCGGGACGTATGATTTTCTGTTGTGTGTATAAATTTTATTAATTACTGACAACATAACGATTAAAACAGGAAAATTGTTTCACTGTTCTCCAATATACATATATTTTGATGATATTTAACTTAATGATAAAGTTACTAAATTATCGATTCAACAATTTCTTTATGAAGTAGAAATTTCTATGGCCATCGCTCGAGACCAGATTATATATGCAATGTAAAAGCACCAAAATATGGTTGCAAATATACAAGAAAAGTGTTCAACATCGTCAGAATATGTTGACTTTTAATAAAATTGATTTTCTCAGTGCAGTACAAATTTTGCAGATTAAAACGTAATATTTCATAGATTGGATAGTTTTAATATAATAAATATATCAAATGCATATGCAAATATGCAAATGCATATGAAAATATGCAAATGCATATTATCCGGTATAGTCATCACAAACTCTCAACCCGTGATAGCTTATGACCTTGACAACTGAAAGCTCTGCCAACTAAACATTTAACGCTAAAAAGGAGCACATTTTATAACTAAAGAAAGTAGTTATAAGTTCAATTTTCGTAAACGTTTTGTAAAATCTATGGATACCTATCTGTAGTTAAATTGGTGTATATTTTAGTTAGCAACCATTCTAATATAATAAAAAAAATGGGAGAATATAGTTCGATGAGCTAGATTTTATTATTTGGTTTGTAACCGATTAAAATACAACTTAATTATATTTTTTCTACCAAGTACTAAAAAATTAATAGAATGTATAAAATTCTTGAGTAGGTAAATAATAAATATCTATTAAATCTGTTTGGATATTATTATATAACATGTTTAAAATATTATAAGTAAATATGCTGAAGGTTCGTTCAAATAGATTACTCGTACCTACTAAGTGAATTTTAAGGTATTTTAAAATATTTTATGGATTATTATTATTAGTATAATGTTCAGTGTAAGACTCTTGTCAGCGTTTAAACGTTAAATATATACACTATCACGATTTCCCGCATTGCTTTTATGTAAATTGAGAAAATGCTCTTCTCGCTCGATTTGCGAGGCTTCAGCTAATCTTCCACCAGTCGACTACAATTTAATCAAAGTAAACAACGACAGCACTGTAATTTGTCTAGATTATTTGGTGGTAAGCTATAGAAATCGACTTTTTTCCCCCATCCGAACAGCGAATAGGACAAAAGCTCGTAATGCGCCTCGGATACCGAAATAAAGATGATTATTATCTACATAAATGACTAGACATTGGATAAATAATATTCTTTCTTGTATTTTTATTTCAGGATTGGCCAAACTATTTGGCTTACTGAAATAATAGTTTTGCTCGATTGTAATTTACCCGCAACAGTTGACCTATTCGTTGGTAGCTGTAATACATTTGCAAATGTATAATCAATTCAATTAAGTGATTTTTAGAGAAATAAATTCTTATATACGGGCCGATTTTATTATATACTAATGTTATTATATTTAAACAACATTTTTATCTAAATTAAATTTTATAAGTTATCCATTACGCTTTAATTATGATATCAATTATTCGAAACTAAATATTGAAAAAAGATGAAATTCCTATTTATAAATATACTAGTAACAAAATTCCTCTCTCATAACTTTATTTTTTAAATGCCTTCCTTTAGCGGTTATAAGGCGTACAAGCAATAAAGTTTTTCCGATTACTTTATCAATAAAAATATCATATTCAGGATCAAGAGATTGCTAAAAATATTTTTACCCTCCTTTATCTCAATAAAAGTACAAAGTAATATTGATGATGATGAAAATATTACGCTGTATAAGTGTTGCTTTTTATTTGCACATAAAGAATAATAAAAAATATAACGTTAGATGCATTTTAATCGAACAGATTGTAGAGAAAATTTGTTATAATATCACTTGCCCCTTTTCTAATAAACGGCTCTTAGCTTTAATCAGTTGTTAGGCAACGAATTTTAATAGATTTTCATATTCAACCTGTCAAAAGGTATTACTTAGAAATTGATTAAAATTGATAAGCATCTTAATGTAAAAGGAATAATATAGCTATACACATAAAGTTCATTTTAAATACCTATCCCACACAGAATTTACAAAACGCTTGTTTGCACGTTACTTATACTCAAACAAACATTACCATTTTTTGACTGTATGTTTGTACTCGCTAAACTCAAGAAATAGAGGATTCAGACGAGTGTAATGTATTGGTCACTTTTGTTCTAAAATACCCGCAACAGTTAAAATAGAAAAAAAATCGTGAAATAGCGTATTAAAAAAGGATGAATTAACCTACATCGGTTTTAAGTCTAGTTTAGACTTACACTGGTAGTCAAAGAACTTAGATGAGAGTGACATTATTCATAATCGTAGGCGAAAGCTAATAAAACAAAAAGTTATCCAGATTATATCATTGTCGATATAGGGTAAACTAGGGTTATTTAAATCACAAAATATATTCTACACTATTATCTATATATATATATATATATATAAAAAAATCGTGTTAGTTACACCATTTATAACTTAAGAACGGCTGGACCAATTTTTATGATATTTGATTTTTTGGATTTCTCTTAGTTCGGAATAAGGTAATAAGTATTAAAACATCAGAAAAATAAAAAATAAAAAATTATATGGCTAACGCTGGCAAATAACTATTTTAAATATGTATGTAAAATATACCTAGCGACGAACCCGAACGAAGCGAGGATGAGCCGCTAGTATAAAGAGTTAAGTAAAATAATATTTTACGTTGCTAAAGTAAATTGTATCTAACTGATGATTATTTGGCTGAAATTACTGGAACAATTAAATTACACTTGCATGAAGAAACTTGTCAGTCCATGTACAAATGCACCCTATGGGTCAGTTATACGCAGAGGTCGTATAATACAGTCCAATACAATAATGCCTTCCGGGTAATGCTGAGACTAACACGTTTTTACAGTGCATCGGGGATGCTCACGAATGCAGGTGTGCCGGACTTTTACGCGTTAGTAAGAAAAAGAATAGCGTCTCTGATGCGGCTCCATCGATTTAGCGGCCCAAATGATGGAATTTGGCCTCTTAAAAGGTGGTCTGAATTGATCACGAAATGGTCATAAATGGTCAGTGTTTTTTAGTAATTAGTTAATACTTTGGGACTAACTAAAGAGAGTTTAAAATTCCAAGGTCATCGAAAAAATGTTGGCGGCTCAAATGAATTCTAGATATCGGATCTAAAATTATTTCAATTGGTCATAAAATGATCTCAATTGGTCAATTAATTTTGATAATTAGTCGACGTTATTCACGTAATAAATAGAAAAATTAAAATATCTATTGGTGATTTTTTCTGAATAGCACCTCAAAATAATAATTTTGCAATATCAAAGATCCTGGAAAGTTAAGAAATACACACGTTTGGTCAGTCAAATTTCATAATTTGGACCGCTAAATAAATGGAGCCCCCTGATGCGGCGAGTGCACGATAGCACCAATAGCCTTGTAGCCATTGTGGCTAAAAGATTTGACAGTCGCATGTTGTGGCATTAGATGACGATACATTGATCTTCATTCAAATACAAGAAATAATGTTCCTAGCAGTGTTAAATTCTAATTTATAGTTAAACCAGGTTTTAACATTTGTATAGATTTCTCAAAAATAAAATATTTTCCCGCAGTAAAAAGTATCCTATATGTTAACCCGGGTAACCAGCTACCATTATACCTAATTTCATTAAAATGTCGTTAAAAATTAAAAAGTCGTATTTCGGAAGTTCCGAGGTCGTTTGCCCGCTGACACAGCTTGGTTTTCTCGTGATGCGGACACAGACAGACAGGCAAAAATTCTAAAAACTATAGATTCAACCTCTGTATCGATCGATAATAATGGCTATTTATTTTATAAAGATTTTCCAAAAAAATATTTAATGTACAGATTCAACTTAGAATTTTATTACAGGTATAGACGATTATAAAAAAAAAAAAAATATGGACCAGTGTCTGAAGGAAAAGTAAAAATTAAGACATTCCTGCTAGTTTATCTAATAAATATCTTTGTCTTACAAAAAACTGACAAAACATTCATTACATTGAAAACATTCTTGGCATATAAGTGTATTGTCTAATTTCATTTTTATTAACCGACTTCAAAAAAGGAGGTTCTCAATTCGGATGATTATATTTTTATATATGTTCTGGTACAACTCCGTCATATATAGACGTATTTGCAAAATTCTTTTTTGTTTGAAAGTGGTTTATTCCGAAATGGTCGCAATTAAATTCATCACATCCTTAAGATCTGATGATGAGTTTCGGAGACAGACAACGGAACTCTTCAATAAATGCCTACACACCAACCGCGACTGCTGCTATCGCATAACATCACACAACATAACATCACGCCGCTAAAAATGGAAAATAAAAACTTAAAAAATACTTTCCAAGTCGGTTTTTTTTTAATTATACGTTTTTGCCTTTATGTATTAATATTATAATGATTGTTATGATAACAATAATAAACTTAAATAAATGCTAACAAGTATGTAATTAAATGGAAAATTACTTTTATAAATACGAGTATTTGATAAAAGTATAATGCTATGCACCATTTATAAATGTTTTATTTTATTGCAACCATTTCGCTCCATTTCCTTATTTTGCGATTATGCTAATTTATTAATTAATTTTGTCAACCATTAGAGTAAATTTTCCTCCATATATATGTATGAAATATAATTTTACTCAAAATAAAAAAAAATGTATTAAAGAAATAACAGTACATTTTATACGTTAGAAAGAAGTACATTCATTCTATCTATACATATAATAAAACTGTAGAGGTCGAATGTCTGTACATAGAAAAAAAATGCTAAAAACCGAGTCAGGGGGATGTAAGAAGAGAAATAGAACAAATCCAGATTTTTTTAAATTTATTTGTTTCTCTGTCTATCTGTTTATCTGTTTGTACGGGCTAATCTCCGAAATTGTTGGACCGATTTAGATAAAATTTTGCATGTTGGTACCTTATATCCCCGGTCAATTTTTAAGATACTTTTCATGCCGAAAAATTAAAGAGTTCCCGTGGGATAATCAAAAAACTATAGTAACTTATACAGCTTAGTGCACAAAAACTGATTGGATTTTAATGAAACTTTACAATAATGTAGTTTATCCTGAAAAAATGTACGGTTCCCGTGGGATAGACATGTTTTTGTTTGTCTAGAGGCGAACCCGAGCGAAGCGAAGCGAGGGTGAGCCGCTAGTTCATATATAAGATTGCATATTATATTTCTTAATTCATTTATGCAATTAAAAATAGTTGATCTGGTTTGGCTTTTATCCAGTAGTATATCTTGGCTTTCATATAGAATCTATGCAATTGTAATTTATGTTAAAAAATAAAACAAATTGATTTAATTAAGTCATTAAGTTTCAAATATTTAGGTAAGATATTTAATTGTAACTCATGATATAATTATCATAATCATTAATTAGTTTAAAACAAAATCAAGATTTGTTAAGGGTTATTTAACATTAATCTTCGTATACGACGCATCACATCATACATATTCATAATATGATATTAAATTTTTCAAATTCATGCATATAAAACATGTCCAAACAAAATGTTTGGAAACGCGTAAGGCAATCGTGATTTAACGCTTTATGATGGCTGCAAAGGCCGTTTGCCCGAGGACAGAGAATTTATGTTACTCTGAATGTGACAATAAACTCAAGAAATAAGAACTTATTCCCTGCAGTCATAACGCTTAGAAAATCAAGACATGCCTTTTGAGATGTTTAATTTTATATGACCCAAACTATATACACACTCAAGTTGTATAATTTATGACCCGTAGTTTGTAGGAATCGTTGGCGAAGATTTTCAACAAAATGTAGTGAAGTACTTCCTGTAATTTATTTTTCCTTGACATTTTGTAACTATTTCGACTTGTTTTATGTTTTATTTGAGTCAAGTCTAAGTTTTTATCTAATAAATATATTATAGTACGAATATAATATCAATATGATAAATAACCGGATCGCATTTTTTTTACTTTTAATTTATGTTTAAAATACTTGAGATGTTAGAATTTTTACGTAACACTTGATGCAGTGTTACGTGGAAATAGTTGGACTGATTTAGCTCGCAGATCCCTTTTTCAATCAAATAATAGTTCATTTTCATTTATAGGATTAATTAAAGCTAGTACTTATAGCATAAGATCATTGTATCATATTGGTAATCGATTATATTGAGGAATAGCAGTGGCAGTACCTTGGTAGCACGTCCGCTAAGAAAATAAAAAAAGTGGTTTTACACCGACGGAAACACTTCTTTCAATGTGCAGCTCTGAAATATATGCCAATTATTTCCAATATAATTCCCATTTCCTAATACGATACAAAAAAATCTTGAAGATACCTTAATGTTTGAGAATCTAACAATTCTTCAAAAATAAATTGTGGTGTCCGTCAACCCACATTAGGTTTGCGTGGCGGACTATAGTATTGAATTATTGATATATATTGATCAGTAATGAAGCAAGGCCTATACACCGTAGTAGGACATAAACGGACAAAAAAAAATATTATATATAGAGGTTCTAGTCTTTAGGGGTTGCAATTAAATAATAGCATAACTCATGCGGAGCCGTTGGCAAAGCCTAGTAAAGTTCGTAATACCAATAATATTTTCTTACTTTTTTAATACCAACATATTGTAATATTTAAAACTTATTTTAACTTAACTAGAAATTTTGCTAAGCGAAACAAGATATGAAAAGTTCTTACCTTTTTACCATCTAATTCGTGTGTTGCTTGAGCTAAAACTTTGTCTACGCTGGCGGGATCGCCGAATGTGATAAACCCAAAGCCCCTGGAACAAAAAGAAATTTCAATCTCCAAGTTATAAAATTACATACATTACCCACTAGCTTGCCTGTGGTACCACTCGTTATTATATTACTGTGTCTATACTTTTTTATATAGAGATTTAAATTGTTTCTCTTTTAGTCAAATTATTAAAAATCTTAGCTTTTAAGTATAAACTTTACGTAAGATAATACAGATGCACGTATACATGTAGTATTCAATGCCTACTTAAAATTGAAATTAAATAAATAAAAATGAATGTTCGTATGTTTGTCTTCTAAGCGTTTCTAAACCAATTGATTCGATTGACTGATGGGTTATTTTTATACGCCTGACAAACAAAATGTATAAAAATGCATTTATATTATTTTTGTACACTTCTACAGTATAAATGTTAAATATAATGTCCTATTTCTTAATATCTAAGATAGGGCAATTAAAAAATAACTGCCTCGCTTTGGAGGCATTAATAAAAAATGAAAATTGAAATAATAATCTAATATAAATAATCTAAAAATAAATATGGTAAGACAGGAAGAGTTGCCTATAGTTTAAAAAAAAGTTTATAATATGTAAGACACTACATAAAATACGCATAATTTATTTTAATTTAATGTCTATTTACGCCTTTCAGATTAAATTTGGAACTATTGTGCAATATATTTTGATTTAAAAATTGTTTTTTTAAAAATAAGAGAAAATAGGCATCTCACCCAGACATGTGGTTTAGTTGCCTATAGATATCGGGGTTAGATGCCCACGAGTAATTAGTGCCTAATCAGACGTTACACTTTAGGCATTCCGTTGAATCTTCACTGCAGTCTTCATGAAACCACAATGAACACACTGTTATCAGTCGCATTTCTTCTTGGTGGCGTTATTATACTCTCCACAAGTGTGAGGGCAATTTATGTTTGTATTTTGCGTAATGACGCAAATATCCTTTTTTTATGCATTTACGCATACATCAACTTTCGACTGAAGTATTACGGATGCGTTCTGGATCACGCAAAATTTTTATTTTTATTTTTAAATTTAGTAGGCACCTCTACCTTATAGGCGTCTCCCCCGGACTTATCCTAAATAAATAAATAAATGAATAAATAAATAAATTGCAATTAAAATAAAGTTTCATTTCTTTTATGTGCTCGTACGCAACTTCGGGCTACGCAGTGCTACGAGATCTACAAAGTTACAAAGCAAAGTAAGAAAAAAGTTTTATTTATTTAATCCTTTGATAAATAAATAGTATTCTTAAATAATATGTTTAACAAAAGAAACTGTAAAAAGAGTTTTAATGTCAGAAAAATATAAATCATAAATAAGTTACTACATAGTCCCTCAGTATAATATGTAGCTTATCGGGCAACTTATCCGTTTTCTGCATGAAAATCATGAAAAGTCTTTATAGGCTTAAAAATAAAAACTGACTTCAAAGTAAAACTTTAAACAAGTAAATTGAATAATAACAGCGATTTCCAGTAAGTCGACGTCGGCCACGAGCGCTCGAGCGATAAATAATAAAAAGCCTTCTCCACTTTAGGACTTGCAAAAATCACAATTTATAGAGCATTTTAATTTCACTTAGCCGATCCATATTTTACATGTGGTGGCGCGCCCGACCGGGATCCGGGCTCGAATTAATACTAAATTGAAATTGTAAAAATGGAAATACAATTTTCTCGTTGTACCCCACCCTGGCTACCTTGCCGTAAGTGCCGACGGTGTTGCCAGAAATGTGTTATAATAACACCATCTTCCATTATAAATATCACGCAATATGAAATAAAAAAGAAACCTTATTATAGGATTATTGCTATAACTTACATTTTTTTAATTCATGAATATATTTTGGCTTGTTATTTCAGATAAATCTCCATAAAGAAATTGTAATTATCGTTTAACAAAGAAATGTACAAACCTTAAAAGTAAGTGAAGCGTCTATTTTCCTAAGAGTATTAAATCTACTCGAGTCTTTATAAGATTCATGGCTTAATACGCCCTCATAGACGGGAGCGTACTATACTAAGGGCGCTCGTATATGGAAATTGAAAATAACGAGGACCTCCGTTCACACATCGAGCTGACTGTGTATAATACGACCACTAATAATCGACCCACCGCATCCTTTTGCTAAACCCTATTCCTACCGATCTTTTACCGATACAAGGATCGCGGCAGGTCTCTTCAACTTGGTAGTAGTACACTAGCGTGGAGTTGAGAGGCCTTTTGCCGAATGGAGTTACGTCCTACTTATTTTTAAGAAGAGGTTGCCTTATTTTCTTTCTACAAGGAATAACTGAATTTTATAATCTAACAGGGCAAATAGCTTGTAAAAGTAAAAATTATTTGACTGGAAGTGTATATTATTTTAAGAGTAAATTGTATTTCATCTCAAGCAACAAATATAAGGGTATAATAATATCAAGCTTTGAATCTTATTATATGAAATTAGTTCGTGTTTTAATATGCTTTTATATTTGAATATAAATTCATATTATATTACTTTTTTTTTAAATTCACGCTGCAGTTCTGGTAGGTGATCTAAAAATGTGGACATTATGCCTACTTCTTGGCTCAAGACCAGCAAATTTCATGTGTTAAAATTTGTACGTGGAAGTATTCCGCTTACAACGGCTACTTTATATAGACTTGAATAACTTGACGTAATTTTATTTTAAACTTTAAGAGCTGTCTCTCAATTCTTATACATGACTTTTCTACGAGAACAGATATTTATGGTTTTAATAATAATTGAGAGTGCACTGCAAGGACTTGGTTGGAATATTTGTTTTTAATATAAGCGGGCTGTAGAATATTATTCCACCTTCTGGTTCTACTTCCACCCTCTTGTATCTAATAGATGGCATTATATACTGTACCCGTAAACAATAGCAAAAAAAAATCTAAACAGCAGCCATACTAATATGTTATGGTAACGATTACCTCAATGCATGTCACCTCTATCTTTAGCTCTGCTAATGCGTGAAAGGCAGATAAGCCTAGAAGCAAAACGCACTTTTGCATTTATTAAAATTATAATAAACAGAAAATATACGAGACTAGCGACTCATCCTCGCTCCGCTCGTGTTCGTCCCTACATAAGTTTAGTATAGATTTCTCAAAGATGAGATATTTTCCCGCAGTAAAGTGTCCTATATATTGTCCCGGATAACCAGCTATCATCATACCAAATTTCATCAAAAACCCTGCAGTGGTTTTTCCGTGATGAGGTAACACACAGACAGACAGACAGATAAAAATTCTAAAAACTATATATTTAGCCTCTGTATCGATAATAATGTCCATTTCAATAAGATTTTCCTAAAAATATTTAATGTACAGATTCGGCTTACTTACAATTTTATTATTTATGTATAGATAATGACTTCATCTATGTAGTAGACTCAGATAAATAGTCGAGTGTGCTTAGGCAACATGTCCTTAAAATTATTATAAAAGCATTATCTAACAGGCGTGGCCATGATCTCAAGAGAAAGCAGAGAACAAATTGCTGCTATATGTTTTATGTCTACGAGAAAATAGTAAGATAGATAAATGATATTCTTATATAATAATAATCTATATACGGTTTATTAAATGTATGGAGGAATCGACTATTATAGCATTAGCAGTTATATTATATATTTCATTTATAAGATATAAGCAGTGAGCCTGATGGGATTTTCCATCAGAAATATAAACAGTAGCATTTTCGTCCTTAGTCTAATTTTACCATCATTTTTTTTTATATTGATGAACTTTCATACAAACATTTTAAATAAAACTATCTTCTCCGATTTTGTTGTATTTATTATTTAATTTTTTGTTCCATGATCAGGTTTGCTGTAAAGTATTCGAAACGTCGGGAACAAAAATCTATAGGTACGTATAATAAAATTCTAAGTGAGTTAAATCAGTACATTATTTTTTTTATTATTGAAATAAATATTATTATATTATAGATACAAAGACCGAATCTGTATTTTTTTTTAATTTTTGTCTGTTAGTCTGTCTGTTTGGGAACACATCACGAAAAAACCACTGATGTATGATGATAGTTGGTTAACCAGGTCAATATATAGACTCTGATCTCTGAGAAATCTATAGTAAACGTTAAAACATAATATACAAAATAAAACCGCGATAAAATCCGAAAAGATAGTTTTATTTAAAATATCAAATATTCACGAAAATCTAAGAAAGTATGTAGTATGCAACAAACTTTCACCCTCTATTTAACTTATTAATACAAAGATCTTGCATACAATTTCATGCTACTAGACCAAGCCATTTAAGCTTGGCTATTTCATTATTTACCAATTCGCGAATGAGGGATGCAGCTAATAAAATTCTAATCTTTGATTAGACCGAAATCTAATCTTGTAATATATTTCAGAGTCTAAATGCAACTACGGTAACCTCAAAGTAGTGCAGTGGATTGGCTATTAGAGTTACCGATAACGGGTCGAAACTATTAGAATAGCCTGATAATCCACTCGGCTATTGTGTTTGGACGAAACTGGAAGAAAATAAATATGGGACGGGTCGAGGTACCCTAAACCGCAACGTCAGGAACAAATAGCGGTAACTCCCGTATTCATGGCTCATGGCTGCAGCCCCGGGTGGAAACCGATAGCAATTACTGGCGGAATTAATATCACGCCCCAAATGTTGCTCGCACATTTATACGTATCGAGTGCAATATTGTCTCCTTTATTAGTTGCTGAGACAAATGCTGCCGCTGTCGTAATTCTACCCTCATTTCGGTCTTCGATTGCCATCTTTCTTATTTAATCTTGATGATGATAATTAATATTTCTTATGGGCTTTTCGCTTGATAGATAATATCCTTACTTTTTAAACTTATCGTAATATGTACGAAGCACCAATTTATGATTTAATATATATTTTATATAAAGTATATAATACGATAAAATATTAACGCGGTGAAAGTTATAACATATTGAATATTTATTGAAAATTTTCTGCTTAGTTGCTTGGAATGTATTAGAAGCCAGATCTAGTAGTTTTTGATTTTTCTATCACTTTATTTGCAATTAAGTTTTAAGTCTTTTAACAATATAGATCTTATTGGAACTCTAAAAGGCTTAATTAAAAATATGTTTAAGTTTAATTATTACAGATACAAAAATAAAAATATCTCTATTAATAACATATCTATGTAAAATAGTATTAAATTTTATCGTTTTTAACGCGATAACTTGATACATAATTCACAACGAAATTAAGTAATCCTATAATTAATCTAAATGGACCGTACAGCTGAATGGTTCAAAACAATCAGCCCTGCCGCAAAATACGCGCATTAAATGAAGTGAATGGCCGCCTCCGGGGATCCCTGATAAATTAAATTGATTAGAATCCCGTTCGATACTGCGCGTCGATGTAGGTCCGCGTAAAAATAAAGCCAAGTGAAAAATAACGCTTCTCGCTGATCATGATTTCCCTAACCACTTAGAAGTAAAATTTCTTAAACGTCTTCATTTTAAATCCTATATTAGACATAACGAGAAATTACTTCAAAACAAAATAAGATATTTATCACTTAGATGTAAAGATAACATAAGAAGTTAGCAAATATTAAGATGGTCTAAGTTAATAATTTGATAAAGCCCTTTTATATTTACGCTCTGGCGCGCAAGTAAGAAACTACTGCCAAAATTGCTACGTAAAGCAGCGATTCAGTGTCTCCGTTAGGTAAGCCTTAACACCGATTAAAATTTAAACCCGAATTTAGACGACCTAATCTCATCGCTGCCCCGCCTCACTGCATTTTGTGACCCGACATAAACACAAGACAATGGGCGAGTGTAAGGCACATTGGTGTTATCAGTCATGTTACAAGATGGGAAAATGACGTAGAAAAGTATATGTGATTGAGGTATCTAAACTTAAATATGCATAGTTTTATAAACTAAGAAATAAACTTATCCAGGTCTTGAGTTCATTGTTAAAGCGTCGTTACCTAGGATTACTCCACTTATTATCAAATCGGCTCAAAATATCAAAATATTATAATAATATCCAAATTATACATTTGTAAATTTTGGATGCAATTTCACATTTAGAAGTCGGATAAAATTAAGTTCATAGATCCTTCTAGCGCTTACCCTCACTTCGCTTAAGTAACTCCATAGATAACTATTAACTACATGTCTATATTCCAAGTCATAATTTATCTATGTACTAGCGACTCACCCTCGCTTCGCTCGGGTTCGTTCCTAGCTTGCTTCCCAATACAAACTTTCATCCCCATTTTCACCCTCTTAAGGGAGGATTTCCAGGATAAAAAATATCCTATGTCCTTTCCGGAGTCTCAAACTATCTTCTTACTAAATTTTAACTAAATCGGTTCAGTAGATCCAAAGATTACCCCTACAACCTCACAAACTCACAAACTCACAAACTTTACCTCTTTATAATATTAGTATAGACTAAATTTCATCCAAATCCGTCGAGCCATTTCAGCGTGAATTGAAACATACACATTTCGCATTTATAAAAGTAAATCCAATCTACATAATATATATACATATAATGAAAGTGTAACCGATAGCTGTCTGTACATGGAAGATATTTCTGTCTTTACTAATGCAATAGAACCCAAAACAATGATTTTTAGATTTTTTATCTGTGCGTTTGTACGCGCTAATCTCAGAAACGGCTTAACCGATTTAGTTGCGGTTTTCACTAATGTATTGTGATAATCTGCACTTAACGTATAGTATGTGTTTTATGTAAATCAGTTCATAAATAAAAATATTATACCAATTTAAAGAATCACCTAACGACGAACCCAAGCGAGGCGAGGGTGAGTCGCTAGTGTATTAATAAATATAAACTATAAGCATAACAACGTTTCAAAAATAATATTAACAGCATTCGCTAGGTTAAACTACTACTGGGAACACGATATAGAGATTCAACTGTAGTTGCATATTGCGACAGGCTTATCGGCTCCAACACACGCCGTGTTTGTTTATTACTAAGATAGTGCACCCTGGCACTAAAACGCGACTTGTGTCTGTATTAGATGAGAGTTCATCAATGTCTCAGAATAACGAGGGAATCAGAAGTGCTATGAAGCACAAAGATATATTTTATATCGGTATATAATGTAACTCAATCTAAACCAAAATTAATTATTTTGATATGTATTTAGTACTTTATAGGTATTAATACTATTGAAGATGAGTAAATTATAAGAAGCTTACTAATAGATCACTTAAAGTAAAAAAAAAATCTATTTTATATTAATTCATCATATTACATTCTCAAGTACATCATTAAGTAACTAATATTTTTAGGAATCGTTCAATTTATGTAATTAGAATTTTCTAACATAATATATTTTTTGCGTTTGCTACCTCTCCAGTTTCCACTATTCTATCGACGCTGTAGCACTAACATCATACTTCCTTCAACTTGATTGTCACATGCGCTTCATATCGGCTCGAAATGACAACGTAATATACAATTAACTTCAAAGCTAATTATGCATATATACAATTGTTAGTGTAACAAGCTCAATAATTCACTGTATATTATTTGTTTACAGTCTACATCGGGTATTGTTTGCTAAATGAGTACAAGGATACCGCGATAGAGGCCAATGTGTACTTAGTTAATAATTACATAGCTCATTTCGATATTCCGTATTGATCAAGATATATTTATTTTAATAATATAGCTTAGTTATCACGTTTTTTTATAACTTGGGTAGGGAGGTTATCCTACCCCCCCAACGTGAGTTTACCTTGTCGTGGTGGGGAGCATCCGGCAACTCAGCCGGGCGTGAAGCCAAGAAGCGCACAAAAGATGGCCCACTTCGGTGGGCGGTGGGAGATGGTCCCCTTCGGTGGGCGGTGTACCATGCGGGTTGCTCCTAGTACTTCTCTGATAACAGAGTGAACTGTGGAGCAACCCAATGGTTGTTGTGGTCTACTTCGGCGAAAGTGCGAAAGCGATCCTGCGACGCCCCATTAAGGCGGGGGAGGTTTTGTTGGGTTTTAGTGGGTAGTACTGGCTTTTCTAGCCAGTATGTCTACAGGTGGTAAGCGTCTCCGAATGCATTTCCCAACATAAAAAAACAGAAAAGGGAGGCTATCCTAGCAATTAGATTTGATGCTACTGCTAATCCTCTTTTTTCTTGGTACATACCATTATTTCTGTACTTTTTCATATTTATAAGTTCTTTCTTTTCGTCCAAATCAGTAGAAATCTGTTTTAAACTCTTATAGTTATACACGCGATACCAAAATCGAAACGGTCTGTTTGTCTGGTATTATTCAGAATTGACGAGACGTTTGACTCAGTTAGTAGTCTCAGTCAGCGGTCACGGGTTCGAGCCCCGCTGGGGGCATTCATTTGTGTGATGAGCATGAATGTTTGTATACCAGTCATGGGTGTTTATATTTATAATATGTAAATAGTTATATATGTGTAGTGTATCAACTATCTAGTATCCATAACACAAGCCTCATAGTTTACCATGGAACTAGGTTGTGCTGTGTCAATGTCCCAAAAAAAGAAAAAAAATCAATGTGGTTGGTGAAAATGACATAGGCTACTTTTTACTAGAAAAGAAAAAGAGTTTTCACAGGTTAAGTGTAAAAGATGAACAGCCTAATGTATTTTATTGCGACTTTCATTGACGGCTGGAGGCTCCAATCGAAAATAATATAAGAGATTTTTATTATGGGTAAAGGAAAAGGTTCTAGCGCGATAGGAGAATTAAGTTAGAGTTTTATGATATTTTTGGCATAGGGTGTAATGAGGGCCGAAAAGAAATAAGGGAAGGCTAGTCTTATACATAATCTTAAAAAATATTAACGTAATGAGTAGATCTTTATTCTTGCATGAAAATGTATTGGACAAATATCAACGCAGCTAAAAACGTTATACGAAATTTAATTGTTTCGCTTAAATTGTAACAAGTTCAATTTTTTATTCAAAAACAGAGGAACCTAATATAATCATAACTGTATACATAATTTTTACATAAATAAACCTTGAATGCCGTATGATAATAAATATTAATTAACATAGTTAATAAAAATAAATTTAATTACGTCCATCATACTCACATTATAATGAACTTTTTGAGTTATCATCGTTTCTGTGGTAAATTCATCATCGTGATGTGCCACATAACGGCGAAATTATCCTACTGTACTGAAATAATGAAAACATAGTACATGTATGTTTAGTACTTAATAATTGTAAAGTGTAGGAATTTCACTATCCTGTAGTTTCCATAGGATATTATTAAGTATCTCATACAAGTGTCTGAGTGAAATGAGTGGTGGGCTACCACTTTTATTATATTTATAGATAAGTTAATTTAGGCAGTGGTAGCCTAATGGTAACGCGTTAGCTTGGAAAACCAAGCGAAGCGGGTTGAATCCCGAGTTTCGCACCCAAGAAATTTTCATGTACCTACGAATCATTTCCAATATATTTAAGCTTACTTACGGTGAAAGAAAACATCATGAGGAAACCTGCATGTTTGAGAGAATCTATCAACTTATTGAAATATATGTAGGTAGGTATATGAAGTCCTCCAACCCGCAAATGGTCAGCGTGATGGACTATGACCTGATCTTTCTCGTATTGAAGAAGACACGTGCATGCCCAGCAGTGGGACGTTAAAATGCTGTGACAAGTTAATTTATGCGTGAATGAAATGAAATCTGTACACGATGTAGAAGGTCATTCATGAAAAATAATGAATTAATCCATGGTCAAAGTGAATTTTGGCGTAAGGCCAATATTATGCTATGTAATAAATGGCCCAAACGTATACGTCTTTAAGACCTCAGAATTGAGTATGTTGCCTTTGAAATGAATTTATATAGTGTATTAATTCAGAAATACACAAAAACTATAAATCATAATATGAACTATAATTTGAAATCGATTATAGTATATTGTTTCATAGTTACGTTAGTTAGGAGTATAGAATTATTAATTATTTTTATAAATTATTTAAAAGACAATGGTAGACACACAATAAGCACTATAAATAGAAATAAGCTTGTTACGCCCACACTTTGATTCCAAAAGGTGGATAAAACCTTCATGGGCCTAAGTATACGTATATGTGTATTGTAAGATTCCACAAACTGTCTTAGATTTGTCTCTTCAACTACTTAAAGATAAAATTAAAAATATTTTATTGAGAAAAGCGTATTACTCTATTCAAGAGTTTCTTGTTGCTGGAAATGTGTGGAATTGAGAAATATTGACTCATTGCATATCTATATTGTAATGTTAATAAAATAAATAAATAAATTTAAATTCTATATTTAAAAGAGCAACTGTTGAGTTTCTTGCTGGTATTTCTCAGTAGAACTGCTTTCTGAGCCGATGGTAGCTTCCTCACGGACTGACTACATAAACGCTCTTTAAATTATATTGACGACTCAAAAGCGTTTATAATGAGTCTAATTAAAAATAAAGTTTATTTCAGAATGTCTTTATACTAAAATAGCAAGCCTGGACCATGGTTAAGAATAGATAGAAAAAGAAAGGATTGTCAACGCATGACAGTCTACGTCAAGAATAGCAAGCGTTTAATTGCCATGTGGAAGAGGATAAAACACTTTACAAAAAGGCATTGACATTATTAGAACATTTTCAAATTTTCGAATACTACAATGTTCTTAACTAAAATCGAATTATTTTCATTTTTACTTTATTTAATTTTACATTATGCTGTTTCTGATTCTTCTTAATTTTGTTTTTTTTTTTTTATTAATTACTATAATAATTCCATAATATTATGAACGCTATGTACACTTGTGATTGATATGCATGTCTGTTTCTTTTTTTTACTTTAATTATTGTATGGAATTGTTTTAACACGTGTATTGTAAGTGTGCTTAATAATAAATAAATAAATAAATTTGTTAGCTAAGAAAAAATGACGAAGAAATAAAAAAGTGTCGTGAAGTAATAGTTCAAGTGTAGCTAGTGGTGAAAATAGGTTAAATTAAGCCAAAACTTGTGCGTGTACCTCGAGTGTCTCTCGAGAAGCTAACCAACAAAACATCTATAGTGCAACTAACGCGCTTTAATTTCCGATTCAAGAACCCTCGCTCGTAACTGTATTCAATGTATAAATAGTATATAAATCCAGTATAAAAGTAACGTCCAATAAAATCACATCACATTTGACTCCATTAATAACGTTAAAACGTTAAACACTGTGATGGATTCAGATTTTTTCTCCCTAAAACCTAATCTCTGAACACAGCGAAATGTAAATGAGATTCATAAATTCCCGTCCTTCTAATTATATCATTATTCTCTGTTTGCTATTACCTATTTAGCTTATTGCTATCACAGACAGTTTGTTATCAGTAACTCCATTATAATTGAACCGCAAAACAAATATTCCCACGTGGATAGTAAATGTTATTAATTGAAATATCCTCAGTGCATTACCTATTCAATATTTATGTAACTCCACGTAATTATTTCGTGATGTCCGACTCGTGACAAACAATTTTCGAAATGTGCTATTCGGCTATTCGAATTTTAATGTTACAAATTATTGTCATCGCTAGTGTATTGTTAATTTTTGTTTTGAATTCAAACGAAATCGCGTTACTCGTAAAACAATCGCAGGTCATTTATTATAATAGATCGTTAATAATAAATCATATTATAAACAATACTGTGTTATGCATTTCATAAAAGATAGTTTTTGCATTAGATTAATTAATTTTAATGATACAAACTGTTGTTTTATTATTTGATTGCAATTTTCATATAAATGAATTTGTGATGTGTTTTCCATTTAAATTGTACTAACTGACCTAAAAAACATTGTCCTCTCCAAATATATTGAAAAAATATGCATTTACCAACGAACAGAATTTCATTTTTATGTATATACATATAGTAAAAACTTTTTCATAGCATGTATATTTTAAACATTTTGTATATTAAAAATATAAACATATTTAAGATTTTATTTCAGTATATTTTATGATTTTAATGAACCAGTTGATAAAGTTAAAAATATTTTTACGAGAAGACGAAATTGTAACAAATGTAACCAAAATATATAAGTCCATCATTAAAACTATAGTAAGGCAAAAAAATTCTACAATAATTTCTGTACTATCGCTCTGATTATGTTTACTATGAAGAACTGAAACAAAAAAGTTGATTTATTACATAATCTAGTGTTGTGTAATGTAATTAATTTGTGGTCGGCAACTGAAAGCTCTTCCGTAGTAGATTAATGGTTTGTGTATTGCAAACGTATGTACTGAATTGAACTATTTAATTTAATCGCTAGCTTTGCTCTAGGTTTTATGTAAAATATCTTTTTATTCACCTGTTGTCGATTTTGTACTGCGGTTCGACAATCTAATAGAAATGCAACGGCAAATGAATGAGCTCTATACATAACTAATGTCCTACGATTATTTCATTTGAAATCGCTATCATACAATCAATTTAGATTACAGCAATAATTCGTGCCTTTACTTGCTATTAACTATTGGGTTTAAAGCTTTAATTTTTTAATTCAAAGGTTTCGAATAACTTATATTTAAAGTTTCTATCTTTACGTACTTTTCCAGCTAAATAAAGCATATATTTTTTTTAATAAAAAATACTTATTAACGAATTTAACTATTAATATAATAATATAACAGCGAATTACATTTTTTATGAGCGTGTTTTGACATATTACCTATATATGTATTATTGAAATAATTACATTTTTTATAAGCGTGTTTCGACATATTACCTATATATACATACATATGTATTATTGAAATAGTTGTTATAAACATCAAATGGATTTGTAATTTGGTACATGTATGAATAAGTTTATTTTAATTAAGACCCATGACAAGGCAAAATAAAAAAAAAAAAAACAACTGGATGAAAAAAATGATGATTATATTACATTGTATAATTGTAGTATTTAAAAAGCAGGAAATTTCGCATAGGAGTTTATTATAAATGAAGGCGAGTGCTAAAGAAGGGTTTTTAAGAAAGAAAAGGAGGAAAATTTATTCCCTATAGAGGTTATGTGATAAAAGTTTGTGTGGCCATAAATATAGAAATTAACGATCAGCTTTTATTTATATTGCCGATAGAAAACCATAACAGATTAAATGAACTATAACAGATTAGTTATACCACAAATATCCGTAGATACTATATTCAAATTCCATAATTTAATCAATAGTCTATTACATATTACATTTTCACTGGTACCAATGCAAAACTGTATAGCATAAGTTCCATCTGGAACTCTAAGGACGGTGTAAATTGTAACCTGCTCAGCACAGGAAGCCCCACGCGCTAACACTATTGTATTTAGCTAAAATACATTAGCAACAGTCAGCCGTTAGGTTTGTTATTATTTGACCAACGAAGGTGGCGTGCACGATAGCAGTTTCACCCCTAACAAAATCTACACTAAGATACGTACTTCCAGACGGTTTAATATCAAAACGTCTGCGATTTTGTATAATAGTGAACATTTGTGCTGTAAGCCTCAATAGTGGAGGAGATAAAAGTTTATGAGTTATACATTCTCAAATTATATTTATTGGTCGTCCGAACATCTGCAATGGCTAGTTCGCGAGGAAATTGAAACCGTCGAGTGCATAACGCTTTCACGAACAATTTAAGTTTGTATTGTACTCAGTACGCCGCGAACGATGTGCTTTTTGCAATGGTCAGCAGATCCGACCGACTTTATTGTTGTGTTTGTGCGCTGCCCTTTCAGCGTCTTTTGTGAGTTTTGTTTTTGAAACAATTAAATCGCTAAAGTTTTAACATAGAGTCTACAAAAATATAATTGGACTTACGATTTTGAGTTGTGCCTCATTCAATGTTGTTTATTATTTATGTACTACTGACTTAGCTTCGCTTCGCTTGGATGCGCACCTAAGTGCGAAATATCTTAGCAAATTTAGACTAACAATAGTCCTTGTTTTACTGCAGTTGGAAGTCTATCTGTGTGTCAATTTCATCTTAATCCGGCCAGCCGTCTTAGCATGAAAAAGCAACAAACGTACAAACATATAAACTTTCCCATTCATAATGAATGGTATTGTGATAAACGTTCTTATAAAATATATAGATAGATTTTAAAAAGAAAATAAAACAGTACCTTCTCACCCAAGTTATTCCACAATTATATTAACTACTATTATCATGTATTATGTATAGATATGTATTTGTTTATGTAGTAGTATGTACATATGTTATGGTATATAGTATGTATAATGTTTTATTATATGTATATATAATATATATTTATTTATGTATTTATATTTGAGCAACTGCACTTTAGCCTGCTTTTTTTAATACTATCTCTCATACTCACTTAGGTTGACTGGAAGAGATCTCTTCTAGAGATAAGTCCACCTTTGCTAACTAATTTTATTGTTTGTTAATTCCTATATTTCACATATAAGTGCAATAAAGAAAAGTATGAGATAGGTATTTAATAAATATATCATTTATATTTCTAATACTCATAAAAAGTGCAAAAAACGGCACTTATTTCATTGTAACTTTCCTACTTAAACAAACATAGAATCATGCAACTAAAAGCTGTCTTTAAAAAAGCATAAATTACTTGTAATTTGTGAAAGTATTCTAATATCGATCGTCAAGTTCCTTGAAAGTGTCATTACTCACATTATTGTTACTAAGCGTATGAGCCCCTCTGTAAATAGTAAATCCCATCGCAGGGGCGACAAGCGGCGAGTTATCTTTCCTACAGAATAGCTTAGTCAGCAAAACTTGAGTGTAATTTAATTTGCATCCAAGCTAAAATAAAGGCGTCAGCGGTAAGAAAGCACGGAATAATATTGGAGATAGACTCATTTATTAAAAGTTTATGTATTATAGTGCAGGAGTAAGATTGATTAAAGTTTGAAATAAATTACAGTTACAGATATTTTGATATATTCAAATATTTTACATAGTTTACAACTAAGATTTATTGAAAAAGTGAAGTTTAGCGTACGTTTGTTTATATATACGAGTATATAACACTGGATTTTTTAGAACATTTTTCATTATTATAAAACCATTTTTATGGTTCAATGATATGATATTGATGCCTATAGAGTTGTACTGACTGTATCTACATATATTTTTTGACGACACGTTAGGCTCAGTTTGTAGTGACTATTTGCTCTGCCAGCGGTCGCGGGTTCGAGTCCCGCTGGGGGCATGCATTTGTGTGATGAGCAAGAATGTTCGTACTCTATTCATGGGTGTTTATATTTATAATATGTATGTATTTAAAGTTATATATATATATATATATATATATATATATATATATATATATATACCGTACGTACGTAGCTTACCATGGAACTGGATGGTGCTGTGTGTTAATGACCCAACATATTTATTTATTTATATATTACCTATTCGATTTTCGCATTAGCAATGAGAAACTTAGTTTAAACTGTCTCATAGTATAACACATAATTGCTTTTTAAATAAAAAAGTAAGCCGACTTCAATTGCACTTCACAAATCATATATTGAATAATTAATCCATCTTATCGGTTGAAAATTTTCCTAAAATGTATGTAAGACCCTCTAAGAGTTTACATTAAATAATTCACATCAAACCAATACTCATGTAAGAAATACAGAAAAACGTATACTCGAGTGGAGAAACCTTTTTATAAGTCGATCATAAACTTGGATTGTAAAAATAAAAGACGACACGTTTGGCTCAGTTGCTGTGCCAGCGGTCGCAGATTCGAGTCCCGCTGGGGGCATTCATTTCTGTGATAAGTACGAATGTTTGTAGTCATGGGTGTTTATATTTATAATAAACATGTATTTAAAGTTATATATGTGTAGTGTATCAACTATCTGTTATCCATAACACAAGCGTCGTAGCTTACCATGGAATTAGTGCTGTGTGTTAATGTCCCAACATAATTATGTATTTATTTATTTAACTATGAGTATATTAATATTGACAAGAATAAAATAAAATATATACTCATATTTCTATATGTATTTTAGGTATATTACAAGACAACTGCGTATAAAACATAAAATTAAGAAGAAACTAGAGCAATTATAGTTTCTATGACTAATCTAGTTGTAAGGATAATTATAAAAAAAAGTAATTCTTAATTACATTTTCTTTATTAATTTTTAATTGTAGCTAGCTACACTATTACATCTGAGTTTATAAGTGTCGACGACGCTCTATTTAACGGCGTAAGTACACTCAAGAATTTCAATTAAGTCAAGACGGTGTATGCAGACAATTAACTGATTTTCAACACACGCTTACACACCTTGATAACACGTCCACTTAATTAAAATTAACGATTTGAACAAACAAGTATGTACATAGAGTTGAAACCATGATCATACTAAAATTAACAGTAGAGTCGTTATTGAAGATGGGATATACTTTAATATTCTTGAAATGGCTGCTCGGTCTGAGTTTTAATTCGACAAAAATGGCTAGTGATCAAAAGAACTAACTACGTCTCCAACAAGGCATTTCCATACGCGAGGAGGTTTTAGAAATGACGCTGTATTAGTTCTCAACTGATTACATTCCTCGCCTCCGCCGTGAAGGTCTCGAAGTAACGATGAATAAACTTCATTACGAGGTAAGTATGGGAAATTATATGAAGGAATTATCTTTAAATGAGAGTGCTACGTAGAGAAATGGTTTGCTTCCCTCACTAAAGGAATGGCCACAATTTATCTTAGTAAATGTGCTTAGAAAATTATAGTATACAATTTGTTTATAAAAATATAGATGTATTCTATATAACAATGTTTTTTTATTAACTTGTGATACGTCCTCGGTTCGCTCAAACGATGATTTCTTACTCACATTAAAGCATTCAAAAAGTGGTCTTTAACATAATTTATTATTAATTTGTTGTTGCTGTACAAACACTTTTATACAAAAAAGATACGTTAAATTCAAATGAAGCCACCCCTTTCTTATTTTTTATGTCTATTAAAATCGAAACATTTTTTTTTACAGCCCTTACAAAAGTCTAGGCAGTGGTAGCCCAGTGGTAACACGCTCGCTTGGGAAAACTAACGAAGCGAGTTCAAATCCCTGGTCTAGCACGCCAAATATTTTCATGTGCGAAACATTTTCCAACATAATTACCACTTGTTTTACGCTGATGGTAAAACATCGTGAAGAAACCCGTATGTCTGAAAAAACCTAGCAAGTTATCAAAAGACATGTGAATTCCGCCAACCCGCACTTGGCCAACGTGGTGGACTATAGCTTGGTCATTGAAGAGAGGCTCGTGCCCAGCAGTGGGTTGATAAAAAAGAGCTGAATACATACACACAAAAAAATTAAAACAAATCTGTGGCTAATGCCGAAAAACTTACTGTCAAATACATAAGACATAATACAACCGGCATTCAAATAAATGTATACATCATTTGAAGTACCAAAAATACCTTTATTTGGAATAAATAGTCAAAAAGTGAAATAAATTATTTGCACACATCACAAATAAGCCAAAAAGCTTGCTGCTGCTTCATTTGATAAAAAATTGAAACACGAAAAATCTTTACAGGTATAAGGCAGTTCTAAAATATTGAGCAAAGGATTTGGGCGCACGACTGGAAGAGACCCCGCGAGTAAAGTAAATAGTGGCCCGTGAAAGGGCCTCGCTAGAGAGATCTAAATCACTCTTTGTCTCGTGTTAAATACATTCTTTTGAGAGATTTTCTATCTTTCTCCATGTTCAAACGTGGATTGTATTGGACGTCGAAATTGAAGAGTGCAGTATGCTACAAACGCGGGCAGCTGAAATTGTTATTGCATCCACTTGCTTTAACCTTCTATTCGTTTTAAAATTACTCCAATAATTACACAATGTAAGTTTCATACTCATTTTGCTCTATCAAAATAATCTTACATAGAGCGTTCCACACAATAACTAAGTTTAAGTTTATATTACGCGTGCGAACGTTGCTTGTCTACGGAGAGGTGTCGTATTTGCGACAAAATAAGTTTTAATTAATGGATTGGTATTAAGAGACGTGAGTGCTGCGTAGAGATTTGGAACATTGTTTTGCCAAATATTCGTCACGGGATTTAATAAATTGCTGAACATAATTATATATATGTTAACTTGCCTAAGTGGTAGACATGTGGAAAATTCATTTATTTTATAACATAATTTGTTAAATGATAATCCACGTTGATCTACTAAGATCCATTAACATTATTCAGACAGAATTTACATTTAATCAGATAGTTAGGTTTAGATTAATGAAAATGTCACAATCTGTATGAATCGGGAGGGCATGACACGAGGAAAACAATATAACAACATAACTAATAACAGGAAGTCACCTCGTTACTCACTACTGAATGGTACGTCGACAATCTCGCGCTCCCTCCACTTCTCGACTTAATGAATGAGAATAATTTTGCCAAAATGCTTCAGAGACGGGACACACGCCCCGGGAATTTTTCAATTTGCAACTGACATAATGCTATAAGAGTTACACCGTGGATGCCGACACTGCGTAAATTAATAACCTCTGAAATATTACCTGTTACAAGGAATTAAGAAGATAAAAGTTGAGTGATAAATTTAAATAACAAGGCGGCAGTATACTCTGGGTCCCGAATTCTTAGGAATAGTTGGCGGGGTGATAAGTAGATATGTCAGGTCCGGACACTTTACGGGAATCGCAACTTTGTTCGTATTTAACGAACGCGTGAACGCGGAATAACTTTGAGAAAGCTTGAATTATGTATGCCCTAACGAGATGTTTTTCTTGAACGAATCTCATTAACCCACTTTGTGATTGTGTGAATGTAAACTTTGGTAAATTATTCTCGCGAAAGGAATCTTTTGTGCGTCCCGTAAATCAAACCACTTCAATTAAAGAAAGTGCGTCGTGTTTTCCATGCCGCGATGGAGGATTTAACTTTTAAACTCTATTAACGAAATGAACTGAAATATTCAGGTAGAAGAAATATAACACTTATGGTGTCTATCCGAAGGATTTTAAAAGTAAGAATCTGTTTAATCCTTTTATGGTATTCATTAATTTTTATATTGTTAAACATATCTGAATACAGTTTCAGAAAATTAAAACAAAATATTCTAGACTTATAAAAATACAAGCAAAAAAATTACTAATTACTTTACAAATACTATAATATTCTCTATTCTTATAAGACAATTCAGGAACTAATAATGTCGTATTCATATAAGATATTCAGTGAACGTATTCACAAACAAAGGAAAAACTAAGAAAGCAAACACTTCCTAATTGCATTGTTATTATGTTATAATGAAAATTTAGTTATACTTAATTTAATTAGAACACATAAATAAATAGAGTTGCACAATCCTAAATAGACTGGCTAAAATCGAAACCCTTTACTTCAACCGTAAAATAAACCGATATTATCTGAAGCGGGCCAACTGGGCCATAAAAGGAAATCTTGTATTTTAATGGCTTTTCAACCTGCGGTATGCAACTATGTTTTATTTGGCAGATCCTGAAAAATTGGCTCACATTTTTTGTAGTTTTACTACAGTTAGGCCAAATCATCCCACTGCTGGGCAAACGTAGAGGATGTTTTCAGGTTTTACGGCCTTGCGTAAATATTTATTAATTATTTCAATAACTTAGTACTAAAACTTTACTCTATTATAGGTATATACAATTATTTATCAGTTAAACACACAGTTACTTATAAGGTTTATATTTTTACAAGTTAAATTTTGAACTCGTTGTTTGTATTACGTACCTATTATTAAATAAAAAATGCTACGGCTTTTTCAATGAACTAGAACCGATATAACGTTTTAAATATTCACACGTAATTCTTCGCCCCGCGTTGTTTAATCGGCGCCTTTAATTCAAAAAAGACAAGAACATATCAAATATTAATAGAGCTCGAGCGTTGTTTCGGAAAATTGGATAATATCGCATCAGTTCTAAGCGCAATCGCCTTGAGATAGAAATTAACCTACCGAAAAGCGATTCAATGGTTAATTCGTTTTCTATAGAAAATCGGGCTACCTAAAATCGTTGGCCTTTTTTCTTGGATCCCCTCGAATCATCATTAATCAACTGTAACTGAAGTTTCACGCTACCTCCCGAATCTAATTTCACAAACAAAGAAAGCGAAAACCTGTCTACCTTTATCAATCAAAACTGTTTGAAAATTCTATTCCGTTAGTTCGCACTGTGGAGGCGCACATCGGAGACAATTGGAAAAATGTATCACGAATAAAAAGTCGCGTCGAAATGTAATATCGAGAGGATGGAACATGCTTGTCAAATGAAAATAAGGGTTCCAAAAATACTGTGACAGCCTCCGAGTGGATATTGGTCATCTGAAGGCACCTGCTTTAAGGATACGATAGCTAAACAGTTATATCATCTTAACGTGTGCCGCCGCCCCTAACTGAAATATATAGCAAGGGATAGAGTATTTGACAATCTGTGACATTCAGAATAGCCTGCATTTAATAAAAGTACCTGGGTGACCGAGTTTCACTCGGAGTTCTTTTGTATTATATCGTAATTTTTTGGTAAAAACATCAAAAAAACTTGAATAAATACAAAAAAAAAATAAAGTATAAACGTTATATCCAATCGAGTTTCGAACCCGGACATCTGTGATTGTAAATCTTGCACCTTGGTCGCTTGACTACGATGCTTCTCCTTGAGTGTAAGAAATTATCGACCATATTCTGCGTGGAATTATGCGAAAGAAAACCGCATGAATACTCGAAAACACGCATTTTCCCAGACATAAGACAAATCTAGATCGATTTTTGGCCCCCGAGGACCCCACATACCAAATTTCAGCGAAAACGTTAGAGCCTTTTCCGAGATCGCCGGTATAAATAAATAAATATGCAAGAATTGCTCGTTTAAATATATTAGATAGATAGATTAGATATATTGTTTACAGATGAGAATTTTCCTTTACATGACTTAAAGAAAATAATAATACTAGAATTTTATTTTATAAAATTCTATTAAGTTATATTATAAGATACATTTTTTTTTTATTTTACATTTTATCTCAATTTAGGTTTTGCATTGTTATCTACCCTCACCATATCCATTCAAAACCATTATCTATCCTTTCATAGATTAAAATACTACCAGTATTTAGAACTAATGATATTCATTGTTTTAGTAGGTTCTTTTCATATCAATACACATATGTAATTCAATTTAAACATTGAAACTTTGTAATACATAAAAAAGAGGTAACTTAAACTCTGTGTAAGTTAGGCTACAGTTATTTGAATAGACATAATATTATTTTCTTGTTTTTATTAAGTTTTTACGATCTTCTTTAAAATCTAGAGGATTTTTTCATTATATAATACAGACAACCACTATGATTATAGGCAGTGGTAATGTGCTCACTTGGGAAACCAAGTGAAGCGGGCTTAAATCCCCAGGTCTCGCAACTCTGACCTTTTCATGTGGGAATCATTTGCAACATGAATACCACTTGTCTTACGATGAAGAAAAACATCGTGTGGAAACCTGCAGGTCTAAGAGAACAAGAAGAACAACAAGTTTTGCAACACATTTTGCAGTCCGCCGATCCGTAATTGACCAGCTTGGTGGACTATGGTCTTTCGTATTGAATGGAGGCCGGTACCCAGTAGTTACACGAAAAAAGGACTAAATAGAAAGCATATTTTATAACTAAATATATCTCCAATGAGTAATTCTTGTATTATCAGAAAATGAGGTATTTATTTAAAACTACATACTACGGGCAAAACCACAAAAATCCTCTTGTTTATTTATAAGCTTTTATAAATAAGAATGAAAAGTATTCATAATATTGTTTTTATTTACAGCCACAAGTTACAATCAAACCGATGATGGCTGTAAGTTCGATTATCATACGGGGTAAATGGTGATGTTCCTAGTCTGAATAAAACGCTTTTTTTTCGATATTTTTCGCAGTTTTATTTTGTTTCTGAGGTTTTGAATGCTTTTCAGCAAACATAATCGGTCTCTCCCGTGACTTTGAAACAAAGTGTCATTAAAAGAAACATACTTCGAAAAATTAGTTTTATTTAAAACTAGCGACTCACGCTCGCTTTGCTCGCGTTCGTCCCTAGGTACGTTTTCACAGTTAGCTATGTTCATACATAAATAGTAGCTTGCTACTCCTAAGATATTCATTTAAATGATATAGCGCTTTACCCTCGCTTCGCTCGGGTGCGTACGCCGTACGCGGATTTTGTTCACAATTTCATGGGTTTTAATTTTTTTTCGCGGAACCCTGATTCTTTTTCTAAAATAAAAGTAGCCTAAGTTACTTCTTATAACATCAGCTATCTGCCAATGAAAGTCCCGTCAAAATTTGTCCAGCCGTTTCGGAGATTAGCCGGAACAAACAGACAGACCGACAGACAAAATGTTTTAAAAATTGTGTTTTTCTTATAAGTACCGTATATAATTCCATATGCATTTAGTATAACGCTGTTATTTTGACATTACAAACAGACACTTCAATTTTATTCATCTGTATATATGTCAAATACTCGCGTTTATTTAAAAAAAAAGAATAATGTTCCCAATCTCATTAATATACCTAGATCATGTAGTTGAATGCCACAATTTATATAAAAAATCGATTTCAATGGAAAATGCAGAAAATTATAAAGAAATCACTGTATACTGTCCACTCCAAAATTAGAGCATGAAATAAATTATTATTGCACAATTATTATAGTATTCTAGCGAGTAGCATAATTTGTATTCATTTTCTTTCATCGTTACGTGTACATGGTAATTTGAGACCGCATTTTCAACCTCAAAGGTTTTAATAGAAAATGTTGTTTCCATTCCTCATGTATTGTAAAGTAGCGATTAGATACATATTACTAGTATATTACAATTAATACATTTTGTAATTAGCTTTATAAATGTCGGCTTCTCTAATTTTAGAATAATCTTATTTGCTTTAGAATATTAATATGAATATTAGTGTGTCTTCAAATACAGGTGCAATTACAAATATTTTAATATTTCACAACATATAGGTCTATAAGATAACAAGAATGTAGGCTAAGTTTCTTTCTTTATTGTAAAGAAGTTGCCCGCCCTAGCTTTAGCCAAGCCCTCAATATATCCCGCGTATCTTCTACAAACTTTTTCAATATTTATTAATAGTTGACACAAAATTTACCGACATAAGAGGCCTTTGTACTTCAGTAAACTGTATCTATGCAAAATACCGCGTAGATATTCATTTGTTGATGCAAAAAGAAAGATAAATTAACGAACTTTAATAAGCATATATTCATATAATATGTGTAATGTTATAGCAAGAAAAATGGGCGGTTTTTTTTTATATTATTTATCGGCGTAACAACTTTTTTTTTTGTTGGGATATTAAAACACAGCACCATCTAGTCCCATGGCAAGCTACGAGGCTTGTGTTATAGATACCAGGTAGTTGATACACTACATATATATATGTCTTTAAATACATACATATTATAAATATAAACACCCGTGACTGGAATACAAATATTCGTGCTCATCACACAAATGAATGCCCCCAGCGGTACTCGATACCGCGACCGCTGGCACAGCAAGTAGGATCACTACAAACTGAGCCAAACGTGCTGTCAAAAGCTTTTATTTAGATTTTTTATTATTGTTATAGTCATAGAGCTATTATTTAAAAATTTGAATTTATTAACTTTAAGTTACAAAGACAAGGTCAGTACATTAGTGGATGTCCTGTAAAATTTTACTGAGACCCTACATTTCATACCTACTTTGAGGAAAATTCAGACTCATTATTTTTTATCAGATTCTGAAAATAATAGGACCTAAGGCCGATGAACAGATAGACTCTTTACATATTACAGTTCCATTTTTACCCTTTTAAGATAGCCATTTCCTAAAAACATAGGTAAGTTTCATTTTATATTATAACTAAATAGCAGGATTATTTTAATGATTGAGACATACTTTTCGACTTTTTAATTAATATCACCATTTCTTTGTATAACTTCTTAAACAATAATCTATGTAAACGGATCATGTTATTTTTCACATATTTACAGAATCTATATATAAATAGACAAAGACAGTACCTTTCCTCCTTTGTTTGTCAAGCGATTTTCTTTTCATTTTACTTTGTATTGTCGAGCTTCAGTTTTATCAATAATAAATTGCAAACACTTTTTTATGTAGATATTTATCAAATAACTATATTCATAAATGTTTTTCTCAAATGTTCTATAAGAATTAACTATATGAATGACACCACTCGGCGAACACTAGTATAGATAAATGTACTGATCCAACATTTTATCCCTATGACAAAAACGTTTCTACAAATTCAAAGGAGACCGTCCGCATTCGTCCCGTTCCATCACATTTGACTAGGTAAACATCCCGACCCCACTATCTACCATTGACTTAAATTCATTGACTTCCCGTTGAGAAAAAAGCAATTTCGCCTCTCCCTTTAGTGGTTGGCATATTAAGGAAGCAATATTATGCAGATTGAATAGTGACTAGATATTAGCCTTAGATTTTTAAATCAAATGTTACGAAAAACGATTAGATATCGTCCTTGCTTATCGAAAGTTATTTTGGAGAAGTCTTTTATGATTGATGTTACATTTAAGAAGTAATCTATATTATTATAAAGAGGTAAAATTTGTGAGTTTGTGAGGTTGTAGGGGGTAATCTCTAGATCTACTGAATCGATTTAGATGAAATTTGGTTAAAAATAGTTTGAGACCCTGGCTAGGACATAGGATACTTTTTATTCCGGAAATCGTCCCTTAAGGGGGTGAAAATGGGGATGAGTTTTTATGGGAAATCAACCAAGGGATGAACCCGAGAGAAGCGAGGGTGAGTCTCTAGTCTAAAATAAATTATAAAGCGAAAATAATTCTCGTACATTTTTAGATACAAATTATTTTTTAAAGACTAAATAAGTTTAATATACATTGCGTTTAAGTCTCGTCAAAAACCTAGTTATGTAAAAAACTCTACCCAGGATGATACAGTACAAATGTTAAGGAAGCAATATTATGCAAATACGAGCGTAGCTGCCGCAAATATAAAAAGCTCTCGTTCGCCTCACACTTTGCATCTCAAGGCGTGCATCTGACTGATACCGAGATGCCCCCAGAGAAAAAATGAAAAGGCTATTTGTAATTCTATGCCATTTAGAAATACTTGCGTGAGCCTTGTCTACATGTTCCGGCTTTTATGTGATTCTGCGATACTGAATAATATATGTACCTACTATTTATATTCCTTCTTGAAGTAAATATTTACATGTATTAAAGTATTACTACTGATCTGCCCTCAATCAGCTTAGGCTCGTCCTTCGGTGATATTCGCATTAGACTTATGTACTTGTATGAACAGTATTCGATGTAGCGGAATACAAAAAAATATTCTACATCACCTCCGCCGATAGTAAATAAACGATCTCTATGCAAAAGTCATGTCGATCCATTGTTCTCTTTCATTGTGAATAAAGAGCAAGCTATCAAATAAACTTTCACGTTTATATGTAAAGTAAGATATAATTTTATATGGAAAGATTAGAACAGTTTCCTTTGTAATTAGTGTGTCATATTCAGTCGGTTGCCAGAACGTAGCATACATAATACCCTCGAAGAAGCAGGAACAAAGTGCTAGGAAAATCTGAGTTAGATGGGATGTTGACCCGATAGCTACAGCCGATGTCGGTCGTCAACGTCGCTTTGTCTTACACTAGCGCTACCAAACCGAACCAGGATATTTGCATAACAATAGGCCGAATTTCATTCATACCAACCATATACCGAGGGCGCTCGCACAGCCTGCGCGTACTAGTTAGTTTATAAATTAAAATGGATGCAAAACCGTACCGGTTTTCCGTATTTAAGGGATATGTGAAATCATGAAATCTATTCACTACAATAACTGTGAATAATGAATTCACTGTGCAAAACAAAATTGATGTATATATTACTCTACATTAAATAGAAATTCAATATTTTATCAAATTTTAGCTTCAAAGTCGTCTGTAGATGTATATAATTGTCAAATAAATACATTTGGATATTTATAGATTTAAGCTTTAGATTTCTTATTTAAAATTCATAAGCATATTTTTTTCGTTTTCACTGTATTTTAAAAATTTCTCAGAAAATTGTGAAAGATACCTTTTTCCTTTCACTTCTATATTCGTCATTCTTCATGCAAGCTTGCCGCGGGATAAGCACTCTTCAAGCTGAAGTCGCTGGCCACTCGACCTATCTGATCTTCGAAAACAAGTATACTGCTATAACCATTTAGGTTTTGTATAAGTAAAGTTTTATATTATGTATTATATTATAACCTAGGTATATTATATTTATTTTTCGTCAGACCGCAGCGACACTGATGCAATAAGAAAATTTGTGTGTTTGCATGTATTTATGTAAGTGTAGGTCATGATCTATCTGTGTACTAAAATTTAACCAAATCAATCCAGACGTTACAGCGTGAAGGAGTTACAAATGTACACACATACAAACCATACTTGTAATAGTAGTCTGATAACAGGTATCGACTTAGTTCATGATTTTTAATGAATTGATAAATATCGATTTCATATAAGGTTAATCATCAAGCCCGCTCTATTGTAGAGATTAGTCATTAATTGGCCGGTAGTTGACCTAATTCTATTGCTCCTATAAAGATTTTATTTCTCTATTAGCAATTATCAGACTATTGAGAAAAGCCAGGAATAATATTATTATCAATATAATAAGGGAATTCATCCTACGACGCAATAAATGTCCAAATTATCGACCCATATATTTCAACATGATAATCACTTGCCTTACGTGAAGAAAAAAAATATTGTGAGAAAACTTGCACATATGAGAGAATCTAAAGACATGTGAAGTCCGCCAACCCACACTTGGCCAGCGTGGTGGACTATGGCCTGATCTCCCTCGCACTAACAGGAGGCCCGTGCCCAGCAATGGGACGTTAAAAAAGGGAATAAAATACAATAGTCTATAATCTAGATGTTGAAAAATCCTGAAGATATGACTTATTTTATTATTTGACTAATTTAGTTAATAAAAATAAAACAACGTGTAACAACGAAGCAAAAACTTAAACCATTTGAGTCGATGATTCCACTATACAGTGGCAGTTATTCTTTAAACCAACTATACCTACATACAACTAAAACATATAACGCCCTATTGTTACTGTGATATTATCTTTGAACTGATTGTAGTAGTGTTAATGACAATAATTGATTAACCTTGATTCTAATATTCAAATGAGGATTTCTAAGCATATTATAATACTAGCAACTCACCCTCGCTCCCTCGTTTCGCTTCGGGTTCATCCTCCCTAGACAAAAACAAGTCTATCCCACGGGAACCGTACGTTTTTACGGGATAAAAAGTAAGATTTTGATTTGATTCGAACAAAATCCATCCATTCATCCATACTCATAAACTTTCACATTTATAATATTAGTATGGAGGTTTCTTGCTTTAGTAGGTACAATTAAAATTTAGCATCCTTAGATGCCTTTTGTATCAATATACATAGAATTTAAATACAGCAGCGCCATCTTTTGACAAAATTTATAACAAAATTTTATCCTTATCCTTCCAGTCGTTTCAGCGCCAAGGAGTAACAAACATACACACACAAAGTTTTCCATTTATATAGTACTAGCGACTCAGCCTCGCTTCGCTCGGGTTCGTCCCTAGTACGTTTTAACGGTAAGTATAGAATGGACTATATATATATATATATATATATATATATATATATATATATATATATATATACATATATGTACAATATACATACATATGTATAGAAAAGTAGGTAAGTATTATAAAACATAAAAATAAATATCCCTTACTTAAGAAATGATTGATTCAGTACTTTTTGCGTAACACGCGCACAGCGATTTGACTAAGTTAATTTTATTATAGGTAAGAATAGGTATTGCGAGTGTACCTTAGGAGATAGATATATACGAGTACTATTCAGGACTTTCCTGTACGCCTTACTAAGATCTATAATTTTTTAGTACATTGTTTGGATGTATGTCTTAAGATTTAGCCAGCGGAAGGTTACCAAGGAGGACTCGATAAAACCAGTTATTGTGTTTTCCCGTGGGAAAGAAATATTTTCCTGACGTAAAAAACATCCTAAATTTTGTCCCGAGTAATAACTTATCATTTTCACTTAATAACTATCAACTTACCAAATTTCGTTTAAATCGGTTCATAACTTTTTGCGTGAAACGCGTACACATAAACAGATGCACAGACAAACAGGCAAAAAATTTTATAACTATTGTTTTGGGGTCTATATTGTGTACATAATACGTTTACAGTCATTGTCTTTGAAAAATATTTCATGTACAGATTTCGCTAAGCTACTGCTTTATTTTGCTAACAAATCTATCCCGCGGGAACGGTATATTTTTCTGGGATTAAAAGTAGCCTATTTGTTATTCTGATGTATGAACTTTATTTTTGTAAAGTTTCATTAAAATCCAATCAGTAATTTTTGTGTACTAAGCTGTATAAGTTTCTATAGTTTTTTAACTATCTCACGGGAACTCTTTAATTTTCCGGGATGAAAAGTATCTAAAATGTTGACCGGGTATATAAGGTACCACCATGCAAAATTTCATTTAAATCGGTCTAACAGTTTCGGAGATTAGCCCGTACAAACAGACAGAGAAACAAAAAAATTGAAAAACAAACTGGATTCGTTCTATTTCTCTTGTTACATCCCCCTGACTTGGTTTTTAGCATTTTTTTTTCTATGTACAGACATTCGACCTCTACAGTTTTATTATATGTTTACATAGATTGTGAAGGGTAACTTTTTCAACGAGACAACATTTTCTTCTAAACCAGGAAATCTCCAGCCTTCACTACTTCCTTAATTAGCGGAATATTTTCAAAGAAAAAGAAGCAACAGGAAGCTATGGAAAAAATGATAAAAGGAAGGCTTGAGACCGTTAATACTGCGTAATACGAGTAAGTTCACATTACCTATGTAGAGGAATCGTCCGTCCGTTTGAAAGATTAACACTGATTATACATACAATTTCTTTTAACCTAACTTACGTATGCGTGTCATATTATGAGAACGAACCTGACCGTTAACCAAATTCTAAATAAAAAGAATTTTATATAAATAATAAAACAATTTAAGACGATCAAAATTATAGTTCTCAAAAAAATTAAAACATCAAAAGCAAAACCTAGTTTTTATGGTTTTAGTTTCAATAATCATCCAGAAATATACATACATACTAACATAACTTCTTATATAACTTCCATACAAAATAAACAATACATAATTAACTGTATATTGCCTTACAATCGAGCTTCAACAAGAGGCATTATTCACGCAAAAACACAAGTAGCAACTTGATTTGCGACTAAAGTGCCTTGCTTTGGCATTTAAGTCAACCGTAAAGGCATCGAATAAATTGTAGGTCAGAAGGGACAGATAAAGAGCAGTATTTTTAGCTGTTTCTTTAAGGTTATTTACTTGAATATTGACTAGAAACAAGCAACGAGATTATTTTAATTTAAATTGAACATTACAAGGTTGTGGAATGAAATTGTTTATTTTCGCTTTCACAGAAATCCAGGGTTTATTTAGTCTTTATGTTACTCTTAAGACGTTCTCCTTGATTTATTTGTATTAAACATTAGATTTTAGAAAGCTTTATATTATAATTAACTTGTTATATGTAAAACTAAAAAGTTTCAAAAATATATACATCAGTAGCGAGTGCCGATTTGACATTGAATTGATATTGTTTTCAAGGATGTAAACCCTTCTAGTACAAGAATTTTACTTTCTCATAAAGTACTCTCCATTTTCACTGGTATTATTGTAAGGTAAGCATGTATAGTATCATTTTTTTATTAAATTATTGTTAACATCACTATAATGTCACATGTATTAAAATGTAATATATTTAAACGAGCAATTCTTATTTATTTATTTATACCGGTGATCTCGGAAACAGCTCTAACGATTTTCTAGAAAACTCTTCTTCTCTAACTAGATTAGTCTTATGTCTGGGAAAACGCGTATTTTCGAGTTTTCATGCGGTTTTATTTCGCATTATTCCACGCAAATATGTTAATAACTTCGATTGGATACAAATATTTTACTTTCGTTTTTTTTTTGTATTTATTCAAGTTTTTATTTTTTTTTTTTATTTTTAAGCCAAATATTAAAAAGAAAATTGTACTTTTGACCAAAAATTCGCCCAGGTACTATGAAATTATAGTAGAAGAGAAATATTTCAAGTAATTAAAAAACCAATCAGAGAACTGAGTTGTTTTTTGAGGGAAGTTTTTTTGCGCACTTATGCAATGACGTCCCAAGTTGGACAACAGTTTTTTTTTAATCTATTGACATAGCTTCTGGGTTCACATTATTGTTATAGTTTTACAACTAACAAATCAAAAACTCGAAAAATTTACGCACACTTAAATTTTTCGATTTTTACTCATTAAATTATGCGATTAAAAATATTTTAATATAATATTATTATTGTATAATATAAGCAACATGAGTATTCTCTATTACTGTAAAAAGATACACAGTTAAAGATGAGAATGATAGGTCTTAATCAAATAACGTTGTCATCTGTAATTGATTAATAAATAGGTACACCTCAATTCCAAAAATTGATTACACGACATTATTGTCGTGTGCCATAAATGTTGGTCACAATATCACGCTTATTTTGTATTTTACTTATCTGTGTAATTTATTATTCACATACTTAATTAACAATATTCCGGTGCCTTATTGATGATCTCGTTATATTTTAGCTTTATTTACTCCTATATTATTTCCAATAACAAAAACATGTCGAAGATTAGCCTGACTCTTATATCTATATATAAATATCCGAAATAGTTCCGTACTTTTTTCTCCACTGTTCGTCAACCGATTTTCTATTTTGAAGTTATACTTTTTTTGGCACGTTTGGAAACAAATATGAGGGATAAATTTTACGATGCGCGCACATCAACAGCCAAAAAGCGACATGATGAAGTTAGCTGCATTCGTTTTACAGTCTGAGAGTTGTGATATACGGGATAAAATCTTAAGCTATTTTTATTCTGTTACGCCAAAGAAGTATATCTTCTTACGTACCTACATAAGTACACACACACGTTTTTTTGTTTAGTAGATATTGAAGAGCTGAAGTGTTATCAAAAAAAAAATGGAAATACTAAACTTTTTTTATGTATAGGTAATTTCTATTCATATATATTTTTCCCCAAATTTTCAATTATGCTTATGCTCGAATTTTGACCACTGAATGAACAAAAAAAACAAATAATTCTTTCAAAACCCAGATTTACTTATATTTTAACATGTCAGTTGTCATTAATTAAGCTCACAAAACCTCTTACATTGATGCGCTTTTATAATTTTACTTACAACCAATCAACAATTTAATTTGACTTTTTAAAATTTATTTTATAAGTTATTCAAAAAAAATATTATTGTTTCATGCGTTGCCATACCGTTCATCCGATTAAAACTTTGTTAACTTATTGTTTACACTTGAGTGAAGGTTATATGGTAGGCATAGTACAATTAACTTGTAGTAGGTGGTCCATGCCTTATATCGACAAATATATTTGAAAGACATTTAATTGTTATTATCTATTTAAAATGTACTGGTACCTAGAGATTCAAGCACCCGAGGCAAGCGAGGGCAAATTGCTAGTATATTAATAATAACTCGATCAAAAATTACTATCGATATGAAAATAAATCTATTTTTGTCGTGTATTACAGTCTACAGTATAATAATTTAAAATTTTAGATCTTGATATGTAAATATACTTGTTTTAAATAGTAGTTATATGTTAAAATATAACGTATCTGTTTGTTGCAGGTACAATTTTTGCAAGGGATGACTTAAGACATTATTAACATTACCTGTTATGTATAATATTATATTTAAGTTAATTAATTTTTATTATATATTATTTAAAAGTTGATACATTCGCCATGAAAGTTATGTTCAAAACGCATAATAAGAATGATGTTGAATTTTCCATAGAAAATGTTGAAAGGTGACTATACTTATTTCTCCACTTTATCTATACAACTTTCAGCACTTTACGTCATACCTTTCTATTTACTGAGACAGCCTATCCAGCATCACACTACGACTCAGGAGAGAAGTTATTATAAATAAATAACTATATAAACAGAACCGCGAGCAGAATCTAGCATTAATTATAAAATACTTATCAAAACTACAATGAACATGACTCTTTGTTGCTAAGCAAGAAATACGATGTGTAGCTTTTGATTTACTTTAATTAATCAATGACAAAACTACAATGCCGCATCAAATATGAATATGTATTCTAAATTATTGTTTACGTTTATATTCTACTGTTGCACATTATAACAATTCTATTCACAATAACTAGTATATTTGATGTTATTCATGAATCTCTTTAGCTGATATCGAAATAACAAAAACGCTTTTACGCCTAAACCGCTGAACCAATTTTAAAGAACTTTTGTATTGAGATAGACATTGGGGCCTAGGAAAAGGACATAGGCTACTTATTGTCTGGAAAATAAAATTTGAAGAAGGTGAAATGATAGTATGAAAGTCCTATGTTTTTATTGCTAGAGACATAAAGATGAGTTAGAATGTTATGTGTTCAGCCCTTTTTAACGTCCCACTGCTGTGCACGGGCCTCCCTTTCATCATAACATGATGTTAGAAATGATTCGCACATGGAAATATCAGAGATGCGAGACCCGGTATTTGAACCCACTTCACTCGGTTTCCCAAGCGAGCGCGTCACCACTTTGCTACCACTGCCTAGAATGAATTAGAATTAGGATGTTATATTCATAAAAATAAAGATTGATATTTTATAATGAAGATTAATATTATTAATGCAAAATACACCTAGCGATGCATCCGAGCGATGCGAGGGTAAGCCACTAGTGCATAATAAATTCAACTCTACCACAGTATATCTAAAGAATGATTAAATAAAAATAGTATTTTACAGATCAATAGATAAATAAGCTATTTATTAAATGTATAGTAATATTATAAAAAGGCATATTTTGTTTGTTTCTTTGTTTGTTTGAACGTTTCAATCTCAGGAACTACTAATCCGATTTGAAAAAAATGTTCTTGTATTAGGTAGTCCGTTTATTGAAGAAGGCTATATGCTATATATCATCATGCTACTAACCAAGGAAGCGGATCAGTTAATATAATATATTATAGTCTATCTATTCCATACTAAGCGTAAAAACGTACCTAGGGACAAAGCCGAGCGAAGCAAAGATGAGTCGCTAGTTTATATATAAAACAATATTAGTTCTATTTTACTTCAAAAGGAAGGAATTAACCTTGTGATCGCATGTTACTCGATAAAGGAATACCTATGAATTATAGACAACGTTGTCTAGACTATTACTTTTAGGAAGCTAAGAAATAGTAACATATCATGAATTCTATACGTTTATTTTGTAACAAATACCTGTCTAATGAAAGAAATCTAAGTAATGATAGAATTAGTTTTGTAGATTATATTCCTTAGTGCTTAGAATTTCTTTGTCAAAAAATATTTTTTTTAAACATATAATTATATATATACTTAAATTGAAAATTTAGTTATGTACGTTATATCATGGACTTTTTTGTGAAACTATTAGAGCTTTATATATTTATATATGAAATTTTTCTGAAGAAATACCGATCATAACAGCAAAAATTACATTCGTTCAATAGTTCTTAAGATAGACGCGTACGTACAGACAGACGCTCGTTGGCGACTTCTAATATATGTATAAAGATTATTGAAGCTTTTCTGCACTTATAAATTATAATTTAGATTTTTTTTATTTTGCCTCATATATGAAACAAACACACACTATCATACATATGTACATGTTTTGAATAATATTTACTAGATACTTCAATATCGTTCGTTAAGAAGAACTTACACTATTTAGTTATTATAACATTTTAGAAAATAAATTATAAAAGAAGTCTAGAAAAGTAAAATTGAATCACGCGCAGTTTTGAATTGCCAATAAATAGTAAAATAAATAGACCATAGTTTACGCTAGATAGAGAAGATACCTCGTAAAATAGCGATAAAATTTTAAATTAGCCCGTAAATCTGGTGCAATTGAAGGATCGCGATCCGCGACAAAGACATCAGAACTTCATCCTCAAAATGAGTATCGGAAATTTACATCAGCTCGTAATAGCGAACCGGCTGAGCCTTTATTGTAAACGCCGTAATTTGAATTTCGTCTTTGATATTCAAATGAAGTTCTACTTGAGACACTGCCTTACTTATTTGAGTTTTTGTAAAGCAATCAAGTTTGTTTATAGGAGTCCATGTAATTGTAAATCTTGTTCTGTGGTCTTAATTAATGCATAAAATCACTTTGTTGAACTCAACTAACGACCCTTTAAGTTAATGAAAGAAAAATTAGTCGCATCTCAAAGGAAGTTTCAAAAAGAAATGTAAAGCGAGTGAATAAAATTTATATATTTCTCAAAATATTATTCAAATGTGACTTGACTTAGTCGAAACGTACATTTTTAAGTAAATAATATCCTGGCGTAGCATTACTGAAGCAATAAAGATCCATTTTCTATTCAGACTAATCTCTAAAGATAATAATTAAGTGTGTTTTTTAGCACAAATGGTTTAAAATCTCTAATAGTTTAAACATACTTTGTCTTTTTCTTACAAGCGGAAACATTAAAATGATAGATAAAAACAAAAGCATATTTATAAAGTCATTTTCACTAACAAGAGCTAAATAATATTTAAATATAAAACTATTACATATTCCCAAATATAAAGTATATGGGAGTATACTCTATATTCTATATATAGACTCTGTCACGCACACACTACGCCACCTGAGCTTACTGTAAGTACCTATACCTTTCACGAATCAAATAATGTAGATATATACCAAAAAATAGTCCAGGGATAAAGCTCACTGGGGAAACCGAGTGAAGCGGGTTCAAATCCTGAGTCTCGCAGCTCTGTTATTTTCATGTGCGAATCATTTCTAACACAATTACAACTTGTCTTACGGTGAAGGAAAAACGTGAGAAAACGGAAACCTGCATGTCTGAGAGAATCTAACTTGTTTTCGAAAGACATGTGAAGTCGCCAACCTGCACTTGGCCAGCGTGGTGAACTATAGTCTGATTTCCCTCGTATTGATGGAAGGCCCGTGCCTGACATAGGGACAGACGAAACTAAATAAAAGCTTGTAAAAAAGGGCTAAAAACAAACATACATATTATGTAGATACCAAAAAATAAATAATTTGAAAAATCAAAAACTAAGAGAATTTAACACACATTATTTTATATTACCTCAATAGATACTTTTTATTGAAAATGAAAATATTAAAAAAAATCTTCTTTTTCCATACACTATACAATAGTTTCAAATAATTTTCGCGATATTATAAATAATAACGAGTTAAAATAAATTCATACTTAGTTATATTAATTTTGTTAGAAAACTATTCGCAATAGACATATCCCCCGTAAAATTTACTTAACGTTTTGAAATGAGAAATATTAATTACTTTGATCAGTTCCTACATTCTTACACGAAAAAAGCACGAACAAGCAAACAACCGCATGTAATATTAGTTGATTTTCTTCGTTACTACTATAATACTTCTATCCATATAGGTTCGCGTGCGTACTACGCTTCCGTGTCGAAAATTTTCAGTCCGTCTAAGATATAATCGATATCGGAACGGAATTGACAAGTCACGAATTTGACTGCAACATGAATACCCCTTGGCAACGAGTAAAGACCCTTCGTTTAATTCGATATCCACGGTGTACTTATCGAAACGAAATGTCTACATGACTTAGACGTTTTGAAAAGCCTAACAAAATAACCTGCGCTTTCTCATATCATTTATTATCGCTCAATTTTTTAATTACCTCATTATCCCGAACCATTAATCCCAGAGTAAAACTATAAATATTCGAAATAGCTCACTATAAATAAGGCTTTAAATTTTAAAACGCCGGGGCAGTAATTACAGACGAAGCAAAAATATTGCAAGCTCGACAACGTGTCGACAAGGCGTCGCGTTAGCGCGTTGGCGTGCATTCTTTCCCTGCGTTCATTACCATAACAAGTAGTTTCGTTAATCAAATGTACGAAATTAATAGCGCAGTTTAGAGTCAACGTTCCGCCCGGCAATCACACGGCCATTACAAATTGCCAGCAATTACCGCGACACCACCCGCCCTCGTTTATGACTGGTTTTTTTTTTCATACGATAAACATTGCATAATAGTTCGCGTATGACGCGTCGTAAATGAGCATTAATGCATTAAGCTTAATTTTTATGTGAAAATATATTAAGCTTCAGTTTTAAGCGTGAATTTATCTCATCTTATAATAATGTTTGATGCAGATCAAAATCATCTCATGCTGAAATTAAATTGACCTAAAAATTTCAGTTATTGTAACAAACAAAAATTATCAAAATCTGAATAAATAAGCTCTTTATACGTATGTGAAATATATGTATACTCAAAGATGAAATAAAGCCTTAAATTCCTCATACTTTGAATGTTCTTATCACTATTTTCAGAATATTCTATTCTTTTTGATCTCAATTCTGTGTATTTGCTTTTGCTAGCTTTTGCTACAGCAGATCAAAATTCTTTTGTGGTAGAAGACCAATAGCAAAAGAGAATGGTGTTTAAATATTTTGTACTTGCATGTCATTTGTATATATTGAACGTGTTTTTAAACAAAAAAATATCAAAACTAGCTTATATAAAAGGAATATTTGTTTTAAAAATATTTAATTCATAAAAAATTGTTTAGATACTTTCTGTTTGTTTTATTATTAATTATTTATAAAGACGGGAACCATAACGTTTTACTAGAACATAAAATTTTCCTTGTTTTGGTATTCATAGCTACCTATTTATTATAAAGCAACAGATTACCTATACATTGTGTGCAAAAGGTATAAATAAAGGCATAAATCTTTAAAATTTATACTGTCCCTTATGATTGTTGAAAAAATATAAATAAACAAAATGGTGGCCAAAATAGTATTTTATAATACAAATAAAATAGACGTTACGTTTAGAAATAGCGTCTAAATACTTATATTTAAATAAGCCATACATATTAAACGGTTATAAAGAGAGTTCAGCGTTATTGAGTTGATTCTATTATAATGAGAATATAATTTCCATAATCCTATACAAGAAGGCCATTTTCTCATATAAAATTGAAAATTCGCGGTATTAACGGCTCGGTAGAAATGACAAGAGGGCAATTTTAATTAAACTTTCTTGAATCATTATCAGATAACATTATTCATTAATTTTTTATAGCCTCAAGTAGATCTGTGATAATTTTTCTAAGTTCTTAAAAGTAAAGAAATGACGTAGTAAATCTCCAAGCTCTTCAACTTACTTTAGAAAAGATATGGAAATATTGTAAATGGATAGCGTTACTTTGAGGAAATTGATATAAGGATGAAGATTTTTCATTTAAATAAAGCATAAGTATTATAAGTTTTTAATATGGTTCAAAATAATTACTGACGTACATTATGAATTGATTTTGAGTAATTTATTTATAAACTGTTAGTGAGGGCTAAGAAATAGCAAGCCTGAGAAGTATTTACTTACGGGGGGCGGTTTACGGCTGGAAAGGAATAATATAACGCATTCAAATATCAACGAAATTTATCAACCTTCGAGCAGTGGGTCCAATACGTTTGGGTCGTTTATGGCATATTACAGTCGGAGACTCGTCAGCTCTTCGCCGGAAAAGTCAATTTGACGCAGATTACGGAGCGACTGAACGAAATCTTACTAAAATACGAATATTTTCAGACAAGTCGTAGATATGAACAAAATATGTAATTCCAGTACAATTTTTGATGCTTAAACTTGTTTGAAGCTCATTGAAGTTTGAGATGTTTAAAATTTACTGATATTGTTATTTTATATCAATTTTTATCATACTTTTTATACTAGGAACTTTTTACCTATAATGTATACATATAATAAAATTTTAACTGAGTCGAATCTGTACATTAAATATTTTTTGGAAAATCTTATTTATAATAATAATTTTTGCTTTTCTGTCTGTTACCGCATCACGGAAAAAGCACTGGAGGGATTTTGATGAAATTTGGTATGATGATAGCTGGTTATCCGGGTCAACATATGGGATACATTTTTCTGCGGGAAAATATCTCATCTCTGAGAAATCTATACTAACCGTTAAAACGTACGTAGGGACGAGACGATGAGTCGCTGGTAAACTATATTATATTAAACTAAAATATTTATAAAATGATAAGACAGAATTATGAAAAATATTTGAATATATCAGTAAATATTTCTTTAAATGTATATAACAACTAACAAATACAAAAATACTCTAACTTCTGTACCAGACAAACAGTATTGAGATGTGACAACGAACGGTACACTTTTTCTTTTAGCGCTACCCAATATCCGAGTTCATATGCACGATACCACAGGCCAAAATACCATTAAAAATATCTATCCATTTGTTTGTATTTTATTTTCCACAATGCAACCGATTTAAATGGGACTTTATTGGCGGTAGATAATTAAGGTGCGAGTGACTTTCTTTTTTAGCATAGTAAAACGCATACCAGCAAGGAAAACTACATGTGAGTATGTTAGCATAAACGATTAACAGGAATCGAACCTGTATCACTTTTGGTGCTACCGGCAATGCCTTAAAATCATAACTGTACTAGTCTATATTTCTCGACGACTGTTAGTCTAGAATATTATGAGCAAAGTAGATATGTAAATATCTGTACATATAAATTAAATTGACATCTCTGTCTGTGATTTCAAAATTATTGCTTTTTCAAGTAGTTATTTATAACCTTTTTTATTAGAATACTTTCTTAGATTTACGCAAATATTTGACATTTTAAATAAAACTATCTTTTCGGATTTTTTCGCGAATTTATTTTGATTTTTGATTTCTGACGTTTCGAATGCTTTTCAGCAATCATGGTCACGGAGAGACTAAGGTTTAAGATGTCTCAAAAGCATTATATAGGTAGTTGTTAAAGACAGTCTACCCACAAATTAACAAAAATGAAATCAAAAAATTAAAAAAAGGCATCAAAGTACCTTACAATATTTGTTAATTTTAATTTTAAACATTTTTATAATTTTAATAAATTTTATAATTAAATATGGAATATTATGTATTTAATTTTGTCTGTTATTATTGAATATCTAAGGTATACTTTCTTAACACATTATAAGTAACTAAAATCAGTAAATGTTAAGTCTTATAAATAGAGAAGCAGTCGTTTGAACTAAAAGGGATATGATATATAAAGTGATATAAAGTGTGTCTAAGCGTCCACTGAGTGGATAGTGTAACTCCATGGGCGCGTTTCGCGACGATGTTCTATTACAAAAGGGAATTGGATCTTGATTCATTGGTTCGGAAAATCGGTAGCGTACCTTGATAATTTCATTTCTGTACAATTTGACCGCGTCCGTGGTCAGACGATTCTTGGGGTCCTCCGCGGACCGAGTACAATACAGGGACTCCCCTACGGATCCCATACACAATACTAAGCTTTTATTGCCTCCTTTTACAATCTCTCTGTACCTCTAAGGCTTCGCCTACACGAAATCAGATTCGTTACTTCTTATTTTTCCCTTTGAACGACTTATACGACAGAGACCTTTCTAGTAACTGTACTATACATATTTTTTTAGTTCGTAATAAGAAATGCGTAATAAATACCTTCTTTATTATTAATCGACCTCCAAAAAGGAGGAGTTTCTCAATTCGTCGGTATCTTTTTTTTATGTATGTTCACCGAGTACTCGAAGACGCCTGAATCGATTTGTTTTTTTTTTTTGTTTCAAAGGGAATACTTTCCAGATAGTCCCATTTAAATTTTATCGTAATCGGTTGAGCGGTTTTTAATAAATCAACAATAAATTATTGTTAAATAAATGGCTTAATCGAATATGTTATTAATTAAAAAACTTTCTTTTTACAAATTACCTGCTTATTACTTCTACACTAAAAATGGAAAAATAAAAACTTAAAAAAAATAAAAACCAAATTCCAGGCAGTAAAAAGTAAAAAATAAAATAAAATAAAACGGGGGTTTTAATTTAGAATAAATACCTAACCAGATATTTTCAAAATCGGTGCCAGTCGACAATGTTAATATCTAATAGTTAAATATGACAAAGTATAAACTCTTATTATAGTTAAAATATTACACATCAATTTGTGACGTTAATATACGTATTGAAATATGTTTGTTTTGCTTTGCATCGGCTGGCTTTAAGTTTCTTTTTTTAATTACAAAGTTGCTATCACTTAAATTTTACTATCTAATATTATAGTATAGTTATCAAGTTGGTAGTAGAATGATAGGTAAGGGAGCAAATATATTAAGAATACACTACTAAGGTATACTGTTGTCGCTTACGCTAGAACTACCCAGTGCAGCTTTTACACAGATTGTATCGAGCAAATACGTCGTTGGAATACTGTAAATACTCTTCCTAGCGAAACAAATTGAAAAATTTGTAAAATTCATGAATATGAATAAATATTCTGTTGCCGTGAATGGGACATCAATTATGCAAAATGTAGTCGTATTGCATTGATCGATGTTGCGGCGCTTTAGTGCGGGTTCAATCCACGATGAGCTTGTACAAGTATACTTATATAGTCCAATCCCTCTGTCACAAAATATATCGGTTATGAGTTTTCAAAAGGTGGTTTGGATCTATGAATTTTGTAATAGCATGGATTTTGTGTGAATGTACAATTTGCAATTATAATTGTGTCTATTTACTTCACAAATCTGTTATATTATAAACATTCAATTCATTGTATTGATTTAAGTAATAATGCACTCTGGATGCTCCAGAATTAGCACAAAAAGAGTCTAGAAAGTTAAAGGCACCGATACATATTCTACAGTCTACTAGCGCTTCACCCTAGCTTTGCTCAAGTTCGCCCCTATAGATACGTTTTGACGGTTAGTCTGGAATAAACTATAATATATATTTATGTGTGTATATATATACATAAGTATGATGAGTTGTTGCAGGTTGTATTATAATGTGTTTTCCCGTGGGAATGAGATGATCTCCCACAGTAAAAAGTATCTCCACACAAAAAATCACGCCAATCCGTCACTATATTTCGACGTGAAAGAAGGACAAACGAACAAATTAACAAACACACTTTCACATTTATTATATTAGTATGGATATAGATAGTATATAGTATGGATTATCTACACTTCATTTACTATCTACGCAACACGTCACGTTGATATGTACTATGTAACGTGAAAAAAATACAACTGAACAAAGATATATTCAGATTTATAATATAACCAACATTTTTTTACTTTTAAAGCTTTACCATGACAAGCAAAAACTTTGTTTAATATAAACTTTTTTAATACCTTAAATCAAATGGATACGCGTCAGCCTTCTTTTCTAAAAACTTTTGCTGTTTTTATTTGGGACGCGTAATATATCTGATATCGTTGATGTTATCTATGATGTGTCACTCATCCGACGACAAAATATCAATATTGACAATCTATTAAATGTTTCACGCTGTTGTGAAATAAATATACTGGCTGAATGTTTCGATTTCGATTCGTTTTATCATTCATTTTAGTTCAATAAGAAAGTATTAAACTAGTTAAATCTGCATTGCTAACTTATTAATAATAATTTTAATGTATAATAAGTTATTACACATTAACATTCAAAATAACTGTCTCGTATTGATATCATATGATTATTTACACAATAATACCTAATCCTAATCGTAAACACTTGTCTGTCAATACTTTGCATCCGGTAATATCCGGAACAGCTAAGTCAATTTTAAAGGAGTTACATAAGCATACAGAGAATTTAAGCGAATGAAATCGGGATATTTATAATCTGTGGAAAATAAAGTGGTCCCGAGGGAGATAAAGATTAGAAAAAGAACGGCTTCATGGAATTTAATCGAATTTTCATTGGCGGAATTTAATCTTGGGAAAACTTGGTAAAACAGTGATAACGCGCTCTCTTGGGAAACCGAGTGAAGCGGGTTCAAAGCCTGGGTCTCGCACCTCGGATATTTTCATGTGCGAACCATTTCCAACACGATTATAGGCAAGTGACCTTACAGTGAAGGAAACCATCGTGAGGAAACTTGCATGTCTGAGAGAACCTAGCAAGTTTTCGAAAGACATGTACAGTCCGCCAACCAGCATTTGACCAGCGAGTTGTACTATGGCATGATCCCCCTCGTATTAAGGAGAGGCCCGTACTCAGCAGTGGGACGTTAAAAAGGGCTAATCACAATTTAATGTTACCAGTAAAAAAAAAACTGGAATAATTAACATAAGTTATTTTTGCAATATTTATTTAGCCTTCTTAAATATGTATTGCGACTTGTGTGATAGTCACGCATGTATGTGAGTAAATATAAATAATATTAAAGGATCCAAAATAGTCTTTTAAAGTAATTTGTACTCCATATACATAATAAGTACTGGATGATGAAGGTGAAACAAACTTTCTAATTTACAAAATATTTATTAACTTAGACAAACACATATTTTTAGTTCCTCTAGGAAAGATGCTACGCGCACTCTTTATATAGAAATAAAATACTAAAGAATACGCAGGTATCTTAAGGAAACAGATTTTCGTTTAACTTCTGAGTAGTTTGTAACAAAAATATCGTCGACATTTCCAATACCAACTAGACTCCTGACGTAACACTGAACGTTGTCAACTCGAAATTACAGGGCACAGGAATCGTGTTCGTACTTGGGCCCGCACCTTCCATTCAAAGCTTTGTGAGTCTGCGGGTTGTTTTTTAGCTTAACTTGCACTCTTTGTTCGTACGATAGTCGAATAGGATAAAAACGAACCGTATGCACGAAACCAACACACGGCATTTGTGGTTTTCCGCGTTTTACGTCAGATGGACTGGTACGTGCTATATTATATAGCGTATACAGGAATAGAGTCTGAAACTTAAAAATTACAATGAAACTTACAGAGGACTTTTGCTTATTTTATTTTACGTTATGTACAAAATTATTATTGGAAAATCAGAAACATTAAAGTTTATCTCAATTAAATGTACGTATCTCTTCGAGCATACAAAAGTAAACAGGATGAACATCCAATGGATTTCTCTCTCAGTATTTGATTTGCACGCCATTTAAGACGAATGCAAATATCTTAAACTCTGAAGATGCTTGGAATTACTTTACATCTTTATCAAGGTGTAACAAATAAAAACATAATTTATTAAATGTCAATCGATAAAATAAATACGAGTATATGTAACTCACTTTTTTTGATTATTTTTAAGAAAAAAGATGTATAATATCCCTCACAACATTATCTATATAGATGCAGTAGAAAAATCAATAAGTATAATATAAAGTAAGAAGTAAATATGTTATATTATATAGTAATTAGATTATTTTATTACAAGAATTTAATACAGCTTATTATTTCAATCACTGTAGTAGATTCAAATACTACTCGTAAGGTAGAACTATTAAGAGACACGCCTACTAATTAGTAGTTATATCAATTTCAATTCTATATATGTTTTTTCTATTATCTCTAAGCATTTTTAGCAATCAACATATGGACAATAACAGTATAGACTCAAAAATAGCCCACGTTATTCCTCTAACCTATAAACTACATCTATACTAAAATCCACAACAAACAAACATAATTCCTCATTTATAACACTAAGTACGGATTTATCGCACTTAAATTATATAAACAAATATTTTCTTTAAAAAAAAGTGTTAAAACGCTCCATTTACAATGACTTACGAGAATGTTAAAGGGTTGCTACATTTACATAAATATTAGGTACAGTCTTTAACATAAACATTACACGCGATAAGGTAATGCATGAAAATTTAATGTAAGTTGGTTTTTTGTATTACATTACTAAAAAAAATGGAAAAATTTTACTGCTATTACATATAGGAGTTCACGTCCGCGGGCTTCGGCCGGTTATTCCACACGACATTCAAACTATTTACATATTCGGTATAAATATTTGCCGTTCATGAATTTTTCTAAATATTTTTAGTATGCATATATTATTTATTAGCTATGAATTTAATGTACGAAAAAGTGTTAGCATGCTATCACGTTATATCTATTTTTTTTTAAATAATATCAAAATAGTGTAGTGAGATATCACGTGTTTTTATTTTTCGTTGAACTTCGTTTAATTCAGAAGGCTGGAGAAGTTCACACAGAAGTATGGAATAACATGGTTATCGTTAGCCATGACATCGTAGCAGAATATGTCGAGCCCGCTGACAGTGCTGAAAGCATTATTCCAGATCTGTCTTCTTCGCAGTGGTATAGCGAGCATGTGCGAGAGAGCAAGCTTTAGGTACTGCAACCTTAATGTCTGTCTGGACATTTTTATCACGATGCATAATTTTCTAGAATTAAATTAAATTATACTTGTATTTAAAGAAATATTCTGAAAGTTCTTAAAATACTTTGTACCAAAAAAAATACACGTGGTCTTGATTAGGTGGAGAGGTTAGTCTAAAACCTCACTACGTATCACCATAAAAACATCACGTGATTAATGGACGACCCCTTACTTGAGAAATGATTGATTCCTCATTAAAATCTCCATCGTCTTTTTCACCCCATTAAAAGACGATTTCCGGGATAAAAACTATTCTGTGTCCTTGCTAGGGTCTCGAACTATCTCCGTACAAAATTTCATCTAAATCGGTTTAGCGGAATAAGCGTGAAAAAGTAACAGACGGAAAGAGAGTCCGACAGACAGACAAAGTTACTTTCACACTTATAATATTAGTATGAAATAGAAACTACGATAAGTAAATTTTAAGCTAATTATATACTCTATTAAAAAACTAAATAATTATATGCTCATGTTTATTTTCTTTAAATCGTATGCATTAGCTAACATTAAAATTTTTCATAACTGTAGAAAGTTATAAGCTTAAAATTTCTATTTGAAACGTACACTAGAATTTAAAACTTAATTTTGTTGACGGACTTTAAGCTAATACTTTTATCTAGAAGATCTCATTTCCTTGCTAGCATTTTAATTTACCTAAAGTTTAGTACGTATTAAAATAATGAGGTGCGATATCATTTTAGAGACCCCGGAAAGTGTAATTAGTAATAAGAAGATTTGACACAAAATTACTTAAATATTCACAGGACATTTTACAATCGTATAATTAACAAGGATTTGCCCCAAGGCTTTTGCGCTACATTTTGGTATTTTACAGAGAACAATCCTGTCCCGGCACGTTCCGTCAATAATTTCCTAAGAACATCACAGATCTCGACCGAGAACAAATCGAGGTGCAGTAAACATCGAATAAAACGGCTTGTCTATAAAATATCATTTCTAGCTCAAGTTTTTGTTTTGCTATTGAATCCCATTCTACAAGTGGGCAATAATTGAAAATGAAACTCTTTTGTGCAAAGGCGGGATCGCGAGACACAAAATAAAGGCGCTCCAAATAGATTGAACGTATAAAATTTTCAGTTGAAACTCGCACGATGCGCCGCCGCGAGTGGTACTCTGTATCTTTTTACTTTGTAACCTTACTTTTTATTCCATTAGCGCGCGTGTGAGCCCCTCTAGCCAAATATCATGGAATAATAAACGCTGTTTAGTAATGATAATATGAACGCAGCTACCACGCTAGTTTAACTGAATTAAAGTTGTCAGTCATGAATTTTGTGTTTATGCTTATTGCTCTGGCAAATTAGTACAATTTCAAATTTATAATTTAAAAAAATTTTATATATGTATATAGCAACTTGGCCCTGACTCGGGTGCATCTCGTGGTGTCCAACAGAAGCCTATGTATCACTCCAGGTCATATCCCATCTGTATACTAAATTTCATCTAAATTCGTTCAGCCATTATAGAGTGAAGAAGTAGTAAGCATACACATGTATACAAACTTTCTCATATAATAGTAGTCCAATAAAGAGATAAAATATTACAAATGAGATAAATACATTTTTAATGTAACTAAATGTAAAGTTTGGTTTAAGCGCTGTTAAGATGAATGCTAGTTGATCTCGGAAGATAAGTTTTACAATAGCCGGATGGCGCAAAAAAGTTAGTCACATTTTAAGTCCGTGAAAATCCTGGAGTATTTTATATTGTGATCCTCTTTGGAGCTTTCTCTTTACCTTATATGCGCAATGTACAACGCTATTGCTCTAACACAAAACTTTTTATTTTCGTTTATACGAGTCAATCGCCCGCGAACATTTTTCAGGCAAACTTTAACAGTGGAGGCAATCGCTCCTGAAATTCGAAAATGAAATCGTTCCGAGCGTCGCCAAGATTTATCGATGGATGTTTGAATTTACTTTCAAACTTTCGGGGCATAAAACTTATGACACGTAATCGTATTTTCTAGTCAAGTTTTTTTCCACGCCCGAAGCATTTTATGAAAAATTATCTTTCTTTTATTGGATTCCTCATAAACCATTTGCTAACGTCCGATTGAAAGTAAACACAGCATTGTATTTTCAATCTACTGGAATCTAAAAAGATATTAGGGTTATTTTGTTTGAAAGTGATCCTTGAACTAAACAAACAGAATCTGAGCTGTAATCTATAAGAGCTTTATCAGAGCAAAACCAAAGACGTCGTAAATATTTTTTGTTTCTACGTTACTGATAGCGATACTCGCATCGCAATCGCAAGGTGAGCACGTACCTGCGCGGTGACAGCGAGTGATATATTTACGGCAATCTTCCGCCCGCAGGTTTAAGAAACATCCCAACTTCCCGCATACCTGTTTCACGATACCAACTGGTTTTAACAATGTTGTCCTCTCAAAGACTTGAATAAATGCATTTATCTTGTGGAAATTCTTCAATTATTAGAATTTTTATTAATCAGTACTGTATTAATCTTTTACTATGTTGTAACTATATTTGTATGTAAATTCTTCATTATACATACATATATTTATAAAATGGATATGAATATTTGTCTATTACTCTCCCCCAACAATATTTATGAAAAGTGCTGATTGCATATAAAAATGGCAAATAAGTTCCAATTGAATGGCACACGTCATCGTAGGGCATATTCAAGGGATGCGCCTTGAAAATTTCAATGAAAATCTGAAAACCAACTTATATTGAGTCGATATTTCATTTCATCTCATTCACACCGCGTCTAGACTTCGAATAGTGGGATTGCTTATATACTCTCCAATACATAAAACATGAGTTAGAAATATAAGTCCAAGCTTTCATTTTGTGCGAACCACCAGTGAAATTAACAAGTTTTTATTGGCTTTTCGCCAATCTACTAAGATTGTTAAAATAAAGAGGTGATTGAATAAATACGGCTAAATCTGGCGATATCTACAGAATATTAGTTAGGAACGAGTTATGTAAGACTACGAACAATATATACTGTTTTCATAATCTAGAAATGTGTTGGGATGTTACCTAAATGATGCTAAGATAAAAATGTCAATTCCCTCTCTTAATCAAATGTTACGTATTGTTAGGGAAGTCAGTGACAAGTGGCGAGTAGTAGAAGCCGAACAGCGCGTTTTGACGCTTGAATCAATCAGGCGCTGATATGTAATAGTGTCTATTTGTCCTCGTCCCGAATTGCAACAGTAATCCTTGGCAAGCCGCGAACGGCATGTCCGTGTAAAATAATCCGTGATCGAAAGCCCCTTGCATGCATGCACACGAATGTCGCAACTCTTCTTGAGTATATCAATTCTATTATTGCTTTCCGTTTCTAAAGTGCAGATATATTGTTGTATTCCCTGAATATAATTTATGTCCCATCTATCTATACTAATATTATAAATGTGAGAGTTTGTGAGTATGGATGTGTGTTAGTCTTTCACGTTAGAAAGGCTGAACGGATCTGGTTAAATTCGGCACACAGATATATTATAGTCTGGAATAACATATAGGCTGCTTTTTATCCTGGAAAAAAGTACGGTTCCCGTGGGATAGATATGTTTTTGTTTTTCTAGAGGCGAACCCGAGCGAAGCGAGGGTGAGCTACTAGTATACTAATATTATAATTGTGAAAGTTTGTGATTATGGATGTATGGATGTTTGTTTGTTATTCTTTCGTTGTTCGTTTCGTTCGTTTTGTTTTGTTTGTTTTTAATGAAATTTGGCACAGAGATAGGTTCTAGTCTGGAATAACAAATAGGCTACTTTTTACCCCGGAAAAATGTATGGTTCCCGTGGGATAGGTTTGTTTTTCTTTTCCTAAATGCGAACCCGAGCCAAGCGAGGGTGAGCCACTAGTAATAAATATTACAAATGCGAAAGTTCGAATGGATGAATGTTTGTTACTCAATCACGCCATAACGGCTGAATGGATCCGGATGAAATTTAGCACAGAGATACATTATAGTCTGGAATAGCACGTAAGTTACGTTTTATCCCGGAAAATGCACCATTCCCGTGGTATATCCATACTAACAGTTAAAACGTACGTAAAAATATAATATATCATTTTTGAGAAATCTTTGGTGATTTTATTATATCATATTTTATATATCTATAAAAATTAACTACAGTAAAAACAGTAATATTAAGTAAAATCGATAAATTGTTGTTTTTGTGTGTCAAATCTCTTAAAGATGTATAGGTACTCGTAAAATGTATTTTTGTGAAATATTCTTCTCGTAATAATAAGAGCGTCTAATAGAATATTATACATTTTCTTATGTAATTTTCAACTATTTTCTTATGTAATTTTTAACTATTTTTCAAAGCAACTATATCAGAAATTAATGGATTTCCAAAAAAGGAATTATTAAAACTATAGCCTAATCTGACTAGGTACAGATACTTAACCATCTAACTTCACTTATATTAGTTAAACAGCATATGTATCAAAAACCGGCTTATTATATAGTTCTGAATATCAACCACCTCCAACGTCCGCCGCCGCTTGTAAAAGTTATTTAAAGAATATTCATCTTATAATTATTATGTTAGAAAAAAAATTAAGACAAAGTACGCTTTAAGACTGAAAATTTTGTAATATGCCAAAATTAGTTACGCTCACGATCCTCTTACGTTCCTAGATTCGGTGGTAAATTCAACCAAATAGGCAATAAGAGTAGCGGACTGCAACGCACAGAACACGAGCGGTCTTGTTAGACTGAACCAATCTGCGCCATAACGCCACTGTTAACCTTCGTACATAAAGAATGATTTATTAGAAGATCGTAATGCCTTATTTATTAAAAATTTAATATTTAAAGAAATTTTAATGTTTAATGACTCGTTTGGCTCAGTTTGTAATGACCCTACTTGCTGTGCCAACGGTTACGGGTTCGAGTCCCGCTGGGGGCATTCATTTGTGTGATAAACACGAATGTTTGTACTTCATTCAAGGGTGTTCGTATTTATAATATGTATGTATTTAATGTTATATGTATGTAGTGTACCAACTATGTGGTATCCATAACACAGGCCTCATAGCTTACCATGGAACTAGATGGTGCTGTGTGGTAATGTCCCAACATATTTATTTATTATTTTATTATATTTGGCAGCTCACAGTACAGCCCAGACATTTGGTGTTCAAAAAAGAAGTTACCTGGAAAGTTTTCAGGGAGTTTTGAAAATTGGTGATTTTATAGATTACGACGGGCTCTTTCCAAATTTCTACTTTGCCATCTCGTTCGTATCTTTGCCGCTCGCGACGCCATATTGGAAAAATGGCGCCTAAAAACAGTTTTTTGATAATATCTCCTTTTGTAATCATTGAACCATGATAATAGTTACGTAATAAATAAAAATAGAGAAAAGTCCCTGTAATTTAAGTAAAAATCTTTTTTTTTTTATAAAATGATTAGTTCTAGCGTACAAGTGCTGCAAAGTCGACTCAATACGCGTTTTTTCCAAAAAACTCATTTGAACGCCATCATGTTAGGTAGAGTAAGTGGCGCGTCTTTTTTTTCATGATAGTAGATAATAGTAGATCCATGATAAAAAACGCGCCACTTACACTTATAAACGGAGGTGGCAAAGTAGAAATCGAAATCTATAAAATCACCCATTTTCAAAACTCCCGAAAAACTTTTCAGGTAAAACCATCAAATGACTGGATTAGTAATCTATTTAAACAAATAGTCTATGAATTTAATTTAAATTATTTCGCTAGCTTAGAAATAAAAAAAATAGAGAAATGACTGCTCAACTAAGTTGACAATACACTCAACATTCTTAAAAGAGGTAAAAATGATATTTCTTATTTACCTCGTCATATTAAGTAAATACAAAATATATTTTCATATAAATAAAATATAACATATGCTATTCATTAAGCTGTTATGTAGACGCAGCTTTTCCGGCAGAGTGCAGTGACGCACCAGAAACAGTATTGTTAGCTCGCCCGCCCTGATCGCTCCAACAACTTTAGCACTTATGAAGATTGCTCTCCCATTGCCTGAATATAGTTTGATCTTCCAATGTATCTCAAATATAAGTAATCTCATTGATATGTTTCATTTGTAAGGTAAACTAGCAATTTCATGTATAGCATTTCGTATGATATGGATGTGAAGAAGTAAAATATTTATCTACGTAAAGTATATTATAAATGCATTTAAATGTTTATTATGAATACTGTATGATAGCAGTTTAATAAAAATTTAAGATTTTCTTTTAAATCAAAGTTATATAATACTTTCTTAGATTCACGCGAATATTTGACATTTTAAATAAAAAATAATAAAATTGTAACTAAGCCGAATCTGTACATTAAATATTTTATTGGAAAATCTTATTGAATTAGACATTATTATCGATACAGAGGTCGGATCTATAGTTTTTTAGACTTTTTGTCTATCTGTCGGTCTGTTACCACATCACGAGAAAACTACTGGACAGATTTTAATGAAATTTGGTATGATGATAGCTGGTTGTCCGGCTCAACATAGAGAATACTTTTTATTGCGGGAAAATATCTCATCTCTGAAAAATTTATACTAAACGTTAAAACGTAACTAGAAACAAACCCGAGCGGAGCGAGGGTGAGTCGCTAGTTTTAAATAAAACTATCTTTTCGGATTACTTCCTTATGGGAACCAAAATTCAAAGTAAATCCGCGAAATAATCCGAAATGATAGTTTTATATACAAAGTTATATTTTAAATGAAATGCTTAAAATAAGTATAATTTTCACATTTATATTTGTGTACACAAAAAATGTTTCATATATCAGTATATAAGTACACCATAATAATATTTCCATCAAATTTTTATACCTGCATTAAACAACTATGTTGGTTGTATTTTAGCGAAGTATAAAAGGAAAAATAGCTAGCTCCAGACGGGGAAAGCAACGAGCTGTAGGCCCAATATAGCGTACAAATGGCACGCATACCATAGGTGGCACGCGACAGAATAATATTGTCGACACGCGAGGAAATGATATCCAAAAAATGTCTCCAACTTACATTTTAAAATAACTCTTAAAGAAGCCTCTATTTGAAATATTCTTTACAATTATTTAATAAAGTTGGTATAAGTAAATCATTCTCTTTGACTTTAACTAAAAATGTACTAATAGCTCATATATTTCAAACTTTAAACGTTATATTTAACATCGTATGTAACGCGATAGGACACGTAGCGGGGCGGCCTACCGTCATATCATAATAACGTGATAGCTTCATACGATGGCCGATTAATGAAGCCGGCTCCCGTATGTTGCCGTAATAGTTTTACGACTATCCCACCACCCCACAGCCCGTCTCGACTACTTGATTATGCATCGTACACTTCCCACCGATTATCGAACTAGTAATGAACGGTGCCGCATACAAAATTTAGCAACTTTTTAGTACTCCGATTTCACTAATTTTTATTCCTAAAGTTTAAACGCTTATCTTAATAGCATAACGTTGTAGAGTATCTAAGCTTCGTTATTTTAAACAGTTTTTTCCTGTAGGAAATTTTAAATTCAGATTTAAGTGAAGCACATTACAATAAGTAGCCGGTACCTAAATACATAAGTGTAGATTACTATAGTTGTACTTGAATCAATATCCTATCGTCGTCTACTAAATAATAGCTATCAATAACTCACAGGCACTGTTAATCGAAGTTCTTACGTGACCTTTTTTTAATATGTAATCGACCATACAAATGCTTTTAAGGGACAAGAATAGAAACGAATCAATATATTTTCATACAATGAGTCAGTATAATAGGTAGTTAGACTCAGTAAGCAACGATATTCAAACCGATCGGACCTGTAACTACATAATTAATAGCGGCGTTAAAGGATTGTTGTCGAGTTAAACGCAAATAATAAAGATTTCTCAGAAATGGTATCGCTTTAATATATGTAAACTATAAAACAGCCTCTATTAGGCAATCTTTGGATGAAATAACATTATAGGGAAAGGTCGGGAACGTAAAAATTTCTTAAGAGAAATATTTAAACATAATTAAAAAAAAATAAAAACCGACTTCCTGGCAGTAAAAAATAACTAAACAGAGGTTTTCATTTAAAATAGATACCTAATCAGATATTTTCGAAGTCGGTGTGCTTTGATTTGTATTGGCTGGCACCGACTTCGAAAATATCTGATTAGGTATCTATTTTAAATGAAAACCTCTGTTTAGTTATTTTTTACTTTTCAGTGCCAGGAAGTCGGTTTTTATTTTTTTTTAAAAGTTTTTATTTTTCCATTTTTAGTGTAGACGTAATAAGCAAGTAATTTGTAAGAAGAAAGATTTTTAATAAAAACATAATATTCGATTAAGCCATTTATTTAAAAACCGCTTGACCGATTTCGATAAAATTTATATGGGACCACCGGGGAAGAATACTCTTTGAAACAAAAAAAAAATTTTCCAAATCGGTTCAGCCGTCTTCGAGAAATCCGTGAACATACATAAAAAAAAAAAAAAGATTCCGACGAATTGAGAACCTCCTCCTTTTTGGAAGTCGATTAATAAAATACATGATAATATAATAGAATACCACAAATGAATATAATGGAAATACCACATAAGCTTTTGATATACAAATTTATAAAGTGGATCATGCTCCTTAGCATGAATTAAGTGCTTAAGCAGGTCGCGCTTTATTAATACACATGTAGTAGATAGGCGACGTGCGCGGGACGCGGGGGACGTCGACAATCCTTCTCATTTAACACCACTCCGCTCCTTAGTAGGTGTTTGCTGAAACGATTTTACCGATGGATCCTCCTTTTATGGTCCTACTTACAGTCTCATAGTGATACGCGGTTTTATTTCGAACGGCTCATGTAATGGGGCGTACATTTTTCACGCTGGGAATAGCGGACCCAACCAGTAATCTTTGCATTTATACCGTGATCCTTTATTGATTTTAGATTTTTAGTGGAAAGCGAAACGAATGAAACGAGTGTGAATGGAGACGCGCTCTCTGTAAGCCGATGTAAGCCCCAGCTATGATATAAACTTTCATTCAACCGTATCATATCATACGTTAAAGGTACACTCATTTCTATGAAATCCTTTGTAATTTAGTGGGACATGTACATAACTCGATTAAAATTCTTTTCAGCTTTTAAATGAATTAGAAAAATTTTACAATCTATAAATCGTATCATTTGCTCTACCCTCTTACAGGAAACGGGCGTCTTAAGTTTTAAAACTTGAGCCATAAAATTATGACAAAGGGTTTTGTTTTTACGAGCAAAATAATTTACCCAAAGTCACTTCTAAACACTTAAGATGTAGAAAATACGAATAATAATATTAATTTCGCAGTAAATTGGGCAGACAAAATAACGTTATAAGGCAAAATATTAGAATCAATTAATTGCGTAGTTTCGGTAAGCAATAAAAACGAAACCAATTTGTTTTCGGTCGTGTATAAATTTATCGTTTATAACGATACAACAGAATATAACACATTTTTCTTGCTGAGACCCTCTCTTCCTTTAAGCCTAAAAGAAAAGAAGCAAAAGAAAGGAGACCTACCATTAAAATAAATAAAAGGAAATAAAGCACCGACCGCAAATTATTTCACTTACCTACTTCTTTTTATAAAAATGCGAACGACGCATTAAATTTTAGGGAGAAAGGAAACTCCCTTGTAAGCAATATCGAGCAGGCAAATTTTTCAGATATTGCCTTCAGGTAGCGCACATTTATTATGTACCCGAATATATTACTCTTGATTCATTGACTTTAGATATTGATTTACTTTGCTTGCATAAGCTGTAGTTGGGTAAAGTCCACAAGTAAACTACGGGTTCTGACTTGAAGAATTAGGGATAAAGTTCGTGCGTGCGGACACTTCCCACTGCACAACTTTATTGACTAAACACGTTTTGCTCGTACGTTTACAAAGTAGAATCGATTTGGTTTTCTTTTCTTCTAATAAGTTCACAAAGCTATGAATATTTTAATATATATGAATTGAATAAATAAATTTTAATTAATTAAATAGAAATTGACTATTCTATTATAATATTATATATAAAATGATTATTATCTTGAAATAATGAAAAGCTTATATTTAATAACAATTTAGATAAATAATATACAATTATTGTTTAGTGTATTTTATAACAATATCTTTATTCTAAATAATTCTCTGAAAATACAGCACAATTTAATGTTAATTTACACAAAATGTGTCCTCCCGTTTATTACATTAGCAAGTATAGCAGTTACGTTGTCACCTAATATCAATGTTTACGGTGCTAACTTCTAAACTGTTATCACTTTCGAGAAGCCAAGTACATCTCGGCCTTTGCCGATGTCCACTTGATTTACCGTTACGATAAGATTACCTAAAAAGTTTCCCCAGCCCAAGACGTGGCACATTGTCTTGGAAGATTTAAAACCGAAAAACAACACAAAATATTATCTTTCCTTTTTTGTTTTCCACAAAATATCTCTCGGTCTACCGACTCATCCCTATCAGTTGGGTCGGTACGTGAATTATGTTTCTTACATTTACTTCGTCGCCTTAAAACGTAAAACATGATGTTGATAATATGTTATATGTAGTATACAAATAAAATAAAACTATTAAAATTGATTTTATATTTAATTCGTAATAGTGAGTATTGACGAATTAAGTATTATATTTAAATTATAATATATATTATATGAAAAAAACAAAAGAACTAAAAGTAAGCTTTAATTATTATTTGTGACTCCGCCCATATCTCGCGTAATATGATGATATACAAATACAATAACCTATGTCAAACCAACCATTCCGGAGGTATAAATAAACAAACAAACAGTCAAAAAATATTTAATGGACTTTGAGATGTAGTATCGTATATTAAATATTTAATGTTTAAATATCACTACTACAAATGAATATAACTGGAGAAACCTAATTTGGGGTAACATGTTTAAAATCACAGATAGAATATATAATATGTACAATTTACAATGTACAAAGTATATACATATAAATTTATTTATTGTCAAACTAATTAACATATTTTACGGCGACGTTAATTCTGAGAAGATAGTTTTATTAAAAATGTCTAATATACTCGTACATCTAAATCAAGAAAGTGTTAATTAAAATGTTACTAAATATATAATAAACTTGCGAATCTCCCTCGCACCGCTCGGGTTCGTCACTAGGAACGTTTCAACGATTAATATGGATTTCTCTGACATGAGATATTTTCCCGCTGTAAAAAGTATCCTATATGTTGACCCGGATACCCAGCTATCATCATACCAGATTTCATCAAAATCTGTCGGACAGACAGACAAACATTCTAAAAACTATTGATTCGGCGTCTGTATCGATAATAATGACTATTTCAATAAGATTTTCCAAAAAATATTTAATGTACAGATTCGACTTACAATCAATTAGAATTTTATTATATGTATAGAAGATATAGTAAAGATTTGTATATTGATGCATGAATTCAATTACATTTATATACGTATATACAATAGCTAGTAAACTTATACCATTTAATTAACCGCGCTAAAATCAAACTGATTCCCGATACCAATAAGCGTAAACAAAAGACGTTTACGTTACATTTCACTGAAAGCACGTAATAGGTGGCAGGCTGCATTCAGATTTCGCCGTTCACTTGAGTCGCTTCAATATCGGTACTAGGGATATTATTTCAGGGGTAATATTAAGTTGTGAAACCGACGAATTACCTAAGAGACGGTGTTAACAGAGCAACTTCACCTCGACTGACAACTTATTTCTTACTTGGACTTGCTAAGCCATTTCGTTTGTTTATACCAGCTTTAATGTAAGGATAGTGACTGATATTAAAAACAAAGTTGTGTTTAGTAAATCCTTATTATTAATATAAATTTAATTATTCATTTAACATTTATTCACATTTCTCGTTATATGACACTAATGTGTCTATATGTCTATGTAATCAATCCAATGGATGAGATTTCTTTCAAGATAACTCCTTTGCCTTGACTTCGCTTTATTGAAACATCTATTTTAGTGATTTAAGACCATTAACATAGAATAGTATCCATACCAATATAATAAAGTGTGTTTATTTGTTTGTTAGTCCTTCTTTCACGTCGAAACGGATTGACGGATTGGCGTCATTTTTTGCGTGGAAAGTTGAAGGGTTGAAGAGTGGTATAGACTATTTTTTGTCATGGAAGATTATCTTATTCCGACGGGGAAACAAGTTATAATGCAACCCAAAAAAATATTTATTAAGTATTAATGCTCCTCAATACAATTAAATAAATACGTGTTTTAACATTTTTCGAAATTAATTCCATAAGGGGGTTAAATAGGAGATGAGTTCTAGCGCGAGCGGAGCCGCGGGTTCTGCTAGTTCTGTATGTAAATGCAATATTCTACTTACTAATTTGACTTTACGTGACAACGGAGATATTCTTATCCCGGTGCATCAAGAGTATTACTATTTCTAGATAGGTATTTCTATAAGACATAAGATACTATAAGACTTTTACACTTAATACTTATTAAAATGTAGCTGTTCTAAGTAGGTACATTAATTGTCCTGAAAACAAAATCACTGAATCTGAAGAGATATTTTTTTTATTTATTCCTATACATATACATACATAGATAATCAGTAAGAAAAATATTTTCGAATTTCTACCCTTAAACGAAGGATAGAGTTTGTATAGGAAACAATGTTTTTCGGCCGGGCAAAACCGAGCAGACCGCAGCATCATTTAGAATCCGCGTTAAATATAATAAACGTAACACCCACTGAATAAATTATTAATTATAAAATACAATGCATTAAATGCTCTTGACCAAAAGAAAAAAATCTATCGATTGATAAAAATACAAAATAGGAAGCGTAAAATAAGTTTCATTACGCTATTATAATATTCAAATCCATTTTATTCCACATGACAAGATGTGAAAATTAAGTGTAAATAGTAATATCATGTCAAAACAAAGAAATCAGAAAATCACAAAGTTGTATTGTTATATTTTTTTGGACATGTTACCGGCTAAACCCGATTTCTGGCCTAACTAGTTTGGCCTAGGCTGAACTGATTTTGAAGTATTATTCGGCTGCAGTTTAGTATATTGTTCGCGGCCTCTGACGGAGTGGGTAGTTAGGTAGCTATAATGAAATAATAAAAATAATTTTTTGAATTATATTTTCTTAGATTTACGCGAATATTTGAAATTTTAAATAAAATTATCTTATCGGATTTTTCCCAGATTTATTTTGATTTTTGGTTTCCGACGTTTCGAATGGTCACAAATGGTCACGGAAGAGACTCTCTCGTATTGATGAGCGAAAGATAGTTTTATTTATAATTTTTAGTCAAACTAAAATTAAAAATGAACTTTTTGTACTACTTAGGGTTCCAGGTGTTTATTTTGTTACTTGCAAAGATTTAATCAGTTCGATCTATGCCAAACTAGTTAAGCCTAAAGTACTTAGGCCAAACTAGATTATCCTGGGCTAAACGAGTATATCCTGACACACTTAGGATGAGTCGGTTTGTTCAACTTGTCATGGTGGGGGGCCTCAGTAGTGCCCGGCAATCCAGCCGGGCGCAAAGCCAAGAAATGCCACCAATGCCAGAACACCTCGGTGGGCGGTTGGCCATGTGGGTTGCTCCTTCCCACTTCTCTGATAGCAGAGTAGACCATTGGAGCAACTCCATGGCTGTTGTGGTCTGCTTCGGCAGGCCTGCTATCGAGGAGTCCTGGTTGAGTGCGTAAGCGATCCTGCAACGCCTTTTATTAAGACGGGGGAGGTTTCGTTGGGTTTTAGTAGGTAGTACTGGCTTTGTGGTTGAGCTCCATACTCGTGCCTAAATGCATTTCTCAACGTTAAAAAAAGGGAAAAACCAGTTTGGTCTGAAGTCGAGTTTGGCCCGAAACATATTATACACTTTATTATTTATTTAGCCAAATTGATAAGAAATATATAAATACAGAATATAGATATAAAGTTATCCTCTATGTATTATTGAGGATAACTCTATTGTAACATGTTTAGTTTCAGTTGTAACTAGTTATGTAAGTCTTGAAAGTCCATTTTACTATTTCTATTTTATACTTCTAATTATTAGAACTTGATAAATATGTAAAATTCGGATTGCTAATATTAAAATAAAATCTTCGAGTTTGGTCCGTTTTGATTCACTTTGGCAGTTCGTTTGAGTCCCATAATTTTTTTATAGCATATTCTTCTTACTTTTTTTTAAATTATAACTGTTAAGCATAAATTATGCCAGAAAACGAAAACCATAAAAATATCCATTATAATTAATTGATACTTTATCGTTGCCATATTTTAATGTATCTATACATCAGGAATTGAGAGCAATCGTTAGTTCATTCGTCAGCACGTTTCCTGTACAGCGCTCAATCAGAATCCCGCCACTACGGAACGAAGTATCCGAGCGATGCCTAAAGCAAAACAGATATTAAAGGAATTTAGTTTACCAACTTGTAAAGTTGATACCGAAATCTCCACTCATTCAACTCGTGCAAATGCTTAATTCAGTTGGAATAATTCTCTATTCTATTGTTAAGTTACTAAATTTGAAGTCCGACATTTAACTGCTTACAATTCAAAGGTAACCGCAAATTTCGAAATGAGTATGCTTCCATAGGATGAAACTTATTTGCAAACCGATAACTTTTAGCCCGAGTTGGCCAGTTCACGCCACCGTGGCTTAAACAACCACCGTTAACAAACTATGTATAAAGGCATTCCTTTTTAGATTTCATTGTAAAACATCCCATATTGAGAGGATGGATCATTGTTGATTGTAAAGTTTTGATCAAACAACGCAATATATCTTTAAACATTTGGGTAACGGTCAGGAGTGGCTAATTAAAATCAATATTGAATAACAAACACAATAATTCAATTATAATCAAGCTTTAGAAAGGGCTCTCTCATAATTAGTTATTTTGCATTTCATATATATGTTAGGTCGCATATCATACACATAGAAAATAGCCAAATAGATATCTCCTTTTTGAACTAAGTCAAAATAATCTATACTAACATTATAAAGAGGTAAAGTTTGTGAGTTTGTGACGTTGTAGGGGATAATCTCTGGATCGACTAAACCGTTTTGATGAAATTTGGTAAAAAGATAGTTTGAGACCCAGGGAAGGACATAGGATACTTTTTTATCCCGGAAATCATCCCTGAAAGGGGTGAAAATGGGGATGAAAGTTTGTATTGGGAAGCAAGCTAGGGACGAACCCGGGCGACGCGAGAGTGAGTCGCTAGTGTTGTATGACATTTGTCGACCATGGCTCGTGGTCGATGGAAAAATAATTAATATTTAATGAAATATACATATATAGAGATAAAGAAATATATCTACTAATCGAAAAAAAAACCTTTAAAATACATTTAATACATAACATTGTCTTCTGTTAAAGGAATAAAAAATATGAATGATAAATAGCAAAAGCGACGTACCTCGACCGCCTCGTTGTGGGATCTTTCATAACCATAACCTCCGTGATTTCACCAAATTTGTTAAAGTAGTCCCGAAGGCTTTCTGTAAAGAAAAATGGGTAAATATTAACCGAGTTAACAATTTGTAGTCTTTATTTAAAAGAAATCTAAAAGCACTTATATACGACAAATACTTGAATAGTTATAAGAAAATAAAGAAAATCTTTTATGAACTCAAGTTCTTATTATTTGTTCAACGTGTTGCTATTTCCAGGATTGAAAGACTCTTTGCATCGATATGGCGACAAAGGAGCTTCATGGTACATTCACTCAGCATTTCTACAATAAAAGGGCCACATAGAAACCTTTTCGATTTTCACTTATAAAAAGTAAGAAAAATCCAGTACATTTCCTTAGTTATGACAATTTTGAGCAAAAACATAGATTTGTTATTTGAATATTAAGTATTTTCATTCCTTGTTAATACATCTCGAATGGTTGTCTCAAACATATGCAAGAAGCATCCAAGTTGGGATTTGTGGTCGTATTACTCACTAATGGATAGGGTGGGGAGGTTCCCTTTAAAATAAATATGCTGATTTTATGTTTCGTGTTTTAAGGCTTATTTTACATAATTTCCGGTCAGTAACTGATGCATTATTTTGATTAAATATGTCATTGACAAACCGACAAATAAATGTAAATGTTAATAATTTGAAATTCCCATATTTCCATTAAAGTAATTGAAATGTTCTTTAAAATTTTATTCCATGTTTTATATGTGATGGAATAAAATAAGCTTGATTTTGTATCTGAATTATATAGAAACGGCGATTCATCCCTGCCTTTTAAAGAAGAAAGGTAAAATTGGCTATTTTAAGTTATTTTGGAAATCCTCTAAAAAATATATAACAGTAGCTGTAATTATATTATATATTATTCATTTATGTATATACGTTATGTGATCTTCTCGATAAAATAAAATGTAGTAAAATTATATTTTATTTTTAACAAGTTTTAAATCAATAAAGTGTACTATGTTAGAAAGCTTGAACAATTTAGCTAGTTCAAATTATATAATTAAGTATCATTAAGTTGGTCTAACGATAGAGCCAGGAAAGGGGTGGAGTTTAAGGTAATCTCTTCAATGAGTAGTAATTTTTAGTCATTTAGTTTGTTTTGACAATTCAAATATCATAGTAAATTGGACTTAGCATTACTGACAATATCGTACTTTTTATTTTTAACTAGGGTAACTTACCCCCGCTCCGCTCGGGTTCGTCCCTACTTACGTTTTGACTTTTAGTATAGATTTCTCAGACATGAGATATTTTCCCGTGGTAAAAAGTATCCTTTGACCCAGATAACTAACTATGCCCATACCAAATTTCATCAAAATCTCTCCAGTGGTTTTTCTGTGATGCGGTAACAGACAAACAGACAAAAAATTCTAAAAACTATCGGCCTCTGTATCGATAATAATGTCTATTTCATTAAGATTTTCCAAAAAATATTTAATGTACAAATTCGGCTTAGTTAGAATTTTATTATATGTACAGATTAAAATATAAGTAAGCTCATATAAGAATTGTCAAATCAGAGTCTATCAAATATATTGTTATATAAAAATAATATTTTTATTTCTAGTAATAATAATAATGTCCTCCTGACCGTTTCCGGCCACGGCGGCCAATCTCATTGAGACTAGCCAACTGCGCAGGAGATATTATAGTGCACAAGTGTACGCGCAGACACAAGTGCACTCCCTATTCCCGTCACTCTCATACTCCGGTGGGACGACTACTCGACACGACCGGTGAGAGTTAAGGCGCAGGACCGACGGCTTTACGTGCTCTCCGAGGCACGGGGGTGAAACACCGCCAACTTCCCAACTCCGGGCTGTTACTGAGGCTTACTATACAGAAAGACTCAATAACTAACCTTGGCCCGACCCGGGACTCGAACCCAGGACCTCAGGATGTGCAGCCGTATATGCTAGCCACTACACCACCGAGGCAGTATTTCTAGTATATAAAGACTGAACGAGTGTGAATAGGTGAAGCTCCTAAAAATATATGCGATAGCTCATTAGATCGGGAATGACGTGTAGAAAAATGTATTTAAACCATTTCTCATATAAAAAATTGCAAAACTTATAAACAAGTAAAGATGAAAAAATAACTATTTTGTACGTCAAACCAAGTTAAATTGCTTTGCTATTTGAATAACTTTCATATTTCGCATTTGTTACTTAAGAAAGAAATAAAAATTAACTTTAAAAAAAAAGGTAAACCAAGGCAAAGGTGTTGAATTTAATCATAATTAAAATGTTATATATTAATTTGTGATGTATTCATACATAGCTAAATGAATTGACTTATGAGTATGTATATTTAAATAACCAGCACCGATTCCACAAACACCTAATTAGGTACCTATTGTAAATGAAAACCCTGTTCAGTTATTTCTTGATCTGACCTAGTTCCAGGAAGGAAGATGTACATAGGTCTGTTTTTTTGTAATTATGTTTGTGACGCGATAACTTTAAAATGAATTTTCATGAGTTCCTAAAGTCTTGAGGTTCGTTTACATTTTTTTATATTTTTTTTTAAATTACATAAATTCTTAGGTTAATAAATGATTTATTATCTAATTAAAATCTATTCAATGTTCGACCAATACGTTTGCGAGTAATGATTCAAAATTAACTTAGGTGATATTTTACAATACATTAAGTTCGAGGGTTTTCGATTAATACTAATTAAGAACAAACAGGCCAATCACAAGAGGCTTATTGTGAGATACATTCCAATTTAAACTTGCCTTCAATTTGAGAGTGCGGCGCTCTAAAACCAAATGTTGGGCTCTGCTTTTAAAGTCGATTTTCGACTTGTTTCGAAGTGAACTTTTCTAATCTGACCAGACTCCGGCTTCTGTACCACACTTCGGAACAGTAATGAAAAGTAACGATTGCATGTCCACTTCACCATTAATCAGTTCTACCGTGTATGAAGTAACCGACTACATTGCTATTTATTTTTCCATTTAAAATACTGTTTTTATGATTTAACAAAATATTTACAGCTGTACTTATTCAAGATTCATTATTTAGAAAAATTGTATCACTAGATAAGAGTAGAGTACTAAATTCTAAAAACCAAGATACAAAAAAATTAACACGCCAGCATTTAGTTCGGAGGTTATACGTTGGATTACGCCTACAAAGCAATAGTAAAGGACAAAGCGTATAGATTCGGTACAGTTGTTCAACCACCATAAAATTAGCATTTGGCTGGCGAGTCGCATTTTCATCCAAATAGGAAGCAGGCACCTGAATTATTTGACCGCTATTTCAAAAATCGATTTTGTTTGATTAGAACTAAAGAAAGGTGAAATTTAAGGCAAATCTACATTAACTCTATAAAAATAAAAGTATTTTTTATAGAGAAAATTTAAAGAAGTTTCTTTATAAAAACGTTTATTTAAATGTTATTCTTAATAATGGAAACAAGAAAGATCATGTTAAAAGCTTTTTGCATATCTTTTAAAGCAGTTAATGCACATTACTTTTGAATTTCGTAAAATACTTGTGTGATTGCGTACGTATTTCAGTTGCAATTGGCTCAGAAGCGGCAAGTTTCAATTTAATGGTGGTTGAACATGACAAATGCTGCGTCGCCCTTCTTCGCTTCGATATGAACTTATTACAGGTTTAATGCATGGCCATATTAATTTAATAAAATTAAAATATTTATTACACGACGGTTGACACTTAAAATATATTAAATGAAAAAAGAGCGTGTTATGAAAATTGGGCGTTGGATTTTGCGTATGTACTTTTACATACTTTCCTACCTTATCATTAAGTTTTTAATTTACTTATATTTCAACACTAGCGACTCACCCTCGCTCCGCTTGGGTTCGTCCCTACTTACGTTTTAACGTTTAGTATAGACTCCTCAGAGATGAGATATTTTCCCGCCGTAAAAAGTATCCTATATGTTGACCTGGATATTCAGCTATCATCATACCAAATTTCATCAAAATCTCTTCAATGGTTTTTCCGTGATGCGGTAACAGACAGATAGACAAAAATTTTAAAAACTATAGATTTTGCCTTTGTGTCGATAATAATGACTATTTCAATAAGATTTTCCAAAAAATATGTAATGTACAGATTCCGCTCAGTTAGAATTTTATTATACATATACATGCATAATATATATATATATGTAGATAATTGCATACTGAAATTGACATAAAAGTAGATATTATGACAAAATTGCAGCTTCTATAGATTCTTTTATCTTTTCTTTAGAAACCTTAAATAGATCTTAAAATAATAATTCCAAACAAAACCCGAGTTAAAACTTGATTATCGTTATGCGAATGCAACCTATTACAAAATATTATGTCTCGCCAAATATTCATACACATCTTTTAAGATATTGTTCATCAAAGAATACCTAATTAAGGAAATTTCAAAACAACTTGGACTTCAAATGCTCTCTAATTGGCAGTTTTAATCTACTAACTTTTGTGCAAAATTCAGCAAAAGTAGGCACCAACTTGTCGTGGTCGGTGGTAAAACGAATCAAAATCATCTAACTTAGAATTTATAAACGTATTTGAGCAAATTATGAGAATCGAAATGGTTATTTTAATTAATTCGCATTTCGAAATGCCATTGTGGGATAATTATGTAAACAAGCGTCACTTTGTTATTCTTTTGAAATTGGATTAGGGCGTTCAATCGATTAACTTGTTCAAGTTTCTTTCTTTGATCCACCTTTAAGTAGGTACATTAACGTTTAAAAATTATGTTATAAAGACAAATAAGTTATATAACAAGTTTTTCAAAGGTATTACCTATTTTTCATTGAAAACAGTAACGTGATAGAGTCTTCCATTCTTCTTAAAAGAAAGAGGAGAATCGATTTTAAAGTTTGCGCTGCGGGCGAGCTGGTCACTTTAAAATTTTGAAACAATAGATTTTATACATTGTCCATACGTAGATAGGTGAATAGAACCTTTTGCTACGGCAGTTGCTCAACCACCATAAAATTGGAAACTAGTCCGCCGAACCCGTTCAAAATAACGTGCGGCATCATAAAAAAAAAATTGATATCACACAATAATTCTACAGACATCAAAATACAAAGTCAGCTATATGACCCAACTTCATTAATGTAATATCCACGCCATTTTAGAGAACACTTCACTATCTTCTATATGCTGAAGTACTAATATTGGTTTTAGTTTATGAAATTTAATATTGACTTTTAATAGTCAAGATTTTTAGACAGAAAAATTATAATAAGGAATCAAAATAATCACATGTTGGTAGCTCCTTCAAGTTGAACTGTTTTGCTGGACGGATTTGGATGAAGTTTTTTACGCAGATAGACTATAGTCTGGAATAGCGCATAAGCTACCTTAAAGCACACCCAAGCAAACCAAGGGTAAATCGCTAGTCATTACATAGTATAAAACAAAGCCGCTTCCCGCTGTCTGTCCCTATATATGCTTAGATCTTTAAAGCTTACCCAACGGATTTTGATGCGGTTTTTTTAATAGATAGAGTAATTCAAGAGGAAAGTTAATATGTATAATACATGCATAATATATTCGTAGTAGAAAAACACAGATAATTTTAAAGACATTTTTTTTGTGCTTACATTGCAAACGCTGGCGGGTTAGCCAGAAATAGATCAAAATAATGTACTACAGTAATGTACACCTTATAAAGGTCTACAAGAAAGTCCGCAATGGCCTATGTCTATCTTAAGGATAACATACTATATCCAAGCTAGGGACGAACCCAAGCGAAGCGAGGGTGAGTCACTAGTTGTATATAAAGAAAAGTCGAAAAGCGAATTATGGGTAAGCCAATAGTAGTAGCATATAACAATAGGGAAAAACGAAATCTCTCAATCAATATTGCAGCAGCAATACAGCAATCGATCTGCATGTAGAAGAAATCCCGCATCGCATATTTTATCTTTAACAATCCTGGCCTAACCGAACCAATTAGCGAAAACCTTTCACAATATAGTTTCAATGTTATAAATTTGGCACTTAGCCTGATGCAAATTTTCACTGTTGTCAGCAAATAAATGTGCTCCATGAAAAAAAAAGTAATAGTTACGTCGGCTGCACTAAATTGTCACAAAATAAAATTTTTCATTTAGACACCAATATCAGTGGGACGTTGCTTTTAAAAGTGTCGTCTCATCCTATTTTATTTGACTCACTTTTATGTAATACATTTAAGCGGTAATTTCATTAAAGCGAGATATAATTGAGAACTTTTGAAAAATATAAGTACGTACAATTGATAACAAAACTTTAATTTTTTCAAAGCTTTACTAGATATGACAGTATTTACTAAAAACATAAATTGAAAGCAAGTAGCGTGTGCATATTTAGATAAAATTTCATTAAATTATTTAAATTTTTACTATATACTCTAGCTTTTGTCTGTTTTCTACGTAATTACGGATATATTTTAAACTCGTTATATTTTGGAATAGCACTAAAACGCATTTCAACAATTAAAGTCTACTTTTTATGGTGAAAAATATCTTAATCTCAAGATAAAATACAACGTTTCTTACCTCGCTTAAATTACTAAACCTTATTAAAATTTTGTAGGGATTCTTTTAAGCACTGGGGACTTGCATTTAAACATACAGCTAGAACAGACAATCGTTTTTTCTACTTTTATTGCTCGCAAACGAAGTAGCAGTAAAAGAGTAGAATGTCAAAAATGATTATTCAAATTAGTTTCAATTAAAAGCACTTTCATCTTATCTTATTTGAATCTATTTTAAAATTCATCTAGTATATTAAAATAGATTTTGTTCAAAAGTAGAACATAATAAAAAAAACCTTTTAACAACTTTACGTCTATTTATACGTACGTAACATTTGCTACAACTAACATATACCATTATAGTATTCACTGTATAATATTAAACCTATAGAAAACCCTCTACAAAACCAGTTAACCAAAAACAAAAAGATAACAAAAAAAATATTTACTGACTTAATGATACTTTTAGCGTTTATACACTACTTTAAAATGGTGTCCTGCCTATAAAATCGCGCCATTAAATGCGTATTGTGGTTGGCGAGGCGCCAAACACGTACAGGCACACGTCCGAATCTGCGAATCTCTCTCAAATGGATGATTTCGACGTATCAACACTGAATAATCGTGGACTAAACAAAGATTTAGTGTTAGAATACATGCGCACAGTTATGTACGTTAGTACTTTACCAAGTCGATGCAACATAAAATATGTACGTCAAAAATACAAAACATTCTTAAAAGGGATATATGAATTCGGGATTACTACAAAGAATTGTTTCTTAAAAGAAATATTCTTAAAAGGAAAAGCCCTTTAAATATAACGACTGAAATAAAGAAATTTTGTACTAGCGTACGCAATAATTGAAAGCGGGTCACACATCAAAGTGATCGCAAAAAGTATGGTAAAAAGGAAACATTGTAAAAATCACGGCAACGTGTGAAGTGTCATCTGCTCGTCTCAGTGAAGTGGCGATCGCTTGTTTTTCCCACTTTTGATAGGCGCGAAGCGAAGACTGAAGTGTCCTCTGATTTTCAACCCCGCAGTCCGGAGGCTCGCACCCGCCTGCTTTTTATGAGGTCAAGAGAGCCTCCACAAAAAACACGTTTCACGAAAAATTACGCACTGACACATTCAGATTTGCCCATAACGTACACGATCGTAATATATTGTTTTTTTTTGTACCATTTTATTCCGGCGTAATATTTTTGTTTGCTTACCCTTGATTATTGTGAAACGTTTTTCATTTAATACCGTTTTATTTATCTCAAATTGAACGACCAACTCGTGCACCAGATTGTTCGCTTTCATTGAGCCTCAATTGCTAGTGCAAGTTCAAACTACGTTATTACAGGTAACGTAGCAAGGAATTGACATGCGCCAAACTTCACAAATATATTCAGAAGATGATGGGTAATTTATTCTCAATAACTATCAAAACACTGCAGATGTCGTACAGTTTCAATTTAAGGGCATACAGCGCCGGAAGTTCTATCCGAGATGAACTTTGGGGAACTTTGTTCCTCCTGACATTGTCAACTAATCTTCTAACCGCCAGCGACGGAGCATGTGTACGGTCGACGACACAGACTTCTATATATTATCAATAATATTATACACGAATGGCGTCTCAACTTGCCTGTAAGATTGTCTACGAAGCCTAATAATTTTCATAAACCACTATCTCTCACAACTTGGTACAACGAACGTCAAAACAATTGTTTATTATATTTATAATTGTAACAAACTTTGTTCACATATAAAGGTTTTGGTTGTTAGAAGAGAATTAATTTATGAAACTTTCAAGCTTAGACAAAATTATTCATTTATTATTACGTCGAGTTGCGCTATAAAACAATTTTGGTGAATGTAGTTAAATGTGTAAATATTTTATAAACATTGAAATAGTTTTAAATAATACTCATATTTTAATCCATTTTTTCATTAATTTCATTCATAGAACGATTTTAAGTGTCTTATTAGTAACAAACGACTTACCCTCGCTTCGTTCAGATGCGTCCATATAGACCAAACAGCTGTATGTTAATTTAAGTCATAATCTATCTGTATATTAAATTTCATCCAAATCCGTTCAACCGTTTTAGACGAAGTAAGAAGCGCGCACACACACACGCACACGCACACGCACACGCATATCGCAATCACAATAGTAGTTAGATATTTTTTTGAAGTAAAAATTCTTTACGCATGCTTGACTTGGGGAGTAAGCTGGTGAATGCGTAACGAGAGCGTTACGAAAAGTGTGATCAGTCGAGGCGAATGTTTGTTGCCATGGTAAATTTTTTTAGTATCTCACCTATCCTAATTATTTAAAACATAAATTGAATTTCATAAAGAGATTTCAGATAACCTGTAAAAGTTTTACTTCTTGCGCGTGTACACATTCATGCACGCATTCTTTATTTTTTCCTTTTCACTTACCTAACATCAAAATAGAACTTATGGTACAGCATAAAATATATTATACGAAACCATCTGCATCATTGTAGCTAGCAGATTTGAATCCTGCATGGACAAACATTTATATTGATTTTAATATATAACTATACAATTTGGTTGGTACTAAACACGCCATTGATGATTAATATTTAACACACACACATGACACAGCGTATAAATAAAGATTATGAAAATTCATACTTAGCAAAGATATCACATGAAATACACACAAAAGTATGCTTTTATCACAATATAGGTGGACCATATACTATGGGTTTACTATACCATCGCCCTTTTAAGACAGTCTATTTTATTACGCACATATAACTTGATAAAACTGAAGCAACCTTTATTTATTTCATTATTTGAAATAATTAAAATTCACGTGGTGAAGGATGTTTAAAATAAACTATACAATAATATTTCTTTTTAGCTATAATTATCATTTATATATATATATATATATATATATATATATATATATATACATATATATATATATATATATATATATATATATATATATATATACTCGTATGTATTCAAAATAAGAGCCGTATATATAAAATAAGCAAGCTACATGTAAATGAAATCACAAAAAAGTGCATATATAAATATTTTACCGCTCCAAATAATAATAGATACGACAAATAAATTGAATTAACTTCAATTTCATGTATAATTATTTGCATGCCAGAGATATCTATTAATAACGTAATTTTATAGCATTTATGCTAATGGCAACTCTGTCCATATCATTTAACGTGACATTTGCGATGATTAAGGAGATTGTAGCGCGGGATAATATATTATCAGGTAATACGGAGTAATTGTCTTGATCTCTGTCAACAACCGTTGCTGTCTCACGTGAGATATGGGCTGGCAAGCGATACATAACTAATTTTACACCATCCATTCATTTAGACATCGCGGAGCTGAATGGGAGCAGACAACATTGGTAGGAAGTAGAAGCCGCCGCACGCTGCATAAATTATGCTATAAATTGCATTTGAAAATAGAATGGCAATTAACCGCGAATATAAATTACCGCCACCCATTATCTGTTGCTATTTATCCTGCCGAATTTTAAATGATACAACAGATCAAAACAACAAAAGACAAATTAGTTTCATTGTTTGTAATGCAAAATAATTATTTAGAACAGCCGAGAGTTTAACTTGTTGCTTTACTTAGAACTGTCTTTTAATATTTCACTGAATTCCCGGACGCGGAATATTAATAAGTTGTGTGAGATTTCCATTTACTTGATTACTTTTTGGCAACCAGGCTCTCGTTATTTATATCTCTAATGGAAAGCGTTAAAACCTCTTCATTTGAAAGGCAATTTTTATTGATATTTCGCATACAAGAGGCTTTATATGAAATATTTGTATTTTAGCAGTATATCAACTAGCAATACGACACAGAGTACTTAAATATATTAAATAAACCAAGGTTGCAAAAGGTTTTTTGACCATTTTCATTTTATGAAATACCTATCCCATTTTCGAGTAAACTTTATTACTTATGTATTAAGTCAAATCTGAAAAACATTTCATTTAACTTTATTCTATCTATTTATACGGCATATATGAAAATATTAAAAGTGATCCTATATATGACCAATAAATACATGATCAAATATCTTACTACACTTAAAATGACGACATATAATCCTTTATATCTTGCCTGAATAAAAATCACATAAAGTGACTCAATGATGCCCAACTCTGTATGACTTGGTGATATAAGACGATACGGATTTTAAAAGATGCTTAAAGATTCATAAACGTAAGCTTCATACCACAGTTCGAGTCGTAAACTTGAGTGTAATATGAATGAATATCGTATTACACACGCATTATAGTACAACTTGAAGTGTTACGAAGTCTTTCTACACCTGATGACAGGTATAAACTGTTTCACTTAGCCAAGCCTGTCTATGTAAGTGTTTGCGTTGCGTAGGGGTTAAAATATACGTTCAATGTACATTGTAATACATGAGTTTATAAAGTCTGAGATATTTAGTATGTAACGTCTCTATTATATAAAACAGGTATATTAGTTAAAAAATCCGGCTGCATAAAAAGCGAACTAAAAAGATGAGAATAATTTTATGAAGGGACACAGTATAATGCTGTCGGAGACAAATTATATACCTACAATATACATGTACAGCGCATTTAATATATGTATCTCCGATTGTATATAATACTGTGTTCCATTAACATATTATTCTCATTTTACTTCATTATTAATATAACTTATCATCATTTATTCTCTTTTTACGCAGTCGGTTTTTTTTTGTAAGTATATTGTTTTTTTTAATTACATCTTTTTAGTTAGACATTTTTAGTTTTATTTAACAGCTTCTATCATAAATTACTTTTAAACATATAAGTTGTTTATATCTTTGTAATGTACTCTTATAAACCTGTATTTTGATACCCCACTCGATCGATTCAGACGAAAATATTTTTTTCAAGGCACAAATTGGCGCTCTAGATCGGCCATTTTGTTTTTAATGATATCTATATTATACCCTATGATCCTGTATATGTTTATATTGAATATATATAGCGTAAGAGTTAAAATATAACGTAAAGTAAGGTGAATATCGTATATAGTATTATATTTTTCATTAATACGTCATCAACGTTCAAGAAAAAGCTTGTTATAAAAGATACAAATTATACTTTTAATATTTCAAATTAAATCAACTTTAGCCTTAGATGTACGCTCATACTTGACTTCTTAGGAATTTTGATTTTTTGCCTCCGACGTTGGTATACATAGTCACGGAAAAGACTTAAGTTTTGACGTCTCAAAAGTAATAGTCTACAAACGGTGCCTACCCACAAAAAATATACAAAAAAATTATTAATTTTATTAAAATTGTAGGTTACACAGGTACCATTTCTCTTTCTTTCAAATTAATATCTAGCTATTTGCATTTGAAATCTACCCACGCCAAATCAAAGAGGTAAAACATTTCAAAACCAATTGGCCTCTACCTAACATAAATTATAATATATTATTCTCATAATATTTTCAAACAAAATAATCTTTGAACAAACCCAACCCTAATTATCTTAAATTATGAGCAAATTATCATAATATATCTTGAATATATAAATTACCTTTAAGTTTAAATGAAGAAGGAGTAACAAGTTGAAGCGCTGCACCCTCGGTTATTATATCGGTTTATTGCACAGTTCTAGAGTCAACTGGTCCGAGTGACTTTAATTCATCGAAAGCGACGTCAGCTGCAATTACTTGAGACTCTCTCAGATGACATTGCTAGGTCTTCGGATGTTAGTTTACTCTCAAAAGTAGAGTATTATCAGTCAATATGACTGTTAATATAAATGTATTTTTAAAATATTGCATCCCCGATGTCCCCCTGCGATAACTTTGAACTTAAAATTATTTACATAAATTATATCAGGAATCATGGGACTTAAGACTTAAGATTTTATTGACATGTAATACAGGCAGGACCCTATATTACCTGATAGATACTATAGGTTTTATTTTCTACTTTTATTAATAAAATAATTATTCTTTAAGCAATGAAATCATTTTAAATAATTTTTCACTCTAAATTTAAATCATAAAGTTTGAGTTCAACTGTATGATACTATTATATGTAGAGTAGAAATCATGTTTCATATTGTAAACTAATTAAAAATACATAATATATGAATAAAGGCTGTTACACATTCATTTAAATGAATTAGACGCTTTATTTTATTAGAAAAGCTCGCCTTCGCTTCCCTCAAGTTCTAAGTACACCCCACGTGTCGATAAGTGTTTTATTTCAATATACTTGTAATATAGTCACAGAAACAAATTAATATTACATCATGATAAGATGTAGATGTAGCCGATATTATGTAATTATAATAAAGTTTTATAAGAGTAAAAGAATTTTTAAAATTTCCATTAGTATTTCCGGAGCTTATCTTCTGCAAACAAACTCACAAACTGAACCTCTTTATAATTATGTTTATATACTATATTTATACACCTACATATTACATGATGTCCTCCTCGCTGATATCGACCACAGCGGCTAATCTCACTAAGACTAGTCAAACGCAGGAAATATTAAAGTGCATAAGTGTACGCGCAGACACATTTGCATGCTCTATTCCTTTTCACTCTCAAAGTCCAATGCGATAGAATGATATTTCAAAACGACCAATGAGAGTTAAGGTGCAGGACCGATCGATGGCTTTACATCCTCTCCGAGGCACAGGGGTGAAACGCAGTCAACTCCGAGCTACTACTGAGAATTTCTTAACAGAAAAATTCTATAACTGAACTTAGCTCGACCCGGGACTCAAACCTAAGACCTACGGATACGGATGTACATGCTAGCTACTAAACCACTGAAGCAGTACCATATAATTTGACTATATTTTGGTTAATTCGATTATTATTAGTTTGTTCTTTTTGAAGTGAAACTTCTTTAGAATCGTTATGATTTGAAACTCTATGAAACGAAAAAGTGACATTAGAAAGAGACAAACACATAAATATATAGGATTAAGCGGGCGAGAAAATGAGAAATAATACTGAATAATATGTTATGTAATATAATTATGTAAAATAAAATGTAAAATAACTTTTAAACTTGGTAAGAAAAACTAAACTTATTACTTATAAAAATGAATATTTATTACTGTGGGATGAATGTGCATAAATTAAATAAAAGCTATTATGACTAATTGTTGCCATGGTAACCGTTGTTATTGTCTGACAAATACATAATGTTATATTCTTTCCGTATATGATATTCTATAAATATGTGATTGTAATGTGCCTAATATGGCTTATTTGATTATTGATTTGTTTTAATTTAATTGCGATATTTGCCAAAGAAGTTTTACTTCAACTGCGCGTAAAGGTTACACGGACCCATTTTTTAAGCAGCAACAATTCAAAAGATCAACATGATTTTTTGAATCGAATATTTATAAGATTGAAGAGTGACGTGGCTACTTTTATTTTATCACGTTACCGTGATAATATAAAATCTTTCATAAAGATACTTATTCATCATTTGAATCTCATGAATTTAGAGATATTTTAATTTTGAAAAAAAAAACTACAAAGGCCGATATACTGTTTATTGCAGTGCTCGAGCAAACTAATCTGAGCGACATTAATTCACCGACCACGACGCTAGGATTACTTGAGGCTGACTCGAAGGAGACCACTAGATCTTTGAGAGGCGTTAGTTTAGAGGAGAAACTGAATATGTCTTAAATTAAAATGAAAAATCTTTTTTTTCAAGTTTTTTATACGTGCTTTAAAAATGAATAAATACTAATACTGTTTATCTGCTTTATACCGAAATTATAACTGTTATAACGGATTCAATTATGATTATAACTATAAAATTTAAGTTTATTAAAATTACGATTCTAAATATTAAATAAATAAATGCCTTTCAAATAATTTTCGTGACGTGAGCCTGGCTGGTAGTGGTATGTTGAATTTCGGGGGTTCTATTTCCATGCGAGGTAATTCACTATGCAAAATATGTCAGTTTATTTTGGTAATCTACACTAATATTTTAAATGGTAAAGTTTTTAAGTTTATATGTAGACATAATCTCAGTTTACTGATCTGACTCTAAAAATTCTGCCACTAATAGGAAGCTATATTACCGCCGAGTGATATTGGTTATTTTTTATTTTGACAAAAAAATGTTTACTGTCAGAAATCATACTAACTTTAATTGAAATTAGAAAAAAGAGGTCCTTGAGTTACTTTATTGGATATCAAAAGTATATTGTATAAGTCTAATTGAATAAAGCTAATTTTTATTTCATTTCATTGTTTGGCATCTAGGGACGCACCCGAGCGAAGCGAGGACAAGTTGCTTGTGTATCCATGGAGGCGAAGAGTAAGTTATTCCTTTATTTACGACGCAGAGACAAAGGGAAAGAATTTAAGTTGATGTTTATTTATATCTGATAATGTTAATCAGTTTATCAAAAAGTAATAGCCATTAAGAATAAAAATCAATATTTATTGCTCAATACTTCAATAAACTACGATGTCTAGTATCTCTAATTTGTCAGACGCAGTCGACTGAGATTACTTGAGGTTGTCTGGACTGAGATCAGAAGTTTTTGATTTAAAATAAGTTTAAGTAAAAGGAAGCTTATTACACATAGTAATGTTTAAAAGCTAAATATTTTTCGAAATTTATAATAAGGTAGGATAAAATAAACAAAAACCTAACATGGTGTAATAAATTATGTAACTATGAGACCGAACATGTGATACGTAAGCCTTTACAAAGCGTTTTGTCGGGTAATAATATATCATATAAAAATGCAAGAACTATGCATAATATGAAAAAGAAAGATTGTACCTTTTTAAATAAAACTATCTTTTCGGATTTTTTCGCTGATTTATTTTAATTTTTGGTTTATAAAAATGTTTAAAATTAAAATTAACAAATATTGTAAGTTCTTTGGTGCGATTTTTCATTTTTTTTAATTCATTTTGTTATTTTGTGGGTAGGCTTTCTATAACAACTATATAATGCCTTTAAGACATCAAACACCTTAGTCTTTCCCGTGACCATGATTGCTGTAAAGCATTCGAAACTTTGAAAATTGATCCTTAAAATTCAAGACCCCATGAGAAAAGTAAAAGAAAATTTTAAGAGAATATTATAATTTTCAATTGCAATATTACATATTACATTTAATTTAATTAATACGCTTCGTTAACTCGAAAAAATCCGAAAAAATAAAAACTTATTTTACTAATGTAATATAACAATATACTTAAAACATCTATGGTATATGGTACCGACCTTAAATAATATGACATATATAAATACAAGGCCGCCGAAGTTAAATATAAAGCTGTCTGTAATACGGAAAGGTGGACCACTTGCCAGGCTCCTATATACAACTATGTATTCAACCCTTCTTAACGTCCCACTGCTGGGCACGGGCCTTCCTTCAATACGAGGGGAATCAGGCCATAGTCCACCACGCTGGCCAAGTACGGACTGGCGGACTATACTACTATGATTTACTAAGAAATAAGCAAGTACTTGGATCGATACTCAACACTAGCGACTTACAGCTTACTTACGTGTTTATTATAAGCCTATAAAGCAACTCAGCGGCTAGTTCTTTTCCCACTACAATTAAAGTTATTGTAATTTTTTCCTACAGTTAATACATTGTTATTGGAATAAAAATAGCAATCGGCGGTAATGTAACTTCCTATTAGTGAAAGAATTTTCAGAACCGGATCCTTGTTTTTAGATATTACCTACATCCAAACTTACAAACCTTACCTCTTTATAATATTAGTGTAGATAAATTATATAGGTATGAGGTCCTGACAAAAAGTTTCCATGCGTTAGTAAATCAAAGTTCGTCTGTAAATATCCTTAGTATGCAAAGAGTAGCGCTCGTAGGTCAATTTTTGATACGGCTATAGTATCTTTTCGTACTCAATTTAATTCTTGCTTTCTTATCTACGTTTTTTTTTTCATAAGAAGTATTTTGTTTTGAAGTTTAAAGATTTTTTTTTATTTTGACGACACGTTTGGCTCCGTTTGTAGTGATCCTACATGCTGTGCTAGCGGTCGCGGGTTCGAGTCCCGCTGAGGGCATTCATTTGTGTTATGAACACGAATGTTTGTATTCCAGTCATGGGTGTTCATATTTATAATATGTATGTATTTAAAGTTATATATGTGTAGTGTATAACTATCTGGTATCCATAAAACAGGCCTCGTACTTTACCATGGAACTAGATGGTGCTGTGTGTTAATGTCCCAACATATTTATTTATTATATTATTTATTATTATCTATCTATATATACATAAAATGCTTTGTCCTGACTGACTGATCGATCAACGCACAGCCTAAACCGCTGGTCGTAGAAACGTGAAATTTGGAAGACATATTCCTTATACAATGTAGGCATCCGCTAAGAAAGGATTTCTCGAAATTCATCCCCTAAGGGGGTAAAATAGGGGATAAAAGATTGTATGAAACTTTGTCATTCTTAACGCGAAATGCACGAAAAGTGGTATTAAGCTTTAAAATGATAAATAAGAAATATATGTATAAGATTTTTTTCGAAATTCATCCCTTACAAGGGTAAAAAGGGGTGATGAAGTTTATATGGGCAAACAATTATTTATGATCAAAATTACTTGAAACTTAGTATTAATGCTCTTCAATACAATTAAATAAATATGTATTTTAGCATTTTTTTAAATTCATCCCATAAAGCTGTCAAATAGGGAATGAAAGTTTGTATGAAACTCTGTAATTGATGCGCGGAAAATGGTATCTAACTTTAAAATGAAAACTAAAACAGTACAAATATAATTTTTTTTCGAAATTCATCCCTTAAAAGGATAAAAGGGGTTTGTGCTGTTTATATAAGGAAAAAATCTTTATGATCAGAATTACTTGAAACTTGGTATTATTCTCTTCAATACAATTAAATAAACATGTATTGTAGATTTTTTTTAAATTCAGCCCCCAAGTGGGTGAAACTGGACGGTGAAGTTTGAGTTGTTAATATATTTAAATAGAGTAACATAGCTCAAGTGTGGGATATAAAGTAGAGTAAATTTATTTACAGAATATACGCTTAACATCTTATACATATTTTTGCAAGTAATAAAGTATGTATTGCGAAAAAGTTTATGTTTTTCGCAGTTTGATCGCGGGCGAAGCCGCGGGTTCTGCTAGTTTGTAATAAAATGACAAAACATTATTCGAAAAATTACATACAAAATATTACAAAGAAATAACTAAAGAAAATTTAACTGTTAAGACAAGAAAATGTGGAATAATTTATAAATTATAAGCAATTATAGTAATTAAAATTCTGTTTCCCATTTGATACGACGTGCGGCTTACCAAACCTACTCATATCAAACGTAATTAAATATTGTCTGAGTATTTTGAAATTATAAGTTGTTACAAGTATGTCTTACAGATTTAATAGACAACGTTGAGAAGCAAGAGTTTCTTGTGAACTCCAGATGAAGTTAGAAGTTTGTGTGCATGCCCTTCACTTAAATTGAAATGGATACAGAAATACCGTCAATTGCTTTGTTATGAACTGTTGAATGACGCTGTATTATATTAATTACAAAGATCCGCGTTTACATCGCTTTAGAAGTTATTGAAACATAAGTCTTATTCATAATATTTTAAGAGTTGTTATATAAATAAGTACAAAATTAGATTATCTTATCTAGGATACTAAAAAATAGAATATTTCAGCCCTGATCGTATTTTTATAGAGAGTCGAATAAGTCAAATTAGTTACCCTTCACTTTGATCTCCTTTTTAAGTACATCACTAATACTTACTAATAGTTTCCAAAGATTCACCAATCTTATAAACGGTTATAAAATACAGACATCGAAAAACATTTTCATTTTTCAAAATTTTCATATAATAAAATAAAATAATAGATAAATAAATATAACAAGGCGATGCGAAGTATATTATTAGGTGCATAATGTTGAAAGTTTCCGACTTCTACTCTACAGGGATGCTTTTGTCGATAATGTCGTCAATAAATTGGCAGTAGAACTTCTAGTGTACCCAATCTAAACTCGTGAAAGTTAGCACGCATACGTTCCACGAATACAGATATAATAAAGATCGTTTTAATTATTTTATAATGAAAAAGCATAGTGTTTACATTTTCATATTTTACAAACAATATTTTTTATAATTTTTAATAGAAGAAATATAAGAAGTAAGTTCAATTGGTGTAATTTTTTGGGAAATTATAATTATTTTTACTAATACCTTCAGTAAATCCCGTGAGATACAATATATTATGGCTGTTGCATAAAGTTACTTTGAATAACATATATATGTAGTTCAAAATAAATATATTTTAGATCTCTCCATATATCGGTGCTCTATTCTCGCAGGAAGCAAGTGTTTGTATTCGGCATACAAATACTTATACTGATACAAATAAAATAAAAGTAAAAAAAAATGCCTGAAGTTTAAAACAATTTCATAAAAATACATTTTCATTACTACAAATATTTAATAAAAATTTTATTGTAATTGCTAAATTTAAAATTCCTAATATATTGGAGCTAGAGCCTAACCGCCATTACTTATTATGATAAAGATATTTTTATCTGTTCCATTTATAGCATACCTTTTATAAAATTAGGAATATAGATAAGTATTAGGATAGTAAATAATCTCTACGTGTAATGATTACAATTTAAGTTAATAAAACATGTTGCCCACGATTTTGCACGCGTAGAAAGAGACATCATGAAGATTGGTGAATATCTTAAGTTTCCCCAAATGTGCGTTCACTTTCTCGTAGTTGGAGGCTCATTAGCGTCGGCAATCCAGCCTAGCGCGAAACAAACGCACTTGAAGGCGGCCCACCTTGGTAGGCGCTGCGGGTTGCTCCTGGTACTTCTCTAATTGCTGAGTGGATCGATGGGGCAACCCCATGGCTGTTGTAGTCTGCTTCGGTAGGCCTACTATTAGGGCTGAGTATGTAAGCAATCCTGCGACGCCCCATTAAGACGGGGGAGGTTCGGTTGGATTTTAGTAAGTACGTCGGTGAGTCCCACATAACCACCTGTACGCATGCAGGTGGTATGCGTTTGTTGCATTTCCCAACATTAAAAAAAATTAAATGTAAGATTATAAGGAGAGATGGGCTTTTGATAGTCAAAAGAAAAATTTGACAATTGTATTTTACGAACTAACGAAACGAAAACTGATTTCTGTAAGAATAATGTAAAAAATTAATCATAAATCCAATATTTTATAAAAACCGATATTTACCTATTTTTGGGGCATACAGAGAGTGACTTTGAGAGGCTAATTGATGTGAAGTCTATCTACAGTTTTTTTATACATTATACCCACGTCATTGAGACAGATACAGGCAACACGAAAAGACAATTATACTATATACCTTTATGTATAATGCAAGGAGCTCTATAATGCAAGAAAAATAAACTGTACATATATTACGTATTTTTGTAAGTATTTTTATTTTACCTTTTAAAACCATCTTTTAACTAATGTAATATCTATAACTTTATCAAAAATTGTTTTATTCAAGTAGAAGGAAATACTATGACGATCAGCGCATGTTAAGTGTAAGATTTTAAGGTGGGACGTTAGCTAGCTTAAGAAAGTTAAAGAATCCGATGTGATAAATTATAACATTATTAGGTGTCATCATTAGAAGCCGTAAAAAAGTTATAAATATTACTGTAATAGTATTATTATTGTACAAGCCAAAATACACTTTAACAATATCATTATTTAAAATTTCCATTTAATAGGGTCTAGTATACAAAAAGCAAATTCAATCTCCCGTCCCCAAAAAGATATATCATTCAATAAAATACAAATTCTATCAATATTATCACATTGTTAGGTAATAGTATTTTACAAAAATCAAATATTAAGCGAGTCCTCTATGGCGACACAACGTAAGCTTTGAATGTCGAAATATAATTTCGATCGGACGGCAATCAGGGTCTGTTGAAGACGGCGCGTGAGGCGACTTTCTAAAATATTAAATGTACTTGCAAACGCCCCAAAACCCCTATATTATTACGTATAAGCTGTAAATATCAAGCGAATCTATATTTTATAGGATATAATATTGCATAGTTCAATATATTCTTTGTGATACTTTAAATTAATAAGTTTTATCACTATAGACACCTGCCCACTTATTGCAATGTAATCACTTATATTTTATACACTACATAAATAACTATATGGAAAAACTGAATAAATATAAAATAATCAATTTATATTCAAACTATTATAATATTATGTAATTTAATTATTTTTATAACAATGCCACTTTTTTGACTTTTTTGACAAAGAAATTGATAGATATTTGCAGTTATTTTAAATGAATAAAATGTTATATTTATTATTTATTTAGTTTATATTAAGTTCAAAGTAAAAAAAGAAAACAATTTTATTCATGAAAATAAATTACATACTTAAATTGAAATACTTTCGATAACAAATTAGGCCAGAAAATGTACGTGGAAAAGCTTTTTTTTATACATGCATAATTACATTACATTAAATCTGGTTGAGCTTACGCTAGCGTTCATGTAATCTCTTACGTCTGCCGACTCATTGTTACAGCTCACTTTCTAAACAGCCCATCTTATTTTTTTAAGAAAGTCCTCCATTATTCAGGGTCAGGCTTCTAGCGTGTATTAATATTCACAAGATCCTTAAAGTTCATCAACCTCAGTTTGTAAGGCGGAATATTCAATGTATACTGAGGTTTATTATAATCTAGTTAAATACGCACAAGCCTCACACTCGTTGCTTTTTCAAGTTCCTTTTTATGCAAAGACTAGCAGAACCCGCGGCTTCGCCCGCGATCAAACTGACAAAAACATATTATTAAACTTTTGAATATGTATAAAATGTTAAGCATATATTCTGTAATAAATTTCCTCTATATCCCATACTTGAGCCATGTTACTCTATTTAAATATATTCAACAACTCAAACTTCACCGCCCTGTTTTACCCACTTAGGGGCTGAATTTAAAAAAAATCTACAATACATGTTTATTTAATTGTATTGAAGAGCAATAATACCAAGTTTCAAGTAATTCTGATCATAAAAATTTTTTTCCTTATATAAACAGCACAACCTCCTTTTATCCTTTTAAGGGATGAATTTCGAAAAAAATGATATTTGTATTGTTTGAGTTTTCATTTTAAAGTTAAATACCATTTTCCGTGCATCAATTACATAGTTTCATACAAACTTTCATACCCTATTTGACAGCGTTATGGGATGAATTTCAAAAAATGCTAAAATACATATTTATTTAATTGTATTGAAGAGCATTAATACTAAGTTTCAAGTTATTCTGATCATAAATAATTGTTTGGCCATATAAACTTCATCACTCCTTTTTACCCTTTTAAGCGATGAATTTCGAAAAAAATCTAATACATATAATTTCTTATTTTTCATCTTAAAGCTAAATACCACTTTTCGTGCATTTCGCGTTAAGAATTACAGAGTTTCATACAATCTTTTATCCCCTATTTTACCCCCTTAAGGGAAGAATTTCAAAAAATCCTTTCTTAGCGGATGCCTACATTGTATAAGGAATATGTCCTCTAAATTTCACGTTTCTACGACCAGCGGTTTAGGCTGTGCGTTGATCGATCAGTCAGTCAGGACAAAGCATTTTATGTATATATAGATTTTAATTTAAGTCAAGAATGTATAAATTATTATTTTTGTCTTTTTTTTTTCTTTTTGGTTTTATTATACAATGAAAATATGGTCAATGAGTAGTATAAGCACAAAATAATTCATTTTAGCACCAATTACTAGGGTATTCGTTTTTTTTTTATTAATTATGGTGTTAATAATTTATTAGTCAGCCTAACTGGTCTATGTTGAAATGAGGTCATAATTAAAGTACACTCACTCACCATATTTTTATGTTATGGATTGAAAAAAATAACACTCTTAACCCTTCAATTCCTAGTGTCACGTGTAGGTGACATACATTTATATATTTTTTTAAACCACATTGCATTTGTTTTTCATGTCATTACTTGATTGATACAAAGCCAATAAGTCATAAAATACAATTTAAATTTCTGGAAATACTGAGAATACGTTATCTGTCAAAGTTATTCAGTTGTTTCGTGCCTAATTAGAGTTTTCTTACTTTGTGTGATTTCTTGCAATATAACTTGAGAAATATATGCCCATACAGTAAGTGTTGCCTTTTTTTCTATTGTATTTCATAAATAAATATCCAAAGTGTGATTTAAATGTATATTTAGATAAAAATAATATACACCATGATTACTACAATTACCAAAATATGACGTGTCACGTGTAGGTGGCACTGGGTCACGGTAATGTTATATATGTATAACATTACCGTGATTGGGTGTTATAACTACTTATTACAATTCAATGTACTAAGCATATGCACGGCTTTTGTTTACTGTCGCCCTTATTGCTCTCTGTGAAGGTGGTATTTTAGAGTTTGTTAATGCCTTACATATTGACCTTGGATGAGATTGCCGAGGAGTTGCACGCTGGAAAGGATCCAGGCGACATAATTTTTTTTTTCCTCCGGATGTCGGTGTGCGTTACCATACGTGTCGGATACGATGAAGATAGTGAAGATGAAAACGAGGCTAACATTCTGTATCTACCTAGTCACATGCTTCTGAAGTAGAGGTACAAAGTAAACCTTCTGTCTCTAGGGAAAATCTACTCTGTCAAGAGGAGGAAGAAAATAATGACGTTGAAGAAGAAAAAAATGAAAATACCATAACAAAATGGTACTCTAACACTTCGTTTACTGCTTGCGGTAAAAGAGATTGTGATGAAAAAGTCTTTATAAACTTATAGGAAGACATGAAGGCCGTTGAGTGTTTCCAATTGCTCTATAATGACGAAATATATTTTAGTTTATTAAGTTTATAGCTGATACAAGCAATATGTACGCTTTACAGAGAAGTAACACTCTAAATGTAATAACTGATGAAATTAGAGTGTGCATTGTAATATTGCTATTTACAGGATATTTGACACCCAAGTATACCGCAAACTATTTGTACTTAGAAGTACACTACGTTTTCACTCTCTGTTACTCTTCAACGAAGAATACTTAAACAATAAGCGTAGATCCAATAGAGTCTGCTCCTTGAGACCTAAGCGAACAGTGATGGCTGGACGTTACCATTTCTTCTTATGCTGCTTCTTTATAATAAAATAAATAAATCTATTAATATATACCTACTTACACTAAAAAAATGTAAAATAAAACTTACAAATTTTCTTCTAACCTTAAGTTATGATCAGACAGAGAATTTAATAAAATATTACGCACTCACATACACACTAACGCACATATACATTCACGCACAACATTCACACTCTTACTCACAAAACCCACACTGACCCATTGACTACATATCAATTATCTCCTTATTCAATTAATGCAATGCCTTGTAGTATCAATTATTCCTTTTTTGCTTTACTTAAAATAATGTAATTTTTTGTAAACTTATTAGTATTTAATTTAACTATTTTTTTTTATATTTTTCTTTTTATAAATGTTTTTTTGATTAGTTTTTAAACGTATGTACATATTTTTTCTGTAATTTTGCTGGTGGAGAGCGTTAATAATTGCGACACAGTTGCTTAACTTCTGCAATTATTATCTTTTATATTTGTTTTTTACTATATATATACTGAAATTTCAATAAATAAATATTAAATAAAAATAATTTTAATAAAAAGCTGACAGAAAAGTGCTAGAAGAATGGCACCTTTATACGAACACTTCTATCGTCCAGAAGATGAATGAATACCTGTAACAAACAAATATTATCATTAGAAAATTTTCATTACGTACGTTATTTGAATATAAAAACATAATACTGTATTATACACGTTATTACTGAATTCATTTTTTCTGAGTGCGTGAATTTATATATTTCACGGGTCCGACCAATGTTTGTTTACTGGCAGAGAGTTATTTGCTTATTAAAATTATTTCTTTTAGTGATAATGTATCGTTTTTACGATCTGAATCTCTTGGTAGTTGTAAATCAATACAATCTTATTGAATAGTTATAGTTTAATACCTTAGTAACTGGGCGAACGAGCTTCGCTCGGAGTTCTTTTTTGTTATACTCGTATCGTATTTTTTAGATAAAAAAAAACTAAAAACCAATCGAGATTCGAATTCGGACACACCTATGATTGTTAATTTTGCACCTTGGTCGCTTGACCACGATGCTTATGCATAAGTGTAAGAAATTATCGAGCATACTCTGCGTAAAATAATGCAAAAGAAAACCGCATGAAATCTCGAAAACACGCGTTTTCCCAGACATGAGACTAATCTAGATCGATTTTTCGCCCCCGAAAATCCCCACATGCCAAATTTCAGCGAAATCGTTAGAGCCGTTTCCGAGATCGCTGGTATAAATAAATAAAGATATAAATATACAAGAATTACTCGTTTAAATATATTAGATTTTTAACTCCGCGTTGATTATTTGCAGAAAAATTAGAGAAATAAGTAAAATAATTCATCAGATTATGTTACTAAATAAAATTTTGAGTTTACCAAATATCAATGTATTAATTTTTTTCTATGTATATAACACCATATCTTTGCTAATTAATTATCACAAACATCGAAATGTTACCACCATATAAATTTCAGGAAAAAACCCACACTTATGCCTAGAACAATTAGTTTTAAAGGGATTTTTAAGTCGATATATGTCTTGATTTAAAAGATAATTTGGAATATCCTAACACCACTTTACGCACGGGGATAAAAGAGCGCTACCCTTTTTACTTTCCGGTCCATAAATTATATCTATAAAAAATGTGTCTGCCGTGGCCGAAACCGGTCAGAAGGACATATGTATAATATAATACACGAACATTTAAATACTACATTAAAAAGATTTATAACATTAAGTGAGATAACTGAATTTTATTTACGTATACAATTCGCTTTTCAAACTTTTTGGACAATATATATTCAGATGAGAGTTTTGCTTCCATTTAAACTATTCAATGACTTTAATTAGAAAACTAAATTAGTTTTATTAGTTCCTAGAATTTAAACTGTAAGGTATTAAAGCTTAAGGTTATCTTTAGAAAAGGTATTGGCAATAAATTGACACTTTAATAATAATACATACATATATATCTATGTATGTATATATAAACACATTTATTTAAAAAAAATGAATTTTTACATATTTTCCACATTACTTTTATTCAGTTTACGCAACAAAATATTGGTATAGAAAATGTTAGCTAGTGAGGTATCATCGCGGCGGTGAAATAGATCACTCCCTGTAGGGAAGCGTCAATCGAGCCCTGATTTATAGAGGGTACCTCGCGGCGTTGGCGTCGGCATCGGCGTCTACTAAACTGTCCAGTTTTGCTCGCATTGCATCGCACGAGCCACGGACAAACAAGTCACTCAACTGCTGTCTCTTCCTCATCGAAAATGCGAACCCCAGTAAATGCCTTTATAAACGAATCCATTTTAAATTCTGAATAGTCTACCGAAAACACCGACGGAACTTCCAGACATGACATGCGTGTTAACGAAATGTTGGCGCTTGGTCAATTTCGACGAAAATTTTACAGAGTTTACCATGAAATTTGTAACAAATTAAATCGTACCTACCCTAATGGATCCGTCCGACAAAGTTCAACGCTTTCAAGTCAAAACGTTTGTAGTTTTCTTTTAATTAGAGAAACTCGAAAATACATAAAACAAAAATTCCTAACAAGGAAAATTGTTAATTTGCATGGGGTCGTTTATGCAAACTTTCAACGCAAACTTGACCTAAGAACTCAGAACTCGGTTGGCAATAATTCCACGATCCGGGAGCGCACTATTGCAAAACTTTACATCCCGTTGTTGGCGTTCTATTGAAAACATCTTAATGCTATTCGTATTTCTACACGGTGGGTAATAAATTGTTTCACGAAATTATTACCGAGAAAACTACTCATCATGTAAACTTATTTAATCTGCAAATGCCTTTAAAATTATGACTTTTGTTACGTTGGGGTAAAATGTGTTTTTAAAGCAGCCATACGTCACAGTGGCTGAAATATCTGTCAGAAGGACTTTATACTCGTAGTGCCAAGAGCGTTTAAATAAAATTAATATCAGAACAATCTTTCGCATTTACGCCTGGGAAAATATCCGAATATAATTGAAACGTTTTAGGCGCATTGAAGAAGTTTTTAGTTCAATTTAACGGCAATCAGGACGGCCGTTGAAGACGGGGCGTGAGGCGAATACCTAAAATATTAAACGTGCCGGAATGACGGGATGCGGTGGGACAGCGAGCCACTAATTTGATATTTGCGTTATAAATCAAAATAGATCATGATTCTAGAATCTATGAGTAGGGGAGACTGGGTACGGTTGTAACAATTTTCCTTTAAATGTCCACAGCAAAGCTATTATAGCTAGTAGCAGCGAATAAAGCCTTTGCGATGAAAGCATAATTATTTGTCTTTAAAATAATATCAAAACCAATAGCTCAGGTATAACAATTTGGCAGGAATATGTCATTTTAATGAGTGTGTGCGATTGTTACAACCGTCCCCATACCAGGGGCGGTTGTAACATCAATGGGGGACAGTTGTAACACTCAAGAATAATCATTTAAAATCAGTTTTATTATTTCAAAAACACTGAAATGTACTTAAAACATATTAAAAATATTTAAGGCACGTTTAAGAGAGATAATTATTAAAACTAAACTGAAACAAGTCAACAGAAATAATATTTCTTTCTTTGGAGTGTATCACTTGAGTAGTTTTATTATTAGACTTGCCACACAAAACTAATTTCTAAATAATAATTAAAAATAAAACTAATCAACAAAATCTAAGTTAAAACAAAATATTTTTTCCGTGTAATATTTAATCAGATTCATCGCAGTTATGGTATATATAATATTTACTCCCATCAGTACAAGCTACGTGAGACCATTGCTTGCAGCCCCCTTGACACTGATTTCAATTCTCTCCAGATCGACTCGCTGAATACGTCTTTACAAGGAAGGCAATAATATTTTTCTTCTTCAGATAATTCGGGTGGTGGGTTAGTCTTCTTGAGCAGAAAAGCAGCTCGTCTTAATGAAGTGCCTAATTTAACTTCATCGTAAGCGTCCTTATACGATATTATATCAGTTTTACCTCTCAAAGTTTTTCTTATACGTTTCCTAGGTATCTGCAATAAAAAATATTATAAAATTACTGTTACAACCGTCCCCATGAAAATGGTTACAACCGTCCCCACAGCCCTTTTTTGGTCATAAGGCTGTCATAGTAACGAGATAACATAACCTACACAAAAATGAATCAGCGTATTATAATCTCTAAAATACGAGGATTACGTAAATGCATTTTGAAATACAATAATAGTATTAATATTTAAGCTATATCATAAATAAATTCGCCAAAAATACTTACTTTTGGTTGGCAAAAGACAATAGGCCTCCTCGTAAGCGCACTCACCGCGCGAAAGACGAAGCAACGCTGGAGACGTGTCGGGACTTGTTCCCCAAGTATTTCCTCCCTTTGTACCTTGCACCTACCACGCATAGGTTCGGTGATATTCGAGTTGTTACAACCGTACCCCGTTACAACCGTACCCAGTCTCCCCTACTATAATGTAATTTTATATTATTTGATGATTTTGAAGTATTTTAACCATATTACACTGTTCTTAAATTAAGCTAACAATCCAAACAGTATTTCATACTCTTATTTAATTTTTTATATTTATTAAATGAAACAAGTACCAGTAACTAAATAGAGTAAAAGAAAATTAAATTAAAAATATGTATTTAAAATTATTAATCAAACTGCAGAAGCCATTAAAATCAAATATAAAGATAAAAAATAAAGATGTATTTCCAAAAAGTAAAATATTACATTTTTAATTTTATTCTCCGTTAGTTCGGAGTGCGGCGCGATATCGAAATTCTATATACGAATCCAACCTATATCTAATGCAGACGTTCAATGCACTAGAATTTTTAAACGTTATCAGCATTTATTATTTGAAGTTTAAATTTTTGTGTATTCCAATCAAACAATTGTGTTTACGCCGCCACGTTGTTTGGACGCAATGTAGGGACATCATCAATATGTGAAAATCTCATTCAACGAACTTTAACATTGGGAATCGTGAAACATTCATGATTCGAACACAACCAGCTGAAACCAAACAATTTCACGAATGAACGTGCCCTAGCATACAGTAACGTTGATTTTTAAGGTCACTCTTTTTAATTGCCCTTTAAAACTGCGTCGATTTTTAGATTTTTTTCATTTAATTTAATTTTTTTCCTTACTTCATGAATTGTGTGTAACTTCGTGTAAGATATTGTGCTTTATTTAGAGAAAAAGTACATAACAGCAAATTTTTCAAAGCAAACTGTTAATATAAGTCTTATGTATATACATATATAGATAAAAGATATCACGATGCATATCCACCCACTCCATATTCAGGCATATTTTCTTATAATATTATTTTAGAAAGTAGTAAAATAAATAAATTAGCAATAATTATGTGTTAAAGTTAAAATGACGTAGTCAACCATGAATCAAGTACGATTTGAACAACCCTTCAACTCTTTAAATTTGTAAACATTTCTGCGAACCTTCACCTTAATCTAATGAAAAATTGATTCCATAAAAATCACTCATTCCGTACAATTTGCCTTTGTTACTCGATCGCCCTTAAATATTTTCTTAGCTTTCTTCTTTTTGTGCTAATTCCAAGCGTGAATCTTTTAAAATATTTCAAAATTAAGTTCTATAATGGGAGGAATAAGTTACCGAGTAATAATTAAATTACAAAATATGACTCCATTCAAATCAATAGAAATATTACAAATTAAAGTTGAGTTTGTGCTCATTCCGCCTAATCTCAAAAACTAGTTTTTAGTACAGATTTATATATGTTTGCACCAATAGAAAGGTTATAAGCTTATAATAAATAAATATTTTGCAAAAATCCACTAAATTACATCGAAAAAAATCGCTACTCGTATAAAAAATTAATTTAACAAAAAAAGTCAATAAAAATAATGATTAACTATTAAGCTACATAGTAGAGTAATAATAAAAGATGTAGAGTAAGTCTACACTACTAGAGTCTAATAACATAACAATGTGTACAATACAACCTGAGTTAATATAATTCATTTGTTGTAATACTATAATACCGATCATGGTTGGCTTCCGATGGCCTAAAATCGATGAACTATATAAATTCATTGTCTAAGTTTGCACAGACAGAGCTTTCTGGACTCACAAGATTAATTTTCTTAGTTCAGATTGTTTCGTGACCCATTGTGCAAGATGGATGGTGATAATTGGATTTACCCGACTATCGATGATTTAGGTACTTAAACTTGTCTTTTAAGCTGAAATTTTCCTGTTAATTAGTACCGAAAGTGTTTATAATAACATATACAAAATTTTATTACTTTTGTTGTATTTACTAATTGGTTTTTCATCTACATATTATGTATATTCAAACAAAAGAACTATATTTATTTTTTTATGCGGGCTTTAATAATTTTTAAAACGTACTTTTAACCTTTAACTTCCTTGAAGTTGATCTTAGTGATATACTAAGGAAACTTTCGAAATTTTAAAGATATTAATTTTTCAGATGGTATACGAAGGAACCAGTAACCTTATAATACTTGTTAGATGTTAGGAACCAATGCCGTTGTAACTTTTATTTATGCAAACATCCAAACAAAAACGACCTTTGCCTCAATTAAATAAAGGTCGGCTTTTAGTAATAAAAATATTGACAGTTGCAGTTAACGAAATAAGCTTTTTACCATTATTTTCCAACTCTTAGTATTTCTGCACTACTGCAAACCCCATGGCCACGGACAAACTATTTCAGTTTATATATTTACTTACTACGTTTACTTTTTATTACACAGACTTTATTTACTACTAGTGACTCACCCACGCTTCGCTCGGGTTCATCGCTAGCTTGCTTCCCAATACAAAGTTTCATCCTCATTTTCACCCCCTTAAGGGATGATTTCCAGGATAAAAACTATCCTATGTCCTTCCCAGGCTCTCAAACTATCTTCTTATTAAATTTCATCTAAATTGGTTCAGTTGATCCAGAGATTACCCCTTACAACCTCACAAACTCACAAACTTTACTTCTTTATAATATTAGTATAGATAAAATTTACATTATAGTATTACTTAGAATTTGAAAAGCCTTTCCGTTCAATGTAGTATAAGTATTATTCACTCACAATTGTTAGAAGCATGATTAATGAATGACTACGGCCTAACGATTTAGTTAAAACTATCCTTTTGCTACGTAACTGTATCGTTATTAAGAAACCAATCGTATTTTTCATTGACAGCTCACTATAGTTCTTTAGTATCTATACTATTTCATTATAAATGTGAAAGTTTGTGAGAATGGATGGATTGATGGACCTAACAAGGTACTCTTTTACGCCAAAACGGCAGAACGGATCTAGATGAAATTTAGCACAGAGATAGATTATAGTCTGGGATAGCATATAGGTTACTTTTTATTCCGAAAAAATGTACAGTTCCCGTGGGATAGATTTGTTTTTGTCTAGAGACGAACCCGAAACGAAGCGAGTATACATAAGTCGCTAGTAATATATGTATTCGTATATGACAACCATAATTTTCTAACTTAACATACATATATTTTATTTTAAAGACAATAAAAAAAAGAACAAAAAAACATGGGATCAATAAAATATAATTAAATAATATATCGAACTACTATTAAGATATTAAAGTATTTTTACGTTGTTTACGAGGATCGGAATTAAAGCACATCTTTTGCACTATTGATATTTTATTCCTCTTAGTTAACAAGAGTGACTTATGGAGATTCACTAACACTCGCAATATATACGTGTTCACAGTCCTGGTTAAACTCAGTCACTGGACACTAATTTTCACCACTAGATATAATTTCACTATAACTTCACTCCACTTTTCTTCACTTTCACACTTTCACACTTTTTCGTACTTCTTCTCAATCTTCACTTCGAAATTCAACTGCTCTCTCGATACACTGCCGGCCTTTTTATACGCATAAATAAAGAACATTCTAGCATACGAAGATTCGAAACCTTTCTAGTTATTTCAAATGTTTTGTTCTTCTCTCACTCTTACACTTACGATTTACGGTTTATTTATTTACGATTTACGGCAATTTACGATTAACTGTTCCTGTCCGAATTTCAAAACTCCTACTAATTTCGATGCCTCTCTCAAATGTTTTGTTTCTCTCCTACTCTTACGCACGGCAATTTACGATTAACTGTTCTTGTCTGAATCTCGAAACTTCTAGTATTTTTGATGCCTCTCTTGAAATATTTTAACAACTGTCTTAGGATGTATAAAGCATGCTTTCGACGTGTTTTTAAAACACTTTTTACACACTCCATTACGCGACAGTATATACGTGCGTATATGTCTGCTACTCTGAAATTTAGTATACGAGTACAGATAGGCTACGAACAGGTGTAGGATATAGGCTACGATTAGTAGAATTAGGGTGGCACTTCATGTATATAACTTTATAAACCAAAAGACACCTAAAACAAACCCGAACAAAGCCAGGGTAAGTTGCTAGTAGTATTATATAAACATAGTAGTATACACATCTCATTACAGTGTTTACTGTAGAGAATTGCACGCCAAAATTAATTTGTTAAATGACAAGTATATAAAAATTATTTAATCTACGAGTATAACGTTATATGAATTAAATTTATAATATTCGAATGTGTTGAATTTAAATTAATTCCATCAAAAAGTATATATACGTTTTATCTATATAGTTACAATTTAAGGTTTCTAAGTTACGTGAACTTCGTTGAGATTTGATCTTTGTGTAACAGTCTTCCGGATCAGGTGGATAGTAAAGGCAATAAAATACTTGTTTTATGGGCGTCGTCGTCAAATCCAATGTCTTGTGATTTTCCGACGGCATTTGTAAGCGTGGCAGTCCCGTCAAAGCTTAAAAAAGCTTCTTAATATTTTTTGAATTGAATTGAAAAAAAAAATACATTTTTTTTTAAATAATGTGTTTTATTCTTTTTTAATACATGCTTAGGCGCTACTCAATACTTGTATATCTTTATGCTGGGTCAGCTAATAATATTTTATATCTGCTTTTTGCTGCTATTAAAAAAGGAAAATTATATACATAATACAAATTGACGAAATTTAATACATATATAAATTATGACCTAGTGGTACATGAAAAATACATACCACAGTTAGTAATAAGATTTGCCAAAAATAAATATTTTATCAAATATTATAAAGTAAAGTACTTTTTTGTGTCATATCTCAAAAGAAACCTAAAGACGCACCCGAGCGAAGTATGTGAGAATAAGAAAGTATTTGAGTGAATGTGTGTGAAACTTACTTTTAACGTAATGATTGAATAGATTTGTGCAATATTTATATTTATAGTATAAAACTAAATCCGTATAAATAAAATATAATATTTTGATTTTTGTTTCCCGAAATTTCGAATGCTTTACAGCAATCATGATAACAGGACAGACTCTTCCGATATTTTTATTTAAAATGTCAAATATTCGCGTAAATCTAAAAAAGTACTAGATTTCAACTAAATTCCGCATCAAAATAGGATATAGGTACCCTAGATTAAAACATAGGCTGCTACTTATGGATATACATACTTGTGAATGTGCAAAACCTTGTAATAAGTTTATCCACGTATAGATATTACTGGAATATTAAGGCATCTTTCTTTAGGAAGTTTGCACATTATGCGGATATAGTGTATATTATATCTGCCATATGAAATCTAAGGGCATATGAAATTGCGAGCCAAACTTAGTTTAACCATATGAAAACGTGTCGAGAATATTATGGCTGTAGTGCCCCAAAATGTTATTTACTAAAGAAGTAGAAACTTAGAGGTATATGTAAATGAATGTGTAAGAAGTAATAGACTTTATAAAGTTTTTATGGCGAAAGTCACGAGACTTGGCACCAATTTTGTTTTCATTATACATCTTTGTGTCATCTTTATATTTTGTTATTTGATGCTATCCACCGCCTCGGGCCATGCGTAAAGCATACGTAGGTACCTATTTGGATGCATATGTTTCTTAGATCCATCTTAAAAGAATTGTTAGTCTTTTTTTTTTACAATAATAATCGAAAAGTAGTTTTATGAATAGAAAATAAAATGGCAACCAAGTGAAGTTAGTTCAAATTTTGGCCTTGCATCTCTGAGATATCCTGAGATATTCATGTGCGAATCGTTTTCAACATGATTACCACTAGTTCATTCGGTGAAGGAGACATCGTATAAACAACCTGTATATAGAAGAGAACCGAAGTGGTTTTCGAAAGACAACTAAAGTCTACCAACCTGCATTTGGATCAGCCTGTAGGATATTAGCCGATTGAAAAAAAGATATAGCCGTGTTAAAGTTGAAGAAATGTTACTTATATTTACTAAAAATGCATTCAATTTATGCATTTATGTATCCTGTAAAAAAAAGTGTGACAAAAAATATATATAGTAAAATTTTGTGATATATTCAAAGAAAAACAAAACAGTAAAGCAATATTTTTACAACATTTAATAAGTGTGCAACTATAGCGTTGAAACTTCTCAAACCTAAATTACAGCCCTGATGCAATATCATGTCAATCACGATGCAGTATCACAGTTTAACTATAAGTACCTGGGCGATTAAGTTTCGCTCGGAGTTCTTTTATGTAATATCGTATTTTTTAGATAAAAAAAAAACTAAAAACTTGAATTAATACAAAAAAAAAACAAAAGTAAAATCGTTGTATCCGACCGGGATTCGAACCCGGACGGACACCTGTGATACCGGACACGAGGATATTTTGCGTGGAATAATGCGAAAAAAAACTGCATTAAAACTCGAAAACACGCGATTTCCCAGATATAAGACTAATCTAGATCGATTTTTCGCCCCCGAAAACTCCCACCTATAGAATTTCAGCGAAATCGTTAGAGCCATTTCCGAGATCGCCGGTGTAAATAAATAAATATACAGAAATTGCTCGCTTAAATATATTAGATTAGAAAGATAAATAGTCGAGTGTAATTAGTCATTATAAATGAAAAATGACAGAACCCAGTTATAATGAATGGATAAATTTTGTATAGTGATAACTTATAACTCGGGTCCTCATTTAGGATACCTTTTACTACGGGAAAATCTTTTATTCCCACGGGAGAACACAAGAACTGGTTCTGTCGAGTCGTCCTTGGAAATTTTCATGTCTAACGCTGGTTAAACCTTCAGAGATACATCAAAACAATGTACTAAAAAAATTAGGTTTTAATAAGGCCTACACAAAAATCTATAATAGCATAAGCCTTTCTCCTAAGATATACTCGCAATAACTGTTCATATATATAATGTACCTAGGAACGCCTTTGAGCGAAGCGAGGGTAAATCACTATATTTTATATAGAAACTGAGTTATTCTCGAAAGAAAAATAAATATAGCTGTAAAAGAAATATACTACAGTAGAAGTAGCATCATTTTCGTAGGATAACCCTTAAAAAAAATTAGCTGAAGTTTTCAAAAGGTAAACTTTTTAGTTTTTAGTAGGTATAAGAAATTAAAAAAATCCAAAATCAGCAAAATCCATTTACTATAGCTGGGTTCCGAGGTATAAACCTAATCGACTCGACTATAATTATAAACCCACCTTCAAAACACACGAATGGCGTTTCAATAAATAGGACGATTGATATTGATCTTTTCTAATTGTGTTAGACCCAGTGTCGACCGACAGCCCTCTCATTAAATATTACTTAAAAGCGGCCGTAAGTAACTTGTTTGTGGAAAAAGACGGTTTTTATTGGCCACTATTTTTTATTCGTAAAGTAAATTTTCATTTATAACTTCTATTGAACGGTACTTTGAACGTTTAATTAATTTTTGTATAAATATAATGTATGAATGTATGAATGTATTCAGCCCTTTTTAGCCCCTCCCTTCAATACGAGGAGGATCAAGTCATACTCCTCAGCAGACTTCACATGTTTTTCGAAAACTTGCCAGGTTCTCTCAGACATGCAAGTTTCCTCACTATGTTTTCCTTCACCGTAAGACTAATAATAGATAATCACGTTGGAAATTATTTGCACATGTAAATATAAGAGATGCAAGACGCTTTACTAGGTTTCCCAAGCGAGCGCGTTAACCACTGGGCTATTTACGATGACTCTACTATTATAAATATGAACATTTATGTGTATGTGTGTACGTTTATACATATATGATTATTACTTATTCCGCTGGGACGGTTGGACGGATTTGGATGAAAATTAATATAATTATGCTTTTGTTAGTATTATATTTGGCAAAAAATACCGTTACAGGTAGCGCTACAGTGCTATCCATATCTCATATTAGAAATGTGAAAGTGTGTTTGTTTGTTTGTCTTTCTTTCACGTCAAAACAGAGTGACGGATTGGCGTGATTTTTTTGTAGAGATAGTTGGAGTGTTGGAGTCAGTCCCACTGGTTAACCTATGTATATATGTATATATAATATATAGTATAACTGACACCAAAAAAAGCGAGGGTGACTCGCTAGTAACATTATAAATACAAAGCATCCTTCAAAAATGCAAGAGTTCATAAATATTATGAACACATTTATTTGTCTAATAGTGCAAATTCGACGTAATAATCTCAATTAGGATAGGTCTCGACCAGCCATTGTGCCCGGGAATTAGTCATATGTACGTATATTTTGTCATATGTACGTATATTTTGTCACATGTACGTTCTAAAACGCATTTGTCACTTAATATATTTGTACTAGCGCTATATGTCAGTCAGTAATCGCTTGGGCACACATAATTATCGCGTTACGTAAAACGTCAGGCCGTTGATTAGACAAATTTAGCGCGCATCGGTTAACTGGGAGTGTTAGCGACTCTCGGACATATTATGGAAGTAGCGCTAAGGGAACGATAATGAGAGGAAACTGTTAATTCTGTTCGCGATTACGAAGCAAAAACAATGAATTTTAAAATAACGAGCCCTTTTTTTATATTACCCTGCCATTGTCTTTCTTTCAAGCCAGAAATATAGTTTATTAAAAACTAAGATTTTACGGCAAAGAACCGCGGCAACCATTAAAGTTACAAAAGACTGTCTTTTTAAACAATACAGTGAAAATAAAATAATTTATACAGGAAAGCTTAACTTCAAAAGAGTCTTTCACTCAAAAATAAAGCGTGTTGTAGTACCTAAACAAGGTGGAACATTGTTTTGCATAACAAAGAGAAAAAAAACACCTAGAGGAAAACATAAAGCCACACTTTATTCTCAGAATACTTATTCAAATGAGGCTGTCCCTTCTAAGTTTGTTTTCAATCAAAAACTCGCACAACTTTGTGCCGCTAAACTTTATAAATGAGACGATTATCCGCGACGCCGTTTGCGATAGCGCGCGTGCCCGCGGTCGCGAGCCGTCCTGCCGTACTATGCCGTGCTACGAGGCGCCAAAATCCTACCTAGACTAAAACACAAATAAAAGCACAGTATGAAATTCTCTAATTTTGTTTACTAATGAAAAGGATACTTTAGTCTGTAGGGCAAAATAATATTTTGTATAGTAAAAAGTTATATAAAAACATATTTTAAAGATTATACGAAATATGTATCAAAAATTGACCATACGGTACACGAAAGTAACGGTAAACCTATAATACGATAACCATATAGTGTAAGCTTGCTTTTCCTGTATTCTCACTGCTCTTTTTTCTCTAAGACGGAGTGCCTCTATACAAAATCTGTCATATTATTTGCATTACAGCAGTTGATCTAAATTAAAACAAATAACAATTCATTTGTAGCTTTTCTGAAAAATTTTGTTCTAGGTCCCATGTAGTCTGCGCCACTCTGATAACCGGCGGTCACCTACGCTGCATGAATTGCACCGCTTTTTAACTCTCGTCCCCCTCATACTGCTAACTTGATCCGGCTAAACCGCCCGCACTTTATTTATGACTCCGAACTTAACAACAAGGCGGACAGCTCTGTAAAGTTTTTCCGCGGAAAAAGAAAATTTAATAATGCATAGTATAAACAACTAAGCTCACAATTTAGTATTGCGTTATATTAAAATAACAATGTAATAAATTTAAATATAAAAAGGAATGTAATATGTTTTTATTTGTGATTTAGTTAATTTGTATAGTTACCATAAGTACAATACACGTGGGTAATTTATACGCATATATAGATAATTTCATAGTATAAAACGGAAAAAACTATATAACGACCGAAAAACATGTTAACATATTGTTCATAGCATTATTGCGAAGCAGCATTCATACTACGAAATACAGTTATTCTTATGTAGATAATAATGCAAACTTGAAAAGAGCACAATACATAGCAGAGTCTAGGGATAGTACATCAAGATTAGCTCGGGGCTGCAGTCTGATTACTCTGCCACGTGAAGAAAACTCGAGCCTCCTCCGATTCTAAGATGAATATTTTGTAAATCCTATTTTTGAAAAGCAACTTAGTTTTTATAAAGCATGTATAATTATGTACTAAAATGGTTCACGTAAATAAGATAATTTGAAGGGTATAGGCAAAGAACAGGGAATGTCACAGTTTTTTTTTGTTTTGTACTGGTAACGAATCTATGTCTATGGTACTTGCATTCCCAACCACTGCTTTTTACAAATACTCAAGGAATGTCACCAAAAATATGTTTTTAAAACAGTAAAGAAAGATGTTTGTCCAAAAATCTACATAGTAAAAAGTTACTGCATACTTTGATCTCAATAAAAATATTATAACTTCTAAACTTCAAATTGCTTTTTTTTTCATAATCTATTCCTTAGGATATTCCCTGTTCTTTGCCTGTAACCTTCATTTACAAGTAAATAAATAATAAGATATGCCAGAAAAGACAGCCACAGAGAGTGGTAATAAGATGAGATTGTTTATTCCACCTCTAGAATAATAATATTATGCATATTATGCTACGCCTTCCACGTTTACTTAGTTCGTTCTTTACAATCTCAAAGAAATCTCATTCAATTAAACTATTTCAATAGTTTTCTCTTATATACCTTGTACCTAAATAGAGTTAGTATAAAAATAAATGGACTAAAAGTGGCCTGTTAAAAATGAATTGCAAACAATATTACATTTTGGAAACAATCTACGTTAAACCAAAAGGGAATGATGTGGCAGCTCTTTATATTGCAATTTTTGTGTCCAAACAAAACGAATTTGCCGCGCAATCAAAGCGGGAATCCGATTGATGACAGGGCGGAATAATTGTATCGTAAAATTGAAAATATCACTGCTTGTCTGCGTAACTCCTTACAAAAAAAATATAACTCTATCTGTGGGTAAAGAAAAAGAAAGCTTTAGAAATATTAGTATAAAGCATTTATTAACATAAAACATTAATTAATTTTCGTTGTATTGATTTCGTTATTTAATTTTGGTGCCAGAATATGTGATCGGTGGATCATAATTACTATACTCCAATCTCTTGTCCCGTATAGCCAATTTAAATATTTGCCCTAATGTGAGAATAGCTAAGCTACACACACCATAGCCCCCCTCCCTTTAGACGCAGACGTGTTAAGAACTTCGTGTCATTCTAAAATCGTTAGATAGAAATCTAAAAAAAATTGAGTATAACATAAAAATAATATCATGATCTATACAAATAAATAAAATTGAGGTGTCTGTCTGTTATGTCACAATAACAGCTCTTTACTAAGTACATGTGCAAGTATATACCTACGGTACTTATTATGAGAAGAAAATAACTTTTAAAATTTTTGTTTGTCTGTCTGCCTCTTTGTTCCGGCTAATCTCTGAAAGAGCTGAACCGATTTTGACAGAACTTTCACTGTCAGATACCTGCTGTTATAAGGAGTAACTTAGGCTACTTTTATTTTTGAAAAATATTTAGAGTTCCACGCAAAAAATTACCTATGAAATTATGAACAAAATGTGCGTACCTAGGGACGCACCCGAGCAAAGCGAGGGTAAGTCGCTAGTTCTATAAAATAACGATTAAGTTTGTCACTTCAATACAATTTTTTTAATTTCTATTCTTCGATGATTGCATACCTATAGATAAAAGTGTGGTCATATAAATATATAAAAGTAAAAGATTTAGGTAATACTTAGCCAACCCTAAGCCTTCAACTAAATATTAACACAAATAGTACTTTTCGAATGTTAGTTAAAATATATTACTACACCTTCCTAATGTTATAAATCCCAAAGTGAGTTTGCTTGAACTTCTTTCTACGCAGCAACGAAAAACGATCGACCCGATTTAGGCCGGAAAGTTTTCTATCAGCGCAGCGAATGTAGAATAACAACTTATCTATTTTCAGAATAATATTATTAGTAGTGCTACAAAACAAATATCATAACATTGTATGACCCTCAAACATGAAACAAGCTCCTAAAATATAATTATGATTAAAAATCGCTACTCAAATAAGTTTCACAACGATATCATACAAAAATAGTCTATTAATATAGTACTAGCTATCTATAAAATAGTAGTAGCTATCTAAGCGATTAACTTTTAAAATAATATAGTACTTAAAAGTGTGAGTAAGTTTATTGTGTCAGAGAATACGTTTGTTTATTACATCTTCAAACTGTAACGGCTGAACGAATTCAAGACAAATTCGAAATATCTAACTAGACAACGTAAATCGTGTATGGAATCACAGGTAAAAACTGGAAAAAATTACAAAAATTTTTAGACTTTATAGAGTAATATTAGTTACATTGTATTAAAAAGTTGCACGTACCGCTATTAAATGTTATATTTTGCCATTTTTTCACTCGGAAATCTAAAATACCGTATGGTATTTGAAATCCTTTATAAAATAATGATGCAAATAGTACACATTTCTTATTAATTATAATTTAAATGTTTTTATAGGTCATATATACCATAGGTATTATAGACAAATTATCTACTCAAACTAACATGGGAACTACCGCCACGGTAAGTATACTATAAAACTTTACCAATAAGCTATATTTCACAGTCAACTTCAATCTCAAATAGTAATATATTATGAAGCTATTTCCTATATAGATATAAGTTAAAGAATTGAAGGAAACTTATCGGAGTAGCTTCTCGCATATTCATTCTTTCGGACGCGAAGCCTACGATTTAGTTGTAGGGTTGTCTCGGTTAAATATTCGTGTACCATATAAATGCTAACTTGTATTTATTAAAAAGTTTTCGACATAATAATTTATATTTATGCTAATGTTATAAACCTGAATGGATTGTTTGTTTTAACACCCTTATCTCTGAAATTAGAAAAAAAAAAACAATTTAAAAATTTTTTTTTTTTTTTGCTTATTCTAGTCTAGTCTGTTAATAAAAGTTGACTAGCATCACTTAACGATTCTTAAGAAACAATTAAAATAAGTAAAAGATAAAGCATTGTTTACATTATATAAAATTAAGGAAAGTCCTTTTTGGTCATATATTTTGTGGTGAATAACATTTTAACAAGAATGCTACTATATAGCAAAAAAGAACCCGCGGCTTCGCTCGCGATCAAACTACAAAAAATGCGAAATTTCATGCAAATATGTCCAAGGAATAAAAAGTTTCATGCAAAGTTTTATCCCCTATTTCACCCCCTTGGGGGTTGAATTTTGAAAAATCCTTCTTTGATGGATGCCTTCGTCATATGAGGAATACGTGTGCGAAATTTCAATTTGCTAGCCTTAAGGATTTGGCCAGTCAATCTTTTGCCTTTTATATTACGAGTATATAAACTCCTAATAAGATTATTCAATGTTGTACTTGATGTATAAAAACTTAATACTTAGAGAAGCAGTTTAGTTTAAGCACTTCTAATTTTTTATTTTTTTATTTAGCCCACATAATCTCAAAACCTGACCACGTTGGAATAGCTAATGCATACTTACAAAAAGTATGTTAAGAATTTAGGTGTTTTGTCTTAAGAATAAATTTCTATTACAAAACCGTGTATATAAGATATATTTAAAATAATAAATTAATTAACTCTTTTTTCATTCTTATTCACCATCTAATAACAAATAGCTCAAATAAATTAAAACAAATGCTTTTCTTGTAACACATTATTTGCTTATTCTTAAGTAAACAAAACGTGTCTTAAAAGCTACGCTGAATAGAAACAGCCCTGTGATAAATGGTAACATTTTCCAAGATGTTTGTGCGTCCCAACTATATGTAGACCGAAACTTAGTTCTTCACAAAAAGCACTTTATGAATGAAAATCCGATGGATCTTTTGTCGCAAGTTGAATATGTGAGTAGAGATAACTTCTTTTATACACGTCAAAGATAAAGCTCCACATTTACCCATTTGCACATATAAAATCATATATACTGACTAATTTAACACGTTCACTGCGGCAATAGGTCGAATCAACCCGATACGAGACTTACCCGTGGTGCGGCACGAAAAATCTGTGTCTTACCGCTGGTGCGGGATAGATATTTCTTTCATTTTATGAAATAAAAAAGGGACTTTTAAAGTTTTATTTTTACCTCTTCAAATATTTGACGTAGATACAAAAAAAAATATATCAGATCTTTTCGACCCTATAACGACTAGCAGTAAACATTTTTCGCTAGGTGCGGTTATCGGGTCTTTCAGACCTGATGACCCGATGACCCGAAAGCAGCACGAGATTTCGTGTTCGTCACACTAGTGTTGCACATAAGTTAGCAACGTCTAAATCGTTATCGACGTATTGTAATTATTGTTACAAGTGGTAATGAGTTTTGACAAAATGAAGAGGTCGAGATGCATAAAAATGCCTTTGACGTGTGAAGGTGAAGTTGAAAGGAATAATAAAACCCGGAATGAAACTGTAAGTCCCGGAATATTTACTAATCACACGCAAAGTGAAAAAGGTTAAATCTTTTTGCGAAGTATGAAAAAAAACCATTTGTTGTAATGAAAAACATATTTCTAATCTTTTTAATTGTCGATAAGTACCTTTTATTTCAACAAAACTTACTATTCATCTCATCGTTGTTTTACTTGTACAACACTAATCTTTTATCGATACACTTTACAAGCAGTGTGGATATCGGGTGAAAACGACCCGAAAATTTTGACAAATAGTTTACATAAGTTACAATGGCCGGATTTTGTTACGAACGTATAAATATACGAAATGATTATTAAAAAATATGTTTCATAAAGAAAATTTGAAAAAATCATTAAAATTGCTTCAAAATCCACTTCTGAATACATGTATACCGAACAGATATTTTTGACCCGATAACGCACTCCAAGATCGTTATGCTTCAGATCTTAGGGACCTTGTATAGCACTAGCTGAAAGTCATCTAAAAATCTTAACGCAGTGAACGTGTTAACTGACTTTTCAACGCTTATAACGAATATTGAAAAGTACCCCATATTCCTATATTCTTGACTAACGACTCACCCACGCTTCGCTCGGATTCATCCCTAGGTACGTTTTAACGGTTAGTATAAAATACAAATCTTAGAATTTCTCGGCTTTTCTGTACTATAATATGTATCTATTATACATATAAACCTTCCTCTTAAATCACTCTATCTTTTCGATAAAACCGCATCAAAATCCGTTGCGTAGTTTTAAAGATCTAAATATACATAAGGACAGACAGACAGCAGGTAGCGACTTTGTTTTATACTATATAGTGATATTACCAGATAGATAGTTTACTTCTTTAAAGAATAAGGGATATTTTATTTATGTAATAGAATTAATATACAATTATAGAGAATGAAAATATGAATAATAGAAATAATAAACACTATATTCTTTTGTATATTGATAAAAAAAGAGTACTAATTCTCAAAGCATTAGTACTTTATAATTAACTTTTTTTATTACCTATTATAAAATCCGTTTGCTATTTTTATTTATTAACATTTATCAACTTATCACTTAGTAGCATCTGTATATTATTTTAAAACATTAAACATATGTTATTTCAAATGTTTTTTTTTTATTTGGCTTTATGTTTAGTTCTTTATCACTCTATTATTATTCCTTAGTCTGAGTTTATATATAAATAAATATCTTGGGACATTAACACAGCACCATCTAGTTCCATGGTAAGCGAGACTTGTGTTATAGATACCAGACAGTTGATACACTACACATGTATAACTTTAAATATATATGTATATATTATCAATATAAACACCCATCATTGAAGAACAAACATTCGTGTTCATCACACAAATGAATGTCCCCAGCGGGATTAGAACCCACGACCGCTGACACCGCAAGTAGGGTCACTACAAACTGAGCCAAACGTGTCGTCAAATATAGAAAATCATATTTTTGTCAGCTTATTTAAAATTTAGTATTATTGTTGTACTATTAAAACACAATTTAATATTTTTATTAGTGACAATTTCAAAACGAAGCCAAAAGATTAGTAATTGCTAGTAACTGTACACGTATCTCATAGAAACTTCAATATATTATTACATAAATATTCATATAAATTCTATGAGAATATTTGTCATGTGGCTGTCTCACTGTGGGTGTAGATTAGTATGTGCCGTCACGAGCTCGGCTCACCTCAAAATAAGGATCATACTGGCAAGTAACTTTTAGTTTTTACTCCACATTTTGGTAGCTTAAATGTTTATTTCAGAATGTTTCACATGTAAATTGAAACTTGGTTTTGTTAGATGATGTTTATTGTGCTAATAAATGTATATAACTTATTTGTTGAAGGTGTAAATATCCATGATGTTTATGTCTATATTTGGAATATAGCTAGTAATAAAAGTATAATAAAAATAACTTCTCACTTTTTAAAAACACTTATTCAATAACTTAAAAAAAAAAGAAAAACCAATTGGTGCCAGCCAATACAAATCAAAGCACACGGACTTCGAAAATATCTGATTAGGTATCTATTCTAAATAATAACCCCTGTTTAGTTATTTTTTACTTTTCAGTGCCTGGAAGTCGTTTTTTTTTTTTTCAAAGTTTTTATTTTTCCATTTTAGTGTAGACGTAATAAGCAGGTGATTTGTAAGAAGAAAGATTTTTAATTTAAAACATATTCAATTAAGCCACTTATTTAAAAACAATTTATATGGGACTACCGGGGAAGAATACCCTTTGAAACAAAAAAAGAATTTTCCAAATCGGTTCAGGCGTCTTCGAGTAATCGGTGAACATACTTAAAAAAAAAAAGGTTCCGACGAATGAGAACCTCCTCCTTTTTTGAAGTCGGTTAAAAAGAGATACTCAATTCGAGTAAAAGTTTTGTCTGTGTATATGTTTCGCTATGTATGAACCGATTTGCAATCATGTAAATTAGTTTAAGGTTATATAGGAATCATACTTTTTTTGATGTTAAATTATACCTCTCACCTACCTATTATTTGTGAAACATATAGCGTTTAAATAGCACATATAATTAAAACACATAGTATCAAATCTTAAGCCAATAAAGTTTAAACCAAATCTACACATTATTTAAAATGCTTCTGAAATCAATGTATCTATTAAGGGTAGTTTTACACGTATTCCCGCTAGCGCGAGTGTAAGTATGCATCGATAAGAATAGCTTATGTTAAAACCAGAACGCAAATATTATAAGAACTTACCAAGTCACTTGTATCCTCACTTAAAAATTTGCATTATATAGCATGACGGAGGAGGCTTTAGTTACCTGTTTCTGCTATAAAACCTTATTATTGTTTAATGTCACTATGTTATTAAGTTTAGTTTTAATTGCTTTTAAAGTGATTTGGAGCATAGACTACATCTCGAGCGGGGTCGAGACGCCATCATGACATTCATTGGAAATACGTGGCTTAGTAACGTTGGTTGATCAAGGTGGATCATAGAGAGTTATGTTTTGATATTGTAGTTGGAAGTCGATGATCGTCGTCCCAGAACCCGCTGGCTCTTAACCATTAGAATTACCGCTTCAAGTTTATAACATTGTGATTTCCCTGATTAAATTGTGGATTAAGCATTGAATACTTAATTATTTGAGTCCTGATAACGCCCACAAGATTAGTAACCACTAGAGATTATGTGCGTAGTATACGGATAACACGTCAAGTATATATTATTAGTGTAATAAGCCCGAGTTAACGTCTATCATAGAGTCGATACGTATAAGATTTAATATTTTCCTTTTAATTGTTAGATACTATTTTTTTATCATTACATAAACCATATGGTATCAATTAGGCCGTTAAAATAGTGACGGTATATTTTTTTACATTTATAGTTGGTTCGATTATCGGTTCAAGTAAGCTTTTGAAAAACTATTTAAATGCAATTATTATTGTTTTTAAAAAAACAAAAGAACGTTTTTCAATGAATAAATTTTCAATATTTGAGGTACTTTTCATCCATATCTCGTTCGTTTGGTCGAACCTGTATATCATTTAGAAATATTGGATAAGATATTAAGCCTTGATAATTAGACGAGGCACACTTACAAAGAGAGCTACTTTCGCAATTATAATAAGAACTAGTAATAATAGAACAAAATACAAATATTTTAATGTCATTTTTTTATTTTATTTTTTTTCTTATTTTTTTATCTTTTTTTTTTATAGTAATAAAGCTGCTTTATTTAATTTAAATATAATATATATTGAAAATCCAAGTCAGTTTAATGCAAATATGGAGGTGATTTTAATGTTATAATTTCATTTACAGAATCATCAGACAACGATGACAAAATTATTCTCTTCTTAGTACTCACTATTTAGTTTTTTTTTTTTACTTTCTTTAAAACTTTCCTCCCGATATTCCCTTTTTCCCATGTTGATTTTACAACATTTGTAAAATTGTTGTGACTCGGACAACACAAAAACGCGTAATGACAGTTGAATCAAAATGGCATGGTGGGATGCGCTAAAGAGGTTATTTAAAAAAGAAATTGTTTAAACTATTTCTTTTAAGAGTAAAAGCTTTAAAAAAATAGCTTTAAAAGTGTGATTAGGACAGCATCAATCTGGCGTGCTGCTGTAAATAAAATGGTAATATAAAAATATTTGTGATTTTTACCTACACCATACTTCTTAGATCTATTGATTTTACTATCAAAGTACAAACTCGAGTAAAATATCAATAAAAAATAGTTTCAACATATAATTTTGCTATAAAATCATGAAATATGTTTTCACTATTATTGGTAACCATAAAATCTTAAATGCACTTGAATATTTACATTAAATACTGATATTCAGAGAGATAAACATCTAATGTGTTAATAAAAAGCCTAGTGTCCATAATCAGATCATTTAGCTGCTTATTCAACGCGCTGATATGAATACATGGCGAATTTTGAATTTGAATATTGTGCAACAAAATCCATCCATATTGGTTGACAAAATTATGCCTATTACAGAAGCGATTGTATTGAGCTAGAATACCAGTAATTGAATAATATAATTCAGTATGCAATAAGTACCTATCTTACTTTCACTAATGCACGTACGGGGAATAATATCCAATGAATATACGTCCAATGTAGGACTATCAAATTTGACATTTATATGCATAAAGTTCGTTTATATGAAAATTCGGTGCTAAAATAACACTGCTTTTAACATGAGCCTCATAAAAAACTGTAAATCGATTAAACGAGTCCCATCCAACAGGTTTGCATGAAAAATTGGAGGTTTTGAAACTTTATAAGCTATCCCAATATATCGATTTAGATTTGTTTATATTAATTAGGCATTTCCTCCTAATTAATGATATTAGTTTATGTTATCTGGAATTAGTATTGTACAACTCGTGTTTGCGTGGAATAGTGGTAAGAACGTTAGCCACAATACTTCCGCTGAATCGTAATATTAATTATTATATTTCGATAAAAAATACCTGTTGGAAATTTTCGATTTTTTTATAATCACTTACTACAATCCCGTTTGAAAATGATTTTGAACAAAATAAGCGTAGATGCGTCACAGACACCCGCTATGGCATATATATGTATATTGTATATCTTAAACTCTAATCTAAAAATGCTCCGGTTTAAAAGTACTACATCTTACTTTCAAGAAATCATCTATCATTTCTCCATTATTTGAGATTGAGAATCAATCTCTTAATCAAAATAGAATTTTTGGGGTCAAAAATCTGGCATGAAGATAAAAGTTCCCGAAAATAATAAACAAAATTAAAACACATATAATGTGAGCTAAATCTTTCTTCTTCATTCTAAATATAGGATATATTTAACAAAAAATTACATTTTATTTAAATAACAGCACCTACCCATTGGTATTCAGTGTCTTTCAAAGGCCTTAACAGGAAGACAGTATTTACGATTATAAAACGTATATTTCAATTCGTTGCAGAAGAAGCGATGCTACTAAATTAGTAGCGCAACGTTCTTCCTTGACACTAGTTTGCTGGACAAGTTCACATTAAGGCAATATGTAAATAGCATTATTATTTTACTTCAAAAGAATGTAAATAACTGTTGACTTACTTTTAAAACTCTTCAAACTCTGGCGCGACTTTTTATTAAATAGAATTGTTTATTTACTGAATTTTTAAGATGAATTACTGTTACTATCATATTTTTCAGCATTGTTTTAAGCTTATGAATTTAAATACTGTATTTGTACCAGTTCTTTTTTTAAGGTAGGTGACCCAAATAAGGCCTACCTTATTTTTTTTATTATCTAACTAGCGGGTTTATAATAACAATGCACTGGTAATTTCAAATACTTATGTTTATTTATTAAACTTTGTAATAAATCAAACAAAATTGCTTTAGAAACAAAAATCACACTTTTGTGAACACAAATAACTAAAATGTCACTTAGGCCTTATTGGGAACCCTGTGTCTTAATAAAGCCTTAATAAAAACAAGTAAACATTCAACTTCTTAATGAATACAAAACGTTGTCAATACTTATATTAAATCTAATGAGATCCCATTAATTACTTTTGATCATTTTAGATCAGATTTAACGAGTTTCTCATCATGCAAAAGTACTATATTAACCAGTCCAGCCGTTTAGGAAGAGTTAGGTGACTAACATATGTACAGAAGAATTATGTATATTAAGAAGTAAAACAATGTTTATTAATATCTATCTCGTTTAGGTAAAAACAGAAAGTGAAACTGTCACTCATCACGTATGATCCCGAAAGATGCAAAACGAAAAGATAACACGACAGAAGTCCTGAACACCATATTGGGCCTTCCAATGGCCATATGTGCATCATGGTGCAAAAATGTGTAAGTAAACACAAGTGGACTCTCTATTCTGTTCATTTCCATAGATTGGTAATATATCTCCAACTCTGAAGAGAGCAGATGCTAAGAATTTCTTTAAGAAAACTCCGATAACAATAATGTTGGTATGTCTTAAGACTAGAACCCAGAACCACTGAATCTAAAGCCGACGGTGATTGAAATGAGGCAGAAAATACAATTCAAAAGGTTAACCTTAAAGAAAAAAATAATTCATTCATTACCATTAAACAAGATTGCAAACATATGCCACGCCTTTATTGGCATCGCCTCTACGTACATTCAGTATCAGTGTGGTCTAAACTAACCAACAAGATACGTAAACAAATCTAGAAAATCGATTTTCAATCTCTTCGAACTGGTATCAATATGAAATAATGCAAATGTATGAGTATATGTCTATTATAAACACAATCAAAAGAAATGTGTTAGCTAATTTTATAAGAAATCGAATATCCTGTGAAAAATTCTTCCAATGATTACAACATTTAATTTTGCACCCCTATTTCCTTACTTATAAATAACTAGCGACTCACCCTCGCTTCGCTTCTGGTTCGTCCCTAGATCAAAACAAATCTATCCCACGGGAACCGTACATTTTTCCGGGATGATATATAGCCTAAAGCCTTCCTCGATAAATGGACTGTCCAACACAAAAAGAATTTTTCAATTCCAACCAGTAGTTCCTGAGATTAGCGCATTCAACCAAACAAACAAACAAACTCTTCAGCTTTGTAATATTAGTATAGATTTAAAGTTCAAAATAAACGACGTAGTGTTTTTAAAATATTTTTTTTCCATTATCATTCCATCGAACAAATTCAAATTTAAATCAAAATGAGGTATTTAATTAAAGCAAAATGAATTTCGAACACATTGTAATTATGAATAAATTATAAATATGAATAAATTATAAATATGAGGATATAATTCTATATGATTATTGTTATGCTTAGCATTAAAAACTGATTGCATATATTTTGTCATTAACGGCAATAGTGTTCAGCGTTCACAGAGCTAAAACTATATGGATATAATATCATAAAATGTTATGAATAATTCTTTATTTTTTTAAATTAATATTGTCCGTATGCAAATATTGATGACAAAAAATATTGCAATAGAGCTTAATGTAAAAAAAAATCGAATATAGGTACTATGCTTAAATAAGCGTAATCTAAATAGGTTAAATAAATATTTTCAATAAATGCTGTAAAATAATTTACTAGGGTGAATATTGAAAACACTCAATGAAATATTATGTGTTTCATTTATTTTTGAAAAACGTACATTTCTAAATTTTATAAGATAACTAGAAAAGTTTTCTATAGAATCGGTCCTTGTCACTCTTTTAGGGGTTGAATTTCAACAAAACAGTATATTTTATATTCATTGGAATGACTCGGGTCAAATTTGTTTAATTTTTGAAGTGAAAACTTCTTTAGCCCCGGTGTGATTTGAAACTCGATGAAACAAAAAAGCGACATTAAAAAGAGACAAACACATACATCTATAGGATTTAAAGTGCAAGAGAATGAGATAGAATACATTATACAGTGTTTTTTATATCCGTGGTCTCCTCTTTATGCGGTGCGTCGTAGCCTTCCCATTCTTTTTATGTAATATACATGTGAATAAAATGTAAGGTAATTTTTAAATTTGGTATCAATATTATGATAAATAAACCCTACAATTATCCTACTCCTGAAACATTCGTCTCATTGTTATTAAACAAAACATTGAGAAATTTTAATAAAATATAGCTTTTTTTAAATTGATGCTTATGTATTATTATTTACTTATATCTTATCATTAACATGGCAGAGTATCAATCCCTTTTATAGTCTACATCGTCTAAAAGGCATAACTTGACAAAATGTATTTTTTTTTATTATTAACTAGCGACTCACCCTCGCTTCGCTTCGGGTTCGTCTTTAGACAAAAACAACTCTATCCCACGGGAACTGTACATTTTTCCGGGATAATATATAACCTAAAGCCTTCCTCGATAAATAGACTATCCAACACAAAAAGAATTTTTCAATTCCATCCAGTAGTTCCTGAGATTAGCGCGTTCAACCAAACAAACAATCAAACAAACTCTTCAGCTTTATAATATTAGTGTAGATATATACTTTTTCTGCGTAGGATAAAAATTGGCCTAATGTTTATGGTAAAATGAATCAAAAGTATAATACAGTGTCAGTAGGCACTTAAAGACGTATTTTCATTAATTCGGTTTTTTTGCACGTTTTATACTGAAAATAAGAATTGAATCCTCTTTTATAAAACATGACAAGCTTTTAACCAAATATCTAAGAGAGTTACAAACTAACCCAAATGGAAATTATAAAATCATTTTAGTATCCTAGTCCGATCTTACCAAATATTATGCAATAGCTTTATACGTTTCCTAATCTATTGAAATATAGCAGAATTATTCCCATATTTAATGAAGTCGTACTTCAGATCCGCATAATTACAGACTGATTTTACACTATTTTATAGTAATATATTCAATAATAAAGTTAAAAAAAACTTGGTTTGGAAAATCTAAAGTCTTATTACCTGAGTACCTTAAAGTATTAGGTAAACCTAGAAAAAAATATTTGCTGAAAAAATAAGGGTTTAACATTGTTTGAGCTTTAACAATAAAAGTAGCTTTTAAAGTGAATATTTGTCTTACTCTTGCATGATTTCTATTGGAGTAATTACATGAAATAACTTAAACTAAATTTCCAAGTAATATGCATTCAAGTCACTAGCAAACTCGAAACTTTACATCTCACTTTTAGTGAAATGTATGACGGACAGCATAATCTGCAAGAAAATCAAGTTTCCCCGTAATCCAGTGAGATGGCCGTCTATTGTCTAACTCTTCGATACCGTACGAATGTAATTCTATCGAATGCTAACAAGTCACTCGTATACGAATATTTAATAGTAATATTTAGTGTCCCATAAAATTGTTGAATATGTAACATAATTTATTTTATTAATATAAAATTAACAATAATATATTAATTTATTTAAACATTTTCTAATGTAACCCCGTTTTATTTTAATTCTAAGAACTTCTAAAATCCATTAGGCGTCTTTAACCCCTCAGTGCAATAGACGAATGCTTTAAATATAACAAAAATATACAATCAACTTTACTGACATAAATACCCATGACCTATATTATGAAACAGTACCTTTATTAAAATTATTATACAAACGCGATTACTAATCGAGTTTAGATCGAGACCGAGTAGTAGGGAGTGCTCGCGTGGACGAGCAGCATCGTCAATAATTCATGCGGCAGGCACGTCGTGGCCGCCAGCCGTTCCTAATTGATTCCTGATGCGGCCCGTGAGCTGACCGCATCACTGCCTCCTTGTACTGCCCTCCTAGTACACGTGCGCTTCATTACCTACTTACAGTATCGTATGCGTCGTGAAAAATTAGACTCCTATCGAATTATGATCCAATAAACTCTCACAATTGGATCATATTTTATCTCATTAAGTGAATCGCTGCTCCGTAATTGTTGGCTGCGAATCATTTTATTTGGTTTCTTACGTATTTTTTACATATTTGTAATTTTTTTAGTTACACTATTATAAATTTGGGCAGTGGTAGCCCAGTGTAACGCGCTCGCTTGGGTAACCGAGTGAAGCGGGTTCAAATCCCGGGTCTCGCACCTCTGATATTTTCATGTGCGAATCATTTCTAACATGATTACCACTTGCCTTACGGTGAAGAAAATCATCGTGAGGAAACCCGCATGTCTGAGAGAGCCTAGCAAGTTTTCGAAAAACGTGTGAAGTCCGCCAACCAGCATTTGGCTAGCGTGATGGACTATGACTTGGTCCCCCTCGAATTAAGGGAGGCCCGTGCCCAGCAGTGGAACGTTAAAAAGGGCTTAATACATATTAATGCATTATAAATGTGAAAGTTTGTATATGTATATATGTTTGTTACTCTTTCACGTTAAAATGGTTAGATGGTTCTGATGAAAATTACACAGATAGACTATAACGTGAAGAACTATGACTAAGGTCACTGGTAGGCCCCTAGGGACGCATCCGAACGAAGCGAGGGTAAGTCGCTTGTAAAACTATGTTTGTTGACATTATTTTTGCATAGAAATAGTTTATCGGTCTATAGAGTATTTTTTATGTTGTTACAATAAGTTTCTTTCTCCTCATAAATGCTCAATTAATCTGTAGTACCTTGGCGACCGGGCTTCGCTCAGCGTTTTTCGGAAAAGATATAAAAACTGCGTTTCTTTTTCTGAAAACACACCTATATAGATAAACTTAAAAAGCAAAACTTTAACTAAATAAAAAATTTGGTCCAAATCGTTAGACCCGTTTCCGAGATACACGAAATAAATTTATACATACAAGAAATAATCATTTCATAAAATAAGATGATTGCTCTACAACACTACTCTAATTTAGATCTAACTTAATCGAGATCGACATACATACATACATACATATTGGGTATATTTTATCTTATTACTAATTTTTACCTTCGGCTTCACATGCAGGTATATATTTAAAAATTGCTTGATTTTTATAAGGGGTTTATAAACAAAAAAACAATAATTTTCTTTATAATACTGTTTACTGTTGATATATAAATAATATCTATAGATATTATTAATAGTAATACATATTATGGAACTGTTATTTCTAATATACATATATAGCAAAAGTAGCGACTCATCCTCGCTCCGCTCGGGTTCGTCCCTACTTACGTTTTAACGTTTAGTATAGATTTCTCAGAGGTGAGATATTTTTCCCTAGTAAAAGGTATCCTATATGTTGACCCGAATAACCAGTTATCATTATACCAAATTTCATCAAAATGCCCCCAGTAGATTTTTCGTGATGCGGTAATAGACAGACAGACAGATAAAAATTCTAAAAACTATAGGTTCGGCATCTGTATCGACAATAATGTCTATTTCAATAAGATTTTTCAAAAAATGTTTAACGTACAGATTCGGCTTAGTTACAATTTTATTATAATATGTATAGATATAAATGAAAAACTCCAAATATATTTTATGACTGTAATTATTACTTATGAATTTTCACTCTCCACAAGCTGTTAAGGGTCGTATATCGAATGTTTAAACTAAAATAAAATTGAATACAAACTAAATTATTTTACAACTAAAATAAAATAGAACAGTATTGAAACTTTTTGTTTCTACAAACAATATGTAAATTAAAACGCTACAACACGCCACAACAATAATCGAGAGTCAAAGCATGTATGCAGTACACGTTACACGATCCACTTCAATAGATACATCATGTTGTAAACAACAATCAAACTCGGTTTTTTTGTAACAAAAGTGTTGTTTCATAAAACAATGGTATAACTAAAGTGAAACTCTTACCGTTTGGATGCTGAATAAATTGAATCAATTCAATAAAGTGACAGTTAATTGACATTCAATGCACATTATATAGTCCTAACAGCGGTCATGATCTTATTAAAGGTAGCAGTCCGGACTCAAAATTATAATATTAGTTAGGAAATTGTATTACATTTTCATATAAATGTATTATAACATAGTGTATATGAAATTACGATTCTATATTATTTGTAAAGTATTATTTCTTACTTCACTATTTACTTGTATTGAGATAATACGTGTTGAGTGATAATATCAATGCCGCGTTAGTTTGTGTGTATGTCGAAAGTCTTTTTTTTTAAATACGTCAGATTGTAATTTGCCTAGATTTTTTATTATACCTACGTGATTTGGAGATCTAGCTATTTTTTTATCGGCATTATTGAGATGTACATCTTAATAATGCCTAATAAAAAGTCACAATAAAAGTAAACTATTTACAATTTACGTCACTATGATAGATTTAAGCTTGATGACTAATTGACACAGATAGTGTGAAAAAAGTATGAGCTAATATCTGCTTTGCTCGCACCTTATTCTTCTCATTATGATTTAAGCCCAGAAACCTTCAACCCTATAGAATCCATATTTTTTTTAAACGCTGGGAAATGCATTTACGCATACCACCTGTATACATACGGGTGGTTATGTGGGACTCACCGGCTAGAAAAACTGGTACTACCCACTCAAACCCAACGGAACCTCCCCCGTCTTAATGGAGCGTCGCAGGATCGCTTACGCATTCAACCACGACGCCCTGACGGCAGATCTGCCGAAGCAGACCACAACAGCCATGGGGTTGCTCCACAGTCTACTCTGTTATCAGAGAAGTACCAGGGGCAACCCGCATAGCACACCGCCCACCGAGATGGGCCACCTCCCAGTGCGTTTCTTGGCTTTAAGCCTGGCTGGATTGCCAGGCATTACTGAGCCCCCTCCACCACGACAAGGTGAACGCACGTGGGGGGGGGGGGGGGGGGGGCTATATAATCCATATACCACAACCTGGCAGGGCATATTATTGAACAATTAGTGGTGACCTTGAATTTTAAAGTTATTATATAAATTGAACGATATATATAATGTCTTTACATGACCTTCCAAATAATAAACATACATTAAACAGTATAGAAACGTTTTTATTCACGTACATAGCACACAGGCATATATTTCCAGCCATAACAACGTAATATCTTATTTCACTTGATTTAACCTAAGTGACGTTAAATTTAACCTAGTATAAGTTACGTTATTAGCGAACGAACTAGGAGCACGTGAAAACTTACACCTGACGCAGTAGAATCGCCGTCATAGTCTCCCTGAGTGACATTAATGAGATGTACAGACTATGTGGACAAATTGTTTATGCACCGCCTGCATGCATATTTACTCGTCATATACCATTATTTTTAGATTATATACACTATATTTAAAAATTATACTAACGACTGCTTTATAAATAACCGCTATCAGTTAAGCTTGTATCTAATTATGAACTGTTAAAAGTGGGTAATGTACGTCTATTAAGTTTAATTTGTTATATAAAGTGTTGTCAAAATGACTTGATATAGGTAGAAAATCGAGAAGAGGGTGAATTAATTTTCTATACACCTCGTAATATATAGTAAAGATATATAAAAATATACTATCAATGACACGTCATCTGTGAGAGTTTTTTCATAAGATGTCAAATACTTCTAATTATAATCTTGACATGTATGTACATGTGTAAGTAATACACATTTTACCACTTTTAACACTCTTAAGATTGAGTCTGAGTCTGAATCTTTTTTTTAAACAACATTAAATAAAAAAACTATAGGATTTTTAAGTCCTGTCTTAGTACCTAGGAGTTAAATTTTTAACCAGGTTCAAGAAATGAGTAGGAGTTATATTCGATAATGATATTTGATATGTTGGGACATGAACACAGTACAATCTAGTTCCATTGTAAGCTACGAGGCTTGTGTTATGGATACCAGATAGTTGATACACTACACATATATAATTTTAAATACGTACAGATTATAAATATAAACAGCAATGGCTGGAGTACAAACATTCGTGCTCATCACACAAATGAATGCCCTAGCAGTACTACATTAGCGGTAACGGAGGTTGGCGCCGACTCCAAAAATATTCGTTATCTGCTCAAAATGAAATATACGTTTTACAAGTTTTTCCTAAATTTTACATCGATTTTGATAATATTATTAAAACCAGCTCATCCCTTTAACCTTTAAACCTTTTAACCGTGAAAACTAAGCAGACAAATGGACGGACATAAATACTTTCGCATTCATTATTTTAATATAAACATGGATGGTACTATTTATAAATATATAGTGGTATCAAATTATCTTTGGACTGCTTACTTTATAATTGCTTTTCAACATCATTTCAGAATGTTAATAAAAGAATTAACCTGTCCTTACCAAACATGTATAGTGGTCATCCTCGAAATTAAGAGCAATTGAATATAGTGATGCGTGAAATACGAAGGTAGCGTGTAAGGTTCTGTATAATTTAAAGCAATATACTATTTATTATAAATACAAAATATATTGTATGTGTGTTTATGTTACAACATTGGATGGAATTTGATGAATATTAGTATATAGATCGACTAGACCTGGAGTAACAGGGTACTGTTAATAATAAAATTTGCCGAAAGGTAGCGCTGCTTTTATATAAATCGCTAGTAATCTTATAACATTGAATGTTTACTATTTATTATTATATATAAAATGTGTATGACCGCGTTAGACTACTTTATGTGGCAGCAGATTATGAAGTCTTAAGTTGCATCCAGATGGGGCAAAAACAGTTGTTAGATTGTCTATTTAATAAAAACATGGAATTTTTAAGAATATATAAAATACATACTGTATGACGAAAATTTAATATTTATAAGTCTCAGTTAAATAAAGTAGGTAATAGGTACGTATTTTGAAATAAAACAAAATAATAGTCAAGTCGTTATAGATAAAGTGTAGGAGTAAAAAAACAAATTGTATAAAAAAAGTGTTCTTCCTAAAACGTTCACAGACTTTGCGCTAAATCTATTCGTTTCGCCGTGCCACTGGTTCATGAAATTGAATTCAAAACTGCGTTTTGTTGCCTGAAACTGTTCGACATTGCGTAATCTTTGAAGCGATCCTTTTAACTTGTTGCGTAATTTGTGGTACATTTAATGTTGAACATGTGTATGAAAGTTCTTAGCGGGTTCGCACATGTCAGCCTCAGCAATAACGGCATGTTCCTTTAACACCTCAGAAACTACGCTTAATAATTAAGTTACTAAATATCTACGGTACATTGCGTTACCAGCTAAAGCTATTACGGAATAATTTTGAGATGAAAGATTTAATAGGTATTCGGAAACTACAGATAATTTTACTTAACTAATCTATGTTCATCTTTGTATTATGTACAAGCGACTCACCCTCACTTCGCTCGGGTTCGTCCCTAGCTTGAGCCTTAAGTATGTAATAGATAGACTATATATAGATATTTAGAGTTTAGAGTTGTTGTGGGTTATATTATAATGTGTTTTTCCATGGCAATGAAATATTCTCCCGCGGTAAGTAGCCTATGTCATTCTCCTGCCCTTCAACTACATGTGTCCACACAAAAAATCACGCCAATCTATGACTCTGTTTCAAAGTGAAAGAAGGACAAACAAACAAACAAGGTCAAAGTCAAACTGTATATTGTAGAAAGAAAAAGTGTCAAATCTACAATTGCATTCAAGTAGTTTATATTAATTTTACGTTTGCGTTCATAATTATCTGTATAATGTAGTAGTAGTAAGGAAAAAGAAAAATTGATTTTAACGTTTTTCCGTGAATTTTTTCCTGAACATTTCTCGGACTTCAACGAATACCTATTTGAAAAAAAGATTAGGCAGATTGTTTCAGCCATTCTCGAGTTTTGCGCAACACATTTATCCATTCATTTTTATTCATAAGAATATAATATATATAATCTAAGGTTAATCTGTTTGTGTTTGTTTAGGTCAGTAACACAAAATGCATTTTGCAGGAGTATTAAGAAATTATATATTTGGTGATTATAATGCCTCATGTTTACATATATACTTATCAGGAAAAAAACATAAACCTAGATTTATGTTTTTTTTTCTTATTTAATAAAACAATCTAAATATAATATTATTTTATCAAATGGTAGGTTTTTTTTAAGGATCTCCAAAATTAAAGCGAACCCTGACAAAAATACAATTGATAAAAAGATCATTACAATGAATAATGAGAAATTCTTAATGATATGTAATTATTATCAGAGATTGAAAATATTAAAACAATGCCTCATCATCTTCCTCAAGAACATTCTATAACAATGTACATATATACAGCTGTTTGAAAATGCATGACATTTCAAGCGCACTCAAATAAGAAGAACCAAGGAGCTGATTGGCAATATGGCTGCCCAACAATACAATTTAAAACATATCTGCGAGCTTTATTTATCAACATTCGCGATATAAAAGTCGTGATCTTGTACGTCGCACACAATAAATGCCCGTCGCAAAATCCAGTTACGTTGCGAGCCTCGACAATTGATAGAGAAACTGTGTGCAACGATAAAATTTAAAAAGTCATTTATTTCGAAATGCTTTTTCTCGGGTCGCCCGCGGCGGAGCGATATCAATTTTATTTGCTATCGTGGCTTCCTGGATACGCGGTCGGGACATTCAGTTGAACATTTATATATATAAAAGGGCGAGTGAAAATCTCGTGTTTGACAGTTTCATCATCACGCAACCAAAGCATAGAAAAAAAATAATGAAGATTAATCATAATTTCTTACGAGTATGTAAAACCACTGATAATGTATTTATTATGAATCAAAGCAGAAAATTCAATGATGAATTTAAGAAATTGCGTTTTCTAAATATTGAAAGCTATATAATGAATTCTAAAATGTAAGTAAAATTAAAAAACTATATCAGTACGTCTAGTTACTTGATTTAAAGTGCCACGGCTTTTAGTGTCATAAGCGTGCTGGAAACTAACACAAATTTTTATTTCAATCAACTTTCCTTGTTGTCCAAGATCACCGGACGTCCGTCGCCGAAGCGCGGTTAATGCAATTAAGCTTTGATCACCTAACGGCACATTTTCTAGACGTTTGCCTCCGTTCACAATTATGTTGTAGAATATTATAAAAATACTATTAGCAAGAGCGTTTGACGCTTCACTGATTTTATATGATAAAATAAAAAGAAATATTTATATGTACATGTGAAATGAAATGTATACATCCTCATTGGACTAGCTACTAGCCTGTATGATTGCAGATCCAGAGGTCCTGGGATCGAGTCCCGGGACGGATGAAATCCAGTTATAGTGTTTTTTTCTGAAATTGACGTTGTTTCACCCTTGGCCTCGAAGAGTAAGTTAGCCGTCGGTCCTGCGCTCGATTTCCTAAGTCCATGCTTAAATCTCAGAGAAATTAGCTACTGTGGCCGAATTCCATCAGGAAAATATTATCATATATAAAATGTAGTTGTGTGTTTGTCATTATTATTACTTATTATCTTATTGTTTTTCTATTATCGTTCTTTACATTTTCGGTCTGTGTAATAATAGGGTTGATTCATAATGATTGGACATATTTAATTTGTCCTAAATATATTTTACCTTCTTACATAAAAAGTTTCAAATTTATTTAAACTTTGACACAAATAATTATTTTAAAAGTTTTAATTAAATTTATTTTAAACTTTGAACAAAATTGTGTTTATATTTCCTGATAGTCCAATCAAATAAAGGTTTCAAATCGAAATTTTAGTAAAAAGGCAAATGTAGTTTCAGTACAGGTACTTAAAACTGGCTTGGAGCAAATAGCAGCTTTTTACTAAAATTTCGACATTCGAATGTTAATTATAGTATATACTTATAATAGTTTTATTATTATCTACTTTTGTATTTTAACTAGCGTCTTACCCTTGCTTCGCTCGGGTGCGTCCCTAGATGCCTTACAGTAGTCAACGTATTAGGCTGAACAGACAGACTGACTGAACCTGAGTTATAATCTATCTGTGTACTAAATTCATCAAAATCCGTCCAGCTATTTGAACGTGAAGACTCTTTCACACACATTTTTCACTTTCGTATTTATAATACACTAGCGACTCACCCGTTTAGTATAGATTTCTCATAGATGAGATATTTTCCCGCAGTAACAAATCATCACGGCAAATTTGATCAAAATCTGTCCAGCGGTTTTCTCGTGATGCAGTCACAGACAGACAGACGGACGGATGTACGGACGGACGGACGGACAAACAGACAAAAGTCTAAAAACTATAGATTCGGCCTCTGTATCGATAATAATGACTATTTCAATAAGATTTTCCAAAAAAATATTTAATGTACAGATTCGACTCAATTATAATTTTATTATATGTATAGAATATATAGATAGTAGCCCAATTCTGGTCCTTTACATAATATAATGTCAAAACACAATCAATCAAAAAATGAACACAATTGTATATCCCAGGACAATGATAATATGTATGTTAAATCTGTATATTCACAAATCAGGGTACAAGGTCGACTTGTTTACATCTGCGCGGTCTAATATTGTATTCTTGAATTTTAAGGTATGGAAATTGGTAGCTGTCAGTAATCGTATATTTCCAAACACTTGCGTCAACGGTTTTTATAAAACGAAGAAGGAAAAATATAAGAAATTCTATTAAATATTGCATTTTACAATTTAGTTATTTGTACTTTTTTTTTTAGATAGATTAAGTAGATTTAAACACTCTACAAGTCACTTATTTATTAGTACATCAACAATATAGTACTCTTAAGAAGTTAGGTAAATATAATACGAAAAGTTAGTACTCATTATACAAAAGCAAAGAAATATACAAGTTTTATGCTAGCTTGAAATCTCTGAAGATACACCAATCATCCTCAAGTATGCAAACATGTTTAGAAAAATACAGACCTGCCTAGACTTCAGTATATAAAAACCCTTAATCAAAAACTTTAGAAAAGGTAAAAATATTTTTCCAAAGCTCTAGTCGGCTTTCAAGTACCCACGCCCCTCAAGGAAAAAGTGAGGAAAAGTTAAAAAACAAAAATAAAAACGTTAACAAAATGACTTTGTAATCCTATCAAACACTTTATATTTTCCTCGTTATAAATTAAGTTACGTAATGATTTCAGAATCAAATAAATTAAAAGATTACGTCTTCTCTTTATGCTAAAAAAATATTTTCTCACTCGTTCGGGTGCTACAATAACATCATTTCAGCGGTATTATATTCGAGAAACAATTTCTTTTAGACGCGTTCAAACAAAAAATAATTTATATTGCTCTTATAAAATAAAAATTTCGAAAGACGACGCGAAGTACGCGGACTATGACATATTACCAAAATTTGCGTAATACTAATAACATTGTTGCGGCCCCGAGCGCCTATCGTGAGATATGAAAAGTAAAACGTTTATAATACGGGCGAGAATGAAGTATGGGTGGTAGAGTTAGAAAGAGAAGAGATAAGAAAATAATGCGCCTTCATATATCATTACAATCGGTACAATTCGCCAGTCGGCCGGGCTGGCCACCGACCCTCTTTAGCCTCAGAAAATTCTGCAAAAAATTCCAGCGAGAAATCATTTACGCAGCTACATTGTAATATAATATAACAGAACATATAATAGAACATTTTCGTTCTTATGAGGAAATTTCTTTTCAAAATCAAACACTTCCAGGTGTAATAAACTTTCTAAGCATTTAATAAAATTGCGTACTCAACAAGTAAAATATTGTGCAGGAAATATAAAGCCATGCTTAACTTTATTTTGTTTAAAATAATTACACTGAAAAGTTTCAAGGAAATATCTACTTAAACATGTAAAGTTAATCTAATGTTGATTAACTTTCTTATTAGTGTTTAAAATATTTCCTTAAAAGTGGCTTTGGATATACATATTATTATTACGTTTATTATAATACTAGCGACTTACCCTTGCTACACTCGGGTTCGTCCCTGAGCTTGAATTACTTAAGAACACATAAAAGACAAACGTCCAAACAACAATTCTTTTTTTTTTGCGCCAGGAACTTTCGCAGGCGTACACAGACCAACCCACTAGAGTTTCATTAAAATCAGATCAATGGTTTAGGGACGCACAGAGGACCAACATACAAATATTCATTTTTATTTATATAGATATTTATTGTACTATTATTTATATTTATTGTAATAATAATACTAGAAAACCTTCGACTTTACCTGTCTGGAGTAATATTTATTCACATAAGTTATCCTAAATCTTTATTTAAATATTATACTAAAATATATTTTAGATCGCCATATATATTAACTATTAAAAATATTTGTTATTTAAGAATATAAGATATCATAGAGCTTTTCGCATGCTGCTTTAAGTTTCTATCTAAAGCTGCCGGGGACATGCAGACAGATTTTTAATATCTTACTAACGGCTCGCCCTTGCTTCGCTTGGGATCGCCTCTAGACAAACAAAAACAAATCTATCCCACGAGAATCGTACATTTTTCCGGGATAAAAAGTACCCTTTTTGTTATTCTGATGTATGAACTATATTATTGTAAAATTTCATTAAATCCAATCAGTAGTTTTTGTGTACCAAGCTGTATAAGTTACTATAGTTTTTTAACTATACCACAGGAACTCTTTAATTTTCCGGGATGAAAAGTATCTAAAATGTTGACCGGGAATATAAGATACCACCATGCAAAATTTCATTTAAATCAGTCCAATAGTTTCGGAGATTAGCCCGTACAAACAGACAAACAGACAGAGTAACAAAAAATTTGACGAAAATCTTTATTTGTTCTATTTCTCTTCTTACATCCCCCTGACTCGGTTTTTAGCATTTTTTTTCTATGTACAGACATTCGACCTCTACAGTTTTGTTATATGTATAGATAGATTAAGAAAGGTTATGTCAATCTATAAACAACGCTCAATAAACTACATCAATTAAGGAGTGAGCCAACAATCTTCCATTATTTTACATCTATGCTCTATAGCATCTATTTATTTGTCCTTTAATTAGAAACATTAATTTAACACGTTAAGCTTCAAAGCGGAAAATCAGCACCAAGATTTATTACACTTTAAAATAATACTAACTCAACTATAGTTGAAGTGGACGTCAGAAACTACTGGGTTAATAAGTTCTCAGATGTTTGAGCCATTTCATTTGCTTACACATTCGGCAAACTAGACAAATTATTGCGAAGTAGGAACATTCTTGGAATTAGTCAGCCCGGTCAGTGCGGACATCTATCTTTCACTTATTGGCTTACGCCTCGTTTAAATATCGCTTAAGTTTATTCATTAAAAGCTATCCATTTTGTAAATAAATCATATTTATTTTAATAAATTAACGTAGTAATGATTACATCACATATGAATAAATTAAGTGTTTATGTATGATGACGATTATCAATACTGAAGATACCTTTTTATAAACTTGCAATGATTAGAACAATAAAAGAACATAATGGAAGACCTCTGTGTTATTTTTATTCATAATTAAAATAAACATATAATTAATATATATATATATATATATATATATATATATATATATATATATATATATATATATATATATATATATATATATATAAGCTTATATCTGTATTATATAATAATAAGTATCTAATTATTGTATGTATTGGTGTTTATGTCAAAGAAGAAAACAAAGGAAACCAAAATCTAATGTTTCTTTGTCTCAACGCCGATGACTTCCGCGTAAACTATTATTAACTACAGACGAAAGATGTGTATGTTTTAGTTGGTGTGAAACTAATGTGCGACAATAACGAACGCGCCATAAATTAGACGAAAGAGCTCTTAGTCAATCACTCTTATTGTTAAATATAGTTTGTAAGGCTATCATATTTTTTGATTTTATTTACAACTAGAGACTTAACCTCGTAGGTGCGTTTTAATTTTTTAAAATAAAAGTAGCCTAAGTTACTCCTTATAATAGCAGCTATCTACCAGTGAAAGTCCCGTTAAAATTGGTCTAGCCGTTTCGGAGATTAGCCGGAACAAACCGACAGACAGACAAAAATTTTAAAAATTGTGTTTTTCTTATAAGTATAGTATATAATTCCATATGCATTTAGTATAAAGCTGTTATTTTGACATTACAAACAGACACTTCAATTTTATTTATCTGTATAGACTAGTGATTTACCCTCACTTTGCTCTGGTGCGTCCGTAGGTGCCTTCTGTATTTATAATATTGTATACACATAGCGCTACTTTAAAAAAAAAACTTATTACTAATATTATACTGCCAACCCGCACTTGGCCAGCGTGGTGGATTATGGCCTGAACCCAGTCGTATTAAAGGAGGTCCGTGCCCAGCAGTGGGATGTTAAAAAGAGTTGAATACATACATATGCACAATATATACAACTATAAACTATAAACCATGTACTGAATTTCATCCAAATCTGTTTAGACGTAAAGAAGTTAAAAACATACCTACACAAATACACACATTACAAACTTCAGCATTTCACCCCCTTAAGGGATGATTTCCGGAATAAAAAGTATCATATGTCCTTCCTAAGGTCTCAAACTATCTTCTTACCAAATTTCATCTAAATCGGTTCAGTAGATCCAGAGATTACTCCCTACAACGTCACAAACTCACAAAATCACAAATTCACAGACTTTATCTCTTTATAATATTAATTAATGTAGATTAATTAAAATTCAATATGTCTACACATAAAATTTTATTACCAAACATTAAAATTATATTTTAGTGTCAATATTACAATAATACGTAATCTAGATAAAAATAAAAATTGATAGCTGTTATTCTCGATGTGAAAATAACTAAGGTAAATAATAACCGGCCGCCATAAGCTTGAAGAGGGCACTTAATAAAATTACATGAGCGAATGACAGCGCGATATCATAATGGCATAGAAAAATAACGGAATTAATAAAATGATTGATAGTTTTAAGCAATGGTTATAAAATGTAGGATCGTTCGCTATTAATATACTATCAGGCGTTTATTGAGAATATTTAATCTAGTATTTTTAGTAGATAATAAATTTTCAAAATATTAATTTATTGATCAATGGTGAATATATGATTCTATGTATACTACAGGTTCGATTTTCATTTATGTAAAATATCTAATTATTCAGTCTATAGAACTACATATACGTATGTCATAATACTCGTATCTTTAGGAAGATTGATTATTGAAATATACAGTCAATCAAAGAAGTCAAAAAGATCAAAATTATTTTGTGCCTTCTAACATCACATTACGACCAAGTAGTACAGCAATTATACACAAATAAACACGGAAGAAGCCCCTGGTAAACTAACAAAAATATTATGCAGCTATAGCCTTAACACATTTAGCATTTTTCTTTTGAAGTAGAAAATTTTCTCCTTGGCCACTCCGAAGATTTTGTTCGTCTTTGCTCACATTTGATCAAACATCGTAGATTTTTAAACGCATTGCGGCGCGTCGTGAGACTCCCATCCATTGCGGTCAATTTGGCGTAATGTAATCAATTGCCGAACCAATAAAATAAATCAGACGGGACAGTTTTAATTGATACCGCTCAGTATTAACTGCGAACACCCGAGTACTCTTGCTAGGTTCAAAGAAATTAGATCGACAACCAGTTGCGCCGTACAATCTACTAATTTTCTAACGGCAAATCGATAAATTTAATAAATTTTTATACCTATCGAAGTTTCTAGATATAATTTTAGATCGCTCTTATTTTTTTTTAAATGATACTGTTAAAGCTATATATGTATATCATCATTGAAAAATAGTTTCATGCCTCATATAATTTCCCAAACAACTTTTCTTGTACTAGCAGAAGAACATAAATTATGGAATTAATCAGAATATCGATACCTACTACTATTACTGGACTAAGATCCGACTGCAAGATTGCTACGTTTATCTGCGCAACGGAAGCTATCACTTTTTAAGTTCTCTATGTATATTCCTGTGAAGTGGAGTATAATTTATTTTAATAACAAGTGCATCGATTTTGTTCCAAAAATTCAATTATTATTTATTTAATTAAACATACTAGCGGGCACATTTTAATAGGCATCCCGGTCAAAATATATTGTCCCTTTTATTATTGTATAGAAAAAATTGATTTTGATTAAATACGCGATGAAGGTAGCATTCTTGCAGCCGGATCTTGATCCATACTACTACTACGATATATTACTACAAAAAATAACTTTGTAAATCGTTTTTTTAATATTTAATTAGTTTAGCTCTTTAAATAGTATGAGAAACTTAATTTTATTTTAAGTAAAATTATTTTTATTAAATATTATACCGTTATTGCGCGGTTTTATTTCGATTTTTATTCCAAATGTTTGGAATTCATAGAGAATTCGTGAATAAATCAAAATAAAACTGTAAAAAAATATCCGAAAATATAATTTTATTTAAAATGTCAAATAAGTATTTTTAATCTTAGAAAGTTTAAATTTCTATTTTTAAATAATCTTATTACTTAGTTAAAATGTTGTTCTTTGTAGATGTCAATACTTGGATAACTCCATAAATTGTTTTAGTACGAACAAGAAAAGTCGCGAGGTTAATATAATGCCTTATAGAACACGAACAGTTTTTGTATGATCAACACGCCATCGAAAAATCTTTTGATTTGTTGCATGTTAACATTAATCTAAATGTCCACTCACTCGTAGAATTAATGACATTTTTTTAAACGATTGGAAAATATATAAATTACCCGCTTGAAAAAGAGATTTAAAAACATGAGAGGTATTATTTTTACAAATGTTTCCTGAAACGTGTCAGAAATGTATCACGTCGCTTTTCACGTTAAAATAACAGCTAAATATGTATTGGAAAGTTCTATAATTTTATTCGTATATCAATATTTGTAATACATTTTTTTAGTTTAATACGAAATCTGTTTTGTATAATAGTTAACACTTATCTTGTATTACTTTATACTAGAATATACACCTACTAGTGAATACTTAAACACACTCATAACATAAATAATTAAATATCAAATTCAATGAAGCATAACCATTATTTAATCACTGCGATTATCATAATCTGTACTCAAAATAATTACACCAACAAAACCACTATCAAATGCAACTAAAAACTAAAACAATAGATCGTATTAGTTGTTTGTTAGTAAAATTATATCGTAAATCAGCACATCGGAAACCCAAATAGTTAATTAAACGGAATCGCTTTAATCAAATTGGTTACAAATTACACGGGCGGCAAACAGTCAGGAACAATAAAATAGACCAGCCTTTGAGTCTAGGAATGATTGAACGTGGCTGCCGATACCGTTTGTTTATTTACATATCGACTCAATTAACGAATACGCCGGGCCTCATTATCCATTCAAATCGCAATCGCAGCATTCCCACGTTAGTCGATTTTCCGCGAAAACTCAATGAAAACTTCATAACAGTGTTGACTTTGCGCTCGGAAACGTATCGCGTAATGGCCTTTGTCGCGTACAAAAAGCGACTGATCCAACTCAGATCCGCTTTGTATAGCCCGTTTGCTTTAGCCAGTTGACAACATAATTATCGAGTGCTATGCGACGAAATGGACCGGTCAGCACGGTGGAAATCGAGCCCTGCTCCAAAGTAAAAGGCCGGAAAGAGTACTTTTGATGGTCCAACACACTAAATGCAAATAAAACTACGCAGGAAAATAATACACTCCAAAGTTTTTTTTATTATATTATTATTAACTAGCTACTCATCCTCGCTTCGCTCGGGCTCGGCCCTAGGTTGCTTCCCAAAACAAACTTTAAAAAAAAAATTGGTTTTAATTGTTTTTTCGTGGAACCCCATTTTTTTCTAAAGTAAAAGTAAGCCTAAGTTACTCCTTATTATATCAGCTATCTGCCAGTGAAAGTCCCGTCAAAATCGGTCCGGCCGTTTCAGAGATTAGTCGGAACAAACAGACAGACAGACAGACAAAAATTGTAAAAAATGTTGTTTTGGTATATGTACCTGATGAAAGTATGGACGCCTTCACGCTTTGATATAGAAACTATTTTTACATTAGTGTAACTTGTCATTAGATTTTACATATTATATATTGTCAATTAATTATTCTCTAATAAATTTGTTTTCTAAAACCTTATGCCTTTGATATCATTTCATCAGGTTATGGGCCCAGCACGCTTCCACTGCGCATATTTTTCTTCGTAATCAATGCCTTTTATTTGTTTATATCCTTTTATTACCAGTCTAGCTTTATAACGTGATATAGTTCCATTTTCATCTATTTTTGTTCTAAAAACCCATCTACAAGGAATCGCTACGAGAAGTGGTAATGGTACTGAATACATAAATAACAAGTTTAAAGTCTATCTTAAAAATTATGGAATATGGCACCAGACATCCAATCCTCACACACCTCAGCAAAATGGTCTTAGCGAACGTATGAATAGAACTTTGATAGAGCGTGCTAAATGTATGATGTTTAATGCTGAATTACAGAATACATTCTGGGCTGAAGCAGTAGCCACAGCCGCCTATATAGTAAACCGTTTACCAACTCGTGCTTTGTCTGAAGTCACTCCACATGAAGTATGGACTGGACAAAAGCCTAATTTGAGTCACATGAGAATTTTTGGATGTCACGCAATGGTACATGTTCCCAAAGAAAATAGAACAAAATTAGAGGTTAAGTCACGTAAGTTGATTTTCGTAGGTTACAATGAATGTACTAAAGGTTACCGATTTATAGATCCTGAAACAAAAAAAGGAATTATACTTAGAGATGTCACGTTTTTAGAAGCTACAATAAAAAGAAATAAGGTAGATAACGTACAAAAAGAAGAACAAAAGGAAGAAAAAGATATTGAGAAAAAACTTATTTGTTTAGATAAAAATGAAAAAAAAGAAAACAATTTAGTCATAGAAAGTAAAACATTAGACTTACCGTTATTTGAAGATCTAAAAAAATCTGAAACTAAAAATAATGAAGTAACCGAAACGCAATGTGGTTCTGATAGTTCTTCAGATGACTCCGCTCAGTTCGAAGATGTTAGTGACGAAACATACCTACCTAATGAAACGCTAGAAACTCAGACACACAGCAGCATGATTTTGAGACCACTTCAACATCGTATAGAAAAAAGTTTTATTTGTATGAATGGTGAATCAGCCATAAGTTTATTAAATAGAGATCCACAGAGTCTTGAAGAAGCTCTTAACAGTGATAAAGCTGAAAAATGGAAAGATTTTGTGCACGAAGAGTAATATCAGTTATTGATAAATAAGAATACATAGATAATAGTAAATTTACCAAAAGGACTTCATAGACCGAAGCATGAAGTTTTCGTTACACTAATGGGCTTGATTTTAAAGCGTTCGCGTCCAGGAGAGGATGATGAAAGTATGGACGCCTTCACGCTTTGATATAGAAACTATTTTTACATTAGTGTAACTTGTCATTAGATTTTACATATTATATATTGTCAATTAATTATTCTCTAATAAATTTGTTTTCTAAAACCTTATGCCTTTGATATCATTTCATCAGTACCGCGTATACATCCATATGCATTTAGTAAAAAGCGGTTATTTTAATATTACAAACAGACATTCCAATTTTATTTATTTGTATAGATTAAAGTGATAGAGGAAACATTAACAATGTACTTGCAATAACCATAGCAGAAGCGAAAGAGAGGAAATGAACAAGTTATAAATAATATATTATAATTATTTATATAAAGTTAATATTATCTCGCTACATGTAATTAAACTATTAATTGACAGTTATTAAAAAAATCTTTCTTTTAAGTTTTAACAAACATAAAATCTACGTCCATATTACCTATCTACGAAGTAGATGACTTATTTTAATAATAATTCTAGGTTGTTATATTATAAAAAGTATATGTGAAATAAATAATAAAATAGTCTATTCTCAGATGTAGTAACCACTATTTTAATATAAGTTTCATTCTGATATTAAAATACGATCTGAATTTGTAAGCGAACAGCTCATTATACAGACGCAAATACATTAGTGTTTATAAGTGTCATTTGAATAACTAAATATTGAATTTGGAAATGTGTGGAGGTAAGTGTGTATTTGAATGAAATAAAATGGTAATTTTTCAAATAAAAACGCATATTTTATTCACTTTTTTCTAAAATTACTTCATAGTCTAATATTTTTTTTATTTAAAATATAAAAATTAGTGTACATATGTAACTTCATTAATATTAATTGAAAATACCTAATAAAATATATTTTATGCATTTTTATTTTTATGTTGTTAATTTCAGCATGCTATGCCACCATAATGCACTTGCAAGCTGCACAATGTAAATCCTCCTATAAATACTAGATGGCGCTGCGCTAAACCGTGTTTACGTCAACGATGAAATATTTCAGTACGTACCTAACTGATAGATGTCACTAGGTTAATCCTAGAAAATATACTTTTAGTGAATATTCTTTTTCTTTCATTTTATGAATAAATAATAAAAGTTGGGTTTATACATAATTAAAAAAATATAAAATTAAAAAAAAAAACATTTTCATTATTTATATAATAAGTATGAACGGGCACTGATGTTTTTTGTTTTTTTTTTTTTCAAAATGTTCAAAAGAATTCTTGTTAATTCATAAAAAAATAATAATTGCTTGGGTAAAATTAATAATAATACTTCAATAGTAATAATAAAAAGAAGTAAAAATAGCTCAAAAATACTCGACGATTTGTGTGTCACCGGTAGCCTCATTCATCTCTCATTAGAATGTTGTCAATCGTCACCTCTTTGGTTAAATTAGTCGCAGATAAATCATAGTGGAATACAGAAAATTTAGCGGATATATTTATAGAAAATAAACTTCGCATGTCTAATATTATTCAATCGCAACGAAAATTTATTCTTACTTACACATATTGAAAGTGTACTTTTGTGATTTAAAGAAAAATTATGTAAGCAGTAAGCAAACATTGATTTTAACCTGCTTCTAAATTGTAACCTACGTCTAAATTGTTTCCAATCTAATATAGAATTAGAAACTTTGTACGTAAACATGTGAATACAGTGTTTTTACTTTTTATACCTTTGTGCTATAATCAGAATAGATGGAACCAGAATATTCGACCTCTTCAATCATTAAACTTATAATAGGTACCTCAACTGTTCAAAATCGATTTGTCAGACATTATTATATAACAGAAAATATATTATCAAAGTAAAGGTATCCGCTAAGATTAACCAGCTATTTTAAAATGTTTTTATAAATACTCAAAAATATAATAATTAATAGATATCTTTTAAAGATTCATTAAGTCAAATGTACGATTCAATTTGATAATTTAAAAAGACATTTTAAATTTAAACAAGTCATTATACGCTATTATTTATTCCGTTCTCAAAATTGATTATAGGAATTTAAAATCTAGTGCACGTGCGAGCATTTGAGCCAACGTTGATTAAGGAAGTTCTATAAAAAAAACATAAAGAAAGTGGAGACACAGTTAATGATGCAGAACATCTAACAACGAATCCTTTTTATGACAATTTAACTGTGGTCCCGAGAAAAGATATTCTCTTGACAGTTCTGGGTTTTAAGAAAGTTTTGAATACTCAGATTCATTCAAACTGTTGAATAACATAACTTTTTATATTACCTACCTACTATCATTTTAATTATGAAATATGAATTATTATATTATCTATTCATCAATCATTTCTAACATGATTACCACTTCCCTTACAGTGAAGGAAAACATCGTGAGGAAACCTACATGTCTGAAAAAACCTAGCAAATTTTTGAAAGACATGTGAATTCCGCCAATCCGCACTTGGCCAGCGTGGTGGACTAAAGCCTGATTCCCCTCGTATTGAAGGGAGGCCCGTGCCCAGCAGTGGGACGTTAAAAAGTACTGAATACATACATACATTCATATTATCTATCAGTTATAATATAAATATTTATGCAATCATTCTTCAAGTAGATACCACAGATGTAAAAGAGAAAAATTGCAGAATGACGTTTTATTCCTCAACATTCGTCTAATTTTTGCTTAAAAAAAATCAATTAATCTTTTAAACGACTTTAAATAACATAATTTATGTAATCAAAATGCGGGAAAAATTTAAATCTTGAACACAATTCAAGAAGCAGTTGTTTCCGACAACGCACGTGACTCAGAAATGACTGCTTTAAAAATTTATGTGATGTTTTATTCCATTAGCAGTGTTGCATTTTTTAACTGTAAATTAAGACTTTAAAGTAATGACTCACTTGATATTACTGACATAAAAGTATAAAAAATATTTTTTTTTTTTATATTTTCACAAGAATTAAGTTTATTTTTATACTTAGGTTATTTTTAAGTCGATGGTGCAGCGGAATTTAGCTAACAATCATATAATAAAAAGTTTTTAAGAAAAAAATAAAAACCGACTTTAAAAAAAGAACAAAAAAGTAAAAAATAACTGATTGGTAGTTTTCATTTACTTTAGATACCTAATCAGGTATTTTCGAAGTCGGTGTGCTTTGATTTGTATTGGCTGGCACCAGCTTCGAAAATATCTGATTAGGGATCTATAGTATATGAAAACTACTAATCAGTTATTTTTACTTTTTAGTGCTTTTTTTGAAGTCATTTTTTATGTTTTTCTTAAAAAGTTCTTATTTTTCCATTTTTAGTGTAGACATAATAGTAGTAGCAAAGTATGAAGACTAACAAACTAAAATTCGCTTTTATTAGTAACACAAAAAATTCTGTAACTGTAAAGTAACTCTAAAATTCGATTCTAACGTATTGGGCTTGTCAAATCAAACAAAATGAAAACTACTGGGCCAAACTATGTTAAATTTTTATATTATATAAATACCAATCAAATTCAGAACCTCCTCCTTTTTAAAGTCGGTTAAAAAGGGTAATCTTAAAGGCTTATATTTTTAGAATATTACATACAGTAAACTTTTAATAGATTATATATATATATAAGATTTAAACTCTATACGAAACCCTTTAAAAAAATTTGCACAACCTAAAGAAAACGATGTAAATTCTAAAAAAAAGATCAATGAATCAGTTCAACTTTCTTTCCAACTGTTGAGGCCGATAATTGTCAACAAAGTTTCTATCGCGTCCTTCCTAATCTTTATTGAAAATTCAATCATTTATTCGTTTGATAAAAGTCGTTAAGGTCCCTTAATGGGTCGTGTGCCTTTTTATGTCATTTTTACTTCGTATTTAAACGGGTGACTAATTTTCTCATCAGTGATAGAAAGTTATCGACGCAAAGCAAGGGATGTTAAAGTTTTTGATGCTTTCGTACCGCTTGGCTAACCAAATAATTTGAAGCTGAAATCTAAATCTAAAGGCATACAGGAAATTTGAATTAAAATGTTTAGAATTGATTTATGTTAAACAAACATGACCTTATTTACATATATTTAAAATCAGGTTAAAAAAATACTTATGATAAAGACATTTTCTAGACATATACGGGGCCTGACTAATAAAGCCCATATTTAATTCATATACATACATTGTTTATGATAATATAACTACAGAGCTGTTACCTACTATTCAATAGTTCTAATTGCTAATTTTAATTCCGAAACCAGCCACTAGAATAAAATAAATAAATAAATATGTTGGGAAATTTACACACAGCACCATCTAGTTCCATGATAAGCTACGAGGCTTGTGGTATGGATACCAGATAGTTGATACACTACATATATAGAACTTTAAATACATACATTCGTGCTCATCACACAAATGAATGCCCCCAGAGGGACTCGAACCCGCGACCGCTGGCACAGCAAGTAAGGTCACTTCAAACTGAGCCAAACGTGTCGTCAATAAATATAGAATAAATAACTAATAAAAAATCAATCTTTTATAAATCGGATAAATATTTTTTGTAATATATTATTTTTTACATACATTTGTAGTATAATATTTATGTGTACGTATTTTCTTAACCATAATACCCGGTTATCCACATTATTTTGTACATTCAACGTCACAATAAGAGTTTGCGCTCTTAATATAATAAAACGTTACCACGCGTTTCTATGTTTATCCAACGTCTAAATAAAATAACAGGCAACTTCGCCTGTGGGAATAGAAGGTAAGGGAAAAAATGCATTTATGCTAGCTTATTGAGTTTCCAATAACGAGTGATAATGAAGTTGGTAATATTGTTGAGACCAAGGTTCATCTGATATTCATAACGCTATAAGTAATTCTTGAGGCTTTCTCTTCGATGTACCAGGAATAGGTTTTTATTGTATGATAGGATTGGTTTCTTAATAATTAAATTGTATTTTACCAAATAAATGGCTTAGAAAGTTTTACTCTTACTACTTAGTGTAGGTACTTATATGATAGGTAATGTAGATATACTACACTTTTAAATAATTTTAAATATTTTTACTAGATCAATGAAATAGTCGCAGGTTTGATTTGCATACGGAAATTTCACATTATAGCCCAGTCAAATAAGGAAAGATCTTTAACATATTATTATGTGTTATTGACTTAGTTAAGCGGTTCCCACTCTTTTAGCTCTATCTCAAGGATGGTTGATCGTATTAAATATTGTAAGAGGATTTTATGCTGTACAATTTTTATAATGACTCCAAATATCATTTTGGGCGAAGGAATCAAGGTATTCAAAAAAACAGTTTCAGTGACTTGAACTACCTTTGGTAAATATAACTTCTAACACCAGATCATATTAGACTTTTGAGGCAACATATAAAATACAAAAACAAAGAAATATTATGTACAAGTTTATTAATATACCTAACTACTTTACATTCCGACATTGAGTTCTATTTGACTGGGCTATTAATTCGTCTATTTTAATATTCAAAACAATTTATTTAGAAACTAGCAGAATCCGCGGCTTCGCTCGCGAACAAACTACGAAAAATACGAAATTTCATGCATATACATATGTCCACGGAATGAAAAGTTTCATACAAACTTTTATCCCCTATTTCACCCCCTTGGGAGTTGAATTTTGTAAAAACCTTACTTAGTGGATGCCTTCGTCATATGAGGACTACGTGTGCGAAATTTCAATTTTCTAGTCTTAAGGGTTTGGCCTGTGCGTTGATACATCAGTCAATCACTTTTGCCTTTTATATATATATATATATATATATATATATATATATATATATATATATATATATATATATATATATAGATATAAAAATGTTCTATCTACGAATTCAGTCCATGAAAAAAATATGTTGAGGAAAATGTTTCTGCATACTTTCTGAGTTCAATATCTATTTACTATGTACTCGTACGTATCCATAACCATTTGGCCAAAACGTTGCGTCCATAATAGAAAACACGAGTCCGTAAATCTGAGCGAAAACAAAACACGAAAATACGGGTGCACGAAAAAGCAAATGCTTTGCCTAAGCCGTATATTCTAGTCCAAGGACCCTATTTGCGGTGGACGAATGAACATGAGATCGATGGACCGAATCGGTCACTGGCCACCGATAAAGCAACGTCACTTGCCTACGCCATCTGACCGAACGAATAAAAAGACCTATCGACCTAAATCTATTGTTTGTAGTGAAAAAGTTAAGTCAGCTTGTTATTGTTTCAACGTCAAAGGAGCTTTAAAACGAAGGTTTCAACATTTAAAGTTTTTTCTTTGTATTATTGGAACCTCATTAATTATTTTCGCACTTAACTTTGCAATTAAAATTTTTAAAGTATTGTAATAAAGTTTTCTTATAGGAAAGAAATTATGAAAGAATAGCATGAACGTCTTGCTTTGCTTTAACTTACAGTTAAATACAATTATAATGTAAAATACGAGTAATAAGATAATTTTGCTCTAATAATTTTGTCTGTTTGTTACTCCCTCACGCCAAAACATGGTAGGATTTGGATGAAATTTACTACACAGATAGGCTATGCTAGAGATACCAAAAGGTGGCGCTAGCTGTATATAAATCTATACATATAATAAAATTCTATCTGAGTCGAATCTATACATTAAATATTTTTTAGATTATTTTATTGTAATAGTCATTATTATCGATATAGAGGCCGAATCTATAGTGCTTAGAATTTTTATCTGTCTGTCTGTCTGTAACCTCATCACGAGAAAACCACTGAAAAGATTATGATGAAAGGTATGATGATAACTGGTTATCCGGGTCAACATATATGTAGGATCTATACTAAACGTTAAATCGTAACTAGGGACGAACCCGAGCAGAGCGAGGGTGAGTCGCTAGTACTATTATAAACACTAAAGTTTGTATGTGTGTATGTACATACATATGTATGTGCGAGTATATGGGACTTCTTCACGCTGAAACGGCTAGATGAATTTGAATGAAATTTAATATACAGATAGATTATGAATTCTAGTATAACATAAGCTACTGTTAGGTACCTAAAGACGCACCCGAGCAAAGCGAGGGTAAGTCGCTAGTAATATAAAAATTCAAAAGACACCTAGGGAGGCACCGGGTAAAACGCTATTTATCAATAAGTATAATGAGAAAAAATAAAAATGATCTTAAATCTCACGAAGTCTACTATATTTCTATATTAGAATAGAATTATAAAAGCACATTCAACAAATAATAGAAAACACACAAGAAGTAAGAAAAATAAAAAAAAATTAACCAAAAATGAGATATTTTCTCAAATGTGGAACAATAAGTGCTATCGCGGTTTTCAAGCGGGGCTAAGAGCTCAAAGTTTGTGAGAATTTATTTCATTCTTATGGTACTATTATGCCGTTCCCAGCTACACAACATAAATAATAATGCGGACCGTTATAGTGTCATTACAGTGGGAAGCGGCCAGAGTGACGTTCAAGCTCCTCCTATCTCTCACGTACTGTGTACACTACAGCCTGAGTTATACGATGAACTAGTATTTCGTGATCTAATTTTATATCAGTTGTAAAATCGTAGACTTACATTTTATTGATGCTTCTATTAGAGGTATTTGTTCTTTTTTACTTTGATAAGACGATATAACTATAATATTTTTTTATTTGGAAATAATGTTTTTCTTATTGGAAATGTTAAATTTGTTCACATTTCTTTTTATCCCTTGCTTACGATTTGACTTTGATTTTGTTATTTTTCGTATCTTTTGTGTCATATTAAATAAGCCACTTGATTCTTGCCTGATTTCTTAATATATTTATTTTACAAAATAATCGAGCTGTTTTTAAAATTTAAAAAACTTGTGTTTTCCCATTATTTAGTTAAATAAAAAATAAATTTTTACAGAGACAGTCATCTTAACTAGTGATGATTTGATTTATCGAAATCATCACTAGTTATAATATATAATTAGTTATTATATTTTTTTTTATTTCTCAACTGATTTTTTATTGTTACTTACATATAAATGAACCTACCCTTTGCATACGGAATCATCTCCAAAGTACTAATTGGAACAGATTAATAATATTCCCTGAAAGCCACTTAGTATACGGGGGATAAATAGAACTCCGTCACTAACTATCTCTATACTATAACCCGTGGCAGCATGAAAAAAGGACACTAAAAACACCTGTACCTGTATAATAATGAAGTTTGTTTTATAAATACAAATTTCAATAAGAAATTGGCTACGTACGTCTTACACATATTTTGATGATATTTTACATACATATCAATTTTGAGACCGTCTCACGAAGACCAGTATCAACTCTTTGCTAGCGCCCATTGAAGATGAGATGAAAGCAGGGTCATTACATGAGACAAAGAGGAAAAGCCGCTGAAACTGCGCATAAATCGTACGGTGCTGTTTACCCACGTTGAGGCTCCCTAGGATGTCAAAGAAAACGCAGCCTAGTTACTGGGAGGCGGGCTGAAAGAAACTGTTTTTAGTGTTCCGTACGAAAGTTGCCGAAACGAAACGTTAGTATTACGAAAATTAAAGTGTATGTATTTAATATATAACACAATGTTTTAAAATCCCTTTCTATAGTAATTTAATTATGTTATGTTTATAAATATCTAACATAGTGACTTGATCTTTAAATTGTAAGTTACAGGTTTGATTTCCGCTTTACTCAAATATTAATTATATACAGTACAAAGTATATCGATCTAAATGTACGTGCATGTATTCTGCACATGTATCATGAACCCCCGATAAGATTCACCTAATAGGGACTGTATTTATATAAGAAAATACTCCTCCACTTATATAAGCAGTAATTAATAAAACCGAATTACATTGTGCCAAAATGGTCTCTTAGATTCTAATCACGGTTTATATCGGGTAAATAATGTGTAATAAATAGCATCTATTTGTCTGTAGCAGCTTGTGATACAAGACCTGCTAACAATTGAATAGGGCAGTAAATCAACGAGATACTAAGGCTAGACTGACCCCGCTACCATATGTAAATAGCAACTCGCCGCCTTACTCTTTGGTCTAAGTGAGGCACAAACAGCCTTGTACGATGTATGAAAGAATATACGGTTATACAATATATTTCATTTTGTTCCAATATAAAATTCCAAGAAAAGTTAAATCGATTTTATAAAACGTTTTCTTTCGTATAATTAAATTTTTAATAAAGTAGTTTTAGTTCGTGGTTCTCTATTTATGTGAGTCAGACATCTTTATATCAATACTAGTGTCTTACTCTGGCTTTGCTCGACTGTGTCTTTAGGTGCCAAACAGCACCTCCTATATATATAATCTGTTCACTTATCAATAATCACTACACTTCATTCAAATCAGTCCAGTCCTTTCAGCGTAAAAGAGTAACACATATACATACATACACATTTCCACATTTATAATAGTAGTAGTATTATTTTATATATTTCTCTATACTTTAGGAGCGGAATTTCCTAAGCTAGAGGTGTTAAGGGCAGTAATGGAGTATTTTCTAAAATGTATAAGTATTTAGATTTTGCCGTGTGAATTTTGCGTGTAAACATTATTTATTGTACTACATCTGTACAACCAGTATGCACATATAAAATCATTGATTGATGTTTATTAAACTTGGAAGTAATCTACCTATTTTTGCGTGAACAAAAAAATGGAGTTGCAAGAAAAATATACTGAAATATTCGCATTTCTGTTAGTAACATGCATTTCGCAGTAAATTGTGTAAGGAAAACTTTCATTTATAGTCTTTAAACGAACGCTATTGTCAAAATTTTAAAAATGACATGTACATTACTATGCATTTAATGTTCGCTTTATTCTAAAGTTTATTGAATGATTTGAGTTGATATGTTGATTATTTCATGTTCAAGGAACCCATCTAAAGTTAATCTTTAGTTATGCGAAATATACGAAATTAATAATTGCAAAATTTATATTATTAAAATAACATACTTAATTAAATTAATATAGCATAACCATATATTCCAGTTAATTAATTCTGATCATACAAAACTAAAGCAGCTTAAAGCTTAAATATATTTCTATTTAACAAATGACACTCATTTGGAACTTGTAACAGTTCGTTAAATGTCCTAATGATGACAAAAATATTGTCGATGTAATTTTATCGGACACTTCCTAGAAAATTGTAAATAATATTTTAATTATACAAACTTATTCACTATAACATTAAATATTAAAGTGCTTGAGAGAACGTGGTTAATGTAAAAGTAGACTTGTAATTATATCTGATGGTTTATTAATATGGCGTGTGATACACGCCGCCATTTTGTTGGGCAACCGCCAGCATGCTCTTTTTGTTCCACACACTGTACTTACTATCCGTCTATGAAGTGAGCATTCTCTTTAGGAATGAGTGTGGTGGCAACCACAAATCAGTTCGCTTTGTTCCTTCACGGTCACTGCGATTTTAGAGTAACCGATCTATTTAAAATTGATTACTAAACTGTTATTCTATTGTTCTTTTCAACTTGCTAGCTACAAATGTGTCACGTCAAAGGAAAAGATTTTATGCTTAAAATAAAGCAGAGCCGGCTAATTGTATAGGTTCAACCTTTTGTTTGGGCAGTCTATATGTAACTACGGAAGTTGAACACGGTCATTACGTGTTTTGTTCGGCTATTCGGGTATCGCTGTTTTGTTTCTGAATCGAATAGTTAGGGATATCACCGTGCATTGGGACTTGCTCATACGTTGCTCTAGATGTTTCTTAATGTTCTTTATACTATTGTTTAGTGTAATCAAAGTTGTTTGGGACTACGTAGAGTAATATTAACCAGATAAGTCTTACTTGAAAAACTAAGAATTATATATTAAATTTTATGCATTTTTTCTTAATGCTTTACAGATTATACATCTATACTACTATTATTTGTTTGTTTGTTCGTTTGTCTAAACGCTCTTATCTCAGGAACTACTAATCCGATTTGAAAAATTATTTTTGTATTAGATAGCCTGTTTATTGAGGAAGCTTATTGGCTATATAACACCATGCATGCAGTAAGCATAAATGTCAAGAAATCGGGCAGACTTCCATACATTATTACTAATAAGTATAATCCCAAAGAGTATTTTAGTATTTGTATTTTTAGCGCTAGTAGTAGATAATTTCCTTTACATAAGTGTTTTGACACTTCGTGATAGACAATTATACGTTACGTACCAATCATCTTAAGTAAAAAGATTCTCTCCTTTTTATTTCACTTTTTATATCCATTCTACTTTATATTTCAGAATTTCTATGGGATATACTTTAGTTTCTTGCAAAAGATACCTTAAGGAGGATTACTAGCACATAAATAATGTAAAAAATTACGAAGGCACTAAGACCGTATTAAAATATTAGCGAAGGACACTATATATCAACAAACATATTCAAAGTATGTGACCCTAAACAAATTCCTCCAGTAAGAAATGTCCATAACTACAAGATGGCTCCGAATACTAGACAGATATGAATACTCATCAGACTAAACTCAAATCAATCTTCAATAGTCATATGATGTCGCAGATTGTGTTTGTGACTAAATTGAGTACCGAAATTCGCAATATTGTGATTTTATTAAAAATAACCTATAGTTATTTTTATTTGTTAAAACAGTTTCGCATAACATAAACGTTTATATTTTCTTTGAGTGAACGATTGTTACCTATGGATGAAATAAAAATAAAACATAATAACCAATAAATGAAATCTTCGTAATGCCGTTTTACATACGAGTATATTCAATATGAAATTGAGATAAATCTATGAACTCATTTTTAGTGTTACAAATAAAGTCTAAAAACAAAATACTATTTTCGTAAATATTTTATTAGGTGAGCCGATTTTGATGACAACTCAAATTGTAACTATTATTAGATTTTGAAAATTTAATTTCATTGCCGGAAATTAAATCTTATATAAATAACTAGCGGCTCACCCTCGCTTCGCTCGGGTTCGCCTCTAGGAAAACAAAAACAAACCTATCCCACGGGAACCGCACATTTTTCCGGGATAAAAAGTAGCCTATGTGTAATTTTACACAGAGATAGATTATAGCCTTCCAGGCTATAATCTATCTCTGTGTAAAATTTCATCTACATCCGTTCAGACGTTCTGGCAGGAAAGTGTAAGTAACCTATCCCACGGGAACCCTACATTTTCCGGGATAAATAATAGCCTATGTGTTATTCCAGACTATAATCTATCTCTCTGTCAAATTTCATCCAAATCCGTTCAGCCGTTCTGGCGTGAAAAAGTAACAAACATACATACATACATACATTCTTACAAACTTTCGCGTTTATAATATTTGTAGGCTAACAAAGCGTATTACGTATAGGTATAATACTAATGAAACACTCTCGCTTGCTAGTAAATTGTATCGCTAGAAATGTCTTGAAATCACTATGAAATTCTGGAAAGTAATTGTTAAGTTAGGGAGATTCCTTGATATTCTCACCCAGCATTGTCTCCACAATAATATAAAATTACTATAAGCGAATAAAAATTGTATATACGAATATACACACGATAACGATTACAACGTATTTGATATCTCGGTAGCACAGTTATATCTTTTTTATCAGAATTGTTTGAAAGCGGTGCATCCTACGGCACGCTTAATAGTCACCATTCAGCCCTCTCGTTATTCCTTGGCAAAAATCTAGGTTCGAATGACTGTTATACCTAACGCAGTAACAATAAATTTTAATATCAAAGTGAAAATTCCTCATTCGTTCAACAAAAATTAAAGGAGATGTTAAAAGCTGCTATAAAATCGACAAATTTTCTCTCATACTTCATATAATTCCATTATAATCAGGTAAAATGTAAAACGGGATAAAAATATAAAACCTTAATGCAATTAGGAATTCGCTGCAGCAGCTATTTTAATATGAAGATCGTTTTATATTAAAAGAAATTCAAAGCGTAGTTCGTAAGGCATTTTAAAACTTATAAAAGAAGCCAGTGTTAGAGCTCACAGGAAACTTGTACTATTCCGAGATGCAATAAATGGCGCGATCAGGAACTACTCGGAAAAGAACCAATTTTTATTACTATCCTATTGCACAATCCAACCGTCATATAAAATATAATGATTTGTTTATTTTATAATAAAAATAATGTATTTTTTTATTAATATAATAAAAAAAAGTTTTTTATAATAAAATCATTTTTTTTTTCATTTAACCAACTTAAAGGAAATCAATAAGATGAAAACATATGAACGAGATTTTTCATTCACAATAGACGCAGATATCTTTGGAGCCAACCAAAAGCAAATTTGTTTAGATAATGTAAAATATTATGTTTAAACATCTCACAAATATTTATCAAACAAGGTAAAATCAACGTCTCCTAAACATATCTACAGGAATTCTTTTGTATTCAAACAACATACAACTTAGTTATATATACTCGTAGTATAAGTCTTGTATAATACTTTCTTAGATTTACGCGAATATTTGACATCTATATATACATAAAATGCTTTGTCCTGACTGACTGACTGATCGCTCAACGCACAGCCTAAACCGCTGGTCGTAGAAACGTGAAATTTGGAGGACATATTCCTTATACAATGTAAGCATCCGCTAAGAAAGGATTTTTCGAAATTCAACCCCTAAGGGGGTAAAATAGAGGATAAAAGATTGTATGAAACTCTGTCATTCTTAACGCGAAATGCACGAAAAGCGGTATTTAGCTTTATGATGAAAAATAAGAAATATCTGTATAAGATATTTTTCGAAATTCATCCCTTAAAAGAGTAAAAGGGGGTGATAAACTTTATATGGGCAAACCATTATTTATGATCAGAATTACTTGAAACTTGGTATTAATGCTCTTCAATACAATTAAAGAAATACGTATTTTAGCATTTTTCCTCAATGTAGGTAAATGTAGGTAAATGACCCAAGGCATAATATATCAATAGCACTTACACTGTTAATATTATAATTCACTTATTATGTTTTTGTTTATTGGCTCTATAAAAATATAAAGTACTAAATAAGGTGCTCTACAATTAAATGTTTCCGGTAGCTGTTACTAGTACCTGGTAACGAACGTTAACGTCCTTCGTAAGAATTTATAAAACGAAATAAAAGAAAATATTGTTTTCAACGTGAACGATATTTTAAATTTATTAATGAAGTTTGCAGCAAAGAATCGTTACGAAAAAGTTTTAGTACTGTTTGAAATTTAAAAATCTTATACAAAACTTCTAGGTATACTTCAAGAGGCAATAAATGGCGATCAGTTACACGAAATTTAACCAATTGGATGTTTTTATTGAGAAATGCGTTACGAAGTTTAATGTTTTTAGTGATTTAGGTAAGTACGAATGTATAGTAATGGACGATAAGAATATCATAAATATTTATGTTCTCGTTGCTATTAGAGTAATGTATTTTGGTTGAAAACACAAGGTAAATAATATGTTTGTCTGTCACATATACAATTTGTCACCCAACACCACGCAAAAAAGCAAATATAAGGCCAAGTATTATTTTAAAAATAGAATACGACAAAGTCTGGGTTATTACCCTATATAACTATATAGCAATTGGCATGAAATGACAGACATTATACAAACTGCATAGGCCTACCCTAAAGTATATGGCCACCTATATACCTACTTAATAATTTTATCTATATAGAAATCCAGATAATACAGATACAATACTACATAATATTTGGATGTATGTTTTTTGTGGAAGTGACAAACAAATCAAACTTTTAACAAATTGAAATAATTAATTTTTAAAGTGGTTTGAAAGTCAGCATAAATTTTAGTTAAAGAGTAAACTATTTACACAATATAAATATTTTTCAAAGAAACCAGAATCATAACAATTTCTCTGTCAATATCTGTTTTATACTATCGATATATTATGTGCGAGGTGATAATACCCAGCTTTATACCTCTTGGAGTTCCATGACCCAAGCCTACGCTATCTATATTAAAATGCTATATTTATATATTTGATCCAAATTCATATTTTTGATCCGTAATAAATAGTCACTTAACATTATACGAGTAAGATATTCTTAAAATAAACATAATAGGAAAAAATGAAAAATTAGGGAGTCCTCCTGGAAGAAACGTGTTTTTTTTTTCGTTTTCTTTTATTATATGCTAGTTTGTGTGCAAAAACTTTAGGGTATGTCAAAATAATTAATAACTGAAATTATTAACAATATTAACAAAACTTCTATATTAAAACCGTATTGACTATTTCTATTATACAGTAATACTTTAAACATTGTAACATATTATAGTAATAATAGTAGCAGTACAGGATATTTATTAATAATTCCAGGGATCAGGGAAGAACTCCTTTGTCTTTGTAAGTATCTACTAGTAGGATAAGTATCTCGTCCCATTGCTAAAGTGTTATTGGAGCCTTGTATATGAATCCGTTTGCAAAACTCGACTTAATATTTAAGAGCAAGTAGCCTTCTGGTTAATTAAAGTATGAAACATTGGCTGGAAATTAAATAGGCTCTAACAAATTTCGTTTAACGAAGGTTTAGGTTGAAGCAGCTTTGTAATCGTGGAAATACTTTATAAGGTTGCTTTGCTATGGCAACTCTTTTATTTGTTTGTTTGTTGTTTTAAGAAATTTGTTTTAAGAAATTCGCTATACATACAGCCGAACCTGGATAAGCGAGACTTCAAGGGACCGCAATCTCTTTCTCCCTTATGGAGTTCTCTCACTAAACCGAGTTTCTAGCTTATAGAGGTACAGGAGTGACCTTTCTCATTTATAGAGGTTTAAAAACAATACAGCAAATGCGTAGTGATAAACTTGTACGTATTGGATGGGTATTATTCATCAGGATTTGACTAGAAACTAACATTAGTTTCTCGAAATTTAAGGATACGAAAACGAATGTTAGTTCCACAAAAAACAATAAATCGCAGGTGTTAAGTTCGCTCGACTGTTGCTTATAGAGGTACAGGAAAGTAGAAGTCTCAGTTATAGAGGTCCACGGATGAAAAACGACATTTCTGTTTCTCTGTTATAGAGGTTTTAGAGGAATAAAATGACGGGACCTGGCAATTACTCTCACTTATAATTTTCTCGCTTAGCCAGTTCTCATGTACTCAGGTTTGACTAAATTTTATTTGAAAAAAATTACAGAACGTAAATATACGTATAGGCATCCAAACAATTGTATGAATTGATATAATTAGAGATCATTCTTTCTGGCTTCATTGAGTCGTTAGGTAAACCTACATGATAATATAAAGTATTTTCATTACTTTTACTTCACTCCATTGAGTCATTACAGCGTGAAGAAGTAATAAGCACACTCACTCATTCACTCACAATCTTTTTCGTTATTAATTTATTTATTTACTTTAATCAAAATAACTTTCAAATAACATTTACAATTTACTGTGTAAACCTTTAGAGGTTATTAGTTTATGTTTGAGTCTACTTATTATAAATAACGGTGATTATTCTATGAGAAGTATTAGCAATTATACGCTATATGATTCCACTAGACAGAGGGAATGGCAAAGTACGTTTTCATTTAAAAGCTCTTAAGAATTACAATAGGCTTAAAGCCATAATTTTTCCAATAGCTTTTCACGGGTAAGTTAATACTCATTTAATAATATTACAGAACTCTTACTCATGACTTTTTCTGTAAAAAGTCAAAGAAAGAATATCTTCTATGCTTTATAAAATCATTTATTAATCAATGTTTCTGATCTTCAAATAATAGCCATTGAGAACTAAATAGTAAGTTAGATTTTATGTTAGCATATTCTTTGTATTGCTCATATGATAGCTTTGTATTCGATATTGTTTAAAAAACTTCAAATTGGTAATATTTAAGATATCCCTGGTGAAGGAAATTAATTTCCTATACAGATAAATGAAATTGAAGTGTCTGTTAGTAATGTTGAAATAAAAGCTTTTTACTAAATGCATGTGAAATTTTATACGGTACTTATAAGAAAAACAGTTTTTTTTTAAACTTTGTCTGTCTGTCTGTTTGTCCCGGCTAATCTTAGAAACGGCTGGAATGATTTTGTAGTGACTTTCACTGGCAGATAGCAGATGTTTTTAAGAATAACTTAGGCTAATTTAATTTTAAAAAAGAATTAGAGTTCGAATTAAAAAAAAACAATAAAATGCACCCGAGCGAAACGAGAGTAAGCCGCTAGTGAAAAATATATTTCCTAAATATAAATGAATATAGGGAAGACATCATTTAGTGGTTATAAATTTCTGTGTTTGAATATTAAAATACTATTTTAATATACCTTATACATAATTCCTAGGGTAGGTACATGGTCTTATAACTCAGAAAATCGCTTGACGGATCAGTCTTATAACTAAATGAAGTTCATCATAAACAACGCTTGTGGGGCGTTGGTCACCTTCAAAACGCGTCATTAGGCCTACATCAGTCAGTAGGTAATCAGTGATGGTTGGTGAAATTGCTATTTTTCAAAGTAAAAACTATTCGTAGATTTTTTTAAATGTAATCTTGATATCATTCAGTTGTATTCAGCCCTTTTTTAATGTCCCACGGCTGGGCAGGAGCCTCCCCTCAATACGAGAAGGATCAGGCCATAGTCCACCACGCTGGCTGGCGGACTTCACATGTCTTTCGAAAACTTATTAGGTTTTCTCAGACGTGCAGGTTTCCTCACGATGTTTTCCTTCACCGTAAGGCAAGTGGTAATCATGTTAGAAATGATTCGCACATGAAAATATCAGAGGTGCGAGACCCGCGATTTAAACGCGCTTCACTCGGTTTCCCTAGCGAACGCGTTACCACTGGGCTACTACTGCCACATTATCGTTCAATAATAGTAGCATTTCATTCTTCAGTTTTAAGCTGATCCGTTACGTAAATTTACATTTACATAATTAGTGACAAGTGGGAATATTAAAATAAATACCATATATTTAAATTAAAACTATTACGAATAAATATTACGTTTTGTTTTAACGTTCAAATTTGTAATTAAACCCTGACCTGGCTGTTACTTTCATTTTTTTAGTACTTGCCATCTGCATTGTAAGTATTCTTAAAGTTTTATTTTTTACCTCCATAACTAACTATCGGAAAAAACGATCACTGATTAAGAAATTTTAATGGTATTCGATCGGCCACGTTTACTTACACACAATAATAATAGTACCTCGTCCATTTAAAACGCTGGTCGTTTATGCGGTTTACTCCTCCTTTTGTGACAGTCGGTTAACGAAATGAGCTTGTTGTAAGTAAGCGATGGCTCGTTGAAACAAAATTATATGCACTCGACAAATCCAACCAGCTTCAGTGTCGCAGCCCCAATTCACAAAATACTGTGCATTGCATGCATACAATAAATTCTCGCACGCGACTCTCTTGCCAATAGCCTGCAATTTAATATCGAGAATGATGAATGAACTCTGATTTAAACAGATTCATACGCTTTTTTAATATGCATTTTACTGTAATGTGGCTATTTACAAAATAAATAGACTGCGATGGTTTATTTTGCGAGATAAAGGCTAAGTCGGAAATAGGACACAGTATATAAAAGTATTTTTAGAATGACGTATTTTCAATTTTAAGTAGAAAATTCTTATTCTCAAGCTGAATATTTTGCGACAATCTGTTGAGTGGTTCTCGAGATAAGACAAAGGAAAAACTCACAAAGATGCAACTCGTGAGACCTACTTCTTATCTAAATAAGACACACTCGGTTTAACTTAATCTCTGATTTGTCGTATAGAGATTTTACGTTCATTTTATTATACGCCCGTTGTTTTAAATAGATAGGATATTTTTGTTTACACTGAAGTGATGTGATGGCAATTGTAATGTATGCTTTCTGTAATGATGCACCTGTTCTTCTCTTATTTATATCCTGGAGCTTGATACACGTCACGTGCATGTAATTATTATTTCTAGAGTGGATTATAGAGATTATATTGTGCCCATTGCTATCCGTAAATATGCGATACAACTAGGATAAATAAATATTGAGTAATAAATAATTAACTTGTGTTTTTATTGAATACTATTAAATTATTGAATATGTTAAATAAATTAAACATATATAAAACAAAATACCAAAGGGTTTAAAATTAAAACAAGTTCTTTTTTGAATTAATTTTTTGACTCTTTAATTAAAGTAATGTTATTGTAAGTTTTCTTTTTCCTGTAAATATATTTATTTTTGAAATCTCCATGTAAAATAAATTTGATCAATTTGATAGTGTAAACGCCACCGTATTTCGATGTCGAGATGGCACGGAAATAATTAGTAGCGCTTTATCCAAGAGATCGCATTCAGTAGTATAATGAATGAAACGTCATCTGCATCAAGCAAAGAATAACTCGACCTACGGGCATTTGATATATTTTAATATATATTTTATTACTTCTTTTAGGCCCTACATACCATATTTCACCTTACCTTACCATATCATTTCATGAGACATTCATCTGCGATATATACATATGTTTTATAGATGGATAAGATATATGCGACAGCTGCAAAATCCCTTATAAACTAATAATTTTACTCTTTGGGCCAGATTTTTTCATAATTACGTGAAAACAGCCTAACCTTTACATTAAAAAAAAGAATTATAGTAATCGATTATACTCGTATTATAATTGGGTAAAATTAAAGTGTAAGGTACACTTTTTTTGATGTCAAAAACCATCATCATCACCCCTAAGCAAATTAATGTGATCTTATAGAATCTTCTTCTTTTACAAAAGAATCCCAAAACTCCTAACATAATTTCTAGATTTAAAAACTTATATTTCTTAAAGGCTATATGTACAACATATGATTTTATAGAAGTTAACACACCTTAAAAATATGTGACATCCATCACAGAATTTCTGTGTAAGATATTTGATAACTATATTTTTTTTATTTTAAGTATGCAATATGCATATAAAATAGATTACAGCAATTTTGATCACGGGAGATAACCTGATGGTGATCTCTCTCGGAACCTGCATGATTGCTGTAAAGCATTCGAAACGTCGGAAACCAAAAATGAAAATAAATTGGTCAAGAAAACCGATATAAGGATATTCTCGGTACATTCTTTTCTGTGTACCTATAGAGCAGGATATTTTTTTTATAGTCAAATCTTAAGATTTTTAAAAATAACTTATCCTATTTTTGTGTATTTAGAACGTTCTTCTATATATTACCTAGTATTTACTACATATTTACAAATTTTAATTTATAAATATTATCATCTATATTTATGACCTTGACTTCATTTTAAAGACAATAGATTTTAGAACAAAAGACAATATAGGTACTGATTACTATCTACATATCTCTTGGGAACTAAAGCGAACTGCGGCAAAAAACGGTCAAGAGGTATACGGGAGAGTCTATCCAATTATGAATATAGTAAAAAATCACAAGAAGTAGGTACCTCTGTCCAAGATTTAAAAATGCGAAGACATTCAATATATAAGAAATAATTTTTAATGGACTAGTTTATTAGAAAAAAGCAGTTTTGCTAATGTACTATATAAATATAACAGAACACATTGTATGATTAATAATTTGAATATTACTAGCAGCTGGTACAATAACGATGTGTTTCTTTTTTCAAAATTATAGCTTTGATTTTCGGCTACAAAGCACTTTTATAAAAAATCTTCGGTAATTTTAAACTTCGTTTGTTTTGTAATTTTACCATCCACATCCTCTTGACGGTTGTAAAAATTCAGATTTAAATAAATAATGCTTCATATTGTTATTTTTAACATAGATTAAATTATCGAACAAATCTATGCAGATAAATAAAATTTAAGTGTCTGCTTGTAATATCAAAATAACAGCTTTATACTAAATGCATATGGAATTACGAGTATATACGGTACTTATAAGTAAAACACCATTTTTAATTTTTTTTTGTCTGTTTGTCTGTCTGTCTGTCTGTCTGTCTGTCTGTCTGTCTGTCTGTCTGTCTGACCGGCTAATCTTTGAAACGGCTCGACCAATTTTAACGGGAGTTTCACTGGCAGATAGCTGATATTATAAGGAGTAACTTAGGCTACTTTTATTTTAGAAAAAGAATTAGGGTTTCGCTCAAAAAAATTAAAACGTACCTATGGACGCACCCGAGCGAAGCGAGGGTAAGTCGCTAGTCTACAATAAACAGTTAGAGGATCATAGGACACCTTACTCTTTTGAAACCATGGATCTGGCTAGCTTATACCTGCCAAGCATTGAAACATTTGAACGGTCACCTTGCCCTATAAGGATCTAAAACCAAGACCTTTGTCGCTGTACGAAATGATAAACGCATACCACATTACTAGCCAATAATATTATTTTCAATCATATTCGTATTTTTTTAAATAAATGTAAATTCATAAACCAAACAATTAATTTACGAAAACCTCGAATCAAAAACACGATAAACGAATGCAAATACAGTTATATCTGACGGCTAGAACCGAGTCTCTCCAAAGCAAAATAACTCGTCATAAATATTGCCAAACCGCAACAGGATAGAATCGAATATGAGGGAGGAATGAAAAAAAATATTAAAATTTCGAACGGTCGCAATCCCGGCTATCGCTATCAAAGCACGTCCAATCAAAACGAGACGTGACAATGAATCAAAACCTTTCCGATTCTCTGAATAGCTCGCTAACTTATTGGTGGTTCTTTATTTGTTGATTGCTGTTTGACACTCGCGGGAGCGAATTCGGTCGGGTATTTTTATTTAATTAACTTATAACGGCGGCCGCACGTTTGTGGGACGCGTGGGATGGCAGGCAAGGGTGTAATACAATGCATACTAATTACGCGCGGTTTTACTCGCTTTTCAGTTTCAACTTTTTACGAATAACTCCGTTAGTCCGTTAGAACACAGTTTTAAATTTTTGTAAATTTCATTTTATTAAAATTGTTTGCCGTACAAACTAACTTGGTATCAAAAAACTCACTAAGTACCTTTAATTGAAAGTAGCTGCAGCGAACATAAATACGGGCCGAGGAGAATTCGCTTTGCAGAGAGCTGTGCGGAGATAAGACGATAATAATTCTTCGCAAAATGTCACGAAAGTTCATAACTGATAAAAGTTTCGTCCCTTTCTTAAATTTTAATTTTCGCGAGTAGCTCCTATCCGGGCCGATAACGGAACTAGCTGCCACAATGAAAAAACTCATTTTCGACTTGGAATTTCAATACCCATTATTGGTTTTGTTAGATACAATTTTTTTTCATTTATCTACGAGTTTATCAGTCAATATACGAGTGTGTAACAATCGCTCTGGAACCTCTGCATGATGAAGTGCGTGACCATAACATATCCCTAAAATTTTTATTAATATGTTTCTAATTGAAACTAAAATATTTTTCAAACGTATATGGATGTTTGTAAATTTTATTTTACAGGACCAATAACCTCGCATACAAGATATTATGCGCGCGCCACGCAAGTTTGTAATTGAAAAAGTTCCCGTCGTTTTTAACGTAAAGCCTTTATTTGCTTTTCAATTTGTTTCACCGGTATCGAGCAGTGTATGTAATATCTAGGCTAAGTTTTTATATTGAAAATTTAAAATTTTACTTACACTCACCTACGCTATACGCCTATTTACAAAATCAATATGTAACTGAGCATTATTAATATAATTATTTTGAAATATTTCTATAGACATGATAGAATTTGAAATATTCATATATATCGAGATTTTTTATTTATAGTATAAGATTATAGTTATAAGAATTTTACACAAATTTAAAACACTACATAGTTTGTATAATGATCATACACACTTATGTATGTACGTAGTGCGTTCATTATAGAGTGAGAATTAGCTACAAACTCTTTGGAACCGAAGAAAGTTAATATTGACTGGTAAAGCTGGAATATTGATATGATTTAAAAAAAGGAAATCCATTTGAGTATTTTTAGTTTTTAAAAAAATGAAATTCTTGTGTTTACAGTCTGTCGTAGCAAGTTGACGAAAATGGAAAAATATCTGTGTTTGAAACATTTTACTACGGAACGAGCTTAATCAACATTTACAAGATAATTTAGGAGCAAATGCTTCACCGTATTCTAAAATTACTCCTTGGTGCGCCGAATTTTTAAACTTGGAAGAACATCCACCAAAGTTGACCCTCACTCGGGCCGCCCCACAACGATAGTGACCGAAGAAATGGTCAAAAAGGTCGATAACAATGCAGTACTACAATCAGAACTGCATTTTAGCAGTTCATCGTGTCACAGTACGTTCTATAGCCGAAGAAACAAAGATTTCGACTGGTAGTGTGCACAGCATTTTACACGAACGCTTGGGGATGAAAAAGTTCCCGCGCACTGGGTTCCCAGAATACTTACCGATGCCAAAAACAAACCAGGCTGAACATTTCTCGAGCTTCTTTGGAAATGTTACTACAAAATTCTTATCGTTTTTTGTCTCGATGTAACCATGGATGAAACGTGGCTTCACCATTACAATCCAGAAACAAAATTACAGTATATGGCTTGGAAAAGACCATCGTCTTCAACCCCTAAGAAATTTAAGGTGAGTCTTTCCCCCGGAAAGATCATAGGCTCTCTTTTCTGAAATAGTGATGGGGTGGTCATGATAGAATATGTCAACCATGGAGCTACTGTTACGCTCTCTTTGTAGGTAGAACAAACAATAAATTTCATAACGAAATTCGCGAGAAACGGCAATTAAACGGTAGTCACTGCAGTATAGGTATTTTTAGGTGCTCAGTATAAAGATATTTTTAAAAATGGAATTTTAAGCTTAGAAAAAAGATATTCCAAGTGTATTATGCTAAAAGAGGACTACATCGAAAAATAAAATAACATTTAATAATAGTTACCGGCAATATACTCATTCTCCCTTTTTATTGAACGCCCTCCGTACATACTTTTAGATAAAATCATAGAAAGTATTGATAAGAAAGTCTTTATCAAGCCTTTTACTGCTACAAAAGCTTCAAACAACCTATCATTTGAAATAATTTTGTTACATAATTTACTACAGGTAAACAACTTTTTCATACAAGTTAATTTAAATAATAAAATAACACGACTCACGTCGCAATGAATCACAGCTTGTAAATAAATCCCGAGTGAATGCCATAAAATATCATATCATAATTAACGCTTAAAGTGTGAAAACATCGCGTAATACAATTAGTGATTGTTTATTGATAACCACGTAATAAAGGGCGCGTGTAATTACAACGTTAGTTTTTATTAGCGGAATGCGGTTAGGGCAATCGCATGACATTGATATAGGTTTACCATAATTTTCAAAATTTTTAGGATAAAAACATTATTTACAGATTTTATCAATACATTTACACATTTTATCAATTTATTTTACATATATTTCTTTCTGTAGCGCCCTTAAATTTTAGTACGTATACAATTTTTTTATAGTCCTGAAATTATATACTTATAAAATATACCTAATATTTAATGCTTTAAAATCACATTTCTGTAGATAACATTACATTCATTTTCAGTCTAGTTAATTATTTATTATTATTTTATTATTTTGTAGTAATATGGTAACCCTACAGTCACAATAAACGCCACGAGTCGAGTGTAGGGAATGGGCTTACATGAGAAACAATAATGTATTTGAGTTGCCCTAATCGTGTGTAAATACGACAGGAACTCGAATGCCACGTCGTTAGTGCTTCAATAAGCTACATCCATAAATAGTTTGTTGACTCGATGGAAACATTCATCATGGCCCCGGCCTACTGATCTACGTGGACAAGAATTAATCGGCTTGTCTAAACATGTGTACTATTATATTTTACGCAAGTTGCAATACTAATTGACTGTTATAATCTACTAGTTTTTGCTCGTGACTTCGCTCACTTAATAAGTACCTACTTACGTTTTTACATTGTATTCATTTAGATTTTATTTACACAGATAGTAGACTATAAACCTGGCGTAACACGTAAGCTATCAGTAGTAAAAAAATTTGAAAAATTATGGTTTTGCCTGTATATAATACTAGCAACTCATCCTCGCTTTACTCGGGTTCATCCCTAGTGAAAAAAAAAAAAAACAAATCTATCCCACAGGAACCATACATTTTTCTGGGATAAAATTAACCTATGTGCTATTCGAGACTACAATCTATCTCTGTGCCAAATTTCATCCAGATTCGTTCAGCCGATTGAGTAACAAACATCCATCCAAATGTTCGTATTTATAATACACTAACGGCTCACCCTCGCTTCGCTCGGGCTTACCTCTACGAAAACAAAAACAAACTTATCCCACGGGAACCTTACATTTTTCCGGTATAAAAAGTAACCGATGTGTTATTCCAGACTATAACTAATCTATCTCTGTGTCAAATTTCATCCAGACTCGTTCAGCCGTTCTGGCGTGATTGAGTAACAAACATCCATACTCACAAACTTTCACATTTATAATATTAGAATAGATATTAATAATAGGATTAAAAATATAAAGTTCGACCAAGGACGCGCCTGAGGAAAGTAAAGATAAATTGCTAGTTAAATACATACTTTCCTATTTATACAAAAATATTTTCAGACAATACAAACAATACAAAATATTCATACTACTTATAGATACCCCATTGAGTTAAGTACCAGAGCGTACCTGAATAAATCCGCTTTCCTTCTTTAAAATTCAATTTTAGATAGCAGCCTGTAAATCGGGACGTTATCGGTATACATTATTCGTGTGCACTTGAAAGTAAAATAGCTGTGCAATCTTCCTATCGGGCGGTAGAAAGGTGGGAATCAGCGATCGTCAGCGGAATCAGTAAAACGTATTGTCCACCGGCCGAGCGGAACGAGTTGCGGCCATCCGCCGCGAAATGACATTCGTTTTCATCCGAACTGCGTTGCCCGCCGAACTTAATTGGTCTATTGTTAATTACGTAACGTTTCAACGTTCACCGCATTTTGCATTGTGACTAATTCGCATGAGACCGCTATTAATTATAAGTTTTAATATCGGCAGTTGCACAGCTATTACATTCACAGCGGTCAAAGTCGCTGCAATGCTTTGCGCTTTGTTAGCTTCATTGGAGAGAAATTAAACCTTTACATTTCAACTTTAGGTCAAAGTTTCGAAAATCCTATCTAGTTTTTGAAGTGCAGTTTTGAATGTAAATTTAATAAATTTAATGTTGGAATATTTTATAATTTTAAATAAATACTTTGTTTTATCTTGTTTATATTGGGGTAAAATTATTATATCTATAGAAGATTTTTCTTTGATTTTTGCCTTTTAATGTATTTAACACCTCCTGGATAATTCTAAGAATTTCTAAGAAATTAATTGTTAACTGACACGCTGGCGTGCCCGCGATTCTCAACGGGTTAATCAGTGACAAAATTATAGATAAAAATAGTTTAATGCTCTTTATTATATATTCCTTACACATTTTTTATAATAAGAAAACACGCGTTAACCATAAAAAAACAAAACAGTTTCTAAATTATCTATACTTAAATAATTTAAAGGTAAATAAAGTCACGAGGCATGTCGAAACGAGACCGTCTCAGGCAGACGTCGATTGAGAAATTACAAATGCAACGATTAGTTTAAAACGAAAGCAAGTCATCATTTATCTTGGCGCGACAATCTGATTGGTTACAGGCTGAGTTCAGCTCGCTACTGTACTATTATTTATAACGATGCAATTACGTACAGCCCCTCAATAGACCGCGCACTCGTCACACGTGCGTCACGGGCCTACGTCAGTCTGGTATGAATTTAATCATTATGAATAACCTGACTTGGAAAAGATAGCACGAAGACAGTTTAGATGAATGTTACAATGTAGGTATATACCAGTAATAACTAGCAACTTACGCGTCTTACTTTTACTGCGTCCCTAAGCTTACTTGATTTAAGAATGCCTAAAAGATAAACATCAATAGATTTTTTTTTTGCCGGAAATATTTGCAAGCGTATACAGAATAACCTACCAATGTTTTATCACAATCGGATCAATAGTTTAGGAATGCATAGAGGACAAACATACAAACATTCATTTTTATTTAAATACGAGTAGATAGGTAGAAGATACTCGTAGATAGATTATGCTTTAGCTGTTCCTAAATATTAAACCAAAAGCATATCCCAGAGCATGTTGTAACCACTTTTAAAGCTAAATTAATTAAACAATAAATAAATTGTGGCATTGTTGTGAATCTGGCTGGCATAATTATTATAGCTAATGGTTCGATTCTCGCGTGGTGTAAAATATATAGTATCGACTATATAGATTTTTGTCGTAGTCTAGTTAAGCTATAGGCGAAGCTAGATACCACGAGTCATTAATCACAACCTATCTCACCACTGGAAAAAGTAGAAGAAGTTACAAAAATTCTTGTTCGCTTCTTCATAATGTAGAAAACTAAAATTATTTAATATGGAAGTTAATATAGAAAATACACAATACTTACATTTTTACTAGTACATACTACTAGTGTCTAGTGGTTACTAAATATATCTACAGAAAGATACCTAATGTATACTAATATTATGAAAAGGCAGAGTTTGTTTCTTTGTTTCTTTGAACGCGCTAATCTCAGGAACTACTAATACTATTTGAAAAATTCTTTTTGCATTAGATAGCCCGTTTATTGAGGAAGGCTATAGGTTATATACCATCATGCTACTACCCATGGAAGCGGAACAGTATTATAATATATAGTCTATCTATTCCATACTAACCGTTAAAACGTACCTAGGGACAAAGCCGAGCGAAGCAAGGGTGAGCCGCTAGTACTTTTATAATTTAATAGTACAAAATTATACAAAAAATTTAAAAAACTAATTTAGTAACATTTTTAAACTATATCAACTTTAATAAACACCCACCTAAATTTTTTAAATATGAACTGAAAATAAAATGTTTCAAAAAATTATTCAAAAACTAAATAATAAATAATTTGCCAGACCTATTAAACTGTAGAACACGACTCGACAGTATTAACTTCATTCATAAACAACTAACCATTTCCATTGCACTTTAGAACGTCTTCATCCAGATTATTTAATGTTACAGACTTCTTTTTGTTGTTGCTTTCCGTTGTTGTAATTGAAATGTGGATATTTGATGGACTTTAAACAAAATAGTTAATAATTATATCATTTTAATTTTCAGAGTTTCTTTTTTCTTTAATCACTTTCTAAAATTCTCTTGGCTTAGGACCAAAACTCCAACTAGAAAAAAAGTTCAACGAAACGTGCATTTAGAAATCTTCTTAGATAAATTAAATTTCGTTTAATTTATGACTACACTCGAGATAAATTTAAAAGTAGCTATAAATAGAATGTATTTATCAAGTACAGACACAAAAAACGGCAATTAAAAATGTTGGATGTTAAAGTTTTAATTTATAAAGTTGCCTGTAACAGCGCCTGTCCATTTTAGAGTGGGCTATTTTTAAAACTCCCAAATAGAATATTTAAAACATTTGCTCGTCCATATACCATAAACTCGCATTATAACGATAACCATATTATTCGAGATGCGTTTAATTCTGTTTCATTCGATTTTTTTTTTATCTTATACACTGTACTGTATTTAAAACTACTGCTGAGTAACTACTACTACCTAGTCGAGCATTTTATCTAAATTTAAAAATAACTATTATTAAGTGTAATAGCATAATAATAGCGCATTGCATCTACAAGATTTCTGCTAAAAGTGCTACAGTTTTCGACGTTATCGTTCAGTTATACTGATACTTTGTATACATTTTCCCTTTCTTTTCTATTTTTTGTCATATATTCTGCTTAAATCTTTTTATAATTATTATCTAATTAAAATCATAATACGTTTGTATAATCTCGCTTCGTTAGTTCGCATGTTACAATATCGTCACAACTAAATGCTCTATTGGATTTTTAATTTAGCGTTTACATTCATATATCAAAATAGCAAATAATGCTCAAAAAATATTTCAAGAATATTATCGAAATAGTTTAATATATTTTGTAAAATAAGTTATCTGACGTATTAAAAATTGGGCATCTTTATTTTTAAATAAACTAGCGACTTACCCTCGCTTCGCTTGGGTTTGTCGCTGGGGTGATTGCCCATATCAACTTCCATCCCAATTTCACCCCTTTAAGAAATGATTTCCGGGATAAAAACTATCTTATGTTCTTCCCATTGTCTCAAAATATCTTTTTATCAAATTTCAACTAAATCAGTTCAGTAGTTTCGGAGCCTATTCAGTACAAACAAAAAATCAAAACTTTCCTCTTTATAATATTAGTAGGTATAGATTATGAATGCAAAATTAGTTTGTTCGTTTGTTTCTTTGTTATTTCACAATATAATTTAGCAGGCATGTATATATTTCACATCTAGGCCCATTTTATGGTTTCCGTCGTGTAAATTTCAGTGGAAGTTACTGAAACATGCGAGGAATGTTGTTAGGACTAAAGTGCGACCGGACGTAGTATAAGTGATATTTAAATTAATTCAGTAGTTTGAAAAATACAACATAACATATTTTTGTAACATACATTTGAGTAAAAAAACAACATAAATCTACATAGTCACATGTTTGTTTTGAGTGTAATATTTCCATAATAGTAATATTAACTACTATTCTTTATATTTCTAAAATTAAAATTGTTACATATTATTTATCTTTTAAGTATTTCAATACAAATTATCCAATTACCTCTCAAGTAGATTAAAACATAAAATACCTTACCTGTGCGTGTAGAAAAATCATTAGTATTCCTTTATTGAACGGACTAGTGCTTTATTAGCACATTAAAATTAACGTAACGATACTTAGGTTATTACTTATTACTGTTCCACCAAAACGTGTTACAGCACCTCAATATTAGTTCAAAGCCAAACACGTATATCTTAAACCGACGGCTCTGACCGAAACATCATATATCATAAATATGCGTTTTGCTGCTATATATCTTAATACATATTCGAAATTCAGATATATGCCTTTAAAATATTAGTTAAATATTTATGTTTGTACAATTTGCTTTTGTTAGATATTTATTTTCATGTTATTTAGATATATTTTACAGATGTGCTCATTTATGTTCACAAAATGTTACTAAAATCATACTAATAATAAACACGACTGTTACATGGTTTAGTAATTTAGTTATATTGAATGAACCTAATTCCCCACAGGCGAAGCACCTACCATTTGTAGTTATTTATTTACAAAGTGCCGCTGAAATCGATGCGGCTTTATTATTTATTGCGTACACGATATACCAATTTCTTGGTAGATATTGGTAATAGTTCAAAGGGCGCGGATGTTATTTATTTCATGAAGTTGTGCTTTCCGAAGCGCTTCGTGTCTTCGTTTATTTATTTAAGGTATACTTTTTATTTTATACAATATTTTAATGGGTAGAACTTACGTCTTAGATATTTGCTTTTTAATTTATATTTGTTTCATCCGAGGTTCAGAATTGTTAAACAAATTTTACATTTTCAGCCTTCCTTTAAAGGCAATTTCTTTGAAAATTTCTAGATTTCAAATATACGGTTTCTTCTCAAAATGATTACCCCGTAAATATTAACATTCTAAAAAGACCTCCATGCGAGGAATATTTATTTAAGCAAATTTGCTATTTACTCAACAATAACAAAACCATATTTTGTTTCACATAGTGTTTTTATTTATAAGTTCATAAATAAAACGTAACAATTTTTAAAAGCATTTCGCTTTGTTAGCGCAAAAAATATTTTTCCCATACAAAACTTCAGATCGCTTATTTATTCAAATATAACTTCAAAATACAATACAATATTATTCAAGCAAAATAATATCCTAAAATGAAATAGAAATTCAATTAAGAAAATCAAATTAAGTTGTAATTAACCGTTTTCCAGTTTTAATTTTACTACGAAATTCCATTTTCATGTCGTTGCTGACAGATTGAGGTGTTACAAATGTCAACAAAACACAATACTACTAAGAAAATTATACTTAATATGATTTTTGTAATTAAATATTACTCTTTTATACTATTAGTAATAGTTATATAGTATTAGTGTAGATTATTTTATATACATTTAAAATTTATAATTTATTGTTATATTAATATATTTAACATAACTCAATTGCCAAAATACTTCATTCAAATTGGTAGCAGTTTAAATTCTACATTATCATTACAAGGAACAAACAATAAAATTTTAAATATATAGAAAACAAAAGAAACCTTTGAAAAGAGTTGAAAAGAAATTGTGTGTTAGTTCATAAACTGAGAGAGCGGAGTATTTGTTTTCTTGTTTAATCACAAAGCGCCGCTCTCTTTTACCTGCCGGAGCAATTTTAAGACTGCATCAAGTCTCCGATATTGCAAATACGTGCCCAAGATGCAAAACCACAGCAAAGGTAGATGGATGTCTCTTACGACATGCCATCATCATAAATAATGTACTATGTCCCGCCGCACCTGAATTATTCAACGTTGACGGCCACTTTATTAAATTTGTTGTTTTATGAAAATATCTTCCCTCACAAATTAATAAAAAGGCAATATTATCATAAGGGAATTGAAAAATCAGAATGTTCTCAGCAATTGCTAAGATTATCTTTATAATAATTTAATAATTTTCAGCCCAATAATAAAATCTTTAAGGATATTTTAATCGTTCGCTTAACAAAGGTTTGCATTTTAAAATTATCCGATACTCGCTACGGTTATTGACTTTATATTTATAGACTATCTCAACTTTGACTGCTATTGTTATTTAAATTGTAATTGCGTGTAGAATATATTAGAGTCATCATACATTTTATATTTTTTATTGTGACAGAGTTCTATAGAGAAACGGTTTTACAAAGAGAATACTATATTTATCACTTTAGTAGTTTTTTTTTTCAACATTCTACCATGTCGAGAGGAAATTGTATGCTCAATAGTAATATTTACTTCCTATGGACATGAACTTGCAACCTTTAGCGCAGTAGTGCTCGATTATGTCAAATATATTTCCTCTACACCCATGAACTTCTTTTACTGTTAAATATTCATTTCTAATGTATTTTGTATTTCAAATAATTAATTATAGAAGTAGAACTTCTTTACGCACGCTTGACTTGGGGGGTAAGCTGGTGAATGCGTTACGAAAAAATGTACGTAAGTTTGTTGCCATGGTAACCGTTGTTGTTGTCTGACAAATGATATAATTTAATAGTAAATTCTTTCCTTAAATGATATCCTATAAATATATGATTGTAATATGCCTAATATGCGTTATTCTTAGTATCTCACCTATCCTAATTATTTAAAACATAAACTGAATTTCATAAAGAGTATCGATAACCTACAGAAGTTTTACTTCTTGTGCGTGTACAGATTCATACACGCACTCTTTAATTATTTCTTTTTCATATCAATCCGTGTTATCAATCAACTATATGTTTTACTAAGAAATACAAAATTTCAAATACCTATTTTATCTTACACATACAAAATAATAAAAAAACAGGTCATCAATAAAGAATAATGGCAGCATACCTTATTTGGCCATATGACTGACGTTATGCACTGACTAAAGAAGACGCCTATTCGTACCATATAATACAGATTACCGAATAACTTTACCACGTGATTTGATCAGTGTCTAAAAAGATCTCAAAGCCCCGGACCCTGACACAAATAAAAAAAAATATACCTATTATTACCTAAACCAGTAAATAAATACAGTTTCTTCTTGATTAATTAATTATTAATTAAGATAAGACTTTTTAAGATTTTGACTTAAAAATGATTAAACTAACTTTTATAAATTAGTTTTTATTCCTTTAATATTTCATCCAAGCTCTATACATTTTATAGTAACAATTTGTAAACAACGCCATCTGTCTCGTGGTTATTGCAACTAGTTAATGCGAGTGATTCAAACGTCAGTTTACAGAGTTGATGCAATTTTTGCATTGAAAATGGAACTACATTATAAGACTAAGGTTTAATGTACATATTCTCGTACAATTTTATGATTTTTAATTTTTTCATCTAAAGCAAAAACTACATTATATATTGAGATTCATCTTTTAAAATATCTATAATAAAAAAATAACATAAAATAACTTTTTTCAACACAACTCTTTCACAATCAAAGTAACTATATATCTTTTTGGTAAAAGTTATCAACTCTTAAGTATATAAAAATGAATGAAAATCGGTTTACATTTAGCCAAGAAATCAAATAAATACACACCAAAAATATATATGCGATACTCTTTGAAGTGGGTCAATAAAGATATTTTTTTCCTAGTGAAAAACGCGTAGTAAGCATATGAAATTAATAGATAGATAAAAGAAACGTAATCAACTCCTCTACATTGGTACTCTACATTTTATCATAAATCTATACATATAATAAAATTCTAAGTGGAATCTGTACATAAAATATTTTTTGCAAAATCTTATTAAAATAGTCATTATTATCGATACAGAAGCAGAATCTATAGTTTATAGAATTTTTGTCTATGTGTCTGTCTGTCTGGGAACGCATCACGAGAAAACCACTGGACCGATTTTAATGGAATTTGGTATGATTATAGCTATGTCAACATATAGAATATATTTAATGCGGGAAGATATCCCATGTCTGAGAAATCTATACTAAACGTTAAAACGTACCTGAGCGGAGCGAGAGTGAGTCGCTAGTATGTTTTATAAGAAACATGTTTACAAATTTCAAGATAACGCAATTAAATGAACAACATTAGATATAATATGATCATTAATTTTAAAGGGCAAATATAATTATTTCCTTTGATAAAATGGATAAATATTTATTTCTACTTATACCAGTATATAAAACTAAAATTTGTTTTTGTCTTATAATTTTGTTTTTTTTTTTGAAATCGAAACTACAAGTACTAATCCGATTTGAATCTTACATTTTATTTAATGAAGTATGTATGTTATAGGTTATTAACCTAACATCTGGCTACGACTCTTAAGAGGGGGGCAATTGTACATAAATACACTATATATATGTGGGTTCCCCATTGGTAATACCATGTCTAAAAATAAAAATGCTAACAATTTATATACGATTTTTTCATTTAAAAATTTCATAGTATATTTTAAAAAATACTATTTTTATATCAAAGATTAAATTTACATCTTGTTTTCCCAATCACTTCTATTATCTTAAAATTGATAACATTTTAACAACGTAGGTACACTATCGCGATGACTGATTATACTTGTCAAATTTTCTTGAACCTTAATTCTATTATGAAAACGTTCAAATAATAAACTACGAGTAAAAATATTTCTATATCAACTAAAATAGTCTTTCAAGTTAATTTATGTTTAATAGCATTTTCTTTAAAAGCACCTTCGTATAATATAATATAAAAAAAAAATATATAATATAAAATGTTAAAAATTAAAGGTATACACTTGGGTGGAATAAACACTAACAAAAAATATTATAGGCGCATATATAATACTATTTTTATTCTAATATTTACAACACTATTTAAAGTAGGTTAATCATCATACTGAATCTTGAAAGAAAAGATTTCTTAATACATTTAAATGAAATCACAAAGCGAATGGCAGAAATACTGAATCATAAACTTTATTTTATTTAACAATCAACCAATCCAAAACCCTGAGATGTTAGAGTCGTATAGTCTAAAATACGTAGTAAAGTCATCCTTTACTTATCTACTTACCGAATGAAAAGTATTAGGTGTTAATACTAATATATAAACAAATATATCCTATAAAGGTTGTATGTTCCAGGGGTCCATTTTCTTAACATCTACACATATAATAAAACTGTAGAAGTTGAATGTCTGTACGTAGAAAAAAAATGCTAAAAACCGAGTCAGGGGGATGTAAGAAGAGAAATAGAACTTTCTCTGTCTCAGAGAAGTTTCTCTGTCTATTTGTCTGTTTGTACGGGCTAAGCTCCGAAACTGTTGTATTTATTTAAATGAAATTTTGCATGGTAGTACCTTATATTCCCGGTCAACATCTTAAATACTTTTCATCCCGGAAAATTAAAAAGTTTCCATGGGATAGTTAAAAAACTATAGTAACTCATACAGCTTAGTACACAAAAACTACTGATTGAATTTTAATGAAACTAAAATAATACAGCTCATACACCATAATAACAAATTGACTACTTTTAATCTCGGAAAAATGTACGGTTCTCATGGGATAGGTTTGTTTGTATTTGCCTAGAGGCGAACCCGAGCGAAGCGAGGTAAAGGCGAAAGCGAAGTATATATAGAAGCGAGGTATAGGCGAGTAATATAATATAATTCTGTTTGTTTGGTATATTTTATTGGCTTACCATTATCTAGTGTGCTGTATTACTATAGTAGCTAGTCCATCCAACTATATGATACCAAATCAAATGTGCAATATTACTCTGTTGCACATCTTGATCGCCCCAGTTTTTTTTTTTAATTTTAAACCCTGTCAAGAAGAATTCATGATCGATTTTCTTCAAACAACCTAGCTTCTTGTATGTTCAATTAATCTATTAATTTCAATGAATATTTGGCCCATATTTAATACAAAATAAATTCATACATGACTCATTTTATCTACTAATGTAACAAATAATAAAATATGATATCCTTAATGGAAATAATAATTAACATTCACATTTGGCAAATAACGTCACAGCTTGCCTTGCAGTAAGCTTATAAATTAGTTATGCGACCTAGTGCATAAATACACAACCCTGTTGTGATAGCTTATGATTTGTGATGATTTATTAAAAGATGAATTTTACAATTATATTTCATCATTCATAATGACAGTTTTCAGCAATAGATAGAGTGATTCAAGGGGAAGGTTTGTATGTAAAATACATGCATATTACAGTACAGAAAAGCCGAGAAATTCAAAGATTTGTATTTCATACTAACCGTTAAAACGTACCTAGGGACGAACCCGAGCGAAGCGGGGGTGAGTCGTTAGTTTCTTCTATGTAAATAGTCATGTGGAAAGCTTCGTATTTCTATACATCGAAATATTTTAACATTTAATTCTCAGTATTACGTAAATATAAATTTAAGTTTATTTAAAAATAATATAGTTTTCAAATGTGAATATGTATTTTTTTAAATTAAGTGTTGAGCTTTTGAAACACCTTTAGTAGGTACATGACTTCTACTTATCTCACGAACTACTTATGTAAATAGCGTAAAAAGTGTACAACGAAAACTTTAAACGTAACCCAATAACTAAAATAACTATGGATAATATCTAATTTGTTTTTTTAAAATTCGTAAGCAAGCAAATACTAGGTACTTATGGTTTTGCAACAGAGGCTAGTGTGGGAAGCGAAAAAAACAAACTTTTACAAGGAGACAAAGCAGATTTAAAGTGAGCAAAGGAGGCAGGGAGCCAATGCTCTATGTAAGTGCCTGTCAAAGATTTTTTAAGTGTCTTCGAACACTGAATAGCTGCACGGCTGCCACTTGCACACGAAGCCGTTCTCATGCTGAAGTGCAAGGATTTTTTACCCCTTTTGTCATACGGTTCAAACCTAAAAGTTGTTTAAGAGCACATGCATAGTTTTAAATGGAATTGTGGATAAACTTTGTCATATATTTCCAACCTTCTCTAGATATTTTTACATCAACTACACGTATATTAATAGAATATTACTTATTTTATGTAGTATATTATAAGTTCTATAAGCAAAAAAACATCGCAGAGAGAACCTTACAAAATAACTTTGGAATCTTAAACGAACTTCTTAAACATAATTAAGGAAAGATAAACTCTATTTAAGATTAATTGATTGAATAAACTAAGCTTACTTTTAGTAATTAAAATGTTTATTCGGAAGCACCTTCACACTATAGATTTTGCACTTTAAATGAAATAAAGATAAAAGACGATACCATGGTAACAGTTATCTAAACTCAAAGAAAGAAAACTAAGGCGTAACAATGTATAGATGTCGTCTAGTAAATCGAAGAATTTATAAAACTGGGTCGTCCGGGTCGAGTCCTACAATCCCTTACGAAGCACTCCTTGTCACTCTTAGCTTGCAATCATGCACTTCTTGACATCACTAAGCAATATGTATAGCGTGTATACGTGTGTATGAACTCCGGATAGATTAAAATTTATGATAAGTATTTGTAATAAAATTATCGACAGAAAATCGATTTAATTAATTTTTTTTAACATTTTTTTTATTTCACTTAGATGTTTTATTTTTAAACACATGTTATAAAAATTGTAAGCTCGTTCTATTATTAAGATCTAGAAATTGATTTAAGGCCTAATTACATACAAAAAATTATTATTATATTTAAAATTCAATTCATGAAAATCTAGAATCTGTAATATTCCATACATCACATAAATATAAAGCTTCCCGGAAAATCTATTACGATGTAGGTGGAAAGTAAAGCTATTCATAAATCTGCAAAGTATATCCTAGGTTCAATACAGCAATCTCGGCTGGCAATTAGACTAGCAGTTCGTGCAGACTGAAACGAATGGAACTCTTCAATCAACGAATCAAAATACAATCGCGAATGGTCGCCACTTGGCAGCGACAGCCCAACAAATTTATTACTCTGATGGTAGTTTTCAAATTTTGATGCCTGTTGATCACTGCATGCTAAATAGTTTTATTGTTGATTGACAGTTGTTATTTTGATATATTGCGAGTGTGATAACTATCACTACACTAGCTGGAGATCATTTATGCGTGATAAGTGATTGATAGCTTATTGTAAAATATATATAAACATTTTATATTTCTAGATATATAAAGACGTATCACGATTTCACTTTCGCTAAACTAAATAAAAAGTACCTAAGAAAATTGTTAACTATACAAGAAAATATGAGCGTCTAATGCTACAATAATCTCTATGTATGTCTCTCATATTATGTATGTAAGTAATGCAGTACTAAGAATATATACGATTACATCACAAAAGTTTTGATTTATGTGATAAGTTTAATGATGCTTTAATTAGAGCGTCATAAGATATCATAGCCTTTGTAAAACTACTCTATAAGCGTAAAACTTACGTGAAAACGATGTCGGGGCTCACATCGTTTCCAACTCATTATGAGTTTTGCTTGCACTTAAACCTGGTTAAGGTGTAGCGTGATTAAGTCGAACAGACGTTGGCTCGACTCCCAAAACCACTTCAGACAACGTCGAGTGCGCGTTGTATTAGAGTTTGGCAATAGTAATTTAAAAGCTAGCACTAACTTGCTTTGTGGTAACTGGCTTTAACGTTTTTGTAATTTCATTAATTAAGAGATTAAACGCTAATTTTACATTGCAAAAACAATTTGTTTATCCACTTTCTACGCTTTTATAACTATATTAAAGTTTCTAAGGAATGGATGTAAGGAGTAGATAGGCAAACTAATAAAAATTTTAATAAAATTAAATATTTATGATTTCTATATGTTTTTAAGATTGATTTATTTTAAATTTTATTTTCATATTTAATGTTTAATGAAATGTAAAAAATGAAAGAATCCTAATAAATATTCACAATAACGAATATCATTTATTATCAAAATTATTTACATATTCAATAAACCTACATAACATTTAAATTTCTTTATTTTAACCATAAGAGTCTGCGAACAGTTAAACTAACGTAATTCAGTTTCAAATTTATATCCCGGCGTGGAAACACAAATAAATTTGCCAAATAAAGCATTAGATGTATCAGATGTCACGCGATGGTGAAAAGCGGCCAACAAATCTCAAGGAACCGCTTGTCTCCGTATCTTTCGGCGATTTACCTGAAAATAAAAGACAATTGCGTTAATTTACAGCACTGGACACTTGCCAAGCATTTCAACCGGCCATCTAAGTTGGTCTAGTTGCAAAATGAATGAAACGAATTGACATTTTAAGCCGTGTTCCTGATCGGTTATCAGATGAAGCTTAGGTGTGAATAGACTATATAAAACTCATTTATAAACTGTCATCGTGACGGCAGAGGCGTGCCAAGGCGTTTTCCAATAAGCTCATTTATCAAACGCCCCGACGTAATGAGACGCATCTTAACCATTCTCCAAACACCCAAAATACTTCGAATTCATTATGATTATTCTAAACCGACTAGGTTGATACATGCATGTATGTTCGTACATACCTATAATATTACTATATTTAGCACAATAGTATTGTGTCTGACTAAAATTAATTTCCTAGGAACTGATTTAATCCAATACGGGGCATACATATATTTATATCATACCTCAAAAAATATCAAAGGCCTGTCAAAGTATAGTACATAGTAATTCATATGTATCATTGTAATTCATTAACATATTGTTTATATTTTTTGTGTAGTGGCTAGCATGTACGGCTGCACATCCTGAGGTCCTGGGTTCGAGTCCGGGGTCGGGCCAAGTTTAGTTATTGAGTCTTTCTGTATAGTAAGCCTCAGTAACAACCCGGAGTTGGGAAGTTGGCGGTGTTTCACCCCCGTGCCTCGGAGAGCACGTAAAGCCGTCGGTCCTACGCCTTAACTCTCACCGATCGTGTCGAGTATTCGTCCCACCGGAGTATGAGAGTAACAGGAATAGAGAGTGCACTTGTGTCTGCGCGCACACTTGTGCACTATAATATCTCCTGCGCAGTTGGCTGTCTCAATGAGATTGGCCGCTGTGGCCGGAATCGGTCAGGAGAACATTATTATTATTTTTCGAAATTTAGAGTAAGGTTAAAATAATATTAATATTAACTTTTCTTGTTTTGATACAAGTCAACTTATGTAAAAATAACGCAAAATGTTATTGTTCTATTCATGTTATAATAGCTCATTCAAGTAACCAGCTAATTCAAAATTTAATTTACTTTTTGCCTTCATTATTTATTCCTGGACGTTTATTGCTTGCTTCAATTAGATATGACGTAGGCGCCACTTTAACGGTAGCTTTAAATAAAGTTAAATTAGCGGTATTATTACATTTTTAGCTTTCACCTCATTCATTTTACTGTTTATCGAGGTCATTTTAACGACGAGTTGAGCCACTAACATCTGTTATGAAAACATCGAGCGCAACAAGGCACGAAGCTTTTACAACTACTATAGTGGAATTGAGTATAGAACAATAACATTTCCTAGAATACGATATGGTATATTTTAGCTTAAAAGCTTATTATTATCCAGAAGCTAAGCAACGGTTGGTCGAGCGTCGAATATTGTTATTACACGCAAATACCATGTAAGACAAATTGATGCTTAAAATCTTAATTTACAGCAATTATTCTTAAATCATACGAAAATCATAACTTGTTAAATACAACACATGAGAGTTAAATCGAGACAAAAGTCAGTAGGCATTAGATTTAGATGTTGGAAAATAACAAGAATTAGCAGTCACATGATGATTGCGTCGGCCAACTAGGCTATCGTCCGGTGACGCATGCCACACAAAAACATATTTAAAGAAATCATCACAATATGCCGCCAATTTTATTTTCAAATACATATTTTCATTTAGTATAGTGTAAACAACTCTATTTTACCAAAATGTTCAGTTCACTGATTAGATATTTAAAAACTCAAAAGGGAAGCGCTACATTTGAATTCTTAATAAATCTCTACCGAATTTAGAGAGGCTCTTGCTTCGCTATCGCTTCATCCATAAATAGATAAAAACGTTTGTGTAACAAACACAAAGACACATTTCCACAAGTGTAATACATGAATTTCAACATATTTCTGGTATTGGTACATTTAACGTAACATTACACACTACACTTTAGTGCTCTACAATTATAATTTATCAGTAGATGATTATAGTTTGCACATCAATTATTGAGCTTCAGTTATGTACGATTTACCATAACGTATATTGGACTCTGATTGAGAATAATATCAATATAGCAATTATTAGTTATCATTTGCGTGATAAAGCTTTGGTCACGCGGTGTATGACGCGGGGTGCGGGCGCGGCCAATGCGTGGACACGTGACGTTTGTGACGAAGATGACGGAAAGAGAATGTTTCGTTTAAAGATTTCCCATCTATTGTTTTATATCACTATGTAAATAACGTGATAGAATCTGTAATGATTGTGGCCTGTTTCTGCTTTTGCGGTTATGATATGTGGTCATTTTAAAGAAAGGATTATAGCTATATTTATTAAATATCTACGAAAACACTCCACGAATATTATATTAATAGCACAAATATAAATTATTAATATCCTTATATATACTAATATTATAAAGAGGCAGAGTTCGTATGTTTGTTTGTTTGAACGTGCTAATATTAGGAACTACTAATCAAATTTGAAAAATTCTTTTTGCGTTACATAACCTGTTTATTGACCGACTATATAATATATGATATATGGCCTATAGGAGTAAAGGCCATATATCATATATAGTCTATCTTTTCCATACTAAACGCTAAAACGTACCTAGGGACGAGCCCGAGCGAAGCGAGGGCGAGCCGCTACTATTAAATAAGTGTGACAGATATGCATTTAACATTGATATTACTTAAAGAAATTTGCAAAAATAGAAATAAAGAGTAAGTAGGTATATACATATATTGAATAGATATTTTTTTTATATTTATAGTATGCACGCATATACAATGCACGCAAAGTACTCTTTAATACCAAAAACTAGCGTTCCTAGACAGCTCTGTGCGCACTTATTTTCATTTTTCATTATCTCCTAAACTATGTCATCAAAAAACATACCAAAGGGGCCAAATTAGTTCTGTTAAGTATTTACAATAATAAAATAACACAAAAAATAAAAATATAAACTAAAAAGGTTATTTTCATTTACAACAGGTACCTATTTAATTTTTTTTTGTTCTGGAGTTGATAGCAGCCGGCGCAAGGCAAATCAGCAGTCTGGACATGTTTAATTTAATTACAAATATAATAATTAATGTATAATACTATATTAAGTAAAATTATATAGGACCATCTCGAAATTTTTCCTAATAGAATTAATAAAATCGCTGAACACTACATGTGTTTGTATAAAATAATGTATTTAGATACGTAATAATATAAAATCCTCTTTTTAATGTTGAAGTCGCAAAATAAAAATAATTTATGCCTATATAGAGCTTCAAATAATGAATATTTATTTCGAGTTCTCATTTATCAAAAAGGGCCACTACAATTATCTTTGGAAAGGCAACAAAAAGAGATTGGAATTTTATCCTATCATAACATAATACCTCCTAAACCCGTAACAAAGCATGTCATATCCCTGAAAATATATGATATTGTATAAAGGTATTACGTATTGATATATTCAACCATTTAACTTCTATTGCTGAAATTCAAAACAATTTTTGTTATTGTTTATTTAAATTGAAGACCTATATGGCGCAGCAAGATACAATATCTCATATCAAATTGACATATGGGATGTAGATTTGATTCCAGTGCGGGACCATATTTTTTGACGAGTAGAAATATGAATTGGCCAGGCTTTGTGAATTAGTATATAAACAAGATGTAATGATCCACTTACAACTGTTTAAAACTAAATTTATGCCGTTTTTTTAATTGATATAAAAATAATAAGCAAAGTGCGTAAAGTGTACACTTCCTATAATATATAAACTAGCGTACCGGACACGATGTAAATTTTACAGTCGATAATTAAACAAAATTTAAATTAGTAGTAATATCGCAACAAAGTGGCCTGTTAGCGAGATTTACTGCCGCTTTAATGACCGCTTTTAACTTTGATGGTGGTTTGTTCCGATACTTAGCTCATATGAAAAAACTTCTTGAAGTTCCCTTGCCTTGTTCCACGTTAAAATATTTAATGGGCTACTTCGAACTTGTCTTTATTTTAGGAAGATCCTTTTCTGGCTTAAAATGAAAATTACTTTTTTTTTTGTTTTTTTTTAAGCAGACTAAAATAACAACAAATATGTTAATAAGAAAAAATATATATACATATATAGGTACCAACCTAACATTTATCTCTTTTAGCCTCTTATGGAGTCGAAACATAATCGTTTCATTCTACATAAGATATTAGCATAACTGCATATTATTATTTCATTATTTTTCCATTTTATCCCAAGGTAACTCCAATTAAGAATTTCAATAGAAATAAAATTTCACAATAGTCAATCGTATTGTGTAAACAAACGACTTAATGGATTGAAAGGATCGATTAACAATTTACTCGTCTTATTTCCTATTAATTACAAGTAATTTGTATAATTAGAAGCAATTTTATTATAGTTTTTATTTAACACAATATCTATACTCTACATTGTACACCACATTTTTGTACATTAAGTACATATTATGTTACTGCTTTACGCCGGATGTACTTCAACCCTGCTTTAGCTATTGTGCTCTCCCTTCATTTTCTCTCTAAATTCCATAAAAGACAATAGATCTTCCGTTCATAAGATTACATTATATTATATTTTAGTCTGAGACTCCACTAAGCGGATGTACCACTTCCAACGTACTTTTTGTCATTAGTCAGGGGAATGTATACGGCTTTAAGATTACCTACTGTAAATACACCATACAATTATGAAAGGTTGTAATTAATTAACCATTATTTGAATCATCTACCTAGTTGCTAGCGTATCCCATACATATTAGCAGCTTTTACTGGGATCGATTCCCGGGCATTATAAAGTTGGGATCTTGGATATACTACACCCCCTACCACAGTGGATATGTAAAGGCCTTAGTCCTATGCCTGATCTCTCTCTGGTTGTGGAATTGTTTTTTAAGGACTTTGAGAATGAAGAAAGAAGAATACGTGTATGTTTGCACGCACATGCTTACGCTATAATATCTCCCGCGCAGATGGCTAGTCACAATTAGATTGGCCGCTATCTGAAATTGGCCAGGGCGCCATTATTATTATTGTAACTTGATTGATTTATTTAAGAACTTGGTAAGATATTTTTATTTAAATACAACATAGCATACAAATGAACAGACGTTCATATATAACATATTTCCTATATCTACATAAGAAATATATTTATATTTTACTAAACAAATGCAAACTACATGAATAACATTTTCTAGATTTTTAAGTTATTGATAGTTTTTAAGTTATTATTAAAAAATAACAACTTTGACAGAACGTGCATACTTTTAATATAAACGAATACTATTCGAGTGTAATAGCAGGTAGAAAATTTATTCTGTGCAGGTCCAACGAGTCATTTTATACGTACATATTTGCTTAAAAGTCACATCACACAATGTTTTAGAAAATTACACGCTATTAAAAATATTGTATAATATCTGAGTAGTTTTTTTTTAAATTGGACACACGAGAAGAGTTTATGAATGCGAGTCGGTTATCGCAGTTTTTAAAATTGAAATTTTAAAATATCATTAATAATAGAAATTAAATTACGCTACTGCCAATTAAAACCGTCAGTTGTTTATAACTGAATAAAGTTAGTTAATAGTTATCTTTTTCAAAGATATTATTTATTTTATTGTAACGTCTATAGTAATTATTGGGAAAATCCAAATGTATCGGATTATCATCTTAAATATTTATGACACCGAATATCATCTTAAATCTATACTAATATTATAAAGAGGTAAAGTTTGTGAGATTATGAGGTTGTAGGGGGTAATCTCTGGATCTACAGAACCGATTTAGATGACATTTGGTAAGAAGATGGCTTAAGACCCTGGGAAGGACACAGAATAGTTTTTATCCCGGAAATCATCCTTTAAGGGCGTGAAAATGGGGTTGAAAATTTGTATTGGGAAGCAAGCTAGTAGTAATTATATAAAAATCCTATGGTAGTATGCTACCATAATTTACGTATTTTTTATATCTTCGATGAAGTCCATTCTTTTTCTGCATTATATATAGCTAATGTTTATTTTCACATAGCAAAAAATTATCATAGAAACTATATGCAAAATTAAAACAATTTTTTATACAATATAGTGCTTTCATTCGCATTAATGTGGAATATTGAAAATATTTGTATTTATAATACATTATACTGAAAAAGAGCTGAGCTTTTGAAATTGATGCAACCCTTTCATAACAAAGATTGCCGGTCAGCTGGAATTTTGCATTTCAAAGTTTGTACAAGTGAAAAAGCGTTGTAAAATTTTATCTAGATTTAAAATTTCTATATGAATACGCTCGAAGGATAAGCCATAAAGTTGTTGGAGTCCGCGGGAAAAATTCACGAAACTACAGTGGGGCGAAATTCATAACGCGCTTAGCAGTTCGGTTCACCTGTCTCGTTAAACTTCGGAATTTTTAAATTAAATTTTGAATACCAACGAGTCAACAAAGTTGCGAATTCTTAAAATTTGCTATTGTAATTAATCTTTCGTTTTAATAAACACACAAAGGCTAGCAAAGAAAGTGGAATGGGCTTATATTCATAATAAATGGAAGGATGACGCTAAATCTTGTAATTAATGCAGGTGCTCGCTGCTGTGAGGCGACGGACGTCAACAATTATTATCAAATATTCACTTTTACTAGGTATTATGTACATATTAATACACTACAATATTAACCCTTACTTGGAAGTTATCGTTTCCCCATACAAATTTTCATCCCCCTTTTCACCCCCTTTAAGGGATGATTTTCGGGATAGAAACTATCCTATGTCCTTCCAAATTTCCTCTAAAACGGTTTAAAAGTGTTTGATATTAACTGTAAAAGTTAGATATTAATGAATTAACAAGATAAATATCAATAATTAGCTTAATACTTTTTATTTTCATATAAACATAGATATGTCAATATATTTAAGAATAAAACAAAGTAAAAATGATAACATATATAAAAACATATGTTTAATTTTTATGTTAGTGTGCTTTAACTCGAGCTACTTGATCGAACAGTGAGGTAGTTTCAAACTCTATTAAAGAAGCTTAGCGCTTGAGTATAGTTATTATCTCTTGACTTAACTTTTAACTGTTCCGTATATTGAATATCATCTATTATCTAAAGTTTTCAAACATTCGTTCTTATATTTCGACATAAGATTAAGTAACAATAGAAATTTTCCATCTCAGTTGAATATTAGTAATATTTCTATTGCCAACGCAGTAAATATATTATAACATATTATTTGAAATATAATCACTTGTACTCAAAAAGCTTAAGAAGTAAACATTGTAAAGAAATAAAATTAAGAAAAATTATAATTAAGGCTCTTCATACTCATAAAACTCCTAAAATATCATATCATAATGACAGTTGACATTTGCAGGTCTTAAGTCTCACGGCGACGTCAACGTGGTAGGACATCAAACGCACTTCTGGACTTGGTTATTGATTTTCACCGCCCGGTAGGCGGGGCGAAATTCGTGCGAAAGGGATAACACGATTGCCTCCTCATTAAAACAGAAGAGAAGCCTCCATTTCTCTCACTACCTATTCTAATTAAGGACGTACCTATTAACCAACTATTTAAAACGGCAGGCTTCAAAAACATTTGCGAAAGAATTAGAGTCGCGATAGAATCTTATTTTTTTTTTCAAGTAATTATTATTATTACTAACAATAATTATTAATTAATTTCTTAATAATACACACCTACACAAAATTCTAGTAACCTAAGTAATGTGAACACTAAAGCAACAAGTAGGGCGACGTCTATTAATTGTAATAGCATTAAAGCTTGGTGCACGTAAACAATTATGTCAACTTTAATAACAAAGTTCGCATACAAAGTTTTTAATAGTGCAGTTAACTCTTTTCGTTTCAAGTACTAAAATAAAGACAACTATTATATACATAATATACTAGCGATCTACCCTCGCTTCGCTCGGGTGCGTGCCTAAGCTTAAATTGTTAAGAAACGCATAAAAGACAAACTTCCAAAGAATTTTTTTTGCACTAGGAACCCTGACAGGTGTATACAAAATAACCCACCAGAGTTTCATCACAATCGGATCAATTTTTTAGGAACGTATAGAGAACAAACATAATAACATTAATTTTTATTTATATAGATTACTTTACCTAATGAAAATACTCCTTCAAATTGAAGCGTAAGACTTATAAATCAGTTTTGTTGTCAAAACCGCAAAATATTTACATAAGAATTGAATAAAAATACTTCAATGAATACAGAGAAGTATGTAAACTTTCAACATATGGAACGTATAAAAATATTTTTGATCGTGACTATTCAAACTCTTAGTAAAATATTCGTAGCTTTTTCAAGAGCTTAAGTTTTAAAACTGCATGAAAAATATAGACGTCCTGGTGACATTTCGATAGAGTTCAAAGGGTCAGGGGTAACGTAATCGGGACGCAATCATGACTTGAATGACAATGCTCCGGTTAACTCAGATGGGAATCTGAGCAACAAAAGTATAATGTGTTTATTTACAACCAATTACTTAATTGAATAATTTAACATTACATAGTAATATATTTGTACGCACTTAAAATATTTTAATATATAAAAATAACATTAAAAAACACAATACGATTATATTCCATTACATTTATAGCTTCCACTTTTAATCTAACTACAGTTTCGTAATAAAAAATACAAAATGAATTCTTCGTTGCAAAACAATCGCGTCTAATTTAAGAGTAAAATCTCGGTTAAAATTCGATTTAAGTTACTCCGCAACGAGGGCGATTCGTTAAAGATTTCCAAACTCTTACAGTTTTCAATTCGGTTTCGCTCGAACAATAATGATTTTAACTCGTGAAAAGCCGCCCATAAAAATAAAAAGCGTCCAGCACAATCATGGCTCTCAAGAGCACAAACATAAATGAAGCCATTAATTATCCGCGATCCCAGTTATTTTTTCTCCTCCCGCTTCGATGCCCACTTCACTGTTTACTTATTATATAATTAATTAATATTGGCAAATTTACCTTATATATAAGTATATAAAGAATATTCTTATCGTAAACATTTTTTAAGACATTGATTTAACGTAAACATAAGGTAAATAAAAATGTAAAATGCTATATTATATAAAATCTTAAGTATATGAAAAAAAAACCGTTTTTATAATAAAATATATAAAATATTCTTCCAGCCGATTTCTAACTAGTGAAAACATTTTGAGAAACACAATACCTAAGTATTATTTTGAACGTTTAATAAAAAAAACATGGATATACTCAAAATTGGAACTTCTTTTTTTAAGTTGATTAAGAAAATTACACAAACATAATCTTTGAATAAATAAATTTATCAACATTAAATCAGATATAGTAATAATAGATACTGTTTTATGGTTCTTGACGAAAGAAATCGTAAAAACCTAATTATAACAATGAAGAGTTAGTAGTGTTATTCTTAAAATATTCCACCATTTCTACATACCGAGCCGCAATAAAAAAGATTTTGATTTACGACAGAGGTTCTTATTAAAGCCGCTTAAACGTACTTCATAAGCTTTTCGATAAGAATATTTTTCGGAATCATATCATTTTGCTTTGAGCGCTATATGAAATAAGCTTATAAGTAATTTGACCATCTCTGATTAGCATACGGTATCAAAGTTCTATTTGAAACTAAATAATTTAGAGAGAAAACAAGATTAGAGCAAATAAGCATTCATGCAAACATTTGGGAAAAGTTAGAATACTATGATTTACAGATATTTATTTGTATATCTACAACAGATTGTTTAAATCTGTATATATAAAAGGAAATCGTGACCGACTGACTGACTGATCTATCATCACTAGATTAAAACGCTGAGCGGATTGGGCTGAACTTTGGTACACAACGAGTCATTATAACGTAAGCATCAGCTAAGAACGGAATTTTGAAAATTCTACTCCTAAAGGGACGAAACGAGGGTTCAAAACTTGTATGGAGATTGGAGAATTCATATAAAAGAGATGTATCAATTAGGAAATTTTCAGGATTATTCCTGTCAACAAATACACAAGCACATATTTCGTGCTTTTTCAAAAACAACCTCTTAAGAGAGTTAAAATAGGCAAATAGTCTAAAAATCTACTTGACACGAGCGAAGCTAGTTTTTTATAAATTAATTTTTAAACGCACAGCGAGATTTCTTCTGATCTATCTAAATATTTTCTTATTTATTGTATGCAGGTTATTGTTTAATGTCCCACTGCTTGAATTGGCATGGGCCTCCCTTTAACATGAGGGAATTTTTATTTATAATTTCTTTTATTTAAAAATTAAATATTACTTAAGTAATATTAGACCTTAACGCTTCATTTGCTTTAGAAATTCTAAGAGATTTAATTACCAAAGTAATAATCAACGTGAGTATAAAGTTTCTCAGTAAATAAAAACATAAAGAATTGTGAATAATATACAGTCAACTTATAATGAACATTTACAGAATTTTTCTTAAACGAAAAGAGATATACAAATGCTCTATTAGCAGCAGAGCTTCGTAGTATGACGAGTGTTTATTTTACTGCCAAATGTACTGAAGGGCGTGGGTTTGATCTCAGGGCAAATGTTTATATACATATAAAAGTATTGTATAAATCAACTAGCAACATAGGTTCCTTAAAGTGGCCTATGTATTACTCCTGGTACTAGTCTATCCGCGTCTTAAATTTCATCCACATTCGTTCAGCCGTTTCATCGTTAAGAAGTAACAAAGATCCCCACATACAAAATTTTGCATTTATATTAGTAGCCCGATTATGATAATGGCGAAAAATTTGCCTTTTATTGTTTAACAGTAATATTATGAGCCTTTAATTGTTAATACCTACAATCTAACCGATCACAAGTCTCAGGGCTATGTTGTAAAGAAACTATGATATTTTCTATTATTAATGCATAATTAAATATGAATAATCTAAATATTATTAAACTAAATCCTTTTAAAACTCAGTTTTAATCCACTTCCTACATGAAATCCTGCATTCACTTAGCATTATTTAATTAAATTCGCCAAATAAGGTTACTTAGTTATAATTTTTCACGAGAGTAGGGATTTACGCCAGGCACTGAGGCAAATAACTGGAAAGATTGACGGCTTGGCCGGCGCATTGTTTAAAGCAACAATAGGTGACCTCTGCGGAGTCATTAACCTACCGTGTCAAGCAATCATAGCTAACTCTACCAGTATAACGACACTTTCGTTGGATTTGTCAATTTTTGAGTCATCTAACTCAAAATCAGATTGAGTAAAATGTTAGTTTATAACTGAAAACATACAATTTAAAAAAAAATAATTTTATAATATTTTAAAAGACTTTTGAAGAAGAAATTTCCATGCACCATTTTTTTTATAAATCCTTGACAACACTTATAAAATCTTATAAAATATTAATTATTAAAAAAATATCTTTAATATAATTAACTAGTGGCTCACCATCGCTTCGCTCGGGTTCGCCTCTAGAAATACAAAAACAAATCTATCCCTTGGGAACCGTATATTTTTCCGGGTTCCATACATTGTCTAAACGAATCAAAGGAGCCCAAAATCTAAGGCTTAGATAGTAGTACCCATTAAAGAATCTAACTATCCGTCTCTAAGATCTATTATATTCTAGATAATATCAAATTAAGGTATTACTGGCGACTCGTCGACTTTGTCCCTAGTGGTAAACAAAAATAATCTACTCCACAGGAACCATACATTTTTCCGGGATAAAAAGTAACCTATGTTGTTCCAGATTATGGCTATCTATCTCTGTGCCAAATTTCATTCAGATCCGTTCAGCCGCTCTGGCGAGATTGAGTAACAAACATCCATCCAAACTTTCGCATTTATAATATTTATGGGATCTTACGGATTTAATATAAAAAAATACTATGGATACGACAACTAGAAGTAGGTTAAAATTACAAGGTATATTACATAGCTATTTACAAGCGAAGTTAATAAAAGCGTGTTAGAAACCCATCATGTCAAACATTGCAGAGCGCTCATATCGTGAAACATTCTATGCTATATAAATCAAATGATACAAACTCACATTATTCTATAGTGATTTCTAAGCACACATGAAAGTTTGAAAATATACAAACAGCAAGGTAGCCTTGTACGCGACTTACTATATTTATTGCACTTAAACTCATTTACAATTTGTAATTAGTAATTCGAGCTTGTGTTTGCTTTATCCAAACTACCATAGAAAATTATGAATATCACAAGAAAATCATTTTCTTCTTCGTAGTCGTTACAGTCTTGACAGACTGGTCGTGGTCATCATATAGATCTTGTAACCCGCTCGACTATTCACCTCCACTCCTCTCTATTATTTGGTCTGTCCACCTCATTGCCGATCTACCACGCGCTATAGAGTCCTCTACCTTTCCTTGCACCACTAAGCGTTCAATGACCACATTATTCCGTCTAGACACGTGACCAAAATAGGTCAGGATTCAAGCCTGAACTATAGAGGAGAGACACTGCTTGATGTCGAGTTCTTTGAGGATAGAAATGTTAGTCCTGAATGCAGTCCAGGGTATTCTCAGCATTCGTCTCCAGCACTACATCTCGAGCGCGTCTATCCTCTTATTTTCGCTCTCTCGCAAGGTCCACGTCTCCGATGCGTAAAGAAAAATGGAAAATATAAGTGTCTTAACTAGCCGGGTCTTAGTAGCTTTGATTATTTTGCGATTTGCGACATATTTTTTGCAATTTGTCCATCGCCGATTTAGTCATCGCCATGCGTCGTTCGATCTCATGTATGCAGCCTCCAAAGAGATCAACGCTCCAAAGTAAATATACGATTGGACCACTGAGCAGTTCCCGATCTGAGCAATTTCTGCAAGTTGTTGTTTATGTCGACAATCATAACTTTGGTCTTGTTGCGGTTGATCGAGAATAATATTCAAAATATCTCATCTCTGAAAATTCTATACTAATTCTTAAAACTTATCTAGGATGTTCCGGAGCGGACCGAATGTGAATAGCTAGTATGACACTAAATACTAATGATAATAATATAAGTAAGCAGTAAAATCAGAACATATTTTAAACTTTGCCAATACATAGCTCAATAAGGTTAGGCAAAAAGTAATATGAAATGTATTACAGTTCAATTGGGATATAACATTCAATATTTATTTGTAATGAATTATTATTAAAATTGAGAACGAGTTAACTATTCACATTAATACTTTCTTAGACAAGTCAGAAACCAAAAATCAAAATAAATCCGCGAAATAATCCAAAAAGATAGTTTTATTTTAAAATTTACCTTAATTTTGAAAAAACTTATTAAGTACCTACTAAGTCATTCTATGTATTTATTTGCTCTACATCTCTGTAGCATTAGTGTCTAGCTAAACTTTTAATGATCTCCTTTAACGGAACTACCGTTTAAAATGTAATCGTGGTCGCTTAATATAACTTCAAGTCGACAAAATTACAAAATCCTTTAAAGATAGAAACACGCAACTGCATAAAAGAATCGAAATTCGCAAACTGGCATTACGGAAATAAATCTTTGTTTATTTTAATAAAATGTTAGACACATTTAAGCTATTTTAAATGTGCAAAATAGAGCTATTATTTGGATATCCATACGTATATAATTTTAAGGTCTAGATAGCCCATAGGTAACAAAAGACGCAGTTAGACTAGGATTATATTTGAAATAGTCGTTGGTCTATTTGAAGATGAAAAGTTGGTGGTGTTTTATCTCCGCGCCTTATAAATAACGTATAGCAGTCCCGCACCTGGTCTCTACTCGGTCGTATTAGATTGCCGTCCATCGGATTGTGAGTAAGGAAATAAGACTTGCATGTACGTATATGTAAACACGCACTTGAGCTTGTTAAAAATCAGTTAGATCATTATTATTAGTAATAACTAGCTTTTGGCCTTCTCCTAGCTCGCTAGATAAGCAAACCATATCGAATAATCATAATTTGTTAATTTATATTATATGTATGCACACATACAGCCCTCCCAGGTAAATTTTATCCAGGAAAATGAAAATCCCCGAAACCCTGAAGCTACACGGACTTATTACTTCTTTCTCGCTTTCCATAGTTTTTGACCTACACTAATAATATGTTAGATAGCCTCAATAAATAGGCTATATGAAAAGAATTTTTCATATTCTAGCAGTTGCCGAGATTGGAGCGATCGAACAACCAAAAAACAAACAATCTCTGCAGCTCTATAACATTAGTACATATAATAAATCATAAGTACTTGAGATAATCCACTGCGATGACCATCGACTATAATATATTATTTTGACTCCCGACCATAAAGTATTATTTGGTCTTCCGTGACCATGATTGCTATAAAACATTCGAAACGTCGGGAACCATATATCAAAATAAATCCGCGATAAAATCCGAAAAGATACTTTTATTTAAAATGTCAAATATTCGCATAAATCTAAGAAAGTATTATGTGACTATAATAATACATTATATTTATTGAATACCTATTGGAATTATCACTGTTTTTTGTCCTCTAAACAAATATTTCCTATCTAATCGCATCCTTGAATATTAAATTTAACAGTTAAGTAAAGTTCCTAATGCGCAAGATTTAACGGTTTATGGCATAGACAGTTGTACGTACACTATAAAGTGATAGTGAAGTGATAAGCGTCATTTAATCCTCATGATCGATCGACACGAGAGACGGTCAACTACAAGATCCTTAGTTTATCCATCTTTGTTATCTATGTAATGAATTTGTGCTCAATAAGTACATTATTTATACTACTCTTACGTTTTAAACTATAAAAATAATATATATTTTTAATATAGTTCTGTTTATATAAAAATATTAGTCGGATAACAAAAATCTCATTTATTTTTCAATTTAAACTTAATAATTTAGACATGATTGTGTTATTTGCAAAGAATAATAAGTAAACACTTTTTTCATCTTATCTTACACAAGCTAGCGGGGCAAATGTTTACCTTCCAGTAGCTGGCGGTGAGTCGGTGGCTACATAAGTCACGATAGCGTGAGTTTGATTTCTTTTTAAGTACCATAAATATTTTTTTAATCAATTTTTAAATAAATTTTAAATAACTCTGCCGTCAGCGCCATCTATTGTCTATACTAACCCAAGAAAATTTATCATTTTTGTCATTTAAATAGGATTTGATAATGACTTAATTGCAACACTGACTGATAGTGTCACTTTACAGAGTTCATACCAATCGCGTAGAGAAGAAAAATTTGTCTAATGTGTGTATAATACATATGACGTTACGATGGATGTTAGTCTGTGAAGTCGTTCAGGAGTTTCATGATCTCTACAGAAACACAAACGGCTTTATTATACTTAAATTTTGTGTTAACTATGAAAAGATGATTATTTGTTTATTATATTAACGTGAGAATATATTGGGAATATAATCTCTTGATCCTGTGAACTAATTTAAAAAAACTTTCACTTTAGAAAACTAGACAATACCCTATTTAACATGTAAAATAAAGAAATTTAATTAAAAAAAGTTTTTTTCTAATAATACATAATGTGTTTCTTAGTAAAACAAAGAAATGTTATTCTTCCATACATTATTTAGATCTACTCATGAATAAAATCAGAAACAAATCTTGCATAATATATTTATATACACAATAAACCGTTCTTCACTGAATGCGAAAAAATTCAAGTGTTTTTAAGAGTCCAATTCAAGTAACATCATAAAATTTTACCAAAATTGTTTTCGTACGTTATTACATACTAAAAGTCCTACCATCTAATCGTTTTTAGCAACAAACGATTACGATATCAGATATTATTTATTCAAGAAGACGATAAAAATGAAAACCTGTGTTTACTTGGATTAACATTTAAAAAAAACTGAACTGATTTTGATAAGACTTTATCAGTAACATAACTGTTTATTTGTAAGTAATATAATTAAAATTTAGTACATATTTTTCACACTTTATCATAAGAAAATACAGCTATAGATAAAATCTATAAACAGTTATTGTTCAAAAATTATAATTAATCTTGTAATCCAATAATCATAAAACAATAAACGCGAATCAGTTCATATTATGGTCTTCATTTCTTCTATTAAGATATAAATAGTGCTCCATTTTAGTTTTAAAATATCCAAATGAAAAATAAACCTTATCTAGAGCGTCCGGTTCCAAGTTGATAGACACTCTGACAGCCATATTACAAAAATAATTTTCAGTCCAATTTTTATTTTGACTGTATATTATAACTTTTAATGTCTTTTTAATGGATTCTAAGAAATTTCTGGTATACATTGAAATGTCAATCTATGTTTATAATAAACTGTGAACCACATTTTTATACTTGATAAAATTGTAAATTAATTCGTACCTTGGTTTATTTTCTATACATTACGGATTGTAAAGACGGAATGCTAACTAAACTTTATCAATAAGAATTTCCAACAGTATAGTGATTCGTTATCCAATTTCAAGTCGGTAAGGCGATGCGTTAAGCAAACGTCGCAGAAACAATAATCGTTAAAAGTATATATTTATTATGAGCGAAAAAGACCCCACGACTTCTACTTACTCGTTAAGCTTATTATCGCATCAAATAATATAACCGAGAATCATATATTAAAATAAAAATGTTATAGGATACGAAATTGTATCTTGAAATTTAAAGATTTTTTTTTAAAAATACCTCCTTGGTAAAAAGGTACATGAGCTTTTAAAATGTTTGTCTGTCTGTTTAAAGGTCCTGTCCCTTATAAAGGTAATATAAATAAGGCTAAGTTCAATTAATTGCTTAAATAGAATAGCTGTGATATGAAATGAGGCAATGGTAGCCCAGTGGTAACGCATTCGCTTGCAAACGGAGTGAAGCGGGTTCAAATCTCGGGTCTCGCACCTCTGATACTTTCTTATTCGAATCATTTCCAACATGACTACCACTGGTCTTCCGGTGAAGGAAAATATCGTGAGGAAACCTGCATGTCCGAGAGAACCTAACAAGTTTTCGGAACACATGTGAAGTCCGCCAACTCGTACTTGGGCAGCGTGATAGGCTATGACCTAATCCCATCGTACTGAAGGGAGGCCCGTGCCCAGCATTGGGAAGTTGAAAAGGGCTAAATTTAATTTGACTGAGAATAGTTAAGGTGTAGTTAAGTTCTCCGTTGTACACAGTTTCACACACTGATGATATTCATAATATATTTTATTAGTTTTAGTCGTAACTATGAAATTAAATCTTAGAAATCGATATTAACCTTATTCTAATTGTTATATCGATTTGTAACTGAATCTGGATTATGGAACTCTTTAATGGCTTCTAGTTAAATATTGGAGTTAGTGCTCATTTGATTCGTATTAACGAGTCCCACGCTTAAGAGTAAGACTAAAGCGTGCTTTTTAGTGTTTTTTTGATATTACAATTATTATTAATATGTGAATATATACACAACCATAATTTCACAATCAAACAAATAGATTTTTTTTTTAGTCCGCTCATATTTTTTCAAGTATTTTAGAACACTTGCATTGGTTAACCTTTAAAAAGAAGCTTATGGACTCTACATATAACATTGTTTACTTTGTGGTACCGCCCGTGTTTCCAACGCCAGCCCGCAATAAAATAAAAGAGATTATCTATTTCGTTTTTACAAATTTTAATACTACGTGGTTTTGGGAATAGGATTGACGCTCGAATCCGTATACTTTTTAAAGTAGGCCTATTACTATTGTCTGTACCGAATCGTCTCGGAAACTAATGAACCGATTTAGATGAAATTTGGTAAAAAGATAGTTTGAGACCCTGGGAAGGACAAAGGGTAGTTTTTATCCTGGAAATCATCACTTAAAGGGGTGAAAATGGGCATATGAAAGTTTATATGGGGAAGCAACCTATCGAATAAAGAAACTTCAACTTTTATGGAAATGAAAAATTCGGACTAAATGGACTGTAATATTCAGACAGACAAGCAGATACGTACATGTAATAGTTTCGTTTTTTAATGCATGTACGGAATCTTAAAAATAGATTAGAACGTAGAGATACGCATTACTTTATTTAATCAGGGGAATATAGATTTAATATTTTATTTATTACTAGCAGGACCCGCAGCTACGCCTGCGTTCAATCTACAAAAAAAACTCTTTGGCTTTATGTTATATAGTCATTCACCCTCGCTTCACTCGAGTTCGTCGCTATGTGTTTATATAGTATTGTTTATACAAAAATACTAAAATCGCGATTAAAAATGAAAATGACTTTACGATCTATTCTCATACCTAACAAATATACAAAGAACACCGTGACACGAGATATTTATATATTAGATATTCTAAATAAAACTATCTTTTCAGATTGTTTCGCGGATTTATTTTGATTTTTGGGTAACAACGTTTCGAATGCTTTACAGCAATCATGGTCACGGCAGAGACTAAGATTTTCGACGTCTCAAAGGCATTATATATATTTTTCTTTTCGGATTACAGGAAATTATGCGAATCACATAAATCTAAGAAAGTTTTATTTATTATACTTGTAATTAATGCTTATTATATTTTATTATGATAATAAAATATTTATAGAAATATAAGCTCATAAATAAAACGCGTGCTACACAGGGACTAGGTATACATGGAAAAAATTTACCTTTAATATTGAAGATATCAAGTTTTACTAAAATAAAACATTCTTTTATTTTTTAAATGAGAATAATTGCATTTTTTTATATAGCTTACTTGAGTCTTTAATCGACCAAACTAAAAATGCAAAAAAATAAACCGTCACTATTTTATTGAAATAGGTAATCGAATCCCTACTACCCTATAGTAGAGATATAAATATATATATATATATATATATATATATATATATATATATATATACATATATAATATGTATGTTATATAAAAATGTTGGGACATTAACACACAGCACCATCTAGTTCCATGGTAAGCTACGAGGCTTGTGTTATGGATACTAGATAGTTGATACACTACACATATATAACTTTAAATACATACGTATTATAAATATAAACACCCATGACTGAAGTACAAACATTCGTGCTCATTACGCAAATGAATGCCCCCAGCGGGACTCGAACCCGCGACCTCTGGCACAGCAAGTATGATCACTACAAACTGAGCCAAACGTGTCGTCAAAGAATATAAGAAGGATAAAATATTTAAAACAAATATTGTGTCTTAAAAATTACAGAAAACCCTTGAAGTCTTACAATGTGTACATACCACAGTCTATACAGTCATTCAACGAAGCCGTCTAGACAGGGCAATCGTGCGGGGTGTGAGAGGTGAGACGCGGGTAGGCGAGCCCGAGCTGCATACATTTCTGCCGCCCGAATTAGTTAGCAGCTCGGGACACGACTTTAAGGGCTGTCACGCGTTTATTTTAATTTGTAAGCAATTAAAATGGTTCATACTACCTGTGCTATATTATATATTTTTTGCTAAAATTATTTATTAGGATGAGGATTTTTTACATAATTAAGTTTAATAACAGAAATTTCAAATCCAGTAAATCTAGAAACCGAAAATATTTGTCCGTTGCCCATTTATGATAGGTGATTTGGAAATCTATTAATTACATTATATCATATAAAACTAACTTTGCTAAAAAATTGAAAATATAATATAAATTTATATATAACTAAATTCAATTTGACTTATGTAATATAATTTGCTAGATTTAATTTATTTTTATTATAACTTAATTTATTTCATTTAATTATCTAGTTATTCATTAAATTAATTATAATGTCACATAAAAATATTCATTCAATCAAATCAAATAATTGTTAAACCAATTGTACCTATATTTTATTTTTTATTAAAGAAATAAAAGGCTTATTATTATTATTATATGAGATTTTGTAAAAGTCTATTTGAATTTGCCTCCGCGAAATGCCTTTTTGTATTCTTTGCTATGAAGAACTTCGATAAATAACTAAATAATAATATTATATTTTAATTAAATTACAAAAAAAAACTGTAACAACCCTGCGTAATGCGAAGTACGCTACGCGGTGTCGGCTTTTCTTCAAACATCAAAGGCGATAGCCCACTGTTATTTTTTAGTACACTGTGGTACATACTTAACGTATATATACTAGATGGCGGCAGATATAAAATTAAATTGTTAAATAATATGATTTGAATCAGTGCTAGGTTATAATTACTTCAATATGAAAACGGTGGACATACTCTGATTGGTTTACAGCATCCAATGTTACATGTTACAATAAAGAGATCGGTGTCACGTGACCGGGCAACTGGCGCCGGATGCCGTCACGTGGGCTGCCACATCCGACGCTATCCCAACACGGTGAGTGACATACCAACTATTGAACTGGTAAAATTGAAATTGGAAATTTTAATACGCATACGATATTGTCTATGTAGGCATGCATCATTGATAATAATTAATTTTTAATTAAAAAGTTATTCTGACTTAAAAATCATTTAACGAAATTATTTCCCTTCAATAAACAAGGTAGAATCTTCAAGGGTAGAAGTTTTAGGGTAACAGGGGGTTACAAGGGGTTACGATTTCATATGACAATAATATCGCGTAAAAACATACAGCCAAGAATTGAGTACTTCCTCTTTTTTGAAGTCGGTCAAAAATTGATTCATTATTCAACAAGATAGTAACAGCGAGTTAGTTACCACTAACTCCTAGCTCAGTGATAATGTACTTGCTTAGGAAACCAAAAGAAGTGGCTTCGAATCCCAAGTCTCGCACCTCTGATATTTTCATGAGCGAATCATTTCCTATGGCCTGGTCCTCCTCGCATTGAAGGGAGGACCGTGCCCAGAAGTGTGACGTCAAAAAAATAATATACATACATTCAACTAGCTCATGTTAAGCCCAATAAAGGAACATTTGTAATTAAATATTTGTCACTACCAATAATATAAATCCACTTAAATAAATTACCCTGGAAATCCAATGAATGTATCGCCGTAATCCTTAATTACTCATTTACAGTCCAGAAGGGTAAAGGATTTAGGTCTAATTTAATTAAGTACTAGGATTACCAAGAAATCTTTTAAAATAAATAAACCCAAATGGCCATTATTTATATTCAATCTCTAAAAATTAAACTTCAGAAATCACAGCTTTGGGAGAAAAATTATGCAATTGGTCTATCAAAAGCTCTCCCCAAATTCAAATTGCGATTTCGGGAAATACCGCCGGCTTGCCTTATAATAAAATCCTTTGATGGGTAAAAGTCAAATTATTCAAATTTCCCCTACAGATTGCTAACACCGATACCACAAGATTTCAAAGGCCAAGAAAATAAGAATTATTAAGATTAAAGATTATTTATTTCAATATCTTGTTCTATTATCTGGCGACAATCTCGTTGTTTAATAATTCATACGCTTACATTATAATAACGGTTTGAACTAAGCGTATGGGTTTTATCTTCATCATTACATCTTGAAGTTTATAAGCTATCTAACAAAATTGATAATATATTAAACGTTTAAATGTAACTTTGAAGTGAATGTGTATGTGACATCTCATATAATTTTCATATTGGATAGATATGACATTAATTTTACAATCTAAAATTTTGTAAGTTGTTGTGAAATCGAAACTCGAGATCAGTATCTAAAATTGTAATCAAGACAGACCTATTTTATATAAAATATTTTATTTCGTCCTAACATAATATGATTACTTGACCAGTTTAAACCACAACACTCAAATTTCAAATACAATATACCGCTTACAATTTACAACAGACTTTTAGTAAACATTGAAAAAAAAGTGAAAAGCATAACAAAAGATATCATTTGAGAAAAGCATCGGAATAAGGTCACTTATTACGCGCACAATATCGCGCGAGTATATTGCTCACTTCGTTGCTTCATAGCAATGCACTGTTGAAGGCAGTACAATAAGGCACTTGTCGCACATGAGTACGATAATTCTCATATTTAATCCTGATTACAATCACACCGTGTGTGGTGTTATGAGATTTAATCTATCGTTAAATTGATGGCACATACATCGGTACATTACGACAATTGCTTTAAAATAGCATGATTCATAAATTATCTTAGTTTTGATCGAAATATAGACTATATACAATCATAACTATTAGAATCTATTTCAATGTTTTCAACACTGTTTGTCTTTGAGTTGTCGTGAATGCCTTTAATGGGTTATTGAGATGAATATAAGTAAATTACATAATAAAGTAAAAGCGTTAAGTGACAAAAACAAAAAATCTAATAATCAGAATCGATGCTTACTTAAACAATTACATAATAGTTATATAATTTTTTCTTGCAGGTATAGGCACAGACAAAATAAATACAAATGCCATTCCGAATTTCACTGAAAACTGAAATCGATTAAGCCGCTACAGCGTGAAGAAGAATCAATCCTCACCACTTATTCACCTTTAAAATATTATTTTGACAATATCGATTATCAAGCTTGTTATACTATGTATATGTAATAATTACAATACGATATTTCTCAATCTATTTCTTTTTAGAAATGGGAATTGTATGACAAGGTGTAACCTACTATATGGCAGTACCAGCTTTGCTAGGACTTGGCATGTCGATACGTATAATTTGGTCCTAGACCGAGCCACCTACAAGTTATCGGATTGTCATAACTTAATATAGCTCGTATGTATCGTATTTGTTGCCAGGATGCTTGATTGTACACCAGCCAAATGCTTAATATAAATAAATCGCACGATTCATCAAACATTTTTAATCAAACTAAAAGTATCCTGCACTCGTGGTGCTATTTTAATTCATATTAATGTAATAAAGTAAATTTGAGGCGTAATTTAATATAGTAAGCTTTTCAAAGCTACAGTTATTATGAAATTCATTACTCTTCACTGTTATTAGACCATCGACCTAAAGAAAATTATGATTGTTTAGGTATCACCAATATTCCTTAATATGATGCAAAAAAAAATTACTAGTGGATTTTTTTGTTGAAATGGAATCACAAATATTATCAAGCTATAGGTAGGTACTATTTTTGTGGGTGTAGCTATAGTGCTATAAAATAAGTAAGACTAATACTGTACGCAAACATAATGTAGTAATCAAAATATAAGTGTTTTATGTACACTTATCAGTTCGTAAAGATTATTATTAAAAACATAGTTATTAGAAAAACCACCATATTACATATATAGTGGTTTTTCTAATACTTATGAAAATTATTCATACGAAACGAGCCTTATAAATGCGGGTTTCAACAGTGGCTTCATTAGTCAAGTCTACTTTCAACATTAATAAGAGTATAATCGTGGAATATTAATATATTTAGGCTACGGTTAAAATAGTTTAATAGGCATTGAAATTGATCTAAAATACTGCGATAACTTGACTGACTTTATCTATTAAAATTACTGAAATATCGAGACTTATAATAACTAAAATTGTTTTTTTTTTTAAATCGTTTTATGTTTCATCAATTAGATGATTTACTGCCTATTTACCAAATTCAAAAAATAAGAGGTACCCAATTTTGTTCTATAGTTTTTTTTGTGAAGCCACTTGTGAAGCGACATGCATATTTTTTTAATAAATTGGTTTTAATTCAAAAATGTTTTATGGTAAATAAATTTCAAGAAAAAATCCACTCTTAAAGGTAGAATAACTTTCAAGTCGGTGTACCTACGTTTTTATTTAAAAAGTAATTTTTGGATTCATGTTTTGCAAAACTTGAATCTTATACACTTTTAATATAAAAGTAGTGTTGTATTATTAACTTACAAAGTATCTTATATAAATAAAAATGACTAATTCATTTAATTGTATATATTTTTTAAAGAAGAATAACATCTGCTTACCAAGCTTCTAAAGTTTCATAGTTTTTTTGTATTGCGACCCAACAATATGGGAGATGTCATTTGCTTCTTTACACAAAAAAAAACGTGTTAATTGAAGTTTCCTGGACTGTATTAATTCATATTATTTAGAAATTCCTCAAAACATCCAATTAGAGTCTACACTAATATTACTAATAGATTCAGTTTGGTTTATATATATTTGAATGTAGGGTGTAGTCCCTGAAACTACTGATTCGCTTCTGGAAAATATATTCACTAATAGGGAGCTAAATTACCGCCAAACGCTATAAGCTATATGTTTATTCTGATAAACATGTGTTTACTGTCAAAAATCATTATAACTTTAATTGAGTTGCTTCAGCGGTATACTCCTTAAACCGAAACAGTTTCAAACCGTGAAATAAAGCAATAAAACGTATGGCAAAAAAACACCGAGGAACGCATCGGAGCAACGCAAGGGTACTTACCCTTGCTTTGCTCCGATGCGCTAGCGTTCCATAAAAACTATAGTTTGAACGACTTACGAAAGAAATCCATAAAAATAGTAGTAGTTAGTTTTACTATCGTGTATTTTTAAATAGTAATAATACACAAGAGACTAAAAAGTGCATCGAGATGGTACCAAAAGGGAATTACGGCCTTGATTACATGACTTGCTTTGAGCACGACCGAGCCTAGATAAGTTGTCGCCTAAGTTCTTAATTACCGACTTTGCGCAGTTTTGCTTACTGTTTAATAATTATGCTTTTAAGGCTTAATATCAATAATAAATACAAGTAACAAGTTTTACGTAACTTAAGTAACTATTTTATAGTATGTAATAATATGAACGCACTCCTCTGGAACTAGCAGTAAGATTAGAAACAATATTTTTGCATTCTAAACTTATTTAGAGGTATCTAGCTAACATCACACTACGACCCTTGCGAGTGAAGTAATTATAATTATAAACTACGCGAGCAGAACTTCGGAAAAAGTCTAGTCCTCTGTATTTCTTATTTATAAAAACTTAGCAACTTCTCAAAGCTTTACATAATAATTTAGTGCTTGTTAAAATTTTTGCATGAAAAATATATGAAAATCCTCTAATATTTTGCATATTTTACAAATTGAAACAGAAAAAACCTAAACAAGTTAAATCAAATAGATCATTCTTTTTACGTAAAATAGAGGCGGAATTTCATCCAGTAAATTTGAGCAGACCGACAAAAATAAATTATCATAGTATCAGAAAACGCTATATCATAACGCAAATACATTGTTTTTAATGGAGAACCTCTCGTCTGCTACAAGATACGGCTTGTCGGAGACGTGACAAGAGACCCGAGAAATGGAGTTTCCTATTAGGGTGGGAGGACCTTTTGAATTATAGCCGTAGCACTTATCTCTGCATAATGACACTGAAGATCGGGTTACATGATCCAGTTATTACGGAAATTAGAATTGTACTCAACTGAGAGTAATTAGAACGTAGCATATTCACATATAGTTTAAATGATTATATTAGAATGGTATTTCGTGATTAGCAAACGAAAATTATTAGTATTAGTGGTTTTTATTGGCATTTTTTATTATTTCATATATTATGACGTAAGAATTAACCTCTAACCAAAGGTATAAGAAACCCCTTCGTACTTTCCCATATTTATTTCACTTTCACATCAGTTATCACTTATATTAACATAATCACAACTCATATTATAAGAATTTACATTATGATTTATGACACCTAATTAGCCTGTCGAGAGGCGCGGGCACACCGGTGTGCCAGTTAACAATTAATTTCTTAGAAATTATCCAGGAGGTGCTTTCAGCCTTACAAACTCCAGAAAATGCATTGCTATCTTTTAATAAAATACATCTTTTTTATACCTTACAATTTTTCTACTTAGGTACACATATTTAAATTAAATATGTTTTGGCTTTATTTTAAGAATCATAATTCATAAATACAATTTTTGGTGCTGCCATCTCTACAAGCCTGACAGAAATAAGTATTTCATTTGACACTAAATTATAATGATAACTACATTTATTCTATTCTCATACTAGTAAAAATACTATTGCTAACAATGACGACGAGAGAGATGACACGTCATGACGTTTTTATCCCCTGCTTTAATTAGGAGATCCAAAGTACTCGTAAGATTGGCTTTCTGCTAACAGAAAAATAGTTTTCCTAATAATTTTATCAAATTATTATTTGCGGGTCAAACGGGTTTCCCTAATAAATAATATTATGCTCTAAGAGTTCATTTACTAAAACTAATATAATATTTTTTTGTTTTATGTTTAATTAGCTTCAATAAAAAAATACCTTCTTTAGTATATTCATTTTTGTATTTTGTAAAATACAAAATTATTAATACAGTACGCAATTGGGTGAAGGACGTCCTTACTTCGGATCATGGACTATTTTTGTCGATGTTCAGACTTAGATAAAAAATAACAATAACAATAATCTTACGAGCTAATTAAAAGTAAGCCAAATGTAACGTTAACCAAAAATGTATTATATGAAAGTCATAACCTGTGGGGAGATCTTGATTGACCTAACAACGTTGAACTAATCGTTCTAATAGGATGCTGCATGGAGTAAGCGAGAGGGAGGGTGGAATCAATTTAGGTGACGGAAATTGCTTCATTTAACGCTACTGGTGACAAAACAAATCTAACGAGCTATATGTCTATTTCCTCTATATCCTTCGTGTGTAATTAATAATACTTATTTTGGAATTCTGCTTGATATTGTGATATCGTATATATTTTTCTTTTTTGAAAACTTTTTTTTAATAATATGGATTAAAACAAACACAAGACAGTTAAATACCACTATTTGTACATTTTCAATAATAGGACCATTGAACGAACATTAGAAAAAATAAAAACAAAATTAACCAAAAATAAAAAATTATCTATAAAGATATTCAGATTCAAAACGAAGTTTAAAACTAAAAATTATGCAGATTAAAAATCATAGATTAAAGCTATGATGGTATAACAAGCACAGACACTAAAGCACGTTTCAAAGAAGTAAATGCTAGCAAATTATAAACATTTATATTCAAAAGGTGCAAAGTTGACCTAGAGCACTCTAGTTAATTGCACGGTGGTCTATTTCTCGTGTTAGACATCACATTGTAAGAAAGGACTTTGCCAAAAAGCATTTTTTGGTATACGAAATCTTACATTATATTTAATTTATCCGACATATGAACTATTAATTCATATGTTTTTATTTTACTTTAAAATCTTTCATTAGTGAGGGCTTAAGAACTAGCCCCTTATTTGTCTTCCGCAAATGAAATTCTACGCTATCATAAAGCATATGTGCATTTTTACATGCGTTCCATCCTTTCTAATTTAGTAGTAATGAGATCGAGGTTACGTATTGATTTGTTTTGAAAATGTACATGTTTGGGACTCACTGAGTAATAAGAGGGACTACAATTATGCCTACGTGCGCAATTTATAAACAATGTCTGAGTTATGTATAATGACCTCTCGACCGATTCCGGCCACGGCGGCCAATCTCATTGAGACTAGCCAACTGCGCAGGAGATATTATAGTGCACAAGTGTACGCGCAGACACAAGTGCACTCTCTATTCGTGTCACTCTCATATTCCGGTGGGACGAATACTCGACACGACTGGTGAGAGTTAAGGCGGAAGACCGGCGGCTTTACGTGCACTCCAACTTCCCAACTCCGGGCTGTTAATGAGACTTACTAAACAGAAATACTCAAAACTAAACTTGGCCCGACCCGGGTCTCGAACCCATGACCTCTCGATGTGCAGCCGTACTTGCTAGCCACTACACCACCGAGGCAGTTAAACTGAGTATTGTACAGAGTATAAAAAAGAAGTATTCATATCTGCCTTGAAAATATTCCCAATTTTCTTCACAAATAATACAACAACTGATAGTTTTTAGTGCTTGTAAATTAAGGAAGATGTATGTATTGTATAGATGTCCTCTTTAGTTAAACACATTTATAAAATCATCATTTTATTTTATTCAAATTAAAAATCTATACATATTATAAAATTCTAACTAAGCCGAATCTGTACATTAAATATTTTTTGGAAAATCTTATTGAAATAGACATTTTTATCGATGCAGAGCCCGAATCTATAGTTTTTAGAATTTTTGTCTGTCTGTCTGTCTGTCTGTCTGTCTGTCTGTCTGTCTGTCTGTCTGTTACCGCATCACAGAAAAACCACTGAAGGGATTTTGATGAAATTTGGTATGATGATAGCTGGTTATCCGGGTCAACATATAGGATACTTTTTACCGCGAGAAAATATCTCATTTCTGAAAAAAAATACAAAAACTGGTAGGAACAAAACCACGACGATACTATTTGTAAACAGTTTAGCAAGGTAACTTACAAAATATGGTAAAAACTATAAAAATAGCTTATCTTGAAAATCAAATTATCAAAAGCGCTATTTTATCCATTAAAATAGTTATTTTAATTAATATTTATTTATGTGTTATTTAGATATTCGACAATAGATGTCGCCATGTGTTTTTAAAATACATAGTTTTAATCCCAAAAAAAATAATGTACAGATATGACCTTTTTTCGATTTTATTAGAATTACTACTAAGTCACCCGCGGCTCCGCCCGTGTTTAAATTATCAGTAAAGCAAACTTTTTCGCTTCATAAATTAGTAACTATACATACAATAAAATTGTAACTAAGCCGAACCCCTAAATTCAATATTTTTTCGGAAAATCTTATTGAAATATTCATTATTAGCGATATAGAGCCCGAATCTATAGTTTTTAGAATTTTTTCTGTCTGTCTGTATGTGACCGCATCACAGAAAAACCACTAGAGGGATTTTTATGAAATTTGGTATGGTAATAGCAGGTTATCCGGGTCAACACATAGGATTCTTTTTACCGCAGGAAAATATCTCATTTCTGAGAAAAAATACAAAAACTGGTTAAAGTAAAAGCACGATGATGCTATTAATATTTTAGCAAGGTAACTTACTTATATATTATGTTAAAACTATTAAATAAAAACTTATCTTAAAAGAAATATTAACAGCGCTATTTTATTCATTAAAATAGTTATTTTAATGAAAATTTATTTATGTGTTATTTAGCTATTTGACAATAGATGTCGCCATGTGTTTTTAAAATACGTAGTTTTATCCAAAAACAAAATGTACAGATATAACCTTTCTATGACTTTACTATAATTACTACTAAATTACCCGCGGCCCCGCCCGTGCTTAAATTTTTAATAAAACAAACTTTTTGGCTTTATAAATTAGTAACATATTAGTAATATTTTGTTGGCCGAAACAATTTTCAAATGAGAATATTTGTAAATTTTTATTGTTTAGTAAATAATGTTAATGTTTTTTAATCTTTTAATGTAAAAATGGGGCAAATGTAAATCCAATTCACGCATTTTAGGTTTCGTATAGCAAATTGCTATGTTGTTTTTCTTACTTACGTGTTTTGTGTGGTTTACACTAAAATAAATACGAATAATATTTACGTTTCCACAATACCTACTCATTTTTTATACCGTAAAAATAAGTTCAATTTATATTATTTTATAACATTTTATGGAAAACAAGTTTATGGCTGTTAAACTGACAAAGCGGGTAACTAAAAATATTTCATATCTCAAAAACTATAAAAAAGTATTTTTATGTTATACCTCAACTTTTTCATTTTTTCTTGACACCTTTTCTTGGAAGGTAAAGGCTTAAAGGACACAATAAAATGCTTACGACTTTAATCATATTAGCCGAGCCATATGAAATAAAGAAATGTATTCGCTTAGAATTATTTACTTATTACACTTTCTTTTGAAAATCGACTTTCACTTTCACGACACTTTCTTTGGAAAATATTATTAACTAGCGCTAATTAAAAAAAGTTATCATTATGTAATTTAAATAATCAGCTATATATTAAATTAATCTATAGCTGTCTATTAGTAAAAAATGATTAAAATTAATTCCGTAGTTTGAGAGTTTATCGTGAAAAACTAAAAAACAAACAAACAGAAGTATAGACATACATAAATGTTATTGCTAAAACAAAAAGTTCAATTTAACGGAGGAACCTTTGTGGCATTGTCAATCTCTGCCATTATTTACCAATCATGCGGTGCGCAATGAAATTAATGTATAATGTAAGAGTATACTAATGTGTAAAACCTAAGAATTTGGTTTTTGATCATCTGAACGCGGGCGGAGCCGCGGGAAATGCTAGTTATAATATAAAATTTTGAAGATTCTGTTTATGATAGATATATCACATCATGTTAAGTAACAAATTACTCTATATGAAACCCCACATTTTTGATGAAAGGATATTTAGAGTGCAACTCATTCACTTTGCGTGGTTGAATGATCACTTGAGACGTTACAGAGATACTTAAGCACTTATTTTTTATTTTTGTGTACTTAAAAATATATTTACTTGTTTTATAGAATGGTACTAACCATTTATGAACATTTATAATATAGATAATTTTACATATAATGTAGCAAAAGAATATGTACATATGTACATATATCGTCTCTTCGTCTACATTAGACGGCACATTACAAAAAAGTACTCCATCTTTTTTTAGAATACAAAACTGTTGTATTACACTAGTTTTGGCCCGCGGCTCCACTCACGTAATAAGTACGTCAATTAAAAATAATAATACGTTATTTATATTAATATTATATCTATACTAATATTATAAAGAGGCAGTGTTTGTTTGTTTGAACGCGCTAATCTTAGGAACTACTAATCCGATTTGAAAAATTCCTTTTGCATTAGATAGCCCGTTTATTCAGGAAGGCTATGGGTTATACATCATAGAATTTTCTTCTATGTACAGTCATTCGACTTCTACAGTTTTATTATATGTATAGATAGTAGCTTATTTTTAAAGTAATAAAAATATAAGAAATAAAATAAATAATAATAATAATAATTAATAAAAATAAAATAGTTAATAATTATTACTATTATATTATGAGAAATCTACAGTAGTTAGACGTCAATTACATGCTAATATGTGAATATTATGGAAATTAATAGATCAGGAGATAGTGATTGAAGCCTAAAATTATATTATCTATACATATAATACAACTGTAGAGGTCGAATATCTATAAATAGAAAAAAAATGCTAAAAACCGAGTCAGGGGAATGTAAGAAGAGAAATAGAATAAATGCAGGTTTTTTTTAATTTTTTTATTTCTCTGTCTGTTTTTCTGCTTGTACGGGCTAATCTCCGAAACTGTAGGAAATGAAATTTTGCATGGTTGTACCTTATATCCCCGATCAATATCTCAGATACTTTTCATCCCGGAAAATTAAGGAGTTCCCGTGGGATAGTTAAAAAACTATAATAAATTTTACAGCTTAGCACACAAAAACTACTGATTAGATTTTAAGGTAACTTTATAATAATATACTTCATACATTAGAATAACAAATAGGCTACTTATTATCTCGGAAAAATGTACGGTTCCCGTGGGATAGATTTAATTTCGTTTGTCTAGAGGCGAACCCGAGCGAAGGTAAGCCGCTAATTATTATAATAATAAAATTCGTTGTTTATAATACTGTTATATGCAATAAGTAGCAATATAGAAATAAACCAATGAACTATGGCAATTTTCATTATAAAATTTGTTTAGAAAAGTAATAATAATCATTATTGTTTTAAAGCGTGCCAGTTCAGATTTCTTCGCCGATAAGAACACTTCATAAATTATACTCATATATATTAAAAATAAATGTCGGACTGATAGATTTTCTTTGTGACATTGACAGTTCAGTTTGGCTTCATTTACTATCACGCTTCATCTATCCTTAGTCAGATTGAAAATTGAGTATACGAATAGAGTTAATAATAAAAATATTTCAATGTCTTTCTAACTAATATGTATTAGTAATTTTCGATACATCTATACTTATATTATAAACTAGCATTTCCCGCGGCTCCGCCCGCGTTCAGATGATCAAAAACCAAATTCTTAGGTTTTACACATTAGTATACTCTTACATTATACATTAATTTCATTGCGCACCGCATGATTGGTAAATAATGGCAGAGATTGACAATGCCACAAAGGTTCCTCCGTTAAATTGAACTTTTTGTTTTAGCAATAACATTTATGTATGTCTATACTTCTGTTTGTTTGTTTTTTAGTTTTTCACGATAAACTCTCAAACTACGGAATTAATTTTAATCATTTTTTACTAATAGACAGCTATAGATTAATTTAATATATAGCTGATTATTTAAATTACATAATGATAACTTTTTTTAATTAGCGCTAGTTAATAATATTTTCCAAAGAAAGTGTCGTGAAAGTGAAAGTCGATTTTCAAAAGAAAGTGTAATAAGTAAATAATTCTAAGCGAATACATTTCTTTATTTCATATGGCTCGGCTAATATGATTAAAGTCGTAAGCATTTTATTGTGTCCTTTAAGCCTTTACCTTCCAAGAAAAGGTGTCAAGAAAAAATGAAAAAGTTGAGGTATAACATAAAAATACTTTTTTATAGTTTTTGAGATATGAAATATTTTTAGTTACCCGCTTTGTCAGTTTAACAGCCATAAACTTGTTTTCCATAAAATGTTATAAAATAATATAAATTGAACTTATTTTTACGGTATAAAAAATGAGTAGGTATTGTGGAAACGTAAATATTATTCGTATTTATTTTAGTGTAAACCACACAAAACACGTAAGTAAGAAAAACAACATAGCAATTTGCTATACGAAACCTAAAATGCGTGAATTGGATTTACATTTGCCCCATTTTTACATTAAAAGATTAAAAAACATTAACATTATTTACTAAACAATAAAAATTTACAAATATTCTCATTTGAAAATTGTTTCGGCCAACAAAATATTACTAATATGTTACTAATTTATAAAGCCAAAAAGTTTGTTTTATTAAAAATTTAAGCACGGGCGGGGCCGCGGGTAATTTAGTAGTAATTATAGTAAAGTCATAGAAAGGTTATATCTGTACATTTTGTTTTTGGATAAAACTACGTATTTTAAAAACACATGGCGACATCTATTGTCAAATAGCTAAATAACACATAAATAAATTTTCATTAAAATAACTATTTTAATGAATAAAATAGCGCTGTTAATATTTCTTTTAAGATAAGTTTTTATTTAATAGTTTTAACATAATATATAAGTAAGTTACCTTGCTAAAATATTAATAGCATCATCGTGCTTTTACTTTAACCAGTTTTTGTATTTTTTCTCAGAAATGAGATATTTTCCTGCGGTAAAAAGAATCCTATGTGTTGACCCGGATAACCTGCTATTACCATACCAAATTTCATAAAAATCCCTCTAGTGGTTTTTCTGTGATGCGGTCACATACAGACAGACAGAAAAAATTCTAAAAACTATAGATTCGGGCTCTATATCGCTAATAATGAATATTTCAATAAGATTTTCCGAAAAAATATTGAATTTAGGGGTTCGGCTTAGTTACAATTTTATTGTATGTATAGTTACTAATTTATGAAGCGAAAAAGTTTGCTTTACTGATAATTTAAACACGGGCGGAGCCGCGGGTGACTTAGTAGTAATTCTAATAAAATCGAAAAAAGGTCATATCTGTACATTATTTTTTTTGGGATTAAAACTATGTATTTTAAAAACACATGGCGACATCTGTTGTCGAATATCTAAATAACACATAAATAAATATTAATTAAAATAACTATTTTAATGGATAAAATAGCGCTTTTGATAATTTGATTTTCAAGATAAGCTATTTTTATAGTTTTTACCATATTTTGTAAGTTACCTTGCTAAACTGTTTACAAATAGTATCGTCGTGGTTTTGTTCCTACCAGTTTTTGTATTTTTTTTCAGAAATGAGATATTTTCTCGCGGTAAAAAGTATCCTATATGTTGACCCGGATAACCAGCTATCATCATACCAAATTTCATCAAAATCCCTTCAGTGGTTTTTCTGTGATGCGGTAACAGACAGACAGACAGACAGACAGACAGACAGACAGACAGACAGACAGACAAAAATTCTAAAAACTATAGATTCGGGCTCTGCATCGATAAAAATGTCTATTTCAATAAGATTTTCCAAAAAATATTTAATGTACAGATTCGGCTTAGTTAGAATTTTATAATATGTATAGATGTGAAAGTTTGTGAGTATGGATGTATGGATGTTTGTTACTCTTTGTCACAGAGATAGATTATAGTAGCTAGTAGAGAGTAGTAGTAGTAGTAGGGATAAAAAGTAAGCTAGTAGCTTACTTTTTATCCCAAAAAAAAATGTACGATTCCCGTGGGATAGGTTTGTTTTTGTTTTCCTACAGACGAACCCGAGCGAAGCGAGTGTGAGCCGCTAGTCATATATAAAGTACTTTGTTATTTAAGTAGGTTTTGAGATAATTTGTTCTATGTAAATAACTTTACAAATATTCCATTTAGTAAAAAATAATACGTAGTAGTAGCAATTATTATTAAGATAACAATTGTATAAGTTACATAATCACTTGATATGTTAATGCAAAGATAGACAAATTAATTAATCATTTATTTACATGATCCATTTGATTATTGAAATATTATCAAAATTTCCTTTAATAGATGTGTTAGAACTGTTATTCGTTATGTTAGCTACTAATAAGTCTATATTGAAAATTATTGAAAGCATTTCATTAGCGTACGGTATTGTGCACATTGCTCGTTACTGTATCAGCTCTGATTTGTATCAATCAGTCGCATTATTTGCCTGAATTAGTTGAGGAAGAGTAATCAAAGAACAACATAATATATCACTATAAATACGCCTATGTTGTATCATTAGTATGATTGTTATGTATACAGTGTATTAGCGACCTACCCTCGCTTCGCTCGGGTCCGTCCATAGGTTGATTCCCCATACAAACTTTCATCCCCATTGTCACCCCCTTTAAGGAATGATTTCCGGGATAAAAAGTATCCTATGTCCTTCTCAGGGTCTCAAACTATCTTCTTACCAAATTTCATTTAAATCGGTTCAGTAGATCCGGAGCTTACCCCCTTCAACCTTACAAGCTCACAAACTCACAAACTTAACCTCTTTATAAAATTAGTATAGATATGTTCAATATATGATAAATGATTATAAAAATCTTTATAACTAAACTCTTGATAATAATCATTCAAGATGACGTTCAAACAACGAGTAACGTATATTGTCATGTCAAACTTTAATTATTATTAAATTAAAACAGTTTAATTATTATTAAATTAAAACACAAAGGGCTTTGATGTGTTCATATGTGAAGCTATAATTTGAATACCAATTGACGTGCATTTAAAAATAGAATGCATAAACAGTTTTTTAATTATATACAAAGACGACCGCCCAGCTGAAAACGTAAATATTAAGTTATTTTGAACCTAAACTACCGTTAATAAAGTTTATAATTGTTCCTTTTTGTAAATAACTCGTTGGACCAACCTGAAGGATCCCAGCAGTTGGAAGATCTAAAAAATTTGACAGTGACAGACAAAATTTAATTATACATGTACAAGATAAAATCCACCGTTGATACGACGTTATTCCTGTCGCCACGCATCGATACCCTTCGTTAGTTAGTTTGTAATGAGCCTTAAAGTTTCCCGTTATGATTACCAAAATTACCAACGTCTTTGATTGAAGGAAATTAAATCGTCTAATAATAAACCACTAAATTTAGATGTGATATGATACTTGATTACTTGTGGTATTTAGGTAAGTAAAGCTATTTTAACTATGACGATAATTAAATATAAAGACTAAAACTGAAGAATTATCTAGATGAAGCCCGCCAAAATAAATATCAAAGTCAAAAATAGTAGCGCGATTTTCTGTTTATGTATACATTATATGCTACTATTCTCGATTTTGCCATAGAGATCGTTTACTTCTTTAAAGAATAAGGGAATAAATTAATATACAATTTTTAAGAATAAAATATGAATAATAAAAATAATACGTTATACATATACCTCCTATTCTTTTGTATTTTTAAGCATTAGTTCTCTTCCCCTCGAAATAGAGATAATATTAGTTATTTTTTTTTTCTTTATAATAATTAAGTTTGTTAGATATTTTTATTTATTAACCTATCACTAAGTATACAAATTATCATTTGAATACTATTTAATAATATTATATATTATTTTAAAACATTATTATCAGGCTTCATGTTTAGTTCTATGACACTCAGTCTATTTATTCCTTAGTCTGAGTTTAAAGTATGATGTTATGTAAAATATCATATTACAACAACAATATGTACTTTTGGCCTTTCGTCCAGATTACTTTTGAACAGTCTTTATTTCTTTTCCGCTATAGTTATTATTTCCTGAAACAAATGAGCTCTGTCTCATTTCATAGTTTGGTGGGTACACATTATTTTTGATGAAAAGACCATCTTTTTTCTATATCCAACCATCAAAATGTCATGTATTATATTTATTTCTGAAAGAATAAAGCTAGCTTAACATTGTTTAATTCTACTTAACATACGTATATTAATATAATATTTATTACTAACGGTTCACCCTCGCTTCACTTGGGTTAGCCTCTAGGAAAACAAAAACAAACCTATCCCACGGGAACCGTACATTTTTCCGGGATAAAAAGTAGCCTATGTATTATTCCAGACTATAATCTTTCGCTGTGCCAAATTTCATCCATATCTGTTCAGCCGTTCTGGCGTTAAAGAGTAACAAACATCCATACTCACAACTTTTTACATTTATAATATTAGTATAGACTTATATTCAACCGATGTAAATGAATCCCGTCAGTACATAAAAAGAGGTACTCTGTCCCTCTACTATTTTTCCGCTTTAAGTGTGAATTATTTTTTTCTAATTTGACTACGGAAATATTTTATACCTATCGAATCTCAGCTACGTAGGTCTAATAGTCTTCATCATCATACGAGCAGACGGACATGACGAAATAATAAGGGTTCCGATTTAGCCAAGGCAGTACCCTAAAAAACAGCAATTTTACAATTTTATTTTCGTTTAAATGAAGATTTACGTAAATTATGAAATATCTGATTATTAAAATAATAATAAATAAATATCTTGGGACATTAACACACAACACCATCTAGTTCTATGGTAAGTTACGAGGCTTGTATCATGGATACCAGATAGTTGATACACTACACATATATAACTTTAGATACACACATATTATAAATATGTATAAACACCCATGACTGGAGTACAAACATTGGTGCTCATGAATCACACAAACAAATGCCTCCAGCGGGACTCGAACCCGCGACAGCTATCACAGCAAACAGGGTCACTATAAACTGAGCCAAACGTATCGTTAAAATTGTAAACCTATATCATGTCGGTAGGAAACACCACAATGAAATATCGTGGCGAAGTCAGATATTAGTTTAGGTCGCTCATTCGATTCCCGTACGTAACTATTATATCCCCAGGTGAAGAGCAAGATTCAATACTAGAGTGGCCTGCAGTTTCAACATACTTTTCCCTTTACGGCAATAAACGGTATGCAGGTATATATTTAACGTCATATCATAACGGGTAAATTATTTTTGTACATTAATCATTGCAGTAATGAGTATAAAAATGTATGGTTAAAACATCCGTACCTTCTATTAAAAGCATCAATGTAATCCTAATGTCTTAAATAAATAAATGTAGAGTCAAACGAGAAACTGCTCCTTTATGAACGTGGTTAATAAGTTCAATTAACTGCGCCTATATTACGTTAAATAAACCAAATCTACTTAGACAAAACTGTACTCTTTGAGCGAGCTTACTTTAAAGCGGTAAATGCCTTAATTAATTTAATTTAGTTCGCTTAACGAAAGTATGAAAATATAATAATAGTAAAACTATGAATTTCATTTATTATTTTTGTGACTTTGTTTGCTTTTTGATGAATTATTTTAAAATTATTTTGAAAGATATATTCTTATACTTAATAGAACCAACTTTTCTCTAAGCTTATTTGAATACATTAATTTTCATTAACTAGAACATTAATGTCTTCACAAAATTAGTATAATATAATAAAGGTAACATAGTGACGTATGACTATATCTACGAGTACATACATTCTTTCTCCACTTAAATTAAAACAATGTACGGGTATATTTAAAGTACAACCTAACTCCACGCTTTATCTTGACCAGACCAAGACAAACATCGTTATGATTCAGTAACACAAAGTAAAGGTAATATTTGTTTCTCTATGTGGAGGAGAAACTACTCTATTTGCGAACTTTTGAATAGCTCACACTACATTATCTACGAACCATATGCATATCGTAGGCAAAAATTGGTTATTAAAATAAATATTTACCTCGTACGAGAATCGAAACTGTGATTTCCGATATTAAACAGCAATAAATATCAACGAAATAGATAAAACACAACGATATATGACCATTTGACGATTCTATTTTAAGTATGAATATGCATTTTAAGGCAACTTTCCTTGCAAGGCAGAAATGAAATGTTACAGACTTAAATTTTAAAATTATAATTTACTATCGTAATTTCAATCTAATTATAATATTAGTATTATTACTAATATATAGTACTAGTAGTTTTCAATTAATTTTATGGAAATTTTAAAGAACGACCTTAAGTTTGGTTCGAATACGAAATTCTGCCTGCATCCTTTGTGATCAATTTTTTTGTTTTTTATGAAATAAATTCCTAGTTGTTATGCATTTTTGGAGAGCTAAGAAAACGGTTATGTTTTTAAAATAATCTGCAAGTCAAGTTCCAGAACGTTTTTTTTTTTTTTTTGTTTTTAAGGCATTTTAGTGGAGAAAGTTTCAAAAAATAATTGAAATAATATCGTTTTTCGTCTCGCATTTTTTAATTTGGACCGATAATTATTGTTTTAATATTGATAAATAACTGGTGTTTAATCGTTTTTATAAATCAGAAGACAAAATGAAATTTAAATTGATACTTTTTTTTAATAAATTTTTGAAGTCGCATTTATGACTTATTTTGAAAAAAGCTAAAAAACATGATAACTCAAAAATGGTTCACTTTTGCATAATGCATATGGGGGTCAAAATTATCGCAAATAGTCACCCCTATCACCTCCTAACGGGAATACGTCGAATTACCAATAACCCTGTATAAAATAAAAAAATGAATCATAGTACTGAATCGGTTAATAGGAGTAAAAAAACTTTTTCTTATTATTCTTAATAAACTCAACTACTTAATGACGTTATATTAAGCGGTTATCACCCACGAATTGCCTAAAATAACAATAGGCTGGCTTCAGTAGTCTCGAATTCCCTGCCAACATATGAAACTTTTAATCAGCACTTAGTGGCATCCTGCTGCGCGCACACAAAAATTGGATGCAGATTGCTGTTTCAGAAATCCACCTTGATATATTTAACTTTGAACTATTATAAAGAAATAAATAATTTTGTGTGTATGTATGTCAGAGTAATCTCATAAAACAATCAAGGAATAAAAATTCTTTAAAAGTTCAACTATCCAAGAGTGACATTGGCATTTTTAATCAGTCCTCGCTAGCGAAGACGCGTAGAGCCTCGAATGTAAATTATAGGCCTATTTTATTTTAATATATAGGGAGAAAGCAGCCCAATACGTACTTATATAATTTCGTCGGTTAAAATTAGGTTGATTTCATTTATTATGGAGATTTAAAATTACGGTATTATTACATAGCATATTTTTATTTCATTAAATCCAAGTTTTTAATAGACACAATGAAATAACGAATTTTCAGTTTAATTTAAATTGTAACGCTAATCTAACTTTGATAATCTTTATAATACATAGTATACTATTATAAATATTCAACAATCTTGTGATCGTTTCAAAAATGTAGCCCCCAGCTGATAGTGGAGTCGCCAACTGGCAAGCAGGACGCCCGCGTCGGCCAAACAGATTCACCCATCTCAATGAACTGATTTCATTATACTTACTCATTCATAATTGGGTACCTCCTTCTCGATTAAAAAGCCTCTGTTTATCAATCTATTAAATAATAATGAAAAACTTTGATATAAATGTTATACTCGTAGACTCATGGAAATAATAACGATTGAAAAAGTGACCGAGGCCATACTAAAATTAAAAATCATGGCCCTTATTTTTTGGATTCCATACATTAAATGACAAAATATGACATATATAGAAATATGTGCCTGTATATCTGTATGCAGCGGTTTTTATTAGTTCATTTTAATATTTTCTTTTAACCGATGATCATTAAATGAGGTATTTATTTAAAATTACGCAAACATTTATTCATTAGGTGTCCAAGTGATAGAGATGGTATCAATTGGCATAATTGTGTAATATTTTTAACTATAAATTAATTATTAAAACGTTATTTAAAATTAGTATCTAAAATATAGTATTTTTATAATTTCACTATTCAAAATATCTCAGTAAAGATTACGTACAATGTAAGTAAATAAAACAAAAAATGATTTTTTATTTGAAAGGGAACAGCTAAGGCGAAGTCATTTTTATATAAAGCAATATCATAAATTACCTTTCACTATTATAAATATACAAAGAGGTTTAATCATAAAAATTATTAAAAATGAATACACCGATTGAGGCAAAACATTTTGGTTGGTAGCTCGCGTTTTTTTGAATCAAAACACGGGATTTTTTTATCAATCTACACTTATATAAATATGTCTATACTAATATTATAAAGAGGTAAAGTTTGTGAGTTTGTGACGTTGTAGGGGGCAATCTCTGGATCTACTCAACTGATTTAGATGAAATTTGGTAAGAAGATAGTTTGAGACCCTGGGAAGGACATAGGATAGTTTTTATCCCGGAAATCATCCCTCAAGGGGGTGAAAATGGGGATAAAAGTTTGTATGGGGAATCAACCTAGGGACAAATCCGATTGAAGCGAGGGTGAGTCGCTAGTATATTATAAAGGTAAAGATTTTGTTTCTGTTTTTATTTCTTTTTTTTAATTACTTCAAAGTACCTACTAATCTCTGAAACTCGCAGTCCAATTCAAAGTTCTTTTTGCACTTTATATCCTTTCTATTAAGAAAAATTATAGGCTATCTAATATAATTATATCTAACAACCCCTAGAATCGGAGCAATCATACATAAATAAACTATGCGTGTAGAGCAGCGGGCATACTCTTGTTTAAATAATATATTTCAATTAGATTATTTTTATAGTTATCATCATAATGCCCGGCCGACCCTAATAATTATGATTTGTTTTAAGCATAAGCTCAGGTGTGTTAAATTTTGCCCCAACAAGTCATAAGTATAAAATATATAAAAGAGCTTAGAAATTTTCTGTGTATATTGCAATAACTGATTTGCCTACAGCCTATCTAATTAGATACTTATATATGAAATTAACTCACAAAAAAAATAATATATAATCTAATTATTATTATTATTGCATAAGTTTGTAATTTTGTTTGTCTGTCACTCCTTCACGCTGAAACGACTGGACTGATTTAGATGAAATTCAATACATAAATAAATAAAAAAACAAACAGTACAGTAACACAAGGCTATTGTAAAGCACGAGATGCATCCGAGCGAAGATAGGGTAATCGCTAGTTAGATATACTTGATCTATTTTCTAAAGTATTAAAAAAACGCTTCTAGTTCTGACAGCTCCATTAGTAACGAATACTGAATGCATTTCAATTAATGGTCGTATGTGCTAGTAAATATCCACTGATAATAAGCCATTATTAATTCTTGTTCACTCGATGAACTCTTTAATTGGTAATATCAATTTCAATGAACTACATATCGATATCTATTACAAAGATTTGCATACAGTCAGTTAATAAAAATAAAATAAAAATAACGAAAGCAAAATTCTATTTTTGAGCGTAGTAGTTCTAATAATAGCAGTTCCAAGTAAGAACTTCACACTATTCCCACTACGAGAAAGAAAATTCTGGAAATTCACGTACAAAATAAGGCGGGCAGCGTAATACTTACACGTCCTCAAGACCGTAAAAGGCCCGTTTACATTTTTCATCGTGCTAATTTTATTTGACTCGCCCTGAATATATTATGCCCTATTATAACGCGGCCCCTCCACAAGCGTTTAAAGCTAACAATGAAAATTTTTTTCCTGTTTAAATTGTTAACATAAAATTTCCGTAAAATTGTAAAAATCTGTTATTATCGCCGTTTATTGCTCATTAGAGACGCCATTGTTTCATTATAAAGTTTTAAGGATTCTTTTAAATTAATCGTAATTATTAGCATAATTGCTTGAATTCAATAAAAAGAAATTCTATTGAAAGAAATTAGCTGTACTAGTAGTACAAGTATTCGCATATTAACAACTACGAGTAGGCGCTAATATTTCATGAGTTTGTCATTTTTAATAATGTACTAGTCAAACAATGAAACCCTATTTCAGATATTAATACATTCAATTTCAAAATAAAAACTATTTTCTCTTGAAAACCTTAGTATGAACCTTATGCTATATTTAGGATTTTGAAATACTGAAGTTACTTAATAACTTTCCTAAAGTTTAAAACCACCTCTACGAATCCACTAAACTTGGGTCACATAAATATTGAAATTATATTTCAAATATTTTATAATTTCTTAATAACTTACGTTTCTTCCTCATTTACATCGTGAAGAATTGACTCAAAAAACTTCTTGCAATTTATTGCATAATTCTACCTGGAACAAGAAGAAAATGTATTAGTGCTAGACTTAAGTAATGTCTCCTGCGAAATTAAATTTGCAAACAGTCGCGTTCATTCACATTAGGCAGGGCTTATCTGTTGTTGCTATTTATGAGTACAACATAAATTCATGAAACAAAATGAAAAATCTAAAATTTATACATTAAAAGAAAGCATTTAATAATAAAAACATGCAATTAATTTTAAATCAATGGCTAATAAGGAAAAATGAAATAAAGTACAGGCAGGCAGTGTTTCATTGTATATGGCAGTGAAATATAATGATTTCTCATAGTATAATTAATTAAGAAAAAAATTTGTCATAAATAAATAAAATATGTTGGAACATAAACACAGCACCATCCAGTTCCATGGTAAGTTCCGAGGCCTGCGTTACGGATACCAGATAGTTGATACAATACACATATGTATATAACTTTAAATACATACATATTATAAATATAAACGCCCATGATTGGAGTGCAAACATTCGTCCTCATCACACAAATGAATGCCCCCAGCGGGACTCGAGCCCACGACCGCTGGCACAGCAAGTAGGGTTGCTTGTAGCAACCCTACTGAGCCAAACGTATCGTAAGAAGAACTCATTTAGAATTTCCATTTAAATCTTTTTTTTTTTTTCAAAACAGAACTGCTCTATAATAAAAAAAAACACATTACAGATTGAGATTCGTTTTTTATTTATAATTAATTTATTACTAAAGGTACTCTGACTTTAAAATTACTATAAAAGTAGTTACAATGCGAAATTGATTGATTTAAACGAAGTTGCGTGTTGAAACGCACATACACACCCGTGTGTATGTTAACAATTAATTTCCCGGAAATTCGCAAGAAGGAGTTAAAATGAAATTATTCCAGCCTTAGAAAAGGATTTTTTCTTAAAATTTATTAATGAGTTTATTTTTAGTTTAAAGTCAGGTAAAAACATGCGTGTAGGTACTCTTTAATAAATTATCACAAGTATAATATTTAATAACTTAAAAAAAAAACATTAGTACAAAAAAGATGGCTAACGTTTATATTTAGGTGAATGTTATAAATATTCAACTAAAATATTTGAATGCCAAAAAATAAATTGTAAGTTAACTCTTAATAAACGGACACCGTCACACTTCAAACAGAAAAAGGCAGTTGAATTTCCGAAGAATTCGGCCGAAACAATCCAATAATAGCGCGTTTCGATTGTTCCAAGTATAACCGACCCGGTTAGTCTACCTGTTAATGCAAGCATCGTGTCATTTGTTTTTAAATAACCTACCACTTTTGACCTACTATCCTCTGACAGTTCCGAAATAAGCCCTCGGGTTGCTGGTATTTTAGGCTGAATACATTAATTCTTTATACATAGATCGATTTAGAGTGCAGTATAAATTCAATATAAATTCTATTAGAGGAATTTACTAATGTTTAACACAATTTAACGCTATTGTCGTTATTTTAAGAGGAATTATATAATATTCAATAGATTTCTACTTATGACTTCCATTTCCAGCATAGCAACCGTCATAATAATAAAAGCGTAAAAGGCTATCTCATTTGAACAACAAATGGTCGTAAGAGTGAAGCGCGTCGCTAACGAAATCTGTTTTCACTAATTCTATGACTATACTTACGGTTAAGAGAAAGACGTTTCTCTTAACTTTTAAATGTACTCGTAGTTGTTCCCTGTAGCATCGTTCATGTGAACAATAAAACAAGTGTCTGCTAGTGGATTATTACGTACATACATAAGTATATGTTAAATTTTGATATTAAAAATTTATTTCCAATCAATTTGGTTTTTGCATCCAGAAGATCAAATTAATATACCGTGATATTAATTATTTTAAACCATACCAACATTCTAAAGTAGTTTTTGTGTTTTTGTTTGGTGAGATCTTGAACTGTTTTAAGTTCATCAACATCTGTTTAGCTTTTAGTTAAGTCATTTTATAATAAAGAGGCGTTACCACCTAGTAATCCAGCGGTAACGCGCTTGCTTAGGAAACTTGATATTTTCGTAAACGAATCATTTCCAACATGCTTACCACTTGTCTTACAGTGAAGAAAAACATCTTGAGGAAACCTGGAGAAAAGCTAGCTAGTTTTCGAAAGACAAGTGCAGTCCGCCAACCCGCACTTGGCCAGCGTGGTGGATTATAGCCTGATTTCTCTCGTATTGAAAGGAGGTCCATGCCCAGCAGTTATACATTGGGTTGAATACTACTACTATTACATAATAACAAGTGTCTGCATACAAAGGAGAATAGCAAAGGCATTTCGGTATGTATGATGTTTATTCAAATTTCACTCATGTAATTCTTAATCCACAGCACTGTCTACAAATCAAAATGATTGGTCAGCGCTATATAGATAATACCTGTCGCATATCTAAGTTCCGTTCCAAAGCTACCACACAATAGGCTCTAAATAATATTGTGGCAGTGTGAAATTTACTAAAACCTACAAAGGTTAGAAATTTTAGAAGACGTTTTAAATTTTATCAAAATTCACATGTTCTGATAGTTAAAAACTGTTTACTATTGAAATAACAATAAGTAAACATATATGGGTCGTTCTTCTTTTCTTGCGACAATGAATTGGTGTTTCTCAGTTTTTTGAGTTTTTCAAGTAACAATATTTTAATTTCATCATCATTATGAATTACTACTCTGTCACGGTATTTAAAATAAACACATGCAAAAAAACTATTGGCTACAGAAAGTTAAAGATTAATTAGTATTAAAAGGTATAAAGCGATGAGGATGTAAATTCGAACAATGAATACATAATAATCTATACTCTAATATGACACAAAATGAGGTGAGGGACAGATCATTGTCGCTAGAAAAGAAGAACGACCCATATAACAAGTTATAATATTTGCATTTAGAAATTATATGCAAGCAACTCGAACGAACTTGAATCGAATGAATGCGTACGGCGGTAGGTTAAACATGATACTTGGTTTAACCTGATATCTCAGCATTCGACCTGAATGCCACAAGGCAAGAAGCAAAGAGCGTGCAGAGTGGCTGGTGCAGACTGCAACGATTGCCGGCTCAAATGCGGCATAAAGAGCGCGAGCTTAGGCACTATCGCCGAGTGCAGACGGCTTCACATTCACTATTCAAGTTTTTAAATGAGCCCTGCTTTTCTAAAAGAATTGGTCTCACATTGTTTCATTTATATAATGTATTTTGCTAGTATTTAATCTTCTTTTACTTTTTGTTCTAGTATGATAATATGTTTTTTTTTATTCCTAAGCAAAAATATGCAAAATATTATATTTATCTTTCTTCTACTATCTTAAAGGGTGTTCATTTATTTTATAGATCATAAAAGTTTATTTACATTTATTTTTAGTACTTTTACGTTTATTAAAGGTAAATGCAACGATGGCTTCTTACATAAATATCCCGGTTTTACAAGTTTTATCTCAAATTACTATTTCTCACTGTAGGTATAATTAATATATGTTTCTTATTATGTAAGCTGAAAAGACTATTTTGCAATGAAAGTGTACAGTTTGTTTATTTCAAAACTCATCATTTCTACTACGAAATAATGCGATATCGCTTAAGCGATTAGCTCGTGGCTATATACGTATAATTATGTATGTTATTAGTATTATGTAACGTACATACTAAAGTCCTTACTGTAAACTCTTTATAATTATTTTTTTGCACTCACCTTCTATGCATTTGGTGGAAACTTTATTAGTTTAAGGTTCGATACTGTGTTTTAATAGGGAATATGCGTGATTTTATTTTTTATACAATAGTTAACACCGTTATTTTTTATACAATAGTTAAAACTAAAATTTAGTATAAAAAATAAATTTAAAAATATCATACCGACACGGATGCTTTAAACGCTCGCCATGTTGCGCGCTTGGCGTGACGTCACAGTATGATATACACAGAAATTACGACTCAATTATTAAGCGACAAAATCGCTAATCGCTCTGTTATGATATACTCTGACGTCATATTCGGTCTGACCAATGGCGTTGCGTTTTAACTACTTTGAATATCCCACTTATTGCGGGAAAATATTCCATCTCTCAAAAATCATGAAAACGTTAAACTAAACGTTAAAACTAGAGATGGGTTAATACCGATATTTCTCAGGATTAGGTAATACTAATATATTCGTCGGGCAATATTATAATATTGTAACTAATATTTTTAACCGACTTCCAAAAAGGAGAAGGTTCTCAATTCGTCGGAATCTTTTTTCTTCCCTTTTTTTTATGTATGTTCACGGATTACTCGAAGACGGCTGAACCAATTTGGAATTTTTTTTTTTGTTTCAAAGGGTATTCTTCCCCGGTGGCCCCATATAAATTTTATCGAAATCGGACAAGCGGTTTTTAAATAAATGGCTTAATCAAATATGTTTTTATTAATAAAAATCTTTCTTCTTATAAATTACAAATTATCTGCTTATTACGTCTACACTAAAAATGGAAAAATAAAAACTTTTTAAAAAAAAAATAAAAACCGACTTCCAGGCACTGAAAAGTAAAAAATAACTAAACAGGGGTTTTCATTTAGAATAGATACTTAATCAGATATTTTCGAAGTCGGTGCCAGCCAATACAAATCAAAGCACACCGACTTCGAAAATATCTGATTAAGTACCTATCTATTCTAAATGAAAACCCCTGTTTAGTTATTTTTTACTTTTCAGTGCCTGGAAGTCGGTTTTTATTTTTTTTTAAAAAGTTTTTAATATTAGTGATATTTATCTCAGGTATGTCACTCACTATCGTATTCCTGTTCAATATTACTTATATTAGGTTTTTTACTAAGTATTTAAAATTGGAACTAATATAGGAATATCATGTAATATTCGATATAAATTTTATTTGTCATCTATGGTAATAAATGAATGTAGGTACACTATGATCGTATTAGCAAGTAATAAGGTCATTTTTTGCTTGACATTCCCTTGACGAATCCGAGAATCCTAACTGACAATGAATCCGAACGATATTATCCGACTTATTTTGAATGGTTATCACAAAGATTATGTGAATATGAAATATTAGCATATCAGAATTTCTCAGATTACTAATACACAGATCCTTCAATATTACTAATCTCTTAACGAATACTAATATATCAGTCACACCACTAGTTAAAACGAAACTAGAGACGAACCCGAACGGAGCGAGGATGAGTCGCTAGTTAGTTAATAAGTACTGCTTATTCACAGGTGGCGTTATCTGTATTTACTATTTACTGAGGTACTATTATTATAAACTTAACGTCACTGACTTTGTTTTATTTTGCATATAACTAAATATTTCCCAAATAGCACTCCTAGGAGCCATTGAACAAAAGAATTGAGTTGAATTAGCACGCTTTGAAGACATTATAAGAAGAAAGTTGAATTGAATTGATTTTTTTTTTTTTTTATAAAATTAAGTAATTTTGCCGAAAGACGAAATTTTCAGATAAACGCCATCTAGCAAAAATAGCCAAGCCGTCAAAATAATATGTCTATTATAATAATCTTCGCACCAAAAACTCTGTCAAACCATTGCCTCTTTTTTTACATTTATAATATTAAGTAAAGTACAAAGATTCTAAATTACTTGACGATATCCTATTATATTAAGTAACCATATTAATTTGGCTCGTTAGAAATAATGAAATCGCAACGGTTGAGAGAAATTAGATAATACCCAATTTAAGTAGGTAATTCTTTTTGCATAATTTTGTTTATCATACATCATTTACATATATTTTATGTAAAGCCAGACTTTTTGTAAATTCCATACTAATAGGTGACCATTTATTATTTTGTACCAAATATGGTAGTAACTACATTATCCAAAACGACTTTAAAACATTAGAATATTAACTTAACATAGCCTAAAACACCAATATATTTTTATCAAGACTTATTTATGCAGTTATTTTGCAACTAAAAATTCACCGAGTTTAATTTCACTTTAAAAGTAATTATGGCGCCCTTAGAAGTATAAAAAAATCTATTTAAATTCGTCCAGCTGCTAAACATAAATCCTAGTCGTTTTCGTTTTAAATATTAGTGCTGGGCACAGGCCTCCCTTCAATGTAGGGATTAAAACCATAGCCCACTATACTGACCAAATGGGTGTAAAAACTAGTTAAGTTATCTCAGATATGCAAATTTTTTCACGATGTTTTCCATTACTTTGCAAGCAAGGTGCATGTTGCATATTATCAGAGGTGGTCATGGATTTGAGCCCGCTCTACTTGGCTCTTGAGACCTATCAATATGCTTAACTTCAAAAAGGCCCATTTATTGATTTTTGATTTGACCAAATTATATTTTTTTAAATTTATTTATTTAAATTTTAAAACGCTTCTTAAATCATAAACTTCTACTTAATTCTAATATATAATTCAACGAATGTTTCATATTTCGACATAGACGACCGTGATCGCTTACAGTGTGCTTATGTGAAAATATGTACCACTGCTTAGCACGTAAGAGATCACTACATATTTTATTTACTATATATTTATTTTATAAGTATAATATTTATATTTTATAAATATAATATATATTTATTTTATATATTTATTTATTTTATAAGTTATTTTATTATTTATATAAGTTATTTTATATTTAAAAAGCAATGAATTAATGATGATCGAACAAGTAACACAGCGTAGTTCGAGTGTATTTAAAAAATATACATTATAGCGTTTGCTGAAGGCTCTACCCGCGTAATTTATTTATGTTTATTAACTTAAAAGGGTTCTAGCGTGACGTTAGGTAGTCTATATCTTTTCTGAATAAATAGGCTGTATAAAGCGAGGCTGTATAATTGAGAAGGCCTATGTGCAACAGTGGATGTGTTTGGGCTGAGACAAGACAAGATAAAGCAACTAACGACTTACCTAACTTTACCTGGGTTTAGTGCACTGACTATGACCTAAGAACGTCCCTACTCCCTAGTCTGTGCACTAAATTTCATCGAAATGTATCTAGAATCTAGATATTTCGCCGCAAAGAAGTAAAAAATATACACACAGAGACACAGATACAAACTTAAATATTTATAATAGGACAAACAAACAAAAGAACAAACTTTTAAACTTTATTATTAGTATAATTATTCTCAAAAGAAGATTATACTATAAAAATTAACCACGAAAGTTTTTTAAGCGTTAAAACTATAACCAGATTAAGGAATAATTGTTTTCATTATCTACGTAAATACAACAATAGGTATTCACTTACAGCACAGCCGGACCCACTAGCCTATTTTCCACTATAATATCTGTCAGACTGACTACCGCACAATACATAGCTCCTTTCTATTGAATGCCCAAGCTTCATAGATATTTTCAAGAAAATGTAAGATTATTTTCTCCCCGGGGACTCCACTTAAACTATCTTAGAAACAAACTTTGCATAATTTTCTCAGCGAGCCTTAGACTCAAAACGAGGAGAAAATATACAGCACTTGTATCTCAACGCGGGCATCTCATTTAAAACACGGTAGCTTACGTTTTAAAAGACGATGTTGTATAAACAACGTATGATATGTTTACAAAATGTCTTAGGCCGTCATCAAATGTGAAACCACATAATAACCGGCTGAAAGTTTCATGAGTTGAGAGCTGTTAAATAATAAATATACAGATCTAAAATAAAATCACACATTTATAAAGCAGGCATAGTTATTATTGTAGGGATGAGAGTACCTACGGGATAGGGAAGCATAAAATGATATGTTATAGATAGCTATATATTATTCTAATATTGTAAATGCGAAAGGTTGAGAGAGTCAGCGTTCTTGTTCCTATACCACACTGCAATCCTTAAACGAATTTGAGTGATCTAGAGGTGAAAATTGCGTGTCAATGAATTTCAATATCAATATACTTTAATTTATAAAACTCTATTTATTTGTGTACTAAACATTTAAAACCATCCAATCCTTTTTAACGTGAAGAAGTAACAAACATAACACACATTGAGACGTCTAAAACCTTAGTCTCTCCCGTGACTATGATTCCTGTAAAGCATTCGAAACTTTGGGAACCAAAAATTGAAATGAATCAGGGAAATAATCCGAAAAGATAGTTTTATTTAAAACTAGCGGCTAACCCTCGCTTCGCTCGGGTTCAACTTAAGAATAACAAAAACAAATCGATCCCACGGGAACCGTAATTTTCTCTGGATAAAAAGTAACCTATGTGCTATTCCAGACTATAATCTATCTCTGTGCTAAATTTCATCCAGACCCGTCCAGGCGTTCAAACAACATACATTCAGTAACAAACATACATACATTCTTACAAACTTTCGCTTTTATAATATTAGTAGGATGTCAAATATTTGCGTAAATCTAAGAAAGTATAATAACACACATGTAAACTTTCATATTTATTAGACAGATTATACATACAAAAATATTACATTACCGAGCTATTAAAAAACGGACATACAGAAGAAATGTTGATATCATAATATGCAAGGACTAAGGATAGGCAGGCAGTGGTAGCATAGTGGGAGACAGTGATAACAAAGTGGTAACGTGCTCGCTTGGGAAACCGAGCGATTCGGGTTCAAATCCCGGATCTCGCACCTCTAATATTTTCATGTGCGAATCATTTCTAACATGATTACCACTTGTCTTTCGGTAAAGGAAAACATCGTGAGGAAACCTGCATGTCTAAAAGAACCTAGCAAGTTTTTAAAAGACATGTAAAGTACGCCAATCCGCACTTGGCCAGCGTGGTGGACTATGGCCTGATCCCCCACATATTGGGAGGTCCGTGCCCAGCAGTGGGACGTTAAAAAGGGTTGAATACAATACAAGGATTATTTTTTATTTTGCTCAAGATCACACACAACATGCCTAAGATTTCACGCTGCGCAGATAGTTCAGTGGCTGCCTGTTAACTTGTCATTTATCACCTCATTACCATATTCAGTCCCTAAGTGCACTATGAGACGATATAACGTTGCTTTTAAACTTAAATAGCGAAGTGAAGAATCTATTTTGAATGCTACTGAATAAAGACTAAGTAATGTTACATCCATTTTAAATTCCCTGTTAATTCTGAAAGGTTCGTAATTTTAGGGTTTTCTTTTTTATATGAGTGCACTTAGTTTAAAAGGGACATACTTACTTAGAATTGCAATGTTATAATTTAAATAAAATATCTATGGAAGTCTATACAAAAAAAAAATCATAATTTCATGTAAAAATCACCGTAACGCATATGAACAAAAGTATCAAGAATTTATTTCCACTGTAGGATTACGCTATTGTAACAACTACAGAATAAACTGAATAGATAAGGAGTCTACAAATTACATGTGTGTATCACTTTGTATAAACTTAGAACAGATATAGTGTGCGTGAGCTACAAAATATAGTATTAAAGAGGTCAACGTTCCTTGATGATAATACGGGTTGGTACATATCTATGACAGTGATCGATTGTACAGAAGATCTTGGCTTATGCAAACATTTTCGATGGAACTGAAGTCAGAAAATCTGTGAAGAAGTGATTTACTCATATAAGACGGATAGCAACGATAAACTAACACAATATTCTCATGATCCATAAAGTAACAGGTGAACGGATTTTTCATGTGCGCTGATAAGGAGATTATAATGTATTAGATTTAACAACGTAAAGACACTTCTTTGCAAGAATGGAAAGAGTCTAGTGCTCTTGCTGGTTTCAGGTGGGTTTTTCGAGCTAATCGGAAAATTTATATTGATCTGATTTATGTCCTGCCCTAGCTAAGTTGGAAAACCAAGCGTTGCCTCGTTGTTAACAGAATAGGGAGAAGATGAAAAGTATACATTTTGATGATGCTGCTATAGAGAATAGTAAAAAATGTGTACAGTCAAATAAAAACCAAATTAAAAATCAGGAGTAAGCGTGCAGGAATCGCTTGAAATATCCAGGCGATGTTTCATAAAATACTGCTTAGCTCATAATAATTTAGGTTTTATAGGTTCGCAAAACGATAAACCTTAAACTCAATAATAAATTCTATTCCCCGCCAGATAGTCATACAACCGCAACATATTGACGTGAGCGTGGGAATGTGATAAAGAACTATTAAAAACCTCATATTTTACTAGTGTATATTGTACCTGTAAGGGTCCGACAGCTTTTGAAGATTTATTAGGTAATTCTCTATGTAGTGTAATACAATGTTATGAAATAACTTTGTGAAGAGAAACAGTTATGTTATCAGTTAACTATCTTAGTGTTATTTATCGGCTTGCACTTAAAGTTTAATTAATATTGAACGGATCATAATTTTCGTATTTACTTTGTAACCTGGTTTTTAAACCCTATTTCACGGTATAAAAGTTAACTACAATGGGCTATTTAAATGTTCTTGTACTACTACTTAAATAAAATTTACTAACTTAAATTAATTTTTATTTAAATTAGATTTTTAGGTACTAATTTTTAATGACTATTTATATTATCTTCAAAGACCTTAAGAAGTAAATAAAAGAAACATAGCCATTGCTACGTAATTTCTAACTTTCCTTCTTTTAACCAATCTCAAATATGTATACCTTTTAGCGTGAAATCCGGTGACAGGAAAATTTAAGTCTCTCGGCTGTCCATCTAACGTCCCCGTGGAAAATATAAGTGGCGTGTGTTGTAACCATTACAAATGCGAAGATCAAGTGAATCTGAAAAAAAAAAACTCCAATCGTAGCCGGCGATGCCGTACACCGTGGCCTGTCCGTGCGCCACGGCTGGCAACCAATTCGAAATATCAGAAACAAGATATTTTGTCATTTACAAATACACGCGTTTAGTCCCGTAGTTTCATTATTAACAATTGTTATTCGGTAGCATTTAGAGCATTTTATCTACACACTGTCTCACGAGGAATAAAAAAAAATTCAAATAAATTTCAATAGATGGCGTTATATGTATCGCTGTATTATTTTTATTTGTGTACAATTTAACAATAAAAAGAAAGAGATACCTAAAAGGTATATTTATATCCTATATCTTAAAAGGTAAGAAAAATATAGGGTATAGGTTCTTAAGTCAACTTTTCGTAATTTTACTTGTAATTGAAAAATGAGCCTAGCTAATGAGTTTATCCTGTGTATATTATCTAGTTTGTATCTATCTGTGTATATTTTCGCTAGTTGTTTACCACGGTTAAATATCATAAGTCAGCTTGTTTTTTGAATTCAAAATGAATTTTGTCATATCTTACATATTTTAGTTGAATAATATTTTTAAAATTAAATTATTCGACATTTTGTGGATCATCGCCATCTATCATCTGTTTTAGAAAACAAAAATAGTTTTTTTTTTTTTTATGGAATGGGGCATCTAATCTGAAATTGTCATCTTTGCATCTATTTGCATCTAGGTGTCTAGAGAAATGTATTATCTATATATACATAAAATGCTTTGTCCTGACTGACTGATCGATCAACGCACAGCCTAAACCGCTGGTCGTAGAAACGTGAAATTTGGAGGACATTTTCCTTATACAATGTAGGCATCCGCTAAGAAAGGATTTTTCAAAATTCATCCCCTAGGGGGGTAAAATAGGGGATAAAAGATTGTATGAAACTTTGTCATTCTTAACGCGAAATGCACGAAAAGTGATTTTTAGCTTTAAGATGAAAAAATAAATTATAGTTTAAAAAAACTAAAAAAACACGCTTTGATAGCAATCGAACTAAAAAGTAGAAAATAATTTTTGTTTAAGACAGTTTGTGTTACTGCAATATCAAATTCAACAATCAATTATCATAATTAATTCAGAATAAGATTAACATGAATATTAAGATATTAACAAAAATTCAAATGAAGTGAAAAAGCGTGGGGTGCTTAATCATATTATTACAATAATTCTGATATTGCAAATAGTGACAAATAAAATAAACCTCACATTCGATATCAAGCACCCCACGCTTTTTCATACCGTTTTTTCCTGCAGCATTTAGCATTATTTTTCATTGGCTTTCAGCAAGTGGTATAGGCTAAATAACCTGATAATTCATCTGAATTTATTTTTTTTATCCTGATGATCCTAGTCAGGACTTTAATATAAAGTTATGAGATTATTGTATTGTCATCGGTCCTTGACCCCTGTGCAAATTTCCATGTTAATCAGACTCCTAGAAGTAGGTGAAAATGAAGTTCAAAGATTCCGTTACATACATGCATAGTTACATACAGGTCAAGCTAATAAAATAATAAATAAAATAAATAAAAAAAAAAAAAAAAAAAAGCGTGTTAATAAGAAATATATGTATAAGATTTTATGGAAATTCATCCCTTAAAAGGATAAAAAGGCATGATAAAGTTTATATGGGCAAAGAATTAATTATTTATGATCAGAATAACTTGAAACTTGGTATTAATGATCTTCAATACAATTAAATAAAAGCTTATTTTAGCATTTTTTGAATTTCATCACATAAGACTGTCAAATAGGGGATGAAAGTTTGTATGAAACTCTGTAATTGATGCATGGAAAATGGTATTTACCTTTAAAATAAAAACTAAAACAGTACAAATATCATTTTTTTTCGAAATTCATCCCTTAAAATGGTAAAAAGGGGTTGTGCTGTTTACATGAGGAAAAAATTGTTTATGATCAGAATTACTTGAAACCTGGTATTAATGCTCTTCAATACAATTAAATAAACATGTATTTTAGATTTTTTTAAATTCAACCCTTAAGTGGGTAAAACTAGAGGGTGAAGTTTGAGTTGTTGAATATAGCTAAACAGAGTAACATGCCTCAAGTTCTCCGTAAGTGCACACTTATTGTGTGGGATGTAAAGTAGAGAACGGAGATTATTCCGAATCTAAAGGTTTATGTATAACTTCTCGGCTGGCCACAGCAGTGACACCTATAACAGACTAAGAGCGCGAGAGAGAGAACCTAGCTAGAGAGTATCCTGCTATCTATATCCTCCTGAAGGTTGGCACAACTGTAATGAAAAAGTCACCTAAGCTATGTAAGGGATTAGACTGTAGTGTGACTGTGTGTGATACAACTTACACGAACTTATTTTTCAAAGTAATAAAATATGTATTGCGAAAAAGTTTATTTTTATCATAGTTTGATCGCGGGCGAAGCCGCGGGTTCTGCTAGTTTAACATGTTTACAGAATTTTATTTTAGACTAGCGACTTACCCTCGCCTCGCTCGGTACGTACCTACACCTAGATACATTTTTATTTTTTTGGTTGGAATCCTAATTCTTTTTCTAAAATAAAAGTAAGAGTTACTCCTTATAATATCTGCTATCTGCCAGTGGAAGTCCCATCAATATCAGTCCAGCCATTTCGAAGATTAGTCGAAACAAACAGAACAGACAGACAAAAATTTTAAAAATTGTGTTTTTCTTATAAGTACCGTATATAATTTCATATGCATTTAGTTAAAACTGTTATTTTGACATTACAAACTGACTTTTCAATTTCATTTATCTGTATAGATGGGATAAAGAAAATATACTCGTAGTCGAAACGTTCCGACATACTTTTCATTAAAAGTATTATATTTATAATTAATTAATTATAAATATAATGCTAATTAATTAAGAAAATATTTTCAAAATAAATAATTTCTGAAAATGTTTTATTGAATTTAGCAAAATATTATATAAATTACATATGCTCTAACTTTACATTTTGAATAACTTTAAAGTTTAAAGTACTAAATTGTTGCATATTGAATTATTACTGTTCAATAAGATAGGCTAGAGCATGACTGTCACGAACACGAGTCTTATGTAAGCATGTACGAGACATAGTAAGAAACGTATTTGTTTATATTACTTATGTAAAATTAAATAATTTACATAATATTAATATTATAAAGAATTATAAATGTGTTTGTTTGTAAGTATACCACAACAATATACCTACCTAACATTATTGGAAATACGGTCAGTATTTCCGTCAGTAAAGTCTAACAAATAATTCTTTTTAAGAAAAGCTACACTATTCCTCAGTAATATAAGATATTTTTATTTCTACATGCTAACATCATATTGTATTAAAGTTAAGTAGTAACGAATACGAATATTTAGGTAAACATTATGGGCCTCATGAGGCGTTCCAGGTCACGCAGATAGCAATGAAGTGGGCTATAGTCGGAGTTTTCCTGTGAGATCAAATCAAAAATGAGGAGATACGCAACAGAATCAAGGTCACCGACATAGCCCTCCGAATCTCCAAGCTTAAGTGGCAGTGGGCGGGGCACAACGCTCGCTGAACATGACGCTCGTTGAGGATGAAAATTTCTCGAGTGGCGGCCACGTACCGGAAAACGAAGCAGTGTGCAGACAACCCACAGAATGGACCGACTTGGTTAAAGAAGTTGGAACCCACTAGATGCAGATGGTACAAGGCTGACAATCATGGAAATCTTTGGAGGAAGCATTATGTCTAGAAGTTGTCTTTCGGCTGAGGCGGCAAACCGTTTGATGAAGTGGTTAATAAAAATGTAATATCACTGAATGAAAGATTGTGACAATGAAAGATTGTGTTTCGACAGTTTACAATCTTGCGAGATAAATTATAATCTAGCGGTATTTAAAATTTAACGGTGACATATACAAACAATACATAAACAAATATCCTTGTTTTGCTTATATCTATTATGCAAGCAATAGTACCTACCTAGTGCAAAAGTAGCGTACATGACTTTATGATATGATCAAAGATCACTAACACTATTTGTTCTGAAAAAATTGTTATCATAATTTTGTACTTTGTTCAATATACAGACGTACGAAATATGGACTTTTGTAGATATTAATTATAACACTGACTTATACACTTGTACAAAATGACCCTTTTTTTAATAAAATTTTACGTAAAAATATGTTATAGATAAAAATATAATATGTATTTTAAATAATTTGTTTGTACAAGAAACTTAAATATATCACCTGTATTTGTAATATATCAGCTGCGTATTTAAAGTGAAACATCTTATTTAATTGCAACTTAATAAGATGTAGTAGTGGCCCATAACTCCACATATTGCTTTTCTTGGGAAAACGTGTAAAGTGTGACACAGTCTAAATCATACCAACAACGATGTATTGGCTAATATCGTTGATTAACAAAGCTTATTTATACAAAAACGACACACTATTGATATCGCGTATAATATTGAGTACAAATCGATTTACCGCCATAAAATCTAAAACTGTTCACGTGATCATGACGGCACTTTAGATAATTACATTAGCCTACAAAAAGTACCAATTTGGTAGATTAGTATTGATTTTACTTGCAAATTGTTTGAAAGAAATCCGCAACAGCCCCATAGACTAAATCACATATTTATAAAGTGTGTAACATAACTGATTGATCAAACATGGCATTATATGGGGAGTCGAAAACCTTAAAAACCTCCATGTACGTTCAGCGACTTTTACTGATGGGGTTATAAAAGTACATATTTCCGCACTAAATACTGTTCTAGCAGGCAATATTCTCTTAGGTAGCATCGTTAATACGATGGATAAGGTCCAATCCCAATGTTGGACCCCAAGATGATAACCAAGCATTCGGCCTAAAGTTTTATTAACTACTAGCGGATCACCCTCGCTTCGCTCGGGTTCGCCTCTGGACAAACAAAAACAAATCTATCCGACGGGAACTATTACGGGTACATTTTTCCGGGATAAAAAGTAGCCTATTTGTTATTCTGATGTACAAACTAGTTCATAGTTTTAAAAAAAACGTGTGTGTGTACTTATGTACGCACGTAAGAAGTTATATTTCTTTGACGTATCAGAACAAAAATAGCGAAAGATTTCATCTCGTATGTCACAACTCTCTATTTGTAAAAAGGATACAGCTAAGTTCATCATTTCGCTTTCAGCTAACTTCTTCATGTTGCTTTTTGGCTGTGGGTGTGCGCGCGTATCGCAAAAATTTTACTTTCATAATTTATTAAAAACATGCCAAAAGTAAACATATAGTTGATACTTCGCCTGCACTTGCGAAAATTAGTCTAAAATCTGGTGTTCATTTTTTTTTTAAATCCAAATAATTTTCTAATCAACATAAAAATCGCTGAACATTCATAGGGATTAAATCGATAGGTATTGAGGTCCTCGACCCCTCTGCCATGTTTGATCTAAAACTTATGTTGCACACTGTTTATACTGAAGATTTCGAATTCACGACTATTTGCTTAACGGATAGTTAAGTGTCTACTAGGCATCGTGGGCATTTTTCTTATTATACGTGTGGCATAAAATAATTATTCTTACGTATTTATACATACAGATATCATTATTTTTTATACATTAAAACCCCACAAAATGTGGAAATTAAAAATTATTTTTATATCTCTTAATCCAGAAACACGGACAAAGCCGAGTGAATCTCCCAAAAAGCATACATTTAATTAAAGTAAGTAAATAAAAAAGGGCTAATAAATTTAATATTGAATACATTGTGGAGATAAAATAACAGCACAGTAGGTACATTATACAAGCACATTTCGAGAATTGTCGGTTGAAACCGAAGTCCTGAACAAACACTCGAAAACACGTAGCATTACAATTATTATCTCAACGCGAATGGAACCTAATCCTTTGGTAAGATCTCTTCAAATGATAGCAAAGCTTTTTGTATTATATGTATTTAATTAAATACTCTAAAAAGCCGCGACTTTGCCCGGTTGAGTTTAAAAAAAAAAACTTACACTTCTAAATTCTTGCAGTGGTTTTCACAAAATAAGGAAATTCATGTACAAAATACCATCCGCTTATTAAATGTCCTAATTTAAATGTTGACTCCGTCATTATGAATAACTACTATTTTATGTAAAACCAAAAAATAGTTCCTTGTGTAGAAATAGGAACTATTTGTTGGAATATTTTATATTCTCCATTTCGAAGGAAATTCCTAAAAGTAAAATCTAGGGAAGATTTCTTTTTCTGTTATATGCGGGATATATTATATCTCCCGAATCCTGGCTATATCTGCTATAATTTAATTTTTTTTCATAACACAATTTTTTTTAAATAAGATGTAGGTACATTGTATATAGTACCTGGACGAGACCGAACTTCGCTCGGAATTTTTGGCCAAAAGTACAAATTTCTTTTTAATTTATTTTAAAAACAAAAAAAAACTAAAAACTTGAATACATACAAAATACAACAAAACAAACAAAACACGCGTTTTCCCAGACATAAGGCTAATCTAGATCGATTTTTCTCCCCCGAAAACCTCCACATACCAAATTTCAGCGAAATCGTTAGAGCCGTTTCCGAGATCGCCGGTATAAATAAATAATTAAATATACTTTACTCGTTATTGCTCGTTTAAATATATTAGATAAATAAATATGTCGTGGAGAGATCATAGAATTGATCACTTCATGATGGGGTGGTGGGGACGACCATTTCATGAAACGCAACCATTTCATGAAATTTTATGAAATTAATGATAAAATTTCATGAAATTAATGAATACTCAGCGCTTAACATAGGTTATCCACCGTTAGAGGCATTGATATTGTTTAGTTATTGTGAGGGATCATGGCGGCGGACCTTTATTTTCTTTTAAAAACGAATAATGTGCAAGTACAAGTGCAGTAAAATGTCATTAATTTATCTATTAAACAAGATTACTCATAATAAACAAATGGCAGTAACTTTTAATCATATTTTAATTTTTAGGTAATACAACGAATAAAAGAAAGTATAAGGATGCATCACACAGCGAAAATCAATTGTCTTTTTCATAATTATGTTTCTTTTGACAAACTTTTTGTTATTTTAAGCCCAGAACCCCCTTTTTTAATTTTTGGAAATGTGTATGTTGGAGCAAATTTTCTTTGAAGTCTTTCTTCTTTGGACTCAAATTTTCTGGTTATATTCGTACAAATATTTACTGAAGCAGGTAGGGAATTGACTTTAGGAACCACCTATTTATTAAAAAATAATTTTGAAAATCAATTCACAGTTGGCAAAGATGTCGCTAATCTACATCTATATATTTAACAAAGTCGTGTTAGTTACACCATTTATAACTCAAGAACGGCTGAACCAATTTTTATGATATTTGATTTTTTAGATTTCTCTTAGTCCGAAATAGGATAATAAGTATTTAAACATCAGAAAAATGAACGAAAAATAAGTTAAAATTTATATGGCTAATGCTAGCTAATAACTATTTATATCTATTTAAAATGTACCTAGCGACGGACCCGAGCGAAGCGAGGGTGAACTGCTAGTACGTCATAAATACATATACTATAGCTGAGCTTGTTACTTTGTTAATTATTTTCGTTAAGGTTAAGGCACTTTAGTACTAGCAGGCTCGATTAAGTTGATGTTATATTAATTATTAATGCCATAGGTAAATAGCAAATAATATAATATGTACATATGTTTACTTTATACATCAATTTTCGATTAGGAAAATAACTATCATCACTATAACTATATCATGGCAAACAGTAACAAAAAAGATAACTTACCTAGGTATATATTTAATATTTAGTTATTCTCTAAAATAATCGTTTTTATGCTTACTCATGATTTGAGAGTCTTACGCAATGGCACCAACCGGGCCATAGGTTGATTTGTTCATGAAATAAAAAAAACGATCATTAAATCTATACATATAATAAAACTGTAGAGGTCGAATGTGTATACATAAAAAAATGCTAAAAACCCACTCAGGAGGATGTAAGAAGAGAAATAGAACAAATCCCAATTTTTTTCAAATTTTTTATTTCTCTGTCTGTTTGTACGGGCTAATCTCCGAAACTGTTAAACCGATTTAAATGAAATTTTGCCTGGTGGTACCTTATACCCCCGGTTAACATTTTAGATACTTTTCATTCCGGAAAATTAAAGAGTTCCTGTGGTATATTTGATATAGTATATAGTAACTTATACAGCTTAGTACACAAAAACTACTAATTGGATTTTAATGAAACTTTACAAAAATATAGTTTATACATCAGAATAACAAATAGGCTACTTTTATCGCAGAAAAATGTAAGGTTTCCGTGGGATAGATTTGTTTTTGTTTGTCGAAGCGAGGGTGAGCCGCTAGTTTTTAAATAAACCTATCATATTAAAAATATTTTATGATTTGTTTATTTACGTCAAAAATTAGATACATTGCAATGGTCAAAAAAAGTTTCTCTCTATACGTTCAATTTAACTCTGCAAGTAATTTTAAGCAATAAATATTATTATTTATGTACACTTAACATTTTAGCTACGCACTAAACCTCACATAATAAAGCATTTCCTAAACAGTTACAGTCGTGACAAGTTGATTAACGCTTCAGCTGGGTTACTTCACTATGAAGTTTAATATTTGTAAAAAAGATAACGAGGACAGTGTAAACTTTAGTAGACAGTGTTTACTTTCCCGGTCACAACTCCGAGCGGTCGTTCGAGTCGTGCCTCTCTAATCATAGAGAATCTAACATCTGATACTTTACTGAACTTCTAAAGCAGAAGCGAAGTACTAACGAAAACAAATAAACTGTTGCTTACTGAAGGATATCTAGAGCTGTCGATCGCAAGCGATTGCCGCCCTTGAGTTGCAATAACAAAGCTCCATTTGGTGCAAAAAACTTAAGTAAACAGGTCTTGTCGATTTCAATGCACTACATTGCATTCTATTGCAGCCGCAACGGATCGGTCGCCGACATTTGACACGTAGTCACCGACATTAATATATGTAAGCCAGATGATATACAATGACAAATATAGCATAATAGGATTTCCTTCAAATCGTACCTAGTAACGAGTTCAAATCAAGTATTTACACGATAATGAAGTTCGAGTCAATAAAAAGACATTATAAGGAAAAGATTCTAAATAGGAAATGAATGTTTTATTTAATACTAGTTGACCCGACAGACATCGTTCCGTCAAATCAAGCGTGTAGCAGGCCCGATTAGAAAAATGCTGTTTTTAAGTTTTTCCGGGCATTTTTTCCAATTTTTCTCTTCATAAGAAACTTCTTGGGGCTATAGCGAATATTTGAATTATAAAATAGCCGAAATAGTCCATTTGTTTTCAAGTTTGGCACATATTTAACGATTCATTTTTATTTATATAGATATGTTTAATCATTATTATTTATAGCCGCGTCTTGTCTCGAAACGTCACACTTTATACGTTACTTCTCACAGTAACTTGCTTACTGCACGAATGTGAAATCCAGAACTTATGCTAATTATAATGTATGTATCTGTGCAACTTTCTTCAAATTCTACATTCAACATTCAACTTCTACATTCAATTCAAAAGTCTTTTCATTACACAAAATTTAAAAAATATTTAACATTACTTTAGCTACATAATAGTGATTGCTCTTAGCATTATAATGTCGTTGCTTTTAGTACATTTGATTTTTTTAATATTATGGACTAACGTAATTTTTTTAATGTAAAAAGATTTAGAGAAATTTTGAGCGTTATTGTTCTAACACTATAAAATATCGATTTACTTGTCACGGGGACAGGAGCGACAATTGAATGTGAGATAGTGCGGGGTCGATTCAAGTCGAGAGGCGCGGGCTGCACAGCCGCGGGGTGTCGAAACTAGGGAGAATCAGCCACCGGAGATTGCGTCCCAGCCTCCTGCGCAAGCTGTCTAACTCAATAATCTGCCTGAAAATAACAAACAAAACTCGCTTCCGACGTCATTTTTATCTAAATATACATACTACGTTACACTGCAGACGAAATAAAATCGCTTTCTTTTGAATTCTATTTAAATTCGGCCTATGAAACTAAAGTTTTTTGTTTTTGTGGCATCACATATTTGACTGTGACGACGCACGTCCTGTTCAAACAAAAATATTTAAACTTAATTATCTCATGTGACCGTTTCGAGTGTCGTTCCAAAAAATAGAAAGAATTATTATAGAGAACATATCGCTTCACACTCCTTTTTCATGGCGAGATGTCAAAAATAAGCACGCATGTAGCTAGACATCAATCAATGGTTTTTTTGTTTTTCTGAGACGGTTGCTAAGGCCAAATATATATTATACAGTCATCGAGAAATTATTTCTGCTTTTTTGATTTAAACAGAAAAATAACATGGCATTGTACGTAAATTCAAACTAAGACAATTTGTATACTGTGTAGTAAGTAAATATTTATAAATAAACTAGACAATTTTATTACAATAAAAGAAAATATAGGTAATATTATGCTATCTCTCTCTCTTTCAAGAGTAAGAAAATAATGGTTAAAAAATACAAAAGCATATAGTATTATTCTTATTATTCAATTTTTTTAAGTAAAACTTCTTAAAGCTGGCTGGCTGGCTCTTTTAAGCTGGCGAATGCGTTACGAAAAAATGTACGTACGTTTGTTGCCATGGTAACCGTTGTTATTGTCTGACAAATGATATATAATATTATAATATTCTTTCCTTAAATGATATTCTATGCATATGTATATGATTGTAATATGCCTAATATGTGTTATTTTTAGTATCTCAACCTTTCCTAATTATTTAAAATATAAATTGAATTTCCGATAACCTACAGAAGTTTTACTTCTTGCGTGTATACACATTCTTACACGAACTCTTTAATCTTTTTTTTTTATTATTCAAACTTTCTCCCAAAAATTGTATATTAATTTAACTAATACATACATATAATAAATTTCTCTTATTCTTTAAAGAAATCGAGATTAGTAGCATAAACCGCATATCACGCTACTATTTTTGACTTTGACATTTAGTTTGGTGGATCCTGTCTACATTTATTAGTCTGAATACGTAAAACATTGACTTTATTTTATTATTTTATTTTAAAAGTTATTAAAAAAGATTTTTTTATTGTGATTATGATTTTATTATGAGCCTTATAAAAATACTACATATTATAAAATACCATTTAATGTTTTTATAATAAACGTACCTTCATGTGTACGTTATATATTTGTGTTAAATATTTTATTGAGGAAGCTGTCCTAGATTTGTCACTTGTTAATGCTGTGTTAAATGTCGCTGCAATACAAACATGAGATTAGTGTTCCTCATCGCAATAAGAAACTTATGATAAATATTTGTGTATAAAAAACAACTTACGTATACTTCTAAGGACTCTGAGAATACGGAGAAACTTATACAAAGTTTCAGAGTAATTGTATTGCGTGCAAATTTTCTGTAATAGGTTTAATTTCTCAAATAAATAATTTCATCTTTACAGCCAGACCTCTTCTGCGCATTAGTAAAGACATTAGCGACACAACACGTTTTCCTTCACTTCACTTCTGTCAATATTGAGATGCTACATGTTGGATGACGGAAATTAACCTAGCGCAGTGTTTTAACCGAACCAAAATATACATCCTGTATAGTGAATACTATAGAAACATTTTCCTTGTGCGGGATCCGTTTATGCAACCCCCAGCGTAGACGAACGGCACAACCAAACATTAAAAATGTTTCGATATACTCTTTCTAATATACCACTCATTTGTCTAAGTGATACTTGCGCCCAATATTTATTAGACATAACTCACTATATATGTTCTTTGTCTGACAATAAAGTTCATCATTATTACTATCCTTTCTACAAAGATGGCAAACAATATCTTCTAAGGCCTGGATCTGCGCCAAAATTTGATTTTAATGACGGCTTATGCTCGCATATGTCAGCTTATCCCGTATCTTCTCTTTGCATTATTTCTATTGAATAGCTTTTATAGAGGATTGTACTGCAAAAACACATGGCAACTGCCAATTAGCATTCTGTGTATATTCGTTTTTATACACAGCTTTTTAGTTGATTTACACGCAGCAAAAATAAGCGCGGCGCTTTATTTAGACGAACGTAGTAGCATATGTATGTGCACCGGCTCAGTGAAAATGTCCTATCACTTGACATTAAATTTAAGCTTTTAAATCTTAAAGCAAATGATAGTGCAAAGTTCTTAGTTCCTTCTAATAACTATAACTTACTCGTATTACAATAATTTCTTATTAAAATAAAATTTCATTTATTTATCTTTTGAAAATCGATCTCTACAAAATTCTCTCAGAATTTATATAACATTAAAATTTCACTTCATATATTTTTATTTAAAACAACATACGATACTTACGCGACTGTGACAAGCTTATTAATTATAATTATGTACGTCGAGAACGTAAGAAATCCACTCACAAGATAAAAGAAGTCAATGTTAAATCACTAAAAAATTCGACAAATGCCATGATACTATTTTGAGTTCATAAGAAATACTTGTCTTTATTTTTGAATAAGCTGTAAATATCCTGAACTCTAACTCAACTAGCTCAAATCGCCGGCAGAATATTTATAAATACGGTAGCTCTCTCCGTAATGCGGCTCGACAGACAGTCGCTAAATTTCAATGTGCTCTATATCGGATTCTTGTTTCGGTTTCTGGCGTGACAGCAAATAAACTTGTTGGTTCTTCATTGGGACGAGTTAGTTCTGAAAGAACTTGCCCTATACATGAAGATGTTAATTTTTGAGTATACAAATTCCCAATACAACTGTAGTAAAACGAATATGTTGTTAAACTCATTATATTTTTAATATATTATGTATTTTTAAAATCTCTTTTATCACTCATTAAAATATACTTAAACGATTATGTTTAATTATTTTTGTTTAAATAATATGAATATTTAAGAAAAAATATGTACATTGTAAATATTACTTAAATTATATTTTTAGTAATCAGTAAGCTTACTGTTCGTGATACAAATGGATTATCAAACACTCAAACTAAGAAAACCGAAAGAAGCAGAATAAAATAGCTTAAAGAGAGAATTCCCGTCGTATTTATTCTTAGATCTATGAAAATACCCTAAATCCGACATACATTGTAGACCATATTACTGTGAGCACTTGCATTTGTGCTCGCAATGGACTGCTCAGCCAAATTTTTAACTTATACGCGTATGAAGTGAAGACAGTTTATGATCTCGTATCCTATTTTCTGAAAACGCCTTTGCGAATCCATATTGCCATCCATTTGGCTACAAGAGCTGTTTCCGGATTATTCGATTCGTGATGACTCACGAGCAACCATTACAAAATTTTCAGGAATATGAATGAAAATATTTTAGAATCAGACCATTTATAGAATTTGACTTTGAAATGTTTGAACATATATTACTTCATTGTTAACAATAACTTTTGCGCATATTGTAAGCTAATAATACAGTATCTGAAGCCTTTTGATATATTAGTGCATGTCTTTTATGACGAACAATTTTAAAACCGCCTCATAAACCCTAAAATCTTTAGGGACGGTAATAAAGGCGGAAAAAATATTTATTGCGAGTAATATGTTCGTGAGGGCATGTTCGCGAACGTAATTGCGTTTCTAAGCGCTGTGACATCGTTCCGCGTCTTTATAGGGCAATTACTGCCGTTATCTGGCATTGATATTGCATCTAATTTATTCATGTTACTCTCATTTGAATAATACATACCAGCTGCACTGACCTCTGTACCTATAGCTTCTTAGAGATTTCGATTGTTAACATAATATAAGGCAATTCTTATGTCTTGGCAAGGCCAAGATATTATGTGCAGGCTATGAAAATTGCAAACTGAGCACACGATTTCATATATCCAATTATTTTGTTATTCCAATGAAATGCTGCGGATCGTTAACTCATTTTGTATTGAGCACAATATTTGAAGACTTCGTAATTAACCCTTTAATAATGTCTAAGCAGTTTAGAAAGTTAATTGCAATTTGCCTTGCTTAGTTCATCAACAAGTAACAATTATACTAAGAGAGGTTTTTTTAACTTTATTATTGGATAAGAATTTACTTGCAAGTAGAAAGTTAGTTTACGTACATATTTTTACGACCAATTTTTTTCAGTAGATAGTCGTGTTTCATTAAATAAGACGTTAAACCATTTTAGATCCTCGATTATCTTTAAGAACTATATATAATAGTGTAATTAAGTGTTGTATATAAAGCATAAATTATATACAATAATAATATATATAAAATGTTTTCTAATAATGTGAAAGTTTTCTATACGTGTATTATTTTACTTAGTTAACTACTGCAATGATTTTTGCAAAGCAACAGCAACAATTTTTACATCTAATGTAGATTATAGGCTCCCTATTTTATACCGCCTATATATAACTATGCATAAAACATCTAAATCTAAAAAAGTATTTTACAAAATCTTTTATTATATATATTTTATAGTTCGGAGTAAACTGGCCTGTTTAAGGTTTTATTCTAGAAGATACGTGGCTTGACAATATGATTAGAAGTTGTATCTAAATATTAACCGTGTAATAGAATATTTTAAAAAATAAAACCTGTTTCGTATTGTGGCCTTGAGGCTATAAATAGCATAAAAATAAAAAAAAACCTTACGAAACACCTACATGAAAGTTATACGATATAAACTAGTTGGCGATATTCAAGTTTATTATAAATGTTTTAAAAGCAATTGTTTCAAACATTATGTGTATCAATTCCTAGAATCTTACTTTACAGTTACTGATGAAAAATATATTTCAAAAGGAAGTAGCACTTTTTATGGAAAATTTTCGTAAACTAAGTGATAATTAATTTCATTTACTATATTAATTTAAAACATCCACAAAATAAAGTTTTAAACATTTTTACACATTTTTGACGCTATTGCAAAATGTCTTATGTATTTATTAATGAGCTAATATAGTGGTGTTGCTATCAATCTAGCTATTTATTATTATTTTTACTATGAAAAGATTTTCAAATATTCAAAGGAATGCTTCAAATCCGATAAATCTCGAAATTTCTTTCTAATACCTATATATTTTTTTCAAAGATACAAAAGTATACTGCGGGTTTAAGATTTCTAACAATTTTACAGCAATAAATTGAATTGATAGATGTAATTTTAATTACCTCTTAATGACTAAACATAACATTCCTTTCATTTTGTACATTAAAAATATATGATCTATAAAAATAATCTATACTTCTATACTAATATTATAAAGAGGTAAAGTTTGTGAGTTTGTGAATTTGTGACGTTGTAGGGAGTAAACTCTGGATCTATTGAACCGATTTAGGTGAAATTTGGTAAGAAGATAGTTTGAGACCCTAGGAAGGACATAGGATACTTTTTATCCCGGAAGTCATCACTTAAGGGTATGAAAATTGGGATGAAAATTTGTATGAGGAATCAAGCTAGTTTATTAAAATATTTGTTTTTTTAAAGACTTGGATCAATCAATAAATAAATTTGCTTCATTATTTTATTTTACTCTGGCTTATTTTACAGATAGATTGGTCTGATGATAGGTGATCCATGGTCATTTTATTACAAAATGTAAATGTAAAAAAAAAACTATGCAAAAACATATTTTATCCATCCATCCGTCATTACAAACATTCAGATCTATAATATTAGTATGGATATTAATTTTATAAATCAATTCTTAATGCAAACCCGTAAATCAACATGGCTTCTGTAATAATTGCACGATTTTAATTTTAATGAGATGCTATCTCAGTTTATTTTAAATTTTAAATAGTATTTAAATTTTAGATTTTGAATAATTAACAAATATGTAGATTGATATTCTTGCAAGTACCATATGGGATAACATTTGAAATTTCCAAAGATTCTTTTTTTTACTATTACTAAACTACGTATTACTAACGGCACTACTCTTGGGTAATAGATTATTTTTATCGACCGTCTCAAGCGTAGACATGGGCGTAAACCACTAAATAAAAATAATATTTTTGTACTTCTAATATTTTTTGTATAAAATAAAGTCGTTCAACCTGTTATAGGCGTTCTAAAGTATTCCCCTTGATATCTGAATGATTTTTTAAGCTGATAAGGCAATTGTTATCAACGACATCCTGATTTTTTACCCACAGATTTTTAAAGTCGAGTCAACAGATTCTTATCTGAGACTTGACTATTATCACTATGACGATGAACTCCTTCGTCTTGAAGACGCCAGATATTCTGTAGACGACAGAGATATGGATATTTTGTAATTGTTGAGAAATACAAATAAAGATAACCAGATTTTCGCACTCACCGTAACTTGTTAAACATCGACTTTAAATATATATATATGTGAACTGCCTCAAGCCACGTTTTCCTAAATTTAAATTTAAAATACAAAAATTTTGATGTGCGTCGCGTCTCCTGAGGAGATCGTCGGTTCGATTTTCACCAGAAGAAAACTATATAAGCTTTACTAATATTTTATATATCTTTAAGAAAGTATCTGTAGGTTTCTTTTTCCGCCTTTTACAATGCAAAATGTGATTTTATGCAATTGCTACATATAGCTTATGGACCTGACAATGGCATAGACTTCCTATAAAATGGTTCTCATAGGATATTACAAAAGGCTACTGAAGAACAAACAAAGAGAAGCTATGGCCAACCACGTTTGTGTGCATGATGTTTCCCTAGTATGTTTAAATGTCGTGTCGTTGGTACTCAATAAGTATTATTAAACAATAAGCGGAAACCTTTTTTTGTCATTTACTTTAAAAGGAAATATTGATGAGTAAGATAGTGTAGATATTTTATAAAATACTTCATTAATATTTTTCCCGCTTTAAATAAGAGCGCTCAACTTACGCTATTACTTTTTACTTTCTCTGCTATATGGAATTGAACGTAACAATATTTAAGTTAAAAAATAAGCTTTACAATACAAATTATAATTAAAATCTTTTTATTAAATTACGTGATGGATGGACAAAATATTTACTTTTTACTTTGACTCTAATATTCACTTTTAAAACACTCTATATTATATTTATTTTTAATTGTATAGAACTGCGAAAATGCAATATATTAGTGTTTAATCATGTTTGGTTATAATTTTATTTTGCTTCTAATCTGCATCGATAATATATAGAGGTTATTTTGATAAAAAAAATCACAGAGTAATTCGTCAATCATTGTAGAGTTCACATTAGAAAATATATTGTGAGAATAAAATATTTAGAGATATAATTTATGCTATTATAAATATGACATAAGATTTTTTGGACGAATGATAGCGTGTGTAGTTGGGTAAACATTGAATGAAATCGAAGCATTTCTATTATACAATATTGCTAGAACTCATAATTATACAGTTACTCTGAGCTTGTCGCTTTCAGTTATATCTTGAAATGAGGTAACGAAGACGAATTGCTATTAAGTATGACGCATAACAAATTATGCTCTGTCTTGTGTTAGATTCTGAGCAAGCATTCAAACATTACTCAAGACTACACGAGTTTGTCGCTAAAGTACTTTTAGTTTAAAATTTACTGAAAAGTTTTTTTTTTATTAATTGATTGAAATAATTGATAAATTCTCTCTGCTCAAATAAAAATTCTCCCATAAAGTTAATTTGAAACATGTATTGTAATGGTATAAAAATTAAAAATCTAACAATTTAGCTAAAACGGTAATATCACATGAAAATATAATTCTATTGTAGGATGACTAAATATGACTAATGTCTACGTTGACGTGCAATGTACATCTTCAATATCCAAGTTAAGTACAGCTTTCCTGTCGCACAACTAAGTGCTAATATACGTTTATGCGGTTGCTAGCGGTCTTTGCCAGACTCTAGAATAATACAAATGCGGTTCTAACCAATTTTTTCTCCCCAAAATGGAAGAACGGTTACGAATCAGTACACATTTCCTTTTATCAAATATAGAGTCACATTATGTGTTTATTTCTTCCTTATATATTTATAATTTTACACGTCTTCCTTTTGAAGAGTAAAAATGTAGAGACGAAATGTAGAGAGTGTATGTTAACTAGACAGATGCTATACATTTATATGAGTAACCCGTAAACTACAGGGAATGAACCTGTGATATATGGTTTAGCAGAGAATATCAGTCAGACTACAAATTTATGTTCCTAAAATTTGCGTTGATGAACCACTTGCGGGAGAACCGGCGAGTTTTATGAGTCGACTTATGACATTATATCGTGGCGTGGAATTTTTTTCACGCTCATACGAGTGTCATAGTAAAACCTACTACTCGTATAAGACAAATTACTTGGCGTAAAAACAAATCTGGGATCTCTCTCTGCGAGGATTGTATGTGTGTTGAAGTGAATCTGTCGGACGGATCAGTCAAAACGTGTCTGGGATGTCTAAATCTGTCGATAAAATTGTTTTGTTAAGTGTTTGAATATATTACGACCGATTGAAATAAATATTATCTATACATTTACAATACATATGCTAGATTTTATTATCTATTCAATAAACAGATAGGCAAATAGAAAAGATACAATAAATAAAATAACCCACTTTAATTAATAAAGTTGAGGGCAAAGGTAGACTTAGTATAAACTATTCTTATGTAACCTACAATTTCGTTATCTTCTTTCCGCCATTTCTGGTGGGTCACATACTTCTGGCAGTTTTGTCATATTTGTATGTGAAACAAATTTTCATCAATTGCGTATTATCGAAATAACTTGACATTTACGTACAAATTCACAAATAATCTTTATCTATATTATCATATTACTTTATGATAGGGAAGTTCTAATTTATCATTCATATCAGTTGTACAACTAACACCAGTCAAAACGATGCCAATAGCCATTCTGTTTAAAAATATATCAGCAATATCGATATAAATACTTCAGTAACACCGGCACTTTTTGTAGAGTAAAAATTTGTTTTGTACAGTACTGAAATTTTCTAGTGTTAATTATGCCAACGTTTGTAATATATCTTTAGTAGTTATTTATATGTTTTTATGACTATATCATATTATGTATATTCGATTTCCTGATACAATCTTAATAACATTTTTGTAATGTTTACGTAACTTTTAGTTACTGATATGAATTTGTACGAAACTAATGAATGCACTCGATTTTTAATCGATTTTTGTTAGTATTATTTTAATCACCAAGATTTTCCTAGCAAGGTGAAACAGTACAAAGTCTAATTTGCAAAAGGTTTGTGGCTTCGAAACCCATGTGTATGGTATTTTAGATGTGAAATTAACATTGTAATATCCATTTACGAGGGTTATTACAGGGCAACGTGTACAGAACAAACTCGGGAAGTCCTCGGCTAGACTGGCCGCGGGTGCGTGTAGCATTTTGTTACACGTAATCGGATTACGTCGAGTGTCTGTCAGCGCGCGGCGAGGCCTATGTACATACACATATAAAACATTTGTGACTTCACTTAGATTTACGTACTATACTTCACTTCATTTATTAAAAAAATCTACGAAAAAGTCACGTTTAGAATGATATCAGAAAGATAAATAAGAAAGTAAGATCGTACTCACTAAAATATAGACGTAACCATATGCATAAAGAAGACGAAGTAAAACGATGGGCCTAAATTCGTAGACTTCCATTACACGGATGAGTTGCCTTGCGCGCAGGCTCACTGCCTCAAACCCTTCCTGTATCTTCTGCGATTACACCGTTGGCTTCCTTCAAAATTGACCAAAATTTTCGCTTTAATAAAAGCGATAAATTACCTTACACTGTCATATACATATAGAAAAAAAACGAGACGAAGATAAAAAGTAATATATGTATATTAAAAAGTGCAATAAGTCTAAAATGTTATAAAAAGGTGAACTAAGAAAATTACAATATTAGAAAATACTAATCGTGCTCTTATCATAATCATGCATAGCGTGACATCGACCGTTAGACGCTCAACTATCTATTAAGCACTGACTAGGTCTCAAGCGGCTACTCTAAGTGAAATATGCTTCCGGTGGTTCCCGGGAAAGATCTATTTATGCGTGATGTTCCGCACTGATTCTGTTCGTGTCAAGCAGCTGTGTTACAGGGCACGAGCGGTACAATCGTCTAAATATTTCTCTCCGGAATCACGTCGGGCAGACTGTGTAAAAATGGAGTGCCTCACTTACCAAACTTCGGAGGATGGCAACTAAGGTGCTCCACCACAATTACCGCTTGCGTAACCCTGGGAAAAATATTTTTCCGTGAATCTAACGTGTAAGTCATTACAGTAATTGATCTTATAATATAGAGTATGATATATCAACACCAACAATTACTCCGTGAAATATTTGCTTATGGTGGTACCTTACTTCTAACATGCTTAATTTCGCTAGAAATTAGTGAACTTTGGGAGCTGTTTTCGTTTTAAGGATATTAACTATAAGTGGATTGTTAAACAGTTTAGTGTCTCTTTGCTAAAAGGGAAATTGCATTGGAAAAATCTACTTGTATGTAAAATTCAAAATAAATATTCTAAATACCGCTATTCGGTACCTACTGTAAAATAAACTCTATGACACTAATAAAAATATATATGTTGTAATACATATTCTAACACACATGGCAAATCTTTTTACTAGACAATATTGTTTTGAATCAAACAATAGATTAATTTGAGAACAAAGTGATAAAAACAAGATGACTATATTACTCTAAGAATATGAAATAAGTGAGTTGAACCATGTTTATTGTTACCATAACTAATATCTAAAGAAGTACATGTATGTAACGGTATTGACCTGTAAAAAATGTTAATTCATTAATATGACATATTATTTCTAGGAAACAAATTAATTAATACGGTGTTATTAATAAATATTTATAAAATAAAAACACAATTTAAATACCAATATAAAAAAATTACGTTGACGTCTTTAACAAAAACGTATTTTGTAGGCATATAAATATTTACGAAAAACTTATAACGTAGCATGTGAACCGTAAACTTTTTATCGCGTGCCGACATTTTCGTTTACAATAATTATTATTTAAAGAAGAACGTTTTAGGAAAAAGAAAATTACGTTTTATTGACTTGTCCTTCTAACAATTAATACCTGTATATTTTTAATTAACATCAATATAATTAAAAGTTTAGTGCAAATATATTATAATTTTAAACTTCGAGCTTAGAATGCTTTATTGCAAATGTAATATTAATAAAGAAGAGAAAAATGAACGCACATCTTGTTTTCTTTATTATATTAACTTATTTCTCTCAATTAGCTTTTCAAGTAAGTACAAAGTGACTCAACTCAATACAAATCCTGTCGTTAGTCTGGCAGTTGTTGACTTGGCTATTATTATAAATCGATTAAGACCGTCCTCCTAGCACATTATCCCGCGACATTAAAACATAATAGCAGTAACGATATTAGATAAATATTTCTTTAAGTGACTAATTAAACACTCATTACATGTTTACGTTTGCAGAATAATTAACCCAATGTGTTGCTATTTAAAAGTCGCCATCAAAAATTAATAAGCTACGAGTATCTTGCATACTCTAATTGTTCGCTTTTGAAGTTTTGATAAAACTTGCGTTTCGTTATAAATAGACTATTTACATTATCAGATGCCGCAGTTTGTTATCTTTCACAATCATACAAATTAATTACTACGCAATGCAGGAGATAACGCGCTCTATAGCAGTGCTTGACGCGTGCAGATTGTTTGATGGGGATATAAGGTACACGCGGTTATTAATTAGATAGTGATACAGTATCACTGCCGCAAGCATTTATAAATTATATTTGCGTAAATACAATGACGTGTGTTAGTAAAAACATTACGTAAATAAAGAATTGTGAAAAATTATGTAGTTTATTTGGATAAACTTCATAATTTTTCACAATTCTTCATCAGTCAGATTGGTCTGAAAATAAATGACATTCATTTATAACAATTCATCTTTAATCATATATAGGCAAATCGACTTAAGTGCCTAATAGAAGCCTATGTATTACTCCAGGTCATAGTCGATCTAGATACTAAATATCTAAATTCGTCCAGCACTTTCTGCGTGGAGGTGTAACAAACATACACATACATACAAACTTTCGTACTTATTGTAGTAGTCTGATAATAATATCATTAAAACTAATACTTATGATTTTTTTTATACTGTACAGTGTACATGTAATATATTACGTATCAGATGCAAAAATCACATTGTGAAGCAAACAAACGGGTATTGTGGATCAACGCGGGTGCGGTGTCCGGTACTGGAGGTCACTCATTGCGTCGCCAATTGAGATAATGCCCTCAAATGCAGATGATTACTAGCCCATTCATAGGAAACTAGCTACTAACACAACATACATATCCAAGTACATAACCCTTAAACATTAATCAAATGATATTTTTATAATATATTATATGTATTAATAAAGTGAATAACTGCATCTGATGGCTTTGATAAATGTGCGAAATGATTTTTTCATATTATATATTTATTAATAATAGGGGGCTAAAATAAGATGTCTGTCTAAAATCTTAAAGAAAAACAGTTTTCAATTATATTCAATTCTCTTGTCATTGGCTTAAAAGCGTACCAGTTGAGCTAAGATTACTTCGCCATTCGCCAATGTCACGTAGAAGAGAGATGACACGAAGGAATAAAAAAATTAAAAATTGTACTGAAATGATAAATTTAATCGTTATGTCAAATGATCACATATGCAATAATTGTAGAATGACATTACATCTAAGCCTCAGGTTTAGGGTTATTACGAAGGGATTGATGATCGCAAAAGTGCTCTTATGTAAAAAAAATCTTGTTCTAGTAAACCTAGAGACATGAGAAATAGCGACGTAAGTATATTTATTATACAGACGTTTGTCGCAGTCTAGTTAAGACAAAGTGCAGTGTAGGATATCGCCACCCAATATGCAGTGCTTTGATGTTAACGAAAAAGAAAGAATAGTGTGAGGAATAATTACTTCTTTCTGATTACCCCGCTAGGGTAAAGGAATGAAAATGAAAAAATAAAAGCGAATGATCGTAATTTTTTTCCGATTCGCATCATTACATAAAATTGATAATAATTATCTATATCCAAAATAACGAACGTGAAACCTACTGTTATAAATGTGAATGTTTGTGTTTTGTGTTTGTATATTTGTTACTCCACCGTGTTGAAACTGCTGAACGCAATTTGATGAAATATAGTATTGATAAACAGGCCATACCTGGACTATTTTCACAATAAACTTTTGACAAAGCTTAGTTTTGCTACGTTTAATATGTACCTTAAAACATACATATTATTTTACTATTATATAAATGTGAAAGATCTGATGGATGGATGTTTATTACTTAATCACGCCAGAACGGCTGAAAGGATCTGGATGAAAATTGGCACAGAGATAGATTAGAGTCTGGAATAGCACATAGGCACTGTTCCCGTGGGATAGATTTGTTTTTATTTTTCACGAGCGAGCTAGTACTTTATATATTATTAGCGACTCACTTCGTCCCTACTTAGGTTTCAACGTTTAATATAGATTTCTCAGAGATAGATTAATTTCCCGCAATAAAAAGTATCCTATATATTAACCCGGATAACCAGCTATCATCTTACTAAATTTCATCAAAAACCCTTCAGTGGTTTTTTCGTAACGCGGTAACAGACAGACAAATATTCCAAAAACTATAGATTCGGCCTCTGTCGATAATAATGTCTATTTCAATAAGATTTTCCACTAACATATTTTTTTGTACAGATTTGGCTTAGTTATAATTTTATTATATGTATAGTTATAAAGAAAAATCGATATTCTTGTGTCAAGTAGAAAAAAGCACCGAGGAAGTCAAGCGAAGCGAGGATAAGTCACTAGTATAATCTGAATTCAATTTTTGACTAAGAATACAAATGTTTACAGAAGAAATCTAACTGCAGTTGATCTGAATTTTCTCTATTGCAGATTGCAAATTGTTACGTTGAATACACAACTACATTATAAATTAAGATAACGCTAAACACGTGCTAATGTTTACCTGCTTTGTAAAATATTGCTTGTATAGATATAAATTCGGCTCTATATGATTTTATTATAACAAGAATAGGTTGTTACGTAAATGTACTACACGCAATATAATTTATGATTATAGCTGTCTTCTTCGATCTCTTCGCGCGTACTAAAGAAAAACACTTGTAAAATAATTTTGATCAATAATTTTATAGATATTTTATTTTTTCTGATCACATTTTTTAAATTGCGATTATAAGATAAAAGGAACATTTATGTAATCTCAAAGTGCACACTTAAATAAGCGATCTTTAACTTTATTTGCAGAGTAAGTTACGCTGTACGAAGCACTGCTGCAAAATTAATTATTATACGAATATTTAAGGTTTGACTATAAAATAAAACTCAATGAACCTAATTGTATTTCCACATTGTACAGAGCAGTCTAAAGTTTGCTTTACATATTTAAGCCGGAAAACTAAATTATGCTATAAATTTTATAGCAATGAAACATTGTATTGCAAATGTAAACTCGACATTTAACTGTAACACTGATTTCAGTTTTCTTAGGAGGAGTTCATATTTTTTTCACTTTATATACTTACATTTTTTATATAACATAGATAAATTTACTATAAAAATAACATAAAAAATAGAGTATTTTCACGGAACTTTATTTCAGGAATAAATATGAGATATGTCCTCTAGACCGAATTTCGCTAAAACCACCTAAGCGCGCAGAAGTACATTGCATGTGCAAACTGTTCTGCTACTGAGAATTACTTGACAGAAAATTCTCAGAAAAATAACGACATACACGGACGAGAGCTCAGGATCTCAAGATGTGCAGCACCACATACTAACTACTTCTTTTACATTTTTTTTTACTTTGGGAAATGCATTTAGGCGTGCCACTTGCATAGACAAAATACAGGTGGTTATGTGAGACTCTCCGGCAAAGCCATTACTACCCACTAAAACCCAACGGAACCTTATCTCGGATCGCTTACGCACTCAACCACGACGCCCGGATGGCAGATCTGCCAAAGCAGACCACAACAACCATGGGGTTGCTCTACAGTCCATTCTGCTATGAGAGAAGTACCAAGAGCAACCCGCATGGCACACCGGGTTGCCGGACGCTAATGAGCCTAAAGCATATTACTCATTAAACTACTATTAGGATTTTTAAATAAAACTTTTACGGGAGAGATCTCCCGTGACCATGATTATCGTAAAGCATTCGAAACCTCGGAAACCAAAAAACAAAATAAACCCGCGATATAATCTGAAAAGATAATTTTATTTAAAATGTCAAATATTCGCGTGAATTAAAGAAAGTATTACTTTTAGGCTCTTTTAACGATACGTTGTAAAAGACAACGTCTATATTATCATACTATTCTTTCGTTCGAAACCATAATAAATATTAATGTTATAACCAAATGATTCTTTACTACTAGATAACTCAGAAATATATTACATGGATATATTTTTTTTTAAATATATTTGCTCCTGAAATTATTCTGAATAATTTTATTATCATACAATGCAATAAAATTCAATGTTCCATTTAGTAGCGCATGGGCCGATGATTTACACTCTAACTTTCGTCGTAACCGAGATTTACGGTGTCGCACAAACAGCTATTTTTGAACTACTTCTACTCTCTTCACACTTTAAATATAAACTCACAATATCACGTATAGGTACATCTTATATTGTTAAGCTGTCCCTTGAAATAAGGTACTTTTAGTAAAATCATTCATTTATTACAGCGAGACACTAATTACTATCAACCACTCCATTGTAATCACTAATAGCTGTAATAAATTTAGTTAATAAAACTTATTGAAGTTGCATGGTTCTTCATTAAATCTTCGACGGATTAAGGGTGGCATTAAATGTCGCTTCGATAGCGTCTAGAGCTAGCTGGAGAAGGCTGTAAATTTTCTTTATTAATTAATTCAATTCGCGGACTCTATACTTGTTTTATATGCCTCATTCGGATATAGTCTATACATATAATAAAATTATAACTAAGCCGAATCTGTACATTTGATATTTTTTGGAAAATCTTATTGAAATAGACATTATTATCGATATAGAGGCCGAATCCATAGTTTTTAGAATTTTTATCTGACTGTCTGTCTGTTATCGCATCACGGAAAAACCACTGGAGCGGTTTTGATGAAATTTGGTATGATGATAACTGTTTATCCGGGTCAACATTTTTCTTTTTTTTTTCTTTTCTCTATGGCTTAGAGTTAGGATACTTTTCACTGCGTGAAAATATCTCATCTCTGAGAAATCTATACTAAACTTTAAAACGTAAGTAGGGACGAACCCGAACGGAGCGAGGGTGAGTCGCTAGTAAAATATATAAAAATTTTTTACATTTGCCATTTGCCATTTACATTTGCCACGTTAATTATCAGAAGATCAAACAAATTATTTATTTAAACATCTTAACGATCATATCTCAGAAATAATGACATTTTTTATGAAAAAGTATGACCAATATATTATTAAGCTCTTTATTTTTTTATAGAAAGAATAAGAGACATATATTTAAATAACAGTTATATAAATAAGCTACAGGTTATGGTGAAGCGGTTTCCTTCATCAATCACTTTCAATTCTGCAATATTGTTCTTCGAGAATCAACAATGATGTTTGCGAGATCAAAATTTTCCGAAGGAAACCGATTGAAAACATGATATACTGCTTATTCATTGTTTGTATTAGGAAGTATTACGTACTATCTATACAGATAAATAAAATTGAAGTGTCTGTTTGTAATGTCAAAATAACAGCTTTATACTAAGTACATACTAAATATATACTTTACTTATTAGAAAAACACAGTTTTTAAAATTTCTGTCTGTCTGTTTGTTCCGGCTAATCTCCGAAACGGCTGGACCAATTTTAACGGGACTTTCACTGGTAGATAACTGATATTATAAGGAGTAACTTAGGCTACCTTTATTTTAGAAAAAGAATTAGGGTTTCGACCAAAAAAATTAAAACGTACCCAGGGACGAACCCGAGCGAAGCGAGGGTGAGTCGCTAGTAGGCAATAAATTTAATCGGGAAGTTCCTTGCCAACTTGTACCTACTATAAATATAATTTTGTTACTACATACGTTATTTTCAATCTTAATTCCATCCAATTTCCATTTACTTTTCCTTACCATTATAACCTTACCACCTTATAGATACGTTAAGGTATTAGATAATATTTACGCAGCAACAAGGCATCAGATTGACTTATAATTTATTTTAAATAGTCTATGGATTGAAAAGTAACATGAGTATCTTTTAACTCCTATAAAATATCAGACCGTTTAGAACAGTTACATTACTACTAGAAGGATCCTTAGTTTAGAGCAACATTATAATACAAAATCTATTAAGGACAAAGTAACTTATGAGATTAAATTCAATTGACATTTCTAATCGATCTAGCTTTTAGATAAAAAATTCCCACTGTTAATAAACAGTGGGAAATTCCACTAAGTGATAATTTCATAGGTGACAAAGTTATTTATTAATTATTTAGTGCCACCACTTATAAAACTTCTAAATTATGTATACTCCTACTAGATACACAAAATGTAACTTGCCTCCAAGTGCCTAAGTTAATTTAGATGTGAAGTTTGACTTTTGACAGGGGTCAGATGTAAATCAATGAGGAGAATGATAAAATTGGAAGAAGTAAATATGTAGTTCGAACTGATAATAGTTTAGATATATAAATTTTGCCTAGAAATTAATTACATAAAATTTAAGTAGTATTACTTTTACTTGTTTTACTTTACTTGTTTTTTTTTTTTTTTTGTTTTGTATGTTACTTCATATCAATAAGTAGCTTACGTCCGCTGCTTAGCTTCGACTTTAATGGCTCGTAACATGAAGTTAGAATATCTAATTCTTACATTTGTTTCTAATTTTTTCGTAATTATTATGTTACCCAATAAATGGGCACAAAAATATTCTCTCCAGCCTTATAATATTAGTACAGATGAAAAAACATGAGCTAAGTAGTATATTATCACTAAAATTGGCTTTTATTGCAATTAAACATTTAAATTAATTAAAAGTTGTACACTCCAATAAAAATAGGATTTAAATAAATAAAATAAATATGTTGGGACATCAATACACAACACCATCTACTTCCATAGTGAGCAACGAGGCTAGTATTATGGATACCAGATAGTTGATACACTACACATATATAACTTCAAATACATACATATTATAAATATAAACACCCATGACTGGACTACAAGCATTCGTGCTCATCACACAAATGAATGCCCCCAGCGGAACTCGAGCCCGCGACCGCTGGCACAGCAAGTAAGGTCACTACAAACTGAGCCAAACGTGTCGTCCGTATAATATACGTATTTTATAATATATTATATGTATTTTATAATATAAGGATTTGAGATACAAAAAATCTCATCCATGCTCATAAAAAGAAAGTCGATGTTAGGACACGCAAAGAGGAAAACTATTTGGCTTTTATTAACACAAAAGCGTCAACACTTAAAAAAGATATCTGTTATCCACGTAAGTAATTTAACGTTTCCCTTAGACAGTATTTACAACTTATTTAAAAAATAGGTCATAGCACTCGGTACATAATATAGCTCACAACATTGCTAGCGTTATTAAACTAAATTATACATACATGAGATAGTCTCAAGCCTACAGTATACTTCTCACCTTTTGTCCCTAAGATTTTTGTTCGAAAACCATTCCATAAAATTTCATCTGTTCCTGAAATTTTATTAAATGGAAATCCTGAAATTTATTAATAAGAACATATTTGAGTTCTAAACTTGGCTAGTTTCTGCCAGTAAAGCAAGTTTTTAGAAGAGTAAGACATGTTGACTTTACAATATAAAAACATGACTTGCGTATAGCATAAAGAAGATATATGTGATTAGCCGAATATAAGGTAACATAACATATATGTAAAAACTAGCCAAGTCAAATCTTGAACTCAAATATGTTCTTATTAATAAATTTCAGGATTATCTACAGAACTTGGCACCCATTTAGATCACAATTCTTTTGTCGGTGAAGTTGACAACCACGCGTATTCTTAATATTGAACTTGGCTCCCATTTTCACATTTATGTTTTTTAATGGGATATCATGACTTTTTGTAAAGAAACTTTTATTATTCATAATTCCAAAGTGACCTGTAAATTCAATCGTTTTTCTTTCAAATTTTTGCCACTATTCGTTAGTGGATAAGGCGGAATAGGAAAATGTTATTTTATCATCATGGAACCTCTTCTCCTGAGCTATTATGTTTTGGAAGGTGCAAGGTGCAGGCAAGGTGTTAATTAAAATTAATTGAAAAAAAAATCAAATTTTAAAAATTCACTGTTTTCGGATTTTTCCCTTTGTATGCATACAATTCTATCTGGACACCAAGTTTCAACTTTCTAGGTCATCTGGAAGTGGGTTAGGTTTTACTACTATATGTCAGTCAATCAGTGATAAAAATGCCGATTTTTAGACATTAATATCTCAATAACCGTTTGAACTGTATTTAAGAAATGGAGGATTCTACTTAATCTAAGGGGATTACATAAAAGAACCAAATTTCATGTTTATATTAAATAGACTTTGAGTTATTACGAGATAAAAAGTGGCTCCAAATGGTTCATGTAAAATATACACACGGTGCTGCGTCGCCAGTTCCTTTTGGCTTGAACTTGGCTGGACACGCTACCGCGTATCTTGATCTAAGATTTTAAAACAAACATGAAAATTCTTAATAAGTTTGTTTGCTTTTACTTAAGATATGAAACTGATTCATATAATAAATTTTGCAGCGAAACAAATATGTGTCATTAAAGCTCATGTAAATCCTACAGATACAATTGGCTAGGGTTGGCACTAGGGTTTGCACTAGGGTTTGAGTCACGGGATATTTCGTGTCTCAAAGTCCCGGGACGTTTTATAAATTTAGTTGTCTCGTGTCCTGAGACTTTCGGGTCGAGACTCGAGACACTTAATTCGAATTTGGGTAAAACTGCACTTATTGCTTTTGCGGAAGAACTGTATTGCAGACTTTGTGAAAATATTCCTCATATCCAAACACCTGAATTGGAAATAATGGACACCGGACCTAGTACCAGTAGCTCTACTGTACACAACGAACTCGACGAGTCGTTTCAAAGTCAAATGTACAATGACAATAAAAAAAATCGAAGCAAATGTACCCGAAATTCTTGAAAAGAAATTAAGAGCAACATTTAAAAAGAAGTTGCAGTTGTTTTAAGAATTGTTAAGTTTGCTTTATAATTATAAGATTTCACTGCCAGAAACTGAATCTGCGATTATATAAATTAAATATACGAATTGCTGACTATATGAATGTATAAAATGTATGAATGAATTGACTATAATTAACATTATAGATTGTGCATTTGATTTTATGTTCAATTAACCTTGATTTTTACTAAAATTACTTTTTTTATTGTTACATCTCATCAAAAATTAACTCGATTCTAATTTTGTCCTGAGAAGTCTCGACGTCCCGGGAATTTGATCGTGGATGATCTCGTGACCCGGGACTTTGAGATTATCGAGACTTCCCATTCCATAATTGGCACGAAATGCAAAGTAGAAATGTCAGTATAGAGTAAATGGACTCAAATTTTGTTTGTTTATTTCTGTATACGTCCGCATGCATGCATGTGCCAATAAAGTGGGCTTCAAAAAAAACATTTACAAACACTCTGAGTGGACGTTATTTATTTTAATCGTAGAATTTAGTTTTTTTATGATAAATACGAGAAATGTCTTATTTCAATATCACTTATCTAGCTAACTTGTTATGATTTAGCCAGTAAAACTAAATAATGATAAGCATAGACTAACAAAGTTCAATGACGGGACTAGTAACCATGTCGAGTATCAGTCTGGTTGGATTAGAGCATCGGGCTATCATAGGCCAGTGATGCAGTGCGTGCGCATGCAAAGGTCGGTGTGCAATCGGCTTGACTTCTCTTAGCTAGCTGTCATTCACTCGTGACAGAAATAGATATTGCCTACCGACTGAAGCATAGCACGTCTTAAATTAAAATAACGTAGGTACCGCTTCGAAATTCTGCACAAAATTCAGTTGAATGTCACACTCACGCGAAATTCCACTCTGCAATGCTGTAACATATTATCTTGATGTTTATATCATAGATTAAACCTACGCGAGTTTTATTTGCAAACTTACTCTTGGTAATTAAAGTGATGATTGGTCTATGTGCCTAATGCAAATTTTATTTAAAGTTATGATGTGTCAAATTAAAAAATACATTACGTTTGTATCTTTGTGGTAAAATATTACATAAATCCTATGAGAAGAATTTTTTATCAGTTGTTTAAATTCGTTTTGTATTAATTTTATTTTATGAGTTTTACTCAAAACAAATCGTCTCATAACTTATAATAAAGACAGCGACAGACAGAAAATTATGCATGAAATCCTGAATTGTTGAGAACTAACAGCACTGTCTTTCACACTCGTAGATCATACCAGAAATATGCGTCAATTAGTATATACTTAATCATTTAAACCTCAAAAAGCATTCGCTAATAGTTTTACGATGCAAATTTACGTTAGGCACGGTTTGAGTAAATGTGTTTATTTCTCTACGTTTATGATCTTATCGTAGTGGTAAGGACACGTGTTTTGGCGTCCTTCCAAAAACTTTCTCTTAAATCAGAGCTCTGTTAATAAAACTGTATATATATTTTAGGCGAGTCGCAAAGTATTATAGAGCCTTTGAGCTTTGAACAAATCTTTGTATCACAATTATGAGCATTGAATTGCGAATCATTTGAAAAAAATGTACTACATTTACATTTTTTTTTTGCGTTAATACTTGATCTAAGTACATTAAATGAGAATTATGTCGTAATAATGCAAAATATGCTTGTGAAAAATATATTTGATTTGATGAATATTGAATATAATAAATAAATATTTCAATTGTTGAAGTAGTAAGATTAGTCGCAAATAAGGTCTATAAAAATCCATCCATACTTACTAATATTTACGAGTTACTTACTAGTAATATAAATGTGAAAGTGTGTTTGTTTGTTTGTCCTTATTTCACGTTGAAATAGAGTTGAGTCGACAGATTGGCGTGATTTTTTGTGTGGATGTGAATAGGCTTTTTACCGCAATTAAAACAATTATCATGAGAAATCACGTAATAATACAACCCAAAAAATTATTTATGATCAGAATTACTTACAACTTGGTATTAATGCTCTGCAATACAATTAAATAAATACGTGTTTTAGCATTTTTTGGAATTCATCTCATAAGGAGGTAAAATATAGGATCAAAGATTGTGTGAGACCTACCTAGACCGAACAAACATTTAAAATAAAAAATAAGACAATATGTGTATGAGATTTTTTCGAAATTCATCTCTTAAAAGGGCAATAGGTTGTAATGTTTGGGTGTAAAAATTATTTTATGATCAGAATTACTTGAAACTTGGTATTAACGATCTTCAAATCAATTAATATATTTAATATTTATTTGACATTATTATTGTAATTCATCCCGTAAGGGAGGAGTTTTAAGTTTTATTGTTTTAATTAAGTATTCAATATTTAAACTAAGCAATACGTGTGTCATGTAATGATTTTCAAATGTGTATGATTGTGCATTCACATTCAAACTATTATAGCTTCATTAACTGCCTCGGTGGTGTAGTGGCTAGCAAGTACGGCTGCACATCCGGAGATCCTAGGTTCGAGTCCCGGATCGGGCCAAGTTTAGTTATTGAGTCTTTCTGTTTACTAATAACAGCTCGATGTTGCGAAGTTGACGGTGTTTCAACCCCGTGTCTCGGGAACACATAATACCTTCGGTCCTGCGCCTTAACTCTCACAGGTCATGTCGAGTAGTCGTCCTACCGGAGTATGAGTGTGATAGGAATAGAGAGTGCACTTGTGTCTGTCTGCGCGTACACTTGTGCACAGTTGGCTAGTCTCAATGAGATTGGTCGCCATGGCCGAAAAACGGTCAGGAGGACTTATATATTATTTATTATAGCATAAAGCCGAAGAGTTTTTTTTGTAGTTTTAGCGCGAGCGAAGCCGCAAGTTCTGCTAGTATTGAAATAATTTTGAGATGATATTTTAAATCATACACATTTTAAGGTATGTAACAATCATTATTATATATAATATGAGCTTGGAGTGACACTTTTTACTTCCAACGTGTTTATTGTATGTTGACTAGGAATATCATAAAATTTTCTTAGAAACATTTTTATAAGCGAGTGTATATTAGACATATTAGTAGTTGTTTTTTTTTTCAAATTAAACAGGCTTAAGAAGTAAGAAAAAATAAATCGATAGGATAAGGAATTAAGATATAAAAATTGATTATGTCTATAGGCAACAGCTACAAAATAAAAATAACAAATTCACTTGCCAATCAATCCGACCAGAAAATTAGGAAAGGCTTCACAATATTTTGAATTTAGGGATAAGTTGATTCTTTTTTTTCCAATTAGCGACATAATAATATTATAAAGAGATTTATAAGTTTGGATGTATCTCTTTATTTATTAATCTGATTCCGAAAATACTTTCACTAATAGGAAGCTACGTTACCGCTAAGTGCAGGCTATTTTATTAACCGACTTCCAAAAAGGAGGAGGTTCTCAATTCGTCGGAATCTTTTTTCTTCCTTTTTTTCCGATGAAAGTGTATTTACCGTCAGAAATAATAATAACTTTAATTAAACACGGGCACTTATAAAAAGCACCAACAAAAAACACCAAATCTAGTTACTCCGTCACGTTAAGGTTAAAAATCTTAACCAAAGAAAAATTTACAAAAATGTTAGATATTTGTTGTTAAAATTTAATTATCTGACACGTACGTAGTTGTTTACATTCTTCACACAGTAAGTCACTTGGGTTACTCATAGAGAGTTACCCAAACTATAAACATTGGCTATCGTGTGAAATGAAAATATCAAATTTTGGAACTCGGTTTTAATCTATTTCTAATTATAATATCGACTTAAAAATGGATAAGTATGAAAATTCTAGATAATATACAGTATCTGATAATGGTGCTAGGGAGGTGGATAGCGACTTGTCAATAGTAAACCTTCGAGTTTAGGCTCCAATCTAATTTAGCTCATTTTTAATCCTATGCATGACTATTGGACAAAAATTGAGTTTAATCACATTTAATACGTTATATTTTAATTAATAACTACTATAAGTTGAATCCCATATTGTAATACAATATCTATACATATAATAAAACTGTAGAGGTCGAATGTCTGTACATAGAAAAAAAAAATGCTAAAAACCGAGTCAGGGGATGTAAGAAGAGAAATAGAACAAATCCAATTTTTTTTCAAATTCTTTGTTTCTCTGTCTGTTTGTCTGTTTGTACAGGCTAATTTCCGCAACTGTTTGACCGATTTAAATAAAACTTTGCATGGTGATACCTTATATCCCCGCTCAACATCTTAGATAGTTTTCACCCCGGAAAATTAAATAGTCCCCGGGGGATAGTTAAAAAACTATAGTAACTTATAAAGTTTAGTGCACAAAAACTACTGATTGGATTTTAATAAAACTTTACAATAATATAGTTCATACATCAGAATAACAAAAAGGCTACTTTTTATCCCGGAAAAATGTACGGTTCCCGTGGGATAGATTTGTTTTTGTTTGTCTAGAGGCAAACCTGAGCGAAACGGGGGCGAGCCGCTAGTTTGATAATAAACTTAACCAATGTTATTTACCGTTATTTAAAAAATATTGCATATCTTACTCTACTATTGTATTCAGCCCATTTTAACGTCCCACTGCTGGGCACGGATCTCCCTTCAATACGAGGGGGGATCTGTCCATAGTCCACCACGCTGGCCAAGTACAGGTTAGTGGACTTGAAACTACTATTAAGACTTTATCTGTTGCAACCCATTAATTTAACCCACTATTATTGCACATTACCCAGTTTATAGTATATTAGTGTTATTATACTTCACACAATAAGCCCTCTCCTATGAATAACAATCTCTTTTAGTATAAAATCTATTTTTATACCTAAGTGTCTTAACAGAATGAAAATGTTACAACAATACTACTTTTTATAGGTTTTTTGTCATGCGCTACTAAAGAAACATGTCGCGCACAATCGTTTACACATTACAATTAACTCAGTAACAATAGATATATTTAAAAAAGCTTCAGATAACAGCTCTATCAAAGTAGCGCAGAAACTCGTTATTGTTGAATTATATAATTCAAAGAAATACTTAACTCTACATGGAATAAATGAAAAGTGTTAAGCAGTAACTTGAAATAGATTGTATTTTTTTAGATTTTTAATATTTTGTTTGTCATTATATTGTTTGTGAAATATAAATCTCAAAATCACTACAGTCACTATACTAGAATATAAGACAGCGGGATATGGCTTAATTCATAACATAAATTAGTATTATCTATACTAATATTATAAAGAGGAAGGATTTGATTGTTTGTTTGCTTGCACCGAATAGGCTCCGAAACTACTGAACCGATTAAGATAAAATTTGGTAAGAAGATAATTTGTATGGGGAATCAACCTAGGTACGAACCCGAGCGAAGCGAGGGTGAGTCGCTAGTGAATTATACAATTATTCTTTTATAAATTACACTACTGATTTTGTAACTTATATTTACCTTTTTAATACGGAATCTAATTTATTTTAAATATTTTGTTATAGAACCAGGTACGACTTTGATTTGTCTAGTTTTAATATTTTAACCATTGATGTATCTTATATTGTTATTTTGCATAAACACAATATGACAAATGAGAAATGAATGTAACTGGAGCATGTACGTAATTCCAAACAAATTCATTACGTACTTAATCATTTAACAGTGAGTATTAGTTATGACAGCCATCCAATAAAATATTAGCTGCCTGATATTTGTCATTAACAATTTACCTAAACTACTTTAAACGTATGCCGTAATTTCTGTCCTAGAAAGCAAATTGAATTTCTCAAGTTCCACGCAATATACCCCTCAACAGTAGCAATTGGCAAGGATTAGCGTAGTGCGTTAGTGCATATTGTGATGCATATTCTGATGAAGCAAACGAAGGCCGAAGTAATAAACTGCAAACATAATACTAACGCTCAGCATTATATTTACATGTGAATAAAACTAATTACATCTACACTAGTATCTTAATATAGCACAATGAGTACCTACTTTTGTATTTAAGATATTATAAAAATAAGTTATTAAATGACCTTGATATTAAATGACAACTAAACTATGGGTTACTCTAAAACGTAAGCTGTCTCTATTACGAACTTCAGTCAATTCTTATAAGCCGTTACAACATAAAAACAAACATTCACTCACAAACTTTCGAAAACTTAATAAAATAAATAATGGATAAACTTATGCTGACAATATAGTTATCTCTACATTATAATATCATACGAAATGGAACCTACAACGCGACGATATGAGGCGTAGTATAAACCAAACAATTGCCACACCACTGCCTTTGGTAATTATTTCGAATAGCTACAATATGACCCGCCCTAACTTCACTTGGGTGATTGATTTAATATAACACTATGATTCAATTATCCTACACTCTTTCACTTTCATAACACCTTACTATATAACTTTTCATAGAAAACCGATACTCTATGTAATTTTTCATCCTATTTCACCTCCCTTATTTAAAAAAAATCAATATATCCTTAAATACTCTATGAAGATTCCGTACTTACGTAATTCTATCAAAATCAATTAAGCACTAAATCAAACAAACAAAAAAATCTACTTTCACTGTATTTATATTTTATATTAGTATTATAGTAGTTATTTAGTTAGATTTGCAGTATATCATATACATCCCCCCAACGTACGTTCACTTTATCGTGAGGGGAGGGCTCATTAACACCCGGCGATTCAGCCGGTCGCGAAGCCAAAAAACGCATAGGGAGGTGGCCGACTTCGGTGAACAGTGTACCGTGCGGGTTGCTCCTGGTACTTCTCTGACGGCAGAGTGAACCGTTGGAGTAACCCCATGGTTGTTGTGGTCTGCCCGACCTGCCGTCGGGGCGTCATGGTTGAGTGCGTAAGCGATCCTGCGACGCTCCATTAAGATGGAGGAAGTTTTGTTGGGTTTTAGTGTGTAGTTCTGGCATTTCTAGTCGGTGGGTCCCACATAACCACCTGTATGTCTATAGGCGGTATGCATAAATGCATTTCCCAACATAAAAAAACACTACATACATATGTGACAAAACATTTTCCGTAAACGCCTACTAATAAAACGGATTCTATCGCAACAAACAGTAGGTACTCATAAAAACGAGTTTCAGTATTGCCGAGATAATTACTTTCGCCTGCATCGAATTCAATAAAGTTTTAATTAATATTACGCGACACGTCAACGAGCCGATGATTATTATGATTATCAAATAAAACTCAGGTTCCATATAAATGAACTGCGTATTAATATATGTAAGTGTAATATGCTCTTCATAAATAGTAAACTTCCGATGACGATAAACAAAAGTAAGTCAAAAGATCTAATAAGGTTTAAATTAATATATGTATAGCAGTGCTATTAGGTATAGAATCACTCTTGTTTCGTTCATACCTTAACGACAACGCTTCTTCACCTGTACTATATTTTTGCTTTTAAACTTGTGTTTCTGACGTTAGCACATCTTGTAAAAGCGCAAGAACGATAAAATTTAAAAAGTTTTCTATAATACAAACACTGAGTCAAGACTGTTTTGAAAAAAAAAGGAGCAAAATGTTTATTTTATTATTTGAACTTAGAAAATTCGAAACTCTGTTTTAATTATCTTGTTTAATTAGTCATTACCATATAAAAACCTCTTAAATGGTCTCCATGAATTTGATTTCTGGATAACACTTTCTGGTTTTAATTTACAAAGATATATACGACCAGGAAATAATTTACGCAGTAATTGAACTGTTTCTATGAATTATCATATGATGATAGCGAGCACGATAGTCAATAACTAACCAAACGAGCCACACTATAAAAGAAAATATTATCCGGTTATACCTCCGACCCAAAATTAACGCCAGATTCTCGTTTTGGTGATCAGGGCTGACCATCCACATCATGTGATATAATTTCCTTTGACTTTTTTCTTTGGGGTATTATGAAAACCAAAATTCATGCGAATAGATTGTATAGAAGAATAAACTGATCTCCGTATCAAAAAAAGTCTGCCATATTAATGCAAAACGATCATGGAAAATTTCGACGAAGGAATGCGTATGTTTAAGCTAAGCTTTGCTAGCAATTTGCCCGATATGCAATTCCGTACATAGCCCTATGGCCTATGCTGTACTTTATGAATCAATGAAAAAATTGGAATTTTTTACTAAAAACTTGTATATTCTATGAAAATTAATTCTTGCGTTCGGGACATTAAGAAATTAAAAGTCCTTTCTGAATTTTAGTGGCAAGCAACCCATTAATTTTATTACATCTTTTTAAAAAGGTAAAACTAATATTATAATATGTAAGACGTGAATCAGTGTCTTTGGTGCTTTTTAACGCCGTAAGAGCTCCAGAGCTTTGAGTGAAATTCGAAATAGAGATAGCTGATATCCTAAATTAATATATTAGGCTGCTGTCTATCAACATTTTTTCCAAGCGAGCACAGTTTTTTCCCAAGTCACAGGGGAAAAATAGTTACCTATATATTACAGAAGTCGCACATCTTGGAATTTCATACTTCATTTAGACTCTACAGGCTCTTATATTCGGTGGAATATGAGCGCGTAGGTATGTATTATAAGATATTGCCAGTTAAAAGAATTTCTCGTATGCATATTTTTTTTTTAATATATCTTAATAAATAAACAGATATACAGACATAATCGTATTCCATTTATACAAAATTTGATTTGTATATTTCACAGCTAACAAAATTACATAAAAATAATAATCAAAACAAATAATTTTATTTGATTATCGTAAAATTTACAGGGAAACAACACAAATACGGTATCAATATCTGTGAATATAAATCACAAACAACAAGATATCAGTTAGGCTGATTCAGAATCAAGGTCAGGAAGTTATAGGAGCGATGGCGATTCATAAATAAAATATAGAGGGACGGCCAGATGTGTTAACAAAAATATTTGCTTTAGATAAAAGCTGTATTTTTAGATGAACATTAGGTAATAAAATATAAAACAGAAATTATATATTGCGGCGAAAGACAAAAATATTTATATATAAATATTAGATAGATAAATACTTTATATACACGAGGAGGATAAAGAAGATGAAATGAAAAAGAAATTATTATTATTTTGGATATTCCTATCTACTACTTTCTAGAACAACTAGTTACATTTTAGTAAATGATAATCTATATTTTCCTTGCAACAAGTCAATACTTTGAAGGAAACCTACACGTCTGAGACATCTTATCAAGTTTTCGAAAAATATGTGAAGTCCGAAAACCTCCATTTTGCCAGCGTGATGGAATATGGCTAGATCCCCCTTGTAGTAAACGGAGGCTCGGCAGTGGGACGTTGAAAAAGAGCTGAATACAAGTAAATATTGTTTTATTTTTAATTGTGTCGTGCAAATCCTGGTGTGTAGTTTTATATCTATTAAGTCAACATTCAATATACATAGTTCCCACATTGTACACAAATCGACAAGATATAACTTTGAGTATATTCAATTGATTAAAAAAATGAAGATAATTATCTATGTAAGGAAAAAAACATTATTGTTTATTTAACCGTTCCAAAACGATGCTTAATCAGACAGACATACAAACGAAACCAAAACAAAAAAATATAAAAACTTGTTTCGGCTTATTAAAAAAAATTTTTTGAAGACGTTCTTAGAATTTTATGACGTACTAGCAGAACCCGCGGCTTCGCCCGCGATCAAACCACGAAAAAATAAACTTTTTTGCAATAAAACATACTTTATTACTTGCAAAACTAAATTGTGTAAGTTTTATTATTTCTTCAAGATATATGGAAAACAAATTAAATTTTAGCGATCGTAACTCCAAATATCCAGTATCTTAAAAGATGTTAATCGTATATTCTATAAATAAATTTACACATTAGGTATTTAGCAAGCTCCACTACCTGTGTTTTTTGCACATTTTTGTACTCCATCTTTCCAAATTTAGAGGAAGAGAGTACAATGATACAATCGCATACAATATCTACGACTTTAGAATCTTGTAACTCGGCTCATGTGGGTTTTTTAACTAACATACTAACAGGCTAACATCTACCTTATTTTTAAAGACCCAATGCTATGTACACCTGAAGCTTACAGTCTCCCTCCTTCTCCTTCTTTTTAAGTTACACATATAAAGTGCCATTCTTATCTTGCTGTAGCTTTTTGCCCGCGGCTACGCGCGGGTGGACTGATAAATTTGCTCAGTTTTAATTTCCATTGAATTTTTATGTTATAGTTGTCGCTGCAGTGGTCAGCCGAAAAGTTATACATAATTTTCCTTTGGATTCAGAATAATTTCCGTTCTGTACTTTATCCCACACAGTAAGTGTGCACTTACAGATAACTTGAGCCATTACTCTATTTAAATATATTCAACAACTCAAAGTTCAATACCCAGTTTTACCCACTTAGGGGCTGAATTTAAAAAAATCTACAATACATGTTTGTTTAATTGTATTAAAGAGCATTAATACCAAGTTTCAAGTAATTCTGATCATAAACAATTTTTTCCTTTTATAAACAGCATAACCCCCTTTTACCCTTTTAAGGGATAGATTTCGAAAAAAAAAAAGATATTTGTATTGTTTTATTTTTCATTTTATAGGTAAATTACTATTTTTCGAGCATCAATTACAGAGTTACATACAAACTTTCATCCCCTATTTGACAGCCTCATGGGATGAATTTCAAAAAATGCTAAAATACGTATTTATATAATTGTATTGAAGAGCATTAATACCAAGTTTTAAGTAATTCTGATCATAAATAGTTGTTTGCCCATATTAACTTTATCACCCCCTTTTACCCTTTTAAAGGATGAATTTCGAAAAAAATCGTATACATATATTTCTTATTTTTCATCTTAAAGCTAAATACCATTTTTCGTGCATTTCGCGTTAAGAATGACAGAGTTTCATACAATCTTTTATCCCCCATTTTACCCCCTTAGGGGTTGAATTTCGAAAAATCCTTTCTTAGCGGATGCCTACATTGTATAAGGAATATGTCCTCCAAATTTCACATTTCTACGACCAGCGGTTTAGGCTGTGCGTTGATCGATCAGTCAGTCAGGACAAAGCATTTTATGTATATATAGATATGTTACTTAATACTTATAATTATTAAAATGTGTTTAGTTATCCTCAAGTAAATAATGCATATATGTATATAATGAGTAAAACAAATCTACTATTTTGCTTGAAAATCTAACTTTCTTAAAGTGAATATTCTGTAGAGTTATTGAGCCAGCTGTGTCCCATTAGATATTTACAAAATCAATGAGTGCAGTTTGGATTCCGAAGCATACGCGCGTATTGCCTATGGAGTAGTGCAATGACGTAGGAACTGAATAAGTATAGTAATAAATACAGAACTGTTTGGTTCCATTACAGTATGAATCCCTAAAACGAGGTTCTTGAGATTCGCGACATAGTTCTTTTTAGTTTAAATTAGAATTCATCACATATACTTCATGGGGGGCTTATTATATATGACGCGTTATCCATATACTACGAACATCATCTTACTTACTTTTACTTACGGTTACTAATCTTATGGGCGTTATCAGGGCTCAAATAATAAAGACTTCTAAATGCTCCATTACAATTTATTGAAGGAAATAACAATGTTATAAACTTGAAACGGTAATTCTAATAATTTAGAGAGCTAGCGGATTCATAGTCACCAATCAGACTATCCACATTCAATATCAAAGCATATTACGATCAGCCAACGTTACTAAACCACGTATCTCCAATGAATATCTCACCATGAATGTCGTGATGGCGTCTCGACCCCGCTCGAGACTAAATCTCTGCTCTAAATTCAAAATCATTTTAAAAGCAATAAAAAGTAAACTAAATAACATAGTGACTTTTAAACAATAACGTTTCACATTCTAGCAGAAAAAGGTAACTAATTCTTCCTTCGTCATATATAATTAATAAATTTTCAAATATATTTTTTACTTTAGATATAATATTGGTTCAAATAAATAATTGACAGTATCTATCATAGAAATAAATCACTATTTAATATAATTTAACTTCTACAATTGAATTAATTTTCATATCATAATAATCGTACAATAAATCAATCAAAGTGATAACAGACTATTATATTGATATACACAGAAACAAAATACATAGAATTATGTATAAATACACATAATAATCATAATGTCCTCCCAATCGATTTCGGCCTCGGCGTCCAATCTCATTGAGACTAGCTAACTGCGCAGGAGATATTAAAGTGCACAACTGTGCGCGCAAACACAAATGCACTCTCTATTCCTGTTACTCTCATACTCCGGTGGGACGACTACTCAACACGACCAGTGAGGGTTAAGGTGCAGGACACACAGCTTTACGTGCTCTCCAAGGCACGGGGTGAAATACCGCCAACTTTCCAACCCCAGGTTGTTACTAAAAATTTCATGACAGAAATACTCAATAACTCAACTTGGTCCTATACGGGACTTGACCCCAGGACCTCCGGATCTGCAGCCGTACACGCTAGCCACTAGACTACCGAGGCAGTTACATACATTATGTGTGTTCAGTTTTTTTAACGTCCCACTGCTGGACACGGGCCTTCCTTCAATACGAAGGGGATCAGGCCATAGTCCACCATGCTGGCCAAATGCGGGTAGGCGGACTGCACATGTCTTTCGAAAACTCTCAGACATGCAGGTTTCCTCACGATGTTTTCCTTCACCATAAGGCAAGTGGTAATCATGTTGGAAATTATTCGCACATGAAAATATCAGAGGTGCGAGACCCCGGATTTGAACCCGCTTCACTCGGTTTCCCAAGTAAGTGCGTCACCACTGGACTACACTGCCTTAAAGATAAGATATCGCAGAATGTAGAGTATTACACAGTGTGGGGATGACACAATTCACCCCGAAAACATAGTAGCGTCATATCGAATAAATTGATACGCGTATAAATCACGATAATAAATTACAACAGCATACTTTCTTATTTACATAAGATAATGTACCTAGACATTGTTATTATACTTATAGGTATTTTAGCTCGGCACAAGCATGCTAACTTCATATAGACTGTACTTATGTATATATACAATAGCGCATGACAACCGTAAAACGATTCGCTTTCTTGAAGCAATATGTAGATCTATTGTTCGTTGAAGAATACATTGATTTTATTAGAACGTTGGCACCTACATTGTAATATTATAATATATCTAATAATAATAAATGTATTAGAATAAATTACTTTACTGTATGAGCATTAACTTTTAAAGTTACATTATATTTTTGGTCCACCTAAATATCTATATATAAGTTATATCGTTATATAAATGGAAAATCCACAACCATCTCCATTTCACACCAAAAATAAATAATAAAATTAAAACAATCATTGTCAAGTAAATATTTTCCATTCAAAGTGATTAATTTCAGTATTTATTCTTTAAGGGAGAAGCCCTTTGTTTTTTAACGGTGAAATTTTAATGGCTTTAAAAAGCTAGAATTAGTTTCTATAGAAATATAAATAAAATATATATTAATGAAGTATGTATCTATAGCTTTCAAATATTCACATTACTCAGTGCTTGCACAATGATTTATAAAGAATCTAGTTCTCTTGCATGAGATGTAGGTAATTAACATTTTTTAAATAAATAACGGCATGTATAACGTTACTCACACACTATCATGTATGTTGAAAAAAAAAGAAACAGACGAAATGGCATTAACTAGCATTGATAATAATAAAGATTTTTAAATTAAAACCTAGCACAGTTTCTATTACTTGAGAATAAACGTCACGGGCGACGTTACTAAAAACTAAAAAATAGTCTCAGCTTTTAGTTCGCGCTTCACGCCGCCGTCAATTAGCATGTCGTTTGAAGATGCGTTGCTCTCTTTCATCGGAATTCAGAAATGGGACAAGAGACGGACCGTGCAATTCTGGGTTATTCTCTATGTTCCTAGTTTTAAAGTTGAATATCGACGACGGGAAATATGCTATGTAACATTTCACGGATGCGACAGCGGATCGGTAACGTGAAGTCGTGTGCGCGACATATGAGTAATGACAACAACGCACTGGCGTGTGTCGTCTGAGCCGAACGATCGCAGATGTGCGTCTGAATGTATGGATTGGATGTTATGTAAGCGTGGAGGAAAATGAGAAATTATACAAATTATTTCTTGCAGCATTAACAGCCAGTTTATGTTACTTTCAATTTAATTGAAATAACATTCAAACTGCTATTAATTACATACGTTATACGTATTGTATTTTTACAATGATAATTGTTATGACGATTACGTAATTACTTTTACCATACTTCAGAACAAAATCACAAGAAACTTGTAATATCGATAAGAGACGTGAATGTACATGTTCTGAGGGCTCACGCATTACACAAATATTTATTACGACATTTTCACTAGCTATTTATTAGCCGTAAAGTAATAAACACATCGACAAGTACTTATTTTATATAATAAATTTTAAGCGAATACTAAATACTTTTAAGAGATTAAGCAGTGATATATCGCATGTGGCTAACCAAGTAACCTTTTTGTGTTCTTTATTTTGCCGAACTAAAATAATCCGCCTACCACATCAAACACTGAGGAAATATCATAGGACATCCTTAACTGGAACAACCATAATAAATCAAAACCATTTGTAGCCAGCTCGTTTCGTTAGATTCATTAAACTATAAATAATCTGTAAGATTATTTTTATCTCAACATAAATAATTTTGCCAATTTCATAGTAGGTACTATATAATTTAGATATAACTAAAATAATCTTACGTCGAACTAAATGCCTACTTAAATGATCATATCAATTCACGTCTATGTATCAACGTTTGACTTACGATTGTGGATACACATCCAGAGTTGTTTACAAGGCAGCCGTATCTACGCATTTAATTTTCATAAATTCCAATCGGAGTGTATTTATCAAGAGATTACTAAAATGTTCGTAAATTAATATTCACGACATTATCGCACCAATTTCAGAGTGAAAATTAAATAACGACAATCCGTTCAATCTGCACCAGTCGACTAATGCATTATTCAACGTATGCTAAGTCTTGGGATTAATAATAGATGAAGGAAAAAGTGTATCCCTCGAAATTGGCGAAGAAATTCTGTAGTGACCCTTTCAATTTAAAGGACTTTCAGTTCTTTTGTCTCGGAAAAAATTCAATGATAAAATTTCTAGACCCAATTCCAGTAGATACCTTCTGCAGATTATTTTAATATTTTAGGAGATTTTTAGTTTTTAAAAATATTATAAGTACTGAAATTAGTTTTAACAATCAATTATAATTCCAAAAATATGTCTTGACTTTAAAATTCAATGTGGATTGAGTTCAAACATAATTTTAATAAGCGAATTTTGCAATTTAAGAGGAGGTAACTCGAAAACTTATTAATCAATGAATACATAAAAATGTAAAATTTTATAAATTGAACAGTAATGTAAAATTATTGTTAAAAATAAACCTTACAACTTCAAAGAAGGTACTTTCCATCACAATTTTGATTGAATGTGACAAGGCTCATCGTCAAGGAATTTGTGTAACAAAACAGTTGAGTAAATCATTGCTAAAGATGCAATGGTCGCGTCGCGCGAACGCGATCCGGCAGACAATCGTCGTGGTAATAACCGTAACGAGTTCACCGCCGATCCCGTTCTCATCTGTATTGTGTTGGGTCCAGCCGACCACGCAATAACCTAAAGCTGTGGGCTTGCAAACAACTCTCAAAGTAAAATCCTATTTCATTCAGTCCTAACTCAACCTTTTTAAAACTTATCAAATGTTTTAGCTAACGATCATTTTTTCTGTTACCCATAATGAAATAATAAAATTTATTTGTAGAATTGTAAAGAAGTATAATTTAATTAATCGTAACTATATTTTTTCGATAAGAATATATTTTATATTTTCAAACTTTGCTTAGACGCAATATGAGTACTTTTGCTTTTACATAGCTATAATTTTATAAAAATTAGAAAAAAAAATATATTAAAACATGTGTAACTTGTAACTCTTTCATAGATATGACCTTGCTATGGATGATTCATACTTATCTGTCCTCATACCTTAGAGTTAGGTATATTCTCAAATATCCTATTATTGCGAGACTTTTGTGCTACATGAAGGAACCGTGTTAAACAAGCTCGGCAGTACCTATGCATTTTGCTGTTTATTTCTGCTATACTAAAGTCGAGCAGTGTAAATCTTTGAGTCGGCGTGTCAATGATATGTCAGGCTCGCGAAGTGAGCCAGATAATGGAACTCAACCTTTTGTCTACCAAATGCCTTGGTGTGAAACGGCTTATGCTTGCAATATTAAAATAATGAGTTTCTTCTTTACAAACAAAGTTAGAATAACTAACCTTGTCCTATATAGATTTATATATACATATATACATTTTAGATAATAAAAAGGTTATTAATAATAAGCTAGCAAGTACAATATTAACAACAGAACACAAAGGAGTCCTTAAATATCATATAACATAGTAGTTCTTCAATTAAAATGCATTATTGATGTAGACAAAATTTAGTGAGCTAGGCAATAAACATATTATAAGAAAAATAATTTTCAATCAATCAAGATAACCAAATAAATATTTTTTGAAAATTATAAATATAAAAATTGCACCTATGTTTTTTATAAAATCTTTCATTTATAGGATAAAAACAACTTTTATGTTGACGAAAGGAATTTAACTATAAGATTAGGTTGAGAAGCATCATTTTAAAATTTATCTAATGATAACGAGGTATCGTGATATTAACTTTAAAAATTATCTAATCTTAAAACTCTACTAGCGCAAATATCAAGAACCAACAAATAGCGTCAGGAAGAAAAAACTAACGTGAAATAAGTCAGTCATTTTATCTCAAAATACTTTAAGGCAGGTCGTTATGAATACTTAGTTTTACTTTTATAATTCCTGTAAGCGTCTAGTGACTTTTCTTTAACCGGTATTTGGCATTTAGCCATAAGTCGAATACAGTAAAAACATTGACATAACAATGAGTAAAAAAAGCCTTCACGAAAATATTTACAGGTCACAGAGAGTGAAAGTTTATGAATTTTTCTATCTATAATATCTGAATCTTAGATCGAATCGAATGAGAAAGAATGGAATCTATATAAAATGGCATTTCTTTGACAATAGTATTGTTAAAATGATAGAGCGATAGATTTGACTGATGGGCTCAATATAATTTTAACTGTATTTTCAAATAATTATTATTGATGTATCGCCCTAGATATCTCCAAAGAAGAACAAAGTTGGCATAGATATAGGGATCAAAGTGCAGCGTGGGCGAACGACCCAATACCACAAGCGGCACATCACTTGCGCACGCGCACCGGACCTTTTACAATTAACAATCGCGCAAATAATTTAATTAAATCAGTCATAGTTTTTCAACAAGGACGAATAATATTTAGCAATAAATCCTCAAAAATAAGATTAAGTGATTTAGAGAAGAAATATCTTAGATGCATCAAATTATTATAGATAACAAACATATGTTGGGTACGAATTTAAAAAATAAAATATTTAAATTAAATGAACTCATTGTAGGATAGGAATAAAACAATTTTCTATTTCGTTTTGTATATTCTATAGTCACATGTTCAACTTACAAGTTAAAGCCAATTGTTAAGATAAGTCTAAAGCAAAGGGCCGGTGCCGCGCTCTACAATATGTACTTGAAATTGAGGTTATGTTATGATAACTGTTTAGGATAAAAGTCAGTTCACGAAACTTGATCTCAAATTCATACTAAAAGTTAGTTACAATAAGAGCGAATGTCGCTTAAAGGAGAAATAAGTCAAAAGCAGCCGTAAAAGATGCGCGCGCAACCGGCATGGCCGCCACCGTACACCTGACTGCCGATACACCTTGACATCTTAACTGAATTACTGTATCTATCTATGTTAATATATATCCGATGCCTTAATCACCGAACGTAGGCATCTCTAGCAAAAACAGTCACGTGCACAACATGCCTTCCACCGATAATGAAAAGTTTCGAACACGACCAATCAGCTGATTACCAAACTGTTGTCGGTGTTTATATTCCGGAATTGCAACTTATCACTGAAAACGTTTCGCGTTTTCCGCAGTTTAACACGTTCAAAAAGATGATCTCTCACAATCTATGTGGGTGATCTGATATCGGTGAATGCATCGGATGCACTTCCGTCGGCGCGCACGGGGCACGGCCGGCGTTCGACTTGCGTACCTGGACTAGTCTGCCAACTGAGACCTCCGACGAACATCTTCCTGCAAGATAAACATGGTGATTAGATGCTGAAACCGGAGCAAGACGGCAAGCGGCAGCGGTGAGGACACATACCCCGGGTCGTTGGGCACTTCAGCGGGGCTGTGGGCGACATCCTGGCTTTGAGTATCCATGGGTTTGAACGCCGGCGGCGTGGGGCGGGCCGGCGGACACACTACGACTACGATCGAGCGAAACGCGGTGGGGACGACTCCCGGAGTCGCTTGCACTACCGACTACCGGCACGGCGGCACGAGACTGCCGCGACGGCGCACCCCTCCACGCATCGCTCGCCGCCCGCCCCGCCGCGCCGCCGCCGCATCGATTCATTCACTTCGTACACAATTATTCATAGGACACGATGGACGTGCGATGCCACCACGTGAGCGCGCTACACGTGCTCGCCCCCGCGCGCGCACTAGCGGCCGCCCCACGAGCACGCCCACCGCGCACCCACTGCCCACTTAACTAACCTAATCCACCCCCTCACACACTAACTTTACCATCTACTAATATTTCAATAAATAAAAGTTACAAACTTTCCAAACTTCTGACTTAATAATTATTAATCGAATTATCCTTCGAAACTTTGATGGTCAACGAGTATAAAGTGAAATAAAACAAAATTTTAGCACTCACTTGATGAATTACTTTAATTCTAAGAATAATATCTTTGAAATATAAAAAAAAAATGTTATACTTTGTGTAGATACTTTACTCGATAACTATGTTCTATGAATACTAAGATATATTTTTCCCTACATGACTCTGCAAATATTTCTTTTGCATCAGAAATGTATAATCGCAATAGCGCGCTCTATTACGAAATTATTAGCGCGAAAACCTGAGTCACTACGACGCGCTACAAGACCATGCTACGCCGCAGTATTTAGCGTTCACTACGTAGTACGTAGGTACCTCTAAATGGTAATAATTCTAAAAAAATATAGGTAAGATAATTAGTGTTTCAATAATATCACAAGAAAATCAAATATTGCATAATTGAAAAATAATTAAACATATATTCAACATAGTTTCAAATTTAATTTTCATAGTTCATAATATTAATGATAATTTGTGTATATTTTTGCAGCATAAAATTTTAATATTTTTTTTTAATTCGGGCATCGGATTTGGATTCGGTTTTGACGTGCGTACAAATTGAATTTATAAACAAAAAGAACATTTTCAATGTTGGATATTTTTATAAAATAGATTATTTTACGCTTTTGTTCATTGACTAGCGAGTTACCCTCAATTCGCTCGGGTTTGTCCCTAGGTGCGTTTTAATTTTTTTGAGCGGGATCCTAATTATTTTTCTTATATATAAAAGTAGCCTAAGTTACTCCTTATAACATCAGCTATCTGCCAGTGAGTCCCGTGACCCGTCAAACTCAGTCCAGCCGTTTCGGAGATTAGTCGAAACAAACAGACAGATATACAGACAGACAAAAATTGTGATAATTGTGTTTTTCTTATTAGTACCGAATATAATTTCATATGCATTTAGTAAAATGCTGTTATTTTAACATTACAAACAGACACTTCAACATTCATTCTTCAATTTTATTTATCTGTAGGTATAGATGAGTAATACAGTTGTTGAAAATTCAAAGTACGTTAGTGGCGGCGCAATGGATATCGATCAAACTTATACTATCTACTAAAGTAAAGGTCACAGGTTCAATTCCCGTATATTGTGATTTTTTATCTGTTTATATTAAACATAAGCCAGCCTGATAGAGACGTAAAGTTTAGCGCCGCGTTAGGTACAATAGCAGTCTCTTAATATTGAAGAATAGCGGAAAAACGCATTATTTCTTATTTTCTTACAGCAAGTTAAAAACTCTAACACTATTTCGGAATACAAATGCCTCAACCCTAAGACAATCTGGTGATACTCAAACTTAGGGAAAATGTATAACATCCCATATTTGATTTTAAATATGACGAATCTTCAAAATCATTTCTATATGATTACAAATTATACTCGTAATACTAGAAATTCGAGGAAAAATGTCTTTGCAGTTTATTATATCCTTCCTTCACTAGCGTTACATTTCGATTTACCCAACATGACACTTCCCGTTATGTCAACGGAAACGCAATAACTTGGGATTAGAAATCAGGGGTACAAAATATAACCAGTAAAGTACAGATATCTTATGAAATTGAAATATACGTAGAGATAAGCTTTTATACAGCTCAGTTGAAATTGGAGATTTCCCATTATTGCCGATAAATTGAATATTAAATAGAATGCAATAAAAATATTTTTATCACTAAAAGTAACATTAAATAATTTTGCTAAGTCTAGCACGTAAGGAACCTTAAATTTGAAGATAATAAAAGACGTGATTGAATCTAACATAGAAGATTTTTAAATCATGTCTTCTTCAAAACCAATAAAATCAATATTAAAACAAAATAATATTTCCAATTTATCAAGTTACTTTTAGCAAAAGTATGACTAGTCTGACCTACCATTTAATCATTTAATATGAATCTTTTGTTACCTAAAATACTAAGACTGAAATTGGAACCTAAATCGGATGTAGGTCGAACATTAATCTACGTACCTAAATAGATGCAGCTTCAACTTGCTATTTTCGAACGGGAGGTTCTAATATCTTATTGATTTGTCTGTGTGGTATTTATGTACTAAACTAACAACTACAATGAATATTGATATCCTGTAAATCCAAGAGATCTGCCATTCTATATAAAGTAGAAAGATGTATAACTTTTATTTGGAAAATACATGTAAGTACGAAGATAATTTATAAAATCTGTTAATGACAAGGAGAAAAACCTTATAATACTTTATTAACTTTATTCTATTTTTTGTTTTTAAATTTTATATTAATGATCTTCCTTATTGCCATTTGATCCTTAACACTTGACCAAAATAAATCACGAATGAAATTCCACAAGCTGTTTTAAAACATAAACTTAAAAATAAAAGACTATAAAATTTATTCTAACCATTTCATTCCCCCGAACAGACAGTAACACAAATGTTTACGTTTACGAGGTGTTATGAAAACGTTATTTTTAAGCCTAAATCGGATTTAAATTGTACATTTTTGGAAAAAGGGCTAATTAATTATAGCGAGAAAATTTCATCAAATGTTTCAAAAATTGTAGTACAAAAACAATATTATGATTATTTTTGTATTGAGGAGTATCAAATCATCCAACAATGCCATAATAACACTACATAGCGGTATTTCCAAGAGACTGGATAGTTAAAGCCCAATTAACCTATACGCAGATGTGTAAAAACAACAAGCCCGCTAGATCTCGACATAGAACTTACAAACTAATAAAAAAAATTACGGATGTCGAATGCTGATAGTAATTAATAACCGTCTTCGACTATAAAAATGCGTTTGACTAAATTGAGGTCTCAATCATTGAAAAGCAGAAAGTATATGGCCCGTACTTCTGCGACCTTACAACTTAATCCTAACGAGCTTTGCCAACATACTCATGATTTAAAGTTCCTGATAATTTGGCTATGATCCATCATTTACATTCCATGATCCATCGTGGAATGTAAAAAGAGAAAGAAAGAGAATGTCAATCTAAAGACGAAACTATTCAAAACCAGATAAGAACCAACATAAAAGAAACAAAACAACACCAAATGCTAGTAGAAACTATAAATAGTCACAAGTTACATACTTATACAATTATCTATACAAATAAATAAAATTGGAGTGTCTGTTTGTAATATTAAAATAACCGCTTTTACTAAATGCATATGGATGTATGCGGCACATTTACCAAAACAACATTTTTTACTGTCTGTCTGTTTGTTCCGGCTAATCTTTGAAACGGCTAGACCGATTTTGACGGGACTTTCACTGTCAGATAGCTGATGTAATAAGGACTAACTTAGGCTACTTTAATTTTTGAAAGATAAACAGGGTCCCATGAAAAAAAAATGAAAAAAAAATTAACAAAACTTTGTCAGAATATTGATCCTGGGTAGTATTTGACGCAAATACACTAATATTGTTTTACACAAGTACAAGCTATCGGTGAAGTGACAGGCAAAGTGTTTTAAGTTTATAATAAGCTAATCTTCACATAAAGTGCAGGAACCATGTCGCTTACCGAAAATCAGCTGTAAAATTAAGAAACGTCTAACAAATTGTAGTGATTTGATCTTTGCTTGCGCTACGGTAAAAAAAAATATTCGGCAAGAAATGGAATCTGTCACTATAGGCGATCACGACACTGAAATATCTCACTAAAAAGCAATATGAACTATGAAGATAATAGTTGAATGGATGCATAAAATATATGAAATCGGGACGGACAATCAATTTTTAGAATTGGATACATAAAGAAAAAAAGCTACATTGAATTCTAAGAAATTGTAGTTACAAAATTCAGTTGTAAAGAAAAGAGGTCTATTAAATAAAATTGACATTCTATGGTGATTAATTTCACATAAACTAGCCGACTGTGCAGCAGATGTTATTATAGAGCAGTGCATATGTGCGCAATTATAAGTAAACATCTATTCCTTTTATTCCCATTGTCTGGGAAGTTAATTCGATGCGACCAGTAAAAGTTCAGAAGCAAGACCGATGATTAAATAAATTCACAATTTTCGAGATGAGAGAATGAATAAAATAATAGTATAAATATAAAATGTTCTCTAAAAAATCAGTAGGTACTTATTGAAAAACATTGTAAATTACTAAAAATACTTAGTTTCTTATTGTAATTTATTCACAAAAAATATTTTCACATATCTACGATAAAGGTAGATAGCATACAAAAATCTTCAAGTACGTAAAAACGACTTAGTCGATGCCCGACCGTGAGGAATATTACACAACACTGATAGATAATAATATAACTCAAGTTTTAATTGAAGTTGGTATCTAAACCAATATACGTAATAGTTGGGGCTCTATGTACGGCTCTATCAATAAAAACAGACATTTGAAATTTATTTGAAACATTTCATTACATAGAAATATTTTCCATACTGAAAAAATAGCATAATTATGAATACAGCCGTTTTAATTAATATAACACCTAGTACGGCAAAAGAGGCCACATCTTTTATATTGACAACAAACTAAAATAACTTATACTTATTAGTGGATATTAATTTTTGTTCTGTATTATATGTTTGTTTTGTATGTATTATTTCTGCGTATGTTTTTTTATGAATAAATTATTAAAGAAATATTATTTTTTTATAAAAATATAAAAAAAGATAATATAATAATAAAGCAAAAACTTTAAACCCCAAAACTAACGCTTTTACGTGTAATAATGAAGACTTAATAAAGGGACCAGCCGTCAAGGCGTAACATTCCACGAATTTAGCTGGCGTAGTCTCCATAGATCACAAATTCGATACTTTCCTACTTTAATAATAATTATAATAATAAATATGCTAGGACTAATGTCCTAGCATATTTATTATTATAATTATTAGATGGTGTTATGTGTTAATACACATAACACCATCTAGTGCCATTCCTTGTGTTATGGATACTTGATAGTTGATACACTACATATATAACTTTAAATACATACATACATACATAAATATTATTATATTAAACACACATGATTGGAGTACAAACGTTCGTGCTTATCACACAAATGAGTGCCCCCAGCTGGATTCGAACCCGCGACCGTTGGCATAGCAAGTAGGGTCATTACAAACTGAGCCAAACTCATCGTCAAACTTACTTTATTCCACATTTGATAATTCCTTTTGAACTAAAGAAGTATACAAATTTAAAAATCAGTTAAGTTTTTTTTTTTTATTTATATAAGACTTTTACATTATAAAACGAAATCACCAAAATCGGTTCACAATTGACGAAAAATCTCGCAGCATACACGAAAAACAAAACCGCAAAAATAAGTACTTTCTTCTGTTTGAAGTCGGTCAAAAGTAATCGAAGTTTCAATATTTTACTTTAATCCGATACAAGAACTACTTGAATTAAGTCAATTATATATCGTAGAAATATTCTATCCTTACTTTATACCAATCGACTTGTTTATTAAATTAATTAGATGTTGACTTAATTATGTAAATTACAATATCGCAATGTCGATTATTTGCGCATTCAGCGGGCAGTATCAATAATCTATACAGAGAAATAAAATTGAAGTGTCTGTTTGTAATGTCAAAAAAACAGCTTTATATTAAATGCATATTGGAATATATACGGTACTTATAAGAAAAACACAATTTAAAAAAAAATGTCTGTCTGTCTCTTTGTTACAGCTAATCTCTGAAACGGCTGGACCAATTTAAATAAAGAGTAACTTAGGCTACTTTTATTTTAGAAAAAGAATTAGGGTTTCGCTCAAAAAAATTAAAACTTACCTAGGGACCCGAGCGAAGCGAGGATAAGTCACTAGTTATAACTTATAGTCGTCTCTTTATTGATAATACTAAAATAAATATAATGGTGCGAAAAATTATTAAATCAAAAACGATGAGAAAATAAATATGTATACTAGTAAGTAGTATAGGTCTTATTTTTCGCTAACAATGTTATAATATATAATATTTTAGATCCTCACAATTATGAAATAGCGTTTAACCACTTTGATCTCAGATATCTGGCGTTTGGTTAGGAATTTCAAATTCAAATTTATTTCAAGGCTTGTGTATTTGTGTTTCAAATTTAGTGATTCATTTGTTTTCGCGCCATTAGATTTTTCTTTGACATCGTTCTATTCACAATATGAAAAACTTAAAATATCGCGTTATTTACGAATACGAGTTCCACTGTGGCACCAGCGCTGTAGAAACAGCTAGAAGGATTAATTATGTGTATGGGGAAGCTACTGTAAAAAAACTGTAACGTACTGTAAAAAACATGGTACGTTATTGGTTCGAACGTTTTCGAAATTTTGACGCATCAAGTTCTGAGTTACATTACTCAACCGTCGTAATAACGAGGGGATATCGAATCGTATCATTTCTTGTGATGAAAAATAGATCCTGAACGATAATCGGAAACGCTCATCACAATGGTTGGAGAACCGGCCAAAATCTGCCCCAAGCGAAAGTTGACTCAGAAAAAGGTACTGTCAGTGGCGGATTTACCGGGAAGCAAAGGAAGCAATTGCTTGGGGCCCCGCTTGGACAGGGGCCCCAAAATTTGCAAAATTTTGAAAACTTGACTTGACTTTGATGATGTCATTCATCAATTTGCGACTGAGAAAAGTAGGAAAAAGTTGTAATTTAGTTAGTAAATTATAAGTAAACTGAATAATATATTGATTTTGCAAAATTAACTGGTTATTTATTATTTTGTAATATTCGGGGGGGGGGGGGGGGGGGGTTAATGTCAGAATGAGGGCCCCAAAAACCTGAAATTGCTTGGGGCCCCGTCATAGGTAAATCCGGCACTGGGTACTGTTAAGTGTGTATGGTGGACCAGTGCTGGTGTTATCCACTACAGCTTACTAAGATCTAACCAGACAATTACGGCAGATCTGTATTGCATACCATGATGAAAAAGCTAGCCGTTAAACAATCAAGACTAGTCAATCGCTCTAGCCCACCGCTGCTTTAGGACAATGCTAGATCACATACTGCACAACAATCAGTCGTTAAATTAGAGGAGCTGCGATTGGAATGTTTCCGACAACCACCTTACTCCCCGGACTTTCCTCTAACAGATGACCATTAATTTCCGGAATTTGGACAATTTCTTGCAAGGAAAAAAAATCAATTCCAATGAGGCAGTCAAAACCGCCTTCAGAGATTTCATTGATTGTCGCTCCCACATTTTTTTAGCAAAGGAATAATAAACTACCTATAAAATGGCGAAAGTGCATAAATAACAATGGTACATACTATGATTGATTAAATGTATAATCTTACTAAAATTATAAATGTGAAAGTTTAGATGTTTGTTACTTAATAACGCCAGAACGGCGGAACAGATCTGGATGAAATTTGGCACAGTGATAGATTATAGTCTGGAATAGCACAGAAGGTACTTTTTATCCCGGAAAAATGTACGGTAAAAATAAACGGTAGGGTAATTTATTTTTGTTTTTCTATAGGCGAAACCAAGCGAAGCGAAGGTGAGCCGCTAGTTTCATAATTATTTTTTTTTTTCGTTTTGGTTTTTTCCATCTAAAAGGCCAACTTCATATATAAAGATCTAATATAAATATGTTACAAATAAATACTTTATCTCGATTATTTTATAACTATATTAGTTATGTTATTTTTTGACCCAATAAGCATCTGCCTAATGTAAAAAAGTTATTGAATTCAATTCCTTTTGTATAAAAGAATCTATCTGCCTATTTGTCTATTTGTCCTGGCTAATCTCCGAAACGGCTGGACCGATCTTGACGGGACTTTCCCTGGCAAATAGCTCATGTTATAAGGAGTAACTTGGCTACTTTGATTAAAAAAAAAGAATCATGGTTCCGCGCAAAAACAATTAAAATCCATGAAATTGTGAACAAAATCCGCGTATTTATCTACGGAGTAGGGACGCACCCAAGCGAAACGAAGTTAAGTCGCTATTAATTGTTAATTCTATAAGGATAAGTTAACCGTATGACGTCAAAATAAAATTAACGGCGTTTTCAAGGACAAAATACAAACTAATATACGATCACTTAATTCCATCTTAAAATAAGAAATAATACTAAGAAACAGTTCGATTCAATCACCTTATAATTTATTACACAGCCACAATATTTTAATGGAATAACACGTAAATAGTGAATTAAATAAAACAATAACAGTAAAGACGAATAAAAAACACAAGTAAAACACATTGGAGTGTAAATAAGTAATAATTCACATGCAAATTATGTTATCATAAGATTTACGCTGTAACATTGAAATTGCTATGAAAAAAAAGAACTGGTACATTACACGTGCTGACTTCACATATCGTATATAAATATTAATAGATAACTAGTCTTTAACAAAGAAAAAACATCTTCAATATCACTTAAAGGTGATTATTCCAGCTCCAGACGTCGTTTTTATATTTATATAACAAACTTTAGATATTAATCAAAAAAATATAAATAAGAATCGATTCACAATTGATAAATGGAGTACTTCTTTTGTGTGAAGTCGGTTAAAAAGCAATGTTAATGTTTACACAATTTTTATAGACTATAATATAAAAAAAATTACGAATTCACTCAAGAACATTTGTATTCCACTTTTTTACCCGATTCAAACATTCCATAAAAATTAAAAACCAAATAAAAAAATCTCAGTTATATTATTGATAATGAGTAATTTCCTTTTACACCAACTTATTCATGTCATAATTTTGTTCATATAAACTATATATTTCACACATGGTCTTAAATTTGCATACATTTAACATATGACGTGTACATAAAATCTCATATCAAATTTATATATCAGAATATTTACAGCAATACAGGTATTTCTTTGGAATACACAAGTCTTAGTAACAAAACTGCGTTACTGATAGTAACTGAATGTCAATGTTATATTTGCTTATCTTGAATGTTAAACAGCTTAACTAACACATAAATTACTTTTATTCTATTAATTATATCTAAAAATTAAGTAATAATGCCTTAATAATAATTAAGAAAAAATAACAAATGGTTCGTACAGTTAAAAGAAATAATTTATTGATATAAGAGATGTTCCCAAAAATAGTAATATAAATGTAAGAAAATAGTCTTTGAGAGTCACAACCATTATGTAATAAGAAACTTCAAAATCATACTCGTATAATATATTTAAGCACTACAAACTCCGTTTACACCAAGCGACAAATATCACGACAATAAGTGTAGTGTGTAAAAAGTGTAGTGTAGCTTACCTACATATAGTAACTAACATAGAGTTGACTACCAACATAACATACCTACTCGTTGAGTCGAGTACCAACATTATATTGTAAAAAAAAAAATATTTTTTCTTTTTTCTGTCAAATCATTATAAATTGAATATTTCATTACTGGAAATATAATAAATACCTACTTTCTAATACAGAATAATTTAAATTTACGCGAACGCATTCGCTTATGTGATTCATATTGACAATGCATATCTTTAGAGTAAAATGACAATAAATAGACATGAAAAGTAGTTAATTTCATAAAAGGGACTAGCATTAGATGCCTTATACCTTAAAAGATTTTTTTTCCATATTTTTCTTTTGAATACATTCAGACATTTTAAAAGCATTCGAAAGGTAAAAGTGCAATAGATATTTTTTTTTAATATTTTTCATAAGCAACAACACCGCTTAGCAAAATCTCACACTTTATATTAATTACTAATATTAATTTACCATATAATATTTAAAGCTATGCATGAAATGGCATAAAACCAATAAGTGAAAGCCATAGAGATAATAATTAAAAAAAAAACATATAAAAAATAAGGCAATAATTGCACAATAAAGAAGCTAATAAATAAATAAATATGCAGTCTTTTCGTTTTGCTGTTAAAGCGTAAAATTGCTAAAAGCGAAAAAAATATTGCCACAAAAAAGCAGTCCGACGCGACGCCATGTAAAAGCAAATATAGCAAAAAAGGTTATTTGACCTATATTTTTTTCTTAATTAATTTAAACATAATTTTACAATAGTTTTATTAGTTTTCTAGTTAAATCGAGGTAACTATATTGTTAGCATAATATGTCTTATATATATATTCGATTCGTGCCAAATAGCAAAATATGATGTAATAATTAATTATTGCATATAATTTATTTTAGTTGTTACAATAAAAATATGTAGAAAATTCACCATAAACAAAATTTTATATGCAATGATTATCTTAAACAAAAATCAAGCCATTTAAAGATCGACACTCGAAATGTAGAATCCATTTAAATGAGCATCGAGTTGTAAAACTTTTACGAAATCAGATATAGTGTCAAACATCCTTATAAAAATATACATAAAGCAGTCACAAAATAATTGATACTTTCGCATATAAGTACGCATATAAGAATATATTAAATATTAAATCTATTTGTACCGTTTCGTTAGTTGAAATAAAGACTGTGACAGACAACCTTGAGAATTGAAAACAAGCCAATTATCTATAATTACTATAGTTGATAAGGTTATTAATTATGCAATTATATTTAAATAGATGTGGGCGATTATGAACAGTCACGTGATCCGATTATTTAAGGGCCGCAGCATATATTATGATACATGATTTATTCCGCCTGCGAGATAAGAGACTTTAAGGGCGACCATGATCAAAACGATCATTGCCATGGTCATTGGTATATTTAGTCAAGTTTAGCATCCCACTGCTGGGCACGGGTCTCCTTTCAATACAAGGGGGAATTAGGCTACAGGCCACCACGCTGGCCAAAATGTATGCATTTCGTTCGAAAGCTTAGTAGATTGTCTCAGATATGTAATTATATATTATCACGATGTTTTCATACACCGTAATTATTAGAATCAATCAATCAATTATTACAATCAAATCAAAGGTGCGAGAACTGGGATTTGAACCCGCTCACTTGATTTTTTTAAGCGAGCGCGTCACCACTGAGCGCGATACCACTATGCGCGTTACATTCTGCTATATGGAGCAATAGCCATAGACCTCTTTAGTCTAGCGGCTAGCAAGTGCGGCTGCAGACACGAAGGTCTTGGGTTCGAGTCCTAGGTCGGGTCAAATATAATTTTAAGAACTTTAAACAATATTTGCTATGCTGCATCATGGTTTCCAAATCGTATGTTTTCGCGATTCTATAAACACAGGATATATGTTATTAATGACACTGACTTTACATGTTACAGAAATAGAAAAGCGGACTTCCTAAACTTAATACAAAAACCGGCCAAGTGCGAGTCGGACTCGCGCCCGAAGGATTCCGCACCATCTATAAAAACGGCAAAAAAATCATGTCTGTTGTAGGGGAGCCCCCCTTAAATATTTGTTTTATTTTAATTTAATTATTTATTTTTAAAGTGAATATAATATAACTAAATATTCTGTGAATATTTCAAGCGTCTACCTGTTGCCATTATCAATATCGAGCAAAAATGAGCAAAAAAAATCACGTTTGTTGTATGGGAGCTTCGTTAAATATTTATTTTATTGTTTTTTAGTATTTGTTGTTATAGCGGCAACAGAAATACATCATCTGTGAAATTTTACTGACTAACTATCACGGTTCATGAGATAGAGCGTGGTCACAGAAGGACAGACAGACAGACAGACGGACAGCGAAGTTTTATTAATAGGGTCCCGTTTTACCCTTTGAGTACGGAACCCTAATAATTAAAAATGTATAGTAAAAACACTGTTCCACAGATGGTAAAGCCACACTAAATTACTAATGATTTAAATTTATATAATAAAGTGTAGCATTCTTTTGCTGCATTTGAGTAAAAAAAAGTTGCGACTATAATGATGGACACTAAAAGTAGCAAGTGTGCTTTGGCCCTTATATATCCAAATACGTAATAAAGCTTTTTTTTTTAAATAAAGCTAACAATATGGTGAATTAAATTTGACTTTCCAATTATGTTAATAATATGATTATATAGTTACATTAATTTCTAACACTCACCCACAGCTATTTTATAACAATTAGATATTCTTAGAAACAATGGTGATTTTCACAAGCCTTATAACATGAGATTTATAACATTAGGTAATAAAATAACAAAATAACATAAAATGTGTTTTAGATATGGTTCATAAGTTCATAATTTCAATATTAAATAAATAATGAGTTAAAAATAACGAGTATATTAAATAATTAATTAATGATTGATTACTGTCAAGTGTGTATAGAAAGAAAACTATGGCTAAATAAGCCACCAAAAATGTATGTAAGCATTCAAATGGAATCACATCTGATTTTAAATACATAAGTGTGTATGAGATTAACACTTTAAACACTAAATATATAATACTGAATTAACCTACATTTTGGCACAACTATCAATAAGCACATTATAAACTAGTAAATCAGGTAACATAAGAGGTAGATGAAATTATTCACATGAGATTTTCCATCACTACTTCAAATGCAGTTGAATATCACTTTCATTGTTTATATAGAGATTAGTTCATCGAAACAAACTCGTTAACGTATAAAAAATACAAAATAACAATAATTGTTTAAAAAAAAAAAACTCAAAAACTTAAGTCTATTTTGTGTAGAATTAATCAGATCTTGACGTAACTTAAACATAAACACACGTTTCAGACGTCTAAAATATATCAATTATACGAATCGAGAAATAAAAATCGATATTGCTTACAAAACATAAGTGTAAAATGGGAATGTATCGATTATAGATAAATTAATTATTTTTAGCTTTAGCCTTATCCGCGTTAGAAGATAAAAGAGCGGACAAAGTAGCATGAGTGGCACTCAAATTCCCTGACGTTGGAATAATATTTGGGTTATTATTAACAATGCCACCTGTACCCGAACTAACTATGGTGACATTTGGGGGCGGAGTAACCCCATTGGCGAAACCAGTCGATAATACTTTCTGAGTATTGTGCATCATAAACGACTTAGTCCCCGTACTGCCTAAAGTTAAAACTTTTTTCAGCATAACAGATGAATTACAGGCATTGTCTATCATATCTTTGGTGGTTGAGATAGTATCGTAATCTACGTTTTTAGGTATAGTGTGTGAAGGCCTTACCGCTAGATTGAATGAAACTCCTGAAGGGTTTCGGTTTATAATGTTCTTTGAAACGATTGCATTATGCAGGATATTTCCTGTGGGAAACGATTTCGATGTGACATTAACATACTGGGGTGTTCCGATGATGGCGGTGGACGTTCGTGTATTAAATCCAATAATGCTTGCCGCGCCTTGAGACATCACTGTGCTGATTGTACCGGATTTCGTGTTAATGGGTATACTGTAACAATAAAAAATAATTATTTTCATATATCTAGACATATCAGACAAAAGCCATTATGTAGTTTGAAGTAGATACACTGAATGTGCTACTCATATTTAGGATATTAGTGTAATTAATATAACTTTAGCTATTTTTGAAGTTAGGATAAAGAAGAAGATTATTAAGAAGGATTTAAAAACGAAAATGCAATACTAAAAAGAGACAAACACATAAATATGTAGAATTAAGCCGGCGAAAGAATGAGATAGAATACATTGCCATGTTGCCATAGTAACCGTTGTTATTGTCTGACAAATATATAATATTCTTTATATTTTTTTTTCTCTATAATTCTTTCCGTATATGATATTCTATAAATATATGATTTTAATATGCCTTATTTAATTATTTATTTGTTTTAATCTAATTGCGATGTTTGCCAAAGACTTTTTTTTTTTAAGTTTAGTTTCTATACAGACGACGTAGCTGATATTATAGTCTACGACCGAACAAACTGTCATACTACCGTAATTAAAATCTAAGGAAACTGAATAAACACATAATAGTCAATTTTTTAAAAATATATTTTACAAAACAAACCTTGCTTAAGCTACGTACTGAAAGGAATAAAATTTATCGTATTTTCAATTCAATGGAAACAACCCTTTAGTTGTTGTCTGTCTCGCCAGATCAGCCGTCGCGTCGGGCGACGTGGTTGGGTGCGTAAGAAAAGCGAAGGGGGAGATTCTGTTGGATTTTAGTAGATTTTTCTGACTGGTAAGTGAAAGCACTTACAAAAAGTATGAAACCACTTACAAAACGTATAAAAGCCCTTACCTACGAATCATATGAGAGTTAGAGCCGGGTATACTTTGTATGGTCACAGTAGCCTGCGGCAGGTGGTGTATGGTCCTTGGGGCGGTAGAGGCGAGGGGTGTGAGGGGTGTGAGGGGTGCGAGGGGCGCGGGGTCGGGGGGTTTCACGCTGCTCGTGTAGTAGTGCACGGTGCTGCCCGTAATGCGCGGCGGCGCGAGGTGGGCCACCGGCACGCTGTGGACCATGCCACTGGTGGTCGATGCCACTGTGATACACTTGGTGCTTTGGTTACCTGTGAACTGTGGCAACCATTTTGATTGGGAAATGTATATTAATTATATTTATTTTTTAATTATAGCATATGAGATAACGTTAAACTACAAATACCAACTTATAAAACAATAATCGTAAATTGGTTTATATTACGAGAGATTTTTTAACAATTTAACTTAACTCTAAAATGTAAAGCGTAGCCACCTTTTGGATATAATTATTCATGAAAATTGTGTCTGATCACCCTTCATTAATTTAAAAGCAAACATTTAAATAATTTCAAAATAGCTGGATAAAAATAATTAATTACTATTCTAATTATTAATATTACAATAACCAAAGTGTTTCAAAGTTGTTAACATTTGTCCCCATTCAGGAATTGAACCTGGGCCCTCCCACTGAAGAAACATACGAAACCACTGCATTAACGTTGTAATGATACGGTTTTTATTGTGTACTCTAGCGAAACGGCCGCGTATCTACCGAGTCGTAGGTCATCGGTTCATTAACCACATATAATAAACAATATTGGTTATAATTATATTTTAGTTTCGACAATTAAAACCCGTCCTCCCGGTTGAAGTTCTTGTACTTAGTAATTTAATAAGTAAATAGTTTTGAGAAGCAATTGTAATATTTTAGTTTGTCCTAATTTGTATTAACGTAAGAGATCACACATCGTATTACGTCTTGGAACTATCTGGGGTCGATCTGCATACTTTTCACTTGAGGTAAAGTAAATTTACACTATCGTAAAATATATATACCTATTATTTCCTAACAAAAACAAAATATGTTTTTTTTTAAATACTATGCAAACTTACAGATAATAATAATAAATTGGCGATTACACTTTCCCAGTGGATTTTTAGGAACTAATAATTACTAATACTAAAAAAACAAGTACTAATTACTTTATAGTCTATGAATACTTAGATGTATGATTTCATAAAAAGCCATAACAAGAATTAACTCATTCAAAAACTTTGCATATACATGTTGCATAACCAACTGGTAAGCCACTATGAAATGCTTCATTTAAAAAAAAGGGAAAAATAATTTATTACTTACATTACTAGTATTCAAAGTGGTGCCCAAATCAAATTCATCGCCAACTAACGTAATTGTATCGGGATTGGCTCCGGTCAATTTTTCAATTGTCTTTCTTGCATCTGCATCACTCTCTATATTACCCAAGTTGCGACTCAAAAATTCTATGTCTGATTCCAGTAAGCCATCAACTAAATGACTTTGATCATCATCTGTTTGTTTGCAAAGATCAAAAGCATCATCATTTTCTAACTTAATATCCTCCACTTTGATCCCATCCACGTTAATGTCATCCATATGTTCAACCTTTATAGTAACATCTAAATCACCAACTTTTAAACCATCCACTTTTATTTCATCTAGATCCTCCATCTTAATATCATCCACTTTAATTTCATCTAAATCCTCCATTTTAATACCATCAACTTTTATATCATCCATATCTTCCACTTTAATGTCAGCAAAGTCTTCCTTATCCATTGGTACTTCGGCAAATGCTCTGGAATTATCAGTGTTTGTCATATATTGGCTTGCATTAAAATTAGCTGAATCAAAGTCATCATGCACTTCCAGTTTAATGTCGTCGATCTTGAATTTTTCTTCCTGCGAACTGCTGGTAGATGGTTGAGGGCTGTCTGCGTTCATGAGATCTCCGCTTTGTGATCTTTTTAATACATAAGCTTTAATCTTTCTTAACATAAACGGTGGGACTTTAAACCCAGTTAGTTCGCCTAGCAATGGTAAAGAACTGTGTTTGTACGCATCACTTGTTGCTAGTTCTTCAATATCTTCTAATACCTATAATAAAATAAGGATTATATTTTTAAATTCATGTTATGTTACGTTTATTTATAACTCAATTTTATAATTATTACACTACTAGTTTTCTTGACTTTGAACTTTGCCTACATTGAAATTTAATTACATATATTAACCCATTAACCACCAAAATAAAAATAACAGTGATATTTTTGCAAAATGTTTATTTTACTATGGTTTACAAATCAAATAAACATAAAAGTATGAAAATAGTAAGAAAAAACAATTAATACTTAATTAATAAATTAATACTTTGCTCGGGTTCGTCCCTAGCTTGATTCCCCATACAAACTATCATATCCATTTTCACCCCCTTAGGGGATGATTTCCGTGGTAAAAACTATCCTATGTCCTTCACAAGGTCTCAAACTATCTTCTTACCAAATTTCATCTAAATCAGTTCAGTAGATCCAGAGATTGCCCCCTACAACGTCACAAACTCACAAACTTTACCTCTTTATAATATTAGTATAGATTAAAAAAATATATTACTCTAATACGGTAAAAAGGAATAAGCAATATAAGGAATGAGCTACTGCCCACGGTCTTGCTCCCGTGGAAAGCGGGGCGGGGATAAAAGATATATCCATCCCTATGATATAATCCATGCCTTTACCAAATTCTAAAAAAATCTGTTCAGCAGTTTAAGCATGAAAATGTAACAGAGAAACCGACATTACCTTCACATTTATTTTTATAATATATACAAATAGACTATTGACTGAACAATGTGACAGTTACTAAATAGTGTTCATAGAATAAGTTATACCATTATGTATGTTTTGCCTCCAACTGCATTAACAAGATTATGATTAGCAATCCACTCCTTATCAGCGCTATCTGCTGGATATCGAAGTAACCCAGCATGTCTCGTATATAAACGACCACGTGAATTACCAAGTCCTAAAACCTGAAAGACAAGTTATAATAAATACTAAAAAGTACTAACTGAAAAATAAATATGAGTGATGTTAAAATGTAATCAAATTGTAGGGCTTAAAGTTATAGTGTATCACCAAGAGTACAATCTATAATAATAATCAAATTAAACAAGAATAATAATGATAATAGGCTGCTGTTGTCAGTTTGTCCGTGGTTATAAATAAGTAAGGATTCCTGTATGTTTCAAAGGCAAACCTTTCAAAAGAAATTCTTTAAATAACAGTAAAAAGTAAAAATAACTAAGTATGCAAACGGACAGAAATATTTTTGTTGTTTAGATATAATACCAATATTTCTGTCACATGTAAGTCTATCCAAGTGGTGCAACACAGTGCAATCGGCAGAACATGGGAATATTTTGCTACTTACGCGTATACGTAATATGCAATGTTATTTAATATAATTTGTAAATTTATTTATTATTTTTATTTATAACTAGCAGTACCCGCGGCTTCACCCGCGTTCAAACTTCCGATCGCTACCATACTTCATAGAATCACCCGCTAGGCGAATATGAAGATTGTCTGAAAATTTCATCAAAATTGCTCCAGCCGTTTTGGTGTCCATAGGAAACATACATACATACATCAATTTTTATATATTATATAGATAGATAATATATATTATACAGTATAAACAAATCTTACTTTGTGAGCATGAGATCCCATAATGAATAAAGTATCTTGGGTGAGTCTGGCAGGATTCCATTTTTCTGGGTCACGTAGAGCCGGTGCAGGCGAAGAAGACCGACTATCACCGTCTTCTTGTTTTATCTTCTTAACTTTTATAAAATCTGTATCAATTTCTGTTTCCTTCCTCTTATTTAAAGATGGATTCTGTAACTATAATAAAATATGAATAAATAAGATTTAAGAGAAATATAAAAGAATTAACTTTTGCCTTCAACTCTGACGGCATTTTTTATAAATGTATAATAATAGTGAATTAACAAAGCATGTTAATTTAGCAGATCACCTTCCTCAATAAATAGACTACTAAACGCCTTATATGCCAAAACGCATATTCATATACAATATGTTATATAGTCAATAAATAGCTTCTTAATGTTGAAATTAATGAAAAAATAAAGCATATTGCAACAAATTTCATACATAATTTATACATGTTTATTAAATTCATATTCTCTTTCTCATGATTCTTACTAATATTGATAGAGATAATAAAGTAAATTTCCACTAGAAAAAGCACATCATAAGTTGAACAGGGGCCATTGGTACATTTTATCTATAGTAGATCAAGAAAAATATTTATGTGCTCCATGCAAATTGCTACTCATATACAATACAAAGTTTCAACCTTCAGCATATTACATTGCAATATTTATTACCAAACGTAAGTTAATTTTCACTATCTGAATTGTAACAAGTTATCACACTTACCGACTCCTTTGTCAATTTATTGTCAATACTAGTATCAATGTCAGTGGGCTCATAACCTGCTGGTACCGCACGTGGAGGTGTTGAATATAGTAATCTAGTAGCATCCAACATAGCACGGCAGACTGCACGAACCTTGGGTTTATAATTAGGTATTATATAATTATTAAGTTACATAATTTTAATATATTTACAGAATTTTATTTTTTAATAACATATTTTTATTAAAATATGTATTACAAATATGTTGAATTGTAATATATATATATATATATATATATATATATATATATATATATATATATATATATATATCTAATATATAAAATTCTCGTGTCACAGTTTTCGTTGCCATACTCCTCCGAAACGGCTTGACCGATTTTGATGAAATTTTTTGTGCTTATCCGGTATCTATGAGAATCGATCAACATCTATTTTTCATCCCCCTAAATGTTAGGGGTAGTCCACCCCTAAATTTATTTTTTTATTTTTTAGACAAAATTTTTTATTTCTATTTTTTTATGATACAACATACAAAAATACATACAATCCTCAATTTTCACCCTTCTACGATCAACCCTTATTTTTTAATAGCCATTTTAGTAATTTAATCATTTTTCCTCTCCGGTCGAAAACTGATCAATCGTGATTTAATGCAAGCTAGGGACGAACCCGAGCGAAGCGAGGGTGAGTCGCTAGTATATATATATATATATATATATATATATATTTTTAAGACTTATTATTGACAATGCTAACAAAAGTATAACTTTCAAGATTCAAATGTTATGAGAGGATTCCACTAAATATACAAAACACATTTCAAGTACATAATTTTTTTTTACCTGATCTTCACTCACAGATTCATCACCCAAGTTTAATCTTATATTATTAACAGCAGGAACAAAGAATTTCTGTTAAAAGAACAAAATTTGTTAAGGATTGATATTTAACAGTATTAAACTATTTAAGAATAAAAAAAGTTCACTTTTCTATATGATGCAATATCAATACCATAGCTAGGGTATTATTCAATTTTTTCTAAAATTAAAAATGACTAACAACTTACTTCTAAATATTTTTTTATAACTTGATCAATTTCCCTAGTTACAGCTGATTGTATAGTTTGTCGTAACATATCCAGAGATTTGTTAGCACTTGCTCGAAACTCGGCAATTGGCCTTGAATGTGGCTGTACAGGACCAGGAAGGCTAAACCTTCGATGCATAGCCGCCAAAGTGTTTATTGCTATCTGACGAGTGATAGGCTGTTTCTAAACAAAAACAATAGTAATCAAAATAATGAATAAAAAATAATGTTTCATCGCCACGATTAATTTATAACTTTTAAGTATTACTTACCGCCTGCATATTTGCTGCTGTACCTGTAGCTGTGCGAATATTAATTATTTTAGCAGGTGACTGAAAATTCCATGTACCATTGGTATTATCTAAGACAGCAACGTTTTTATTTGCATCACTATTATTCTTTTGAATCACCATTTCGATTACAAATTACTTGCAATTTACATCAATACTTCACATAGCTTTCGTTATTGCATAAAACCTAGTGGTTATATTGTCTTTGTTATTGCACTTAAATTTAAATTTTAGCAAATTTTATTTAATATAATTTTATCGTTTGAAATCAGAGACAAGGAACAACAATTGAAATCATAAGTTAATCAATTTCTAAATTCATTTTACGCAGAAAAATGCAAGCTCATGAGACGACAGTTTCACAATAATTTATAAAGAACTAGAATAAAACCATGTGAATTATATTTCTTACGTTAAATATAATAATTATCTCCGTTAAAATACTGTTTTTATACCATCTACCTTAGAATATGAATTGTTTATCTCATAATTTTAAAATATTATGTGTTAAATTTTTACTAACAATGACAATGAAATCTAATATTATATTTCGTAAAACTAAACATAAAATTAGGGATATGCTCAAAAATAGATAATAAAGATTATCGGTATACCTTGCACAGATGCCTAAAATACTTTAAAGTCCTCTGTCTAATGTCTTGCAGCGAGATCAGTGTGCTAAGTGGGAGTTTTCACAAATTTTTCAAATGATTGCGCGTTTGCGTTAATTGAGTAAAGGTCAATTTCACCAAACTTTATTAGATTTTATTGATTCGTTAATTAAAATCATTAGATTATAATAGTTTTAACGGACAGTTAAGGTAAGTAAGCGTTCCTCAATGTGCTATCGAGACTTGAATTCTCTTAATAATTCGTAACATTAATAGCAAATAAAACTACGCCGTAGCCATAAAATATTTATAATGTGATCCTTTTAGAATATGGGTGATTATTTTTACATTGTTAGTTTTTGTAAACACTAAATAATTCAGTCATTAACTGTTGGAATTGAATGAAATTGGCTCTTAACGACAAAAGAAAAAGTAATAGGCATAGAATATGTAACCCTTTTTAGTACACTGATGGATCATCTCGAAAACGACCTCACGTTATAGTTATCAGTAGGTCAAATACAAAACCCTCTTTTAGGCTTCAACAAAGTCGAGTAAAAACATATCAATTAACATTTTTACTTTCCGAAAATACGATATTTCAATTTTTAAGGGTCCTAATCTAACAAAGCGTGAAATTTCGAATTGCGTTTTTTTGAGAACACTTTTGGGTCGCTGACTGTCTATCTTGGGTTTTAATATATAAATACTTTCCCCCTTGTATGTCAACGCATGCAAGTCATCTGTATTAATTAACCATACACAGCCACATATAAAATCACTCGCTTAGCATAACGTTTTATTAAAAAGGTATATCAAAAGTATTACAAAAAACTACGTAAAATTTTACATACCTATTGAGTTTATTTGCTATCGTACAGATAAATGGATTTATTAGATAAATTCATGCATTAAATAGCATATTTTATAATGCATATATTATATAAATGTTATATATGAGTCGACTAGTATCAAAGGTGGCAATCTGTGCATTTTGACAAAAAATAGTTAAGATTATGGCAACTCAGATTGATATGATTAAAAACGTTTCCCTTGGAGTATATGGTTCAAAACTTTCAATAAACCATAGTAAAAACAGTTCAAAACCTGACATCAGCATCAAATCCGGCAATCTGTAAAATTTTGAAATCAAACCCGGCCATCTTACGCTATCGACCAATCATAAGCGAGAGTTCTTTTGCGTTTTGTAACGGCTGCAGGAACATTTCTTTCTGTAAATTTTAATGTTTTCTACGTGTTTTTGTGACTTAAACTAATATAAAGCAGTGAAAATAGTATAATGGAAGGCCACCCCACTTTAGTAACTAACAGTTTCACACGAAAACGCAAGAGGAATCCAGAAAATTGGACAAGAAACCGGGATAAGGAATTGAAGTAAGTTTACACGTAGGGTTGTCAATTCTTGTCATGTAAAAGGGCATAATATTGTAGTAATATTTTTTTTTGTTTTAGGTACTCGGCGAAATCATTACCCGATAGAGTGTGCAGTCATAATTCGAAAGCACTAAAATGTGCTAAACACTAAACCAACTACGTCATGGAATATCGCATTTAAAGAATGTAAACGACTTATTCTGAGGCGCTCAAAAATACCCGGAAATATTCTGGTAAGGGGAGAACTTTACTATCAAAATGATCTTGGAAAATCAGTAAATATTTGTCAACGCAATAAAACTCTAAGTAATATAATACCTAAACAGTTACCTAATGTAAACCCGTAAATAAAAATAAATTGTCTGATGTTAAGAAATTACTTCAAAAACATTTTGGCCCAGATTGGAAAGATATAGCAGTTTTATCTATTTATAAAGATATATTAGATACGCAGGAGAACCTTAACGCGCCTGAATTTCAAGAACATTATTGTGAAGGGCCCATGGAAGAAGCCAAATTTAGTTTAAAAATAATATAATTTTAAATTTAGTTTAAAAAAACTCAAAGAACTTTTTTAGAGTTACTTAATTTTAAGTTAATTAAAGATTTTTTGTAACTGCCAAATGCATTATTTTTTAATTACATACTATCCCAAAAAATAAAAAGTCGTTCCATGCTTGTATGACAACCCTAATTCTGTAATAACATCTTTAGTATCAAACACGGTTATCTGTGCCTTACTCAATTTCAAATACGGCATACTTAAAAAAATAGCATCAAAGCCGGAAATCTTCAAAATTAAAATAGTATTTAATGATAATATAGAATGATTATTAGGGTAATAGAGCATTAATTTATCCTGGTATTTACCGAAGATGATATTTTAATGAGTTTTGTAACTACCAACGAGATACGAAACAAAGAATCCGTTTTTTCGAATTTACCAACATTTGTCTTAAAGTCACATTGCCGCCTTTGATACTAGTCGACTCATATACTCAAATACATCTAGTAAGGTCATCCTAGTAATACTTAATTCTTCTCTAATATCTAGTAATAATTTTCTTCAACTAATAGATTCTAATGGTGCGAGTACTAATATTGTGATTAACTAATTATACCTGCTAATACTAATTAGGTTACTTACATAAACTATATAGAAATGCTACGCAGTTACTTATCTCAGAGCCAACTCAAAAAGTAAGTAATAGCGAGCAATAGATCTTATAGAGCACTTATGAAAATTAAGAGATGTCTTGCCTTGAAAAAGAGACTTTGATCTCTAAAGACTAAACAATTTTTATGTGTAGTGTGGTAGAAATTTCTTTCTATTTTGGAATATGTGATATTAACGTTAGAAGTAAAATTTTATCAATATTTAACGTAATATACCTTTTGTAAGATTTAAATGAAAGTGTGTATTTACGTTCATGACAACAACAAAAAAAAAATTGTTCCCTTATCAGCATGTCATTGAACTAAAATACAGAGACAAGGAACAGCAAGATAGACAGTTCACTTCATACATACGATTGTGCCTAGTAATTTGACTATATAAACGTATTATACATCGAGAAAATCGATATCTACCTATACCTTAAATGTCATTCTTAACTGATCTCCTTCCTCGCTTTCTCCTATAGTAATTTCATTCATCCCTGCTTGTTCTCTTTCTCTCAAAATTCTATAGATGTAATCGTAGTGACGTGAGCCGCGACCACGTGATCGCAGCGTAGTAATTTTAGGGATGCGCTTCATTACCGATTGTACAAACCGTAAACTAATCGCAAGGAATTAGTGATGTACTTTACCGGCTTTTTTACCGGTTTCTAAATATTACCGATTTTTTGTTCTTAGTGATATAGCTTTAGGATTTTAAATTAAACCAAAAAATAAAGTGTAAAATAATTTATTTAAAATGTAATTTTATTATATGAATATACCACCGGCTGTGAAGGTAGTTCTGCTGAAAATTGTTGGTATTTTAAAATATTTGTTTACATATTGTATACAATAATTATGTACGAGACCCAACCAGACACTAGTCGCACATATTGACATCCTCAAAGTATTCCATAACAGTGTAACAAGCTTTATTTAATAATATATTTTTAATTTCAGACTTAAATTATTTAAATGGCAAGCTCAATACCGACTGGCATTCTATTATACATGCGTAGATAGGGGAAGGTGCCCCATAAAATCTACTCTTTTTGACGGCAAAAGCCAAGAATTACCAATTTAGCCTCGTTTCTTAATCTGTAAACTACTAAATTGTACCTAATTGGAAAAATTTAATAAAAATTAGAATTACTAAACTATTCAAGGTAACAAGCAAATTTTTGATGTCCTCCTCGATCATCTCTTTTTTTTAAATGGGCATTCTTAATTCTATTAGTTATATGTACTTATATAACATATGTATATTAATATATTAATTCCATTCTAAAGACAACCAATAAAAAGCTTTCAGTCTATATAATGTGCTCAATGCAATCTAAACATATCCTCCTCATACAAATATTTAAAAATTGAAATTATTAATAAAATTAAATTATTGTAATCTATACATTATTAATTTTGCGATGATATATTAATTTACTTGACTGTTATGTTAAACTTCTTGTTTGTTGAATTGCCATGAATCAATTAGACACTTGCTCAAGAGTCTAGTAGAATTTTACATCTTTAATTTGATTTGATTTCTATTTAATTGGTAATATCTTGAATGAAATTACAAAAAAAGGCCTTTTATGAACCTGTACATCGAATTTCATTGTATCTGACTTGTAGCTTCCTTCAAATACATAACTGAGCTTATAAATAAAATAAACATTACATTAAGTTGTAATTTAAAGAAAAACATTATTGATATAAATAGAAGATTTCCAAAAAAGTATTAATGGTTTATAGTTTTAGTTGATATCATACACCTTTACCATTACATAAAAATTACTGTGATAAACTTTGCAATTGTAATAAAAATACATACAACATAAAACTAATCTAACTTTTTCAAAGCTTCATTCCAAAACTCTAAATGGTTAGAACTTAAGGACAAGGCTTACTTAAATTGCTTCTAACATGACCAAAACTATTCAAGCTATGAAATAAATCATTTATAAAAGAATTGAAAAACCTATTATCGATGTGTACAGGTATCATATTACAATAATCATGAAGCGATTAAATGTCCTTATATGTTTTCATCAGCAGTGACACATTGTCAGCTGAAGACTGTTGAAGACTTGTCAGCTTATTTCACCTGAAATGTTAAAATGTCAATTTAATGTAATTTCATCTAAATTAATAGATAGAAGTAGAAACTGAAGACTGTTTACAAGATATATTTAAAGGTATATTATTCGAAGGGCTGGAATTATAGATTACCTCTTTATGAAAAGAGTCTAATAACTTAAAAACTGGTTCATTACTAACTGAAAGAGTTGATTTGCTTGTCAACGGTGGCACTCCATTTGTAAATGTAAAACCGGGTGCCATTCTGTCTGTTGAAGAAAACTCAACTGCTATTAGGTACCTTGCGAGGTTGACCATGAATGAAAGGAGTTTCGAGATATTTTTTGTTGGTCGAAAGTAAAACAGTTTAGTCAGTTTCTGGATTTGGCAAATTCAACGAAGGAATTGCATCCGTGGTCAATCTACGTGTTTCAATTACGTGGAGTAAAAAATGAACATTACAAATCTTAACATACTCTAATTGTTTTTGGGAATACTTACTAAAAATGGAATAATATTTAACCAAGCCTTCCAACGAGTTGACTTTGCATGTTAATTATTATGTATGTTTCTAGTTTCCACATGCAGGAACACAACATTTCATCATGGCGGATACAAAAATTTGCACTCATACTCAATAAAAATTAAATACAACCGACACAATATGAAGAAGTACAATACTAAAAAACTTCAAACCAAGTGCAAATCACATTATATCTCTATATAAAAGGTAATAAACTAATTAGAAAGTAACTTAAAAAGTATTCTGGATGAAAATATTATTGTCGAACATCGGCGCTTTTTCTTGAGTTTTGAAATGTAAAAAAAATAGGTAGGTAACGAATTCCAAATCATGAATGAATAAAATGTGCTGCCAACATTTGTTCTTTTTTACCTTCCGACGACATTTTTAAAATCTAACTGAAATGTCTCAAATTGACAAACTATAACTTATTAATTTGACTTGATTTTAAATTGTTAAAACTTTTCAAAATTCAGCACCACAAAACTAACAAACTTCTAAAATGTATATTATGTTGAATGAATTTAGCTTTTTTTCGTCGCATGGTTTTCCCCAAATTTAGGGTGAAATTTTTTAGTTAGTTCGCTACGTTTATGCCGCTATGTACATAACTATACTAGTATAGTAATAAAAACTTTAGATAGGAGCGTGACTTGTGATTGTAGTAGTGGAGTGAGAAACTACAGGTATAGGCACATTCAATTATAACCTTTATAGCTGTGACATACAGTCCGGACCTTCAATTTATGATGAGACAAAAGATATGTATGTCTTCGAGCACAAAATATTACTTGAGCTCGGTAGGCCCTGCTAAAATATAAGTATCCACAGATGATAAAATATTTAGTACCTTCGTGTTAATCTAGATTCCAAAACAATCCCTAAGAAAGGCATCATTCAGAGCTTTTAACTTATCTCTACTTGATAGACATACTTATTCGTAACTGAAAGTACCTTTACTATATTTTTTTTTAAATAAGTTAAAATTAGAAGAAAGTGTCAATATCAAAAATTTGAGATAGTAATAGTCAGCAAACAATTTAAAATAATCACTAACCATTAAAAAAATAATATATCATTTTGGTTCAGGAGTTAAAGTTTAACTCCTGAAACACAATGTTGTTAAACACACCAATTTTTCGTTTTGAAAATGTGCATTTTGGCATCTCTACTCAAAATCCAAACGTCATTTACCTATCATCGTTCAAGGTTTTTGATCTGACTCTGTGGTCTTGACTTTTCATTTTTGACTTTTGAGTGCTGAGTGGTGATTCTTGTTGTTCCTTGTCTCTGGTGGTGATTACTGATTACCTACCTACTGATTACCTTTCACTCAGCACGGCTTTACCGCCTCTGCCCTCTGGTCAATCGGCAGTCAGTAAAATATAATTAATAGTTTCCCTTAAATTCAACTATTGGCCTGTTGGATATTAGCGAGAAAAAAGAAGTAAGTAAGCATCTTTTACCTAATACCATATATTAAGATAAATGTACTGGGATATATAAAGTAATTAATAATATATGTAGTGTTATTTATAAATGACGCCACTCATTGAAAAAATTTGTAATGTAGATATTGTATTATTTATAATGACTAACCGGACACGAAATTCGACAAGATTATAAATTATTTTACGAGTTTTGTCAACCAGTCTCCGGCAGCAGAGTTGAGGCTTCGCTAGTTATTCCGGCACAATCGTTACGTTACGACGTTTCAACTTTCATTTAAAACTATCTAATTATATTATTAATATTGTATTGCGTAAGTAACGTTTCGTAGTTTGTGAGTTGTAGAAATTTATATATCAGATTCTGGTGAGTTGTTAACAATTATATTGCATAGATAAACTATTTTTTTTTAAATACCAATTTTATATATTTTTTGTTGTTACTACTTCCAAAGGTGGACTTTGTACAGGAAAGACGTGTTTGTTGAATTACAATAACAACGAAAATAGAGTTTTTCTATAAAAAAATAACAATTGCAACCATATTTGACTTATATAAATAGTTATTAATTATTATAGATGTTACAACCTATAACAATTATAATTTAAAATTCTTAAAACAGTAGTTCTTAATTATTGTTCTTTTTTATAATTTTTCTTTAATTCTGAAACTTGTGCTGTCTTGAAATGACATATTGGAGGTGTTTATTAGATTACTAGCGATTCACCCTTGCTCTGCTTGTATTCATACTTAACTACATTTTAATGTTTAATATAAATTTCTCAGTGATGAGATGTTTTTCCTCAGTAAAAAGTATCCTATATGTTGACCCAGATAACCAGCTATCATCTTACCAAATCTCATCAAAGTCAGTGGTTTTCTCATGATGTGTTCCCAGACAGACAGGCAAACTGACAGACAAAATTCTAAAAACATTTGGCCTCTGTATCAATAATAATGAGTATTTTAATGAGATTTTCTAAAAAAATATTCAATGTTCAGATTTTACTCAGTTACATTTTTATTATATGTACAGATTTGACTGTTGTTTGAGTGATGTGAAAAAATGTAATAATACTATAAAACATTAAGCTGGCTAATTAAAATTTTTTAGTGACTATAACAATTTCATTTTGAAACAATATCATATTTTTTGACATAGTCATAATAGATATTTCTATTTATACCACAAATTGCAACTACAATTTTATTTAAACATTGTAATATTTTCACATGATCATTTAATACTGAAAATTTATAGCTTAACTTGCATTTTTTAAAGTAATTTTTATGTAGCATTGAGAAAAATTCAAAATTGATAAAAAAAATTGATCAACTGTTTAGTGCCCAGTTTCAGAATAACCTTATATTTACTTTTATCTTTATTATATGTTGATAAATAACATTTAAAATCTTTAATTGCTTAAAATTAGACCCTCATTTACTACTATTCTCTAAATATTATCACCACCAAAGAAGGAAAGAAATATAATTCGAATGTGTATGTATGTGTGTCTATTTATAGTATGCTCTTCTAGCCTGAATAGATTGAAACTTAGATTCATTTTATTATCTCATTTGATTAAATATTATATCCTGTTATAGGCTTGTTATAGCTTGTTTTATTATTGTAATAATCATATTAAAGTCATATCTTGCTTTGCTTTGCTCATAAATAAGTAATTCCAAAAATATCTCTTTCTTTGTTTACAACTTACTGTTGCCATTTTGAAACTTGTTATGTGTGAAATGGTGACAGTATGGTATATCCATAATATACCTCTTCTATTTATCTATTAGGTAATAATAATATGCTAATTTGTTATAATTATAGAGTGAGAGCCAGTGCAAAAAAATGCTCTGAATTTACTACAACAGATTTTTTTACTGTTTCTGTGTTTCTGTTGGTTATAGTAGTTGTGTACACAAGCATACTGCGGTCAGTCAAGAAAACTGTAGAACCAGGTGTCACATATATGCTATCAAACTTGTTATGATTACGGTGGCAATGAAATGAATTTACTAAGGCTGTTTGCCCTGGCTCTCAATGTATCAATTATATATTTGTTTTTCTTTAAAAATAAATTTGTTGATTGGAACTTTTAAATGCAACTTAATACTTCTTACTGGTTAATTAACATGTATGTTTATGTTAATTTTACTGAACAATAAAATTCTAAAATATTTTAACTAAATTCAAATGAATTTAGATTCATGACAAGTCATGGTCTTTTAACAGTATGGGTCACAATATACTGTATACAAGTTTATAAACTAGAAGTCCAGTATAATATAAAATAAATTATTTTTGTGTTTTATAGCCTATTAATTGAGAAACATTATAGACCAACATAACTCTACCCTTGCGAGTGGACTTTTTATTATACAAAAAAAATATATACTAGAGATTCACCCTCGCTACGCTCGGGTTCGTCCCTAGGTTGATTCCCCATACAAAATTTCATCCCCATTTTATCCCCATAAGAGATGATTTCCGGGATAAAAACTATCCTATGTGATTCCCAGGGCCTAAACTATTTTTTTACCAAATTTCATCTAAATTGGTTTAGTAGTTTCGGAGCCAATTCAGTACAAACAAACAAAAAATAATATTAGTATAGAATAATAAGATAGTATAGATAAATAAATTATGCAAGTGGTGTCATGGGCAAAGGCTAGTAATTATAATGTACATGTTTACGTGAAACTTTTGTTATTATTACATAAAGTTTACGTATTGTGATAAAGCCAAAACTAAATACTAAATAGTATTGTAAATATTTGTCTTAAATGAGAATGTCGTCATATAAATATAATATTACATACTAGCTGGCACTGCAGACATTCCTCTCCTTTTCATGGAATATTTTTTTTAATAATTAACATTATGATCTTCTTTCTTGACATCTAACCAATACACATTGTGAGTTGTTTCTGTCCATAAATATAGAATTAATCAAAAAATTAAGTGCAATGTCACCTATTAGGAAGCAAGTAACATAAACCACTTCTAGAAATTAGTTCTAATTTAATCTAGTCTAATAGTTAGTTCTATAAATTAGTTGGTTAGGGTAGAACAGTGACCACAACGCCATAAGCGATTTGTCCATTCTATTTTTTACTATTTTCATTATAATAATAGTTTTGTAACTCTATGGTAAATTCTTCCATTTCACAATTTGACGGTTTCACTTCGATAGATTGTAATCTATCGAAAAATAATGCGTTGAATTGTAAGTTTATTTTACGGTTCACAATTTTTCGACAATTTACAATCTCGCGAGATAGATTATAATCTAACGGTATTTATAATTTTACGGTGGCATATGTATAAAATAAATACAAACTACCTGTAAGACAGCTATTATAAGTCAAAGTACATAAGCTTTATATTAATAAGTAATACAATTATTTCCTCATATAAGAAATCTTATCAGTGTAAATATTTCTTTTTTAAACTGTTTAATTCTCAATCTGCACCGTGTCTACTCCAGTCTACACGACATGAGCGAAGTAAATTGTGCCCAAATGCTATGCCTATAAGCCACAAAACAAATAACCTAACATAATAGTTACTAGCTGACCCAGCAGACCTGGTTCTGTTCAAATCAAGTGTGTAGCAGGTCTGATTAGGAAAATGATGTTTTTACGTTTTTCCGGGCATCTTTTCCAATTTTTTCTTCATAAGAACCTTCCTCGGACTTTAGCGGATATTTGAATAAAAAAATAGCCAAATTAGTCCAGTTGATCTCAATTTTTGCGCTTAGCAGCATATAGCGATTCATTTTTATTTATATAGAAGATGAATATTATATAATTTCATTATATACTTTATATAGATATTATTAATCATTTAATATTTATGTTCTTGCAGATTTTAATTCAAGATGTCGAAAATAAAGGTAGGACCCGTTGTTGACATTCTCGGCGATGAAATGACCAGAATTATTTGGGATTTAATTAAAGATAAACTAATTTTACCATTTTTGGATATTGAATTGCACGTCTATGACTTGGGAATGGAAAATCGTGATAAAACTAATGACCAAGTAACAATTGACTGCGCTAATGCTATCAAGAAGTACAACGTTGGTATCAAATGCGCCACTATAACCCCCGATGAGAAGAGAGTTGAAGAATTCAATTTAAAACAAATGTGGAAGAGTCCTAATGGTACCATTCGTAATATCCTTGGGGGAACTGTTTTTAGGGAAGCTATCATTTGTAAGAATATCCCACGTCTCGTCACTGGATGGGAAAAGCCTATCATAATTGGACGTCACGCACATGCCGATCAGTATAAGGCCACAGATTTTGTAGTTCCTGGCGCGGGTAAACTAGAACTTGTATATACTCCTGAATCTGGTGAGCCAATAAGATATGTTGTAAACGAGTACAAGGGTGCAGGTGTTGCTCTTGGTATGTTTAATACAGATGAATCAATTATTGACTTCGCACACTCATCCTTCAAATTCGCTTTGGATAGGAAATACCCTCTATATTTGAGCACGAAGAATACCATTCTTAAAAAGTATGATGGCCGTTTCAAGGATATATTCCAAGAGATCTATGATAAGGAATACAAGAGCCAGTATGAAAGTGCTGGTATTTGGTATGAACATAGATTAATCGATGATATGGTTGCTTACGCCATGAAATCTGAAGGCGGTTTTGTATGGGCCTGCAAGAATTATGATGGTGACGTACAGTCGGACTCTGTCGCTCAAGGATACGGATCCTTGGGTCTCATGACCTCAGTTTTAATTTGCCCTGATGGCAAAACTGTTGAAGCTGAAGCGGCCCATGGAACAGTCACGAGACATTATCGATTCTACCAACAAGGAAAGGAAACCTCTACAAACCCCATTGCTTCTATCTTTGCCTGGACCAGGGGACTCCTACACCGCGCTAAATTAGACAACAATGATGAACTTAAGCACTTCGCCGAAACTCTTGAGAGTGTTTGCATTAACACCATCGAGTCAGGAATCATGACTAAAGACCTCGCTATTTGCATCAAAGGCATGAACAATGTTAAGAGGTCTGATTACTATGAAACATTTGAGTTTATAGATAAGTTGGCTGAAAATTTAAAGAAGAGCTTAGGAAAATGACTAAGCTCTAGATTGTGTAATCTTTGATGATTTTTTTTTAATTATTTAAAGAATAATATATAAACATATGGGTATCAGGATGTATTAACGCATTTATTTAATTTTCAATAATAAATGATATACAGTTTTCAAATTCAAGCAGTTTTATTTAAACACTTAGGATGAGTTAATAGAGTAAGGATTATGAAAAATGGTATGTAATGTTTAGTTATATTATGTTATCTGTAAATAATATCATGACTACATACAAAGATGTAAATTTGATTACAACTTACTTGATAGCAATGACGTGCAATATATTTTATGTAGTAGTAGGTAACTTTATAAAGACAATATGTTGCCAAGGTCAGTCAGGTATATACATATAAGTACATGCAATATCTTTGATATTAGAATTGGAATTAGTTTTATCAGATTGTTGAAATTAAGAGAGCAAATGTGGATAAACACTATCAGCAATAATATAAATTGGGTTATATAATTTTTACAGAAGATTTTTTCGTGTTCAACGCTAATTATTATTATTAATTATAATGAACAATTTGTAGGCAATAAAAGAAAAGTTATTTGGAAGAGGTTATTTTTTGAGATTGCCTAAAAAATGTATCAAAAATTGTAAAAATTAAATTTTGAGCATGTTCAAAATTAATCGAACCGCCATGTAATTATGCATCATTCAAAAACTATTAGGTGAGAGTGAAAAGTCAAACCTAAAGCATTATGTGCCTACTATATTTGTTTCCATTCGAATTAGACTACCGCGCGCTCTACTGCTCTCTGCCTATATGTTATTAATTGGGCAAATAATACAGTAAATATATACCTACTTAGTCAGTACCTAACATTGAGCCTAATTTATTATAAAAAGATATGTGAAGTAAAAAAGAAAGAAAAATTGAAAAAATAATTGTACCAATGTTACAAACAAAATGTTTTCATGAATTTAAGAAAAAGCTATTTGATAACCAATCTTACGTGTTGATAAAGGTTATCAAATCGCACACCTCGTTTTGCTGTCGTAATAACAATATTATGTAAAAATGTAGTTATTTATATTACATACGAAACGTACGCATGATAGTAGGTATTATGACGTACCTATAGATTACTAATTAAACGTATTTTCCTAAATATAAACTTAAAACTGCTAAGAAATAGCACTCGCAATCGCTTTTAACGAACTTTTATTGGTATATCCATAAGAGATAATTTAATAGGTAACTATTATGAAATTGTCCACTATTTTTATGTATTATATCAACTTGCATATCATCGGTTAACCGCCGTGCGCAATGTTTTGATAAATTGAAGAAGCAAGATAAAAAATATTATTTTCGTTTTATTTTTTAATTAAGTACCTAATCAATACGTATAAATAATAATACAGTATTTTAACGAAATCTGTACATTAAATATTTTTTAAAAACAATAACTGTAACGAATTATGTACACAATATAGACCCCAAAACAATAGTTATTAAAATTTTTGTCTGTTTGTGTATCTTGGCTTCGCACCCGGCTGAACTACCGGACGCTAATGAGAAACACGACAAGGTGAACGTTGGGGTGGATATGCCTGGCACCTAAGGTGACCCTAGGTGACCTAGGTTCTAGTGACGCACCTAATCGAAGCGAGATTCAGTCGCTTATAGTTTCATATAAAAATCTTATGCAGTTTTTCATCAGATTTCAATAAACCAATCTCATTTATGTTGTGATTACGCATCATATAATATGTACACTATACTTTTCTTGCAGAGTATAAGTAATTTTTTGCTGTTAATATCAAAAAGGCGCAATTACATTTAAATAAATATTTAACAAGTAGTATTAAAGAACTATACGAATTGTAATGAATTCAATAATAAAAATAGCAGTCTTTTGCAAGTTCTATTGAAAGTCTACATATTTTATGATGCGTAATCACAACATAAATGCAGTTTTTTCAATAAACCAATCTCATTTATGTTGTGATTACGCATCATAAAATATGTAGCATAGACATAATATTTTTCATTAATTTTTAATACCACATCTATACCTACATATCTAACTTCGTCATTATCAAAAATAATCTATCTATACATATAATAAAACTGTAAGGGTCTAATATCTGTACATAGAAAAAAAATGCTAAAAATTGAGTCAGAGAGAAATAGAACAAATCCAGTTTTTTTTCAATTTTTTGTTTCACTGTCTGTTTGTCTGTTTGTACGGGCTAATCTCCTAAACTGTTGGGCCGTTTTGAATGAAATTTTGCATGACGTTACCTCCCCGGCCAACATTTTAAATACTTTTCATCCCGGAAAATTAAAGAGTTCCCGTGGGATAGTTAAAAAACTGTAGTAACTTATACAGCTAAGTACACAAACTACTGATTGGATTTTAATGAAACTATAATAATATAGACTATAGTTCATACATCAGAATAACCAATAGGCTACTTTTTATCCTGGAAAAATGTATGATTCCGGTGGGATAGATTTGTTTTTGTCTGCCCAGAAGCGAACCCGAGTAAAGCGAAGGAGAGCCGCTAGTACTATAATAAAGTAGCAACTTAGCGAAATCTGTACATGAAATATTTTTTAAAAACAATGACTGTAACGTGTTATTACACAACAAGTGCAATAGTAAAACTAAAATAGTTATTAAAATTAACAACAAGTACAATAGTTATTAAAATTTTTGTCTGTGTGTCTGTATATCTATTTGTCTGTTTGTGTGTGCGCTTTTCACGTAAAAAGTAATGAACGAAATTTGGGTCAACACTTAGGATACCTTTTAATTCAGGAAAATCTATATTTTCCACGGGAAAACACAATAACTGGTTTTATCGAGTCGTCCTTAGAAACTTTCTACTGCTAAACCTTAAGACATACATCAAAACAATGTATAAAAACTTCACCCTTAATTCGCTGAACCAATTTAGATGAAATTTGCTATGGAAATAGTTTGAGACTCTGGGAATGACATAGGAGTTTACATCCCGGAAAACATATCATATATAAGGGGGTGAATGAGGAATCAATCATTTCTCAAGGAAGGATATTGTATTGTAAATTGGACTCGTTTTCCGTACTTAAACTCACATTTGGTACATTGTGAATCCTGGCTCGTTCAACCATCCTACCTCCGTCCAAAAGCGCAGAAGTTCCCTGGAAATCCCGCAGGCTTCGCGGAGCGAACTCATTGCAGGTCCGAGGATTTCATTACGTTGAGAAGTTACCGCTATGCATTCCGACTACGTGAGCGACTCAAGAAAATGTTATTAAAATAATAACAAACTGTACATGGAATATTTTTAAAAAATCAAGTTCGAGTCGGACTCGCACACGAAGGGTTCCGTACTATCGTACAATATATAATAACACTATGCACTTTTTAAATACTTGTCATTATATTATATTATTGGTAATATACCTGAACACGCCGCGCTGTCTAATACCAGCGTAATTGTTTTTTTTATTTGCATGACAACTATTTTGATTTGCGTGTTTGTAGGTTCGTCTCTAAAACGAAAATCTACCCCATGGGAACCGTATACCTATTTTTCTAGAATAAAAAGTAGCCTATGTGTTATTATAAATATAATAAATATGTTAGGACATTAACACACAGCACCGTCTAGTTCCATGGTAAGCTACGAGGCCTGTGTTATGGATACCAGATAGTTGATACACTACACATATATAACTTTAAATACATACATATTATAAATGAATGAAATTATTCTTATGAATGAGCTATATTATTGTAGTTTTATCAAAATCTATTTAGTAGTTTCTGCGTAAAAGAGTAACAAACATCCATACATCTACACAAACTTTCGCATTTATAATATTAGTAGGATAGCCGCAAAATAAATACACACTCTGTGAAAATTTCAACTCTAACTCTCTACCTATTACAGTTCGTGAGATACAGCCCGACGGGCGGACAGCGGAGGCTTAGTAATAGAGTCCCGTTGAAACACTTTGGGTACGGAATCCTAAAAACGATGGCTGTTGTATATTGTGTACATAATATAGAATCCTAAAACAAGAGTTTTTAAATTTTTTGGCTTTATATCTGTTATAATTTCAAAAAGTACAGAACTGATTTTGAATTTGCCATTCCCACGGGAGAACACAAAAACTGGTTCAACAAAATTATCCTTTATAAAAAATAGAAGGGTTAACTATTAACAAGTAAAATCACTCATTTTTATGACAAAATGCAAGTTAGAGCGCAAGTCGCTCATCTACATAATATAATATCTGCATCATACCTACTAATTAATTATTGTTAGTATAAAACAAACTCGCTGCCTGCCTCTTTTTGTATCTGGGCGTACTTCTTGTACACCACGCAATGGATTTTGATACAGTTTTCACTAATGGAAAGAGAAAGATTTTGTGCCTATGTATATAATTTGTAGTTTTGGATACAATAGCTAAGTTAAGACGGTGTTTTGTCGAAAAAAAACTGTTTTCCTACACTTACTCAAGAGATATGTACATCAAAACAATGTATTAGGAAAAAGGTCTCAAAAAATCTGACTCTGTAAAAAACGAAAAAAATGAGAACAAGTGGAGGAAGGAACATTTTATTATGCACTCAGAGACATGCGAGTTAATCCTTGCTGCGAGTGTTGCTACGTGTTAAAACCAATTTGGTCAACCGTCTTTGTTTAATAGCTATTGCCTAAGTTTAGTTGGGTTTATTTACAATATAATAATAATAGGGGTTAAAATATGAAATTGCCGATTTGTACTGAAAAATTGAAATTAGTTTTTCTTAATTTAACATATTTATTTAATCAAAATAATTACCATTATTATCTATCCACACATTGCTGCCATGTAATAGGAAGGTCATTTATGCCTTTACGATAGAACTATTAGTATTTTTAACATTGAAAATGTTTTTTTGTCGCTTCGCTATAGGCCCGATTTTCAGCGAAAGTGCGACATCGCCCTAGTATCGTGGGTTTTGGAACTACGTGACTGATTGGAATGTCGTTTTTCGCCCGGTTTCGGTCAGAAAAAAATCATATCTCAAACACTAAATGAGATATCAAAAAAATAAAGAAAACCCCAAGAGATATGACTTTGACCTACATTTAAAAAATATTGGAGGTGCGTATCACTGATGGGTTATTCAGAAGTTGTACCTTTGTGACGCGGAGTTTACGCGCGGAGAGTGCGTGAGCGCGGTAGTGACGGCGAATAAATATTTTGGAGCATGATTATGTTTTTGAACGAAGTGATTCTTTGTGAATAAATAAATATGTATTTAAACTAAAAACTAACTTATATCTATACTATACATATAATAAGACAGTAACTTAGCGAAATCTATACATTAAATATTTTTTAAAAACAATGACAATTACGTATTGTGTACAGAATATAGACCCCAAAACAATAGTTATTAATTTTTTTGTCTGTTTGTCTGTATGTCTATTTGACTGTTTTTCTGTTTGTGTGTGCGCGTTTCACGCAAAAAGTACTGAACCGATTTAAACTGAATTTTGTGTACTGATAACTTATTACAAGGGTCAACATTTAGGATATCATTTAGTGCAGGGAAAAAACAGAAAAAGGGGAGGGAGAAGAGGATAGGAGTGGAGAAAAGGGGAGAGAAGAGAAGAAAAAAGGAGAGAAGAGGAGAGAAGGGAATAGAAGAGAAGAGATGGGAAGAGCAGAGCAGGAAAGGGCACGGAACCGGAACGGGACCGGAACATAATACCTTTAAGAAATACTAAAATATCCATTGTGTCAAAAAAAAATTATTGTGTAAAAATGTTAGTAAAAACAACACAATATTCGGCGGTACGGAACTCTCGTTGTGCGAGTCAAAATCATACTCACACATTTGAAAATATTACAGCCATCAAATGATATATTAGTTATAACTTAAGCCAAAGACTTTTTTTGTCGTCTGAACGCAGGTGAATCCGCGGGTTTCGCTAGTAATTAATATGTTAAAAATTTTATTTAATTCATTTGGCAGATTCATTTTCAATGTACTCGAAGATCGTGGCAGACACGAAGTCTGTGGATTTTTTTATAAAATAGGTAAATCTCGCGACAAACTTTTATATCATATAAATTGTGTAATGTCATAAATTGATGGGTTTGATTTAATTTAAAGATTATTTTATTCTTTTTAAATTTAAGCTTGTTTTTGAAAATGTACGGAAATAGTCGCAGTTCATTAAAGGATTACCAAAAATGTATAATTCGTACATTTAGGTACTTTATTTTCAGCCTAAAATAACATACATTACCTTTCACAATCAAAGACAGAGTGAGCAATGAGCATATATATACATATATACAGTGGGAGATATAAGTTTTTAAATACATATAAGTTTATAACTCATATTCTAATAACCATGTTAGAAATTCTTATTTACCTACTTGAAATTAATAATATAATGACCCCTGATTTGATAATATTATTACTACTTTAATTTAAAAATATGTATTTAATATATAACTATTTGCTAATTGAGCTGTTTTCTTTTTGCATTTTAAATTTTTGAATGTAGTCGTTGAATGTTCTATAGCGCGAAACATAGGGGGTGAACTTTGCAAAGCCGATATCTGCATAAATATGTAGCTAGCAGCTTGGTAGGTACTTACTAAGATTGCAAAACGAGATGTTTCATCTAAAAAATATGAAGTCGTATAATTTGATGAGTATAGTGCATCGTAAATTCTTTTCTTAATGTATTCGACCACACTGTTTAAATAAATAGAAGTCATAAAAATAGTACCGGGGGCCCTTTCGGGACAATCAAAAAAATAACTTTTCTTGGTGAATTACCGGAGGCGGTTGACGCGGTTTCCCCTACAAGAACGTCCCTCCCGCCATTTCTCCCTCCGTAGAGTGGGCCATTCAGAGACGGTTCGCGAAGCTCTCACGGTGCTTACTCCTTCAGTTTAGCGGGCAAGCCGTCACAATACACTCGTGTACACCGGACACATAATCGTTTGGCGGGAACGGCGATCGCGCGATACGAAAATAAGATAATATTAAAATAAAAAAAACCATTTCTTTTTTTTTAGTAGAGTGTTTTACAATGACAATGTATAATAAATTAAGTTACATGTATTTGCAATGGTTCGTCGCAATAAATATTTTGGTAAGCTGCGTATGCATATGACATTCTTTGTAAACATGTTGAATCCTTTTATTTACTGTTGTTCCCGTCTACGTTATTTCAGTACCTACCTACGTAGGTACTTAAGGAACGTAGACGTTTACGTTAACAAGTAATTATTAAATTAAAAATTGCAAAATCTTGTGACACAGCAATAACAATTTAAGTATGTATATTTTATTAATACAGAACATCATTAACAATATTTTAAAATATTTTATTTTTACAATTTTGTTACAAATTCTATGAAGCTAAAGTAAAAAAGTAGAAATAACTAAACGTTACGTAATTTTTGAATTACACGCCAACCGACCTAACCGGTAAATACATTGACAACACAAAATCTGTTGACTTACAATTTGGAACGTAAACGTTTTGTCACATTACCATACAAGATAGCGCTAACTGTATTCGTTGCAACATCTCGGATAGCTAAATCGCTCGACCCGGGAGCACTAAAGCCTGACGTAGCATGGATAAAATTCGAATTGCGCTATCAAACATCAAAGGGCGTAGATGCATAGAGAGCCGAGAACCGCTATACTATCATATCAATTACTAGCGCCGCTCGGGTGCACCCAATTACTAGCTCGGCTTCACATGATTCGTATTTGTAACCGTAAGATTACTGGAAGAATCCTCGAGCTCGCAAGCGCGCTCAAGGAGTTACTTCAAACGTACATTTAGTGCCCTCGTGGAATATGTTTTTGTTGTACCAACGTTTTATTACCGCATGTTTTTGAACAGAATTTTTTCTTATTGCCTTTGTTTTTAATCAGAATGTCTCTTATTTATAGTTTTATAGAATTACTGAATAGAACGATATTCTATTTGTAGTGTATGCATTGAATAAAATATATACTATAACTATAATATTTAATCAAAAATTATTAATTTACTTAATTATATGCTACCTAATAAATTTTCATAAATTCAACCCTTATATGCAAATACGAGTAGATAGCGATTTAATCTGTCACGACGCGTAGGTGTAGTAATTATATTCAGTGCGTCATTATCGGCGGTCTCATAGTCTTTAGTTTACGGAATTTTGATTAAAGTTACATAAGAACTACGTCAGAAGGATGATCCGAAGGCGTGGGAATAGACATGCACTGAGGGAGTGTCGGGGGGTTCTCAATTACCTACGCGATCTGTTTTTATTGCAATGCTCTTTGATGCTTCGACATTATCTCCACTGCGAAGGTTTGTCTTGGCAAATTATTTGCTATAAAGAGGTATTTTTTTATTTCTATACATAGATGCGATCGTGCCTAACATTATAGAACATATTCTGTATGTTAAGTTACACTAAGTAACGCAACCGTACGAAGGAAGCCGAAAGTGAAAACTTACATCATGTATATATTAGTAATGGAGAGCTCTAAATAGATCCGATCACTGTCATAAATTCTTTCGTATAGATACTCGTAGATACGTTTTAGGGCATACACCCATAACGCATGACCAATAATAAAACCTACGTGTTTTTAAAATGTAGTCCTATACTTTCTGAAATATTAAAAATATACATCTATTATTATCGATGACTCGTTAATATAAAATTATGATCAATTTCGTAACAGTATAATAAAATAATATTGGTTATCTTAAATTCAATAATACTCTAACTTATATTTTCTTCACGCAACGTTTGCTTAGGTACTGCAAACTTCAAGCTGAGAACATCCATTACTAAAGCTAATAAACTTCGACTACGTTTTTCCATAAAGCAAAAGTCGTAAAATAGTTTCATAAACATTAATGTTTTTAAAAAAAACACACAAAGCATGTAAAGTCAAGAATCAAAATTTCTGATTGGAACTCTTTAGAGAAAAAAATACGAAAATTAATGAAATCATAGGAACCTTTATTTCCTTATCTTAAAAAATAAAATGCCTTAAGCAATGACGGAATCCAATTACATTACATAATAGAAGATAATACATATCGGCGAAAGATACCTTTTTTACCGCCTAACAAATTAATTTTTTCTACCGTTTACAAATTACGATCCATGAACGATAACAACAGCGTACTTAGTCTGTGATATGGGAATAGTGACTAGCTTAGTTAACTGTAAACATATGTAGTATTGCTATAAAACAAAATATTACATACTCGATCTTTTATAGAATAGTAGTGTCTCATAAGAAAATAAGACAAAAATTTGATGTATTTGAAATAAAAATATTTTCCGATTCTTTCGTGCTTTTATTTAGATTTTTGGTTTCCGACATTAGAGTACCGCGAAAAGTCCGAAGAAAGACTTTTATTCAAATTGTCAATTTTTCGTGTAAATCTAAGACAATATTTAATTCATTATTTGTAATTTTAATAACAGTAGGTAGCTAGAATTAAAATAGGTAGGTCAAACTTACCTCGTTTTAAACAAGAACCAAATAAAAAAAATATATCAGGAACCAAAAATCAAGATAAATCCGCGAAAAAATCCGAAAAGATAGTTTTATAAAAAATGTCAAACATTCGCGTAAATCTAAGAAAGTATTAAAAGAAATAAATTGTAAATGCCTATTTTTTTAAACACTACCTACTCGAAAATATTTATGGCGAAAGTGAAGGGATCTATGGCAAACGTCGTGACTTCCTATCGACGTTGATCTCGTACTATTTTGGTAATGAAAGCTTCAAATCATCGGACGTTTGCGTGACTATTTTGATTCTCTACAATTGTAAATTGACATAAGTACAAGTACATAAGATTTAATTATTTCCATGTTCATTGTGATGATAAATTTATTAAAATGTACTTTAAACAAAAACTTTTTATATAAAAAAATTACAGCTTTTACAGGATCTAATATTTTAACCCGTAGAGCTTTTCATACACGCTTGTAGAGACTATTAATGTTTCTACAATATGTAACTTTTTATGGTTAACACCTACATTCTGAGATAAAATATAATTTAACATAAACAAAACCATAAAAGATGTCTCGTTTGTCTCACAGTCATAACATATATAGATATATGGACTTCCATGTGACTAAGTAACGGTATTATTAATTTTTATGGTAACTACAAATAATAGCACATATCTACCATAGAATAAAACCTTTCCATTTAAATTCCTTAACTTCACTTAAATAAAACTAAAATCACATACCATAAAGAAAATCATAACGTATTAGTTTATGTTATCGTCATGCCATCATACATTTACTTCTCTTTTATCTCATCTCATTCATCCGACATTCTATTCTAACATTCAGATAGAAAGATAAAGTAATCAGCAAAGTGTTTTGCACGTAAAAACGATATATTTAAATAAACATTAGAGTTTTTTAAAATACGAATGAAACTCATTCATTTTATATTTCAACTAAAAATATATTTAACAGAGCTTATTTTTTATGCGTTAAAATTAACTTTAAAGTAAGCTATTTATTATGCGTTATACTACTAGCTTCTGACCGTTGCTATGTTTATCAATTTAGCATCAATTACATTTTAAACATCTTCAAGTCTTCCTTCAATTTAATTACCCATATAATCGTTGTTATATTTCAATATAAGCAAATGTACAAAATCAATATTATATGACGCTTTGAACTATAATTTAAGTATCGTAAACTTTACCGCAGCGCAGTATGTTATTCTATTCAGTTAATCCAAGCATCTTTATGGTGAGTCGAACCTAATGTTTAAAAGCATTAAATCAAGTCTTGGTATGCTGTTGAATTGGCTAGTCCTAGCCAGTACCGTTGCGTGGTCAAGTAGGTGTACCTGCGACCCTGTTTGCCCTATCGATCCATATATGCAGTATGGGACTTCCAGTCATCGATTTATGCTATGAACTTTTTTATTTAAGATACTTTTCATTTAGTAGCCAATTAGATATGCTTTTGTTTAGTAATTTTATAATATTTGTGTACCAACCTTCTATAATAATTAATATTTATTCATTAGAAACTTTTCCAAGATAAAATCGTCTTTACTTGAAATATATTTCAATCCATCATACTACTTTTCATGGCACACGTAAACAAGTTAGTCTGCCACATCTATCTCAAATTTTCTAAATGGATAATTCTGTATACTAATTTGTTGGCAAAAACATCTCCGTGTTCATTTATTATTATTCATACATAACACGAGATATGATCAATTTGAGAATCTTCCAACTATTTTGTGAATCTCCTAGACATGTACCTAATATAACGGTATGTCCCGAAATTATGTTCTCAATTAATTTGATTAGACGCATCTTACCGCTTATGTTGTCCCACTTGTACCTGTCGAGATGATCCATTATTACGATGTTTAAATTAAAATAATAGTGAGTTGTTTGCGAATGTTAATTGGTACATCTATTTTTTGCTCTGGCAAACGTTTAATTCAATTATAAGAATGACAGGCGATGTCAGCATAGCACAGAAACTAGACAGCTTTCAACAAAAAATGTTACTGCCAATATGTCTTATCCATTTAAAAATCTAACATACGACCTACTTACTTTGGACAAGAGAGTTAATCAGGATTGCTGTCATTAATTAACACAGTTATTCCCACACGAAAGAAAATCTTGGTTAGCACAAAAACATAACGGATAGTTTGTTTACTTGCGTTATTCCGTTATCATATAAAATTATGTACGTACTTACATATCTATTATATTTTACTATCTTATATATATTGTATTATATTTTTTAAGATTAGAATATAATGCTTACAATGAAATGAATCTAGTATAAAAAATGGAATATTATGTATTATTTAGTTGATTTAAAAAAAAGTTATAAAAGTTTTATTGAAGAAGGCGCAGCTCTAATGAAATAAAATAGAGCATTTCTTGCCAAGTGGGTACTTGTCGTTAAACAAAATTTGTCATATCACATAAAATTTTTGTCGATTTCAGAAATCAATGTTTGTGATGTTGTGGTGGCTGATGTCCCTTGTGAGGGTGGCACACCCCCTTTATAAATCACTGTCCAAAATACGAAGAGAAATTCTATAAGTTAGCAAATAATCCCGATGGTCGTACACGCGTCGTTTGAAGGGACAATTATTACACATGACACTGACATTGCAAATTAATTATTTCGACAAATTAATCTCACTTCACTCTGTGCACTTCACACATACATTTAAACATGCTAATTTCTTTGAAAACTTACAGTTTAGACGTCAACATTTTATGCAAATAATGTGGATATTATTATTTTCTAATTTTGGACTTTATTGGTTAGTTTATTATAAACAAATATATATTTAATGTAATATGTATTTTTATAACTTATAATTTTTGACTAGCAGCTCACCCTCGTTTCGCTCGGGTTCGCCCCTAGATGATACTTTAAATTGACATAACTTTTTTATTTAGGAACCGATTGAAATAAAACAAATACTACATATTAAGCTTACCACAATACATTAGTAAAATCCGCACCCAAATCGGTTAAGCCGTTTCTAAGATTAGCGCGCACAAACGCACAGACAAACAGACAAAAAAACTAAAAATCATTGTTTCGGGTTCTATTGCGTTAATAAAGATCCCCAATAATAGTTTTTCTCAAATACCTTCCATGTACAGATAGCAATCAGTTACAATTTTATTACAAGTATAGATAATGAGGAAGTTAGAGACGTGCATTTATGTATAACTTGTATATACCACAGTTTCCATAGACTATTTCCATAGACTCTATTTACATTTCGTTTTTTAGTTCATTGGAACAGAGCACCTATAAGTACTAGTATACTATATATGTAGTAGTATAGGTATATAAGGATCTTAATATTCTCATTACAACTAATTATTTACCTACATTTTAATTACCTACTTAAACATTTAAACATTTAAATATCTGCTCTATCATATTTACTACTTTATATTTTGTCAAGAGTATTAACTAAGCAAATATAATATAACCTATTACAAGTGATACCCAATTATAGACTACACAAAGTCGTCACTTAGATCGGAAAGAAGATTAGTTTTTGAATTTTAGGGCGACGGACCCTATTGAAACATTTTCATCGTAATGTTGACCGGCCGTTTAAGAATTGAAAAATATATTCCATCTATATAAATATTCTAGGCAGTTGTGACCCTCTTAATACCCTATTGAAAATGTAATATCGACGTTATTATGTACAGCTTAGCCAAGTTTCTTAAATGTAATTCTTACATTATATCCTCCTTAAAATTATTTATACCTACGTATAGCAAAATCGCATACGTTGAAAATTGATGCGTATAATATAAAGTTTCAAATTAGCTAATGCCAATTAACTATTTTAAATCTGAGCAGTAGGCTAAGAAATATAGTAAAACCTAAAATTATATCTATAGGTACTTGTTATAATAACGTGATTGATTTTTATAAGGATTAATATGTTTAGATATGTAGGTATTCCACTTATTTAAAACATAATATATCTGCTACAATAAAAAAGTTATACTATATGTGGTTCCGTAGATTTTTTGTAGAACTATTATTAGAGGTCATACATTATTTTTATATATTGGCATGCAAGTTTTTTTACCGAATCTAATACTAATACCGTCAATGCTCAACTCCTACAAGTATTAGACCAATCTATACTATAATAAAACTGTAGAGGTCGAATGTCTGTACACAGAAAAAAATGCTAAAAACCGAGTCAGGGGGATGTAAGAAGGGCAATAGAACAAAACCAGATTTTTTTCAATTTTTTTGTGTCTGTTTGTACGGGCTAATCTCCGAAACCGTTAGACCGATTTTAATGAAATTTTTCATGGTGGTACCTTATATCCCCGGTCAATCTTTATGATACTTTTCATCCTAGAAAATCAAATATTTCCCGTGGGATAGTTAAAAAAACTATAGTAACTTATATAGCTTAGTACATAAAAACTACTGATTGGATTTTAGTGAAACTTTACAATAATATAGTTCATACATCAGAATAACAAATAGGGTACTTTTTATCCTGGAAAAATGTACGGTTCCCGTGGGTTAGGTTTGTCTAGAACCCTTTGGCGAACCCGAGCGAAGCGAGGGTGAGCCCCTAGTTTTTAATAAAATATGTAAAACCTTTATGCAGAAATGTTGATCTTAATAGAATCACATCTAAATTGCGCACATAGTACGTAAAGGTAAACGCTTGCTGGCAACTTTCTCTTATACTTATATCTTGGTTGTAAGCAATTTAAAATAGAGACACGAGTATATGATGTAATTACAATGGCAATCAAATTCCCTTCATTTAAAAAGCAAAAATTTAAAATTTTTGTTACAAAGGTTTTCGTAAAATCTAGAAAATGTTGAGAATTAGTAAAAGCTAATAAGGTTACATATCCAGTGTTTGAAATTGCGAGCTCAGATTAATGTAAATTCTTTGTGTTTCCAAAGTTTGCGAATGTTTAAAATTAGATAAGCTTTTACGGGCTGTCTAGACAGCGCTGTACCCCTGGCGGGACCCCTGGGCCGTGGTATCGATACGATAACTTGACATTCAATATGTCTTCTGAAAAAACTAAGTATTTTGTTAATTAATAGAGGAGTTGCTGTTTTACATTTTTTTTAAACGGTTAAAGTAAGTATACAAAACATAGCTTAGTATAAAATCAAATCATGTAGGTACGAGTAGTAGTACCTAGTTGTAGTAGTCTGAGTATTTATTATTTATGAAATTTTATATTTATTTAATCGTTTAGAAGTGTTATGTAGTTATTTTAGTAAAAACACTTAAATATCTCTTTTATTATTTCGGAGTTGAATGAAAAATATTTATTAATATAACATATGTTCAATGTACAATTTTCTGTTCTTAGACAAGTTGAGTAAATCTAAAATTTTGATGTGTTATTTATACACATATAGGTAGTGGTTTATCTTATCAGTAATTTATAGCAGGTACTATGCGACGTTGCATGCGAATACTGGTTTCTAATTTTCAATAATTTCGCATCCCCTTAAATTATTATGACAATTTGAGAAAGTTACCATAATTTTCACAGCACGACTCATTCATTTGTGCCGAGACGAACTGAATAATATAAAAGAAAAGTAAATCACTGTAAATAATGGAAAGTAACCGCGGAATTATAAACATAGCGTTGACATTATAATAATATGACACAAATTGATTTAAGTGTAACTTTATAACTTCAGAGCCAGTAAGTTTCTATCACTAAAATTATTTATCTAAAGTGAATAAAATTGTATGATGATAATTCTATCTATACATCTATAGTCTATACTAATATTAAATTCTATACTATAATTGTGAAAGTTTGTGAGTATGAATGTATGTTTGTTACTCTTTCACGCCAGAACGGCTGAACGGATCTGGATGAAATTTGGCACAGAGATAGATTATAGCCTGGAAGAACACATAGACTTATCCCGGAAAAATGTACGGTTTCCGTGGAATAGGTTTGTTTTTGTTTTCCTAGAGGCGAACCTAAGCGAAGCAAGGGTGAGCCGCTAGTATATAATAAAATTCTGATTCGATTATGTACATTAAATATTTTTTGGAAAATCTTATTGGAATAGTCATTATTTCATTTCAGTCATTAAATCTCTTGTATTCATATATTAATTTTATACAAAAATACGTATAAATTTTATTTTCATTCACCTATATCTACAGTTATACTTATAAAGAGATAGTAGGTACCTATATAACTTATAAAAAGGTAAAGTTTTAATTTTGTAAGCTTGTATGTAAATAACGTGTAGGTTATCTTAAAAAGTAATGATCTGAAAATTCTTTCTCTAACACGTACTATAGACTATTTTTATTCCGATAAAAATGTGTTTACTGTCAGAAATCAAAATAACTTCAATTATAATCGGAAAAAATGGCCGTTGAGTTGCATTATCGGCTTGCGCGGTCAAAAGGTTTGAAATAAAGCAATAAAATGCAAAAACTTGGGAAAGCACCCGGGCGAAAGGTAAGTCGCTAGTTGTTTATATAGTTAGTAGTATTTAATTTTATAAAAAAATTGTAATAAATATAAAAAAATTGACCCTATTTAAAACTTAAACGAAATTGTTCTAAAAAAGAGCAGTATACAGAAAATCTTATTTACAGTATGAGTGAATTGCGTTAATTTCATATAGCAATTGTTATTCATTTCAAATAAGAATATACATATCTATTAATGCTATAGCAGCCTTTTCTGGGAATTCACTGCCCACCTAACGGTCGAACTGAACTTTGACACACTAAACTCAACACTTCGCACCTTTTAACAATACCAGCTATTTGGTATCTGAACATGAATTATATTGTTAAGAACTTACAGCTTAAATCGTGTTTAATTGAGGCTTGCATTCATCTTACAATAGACCTCTATTATAAGAGTCTTTTCATAGTGCCACAGTTTCAATAAATAAAAAATAAATACAAATCAAAATATCAGATCACAACACGATTACTTTATTGTATTCGATACACCTTTTTGTTCCCTATTTATTTGCTTGCTATTATTCGATTTATTTCATAACTGTCGTAAAAATTGTTTTGTGTTTCTCCTATGACGTTGCAAAAAGTAAATTTCAGATTAGTTGAGGTAATTAGATGCGGTGATCCTTTATTATATTTTTATATCGCCTTTTATCGCTGCGCTCGGATGCGGCCCTAGATAGTCTAACAGTAATTTATGCGTTACTCCAAGTAATCCACTGCCTCGGTGGTGTAGTGGCTAGCATGTACGGCTGCACATCCTGAGGTCCTGGGTTCGAGTCCCGGGTCGGGCCAAGTTTAGTTATTGAGTCTTTCTGTATAGTAAGCCTCAGTAACAGCCCGGAGTTGGGAAGTTGGCGGTGTTTCACCCCCGTGCCTCGGAGAGCACGTAAAGCCGTCGGTCCTGCGCCTTAACTCTCACCGGTCGTGTCGAATAGTCGTCCCACCGGAGTATGAGAGTGACAGGAATAGAGAGTGCTCTTGTGTCTGCGCGTACACTTGTGCACTATAATATCTCCTGCGCAGTTGGCTAGTCTCAATGAGATTGGCCGCCGTGGCCGGAATCGGTCAGGAGAACATTATTATTACTCCAAGTCATATCTTCGTACTCATTCAAATCAAAAAAAGTTACAAATATACATAAACACACTCACATATGCATTATTTTTACATTAATAATAGTAATAATAATAGTCACGTCATCCGGATGTCAGATGACCTTTGGGCCAAAAAACTACTTTTTGGATCCTCCAATACAGCAGACGACAGCGTGGTAGACTCAGACAGAGATAGCGAGATGAGTTGAACTACTTCCAAAGAGTGTGGCTTATTATGGCGAAAGATAGGGAGCTGTGGAGAAAGAGTAGGGAGGCCTTTGCTCTGCTGTGGGTCACTACAGGCTTATAATAATAATGGTAATTCCATAGTCCGTTTAACTTTAGTTCATACAGACATTATCACAAAGATAGAAATATTTAGGTGTAATTTAAAAATAAGATATCATAGGGCGCGTGTGCGGTCAACGACCACTTATTGCAAGTTCTCGGGAAGTCGAACGGACGCAATGATCGTGAGTAACGCAACTCTTCTTGAGCTTAAATTTACTGACACCGGGATATGCCTACAATTAAAAGCTCCAAAAGCGTATATCGCACACCTTTATTATTGTGCTTTAGACACAATTGTGAGTATTCGCTGAATTGTACAGTCTCAGTGAATAAAATGACAGTAAGAATATAAGAATCATGACGTGCAAATAAGATTATAAAAGGAAAAAACACAGACCTTTATTTTTGCATCTTGCAAGTGCGTTTTTTTTTCTTTTTAATATACAATTCTAAGAATGAATAGCCATTGTGAACAAAATAATGTGAATGCCGCAGTACTATAATGTACGTATTTATTATTGAGGACTTATATTTACATTAAAATTTTCACCGCGTATTTAAACCATGACCCACTAAACGTAGTGTAAGTTTAGATCCATTATCTGTCATATAGATATTTAATTTTATAAGAAGATTTATAAAATACACCTATGTAGAGCTTAAAATGTGGTAAAGGTTAACGCAGGGCGCGTGCGCGGTCATCGACCATTCATAGTAAGATCTTATATATCTCGGACGAACATTGAGAAATGCCATAATTCTAATTGCCACAAATATTTAGCTTCCAGAGTAAATTTCACAAGATTATGGGGAACATCTATGAGATGTTTCGTATATTGAAGATTACATCTTTTCTATACTTATAATAACATTCCAACGGGATATTTGTTAGTTGATTGTTTTTCAAAATATTTATATATTTTTTGGTTTTATATGTAATAGAGGTCAATATAATAGTATTTTTTATAATATTTGTAATGATTTTATTTTAAAAATTTAACTAAATTTCATTTAAATAATATAATGAAATTGAAAACATGGCTGATAATTAAATTAAAATAGAGTCGCGGGCAGTAACTAGTATATAAAAAAAAACGTGTGTGTGTACTGATGTATAAGAAGTTATACATATTACTTCTTTCGCGCAACAGAACAAAAATAGTTAAAGATTTCATCCCATATATCACAACTCTCTGTTTGTAAAAGGTATGATAAATTAATAAAAATAATTAAAAAAGGCATATTAGGCATAATAAAATCATATATTTATAGAATATTATTTAAAGAAAGAATATAGTATTATATATCATTTGTCAGACAATAACGTCGGTTACCCTGGCAACGAACAGTTATCAGCTAACTTCATCATGTCGCTTTTTGGCTGTCGATGTGCGCGCGCATCGTAAAAATTTTACACTCATAATTTTTTCCAAACGTGCCAAAAGATGTATAACTTCAATAATAATGCTAGATGTAAGTGTAAATTCATCGCTCCAGTAGAATAGAAAATCATTTAGCTGTTTATCATGTGGTAGACACACGTTATACGTGATTTAAAAGTTAGTTTATATGTATAATTATTACACGTCAAAATTACTTAAAATTCTGAATAGCAGTCTGCTTAGTAACGTAGCTGTGTTTGTAATATATTTATTGCCTTATGCAATCGACGGCTCGAACCCTCGGGCGTTATGTTAATGACATTCCGACGTCGTTATATCTGCCTAAGCACAATTCTATCCGCCGATGTAAATGCATTATCCATCTTTATTTAGGTGTATAAAAACTCGGGAAATTGGTATTGGATAATATAGATGTTAGAAAGTACTGTATAAATACATAACTACTAACTAGCATGTTAAAATATAGTGAATAATGAGTAAAGTAATATTTAATTCTCGTAATTGTAATTTGTAAAAAATGAACAACTAAGAAGATGAAAACAAGTTGACGAAGGAATATAGTATTATGCATTTGGAGATATATACGTTTCATCCTTGCCGCGAGATGTATATATTATGTAATACAAACGTACATAATACATACATACATACATAGACTGATAAACACAAATTACCCTCCTTTGCGTCGCGCAGTCGGGTAAAAACTAATCACATATTGTTAAATCAAAGTACACATTTATTTAGTTTTTAAATGCAGCAATTACATACCAACTGGACACTTAAATGCGAGATGCATTGTTAAAAGTCACGGGCGCCAACTAATATTCAAAACAATATTATGCTAGCTTCATTATTAAAGCTCGCGCGTTCGCACGCACGTTGGTTTCCGGTCGCTCAGCAACAGGTTATCTAATCAAACAAATATATATCTTACCACGGCCAAATAAAACATAAATTTAAATTTTCAACATCGTAAAATGTGTGCATAGTAAAGTATTTGAACAAGCTTACCCAGAATGGCTCTTAAGTTTTAATTGGCCAGCATTGCATAAAACTAAATCTTTACTCTAGGTAGTCATACTTCTTACAACTTTTCATACTACAATCAATGTTAAATTTTATAACATTGCAACACTTGTTTATCGAAGCAATAAACAATTTTAGTGCTATGCTGCTTAGAATTTTCCGTCCATAGAAATTTTAATGATCGCTATTCTACTTTATTAATTATCATAATATATTTATCGAGTGTAATTTATAATAATTTATATTAATATTTATTATACGAAAAAAATATGCGGCATGAGACCTGAGTTTTATATGCATGAGATAAGTACCTACCTAAGAATTTTTAGAACTTTAAGAATCTTAAAACGCATTGCAATGTAGACAGATTTCACTAACTGTCGGTACGAAGACGGAATAGAGTGCGTAATTTACGCCGCAGGTTTATTTATTACATCACTTTACTGTTTTCTTGTCGTGTGTGAATAGATTCCGCACGGGAGACTTTCTCAAGGTTCATAAAGATACAGTTAAGTTTTTGTTAGGCCTAGCATTGTGTAGTATTTAACATTTTATAGCATTCACTTATTTTAAATTCAAAACACAATAAAAATTACTTACTAATAAAATAATATTCAATATTAATACGGCCAAGCTCTTATACTCTCTACACTCACAAACAAGAAAAATATGTAAATAATTCTGTGAAAATGTGTTAAATCACAATGGTAGAAAAAAATAAAGTAAATTTAAATGATAACTGTGTATACAGTTTTTACTTATTTCTTGCAAAGTGTTCCGGTTTATTTAGCTATGCAATAAAGGAAGAGTAAAAAATTAGAGCAAGTTACGAGTTATAATGACTGTAGGTAGAGCGGACGCATTGCACACAAACTACTTGGTCGTAATGAACTTTTTGCCGCCAAAGCTTAGTGACACTTGATACTGTTCTAATCATCATGATACATCCTTTTCCTGGATCTAGTCACGAGAGCTGCTTGAGAATACCCAACGTTTCACGCTCTCTTGGTTTCATTAATAGCAGAATTCTGATTTTAATTCTTATTTTTTTAAGATATCATCTCACTCTTACGTTAATTACTTACCTACAATATTACAGAGTAGATACTGTTCCATGGAATGTAGTTCAATGATTGAGATACATAATTATTATCTAAGTCTATGTTTTATTAGCGCAGCGTTTAGGTTAAATTGCACACAACTAACCTGTAGATACCTTCACGCAAAGTTCATCTCCTAATAACTACGAGCATTTATTAACGGTATTGGAATAAAATTTTGTATGTCAATGGATAGTAAATAGTTTTCAACCGCTATTTGATCGCCATCACATCAATGGAAATGGCTTTTCTTTGTTAGTGCTTAGCACATTATGTTGAAAACGATCATCTACCTGCACATAATACGTATCGTTAAATCAAAGTAATTTAAAAGTACTTATTTGATTTGATACTTGACTTAGAGTTGGTACCTAAAAATCATATTTTTATTAAATAATATTATACCTATTTACTTTAAAGTCGTCGTACTATGGTAACTTGCAACCTTCCACTATAAATCTATACTAATATTATAAAGCTGAAGAGTTTGTTTGTTTGTTTATTTGGTTGAAGGCGCTAATCTCAAGAACTACTAATGCGATTTGAAAAATTCTTTTTGCATTAGATAGCCTGTTAACTGAGGAAGGCTATAGGCTATATATTATCCCGGAAAAACGTACGGTTCCCGTGGGATAGATTTGTTTTTGTTTAGGGACGAACCCAAATCGAAGCGAGGGTGAGTCGCTAGTAGACTAAATGCAAAAAAAAATTATATAGACCTTTTGTGCCAGAGAATAGCACGTACAAACAAATTTTTCAGCTTTATTTATTAAATTGATGAAATGATAAGATATCTAACATCACGCTGCTACTTTTACTAACAGAGTAATTACTTATCTATATAAAAATAAGTTACGCAAGCGGAGTGGCGGACAAGAGCGAGTCAATAAATCCTCCTCCATGGACGCAATATTCGTAAAATATGTAATATGGGTGCTGAGAACATAATGTTTTACTGTTAAACTTTTATTGAAATAATCAAAACTTAGGACCGTAATAACAACTTATACGTAATAATAATTAGATTAACGTAATCCTCATAGTTTAAACTGACATTAGCAGTGCAAAATGTGACAGGGGCAAAAGATTAAATTCTTATCGATGGTTTAAGCTGCTATTTATAGGCCTTAATCTTATTATATAAAAGGTAAAAGTGATTGACTGATGTATCAACGCACAGGCCAAACCCTTAAGGCTAGCAAATTAAAATTTCGCACATGTATTCCTCACATGTCGAAGGCATCCACTATGGAAGGATTTTTCAAAATTCAACCCCCAAGAGGGTGAAATAGGGGATAAAAGTTTGTATGAAACTTTTTATTCCTTGGACATATTTGCGTAAAATTTCGTATGAATTGAGTACGGCAAAAGTAATGAGTTACGTATTTCAACGTTTTTTAAAATTCAACCCCTAAGAGGGTAAAATAGGGATGAAAGTTTTAAATAAACGCACAGGCCAAACTCTTAGGGTTATAAACTTAAAATTTCGCACTCGTATTCCTCTTATGACGTACGCATCCATTAAGGAAGAATTTTTCAAAATTTAACACCCAAGGGGGTGAAATAGGGGATAAAAGTTTGTATGAAACTTTTTATTCCTTGGACATCTTTGCATGAAATTTCGTAATTTTCGTAGTTTGATACTGCTAGTTTGAAATAAAAGTTAATTACTTAAAATAACATTTAATCATACTTTCTAATCATATCGTCGAAAAAAAAACCCTAGAAAAACAACAAAACTATTAGATATAAGGAAACGAAAGTTTTCCCCATATCTTTCAGGCGTACACTTATTTTTATTATTTACCCTCTTATTTATTCACAATGTTATAAAATTTTCGTCTATCAAAGACTTGTAAAGGAACATACTCGTAAATTATGAAGCAGCATAACATGTCGGACCCTTATTCCTTTTTGAATAATTTCACGTTTCCGGAACTTGAATTACTTATAGATTCAGCGTTTCTGAACCTTTCTAAAATTTAATTTTTCTTTCACGAGGAAGTTTAAATGAATTATGGATGAACGCGTTGTTTTCACTTGTGTCAAATTGTTTTTTTTTTTGTGTTGAATTATTTTATTATGATCTTAGAGGCTAAAAGTTACAAAATATTACTACTAAATCTATACTTTCTATATTACTCTTATCTATAAAATTGTAGTTAATGTGCATTAAATATTTTTTGGAAAATCTTATTGAAATAGTAACTAGCGACTCACCCTCGCTTCGCTCGGGTTCGTCCCTAGGTACGTTTTAATTTTTTGAGCGAAATAATTCTTTTCCGGAACCCCTCCACTAACACTTAAACTTTATGGTATAGTATTAAAGCTCAAATTGACTTTTAAGTATTATTACGAATCTTTTGTATGGGAATATAGAAAAGTATTGTTTTTAGACTTTTTCAGACAATTTTTTAAATTTTTCTCTCCGTAAGAACCATCCTCGTACTTCAAGGAATATTATAAAAAAAGAATTAGCGAAATCGGTTCAGCTGCTCTTGAGATTTGCGCTTAGCAACACATTCAGCGATTCATTTTTATATTATAGATTATTTCGATACAGAGGCCGAATCTATAGTTTTTAGAATTTTTGTTTGTCTGTCTGTCTGTTACCGCATCACAGAAAAACCACTGGAGGGATTTTGATAAAAATTGATATAATGATAGCTGGTTATCCGGATCAACATATAGAATACTTTTTACTGCGGGAAAATACCTCATCTCTGAGAAATCTATACTAAAGGTATGTAGGGACGAAACCGAGCGGAGCGAAGGTGAATCGCTAATACAATATATATCTACAAATAAAAGCTAGGTACTTTATTTAAATACTTTGATTTACTATTACATAATATGTTGATTGTACCTTTGACTTTATATAGTCATTTTATACCTACTTAACTATACCATGCTTATCACTAAGATCTGTTTAAATTGAAAGAATTATTTTGATTTATTTGTTACAAACATAGTATAACACCAATATGTAATAATTCAATGTCATACCGTAATTCTACTTAAACTTAGAAGCTCTAATTTAATTAAACTTACTATATAACTATTATTGTCTAATCCAGTTTAGTTTAGTTTTCATCATATGCTATGACACCTACAATTTTGTAAGAACGCCGACATAATATGGTAATCTCTGTGCAAATTGTAGGGGTGTATTTATTGTTGTTACACTTACACCTTCTGACATAGTAATTATTTGCGCTATGAATGACACTTGTAATGTAGCGAGCGTAGGTATGACGGACATCCTTATAGACGCGTAGACATGTTAACTAAGATTATTATAGCAATTTACAGCTGAAACATAATATTCAAATACTTTAACATTTATACATACATTATGTACGTATTAACTATTAATAGAAAAAAACTTTACCAAGCTATTAAAAAATAATTTATAACACTTTTGTTATGGTGTAATTTAAGAGTAAAATAATTTATATTTAAGAAAAACACAAAACAAATCTATCCCACGGGAACCATACATATTCTGGGATAAAAAGTAGCCTATTTGTTATTCTGATGTATGAACTATATTATTGTAAAGTTTCATTATAATCCAATCAGTGCTTTTTGTGTACTAAGCTGTATAAATTACTATAGTTTTTTAACTATCCCACGGAAACTCTTCAATTTTCCGGGATGAAAAGTATCTAAAATGTTTACCGGGGGTATAAGGTACCAACATGCAAAAAATCATTTAAATCGGTCCAACAGTTTCGGAGATCAGCCCGTACAAACAGATAAACAGACAGAGAAACAAAAAAATAAAAAAAAATGGATTTGTTCTATTTCTCTTCTTACATCCCCCTGACAGGGATTTTAGGATTTTTTTTCTATGTACAGACATTCGATCTCTACAGTTTTATCAAATGTATAGATTAAGTAGATAGAGATGAGATAAATACTGCAAATGTTTGTCACTAAATGAAACTGCCGCTATAATCCATTCCTTTCTAGAATCTACTCCGCCGAAAACTTTTTTCTGGGATAAAAAATAGCATTTGATGTAAAATTTTAATATTAGTTTAACATATCGGAAGTTACCGGATGCAAATAGCCATTAAAAGGTATTTTATTGTGTAAGTTTATTTATAAGTAACTGTAGATTTACGGTTCATTTGGGATTTCTATAAAACATACCTAGCTAATTTTGCTAGTTAAGTCTTTATAGCATCCGCCGTGTGGCTTTATCCTCCCTCAGTAGATCCTCCAACCTACTTTATAAAGGCAGCCTGTGTAGAGCCAGTCTCTAAGCACGTATTAACCTAAGAGAGCTTAATCTGTAATAACAGTATCTATACATAATATAATCGTAATAAAACGTAAATAACTCACATATAAGGTAGTTTACGCGATGTGATTATATTAACTTGATTATATAATTTAATGCATTTTATAATAATTTCCGGTATGTACGTATATACTTACTAAATATAATTACTTATTTAAATTTAAATCTGTGTATCTACATATATCAATGCTCACTCTACAGGAATTTACCTACTAGAAGAGGTGCTTTTAAATGTTAGATTTTTTAGAATACTTATATCTATACTAAATTAAGTTATCAAGTTTTGAAATGTTTTTTCATGAACATTAGAAGGTAGAGCTTGTTCTTAGTGCGCGTTCACTCAACTCTGAGATTAATACCTCTTCGTTATTGCCAGCCATTCGCAGGACAGAGGGAGCCGCGTCCCTCTGTTTATCTCAGCACGATTTTATGATCCTCTATACGATCTACCATTTACTAGTATAGGTAATAAGTATGGTATATGTATACTGCAATCTCTATAAGACTTATTGTCTATAAAAATTATAATATAATGGCTCTTGTAATCTAAAGAGAACATAAAATAATATATATGTATATAGTTTTTTTTTTCTATTCGGTTATTTCTCCGGTATTTTGAATTCTACGTAATTTAAATAAACGTGATTTAAAAAACAGCGTTTTTCGTATGTGTGATAAAAAAGTTACTTTGACTCGACCTTTATATTATATCAATCATTACACAATCTTCTTGATTACTTCACAAATTCTTCTTGATCCTATGTATTTAAATTATAAAATATTAAATATACCCTGGCGTCGCTCGGGCGCGTCCCTAAGTATCTTTTTGCCACCTATTTATTGCCTTATTTCAAACTTTTTAGGCAGCGCATGCTGATGAAGAAACTCAACGGCCATTGTTTTTCTAATAATTAACAGTAAACACATTTTTATCGGAATTAAAACAGCCCATATATAGTTCTTAACGATATAAACTTCCTATTGGTGAAAGAATTTTCAAAATCAGATCAATAATTTTAAAGATTACTTTCTTCGACCTTTACAAAGACCTTTTTACAATATGTTAGCAACTTACCCTAGCTTAGCTCGGGTGCGTTCTTATATGCCTGCCAAAGCCGATAAAGTAACTCAACGGCCCTTTTTCGACGTCAATCAAAGTTATTATGATTTGTGACACTAAACACATTTTTATCACAATAAAAATATCCTATAGGTAAACACTCGGCAGTAATACAGACTATCCTATTATTGAAAAAATTTTCAGAATCCGATCAGTAAATTCAAAGACGTTATGAACAAACTTATACTTTTACCGTTTTATAATATTAGCGTACACTGTACATATAGAATATCAATAAAATAAAAAATGTAATTGATTCTAAAATAAAGCACATTTTACTTTTTTAGGTTTGCGCAAATATGACATTTTAAATATAACTATCTATACTTGTTACAGACATGACGCCTTTGAGGCATATAAAACTTTAGTCTTTCCCGTGAATATGATTGCTGTAAAGCATTCAAAACGTCGGGAAGTAAAAATCTAAAAATCCGCGAAATAATCCGAAAAGATAATTTAATTTAAAAATAAAGCCAGTTTATTGACTAGTTCCATAATTCTTATAAATCAGTTTATTATTATTTTACTCATATTAAAAACTATTGCAGGTAGGAATAGCCGAAGGATCATTATTAGGATCAAGTTGCCGATCGAACGGGGAGTGTAGTGTTACAAACGCACGTTGCTTGAGAGGCGTGTGCGAATGTCAGCCATACTTTGCACGAGTTGACAACTCTACCTGTCTTGAATGTGAGTATATTACCTATAATAATTAATTATAACAAAGTTGAAATGATGTTTAATATAAAGAATTTATTATTTAAAAAAAAAGTCACGGGATGCCCGGCAGATGTAAAACATCTACACACGAAATATGGAGTAAAATAAAGAAAAAATAGTTTCGTTACTAAAAGGTTATGTATTAACTAAACCAATGATATAATATTTACATGTCAAATGCAAACATTACCCCAATTTGGAAATACAAATTGCTACCAGTTACTTTCATTACAAGTGTTAGTAGGATATATATTAGACTAACGACTTACTCTCGCTTCCCTCGGGTGCGTTTTAATGTTTTGAGGTTATTTTTATTGTAGACCAAGAATTAGGGTTCCCCTAATTCTTGTTCTAAAATAAAAATATTAAGCTACTTCTTATAACATTTCTAAAATAAAAATATTAAGCTACTTCTTATAACGTACCTGCCAGTAAAAGTTTCGTCAAAATCAGTCCAGCCATTTCGGAGATTAGCCAGAACAAACACACAGACAGACAAATATTTTAAAAATTGTTTTTTTCTCATAAGTACCGTATGTGATTTCATATGTAATAGATTTAGTGAACAGCTGTTAATTGACATTAAAAATAGACACTTAAATTTTATTTATCTGTATAGATAAAAGCGTAAGAATAACAATAACATGTAGCTGTGAAATAAATATATTAAGTAAAATATCAGAATAGAAAAATATTTTTACAAATACTATCATTAATTTTATGGTAAAAAGTTTAAGTGCATTGGGCGTAAATTAAGCTGTTTACCAGTATAAGATAAAAGAAATAAGAAAAAGCTAGTATCAAGGAGCCGATCACGACGTCGCGAGGTGGAAACTAAGAGTAATAAGAACTATTAAGTATTTCTAGTGTCATTGACACGTAACTCATAAAATACTAAATTACCTAATAGATTGCATATAATAAGTGGGCTTCGGAAAAATTACAGAATTGCTTTCACTCGATAGACCATTAAACTTCGATTACAGGAAATAACTTTTGTTGACCGTAGTTAGTTTTAAATGTTTAGTTATAATCGAATTTTAATATGTTTAATAACTTTTAACGACTGAAAACTTTAAATAAAAGTTTTAAATAGCAACTTGATAGCTCAGAATTTATATGATTTGATGTTTATGTGAAGAAATTAGTTATTATTATACAGACAAGTATTACATCAGCGATTTTGTTTTTATGATGCAAAATAATTGAAAAATCTTTAAAATAACGTATATAGTACATATCACTTGCAAACGATTCATATATACGCATATATGTCAAGATATTCATATAAAATATTATGTCAAGTACATACTGCATGTTCTGCAAATAGGCAGGTAACTTATGTTAGGTATTTCATCAATGGATTCGTTATCCCACGCTATTTTAGTTTTCTCTTATTTTGAGCAGTCTCCAAATAAAATGAGGCCTTCATGCAAAGCTTTATACAAAAAAGTAGTAAATTACGTATAGTAAGTATAAATTACGTAAGATTCTCGTTTCATATTTATGAAGAAAAGTCGCAGTGATTTATGTCTGGATATAAAACTGGCAAAATGCTTATTGAAATATCTTAAACAGAAAATACTTCGACAGTGTGCTTGACGTTCTATTGTCTTGGTTGGATTACTGGTTTGTCTATTTTTAGCTTTTACGACTTTAGTGTGTAATTCTTCTTCTAAAGTACAGTTTTACCACAGTATTAAATAATATTTTTCCTTGTTTAAAGGGATAGTTATATAATCTATACTATAATAAAGCAGTAACTTAGCGAAATCTGTACATGAAATATTTTTTAAAAACAATGACTGTAACGTATTATGTATACGATATAGACCCCAAAACAATAGTTATAATTTTTTTTGTCTGTTTGTCTGTTTGTCTGTTTGTCTGTTTGTCTGTTTGTCTGTTTGTCTGTTTGTCTGTTTGTCTGTTTGTCTGTACGCGTTTCACGCAAAAAGTAATGAACCGATTTCAACGAAATTTTGTGAACTGATAACTTATTACTCGGGTCAACATTTAGGATACCTTTTACTTTAGAAAAATCTTTGTTTCCCGCGGGAAATCGCAATAACTGGTTTTATCGAGTCCTCCTTAGGAACCCTCCGCTGGCTAAACCTAAAGACATACATCAAAACAATTTACTTAAAAATTGTAGATCTTGAAAAGGCCAACAGAAATATCTACAACAGTATATGTCTATCTCTTAAGGTACACTCGCAATACCTATTCTTATCTATACCTATAACAAAACTAACTTAGTTAAATCGATGTGCGCGTTTCACGCAAAAAGTACTGAACCGATTTCAATTAAATTTTGTATAGTGATAGCTTATCACTCGAGTCAACATTTAGGATACCTTTTACTACAGGCACATTTTTCGTTCCCGCGGGAAAACGCAATGACTGGTTCTATCGAGTCGTCCTTAGAAATTTCTATGGCTAACGGTGGCTGAACCTTAAGAGATACATCAAAACAATGTACTAGAAAATTGTAGGTCTTAAAAAGTTCTACAGAAAAGTTCTCAACAGTATATGTCTATCTCCTAAAGTACACTCGCTATAACTATTTTTATTAAATGATATTACTGTTTTCTTATACGAGTACGTTATCTATCTATACTATAATAAAGCAGTAACTTAGCGAAATCTGTACATGAAATATTTTTTAAAAACAATGACTGTAACGTATTATGTATACGATATAGACCCCAAAACAATAGTTATAATTTTTTTTGTCTGTTTGTCTGTTTGTCTGTTTGTCTGTTTGTCTGTTTGTCTGTTTGTCTGTTTGTCTGTTTGTCTGTACGCGTTTCACGCAAAAAGTAATGAACCGATTTCAACGAAATTTTGTGAACTGATAACTTATTACTCGGGTCAACATTTAGGATACCTTTTACTTTAGAAAAATCTTTGTTTCCCACGGGAAATCGCAATAACTGGTTTTATCGAGTCCTCCTTAGGAACCCTCCGCTGGCTAAACCTAAAGACATACATCAAAACAATTTACTTAAAAATTGTAGATCTTGAAAAGGCCAACAGAAATATCTACAACAGTATATGTCTATCTCTTAAGGTACACTCGCAATACCTATTCTTATCTATACCTATAACAAAACTAACTTAGTTAAATCGATGTGCGCGTTTCACGCAAAAAGTACTGAACCGATTTCAATTAAATTTTGTATAGTGATAGCTTATCACTCGAGTCAACATTTAGGATACCTTTTACTACAGGCACATTTTTCGTTCCCGCGGGAAAACGCAATGACTGGTTCTATCGAGTCGTCCTTAGAAATTTCTATGGCTAACGGTGGCTGAACCTTAAGAGATACATCAAAACAATGTACTAGAAAATTGTAGGTCTTAAAAAGTTCTACAGAAAAGTTCTCAACAGTATATGTCTATCTCCTAAAGTACACTCGCTATAACTATTTTTATTAAATGATATTACTGTTTTCTTATACGAGTACGTTATCTATACTATAATAAAGCAGTAACTTAGCGAAATCTGTACATGAAATATTTTTTAAAAACAATGACTGTAACGTATTATGTATACGATATAGACCCCAAAACAATAGTTATAATTTTTTTTGTCTGTTTGTCTGTTTGTCTGTTTGTCTGTTTGTCTGTTTGTCTGTTTGTCTGTACGCGTTTCACGCAAAAAGTAATGAACCGATTTCAACGAAATTTTGTGAACTGATAACTTATTACTCGGGTCAACATTTAGGATACCTTTTACTTTAGAAAAATCTTTGTTTCCCGCGGGAAATCGCAATAACTGGTTTTATCGAGTCCTCCTTAGGAACCCTCCGCTGGCTAAACCTAAAGACATACATCAAAACAATTTACTTAAAAATTGTAGATCTTGAAAAGGCCAACAGAAATATCTACAACAGTATATGTCTATCTCTTAAGGTACACTCGCAATACCTATTCTTATCTATACCTATAACAAAACTAACTTAGTTAAATCGATGTGCGCGTTTCACGCAAAAAGTACTGAACCGATTTCAATTAAATTTTGTATAGTGATAGCTTATCACTCGAGTCAACATTTAGGATACCTTTTACTACAGGCACATTTTTCGTTCCCGCGGGAAAACGCAATGACTGGTTCTATCGAGTCGTCCTTAGAAATTTCTATGGCTAACGGTGGCTGAACCTTAAGAGATACATCAAAACAATGTACTAGAAAATTGTAGGTCTTAAAAAGTTCTACAGAAAAGTTCTCAACAGTATATGTCTATCTCCTAAAGTACACTCGCTATAACTATTTTTATTAAATGATATTACTGTTTTCTTATACGAGTACGTTATCTATACTATAATAAAGCAGTAACTTAGCGAAATCTGTATATGAAATATTTTTTAAAAACAATGACTGTAACGTATTATGTATACGATATAGACCCCAAAACAATAGTTATAATTTTTTTTGTCTGTTTGTCTGTTTGTCTGTTTGTCTGTTTGTCTGTTTGTCTGTTTGTCTGTACGCGTTTCACGCAAAAAGTAATGAACCGATTTCAACGAAATTTTGTGAACTGATAACTTATTACTCGGGTCAACATTTAGGATACCTTTTACTTTAGAAAAATCTTTGTTTCCCACGGGAAATCGCAATAACTGGTTTTATCGAGTCCTCCTTAGGAACCCTCCGCTGGCTAAACCTAAAGACATACATCAAAACAATTTACTTAAAAATTGTAGATCTTGAAAAGGCCAACAGAAATATCTACAACAGTATATGTCTATCTCTTAAGGTACACTCGCAATACCTATTCTTATCTATACCTATAACAAAACTAACTTAGTTAAATCGATGTGCGCGTTTCACGCAAAAAGTACTGAACCGATTTCAATTAAATTTTGTATAGTGATAGCTTATCACTCGAGTCAACATTTAGGATACCTTTTACTACAGGCACATTTTTCGTTCCCGCGGGAAAACGCAATGACTGGTTCTATCGAGTCGTCCTTAGAAATTTCTATGGCTAACGGTGGCTGAACCTTAAGAGATACATCAAAACAATGTACTAGAAAATTGTAGGTCTTAAAAAGTTCTACAGAAAAGTTCTCAACAGTATATGTCTATCTCCTAAAGTACACTCGCTATAACTATTTTTATTAAATGATATTACTGTTTTCTTATACGAGTACGTTATCTATACTATAATAAAGCAGTAACTTAGCGAAATCTGTATATGAAATATTTTTTAAAAACAATGACTGTAACGTATTATGTATACGATATAGACCCCAAAACAATAGTTATAATTTTTTTTGTCTGTTTGTCTGTTTGTCTGTTTGTCTGTTTGTCTGTTTGTCTGTTTGTCTGTACGCGTTTCACGCAAAAAGTAATGAACCGATTTCAACGAAATTTTGTGAACTGATAACTTATTACTCGGGTCAACATTTAGGATACCTTTTACTTTAGAAAAATCTTTGTTTCCCGCGGGAAATCGCAATAACTGGTTTTATCGAGTCCTCCTTAGGAACCCTCCGCTGGCTAAACCTAAAGACATACATCAAAACAATTTACTTAAAAATTGTAGATCTTGAAAAGGCCAACAGAAATATCTACAACAGTATATGTCTATCTCTTAAGGTACACTCGCAATACCTATTCTTATCTATACCTATAACAAAACTAACTTAGTTAAATCGATGTGCGCGTTTCACGCAAAAAGTACTGAACCGATTTCAATTAAATTTTGTATAGTGATAGCTTATCACTCGAGTCAACATTTAGGATACCTTTTACTACAGGCACATTTTTCGTTCCCGCGGGAAAACGCAATGACTGGTTCTATCGAGTCGTCCTTAGAAATTTCTATGGCTAACGGTGGCTGAACCTTAAGAGATACATCAAAACAATGTACTAGAAAATTGTAGGTCTTAAAAAGTTCTACAGAAAAGTTCTCAACAGTATATGTCTATCTCCTAAAGTACACTCGCTATAACTATTTTTATTAAATGATATTACTGTTTTCTTATACGAGTACGTTATCTATACTATAATAAAGCAGTAACTTAGCGAAATCTGTATATGAAATATTTTTTAAAAACAATGACTGTAACGTATTATGTATACGATATAGACCCCAAAACAATAGTTATAATTTTTTTTGTCTGTTTGTCTGTTTGTCTGTTTGTCTGTTTGTCTGTTTGTCTGTTTGTCTGTACGCGTTTCACGCAAAAAGTAATGAACCGATTTCAACGAAATTTTGTGAACTGATAACTTATTACTCGGGTCAACATTTAGGATACCTTTTACTTTAGAAAAATCTTTGTTTCCCACGGGAAATCGCAATAACTGGTTTTATCGAGTCCTCCTTAGGAACCCTCCGCTGGCTAAACCTAAAGACATACATCAAAACAATTTACTTAAAAATTGTAGATCTTGAAAAGGCCAACAGAAATATCTACAACAGTATATGTCTATCTCTTAAGGTACACTCGCAATACCTATTCTTATCTATACCTATAACAAAACTAACTTAGTTAAATCGATGTGCGCGTTTCACGCAAAAAGTACTGAACCGATTTCAATTAAATTTTGTATAGTGATAGCTTATCACTCGAGTCAACATTTAGGATACCTTTTACTACAGGCACATTTTTCGTTCCCGCGGGAAAACGCAATGACTGGTTCTATCGAGTCGTCCTTAGAAATTTCTATGGCTAACGGTGGCTGAACCTTAAGAGATACATCAAAACAATGTACTAGAAAATTGTAGGTCTTAAAAAGTTCTACAGAAAAGTTCTCAACAGTATATGTCTATCTCCTAAAGTACACTCGCTATAACTATTTTTATTAAATGATATTACTGTTTTCTTATACGAGTACGTTATCTATACTATAATAAAGCAGTAACTTAGCGAAATCTGTATATGAAATATTTTTTAAAAACAATGACTGTAACGTATTATGTATACGATATAGACCCCAAAACAATAGTTATAATTTTTTTTGTCTGTTTGTCTGTTTGTCTGTTTGTCTGTTTGTCTGTTTGTCTGTTTGTCTGTTTGTCTGTACGCGTTTCACGCAAAAAGTAATGAACCGATTTCAACGAAATTTTGTGAACTGATAACTTATTACTCGGGTCAACATTTAGGATACCTTTTACTTTAGAAAAATCTTTGTTTCCCGCGGGAAATCGCAATAACTGGTTTTATCGAGTCCTCCTTAGGAACCCTCCGCTGGCTAAACCTAAAGACATACATCAAAACAATTTACTTAAAAATTGTAGATCTTGAAAAGGCCAACAGAAATATCTACAACAGTATATGTCTATCTCTTAAGGTACACTCGCAATACCTATTCTTATCTATACCTATAACAAAACTAACTTAGTTAAATCGATGTGCGCGTTTCACGCAAAAAGTACTGAACCGATTTCAATTAAATTTTGTATAGTGATAGCTTATCACTCGAGTCAACATTTAGGATACCTTTTACTACAGGCACATTTTTCGTTCCCGCGGGAAAACGCAATGACTGGTTCTATCGAGTCGTCCTTAGAAATTTCTATGGCTAACGGTGGCTGAACCTTAAGAGATACATCAAAACAATGTACTAGAAAATTGTAGGTCTTAAAAAGTTCTACAGAAAAGTTCTCAACAGTATATGTCTATCTCCTAAAGTACACTCGCTATAACTATTTTTATTAAATGATATTACTGTTTTCTTATACGAGTACGTTATCTATACTATAATAAAGCAGTAACTTAGCGAAATCTGTATATGAAATATTTTTTAAAAACAATGACTGTAACGTATTATGTATACGATATAGACCCCAAAACAATAGTTATAATTTTTTTTGTCTGTTTGTCTGTTTGTCTGTTTGTCTGTTTGTCTGTTTGTCTGTTTGTCTGTTTGTCTGTACGCGTTTCACGCAAAAAGTAATGAACCGATTTCAACGAAATTTTGTGAACTGATAACTTATTACTCGGGTCAACATTTAGGATACCTTTTACTTTAGAAAAATCTTTGTTTCCCGCGGGAAATCGCAATAACTGGTTTTATCGAGTCCTCCTTAGGAACCCTCCGCTGGCTAAACCTAAAGACATACATCAAAACAATTTACTTAAAAATTGTAGATCTTGAAAAGGCCAACAGAAATATCTACAACAGTATATGTCTATCTCTTAAGGTACACTCGCAATACCTATTCTTATCTATACCTATAACAAAACTAACTTAGTTAAATCGATGTGCGCGTTTCACGCAAAAAGTACTGAACCGATTTCAATTAAATTTTGTATAGTGATAGCTTATCACTCGAGTCAACATTTAGGATACCTTTTACTACAGGCACATTTTTCGTTCCCGCGGGAAAACGCAATGACTGGTTCTATCGAGTCGTCCTTAGAAATTTCTATGGCTAACGGTGGCTGAACCTTAAGAGATACATCAAAACAATGTACTAGAAAATTGTAGGTCTTAAAAAGTTCTACAGAAAAGTTCTCAACAGTATATGTCTATCTCCTAAAGTACACTCGCTATAACTATTTTTATTAAATGATATTACTGTTTTCTTATACGAGTACCTTATCTATACTATAATAAAGCAGTAACTTAGCGAAATCTGTACATGAAATATTTTTTAAAAACAATGACTGTAACGTATTATGTATACGATATAGACCCCAAAACAATAGTTATAATTTTTTTTGTCTGTTTGTCTGTTTGTCTGTTTGTCTGTTTGTCTGTTTGTCTGTTTGTCTGTTTGTCTGTTTGTCTGTTTGTCTGTACGCGTTTCACGCAAAAAGTAATGAACCGATTTCAACGAAATTTTGTGAACTGATAACTTATTACTCGGGTCAACATTTAGGATACCTTTTACTTTAGAAAAATCTTTGTTTCCCGCGGGAAATCGCAATAACTGGTTTTATCGAGTCCTCCTTAGGAACCCTCCGCTGGCTAAACCTAAAGACATACATCAAAACAATTTACTTAAAAATTGTAGATCTTGAAAAGGCCAACAGAAATATCTACAACAGTATATGTCTATCTCTTAAGGTACACTCGCAATACCTATTCTTATCTATACCTATAACAAAACTAACTTAGTTAAATCGATGTGCGCGTTTCACGCAAAAAGTACTGAACCGATTTCAATTAAATTTTGTATAGTGATAGCTTATCACTCGAGTCAACATTTAGGATACCTTTTACTACAGGCACATTTTTCGTTCCCGCGGGAAAACGCAATGACTGGTTCTATCGAGTCGTCCTTAGAAATTTCTATGGCTAACGGTGGCTGAACCTTAAGAGATACATCAAAACAATGTACTAGAAAATTGTAGGTCTTAAAAAGTTCTACAGAAAAGTTCTCAACAGTATATGTCTATCTCCTAAAGTACACTCGCTATAACTATTTTTATTAAATGATATTACTGTTTTCTTATACGAGTACGTTATCTATACTATAATAAAGCAGTAACTTAGCGAAATCTGTATATGAAATATTTTTTAAAAACAATGACTGTAACGTATTATGTATACGATATAGACCCCAAAACAATAGTTATAATTTTTTTTGTCTGTTTGTCTGTTTGTCTGTTTGTCTGTTTGTCTGTTTGTCTGTTTGTCTGTACGCGTTTCACGCAAAAAGTAATGAACCGATTTCAACGAAATTTTGTGAACTGATAACTTATTACTCGGGTCAACATTTAGGATACCTTTTACTTTAGAAAAATCTTTGTTTCCCGCGGGAAATCGCAATAACTGGTTTTATCGAGTCCTCCTTAGGAACCCTCCGCTGGCTAAACCTAAAGACATACATCAAAACAATTTACTTAAAAATTGTAGATCTTGAAAAGGCCAACAGAAATATCTACAACAGTATATGTCTATCTCTTAAGGTACACTCGCAATACCTATTCTTATCTATACCTATAACAAAACTAACTTAGTTAAATCGATGTGCGCGTTTCACGCAAAAAGTACTGAACCGATTTCAATTAAATTTTGTATAGTGATAGCTTATCACTCGAGTCAACATTTAGGATACCTTTTACTACAGGCACATTTTTCGTTCCCGCGGGAAAACGCAATGACTGGTTCTATCGAGTCGTCCTTAGAAATTTCTATGGCTAACGGTGGCTGAACCTTAAGAGATACATCAAAACAATGTACTAGAAAATTGTAGGTCTTAAAAAGTTATACAGGGAAGTTCGCAATATTATACGTCTATTACCTAAGGTACATTCGCAATTACTATTTTTATTCACTACTCGCGACTCACAGACTGACTTATCAACGTTTAGCTCAGTTCAGCAGTAAAACGTAACTAGGGACGAACCCGAGCGAAGCGAGGGTGAGTCGTACATAATATAATATGTATTAAGTAGATGTTTAAATAAACAATTCACTTCTAAGGCTGGTATAATGATTTTAAAGTTAGAAATCTAATTAGCAACCCTCGCTTTACTTTGGTGCGTCGCTAGGTGCTTATTGTATTTATAATAATCTATACTAATATTATAAAGAGGAAAGATTTTTTTGTTTGTTTGTTTGTACCGAATAAGCTCCGAAATTACTGGACCGATTTAGATGAAATTTGGTAAGAATACAGTTTGAGACTCTGGAAAGGAGATAGGATAGTTTTTATTCCAGAAATCAACCCTTAAGGGGGTGAAAATGGGGATGCAGGTTTGTATGGGGAATCAACCTAGAGACGAACCCGAGCGAAGCGAGGGTGAGTCGCTAGTAATATATATATTAATGTAAAACGAATACACTAAAGCAGTTAAAAAAACAACAAAATATAGTGTGATTTGTTAACTTGCTCTACACCAAAGGAAGTTACCTAAGCGTTAAAACTATAAAAAACATTGAACTTCTTTATCTATAACTAACGACTCACCCTCAATTCGCTCGAGTTCGTCCCTAGGTACGTTTTGACGGTAAGTAAAGAATAGACTATTGTATATACAACAAATATTTCTTGCCTATTACGTTTGTTTATTGTATTTACTAAATACTATTTACATATCCATTGCCATCTAATGATAATATTTTATAAAAAAAAACGTATTTATATTATTTAGATATACCTACCTAATGTATTTTTTTATATATATATATACATATAATAAAACTGTAGAGGTCGAATGTCTGTACATAGAAAAAAATTGCTAAAAACCGAGTCAGGGGGATGTAAGAAGAGAAATAGAACAAATCTAGATTTTTGTTTCTCTGTATGTTTATCTGTTTGTCTGTTTGTGCGGGCTAATCTCCGAAACTGTCGGAATGATTTAAATGAAATTGTGTATGGTGGTACCTTATATCCTCGGTCAACATCTTAGATACATTTCGTCCCCGAAAATTAAAGAGTTCCCGTGGGATATTTAAAAAAATTATAGTAACTTATACAGTTCAGTACACAAAAACTGCTGATTGGATTTTAATGAAACTTTACAATAACATAGTTCATACATCAGAATAATAAATAGGCTACTTTTTATTCCGGAAAAATGTACGGTTCCGGTGGAATAGATTTTTTTTGTTTATGTATAAAATATCATATATACGTATATTGTATATATCATTTTACTTATAACTCTATGTTCACACACCTTCCACTTTACACTTTGATATTTCCTACACTTAAAGGTTGCCTGGAAGAAATCACTGTTTTACCGACAAGGCCGCCTCTTGTACTCGTAGACTTTCCTGTTATTGTATTGTTTTTGTCTTTTTTTGTGTGTGCAATAATAAGTTATTATTATTATTATTTATTTTTATCAAATTTGATATCTCAGGCTGTGCCTGGTAATATGACCCAGCACGGGCTTGAACCAAGTGCTGAATCAGTTCTGGGTGGCTTGTTGTACAGTTTCATCATTATCTGAAGACAGTTGCAAAAATTTTCTTACTGTTCTGCAGGTGTTTAAAATAGCAGCTTTCTGAAAAGTTACATATTTAAATTTAGACAAAAAAAGAATGCTTAAAGAATTAAATAAATGTTTCGGAACAACACCTGTTGTGGACCCCATTACTGGCACTATTACGGGTACTGTTGTAACATTAGTCATTTTCCAAACTCTCCTAATTTGTTCTAGTAACTCTGTGTATTTACTTATTTTTTCACTGAATGTTGCTTGTAAGTTATTAGTGTTAGGTACTGCTATATCTACTATATTATTATTATTTGTATCTTTTTGGAATTCACGGGCTCACAGGAGCCCGGTCCTTTAGAAGGCTTGTGTGGGTACCCAGGTCCAACACATAGAATCCCCTTAAGAGATTCAAGTTTGTTTAATTTGACGCATCAGCCGGGATCCATCTCTAAGTAACCCATAGGGAATTTCCCAAAGATGGCCTACGGATAATGCTCCGGGGCTATGGAAAATATGGAAAACTAATTAGGGCTATAGAATGGGGTTAGGATCAACTAAAAACTGGTCTATTGGATGAGACTACCAGACGTCCGCCTTCTGAACAGTCTCATGATTATCTTTTGAACATACTCGCCTCCCACTAGATGGGCCCCCACGAAGCGTCATAGTGCCTTGGGCGCAACATCAGCGTGGTCAGCTAAGAGTGTTGAGAAGTGTGCACCGGTTTCACCATCACGAGAGTGCTCGTGAGCGAGTTTCCCCGTTATACGCAGATTGAGCACGTCCACCCTTTTGAGCACTTGGCTCTTGGGCTCCACTCTGGACGGCCAATAAAGGCAAGCCAGAAGCGGGGAACAGGTGTTGTCTCTCCCAGGAGGTCTCAGGTCCGTGGTGTCGCCACAGTAAACGATCTACAAAAAAGACCTAATATAATTATTTGCTTAGTCGACTCGTTTAAAAGTTATTCTAGGTTAAAGTTCAACTTCAAATGGTAAATTATGACTTTTACAATTTTTCATACTCTATTTATATGGAAAATCAAAAATCACGTTGACCGACCTCTTAATATTAATTAATATTGAGAGCTGAAATTTTACCAGAATTTTTTATTCGTCACCTTGGACGATATTTTCATGGTAACTAAAGAAAAAAAAACTTATTATTTGTTATATGTTATATGTATATTAAAATTATTTGTCAGGCCAAATTTATAGTTTTTGGAATTTTTGTCTGTCTGTCTGAGAACGCATCACGAAAAAAACCACTGGACAGAATTTGATACAGATACATATTTACTACGCGAAAATATCTCATGACTCATACGTAATACACAACATACATATAAGTATTATGTTATAATTATAATTATAAAGTCAAGTTTTTCATAAATAAGACTCTTTATAGTAAGCACCAAATGCTATTTAATTATTATAGCCACTTTAAAAGGATAAGTGATCGTTTTAAACAAGAATTTAATTTTCTTACACTGCATAAAATATAAAGTTTAATTCGAAATTGCTTTGCGCCTAACAATTTAGTTTTCCCTATCTCTTTTTAAACCATCCATTATCATATAAAATAGAATGTTTATACGTTCTCGAATTAAAATGATTACTATTTTACGATGATATTTTTTTTTTTTATTTCAATTAATACGATTATTAATGTCAGGTCGAAAAATCACATTTATACAAACACAGCTAAAAATATTATCTACATTATCTATATATTTTTGTATATTTAATTTCTAATAACCATTCATTATTAATTATTTTTAACCCCTGATGCAAAAAGGGGAGTGTTATAAGTTGAACGTGTGCATCTGTATGTCTGTTCGTCGCATCGTAGCGCCTAAAAGGTTGAACCGATTTTAATTTAGTTTTGTTTGATTGAAAGGTAACTTAATCGAGAGTGTTCTTAGCTATAAATCAAGAAAATCCGTACAGCCATTTGCAAGTTATCAGATCTTTTCTAGACGGTAAAAGGATATGAGCAACTTCCACAGATCTAATCCATTCGATACTTGATATCCTCTTACTTCAATGACATTGCAAAGATTTTGTCCTTGGCCTATCTGGCCATTACAGCGTCACTTAGTATCACACACTTAGTACAACACACAAGATTCTCAACTTTTTACTAAAAAACTGCAGATATTGTGTTTAGGCTCATTGAAATGACCTCAATGAATAGGTTAGTTAGGTTTATTATGATAGGTTTTTATTTTTATTTTTTATTTAATTTCTCGTAATAATATTACCTATAGAATTGTGTAGCTACTCACTAGTTATCTTGAGTGTCTACTACAGTCAAGCAGACACTTTAAGAAGGCAATTTATATATATTTCAGTTGTATTTAACTCCTTTTTTTAACGTCCCATTGCTAGCACGACGTTTTAATACGAGGGGAATCAGGCCGTAGTTCACCATGCTGACAAAGTGCAGGTTGGCGGACTTCACAAGTGTTTCGAAAACTTGCTAACTTTTTTCAGATGTGTTGGTTGCCTCGCGATGTTTAATGTTTCCCTTTATCGTAAGACATGTAATTATGTTGCAAATGATTCCCACATAAAAATGTCACAGGGACGAGACCCGGGATTCGAACTAGCTTCACATGGTTTCCCAAGCAAGCGCGCTACCACTGGGCTACCGGAAATTATATACTGAGACTTATTCCAGTTAAAAAATCTTATTATAAGATATTACGAAATATTAAGAGATAGGAATGATGACTACTTTCAATAAGATACACTATATAATCGTATTGATGGCCAATTCGAATGAACTACCATTGCTGATTCCATTCCATTCGTAATATTATATTAGGTAGTTTAGACGTTCATACGTATAAAAAATAACGATGATCATAATATTTTATGCGACTACCTTATTCAGTGACACGCATTATATTACTGTGAAATATGTTTATTTATTATATGTTAAATTTCATAAATTATAATTTTAGATTAGACAGTTAATTCATCATTTCAGTTTTTTATGCTTAAAGTCATTACGTATGACATATGTATAAATATTATTCATGAATTTAAATTAATTCGAAAAAAAAAATAACTATCGGGTAATTAAGTATACCTTTCATCGTCCATTAATGTTTTAATGCAGCTATGTAAAACATAAGGCCTAACTATAACGCAAAAAAATTTAAGTTATCAAGCTTTTTTCTCATACGGATCACGGACTACGCCAATAAATCTGTATTACACATCAAGATTTAAAATTACTTACGAGTTAAAGAGTGATTTACTTGTTACTTTCAATTTAAACACGTCGTTTTATACATGGCTATATCGATAATACCTATATTATGATTTTTGACTTTTAATATTATTTTTATTTGTGATTTACATTTATATTATGACAATCAATGATATTTCATGTAGACATCGTAAAAGTTGCTGTATTTATTTTCCTCTCCGTTATTTTCCTTTCATTTTCCATCGATCTAATATCGATCCTTTGAAAACCTCGTCAAATTGGAACACATTTTTTTCAAGTTAACTATAAACATACAAAGAAATATTATGTAATTAGTGATCTCAAACAGATACTAAAAAGCTTCATAATACAGAAATCATAACATTTGCATTTTGGCATTAATTAACTTCATTAGAAAATGTTAAATGGCCGCCTATTCATGGAAACGTCAATTAATATTGTTAATGCTATTTTTCAACTTATATTTTTTACAATTTTAAGGAAAACAGTGGGCTTGTATAATTTATAATTATTTTTTGTAAACTGTGGAAACGGGTAATTATCAAAATGATTTACGACGAATAACACGTAACGGAACGGAATGCGTGTGATACTTTAAAAATATTTACATAAATGTTATTATATTATACGTATAACTACTTTATATATACAATATATATATATATATATATATATATATATATATATATATATAACTGCATTTGAATAAATTTACTCTAATTATTAAGATTAACATATGAATGGTATCTTGAAAAATCCTCTCGAAGAAAAGTTTACCTTACATACATCTTCTTACCTTATATCGTATTAAAATTACTTAATTGTTAATTACTTAATGATTATACTAATCTACATATTAAATAATAATTGTGATAAAATTTTTGAGCATTCTCATACTTAAAAAAGACTTAGCAATCTAACTCGTAAAAAAGTCGATGTTCCTGTATTTGAGATTCTGTAACGACCTGAAGTTTCAATTGCAGAAATTATGCCGATTGTTATTGCGAAGTGTACCTATATTAAATTAAGAAGACTTATTTAATTTCTACTTAATATTAACCATACGGCGGAATGCCAATTACTTTGCTAATGTCATTAAGTACTAAAATATTTACAGTATCATAAATAATCTTTATTACTTTTTAATTAGTATTTAAATTAAGAGTTTAGAGCAAATAGATTAGAACTTAGTTCGAGGTTGTTAAACGAATATATCATTCTACTCGTAGACAATCGCGGTCACTAAGACGTTCTTACAAATTAGGCCACAGATTAAATCAGATGATTGGATATTGAAAAGCTGCGCAAATTACATTTTCACGCCTGTCAATCCGTGAACGATTAAATAGACGTAAACGTTAGCGTTTATGAGTTGCATTTTTAAATTTTTAAGTATTATACAGATCTGATATGTGATAATAAACATTCATACAGAATTTGATACTTTAGACTTCGTACCTTAATCTAATTACAAATAAGGAAAGTAAAAAACAAATAAGGAAAATAACTAACTTATTAGGAATTAAGTAAATTTGCTAAATTAATAAAATAATATTTATAATATATAGGTACTAAATGAGATACTAATAATTAATTGTTTTTATTTTGCTCCCACCTTAAAGACATAATGTTAGGTGAGAAGACCTCATCTAACATTATGTGAGTCAGATCAGTCCTTGAGCTTGAATTTAACATAAAGCACTATAGGTACTATAATTTCGGGGTTCAAAAAAACTAAGATGAGAGGTAAGGCCTAGACCACACACGTTATATTAAAAAATGTAACCTTCACTTCTAGAAGTCGTAGTCCACATTATGCTAAATTTCTACCTAATATATTTTAAAGAAGGTATTTTTCCAATTTATTCCATACAAATTGTTTACTTACCAGATACAAAGAACAATAGCAATGAAATGTTTGTCGATTGGAATTAATTAGAGCCGCATTCGAATTATTTTGTCGGCACCCCAACTGTTCAAAGAGACCGATTAAATTTTAATTATAATTTGATAAGTGACAGTTATATTAACTGCTAATCGTTCGAAAGTGCTTGCACACATGCGGAAACTTAAACCAACCAATGTACACTATCATTAAAACAAATCAATAGGAATAGAAAACTGCTTTCTTAATGCTGTAAATTACTTTGTGTTGACACATGTGGCCGTCGACTCATAATATGTAATTTAACTTCAATTACGTGGTATTTCCTACATTTTCTTTATTTAATGAAGATAATAACGTTTTTTATATAAAAGATTTATCTGGTTTTGATTAACAGCGTTAATTAGCTAAACAAAAATATTACTTACGCAAATCAACGATTTAATTAATTTAAAAGATAGATTCGTTAAAAGTGATCGATTTTAATTATATTATTATAATTCAAACATTAAAAAAAAAAACAATCTAAAATATAATGCCGGCTAACATTGAACTTGCGACAGAAATAGGTTGTCTTAAAATAAGGTCGCGAATATGTAGAGTCATGACCTCGTCATTCAATTGTGCTGTCCACCTTCATTCATGCACTCGTAACATCTGACAGTTTACGCCCACCTTTTAAGGAGTTTGAAAATCTATATCTAGTGTTCAAGTTGCTATCAACAAAAAATATTGAACATCTTTCCTTATGACATGACAGCGGTATACTGTGTACTTTCAAGTTTCAAGACAATTTATATTCCGCTCAATTAATTATATCAAGTTTTGCTCATGAGATTGCAGGTGAAAAAAATTATAATCTATATATCATCAATTGATTCATAATTGAGACCAAAACAAAATGAACTCTTTTCAGGAATGCATGAAGTAAGTATACTTTAGGTATCTAAAAAAATTGGACTTGCCATGTTTTGATTTTGAAAAAATATTTATGATTTACGTATTGTAATATAATTTTTAAATAAAATAAGTAATAATGTATTAAAAAGGTATTTGTATTGAATAAAAAATATAAATACTGATTTTGTTATAAACGTGCAAGAAAATGGCGGAAAATTATATAACAAACACACGGAAATAAATACTGTTTTAAAATGCCAGCTATATTATACCAAAGCTATAATTATTTCATTAAGATTTTTTGCTGAATAATGAGAGAGTTAAGCCATTGTAAATTGTGAGTATTTTATGAGAGTTTTTATAGAATTCAGTTTTTATTACGTAAAGATAAAAAAGTAACTGTAGTATGATTACTGAAAAGAGTGTTTGCATCATTACCATTGTTACCATTGATATATAAAACCGTGCATGCATCTCTTCGTTCTTAGCAAACATCTCTTCAAAAAGTGTCTTCGTCAGTAAGGTTAAGTTAAACCCAAGAGTAAAACCCAAAAATCGTAAGTTATGACCTGGGGGCACAGCAGTACCCCCGCCAAGTCGAGCAAAAAAAGGGCACGGTAGTACAATCCTTTTCTCGAAACAATTCAGGGCATTCCCCTCTTATCTCTTATTTATTTCTTTATTTCTTTCTCTTATTTTTTTGTGGTATACAAACAAACAGTTAAGCTAACTGATATTTAAGCTAACCGACAGTTAATCTAATCGACAGTTAATCTGACCGACAGTTAAGCTAACTGACAGTTAAGATAACCGAGTGTCAAGCTAACCGACAGTTAAGCTAACTGAAAGTTAAGCTAACTGACAGTTACGATAACCGACAGTTAAGCTAACCGATAGTTAATGTGACTGTCAATTAGCTAACCGACTGTTAAGCTAACAGACAGTTAAGCTAATAGACAGTTAAGCTAACAGACAGTTAAGCTAACCGACAGTTAATGTGACTGTCAATTAGCTAACCGACTGTTACGCTAACAGACAGTTAAGCTAATAGACAGTTAAGCTAACAGACAGTAAAGCTAACCGACAGTTAAGATAACTGATAGTTAAGATAACCGACAGTTAAGATAACTGACAGTTAAGCTAACCGACAGTTAATCTAACCGACCGTTAAGCTAACCGACAGTTAAGCTAAATGACATTTAAGATAACAGACAGTTGAGCTAACCAACAGTTAGGCTAATCAACAGTTAAGCTAACAGAACGTTAAGCTAACTGACTGTTAAGATAACCAACAGTTAAGATAACCGACAGTTAAGCTAACCGACTGTTGAGTTAGCCGACAGTTAATGTAACTGTCAATTAACTAACCGACTGTTAAGCTAATGGACAGTTAAGCTAACGTCAGTTAATCTAACCGACAGTTAAGCTAACTGACAGTTAAGATAACCGAGTGTTAATCCAACCAACAGTTAAGCTAACTAGATATTTTAATTAAATTTACGATATACATTTTTTTACTATTTAATTTTTATTTTTTTAAATATCATTTTCAATACTCACTTTTAGTTTTTTTCACCTCATTCATAATTATATTCTTATAAAATTTATTCTTATAAACGATTAATTTGATAGTAAATTAATGAATTATAAAATGGCTGGAATGTAAATATTATTTTTATGTTACCTACGTGTTTTTTATTCCAATTGCGACGAAGCCCAAATGAGGGTTAGGTATGTGTTTGACCTGTATGTATATTTGTATGTCCGATGCTATGTTCCCTCGTAATAATATTTATGATGGCCAAGTCACTCTATTAAGTAAAGAAATAAATATATCTTAATATATTGATACAGTCAGTATAAAATGTTGTTACTTAACTAATTAGGTAACGGTTTATTACAAAGTTGTCGGATAGATGATTCCATAGATAGGTACTGAATAAATTAACCGACTTGATTTTACATTATATCTCATAAGTTTTTGCGGTAGAAGAATGCGTTGCGAGACTTGCAATTTTTTATATGTTATGTTTTTGATGGGATTGTCTTAACAGGAACTTACGCATCTCACATAAAAGTTTATCTTCCGATAAGCAACGGCCTTCGGGAGCCAGGCAGAAAAAAAGCTACATAGAGTACGATTGTTGTAATATTTATTTTATCATATTATCTAAGATAATTACAATCTGATGATGAAAATTCCTATAATCATTAGGAATGTGTATTAAACATATTGTAATTGCTGTCACCATTAAAAATAATATGTATTTAAAAAATGAAACTCAATATTACATATATTCTTTCCAAATAAAACATTAAGTAAAGCATTATTCGTTATAAATAACCACAGGTTAATTTTTAACTTAAACATATTTAAACAAGTAGAATTAATGCTACTTAAATGGAAAAATATAAAAATAATTTAAAAGTGATGACTCGACGGTTTTGTGAAGTAAAAATAATAATGAAAAATTAAAATACTCCTCGTTATATTTAGAAAAATATATTGCAAGAACATATCAATTAACATTTACTGAGTGTTTAACAAGAGCACACAATTACAAATTGTGCTCTCTTTTTTTTTTGAAGACACTGAGACGCTGAATGTGTATCTAAGGTTTTTGTATCAATTATCCTCACATAAGCTTTGTAGTGTTTTATCTGTACGTAGCTATATTTATATTTTTTTTATCAAAGTAATTATACATATAAGATATAAGAAGACTATTAAATTTAATATTAAGTTCATTAAACTTAGCTTCTATAATAAAGTGTACGTAAATGATACTCTTTCGATTTAATGTATTATTTTTTAATAGGGATGGATTGACAAGGCAAGATGGACTAGACAGTAGTAGCCCAGTGGCAACGCGCTCGCTTGGGAAACCGAGTGAAGCGGGTTCAAATGCCGGGTCTCGCACCTCTGATATTTTCACGTGCGAATTATTTATAACTTGATTGACATTTGCCTTACGGTGAAGGAAAACATCGTGGGGAAACCTGCATGTCTCAGAAAACCTAGCAAGTTTTCGAAAGACATGTAAAGTCCGCCAACCCGCTTTGGCCAGCGTGGTGAACTATGGCCTGGTCCCCCTAGTATTGAATGGAGGCCCGTGCCCAGCAGTGGAACGTTAAAAAGGGCTGAATATACAGGGATGGATTTATAATCGCTGACCAGATTATACTTATTATCATATGGCACTGGCAGTTTTCAGTATTTTCTTAACTCATTTGTTATGCTTAACTATGGAATATTAAAAAAAATACTATTGCGAAATATGCATATAAGTAATAATATTTAAATTATACTTTAAAAGTTGTGTTATAATGTTTGTGAATGTAAGGTTTAGTATTTTTTTATTATTTGTTATTTAAAAAAATCAAACTCTTGATAAATACCTTCAAAAACTAATCTTATAAACTATTCTTAAATGTTTTTATATAGAAAGAAAACACCTCTTTGTTAGAATAAAATTAGTTTAATGTAATTTATTTAAACCTATATAGATAAAATATAACAAAAATATATTAAATCTCAAAACATTTACATTTAGGTCAGAGTAAGAGCTGCGCTTGCTTATTTAAAGTCACAAAGGGATACTAAATATTCATTTTAAAATAATGAATAATGTACATTTTTTTATTCATGACTATTCTGCATACATTAAAATATAATTAAATTATTTCTCTCCTTTCAGCAACTCTTTTAGGATCTGAGTGCGCAGTATCTGAACAGTGCACGCTAAAAGTAGCATATAGCGCCTGTTTGGACGGCGTTTGTCGTTGCTCTGACGGACATTTGCAGTTTAGAAAACATACCTGTCTCTCGCGTGAGTATAACTTAACTAAATAAAGTCCAAGTAATAAAATAAATTACACAATAAATTAAAAATTAGCTTACTCTATCCTACTAAATAAAATATTGATTTAAGGCAAACTTCCTAATGGAAACATATTTTTTTTATATTAAATTTAATTTTTTACATTTGATTTGAATAAAGAGTAATTCGTAAACATAAGTGAAGATAGACGTGGACGATGAGACGTTATGAGCTGTCGTGTTGGTCGCAGATAAACCGCCGTGTAATTCTACAATGCGGGCAGATGAAAGCCCCCGATAGCTATAACTAGGTGACCAATTGCCATCGTATAACGATTCCAAATTGGATTTTCAAAACCACATACTTGCCATTATCAATTTTTATGAGTAGTACCAAAATGTGCCGATCCATATAATGATGATTTGGTGAAAATTAAATTTGAATTACCATATAATTTATTTTTGTATTCCTTTAATTTATTATTTCAAACAAATTTGTTATTTCTTGTCAAAAATATATATTTTTTTGAAACACTAAATGTGCATTTCGTATTGTCATTGAATTAATATTGATATTCTAGGCATTAGATATTATGTGTTCTGCGGCATTTTTACTCCAATTTTAACACAAACAATCTGCTTTCTAACCTATAATTTAAAATAAAAAGCTAGTACGACAATTTTCTTAAGTTATAACTGTGAGAAAAATGGGCAATTGTTCTGTCAAATTAAGACGGCGCCTTTTGTGAGCATCGCTTATTGACTATAATGCCTCCTGTGTGAGAAATATTTCAAGGTGTCAATTTGTGTAAATTGACATGGATTTATTAAATATTCACTGTCGGAAAAACATTTCTGTGCTAGATTTTCGGATTAGGGATGGGTACATTATCATATAAATGTATATTCTTAACATGGGAGACCTTTGCCGAAAAACGCTCTAAAATTAGTGATTTTATATATAAATAGGTACAAAGTAATATACTAATATTATGTGATCTGTGGTAATAGTTACAATCACATAAATTAAAACTGATATTCAAATATTTCAGAAATAAAGGCTCTTTTAGCTATTTTTAACATACTCTATTTTTAAAGTTAATATGATACATCTTATTGAATTAATTATAATTGGAAGTAATTTATGATAATTTAAAAACCAGGTCTGTCATTGCACCGATAAAGTTCGCGTGACGAGAAATGGGCGCATGAAGAGATTACAACAACTATTTAATTCATTTTACGACTTCCATTCTCATCTATAATGAAGTTAGAATCTAATCTACTCGATATATTATATATGAAGACCATTGACATTAAAAATTATACCTCTATAATACGAATTTAAAAATAAAATAAATAACCCGTGGCTTTGTCTACGTTGAGTTAGAAAAGCAAAATCACACAAACTCTAAAAGAGTTCAATAAAAAAAAGTAAATGTCAAATAGTCAACCAATTTATGTTATAATTTATTAAGAAATTTCTTTGCACATCACCTGCGCCTGTCGCAATGCTCAACAGAGACCGTCTTAACAATCATAATTAATTTAATTTTAATGATAAACTTATATAAAAAAAAAAACATTACTAAATAAATTAATAGCGGTATTATTGCCAAGAATAACTTATTAGAGCGTTTAGTGACAAGTCGTTTATTCACTGTCAGCAAATTGCTAACTACGGTTCATAACTTACAACCACTGTTATACTACAGTAATGATTTTCACGGCTGACAAGTTCAAAACCGTATCAGCTAATATGTTCTATATACCGCAGGCTAATAAATGTTTATTTTACAGCCGCGCCACCTGGTCATGTGTGTTACAGTAACGAACATTGTCGATTGTGGGAAAAAGAAAGTCATTGCGAATTTGTCATACCTAATCTATTTGGGAGATGCGCTTGTAATACCTTTTACAAACAAATAGGAGATAAATGCTTAGCTCAAAAACAAACATCCTTTGCAACGGAAGCAACAATACTCGAGCAAGATGTGCCAACAGTGGATTCATCTAAAAGAACATCAGTGTACAAGGAATTACCAACTAAGTTGCCCAAAAATCCTGGGTCTGAATTTAGTAAGCCGAATTTGTTAGTAGACAAAGATATTCAACCAAGTAATTTGCCCATGTTTACTAGTAAAAATGACGTACTTAGCACACAAGAAGACAGCCCCTTAATGCAAGCTGTCTTGAAAGTCCCAACTATAGAGCCAAGTAAGCGACTACCTGTAACGAACAGAAAAGATGGCGAACCGAATGAATTGATTGGAGTAGATGAAATGACTGCCAATTTGCATGCTAATGATCAACCTATTTATAGAGTAGTGACGCAACCGTCTGCTGATAAGAAATCTAATAAGAAAGGATCATCTAAAGAGCAAAACAACAGCAAGTCTAACAAAATAGGTCATCAAAAGAAATCTTCTATGAAAGGTAAATAATGATCATGATATTTTTTTCTATATATTTACCTTTTTATTATTATCTAACCCCAATAATATTACGCGCAAGCACGATTATTTTTTAAGTCAATTGTAAACTATGTTTACGTTAAATGTGAAATTAACATAATTCAAAAATATCCAATTACCCATTAAATACCCAATATAGCATGCACACTTACCAAATAGCAACGAGAGCTCTAACAAAACCTTTAAACTGACCATATAGAGAAGAACCGTGTTCGCGCGGAGAGCACACCGTACGAGGGACCAGCGTCGCTGGGCATACCGTGCGCGGCGGACAGCCAGTGTCTCGCGCTGGACCCGCACTCACGCTGCGTCAACAAGCGATGCGATTGTGCGTATCGGAACAATTCGACATCAGCTTGTTCTGCACGGAATAGGGGATGCCTGCCGGGAACTTTCCAGGTATGTCCATTGAGAAAGGAAAGAAAATATTATTAAAATAGTCTTAAGTCCAATTTGACCGGTTTCTGGTAAAATGTGAGGTAGTTATCTGACTTAGGTATAAACGCTAACTAACAAATAAAGGTTTCTGATATGAGCTTACCACTTTACCCGACTATAGCAAAGCCCAAATAAGGGATATGTGTTATACCTGTATGTATGTTTGTTTTTATCTTTTTATTCGATTTTTATGAGTCGGGTTTTCCGTTTTTATTAATCAAAATTACTATTTCATTGTTTGTTTCTATATAGGCGTTTACTAGCCAACTTCTTTTATTATTAACTAAGTTACGAAACTTCCGTGTCTTGATTTTGTAAGCCGAATTTGAGATTAGACAAAGGGCATCTTTGCAACCAAGCAATTTGCCGGTGTTTATTAGTAAACATGTTTGAAACTACTAAACTAATCACTGTGAAGTTAATGCTAATTTTGTATGTTGGGTTTACACTCTTTAGATTTTACAAAATAAAATTCGTCTTAATTAATGAATGTCGGAATTCAGTAACATGTAGGTATATACCTACCTGGTATACAATTACTGGCTGAGCGTGAATTATTTCGATATTGACATAATATCGATATCCTATCGTTTATCTCTTCTAAGTAGTTAAGTCAAAGGCAGAGCTTTGCCTAAATCAGACCAAGACTACATATTTGGTTAGTCAATAGTCAATACTAACATTTATTCAATATGAAATTTCAACCTACGAGCTTTGACGGCCATTAGCACGTATGAAATAGAATATTATACGTTGAACCTATTGCATGCAAATAATTCTAAATATTTATTACAAGCATTAGCCACGTTCGGGAAACCAACATATAACCTATATAATATGTATGTATGTACCTGCTTCTACATCATATATACATCTTAAGACGTGGTAGGTAGTAGATATAACAAACCTACATAGGTACCTATCTCTGGTAGGCCTAACAATTGAAACATGGATCCTTAGTTTAGGCTGGTAATTGTTAAAAGTAACGGGTATATTTATAATTTATCAGTGTCGATCAACGGGTACGTGTATCAGCTGGTACTTCGTATGCGACGGCCGCAAGGATTGTCCCGACGGATCCGACGAGAAGTGCCAAGGTACTGGTAAAGGTAACTATGCACCCACCTTTCCTTACCTTTCCGCACTACTTACTTAAGTTACTGTACTTACTCTCTAATGGAATAGTTTAACAACTACCCTATTTAAAAACTCCAATAGGATCTCATCAAAAGCGAGAAAAGCCACATAGAAACCAATAAATATTTATTGGTTTATAAATTATATGTGACTTTTATTAGTTTCTATGTGGCTTTTGTTGCTTTTGATGAGATCCTATTAGAGTTTTTCAATATGGCATGCGCAGAAAAATGATTACTAAATTATACACTTTTAAATTACAATAAAATACTAAAATTGGTAGTGCTTTTTTTATTACTGTGAAATTATTTAACTGCCTTCCATCTAACATGTCAGAATTATTAATCCCTTTAATCAATCATTAAAAAATACTGCCTACTACAAAATAACAGTTCTTAATTTTAATCTTTGGGGATTGCTAGAAAATATCATCAGGCGTAATATTTTTGTTTAAATAACTAGGAAAGATCAAAGAAAAGCCGTAATTTAACGCCATACAGTTATATGGTTTTTTTTGGTAATATAAATACCTAATAAAATATGTACCTATGTCATCATAAGCATTTACAAGTATTACGAAATAACTGATTTTTAATCAATAAATTACAGTTATTATACTTATGTAACAGGGATTAAAATAGGGAAAAACAACATAAATATAAATGAACTGCCCAGTTGAGTTTCTTTTACCAGTTCCTTTTAGAGCAATGGTACTGTTAATCTTAAGGTAGTCTTATATTTCAACTAGCAGAACCTGCGGCTTCGCTCGCGATCAAACTACGAAAAATACGAAATATCATGCAAATATGTCCAAGGAGTAAAAAGTTTCATACAAACTTTTATCCCGTATTTCACCCCCTTGGGGGTTGAATTTTGGAAAACACTGAAGTACGTAACTTTTTATTTTTGTCGTACACATTGCATACGAAATTTCAAGCAAATATGTACTACAAAAAACCTGTTTGGCTTTTTGCTATTAGTAATAATTTGATGGCTGTAATAATTTGCAAATGTATAATTTTGACTCGCGCATCGAGAGCTCCGTAGCGCCGAATATTGTGTTGTTGTTACTTACACATTTACACAGAAATATCTATACAGATAAATAAAATTGGAGTGTCTGTTTGTAATATTAAAACAACCGCTTTTTACTAAATGCATATGGATGTATGCACGGTACTTATACCAAAACAACATTTTTTACAATTTTTGTCTGTCTGTCTGTCTGTCTGTTTGTTCCGGCTAATCTCCAAAACGGCTGGACCGATTTTGACGGAACTTTCACTGGCAGATAACTGATGCTATAAGGAGTAACTTAGGCTACTTTTATTTTAGAAAAAGAATCAGGGTTCCGCGAGAAAAAATTAAAACCCATGAAATTGTGAATAAAATCCGCGTATGGCGTACGCACCCGAGCAAAGCGAGGGTAAATCGCTATATAATTTAAATGAATATCTTAGGAGAAGCAAGCTACTATTTATGTATAACCGTGAAAGCGTACCTAGGAACGAACGCGAGCGAAGCAAACGTGAGTCTCTAGTATATATATATTTGTTTTCGCAATACATATTTTATTAATTGCAAATATAAGTTCGCGGTTAGGTTAAAAACTTAAGTGATCATAACTCAAAATATCCAGTATCTGAAAAGACATTTTACGTGTATTCTGTAAATTCATTTATGTTTAAAGTATTTAGCACGCTCCACTACTTCTATCTTTTCAAAGTTGGAGGAAGAGACTACAATGATAGAACTCGCATATAATGTTTACGACTTAAGAATCATGTAACTCGGCTAACATATAAACAGGCTAAAATCTACGTTATTTTTAAAGATCCTTTGTCAACCTGTTCTCACCTTTTAGTTCGGTTTTTACGCCGTCGTGGTTTTTTAATTAAAATTATTATTTTATTAGTATTTTAAGGTCAGTTTTTTTTTAAGTTTTTTGTATTTAGAAGTATGTACATCAAGTTGTTTTAGGAATATGTCCATACAAACATTCTAACCCTTCGAAACAAACATAAATAAATTCTCGCCCCTTTCCTCGTCTAAGAGATGGAATTTTGAATTTTTTTTTATTTTCATACTAATGTTTTTACCCTATTTTTCACGTTTGGGGTTGAATTTATAAAAACGATGAAATACGTATGTATTTATTTTTATTGAGAAGCTTTAATATTAAATTTCATTCTTCTTACATCAAAAATGACGGACTCCTCATATAAAATTACATCCCCTATTTCACCCTCTTAGGGGATAGATTTTCAACAGCTCTGAAATACGTACTTATTTATTTCTAACCAGAAGCTTGTATAAGAAATTTCATGCTTCTTACTTCAAAAATGACGGACCTTCCATATAAACATTCAACCCCTATTTCATCCTCTTAGGGGATAGATTTTCAAAAACTCTGAAGTACATATTTATTTATTTCTAATCAGAAATTTGTATATGAAATTTCATGTTTCTAATTTCGAAAATGACGGATTTCCATACAAACGTTCATCCCTTATTTTACCCCTTTAGGGGTGGAATTTCTTAAAATCCTTTCTTAGTGGATACCTACGTTATAAGAGGAATACATGTGCGAAATTTTAAGTTTCTAGCCTTAAGGGTTTAGCCTGTGCGCTTACTTAAAACTTTCATCCCTATTTTACCCTCTTAGGGGTTGAATTTTGGAAAACGCTGAAATACATAACTCATTATTTTTATCGTACTCAATTAATACGAAATTTCATGCAAATATGTCCAAGAAATAAAATGTTTCATACAAACTTTTATCCCCCATTTCACCCTCTTAGGAGTTGAATTTTAGAAAACGCTGAAATACGTAACTCATTATTTATGCCGTACTCAATTCATACGAAATTTCATGCAAATATGTCCAAGGAATAAAAAGTTTCATACAAACTTTTATCCCCTATTTCACCCCCTTGGGGGTTGAATTTTGAAAAATCCTTCCTTAGTGGATGCCTTCGTTATATGAGGAATACGTGTGCGAAATTTCAATTAGCTAGCCTTAAGGGTTTGGCCTCTGCGTTGATACATCAGTCAATCACCTTTGCCTTTTATATAATAAGATAAATGAATGAAATACTTCTGTCTCTTTAAGCTTCTTTCATACTCATGGTAGAGTATTAACTTGCAACTTTGCACTTAATCCTTGTTATACGTATTCTAATTAATCGACACTGAATTGGTGGTAGATTCTTCTAGAGTTTAATAAATTGCAGTATTCTATTCTGCAGAATAATAATTTTACTAATAAAAATACACACGTTTTTGGGTTTTGCAGTCGCCAAAATGAATCGAAAAAGATTAAACTACTGTTACATCAAAATCCGATCAGTAGTTTCGCGTGAAAGAGTAACAAATATACATCCTCATAAGTTTTCGTTTTTATAATATGAGTAGGATAGGATAGGTTTAATAAATAATGTATATTTTCCCTACATAGACGGAACCGGCGAGCGCTGTCCAATGCACGCGTTCCGCTGCGGCGGGCCGGGCTCGCCGTGCGTGTCGCGCGCCGCGCGCTGCGACGGCAAGCCCCAGTGCCCCGGCGGAGAGGACGAGCGGAACTGCCGCGCTACTAAGAGGAGAGGGTGTGTTTTTTATTCTGAATGTATACAGTATAGTGCTGTTGGCCCTACTGGTCTGTACAGTATCGCCGTGCGGAGAGATAGAAGGCCCTGCCTAAACGTTGAAGATGAAGCTGAAAGGGTATAGTTTCATAAGGGCACTACCTACAAGGTTCGGACAACGAATTATGCAGCTATCGGAGCACATGCATAAAACTCATATGTTCTTAAAGTACCTACGACATGTTTTCAGGGTGAAAACTATTCTATGTCATTCCCAGTCTCAAACTATTTCCATACCAAATTTCATCTAAATCGGTTCAGCGGATTAAGCGTGAAAAGGTGACGGACGGACAGACAGACAGACAGACAGACAGACAGACAGACAAACAGACAGACAGACAGACAGACAGATGGAGTTACTTTTGCATTTAATATTAGTATGGATATATAAAGCTGTTTTTTTAGTGCTACCGGTCTATCATCATCGGCTTGGGCTGAACGTTGATAATCGTCAGTGAGTCACGTTGCCTTTAATATAATAATTAGACTTGCAACGAATAGTATATTCGGCCATACGCCGAATACCGAATATTCGGTAAGCTTTCTGGTCGAATAGCCGAATATTAGGCAAAAGTATTCGGCCAGTACGTGACGGGAAAAATTGTATCTACATGTTTGTTTCTTGTTTGGCGCCAGAAAGTAGTATTTATTCAGAGCGTCTTTTGCCTGAATTTGAGATTGTTAGAAGTAAACTGCCTGAAAATGCTGAAAAATAGTTTTTTTGCATCATAATCTTCTACTTCTAAATTTTATTTATGATAATGTAAGTGCATAAACATTTGTTTGATAAGTCGTTTTTTTTTTGTTAATTTTTGTAATAAACTAGGTGATTATGTACGTATGACCACTTTAATGATTATAATAAAAATATATTATTATAAAATAAATTACTATTTTCATTTTACCAATAGGGAATATGCCTAATTTTTGTTTTAATTTTTTATATAATAGCTTACATCGTTATATAATTGTAAAAAAAAAAAAACAATATATCCAGCTCAAAAAAAAACTAAAATTTAGTATAAATTATTTTTTTAAATATTATACCGTTACGGATACTTTAAACGCTCTTCATTTCGCTCGCTTGGCGTGACGTCACAGTATGATATACACAGAAATGACGACTTAATTAGTAAGCGACAAAATCGCTAATCGCTCTGTTATGATAACACTTTGACGGCATATTCGGTCTGAATAGCGTTGCGTTTCAACTGCTTTGAATTTCCTACCTGTTTTTGCACTTTTCAATAATTATTTTATTAACCAAAAAGAAATTACATTAAAAAATAATTATATAGACTTAAATCAATAGCAATAAAGATTATAAAAAAAATTACCTTTCTTTTAATTACACGCATATTCCCTATTGTTATCTGAGTACCAGCAAAACATATTACTGAAGTATTCGGTATTCGGCCGAATAGTATCTAGATATTCGGTATTCGGCCGAATAGCAAAAAAGTAGCCGAATAGGCCGAATACCGAATAGTAGCCGAATATTCGTTGCAAGTCTAATAATAATATATAATAAAAATAGTTATTGCCAGTGTTCCTTAGGAGATAGACATATAGGTACTATTGCGGACTTTTCTGTAGACCTTTTAAGACCTACAATTTTGTAGTAGGTACATTGTTTTGATGTTTCTCTTAAGGTTTAGCCAGCGTTAGTCATATAAATTTTTAAGGACGACTCGATAAAACCAGTTATTGTGTTTTCTCGTGGGAATGAAAAATTTGCCTGAAATAAAAGATATCCTAACTTCGCCAAACATTGAAATCGGTTCAATACTTTTTGCATGAAACGCGCATACACAAACAGACATGCAGACATACAGACAAACAAACATACAGACAAACAGACAAAAAACTTAATAACTATTGTTTTGGGTTCTATATTGTGTACATAATACGTTACAGTCATTGTTTTTCATGTACAGATTTTGCTAAGTTACTGCTCTATTATAGTATAGATTAGCTCATAGTTTAGTATTGTTTACAAACAATATTTACTTACTCGTATAATATAACCTCAAGGGTTAGTTCAGATAGAAAGCAATTAAAAAAAAAAGAATCTCTTATACTTAACGAGCATGATATACTCATATTTGCATTTTATTGACCAAATTGTATAGTTAGAGTAGTTATTCGAGTTGAAACGATCATCAGATCGTTTCAACTTTCATTATAGACAGTTTAATCATCGATTTCAAGTTATGCTGTCACATATTTATCATCTCCTAGTCCTGCCGCCAAGTTATTTATAAGTGAACTAGCATATCAAATTACTGTAGCATTCCCTAGTGGTATAAACAAGTTCTATTTTCATTGATATCTAACATCCCAGCTATTAGCTCAAGTTACTGGGTTCAAATAAATTAGTCTCTTATGGACTTTTTATTTTCCATAAATATACAAAGTGTACAAAAATTAACATTTTACATTCACTATTCAATTAGTATTTATGACAATCATCAAAAATGTTAAAAATTATAAACTGAATTTAACGATTCTTATTTAAATGAATAAATTTATTCAAAAGGTAGGTATAAGGTACCTCAAGGGCAGTCTCATATAAGTTTCCAGAAAATACTCAATATTAATTTAATTAGGTTGATTATTTTAAAGTCTTAAAATGATGAGTTTAAATTGATTTTAAAGTCGTTGTACTTTTTTTAATTAGGTAAAAAATAATAATTGAAAAATAAATAATATGGAAACATAAACAATTTTAATTTTTAATATAATGCTTTTTATGTCAGTCTTTCTATTACTAAGATCATAAAAAATAATTTAATAAATATTTATATCGTTGAACAGTTTTCCGATATAAAAAGATGATACAAATACATCAATCGGATGAGAACGAATCTTCATCTCTATGTACCTACATACGTATATACGGTAGGGAGCGCATTGAATGAACTGCAGGAACTAGTATTAAATAAAAAGCATGTAATAGATTCCTTAGAGCCACCAAACAGGCTGTCCGTCTATCTGGCTTATATTTACTGGTTACCGGTCACTAGCATAACAGTACCAACAGTATATTAGTAGTTGATCGCGACACATTTCCTCGAACATTTAATGAAGAAAAATTTTTTATTTAAATTCTACATCACATGATTTGAGTAAATTAATAGGTAGGTACTTTAGAAGGTTTGTATAACTGAAATAGAAAGGTAATAGTTGAGGTGACGAAATTTCCGAACTTTTTTTGATCAATGAAGTTAGTAGTTTTAGATTCGTTACAATTAACTCTCGAGATATAATATCATAATGTACACGCTTTGATTATAGACAAGTATATAATCAAAATGTACACGTAATATGTTTTAAGATTTGATCAATTCTGAATTCATATATATATATTTATTAATCTACGAACTGATTCTTCGCTAGAATAATATCAATTTTTTGTTAGAAATTTCCATCAATAAAAAAGGCATAGAAACCAAAAGTTCCACCATTATAACATTTTCATTTTTCTCAATTTAATACAATAATGTATAACGTCGCCATCTATCGGCTAAATACTATAACTATTCTTCAAACGGAATACGGATATAATATATCCGTTTTTGCTTTTAAAATGTGCTTTGCGCTTAATTCATGCTGTTTCAGCATTTGTTAATAGATGGCGTTATATATATATATGGATTTGATATTGATGTTGTGTTAAACAAGTTATAGGAAAATGTTTCCCTGTTATTTTGAAGTCAGCCATTGGCTAATGTGTTTGCACTATGTATTCATTGATATTTGATGGCACTGTTTATAATTAAGGAATTGTTTATTGCGGTTAAAAATAGTAAAAGTAACTACAATTTATTTTATTAAATGCGAAATGAATTTTGGTATGTTTTACATATTTTAATGAATACGAAAAAAAAACTTTGAAAGTTTGCGGACGGACAATCTATGCATGTATATATGAAAACAAAATACTCAAAGAGTAGTTCAAATTATCCAATTTCTGTGTATGGAATGGGGTATCTGTATAGTCTAGTATAGTATTGCGTTCTCAATACAATTCTTACAAATAACAGATTAAGTATTTAATAATTGTTATGACTGTGTGTTTGTTGGTTTTTTCACTTTCACTCAGATATAGCTGTAATCCATATAGTAATAGCTTAAGGTCTAGTAGCATCAAAATAAAAAATATACAGTACCATTATTTGGTTACAGTTGCCCGCGACACACATTCCGCTGTGGTTCGGGCGAGTGTCTCCCCGAGTACGAGTTCTGCAATGCGATCATCTCCTGCAAGGACGCGTCCGATGAGCCGCCGCATCTGTGCAATGAACCCTCGAGGTACGTGACGTCGAGCTTATTGCTATTACTTATTATTACGAATTTATAGCGTGCTTTATTAAAAAGTTCCTCATTTGTTGGAAAGAACGTATAAAGCTGTAACACATAATATATATATATATATATATATATATATATATATATATATATATATATATATATATAATAATGATAATGTCCTCCTGACCGTTTCCGGCCACGGCGGCCAATCTCATTGAGACTAGCCAACTGCGCAGGAGATATTATAGTGCACAAGTGTACGCGCAGACACAAGCGCACTCCCTATTCCTGTCACTCTCATACTCCGGTGGGACGACTATTCGACACGACCGGTGAGAGTTAAGGTGCAGGACCGACGGCTTTACGTGCTCTCCGAGGCACGGGGGTGAAACACCGCCAACTTCCCAACTCCGGGCTGTTACTGAGGCTTACTATACAGAAAGACTCAATAACTAAACTTGGCCCGACCCGGGACTCGAACCCAGGACCTCAGGATGTGCAGCCGTACATGCTAGCCACTACACCACCGAGGCAGTTAAAATTAATATATATATATATATATATATATATATATATATATATATATATATATATATATATATATATATATATTAATTTAAAATTCAGCAGTATGTAATAATAACATAAATAGAAATAATAAAATTGGACTGCACTTATGTTTCCCACACACATGACACATAATATATGTGTATTATATAATATAGTATCTCCAGCGCAGATGGCTAGTTCTGCTAGATAGCTAGACTGAGCGGTCAGAATTCAGAAATGAAATAAAGTGTATAAAAATATGATTGAATTCCATCCAAATATTTCTAGCTTTTTAGTCTAAAGGAATAACAGACATACATACATACAAAGTTTCAAATATATCATATTAGTGTGATATTTGCAGATGGCGCGCAGCGGACTTCTGCCCACTGCGGTGCGGTAACGGGCGCTGCCGCAGCACGGCGGTGGCGTGCTCCGGCCGCGACGGCTGTGGCGACAACAGCGACGAGATCGCCTGCAGCGTCTGCAGTCAGTATCTATGAGTGACTATACTAATCAAATTAAATCAAAATATACTTTACTAGCTATTTATTCCTCGGTTATGTTAAATTCCTCTCGAACTGACATTACGATATTTAAAAATGTAAAAATTGACGAATCTAAAGTCCTTGTAAAAGGCTATTTGCATAGAATTTATCTTAATTTAATTCTCGCATTGTTCGAGCCGTTCGGGGTGTGCCCCTGGCCGCGTAGAAGTGAAGTAAAAAGCCTAAATGTGACAAACATAAACGAACATAATTTTCTTTTGATTTCTTTTTCTTCACAAAGATCAGTACAGACGAATATTTTGTTTTTGCAACGGTAGAAGCTGGTTATTACCCGTGTGAAACAGGCTTCTTCATAAAAAGGTGTTTTACTGCTTAGTTTTTAGCGTCTTATACAAGCCGCATGAAGGAGACAGTACTGACGGTGCAAAGTGTAAGGGTGCGTTTACATCAAACGAACAAAGAACTAGAGCTAGAGCAAGAGCATTCTTTCTTGTTCTTTTAGTGTAAACGAAATCTCGATTTCAGCGTTTACACCAAAAGATCAACGAGCAAAATGAGAACATAGAACTAGAATTCTTGCAATGACGTTTAGATCAGCCGAACGAATGCTCATTGCCCATTCATGTCAATTTTGTGGTTGGTAGTGTTTCATTATTTCAATTTTCACGGTGTAGTTATATACTCTTTGGTTATGTCCGACTCTGACAGCGATATTATAATTGCAAGTGCTGCATTTATTATTTTGTCTCAAACAGTCAAAAAGAAAAGAAGAAAGAGACGTTGGTGGGTGACAAATTTTATTAATAGACATTAATAGACATTTATTTTGAGACCAATCCATGATTCGATAAGTAGGTATGTACTCGTAAATATTCAAATTGCTAGAACACAAGAACGCTTTGAAGAGACCGCTACGGGGAGCGAGCGCGTTCGAACATCTAAGAACGCTCTAAGCAATTGTTCGCACGTTCTAGTGCCGTTTACATCAAGCGAGTGAGCATTCTTAGAATATTCTATAGAATGTTTGCGAACGCAGAGAGAACAACGAAAGAATGCTCTGTCTCTGTTTACATTAAAAGAATTTGTTAGGGTGGGGATAGAATGAGCATTCGCTCGTTTGATGTAAACGCACCCTAAGATGAAGGCAGTTCAAAGCCTCATAGATTGATGGGCATACTTTGCGCATACGCATTTAATACGATGTAAAACTGGTTCATTCTAGTTCATTTGACCCTTGTTTCAGAATTAACGTGTCAATTAACTGTGAGATCATTTGCGCAAAGAACTGTCCAAGGTCATATTGCTAACCGATTAACCGATTACGCAATGGATTTACACATGCTATTTATTATACCCAAAAAAGATAATTCTAATGGCAAAACTCCATTTGAACTTTTTTAAAGCTTGTGAGTCCTTGGTTTTTTCATTTCCATTCGCTTGTGCCGAAGAGCATTAATATAAAGTTTGTTGATTTGGATATTTTTCGTTCAGGTTTTTTGGTGTCCCCATGTCAAAATTCTCAAAAATACTTTCTTTGTCTGATGGTTTAGCCTTAAAAACTAAATTAACAGACGTATTTTATAATATGGAATATATTTAAAAGATATATTTTAAAAGTAGACGTAATTTAGACATACAAATGTGGGATCCTTTTTAGTCTATTCTTTTTACCTGACTACGGCGAAGTAAAAGGAGGGTTATGATTCTGACCCGTATGTATGTATGTATGTATGTATGTATGTATGTATGTATGTATGTATGTATGTATGTCCGTTCATCTGTTCCCTTCTAGTTTCGTAACTACTTAACATAATTTGACAAACGATGTATCGTTGGAAGCGTCTTGATCGTCCGCTGGTTATAAGCTATGTGACGTCACATTAAATAGAATATGGCGTAAATAATTAAAATAAAATGTCTCTTTGTTAATATTAAGCTTATTAGAATAAAATCTCGGCACTAGATATTAATGTCAAAAATCAAAGAAGTATGTAGGTACTTACGCTATCTTTGTCCTACGGCCTACACGGTTACAGCATTTGCGAATACTAGCACTAATTTTCCAATGCTATTTTTTTGTGTGGAAATTTCTTAACGGCCTGTAACTTATTCCCAAAAAATGATTTCTTTAAAAATATGTAAATGCAGTTATTAATATTTAATATTTTAAAAAAGAATCTTTGTTTTAAGTGAATCTTGATATCTTTAATATTAAAAGTGCTTTTCTTTCATGGTCGATTTGTTTATCAGTGTGGACCCTGTATATTTGGCTCATAACCTTTTCAAAGATTATTAAATAACAAATGTAACTACTATAACATAAAACATTTAAAAGCTTGCGAAGTTTACTCTTATTATTTTATTTTGTTGATATCAGAAGGCATGTAGGATGTACATAAATAAAACAATTTATTTAGAAATGCTAATCCACTGTCACATAGCCCCCAGCACTCCCAGCCGTGGGCGCCCACTTCGCCCAACCTACTAATGACCCAAATGGAAATGTAATAACTTTTGATCAGATCTGCAGATCAACCAGTACTGAAAAAACCTAATGATTGGGGCAGTCACTGTTAAATCATATAACGCAGAGAAAAAAGAGAAAACGCTTCTCACTGAATTCATATGTACTCGTATAGTATGTAATTTACAGTATAATCAACTTAAATACGGGTAATTCAAATGTATTAGAGGTTTAAATAGAAATACGGTATTTTTTTAATGGATAAGTTTAAATACAACAATAAACATTTAAATAAATCTCCCCAATATGTATACTTGCAATAACTTTAAAAAGTTAATTCCATGTTATTAGAATGTAAAGAAAGATAATGTGCAAAAGCGATGTTTTATTGGAATGATTTTAATTGTGGCTTTGTTTTAATGAGGATTACTTTCCCGTCATATTCTGACACTCCTATCAATCCTATTCGATATCTATACATATAATAAAATTGTAACTAAGCCGAATCTGTACATTAAATATTTTTTGGAAAATCTTATTGAAATAGACTTTATTATCGATACAGAAGTCAAACCTATAGTTTTTAGAATTTTTGTCTGTCTGTCTGTCTGTCTGTCTGTCTGTCTGTTACCGCATCACGGGAAAGCCACTGAACAGATTTTGATGAAATTTGGTATGATGATAGCTGGTTATCCGGGTCAACATATAGGATACTTTTTACTGCGGGAAAATATATCATCTCTGAGCTAAACGTTAAAACGTAATTAGGGACGAACCCGAGCGAAGCGAGGGTGAGTTTCTAGTATATATATATATATATATATATATATATATATATATATATATATATATAGTTATTCAATTATGGTATTCTCTTAAAATAGAAAGCCATTTTTGTACATACATACCTATATTAAAAAAAATATTAAGGCGATATTTTTTAATGTTTGATTAGATTTTGCTTACATTAAAGATGATACAATAATAGGTACTTGTTTCACGCAAATTTCAGGATATGACACAAAAATGTACTTATAACTTGGCATCAAAATCTTAAGTTTTTTAAAAATAATTATGGAATCGGTTGGTATATTTTGCCATTAAGCTGTTAGGCAACATTTATTTCGAGATCCACCTGTACACACATGACTTACAAACATACGTACATTTGTTTGAGACCCAAATATCTGATTTGTCACGATTTTTGTTATGTTGCCTTCATGACAGAGGATAATTATTTGTTCAAAAATGTAACCGTTTTATGTCTACATATAATTAAATACTGAATACGGGAATAGTATGTAAAGTACTTTTTACTAGTTTAACTGTCATGGCATAGAAGCGGCGTAGTTGCTATAGAAACGACAGCAATTTGGTTATTTCCTGGGTCCATATGCAAAAACTTTATATGTGACGGACTGTACATAGATTTTTATGTTTGTAATATATTGCGTATTTTTCTAACTCATGTGTGCCTACTTTTATCTCTCCCAGAGCAAATAGTAACAGCAGATATTGTAACGTTAACGTCCTAATTTTTTTATTATTACAAATTACACAACCTCCAAATGTTATTTTTTAGGGAAAACATTTATTCTAAAATATCTTTTGTTTTTCAGGATGTCCAGCTCCGCCTCCACTACCGTGAAGACTCAATATGGAACACAGGTGATACCTACAGCCCGTATAGATCTCAACTAACATCGATTAAAGGAAATATACGACAAAATTGTTCAGCCACTAGAAAATTATAGCACTCAAAATTGAGATTAGTATCTTGTTCAGATAGCAGTAGAGTATTAAGTTAAAATTATAGTTAAAATTTAAAACATTTTCTATATTGAAAAATAAATATTAACAATTATCGATAAATAATCGATATTATTTTATGCAGTATTTATTAATGAAACACGTAGAGCGAAATCTATTTGCCACTAAAATAAGACTGAGAAATAATGAAGCGAAATATTTTATCATAATTTATTAGTTACATATTCAGATTCGGCAGGCGCATTGGACCTCATAATACCTACATATTTACATACCTATTTATTTATATTTACGTAACTGTACGTTAATGACGTAAATACGTAAAGCTAAAATATACTTAAATATATATACAAATATACAAAACAATTATAAAATTATAATTATTGTACATTTTTTTTATTTACATTTATTTCTCTGAAATTGATGAACCAGCTTGTCACCCATAGAGAGGAAAAGACAAAGTGTTCTCTTTCATGAAGTTATACTTTATTAAAAGTCCAATTTATGATAACTATAAAATTAGTCTACTTTATACTTAATACTTTTAAAATAACTAGTTTTTGGGTTTATATCAAAGAAAATAATAACAAATTATTATTTGCCTAATAACTTTAACGACATGAATGATAAGAGTATATATTTAGATTACTCTGACACACATTCAACAAAATTCCCAGAAACTATTTAAGGACACTATTAAATATTATTATATATTGTAATGCCGATTTGAATAAATGTAACCGAAACTGCCTACAAACTTATTTCACATTCCCTTTTTTAATTAGAGTTTAAGTTTCCTAGACACGTATTTAATATTTATTATACTTTAATATGACAATTGAAGGTTTTGGAGTAATTGAACGACTTCAAATGTGGGGAAGAACTCAATTTGGGTGAATTTTTAGACTAAGGAATAATATAAAGAGCGTCATAGAACTAAACATGAAGCTTAACAATAATGTTTTTAAATAGTATTATAATGTTTTAAAAGAAAATGTTAATTAATAAAAATAGCTAACGGATTTTACTATATTAAAGAAATAATAAATAAATAAACTAATAAATACTTACTTCTCTCTATCAAGAGGAAGAGAAGTAATACCTGTTATTTTTATTATTCATAATTTCTTTTCAAATATTGTAAATTTATTATTAAAATAATACATATATATATATATATATATAAAATCACGCTACTATTTTCTACCTTGACACTTTTTAACGAACCGGTTTATCTCATATATCGGAAAATCACCAATTTTGAGCCGATTGTCCTGATCTTTTTTCAATTAGGACAAATTCCCGTAAGTTTAAAATAAATATAACTTTTAAAGTAATTTTCAATTTTTAGTTGAAAAATAATTGTCATATTAACTCATTGTATATTTACGTAAAAGCTATATGTAAGAGTGTAAGGTTAAGCTATAGATTTATATAAAATGTATAATTCGCATTGAAAATAAATACAAACTTATTAATATGACAAAGACTGTCACTGCCATTTCAAAACTAAAGTTTATAATTCTTTCAAAGAGATTTTTACTTTTTAATAACATTCAATAAATTGATCTATTAAAGCTATAATTTTTAACATAACATGCTAGCTTTTGCCCTCGGCTCCACTTGCGTAATTATTTATGTGTAAATTGCTACACTCCTAAGGATAACGAGATATGCCTATAGCCTTTCTCAATAAGCACTAAATACGCTATAAAATGTAAAAACAAAATTAGATCTGTTTAATTGTAAATTTGTAAAATAGTATAATTAACTAAACATATTATGTACCTACATACTTTTTTTTATGTAGGGAAATGCATTTACGCATACCATCCGTAGACATACAGATGTTTATGTGGGACTCACCGGCTAGAAAAGTCAGTATCATATTCTATAGTACGTCACAATAAATTTATTTTCATTTAATGTAATGTACCTGTAACATTATTATTATTTTGAGATTGGAAAGGCCAGGAGAAAAATTATATCGGCTATATCGTCCTTTTTCTGTAATTTAACATTTGTGATTTGTGCAAATGTGCGATAATATTATAAATATTACAAATATTGAAGCCGAGGACATATTGCAAGCAATTTAGTGTTTTATATAAGTCCATGACCTATCAGTTGTTATTAGCTTTATCTATTAGTTGTAATCTTGACCATATTTAGAAAAATCTATCCTCTCCTAATCATTACATACTTCTAATGTATCAGATATTACAAAGAAATGATCTTTATACATGTAAACAATAAATTAGCCCCTATATGCTACGTTTCACATGCATTTTTTTTTTCACTTCAAATATATTTGCGGATCTAGCTGTCGAATTACATATGTATGTATGTAACTTATAGAATAAAATGAGCAGGGCAGGTCGCTCTATCTACGTAACTAGATTTAAACTTTTTTTAGAATTTAGAAAAAAAAATATAACACTTTAAAATTCTATCAAAAATGTTTTAAAATTATTTATAAATTTTCTACTACTGTAATCATTTCTTGTAAATAATTACTATTTAAGCGTTTTGACACGTATTTCTGCTTTACTCACTAATCAAAAACCATTTAAACAATTTCGCACTGTTCAATATTTTAAATTTAACATAAAAGTATAAAAAAGTAGATATTCGATGCACACAAAATATAATAATTTAAGTTTTAAAAATATTTGTTGTAAGAAAATAACTTAATTTTTTTGTAAATCACAATATTCTATTAAGAAATGTTAAAGAAAGACTTAGTTAAGTGTGGATTGTGAAAATGATTGTAACTTATTGTAAAATATTGTGTTGATGTGCGTGAATGTGGAAAAATATATTTATATAATTTATAATAAATAAATAAATTATTTATAATCGTATTTTATTTCCGAGACATGTGTTAGCGCGTTGATTCTCTCATCTGTATCATTTTTACTATATAATAGCAATGAATAAAAAATGTGCCCTACGTCAAATACAAAATATTACATGCTTCCATCGTATAAAAAAAAATTAAAGAGTGCGTGTATGAATGTGTACACGCGCAAGAAGTAAAACTTCTGTAGGTTACTATCGGTACTCTTTATGAAATTTAATTTATGTTTTAAATAATTAGGAGAGGTGAGATACTAAAAATAACGCACATTACAATCATATATTTATAGAATATCGTTTAAGGAAAGAATATAATATTATATATAATTTGTCAGACAATAACAACGGTTACCATGGCAACAAACGTACGTACATTTTTTCGTAACGCATTCACCAGCTTACCACCCCCCAAAAATCAAGCTGATACTGATGATTTCTTGAATAAAAAATCCACAGTATAAGGTCAATAAATCCGGAGCTCCGGAACTGAAGTTTTATATGCTAACTCTACTAGAATAACAAGAATTATGTAGGTAATTAACATACTTAGTACATCCTATCTATCTATACATATAATAAAATTATAACTGATACACAAAACTCTAACTAAGCTAACAGAAATTAAGACTTACTTATACCACAGATTATACTTTATATGGGTATTAGTGATTATTGATTATACTCGATACTTATACTTTTGATTAAAAGTACTACCAAAATTAATCCATTATTTAGGTAAAACTAGAAACACAGAATGAATTTGACCGTAAAATACAGTACGTAGTAATATAGTTAGATACTTAGGTAAAGATTTAAGATACTATTCAATTTTTTTTAATTTACCTTATAAAGAAGTCTTTAATATCACTCATATTTACACAACACACCACATTGCATTCTTTTGTCCATATTGTAAGAGAGAAAACAGTGGTTTTATGAAACTTTATTTATAAAGTATCAAAATGATCAAATTAAACATATCTTGATCTTTCTACGATTGTAATTTATGTAGATTGTAGAGATATGATAGAGACCAGCAAGACATATCTTACTTAAACCTTTTCTTCATCATCATATATTTTATACTCACTTCAGTCTACAAAATCGACCAGAATTATTATTTTCATAGTTTAACATTCCCAATTTCATCCCTTCGTGAATAAAAAGTACTAAAAACGTAAAAGTAAGTACGTAAAAGTTACTGATGAATGCATAGGTATAGAGAAGAAGACATATAGAGAATTAGCTATGAGAGGAGTACCAGGAGCAACTCCCGTGTTGCACTGTCCATCAAAGTGGGTCTCCCAGGGTGTCCCTAGCTTTCACGACCAGCTGGATTGCCGGACGCTAATGAGATCCTCCCCCCCCCCCCCCCCGCACACCACGACAAGGTGAAGACATATAGGTGGTCTTTTGGGCTTAGCTTATGGAGGATTTCACTAGTAAATAATAAGCCATAAGGTAAAATCTTTACAAATAGCTTAGGAACTCGAATTCTCCCTACCATTGCATCTGGACAGAGGAATACGAAAATAAACCATAAATTTTAAAAAATTTTGTAAAAAATATAGACTATTTATAAAGCAATGTCACGTCTACAAGAGGTTTTTGATGTTTTAATATAAATAACTTTTAATATGTTAAGAGTAATCCTCTCATCGGTTCAATGATAACACGGTTTGGCCATACTACTGCTCATTTAAACCTCAAGTCATAATATTGTTATATGCCTTAGATCGAGTTATATGTGTGTAAGTATATTGATACAAGAGTTTGGAGCATGCGCAGTGCCCCTTTAGGGGTAGACATGACGTCACAGGCTTGTCTGATTCCTTTCCCGGTAAGCACTTGAAGCATGTCCTTTATAGAGCGAACATATTTGATATCTAAGAAAACAAGTTACATTACTATTTTATAATTGTTTGAAAATGGGTGAGTAGTATTACCCTGTTTTAAACTTTAAAATAAATTAAATCTTATTTTATTTAAGTAGGTATGCACATCACATTTTTTACATATATTTTATTATATATGCGCGATTATTTCATGTAATTAACGAGTTTTTAGTCCTAATTTTTATATTATAATGAGCAAAATTTTACGAATCTACTTGCTAAATTAAATTAAATTTGTACCTACTAAAATATTTTAAACTATTATTATTGGTGTCTCTACAAAAGTTGAATGAATGGTTAATAGGCGTTCATAGTTCGTGACTAAAATTATTGTAGGTATATTACGTTAATGATTTAATGGATTGGCGATATTGAATCATTTTTTCTTACAAATTGTAATATCGCTCAATTAACATTTAAGAAGTAAAAAATCAATCACCTGTTCGTTATTAATATTATGTTAAAATACTAAAATTATATTATTATTTATGTTAACTCTTTACTCTTATTTTTGTAAATAACATAACATTCATCATTCATGTTTACAAAATATATGAATGCCAAAGAATTCACTTTCTTCGAACAAGATATGATCATTATGACGATTATAGTTATACAAAACGTGTATATGCTAATGTCATTGTAATGGAAGAGAAGAATCAAGATGTAATAACTGTTTGTAAAACTAAAATTTCGATACGTTTGCTAAATCTTATTACAAGGTTAGTCGGTATAGTTGTCCTTAGTTTTTATTATAATGACCTACAAAGTTCGTGGTTACCAGTAACTCAGTGATTTCATCCGTCAGTTAATGTAACTGACATGTTAATTTTAAATTATTTCAACGTGCACGATCTAACAATAAGAGCAAAGTAATGTTTTATTTAATTAACAATAGATGTATCTACCTTAAAATTTTCCACTGCTGTAGCGTATGTTTTCAATTCTAAATGTATTTTTGTTTCAGATTAAAAAAGATAAATAGGAAACTAAACATGAAGTCAATCAAGTTGAACCTTGGTGTAGCCACAGTTTGCATTTGCTTCGTCATCTTACTCGTTTACCACCTTTATCATTTTTCCTTTACACAAAATTATCGAAACGTAAATTTTATAGTGGAACATTTATCATCGAGTACCAAACGAAATTATGAAACACCTATGAGACATATACCTTTGAGTGAATTTTACAAAGACATTTCCGATAAGGACCAAGACTTTTCGATTGAATTTGACGAATCTAAACAAGGTACCTTACTTACAATATACGTGTTATATTTTATTGTATTTTATTAGTATGTAGTGTATGTGTTTCAAAAAACAACACACTCAAATATATATATCAAAATTACAATATTTATAATGTAATGTTTTATTTTTTACTCTTAGATGACATGATTAATACAGCAGGCTGCCGAATTCCAGTGGCATTAGTTAATTATAAGATAGGCAAAGAGTGGAAAAAGGCATCATGTGGAGAAAGAGCAATATTTTTAAGAAGAATAGACGAGACAAAACTTAAGGTATCTGTAAGAGAAAAAAGTATGAAAAAATATTTGAAACGATCTTTGAACTACAATTGTTGCTATAAATTTTTTCAAAGATCCTTGAGACCCGGATTTCAATATAGAAAACTCAGGTAAATATCGTCTAATTATAATTATATGATATCAAGTTGGTGAAGTTAACTATGTATCTATTCAATGTAATTAAAATTATACAAATAAAAATTTCCCATGACGAGAATTTTATACAATTAATTGACACGCGTTTCAAGGATGTGTTCTACACGACTATTAAATAATCTTTGGCGATACATGACTATAAAGCAAAGTTACGATCTTTAGCATTTAAGTAAATTGCCCAATATAGGAGCGTAAGTAATTAAAAATACATTTACCATAGATAATATAATCATCATACATAATAGAATACTATGTTGTAGCTCGCGTACCTATATCTAAATTTAGTCCACAACTACTTAATATGACCTCCCGTTTTATATGGAATTGCATAGTATGAGGAGCTGAAGCTGTTTTTTTTAGACTGAAGAAATATAGTATTATAAAAATACTTAATATGACATATTTTTGTACTTAAACATTATAATATAAAGCCTAATATCTCAATATTATATTTCAGATTTACAGATTGCAAGGAATTACAAAATGGCAAGATCATTTTTTTAAAAAGCGATTTTATTAATATACAATGTTTTGAAAAGGTGCACAATAAATCGAAATTAATATATGAAGACAATTTTGTATTTTGTAGAAAAATTAATGCCACTTCTAAACACAGTAATGAGGCAATCAAAAAGAAAAAATATAACGTTCTCATTGTAGGAATGGATTCTATGTCCTTATCGCGTTTTGTTCAAACTATGACAAGAACTGTAACATTTTTAAAAAACAATTTTTGGCCTGGCTTCAGGGGATATCATAAGGTAGTAAAATGTCTTTAACTTGTGAGTCTTTATAAATAATATATTCTTTTTTTAAATGAACTAAGATAAATAAAAATATATCTATTATTATTATTTTTTTTCACTAATAAATTTGTTTTGAAATGCAGATAGGTGAAAATACGTTTCCAAATTTAATGGCTGCATTGATGGGTCAAAATCTAACGACCATTGCACACAAATGTTCGGGGAAGATGGATCAGTGCAATGATATTCTGTTATGGAGCTTATTTAAAAAATCAGGCTATGCGACAGCTTATGGAGAAGATTTTTTACAATTGCCAGATATGTTCAGCAAGGGCTATACGTTTCACCGAGCACCTACTGACCACTACATGAGGACGTTATTCCTTAAAGGAGAAAGAGAAATAAACAATCATTCTTTATTATGTAACGGACAAGTTCCATCTGGACAGCAATTACTAAATTATGCATTAGACTTCGTTTTGACGTATAGAAACGACTCCTTCTTTGGTTTCTTTTGGATGAATTCTTTCAGCCATAATATAAATAACCGACCTCAAGATGCAGATAAACTTTTTGAAGACTTTTTTAATCGCCTCTCTTATACAGGAGCACTAGAAAATACATTTGTAATATTTTTGAGTGACCACGGTATCCGTTTCGGAGAGTATCGTCTTAAAGTAGAATCGTATTACGATGATAGAATGCCGTTTCTTTTTATATGGGTACCTCCTCTTTTCAAAATAAATTATCCAGAAAAATTTAATGCCCTCCTTATTAATCAATATAGACTTATAACTCCGTTCGATTTATTTAACACCATGCTTGAGATACTTGAAATATCAAACAATAGCACACGAAAAATAGAATCTTCTGAGAAACATCAAAGTATATTCGGCATCGTGAGCGCGAATCGCACTTGCCAGGACGTTGGCATTCACGATAAGTGGTGTAGTTGTCACAAATTGTATCCCCTTGACGTAGACGACACGGAAGTAGTTAAGAGCGTGCACTTTGTAGCATCCTACATAAAAAATATAATAAAAAACATAAAAACCAAGCGTTGCTGGAGCTGTACCAATCTAGCGCTCAATAATGTAAGCAGAATTCATTTCTATTACGATAATGAAAAAGTAAATTTATATTATTTAGTAGCTTTTTCTATGAGACCAAAAAATATATTTTATGAAGCTACTGTGCTACGAAAAGATACGAAAATGGAGCTCGTGGGCTCCGTAAATATCATTTCACCTTACAAAGGTTTCGGCTACTGCACTATCAACCATGAAGATAAAATCTTTTGTGTGTGCCAAAAAATACCCAATTGTCGTTTAAAAACAACTCTTTAGCTGTATGCTTTATTTTAAATATCAATAACATTTTTTATCAAGACAATTTATAAAAGTATTTAATCCAGCTGTGATATTATTATGTGTGTAAGTTTAATTAATATTAAGGTAGGTACTAATTATATGTTTATATCTCAAATTATATTTATGATTTTTTATTAATAAAATGACTGAGTTAATTAAAAATAAATTATTTTTAAATTTTCTGTAAGTTCTTTTTCCTTTAAACCTTATTTTAATTAAAATATATTAATGACTTATATTAAAAATATAATAATTAATAGTTTATATTTATGATTGTAGTTTAAAAAAAAACGAAATATATACTTTATCTTCTTGAATAATATAGAGATGACAGACAAAAAACAAAAGTTTCGTGTGCACCGCAAGTTTGGTAAAAGAAATAAAAATAAATATTCAAACCCCTGATTATGTTAGCTAGATTTTCAGTTTTAATTACTTTCAAAAAATTGAGCAATTATTTTTTAACATTTCAATATATCTAACACCCAAACGTAATAAGAGTCACAAACACAAAAAGTAGAGCTTAAAATTCCATGTCACAAAATATTAACAGATTTTACCAAACATACTTATTCTAAAATTGTTCGCTTCATATCCTAGAAATAAAAAAAAAATAAGATTACCTACAGAAACATTTTTTGTACTTAGTTTTTGAAATTGCTACTCATCAAAAGAAATGATCGACATAGTAGGTGACATGGAAGAAGTCGTGAATTCAAAATCATGAGCACGTTTAACTTGGTAAATGTTTATAAGTGTTAACTATAAACTATTTCATTGTTGGGTAAATATAGTGAAGCGGGCTAATAAAATATGCTTTCACGTGTCAACTTTCAGACCGTGATTATCTGCAGAATTCGCGGATTCAATTTTTATACTGACGAATATTTGTGTCGATCAGTAGTGTACATTAATGAGAAGATTATATCGAAACTCATTTTATTAAGCTTACTAATCCACATGGTGTATTTTAATCGATTTGTATATATCCGTTCAAGGCTACATAGATATTCCCGCTGAAACTGTAATAGAAAAGAGTCACTGCGTTCTCTCAGCCTACTCTTCAGGGGATATTACGTAAAGCGATATCATCGTTTTTAGTTGTGTTATGAAGTAACGCGTTGTAACGTACGTTGTTTGATAATTTTATTCCAAGGTACAGGTTTACTATTGTAAACCCATAGTAACGGACGTACCATTTTTTTTATTGTACCTCTTTTATATATATTTTTAACGAAATTGTTTACTGTTTGTATTTAAAAAATGTAAAATAATATAAGAAAATTGTGTTTGAGATTATAGTGGTGTTTTCAAATATCAATTTGAATTTGAAATCATAAGATGCATTGTACGTGTAAATATAATAAAATAACTGATACTAAAAGTTGAGTAAGTAACCACAAGTTGAATTTAGATATAATTAGAAAATCTATAAATGTAGGTATAAGTTTATATATACGAGTATGTATTATATGCTTTTCCAATGCATGGAATATGTACGCAATGTGAAAAGTTATAGTTAAAAAGCTCGAACATTGTTTGGTATCTTTATTTAATATAATGTACGCATGTATGTATCTAATATAAATATTGATTGTAAATAGTAATTTATGTTATTTAATGTATTTTTTATAACATAATAATTAGTATAGTAAACATATTCTTAGAATATCTATAACGTAAATGTAAATAATTATTTTTTTTCCAATACGGTTTCCGACCTGGGGTCTTACCACCATCTTTTTTAAAACATTCTGACTTCAAGACTGTTTTGTTTCAAGATTACTATAATCTTACTTTTATTCGTACCTTTAAAAAGCAAGATTGTTATATATATTCTTGCTTAGTGATACGATAAAACGGATAATATTTTTCTATTCCCTCCAATAAAAGAAAAGAAATAGCGCTTATAGGTAAATTGTAGGGGAGAGTGCGGGAATTACGGACGTGAGTTAATTGCGGACACGTTTTTTTTGGCTATGTTAGAAAAAGATTAAAGATATTTTCAGTGATGCAATCGTGAGTCAATTCCTAATACAATGCCGAAGAAATAGTGGTAAAGTGACGATGATCTCGCTGCACAAGGTATTTTAACTTTATGTTTTTGAAGTTAAACTTCTTTTGGGACGTTTGGAAAAAAATGTGAGAGTAGTTGCTGTGTTAGCTTATAACTGTTTGTTGCCAGGGTAACCGATGTTATTGTCTAACAAATGATGTCTATACATTCTATATATATAATAAAACTGTAGAGGTCGAATGTCTGTACATAGAAAAAAAAAGCTAAAAACTGAGTCAGGGGGATGTCAGAAGAGAAATAGAACAAATCCAGATTTTTTTCAATTTTTTGTTTCTCTGTCTGTTTGTCTGTTTGTACGGGCTAATCTCCGAAGCTGTTGGACCGATTTAAATGAAATTTTGCATGGTGATACCTTATATCCCCGGTCAATATTTTAGATATTTTTCATCCCGGAAAATTAACGGATTCCCGTGGGATAATTAAAAAACTATAGTAACTTATAAAGCTTAGTACACAAAACTACTGATCGGATTTCAATGATACCTTACAATAATATCGTTCATACATCCGAATAACAAATAGGCTACTTTTTATCCCGGAAAAATGTACGATTCCCGTAGAATAGATTTGTTTTTGTTTGTCTAGAGGCGAATCCGAGCGAAGCGAGGATGAGGCACTAGTATAAAATTATATTCCTTAAATGATATTCTATAAATATATGATTGTAATATGCCTTATTTAATTATTTTATTAATTTGTTATTCCTTTTACAAATAGAATTGTGACATACGGGATGAAATCTTTAGCTATTTTTGTTTTGTTACGCCAAAGAAGTATAACTTCCTACGTGCGTACGTAAGTACACACACACGTTTTTTTCTTCAATTTCATATAATCTATACATATAACAAAATTGTAACTGATCGCTGTCTGTACGTGAAAGATATTTGAAAAAAATTATTATTGGGGGTCTTTATTAATGCCATACAACCCAAAACAATTATTTTTAGAATTTTTATCTGTTTGTCTGTGCGTTTGTGCGCACTACTCTGAAGAACAGCTTAATGAATTTGGGTGTGGTTTTCACTAATGTATTGTGTTAAGCTTCACTTAACATTTAGTATTTATTTATTTAAAATGAATACAAAATATTATGTCAATTTAAAGAATCACCGAGGCATGAACCCAAGCGAAGCGAGGGTGAGTCGCTAGTTTATGAATAAAATTGAATAGGTGTATGTATAATGTTTTAGGTATAACATGGAAATTCGGTATCTTTTTGTGAACTTAAAGTCTAATTCAACAATGTTTTAAGGACTCGCCGCGTGCATCACGCAATTTTAACCTCAAATAAAAATAGTTTTGAGTTACTATGTTATGTGTGTAATGGTGGACGATAGCAATGGGGTAATCTAGACCATCCGTAATTACCCCTAAACAACGAAATTATTATTTTTTATTTTATAATTTATGGTCAGTGACTCTTGTGGGCTTATGATAATGACGACGAAAGCATCATTGAGCGAGCAATAAATATAAAAATGTTATGAACTTTTGCTATTATGAATAAACTAGCGACTTACCCTTGCTTCGATCGGGTGAGTCCCTAGGTGCGAATAATTCCCTAACACATGATTTTCATAATAACTCTATTGGAAATTCTAATGAAAATTCGAATCTTGAGTAATTTTTACCCTAAAGTTACGGGTAGAGGGTAGGTAAGAGTTACGGGTATGTATTATTATTAAAATCAATAATAATAATCATATTTACGAACGACTATGTGTGACAAGGATAATGCTGTAGGGGACAGTGGGGTAATTGCGAACACTTTAGCTGAGATAAAACTATACCAGATAAAATTATGAATGTTATTTGTTACTTAAAGTTTACTAATCAACCTTAAGTTCTTATAATAAATGTTGATATTTTTTAATATAAAGAAATATTGACGAAAAAAAAAACAAAATCTTGGTGTCCGAGATTCTCCCACAGCACGTGGGGTAATAACTAATGACAGATGGTGTGTGAACTGTGGGGTGATCACGGACGTAGTCTAATCATCACATAAATCGCAAAAAGATCCTCTTAATGTACTTTCTCCAATGATGATTGCTTAAGATTTCAGAAAAAAAAACATTTCGACTGAGAGGTTTACTGGTGTGCGCCGCGTACATTATTGCAGATAGAACCATGAAATGTTCTAATAAATTGAAAAACAAAATATACTGCAAAAAAATCCGCGATAGCATATGTCTATCTTTTAAGGTGGACTTACTCGTACTATAACCATTTTTATGGTTCTCAAATTGGGTTTAAAATAGTGCTTTATTTGCGAAAGTGTTTTTACTGACATGGTGTTAATCTTTATCTAAATACATATGTTAGATAACTTAAGCAATTAATTTAGATCAAAGCTAACCTTTACATCATTTAAATTAGATGAATATCTTGGAAGATATCACAGAATGAAAATTACTCGCGAAACGTAATAATATCGTAACGACGATGACGACAACGGGGTAGTGACAGACGGGTGCAAGGAGAGTCCTAGCATGTCACATACCGAAGCGACCGTAGATACTTATTGAAAAGTTACGGGTATGTATTATTATTAAAATCAATATTATTACGTTTCGCGAGTTATTTTCATTCTGTGATATCTTCCAAGATATTCATCTAATTTAAATGATGTAAAGGTTAGCTTTGATCTAAATTAATTGCTTAAGTTATCTAACATATGTATTTAGATAAAGATTAACACCATGTCAGTAAAAACACTTTCGCAAATAAAGCACTATTTTAAACCCAATTTGAGAACCATAAAAATGGTTATAGTACGAGTAAGTCCACCTTAAAAGATAGACATATGCTATCGCGGATTTTTTTGCAGTATATTTTGTTTTTCAATTTATTAGAACATTTCATGGTTCTATCTGCAATAATGTACGCGGCGCACACCAGTAAACCTCTCAGTCGAAATGTTTTTTTTTTCTGAAATCTTAAGCAATCATCATTGGAGAAAGTACATTAAGAGGATCTTTTTGCGATTTATGTGATGATTAGACTACGTCCGTGATCACCCCACAGTTCACACACCATCTGTCATTAGTTATTACCCCACGTGCTGTGGGAGAATCTCGGACACCAAGATTTTGTTTTTTTTTTCGTCAATATTTCTTTATATTAAAAAATATCAACATTTATTATAAGAACTTAAGGTTGATTAGTAAACTTTAAGTAACAAATAACATTCATAACTTTATCTGGTATAGTTTTATCTCAGCTAAAGTGTTCGCAATTACCCCACTGTCCCCTACAGCATTATCCTTGTCACACATAGTCGTTCGTAAATATGATTAATATTTACCTCATAAAAATTAAAGGAAAATATTATATTATTTAATTTCAAAAGTATTTACCACAGTATGTATCAACAACTTAATCTTTATGTATTTTTTATACAATTTATACATAGGTATACATACTTTTAGTTTAAAAATTAGTAAAAACTATTAGAAAATAAAATAAATTATGGCTAGATTGTGACACGAAATTTGGAACAAATTATTTACTTAACGACCGCCTGTCTATTCGTTTACTTGTTTGACGACGAGTGGAAATTTAAAAGTCAATGTGATGATAGTTTGTTTATGTGAGCTTTTAGATTATAACAAAACAAGTTGGACTTATTTTATTAGTAATTTGTACTATATGAATTAACATTAAGAAACAAGGTAAGGTTTTATTCATTAAATAAAATTTTAAATCAATTAATACTAACATACATGCATTTAGCAGCTTAAAAGATAATTGGACTATACCTACTTACCAACAACTGGCTATTCAAATGATATCACGAATTCGCAAAGTAAGAACTATACAAAAGAACCATTTGGAGAAGCAAAAAAGAAATACTAAATATTTTTAGATCTTGTTTGAGCTTTATCTGTAGCTGGGAACCCCGCACAAATAACCGTTTTAAAAACTGGCAACACTCGCACACTACTCGCTCTGTTGTCGTGGGCATAACCGCCGCAAGTTTGAAGTCGCATCTAAAATTTTCTAATTAACATTTACGCTATATTAAAAGTAATCCAAATTAGAGGAAAACAAGAAAAATTCAGTTCCCGGGAACAACGTCAAGAAAAGAAACACGCACAAGATTTAAGATTGCAGTTGCAGGTTAGTGCCATGTTTGGTTTCCCAGCGCATAAAATATTAAAATATTAAATTTATTATCGAGTACGGAATTGAGCGTACAGATCTCTTATTTCAATTTAATGCAATATAACTTATATTATCATCGCTTATACTATTTTAATATTATAAAGTTATAGCATTATAATGTTACAGCTAGACAAGTCAGAGAGAAGAAATATTAAATCAGTACAAATAACTAGGTAGGTAATCCCTTTTTTTAAATTTTCGGAAATGCATTTACGCATACTATCTCTACACATACAGGTGGTTATGTGGCATTCACTGGCTAGAAAAGTTCGTACTACCCACTAAAACCCAGCAGAATCTCCCCCTTCTTCTCGTAGAAGGGTCTCGAGGGTCACGAACCACATTTTAAGTAACCCTGGTTTACATAACGCAAGTATATTGTATGATGGTATAGAACTTTTAAAGCGCGAGTCTGTTTTGCCCTTAACCTTTTTTTATTACTAAAAGTTTTATGTGAATGATGTAGAAAATTTGTTATTGTAAATATAATGGAGGCCTCTGACTCTCGGTGTAACATTTTATATGGAGGCACGTATCGCAAATTAAGCACACATAGATAATAATTTGACATACAAATATCGTTGCGTTAAAAGTTGCGTTGTGCTATTATTACAAAACAAGTGATATAATCTTTAAAAGGTTTAAACTTTTTTTGTCCAATTAAAACCTTATTCATTTATCCTAAATATCATCAACTAGTAGACAGATTTTCAAATTGAATCTTATTAAATCTTAATTACTCTTTTCATTTATAGTTTATATAGGTATATATATTTACTTACTATTGCAGTAATTTTATTAGGGTGGGCCAAAAGACTTTTTTTTTCTTTAGTTACCATGAAAATATCGTCCAAGATGACGAAAAAAAAAATTATTTTCCATATAAATAACGAGGTTTTTTCTTTTTGGAATTTTCATGCGCTCAATCGAATTATTGTCTAGTCAAATTAAAAACATATTCCTGTAGGGAATTAAACAATCTACAAAAAAGATCTCATATAATTTTTTGCTTAGTCGACTCGTTAGAAAGTTATTCGAGGTTAAAGTTCAATCTCAAATGGTAAATTATGACTTTTGCAATTTTTCATACTCTATCACAAAATAGTGTCTGAAAAACATAAAATATCATGAAATGTCTACAGACAATCAATAACCTAAATTACTTATATGTAGAGCTATTCATATTGAACTTCTTCTGTGCAATTCTATTGTTCTGTTACATGCTTCATAAAATAGATCTTGTTACAAGGTTAATAAATAATTATTTTATTACTATCGTATTTTATCGCATCCGTTTTCGAGCATATCATATACATTACAGTGATATACACACAACTAGATAAAGTCAATGAACAAAAAGTAAACTGTACTTTTATTTGTTACATTACACAAATTATTTTTAGGAATATTTTATATATTAAAAATATATTATCGTATATTATGATGTATCTACCTCTATAGAATATTCTAATACTTAGATACACTAATGACTTAAGCCTTGGCTGCAATGTTTTTTTAAATTTTAAAGTTTAAATTAAAACTGTATAAGCACATGCCGAACGCTATTTATGTATACATATAATTTCTTAAATGACTATTTTGTATTAAAAAACATATGTATGTATAAGAAAATTGCTAAATAATTTTATTTATGTAATTTTTTTAAAATTTTTTGAAAATTGTTTCAAAATTTATTTATCGTATTTAAAAAGTTAGAGGAAGGTGGGATACAATATTTATGACTTTAGGAGCATATAACTCAACAAACTTTGGCTTGAACTTACTTAATTGAAAATGATTTAGAAACATCTATCTAAATTGAAAAGACCTATCCGGAGACTTACCCTATGCGCTTATATGTATACCTACTTTAAATTGTTTCACTCCCCAGTTATTTCTGTGCCACCCCTATTTTTTTTTGTAATTTGACAATAGAATTTATTGTCTAACAGCTTACACGACATCTACTTACCAAATTTTAACAACGTAACAACAATTTAGCACCAAGTCTTCGAGTAAAATGGCTATGACACGGACATGCCGAAATTATAAGGATTACGTTTTAGCCATTTGGCAACAGAACTCTAACATGACTCTTCTCAAAGCTAACGTCATGTATATGGTATAAGTATGTACCTACAATAATCATATCTCTTATAAAAAACGCAATTATTTACTTTTTTATTCCATTCAATGTTTTTACTAAATATCATTATGGAGTCATTCAAATGCAACATGGAGAGAATCTTTCTTTACCAGCCAACCAGCAAAATTATTTTTATATTTAGCACAAAAAGTGAGTCCGATGGAATATTACTAAGAATTAAAACGGGGGGCCTACTGACGAATTGCAACTATACCGTACTAACCTCACAAGGTCAGGCGGACATAAGGCGGACGGGCTATATAGCCCTAAAAATGACTAAGACTCTTAAAAACACCATAACTTAAACATTAATAATATAATAATATTGTCTCTTTACCTATTCGGGTTTAAAGGGTGTAGCCGATTAAGTATAGCGAATCGGCACTCAAATGACAACCTATTTCGAAACTTATGTACATATGTGTCAATATGGGCTTGATGTAGAAAAGCGATTCATATGAGTTTCAAATTTTGGTCGCCTGACCTTGGAGTAGGAGCAATTTTTCCTCCTCCCCTCCCTGTTCACGAAAATTGAAGGTCTCATGGTCCACTCTACAATCTCTACAATAAAGAAATACACGGATAATTTTTCCCCGACGCTCTACAAGCGCGTCTCTTGGGTTTAAGCCATCCGAGGGACAAGATTTACTAAAAAAATGAAATGCATACATAATATATTATTTGATACAATAAAGTATATTAAATATAAGCATATTTATATATTATTATAACAATAAATATATTCTTTTCAGTGTCGTGCCTAGAATGATGTAAAATGTTTCAAACAAAATATACAAAGATACTTATTTTTTCTACATTATCAATGATAAGTATAATGTATAACACAATATATCCTAGAGCAAATATAGATGAATATAAAATTAAAACGGAAAATATTACGCTTATACTACAGAAAAATGACTGGCAACCCTATAACGGTAAGATTATAAGTCTAAGATCTAAGAGTGGTTTTACACCTTTACGGTTTTACTGAATTGGTTTTCGTACGGTTTGTCGTATTAAAATAATCGTATATTGTTCATATAAATACGTTTTTTAATCCGATTAACATTAAGTTCACGCGATTCGAATTAGCGAAATAACCGATTCGGTAACCGTAAATCGCATACCATTTGTGATTTGTCGTTTACACTATTCGGTTTTGATATATGCTCTTCCAAAAATACCGGAATCGGAATCGGTTTTTTTAATATATCAGCTTTTGCTGTAATTGGTGTAAATACTACGAAATTTTCGATCATAATCTTTAAATAAGTTGAAACACAATACGTGTCCCCATAACAGTTTAGATTTTTATTATGCGGAGTAACAAACGAGCTTAGTAACTTAGGAGAGCCAATATACTACAATATAGAGCAGCGTATAATTAATTCACTAACCAGTGAACTAATAAATATAGTAGTAGAAGTAACTATTAAATAAGTATATACTTTTACAAGATAACATCACATCTATATTATGAAATACATATCTATAACAACTAGGATAACAAGTGACTAGCGACATCTTAGGTTAACAGATGCAGAATACATACACGCAAAAATTATGCAGTTAGGGTTAGGTACATCTTTGTAAAACAAAAATGAAAAGTTATTTGTAAGCAAATTACTTGAGAATGGCTGGACCGATTTGGATTTTTAAATATTCTAAAATCTATACATAATAATTAAAGTGTATCTGATCGCTGTCTGTACATGGAAAATATTTGAGAAAAGCTATCATTGAGGTATTGCGCCTCAATGATAGCTATAGAACCCAAAACAAATGATTTTTAGAATTTCTGCCTGTTTGTCTATGCGTTTGTGCGCGCAAATCTCAGAAACGGCTTAAACGATTTGGGTGCGGTTTTCACTAATGTGTTTTCACCAATGTAAACTTCACTTAACATTTAGTAGTTCGTTTTATTTCAATCGGTTCATAAATAAAAAAGTTATGTTAATTTAAAGAATTACCTAGGGACGAACCCGAGCGAAGCGAGGTTGAGTCGCTAGTCATAAATAAATAAGTATATTAACAATGGGACAGGACAAAGTCTGTCAGGTCAAATAGTTTTATTTTATTTCTACTACCTACATAATATGTCATTTATGATTATTCAAAATTTGCCTATTTTTATTAACAGAGAGCGCTGATTACTTAATTAACACTCCAGGATGTTTCATACCAAATTACTCAAAAACATTTAAATTAAAAGAAGCACGACCTATTAAAAAAACCTGTGGCGAACGCGCAGTGTTTATTGAAAAAATATCTAATGACATTATCAAATTTAAAATAAATCAAGACAAAATGACGAACTATAATAAAGGAAAAAAGTATACGTGTTGTTATAAATTTGCTCGCCCGTCCATCGTTTTAGGAAAGATAGATAACACAGCATTAAGGTAAATTAACACACATAATTAAAAATGCATTAAAATACAACTGAGAGCTATGGGTATTACTTACAATTTACATAATATGTCTTAAAATATACAGCTACACTACCTACTTTTATTTTTCTCAAACTCAAGAATAATCTTATAATATACGAATATAGCATTATAGTGGCAGGTATTACCTAAATGTTTAGCAGCTGTGTACGCAGTTTGTTTCTTAAAAAATTATTACAATAATGCTTTTCACTTTATTTTCAGATATTCTCAATGTGAATATTTTACAAATGGTACAGAGGCTCCTTTAGAACATGAAGTCATCGTGGTAACTTGTTTTCTTGTTAAAACTAAAAAAAAGGTTATATATGAAGATGCTTATGCCATAATAAAAAAAATAAAAGTACTAAATCAGGATGAGAAGGAAAAATCTTGGAACATATTGATCTTGGGAATGGATACCATGTCACGTGCAAGAATTTATAAAAGCATGCCTAAAACAGCCGCTTATTTATCACAGAATAATTGGTTAGATTATAGAGGATACCAAAAGGTAACTAAGTACTACCGACTACCGAACATATGGTACCAACCCAAAATAATCGCTACTTTGCAACTTTTTTCTTAACAGGCCTATTACATTATGACCGTGATTTTTGAATTTAATGCCCATCTTTGACGTTTTTTTTTCAAAGAAACTGAAACTCTTCGACAACTTTGACTTATTGTACGGTGGAGAATGTTATTAATATAGTTCGTGGCGGCCTCGCTTTTCGCAAATTTTCATAATTAATTTAAATAAAGCCGAAATTCCGAAGCAAGTTATTAATAAATGCGCGAGAGCACTTTTTCAAGCTCGTGGATTTTAATACTACTAAGCAAACAAAAGGCAGTGGTAGCCCAGTGGTAACGCGCTCGCTTGGGAAACCGAGTGAAGCGGGTTTAAATCCCGAGTCTCGCACCTGTAACATTTCATGTGCGAATCATTTCTAACATGATTACCATTTGCTTTACGGTAAAGGAAAACATCTTGAGGAAACCAGCATGTCTGAGAGAACCTAGCAAGTTTTCGAAAGACATGTGAAGTCCGCCAATCCGCACTTGGCCAGCGTGGTGGAGTATGGCCTGATTCCCCTCGTATTGAAGGGAGGCCCGTGCAAAGCAGTGGGACGTTAAAAACGGCTGAATATATTGGATTTCTACAAGAAAATTCCTTTTCAAAATCTTAAAAACTACTAAAAACGTTACAACATTAATATTATTAAGTAAAATTTATACCAGAATATACGTCAGTTCAAAAGAAACGTAATACATACTTTTTTTGAAATAATTTATTATAACATTTTACATAGAAGGTATTATAACTGCACAAAATGCTAGAAAACGTGATGCGTCGGCCGCTCGAACTCAGTACATTATGTGATAGGCCTCTTAAGTACTATACATACTTACTAACAGTGTACACTGTACATGACCACGCGTTGTTATGGTTTAGTCTTGAGTTTGTTATGATGGTAGTTAAAGTGTAGTTTGAAGCGCGGCAGCGCTATCTAGTGGCATGTTATAGCAAAATAGATAGCATAAAGATCTCCATATAAGGCATTTCTATATACATTTTAAAGCAATCAGTGAATAATACATATACTATAATACATATAATACATCTATAAAACAAATTAAAAAGATGTAAATAAAAATTACTTTGCCTAAATTCTAGTACAGATTTCTTTTATTTTTAACTACATAAATTTATAACACTTTAGCATTATAATTTAACACAAAAATAGTCACAATTTAATTGACTTGTTTAATACTTTCTTTTATTTAAATATATATAGATATATTCATATTTTCTAATTGTTACTTGTTTATTTAAGGTTGGCTATAACACGTTTCCAAATGTAATGGCATTGTTGACTGGCAAGGAAGTTTCGACGGTATACAAAGCCTGTTCGTCAGGTATGGACAGCTGTAACGAATTAGTTTTATGGTCTGCATTTCAAAAAGCTGGATACGTTACGGGTACAGGAGAAGAATATCTACGACTACCTGACACATTCGCAAAGCAAGGATATAAAAATTCACCTACTGATCATTATTTAAGACCACTTTTTCTCACTGGAGAACACAGCATTGGTAACCTTGTATGCACGAAAAAGATGTCATCAGGAAAACATATCCTTGACTATGCCTCGCAATTTGCAAATGAATATAAAACAGATAAGTTCTTTGGAATGTTCTGGTTTAATTCCTATAGTCATAATCTGGAAAATATACCTACACTTATTGATGAAGATATCGTTGACTTCTTTAAAAGCCTTAATAATACAGGAATTTTGAATAACACATTTATATTTTTCTTAAGTGATCATGGAATAAGATATGGTACACAAAGAATTCCTTATGAATCATATTACGAGGAGCGCTTACCAATGCTTTTTATGTGGGTTCCTCAAAGTTATAAGGACATTTATTTTAAAGAATATAATAACATGGTGTTGAACCAGAACAGACTTGTTACTCCGTACGATGTTCGTCTAACTATGGGGGAAATAATGGTATCATCTACAAACACTACACAAAAAATAAATACTGAAGCATGCTCTAAATGTGTTAGTATCTCTAATGAAATCCCGCCGGAAAGAAGCTGTAAAGACGTTAACGTAGAAGAAAAGTGGTGTACTTGCCACAAGCTGATAAGCATAAGTGAAAATGACTTAGACACACATCGTAGTTTACAACTATCTGTGACATATTTACAAGACAAAATGAAAAATATACCAACTACATCTTGCATGGAATGTATTGTGCTAAAATTAAAAAAGGTATTACGAGCGCACACGTACCGAGACGAATCCAGCAATAGCACTTACTTTGTTTTAGCATTCGTCTTGACCCCTGGCGATGTTGGTTACGAAGCTACGATTGTCAAACGTAATAATGAATTTAGCATAATGCAACCAACATATACTATATCGTCCTACAATACGAGAGGAAGTTGTGTTATTGAACCAAACCATCGCTCATATTGTATATGTAAAAAAAAACAAAACTGCAAAAATAAACAATGAAAGTAAATTTACATGTTTTATTATAACTGAATACATTTATAAATACATAATTTAATAAAAACTAGCGACTCACCCTTGCTTCACTCAGGTTCGTCCCTTGCTTCCCCATACAAACTTTCATCCCCATTCTCACCCCCTTAAGGAATGATTTCCGGGATAAAAACTGTTTCACTCACTCACTTTTCATATCATGAGATTAAAAAAATCTTATTTTAGTAAAAAAATGTTTCTTTTAATTTTCTTCTATACAAAACTTGTACTGACAATAACAAATACAAAAAAAAAAGAATTATCCAATTTGGTGCAGTCGATCGGAAGTTATGCGCGTACATACTTTTCGGTAATTCATTTTTATTTATATAGATGTATCGAGTGACGTTTAGGTAAGTCAAATTAATTTGCACAACTCGTCTCGCGTTAGCAACGCTTTCTACTTAGTACTTTTTATTATAAAGGTAATTTACCAGGTTACGTTTTTTTATAATTAGGCACGTACTTAGATAAAACCTTAATTGGTACTCAAACTCAACAAGCTGAGTGCAATTGGAGTCCATACACACATATTATACGTATCGCCATAGTTGTTTTAAATACTTATATGTATATTTTTTTCGAATATTTATTAAACAGATAATATATCCCTTTTTTTAACGATGAGAAATGCATTTAGGCATACCACGTCCCCCTGTATATAATTACATACAGATGGTTATGCGGGACTCACTGGCTAGAAAAGCCAGTACTACCCACAAAAACCCAACGGAACCTCCCCCGGAACCGTATTAAAAGTAGAGTAAGAAGTATTATACGACACCCCGACGGCAGGTTTGCCTAAGCAGACCACAACAACTATGGGGTTGCGCATAGGGTCCAATCTGCTAGCAGAAAAGTACCAGGAGCAATCCGAATGGTATTCCGCCTACTGAGGTGGGCCGCCTCCCAGTGCGTTTCTTGGCTTCGCACCCGGCTTGATTGCCAAACGCTAATGAGCCAACCCCAGCATGACAAGGTAACGCACGTTGCGGGGAAGACAATATATCCCTACTTTAATTTTGTTTTTTTTTTTATTGCTTGAATGTATTCAGTCCTTTTTTAACGTTCAACTGCTGGGCACAGGCCTCCCTTCAATATGGGGGGGATTGGGCCATATTTGACCACGCTGACCCAGTGCGGCTTGACGGATTTCACCTGTCTTTTGAAAACTTGCTAGGTTCTCTCAGACTTGCAGGTTTCGTCACAATGTTTTCTTTCACTGTAAGACAAATGGTAATCATATTGGAAATTATTCTCAGGTACAAATATTAGAAGTGTAGGTCCCGGGGATTTGAACCCGCTTCACTCGTTTTCCCAAGCGAGCGCGCTACCACTGGGCTAATATAAATATAAATTATAATAAAAATAAATATGTTGGGACATTAACACACATCACCATCTAGATCCATAGTAAGCTACGACTTACGAGACCTGTTATGAATACCAGGTAGTTGATACACTACACATATAACCTGTAAACGACCGCCGAACCATCGGTCGTCCAGTTAACAATTAATGTCTTAGAAATTAACCAGGAGGTGTTAAATTTTAAATATATACATATTATAAATATAATATATTTATAGTATATCATTTAAGGAAAGAATATAATATTATATATCATTCATCAGACAATAACAACGGTTACCATGGCAACGAACAGTTATCAGCTAACTTCATCATGTCGCTTTTTGGCTGTGGATGTGCGCGCGCATCGTAAAAATTTTACTCTCATATTTTTTTCCAAACGACCCAAAAGAAGTATAACTTTAAAAACACTAATAAGTATAAAATAACTGATTGGTAATTTTCATTTACTATTAGATAGTAGATACCTAATCGAATATTTTCGAAGCTTATGCGAGCTGATACAAATCAAAGCACACCGACTACGAAAATATCTGATTAGGTATCTATAGTAAATGAAAACTACCAATCAGTTATTTTAACTTTTAGTGTTTTTCTTTTGAAGTTGGTTTTTATTATTTTTTTAAAAAGCTATTATTATTATTATTGTATTAATAGCGCAAATGTATATATTCTTTTTTCGCCAGCTAAGTTAAATGAACCTGCATATTAACTCATCTTGGCTTTAGCAAGCCGAGGCAGGTCACAGAATGTATTTTGCCTCCATTGATTAATACACTTTTACGTTGAATTTTCATACATGTGTGCATAATGACTGTAATATACACAACAAGCCTATCTATCAATAAAATATGTTTTATCATTTCTTAATATGTTCTTCATACATATAAGCAGTAGATATTCACACCGTAGTCTTAGAATTTTTCCTGATTATGGTCTAATAGAAGAAAACAAAAAGTTATAATATATACGTTTTTATTTAATTCGAATGAAAATAAAATAGAATTACTCAACAGAACAATGTCATAAAAATTACACACACAATACTAAAATATATTTTTTAAAGTTAGTAAGATAAAATATCAAGTAACACATATAGGTATATATATTTACATAAACAGAGATGTCGTAACTTATTAGTGTTTTAGACGGTTTTCTTCGATTTTAATTTACATTTCTTGACTAGAATTGAATAGTAAAAGTTAAGAAAGCTTAGATATTATTTAAAATCCATTTACGTTTATTACACTACTCGGGTCTAATTTAAAAAGAGCAAGACAGAAATTATCCAAACATTATATGAATTGTCTGTAGCATCATAGCGCCCAACCGGAAGAACCGGTTTTAATTTAAAAATTTCTTGGATTTACGCGAATATTTGACAATTTTAAACATTTTAAATAAAACTATTCTTACAAACTACTCTCCCGTGACCATGATTGCTGTGAAGCATTCGAAACGTCGGGAACCAAAAAACAGAATAAATTCGCGAAAAAATTTGAAAGGATAGTTTTATTTAAAACTATTTTTATTTAGTTTTTTTATGGATGAAATGATTTGAACTAGAGAGTTCTTATTTATAAAATACACTCAACTCTTTACTTAAAATACTGCAGAAATATCGTATTTAGGCTCATTGAATTGGCTTCAATTAATAGTTTATTGAGTTTAGGGTTTCTAATTGTTATATTGTGAACCAACGTGTGAGCGTGATTGACTACACAGAGAAAAAAGAACATAGAATTTTGAGCAACACGAAACAATTCTGAATTTCAGTGGAGGTGTTTAGAACAACTTCTCTCTGGATGCTCCATGAACCATACGACGAACCGCTTTTGAGACCGCTCTACACATTCGCCAAGTTACAGTGGGAAAAATCCAAGCGGAATTTCATCGAAACTAAATGAAAAGCGGAGTCAGTGTATTTTTTGTATAAGACATAGGAACAAGATAATCAATTACTTTGATTAAACAAAAATGTATATTATCATGTCACTCCAGATGAAGAGGTGGGTCTCGCCTGCAACGCGACGTTGCAATTTTAAACAGGTATAATTGTTTTGATGCGCAGTTCGTTATATGCTCATTATTTGCAATACCCATGTTTATTATTGGTCATGGCGATAATTAATTTGTTTAGTTATAGTATAATATAACATAAATTAAAATTCATTAATTTTCAATTCAATTCAAAATCCTTATTTGAAAACGCAGGCACGACCCATATAGCCATATAACAATGTTACGAATTCAATCGCTGACTAGCAACAGTTGTTTAAATATTTCTTTAAGTGAACCCAACACCAGTACCGTCTTTACCATAACAAGGGGAACATGCCCAGGGCCCCTGACCTCACGAGGGCCCCGAAAAGAAAATTTTCGTTTACTCAATTAATCTCGATTTTTAGTTTACAATACACTGCACTGTATACTATAGACTGAATAATGTTATCTCCCTTCATCAACATTTTCATTTTTTTAGCTGACTTATTACGCCGTCGACATTTTTGTTTTTTTTTTATATATATATATATATTTTTTATAGTTTACTTAATTTTTTTATCATTAAAATTTTTTCACCTTTCAAAAAGGGCCCTAAGTTGTTTTGCCCAGAGGCCCCCGCATGGCTTAAGACGGCCCTGCCTAATCCAATAGTCTATTAAAAAACTGTTCTTACACTTATAAGTTACAATATTTACCGAGATACATTCTTATATAACAATCATAATACTAAAAGAACATCAATTTTAACACTTAAGGAGTCTGCCCACTACCCCGTCTCATACCATGACCGTGCTAGGAGCGTGTCAGGCAAAATAATATTCTTTGTATTGAAATGTATGACACTCTGCCCACTAGACCGTTCCGTCACCGACCGGCACCGTCGCGTGCCGTGCACGGAGCGTCAACAATTGTCGGCGAGAATATTTTGCCGGTGCCGGTACGGTCCGTGCCTGACACGGGACGTTGTTGAACCGGAGAGCATACGGGTTATAAACGCGTATAATGACCGTTATAACCGCGTATGATGACCGTTCTAAGCCCGTTACGTATTGCCGCTTGTCTTGTAGAGATGGGCGATAATCGTTATTAAAGATGGGTTAGTACCGATATATCTCAGGATTAGGTAATATTAATACATTCGTCTGGCAATATTATAATATTGTAACTAATACTTAAATATTAGTGATATTTATCTAGAAACAACAGGTAATACTAAAACGGGAAACATACGAATATGACACGCGGATGATACGCGGTTGATACGCGGATGATTCGCGGTTGATACGCGGTTGATACGCGGATGATACGCGGATGATACGCGTATGCTACGGTCAGTGGCGTAGCGTACGGGGGGCGGTAGGGGCCGCGGCCCCAGGCGGCATTTTTAAAGTGGCGGCAAAATTTCACAATAAATATTGTGTACCAACATGAAATAGAGAAAATTAATTATTTGTCACAAAAATCACTACCAACACATTCTATCGGGTTATTGCTAAGTAATTTTCATTGCTGAATAGGAATTCTGATCATGCCGCCCCCTATATAAGCTACTGGACTAAGATTACGAAAGACTTTTTACTTTTGAAATATAACGGTGCGAAAAAATAAAAAAAAAACTTGACAAAGAAGAACTACTTATTTTTATTATTCAATGAGGTTATAACATAATTGTTATTATTTACTAAATTATAAGATCTCATAAATAAATTGCTCAAACCAAATCTTTAAAATTTTGACATCATCATCTTTCGTCCATTTAATTTTACTCGGAAGTTTAGACATTTTATTCGAAGACTAATAATAAATAATTTAAAAAAAAACCTTTCCGCCCTGGGTGAATCTTCAGACGCAAAAGGCGTGAAAAGTGGAAAACATGCAAAATTATAACACACAGTTATATTTATTTAATTATTATAGTGTGATAAGAAGTAGGTAGTTATAGTTATTATTAAACAAAAAGCAAATGTTTTGCATCATTTTTGCAATTACTGATCGGTTATTTTTCCACGATTAACTTTGGTTAGTATAAAATTGAAAATACATATTTTTGAGAATATTCTGTGTTTGAGTCACAGTTTAGACCAGAGATAATAATTCTTTTTTCTGTGAAGAAATTGTCAGTAACATCCCGAAGTTGGGAAGTTGACAATGCTTCACCTTACCTCAAAGAACGCCTCAGAGAGAACGTTTTTTATGGAATATGCGAACACCACATACTCTTTTTCCTTGCCATTATTTGAGATTTTTTATTTTAATTCAGGCTAAATGAGCCCATCGTTGCAACTTTAAGAGCTTTGAGAGCAGTTGTGCTATAAGTTAGTACTGCGCTCTCAGGTCCTCTTTGCGTAGAATGCTGGCATTTTTGGTGTAGTATGCCAGAGGGAGATTTCCTCTTTTTCTCACGGTGCACACAGGTGATGTTGGTGTGAGATCCTGACATAATTGGTGTAGGTTGCCAGCTTCCCGATTGGTTTCTTTGGCTTCCTATGCCGGCACATTTGGTTTAGGATGCTAGCGTTCTGATTAACTCTTCGTCTTACCATCTTTAGTCATTGTAGTATATTATAGCCCTATTTAAGGGGTTTGGTTCTTCCTTCTTCCAACTTTTCTAGTTGCACGAGACCGTGCTTCACATTATAGAGCGCCATGTGATTGGCGGCGTTGCTCCATGGTTTGTTGCCCCTAATGTATTCTGATGTTGTAATGCTTTCAGCAAACCCTCGTTTCCAAGTTCGAAAGGCTTGTCTGATATTTCACATGTTGTAAGGTGCGTTTTCCCAATTTCTCTCACAACCGCTATATATAGGCGTTTTGCATGTGGTGTCTGGTTTCTTTGGTTGGTAAGAGGTTTGGTGTAATAACCTGTCCCGTGTCGGCTCCTGTCCTATTTGTCTTCCTTGTAGTTTTCACTTTTAGCTTCACCAGGCTTATCGGTGTTTGGGGCTGTTTGTGGCTTTGTTCACGTCCCGCTTCGTAAGCCTACTGTGATCGCCATGGCATCTTCTGTTGCAGGCGTTTTGCGCTACTTTTCTCACGTCACTAGGATATGTGGTATAATGTTTCTGGGGATCTCCCCCGATCATATGCGTAGCAGACTGCCGATAGTATAAACTGATGTAAATTACTTTCGTGTACGGCAGTTCGTTACGATGAATGAATTATATATTAATGGTAAATGTTCAACCTAATTCTTTAATTTCTATCCACAAGTCACAACCTTTGCTAGATGCCGTTCCAAGTTCTAGTTTAACCTTTTCACCATTCCATCAGACAGCAGATAACATGGCATAATTCAAGCATATTGTACTCTCATATTATAATCTTACAAACTTCTTGAAGCACATGTGATTTACAGTTTCTTCTTTGATCGCCGTCATTTAATTACCAAACAATTTGTGATCCCGGACCTGTAGCATTATAGATTTTAACCTATTTTGCGCAATTAAATGCTTCTTGATTTGGAATAGCAAAAGCATTGGGCCTTATTGTTAAATAATTAATCCAAAATAAACTGAATTCTCACTTGATGTGGTCGAATCGCTTGCCAAGTTATTAATCGGAAATGGTCATGATTTATTGGCCTTAAATTAATTGCCCAAAGAAAATGGCGGCGAATTTGACTTCGGCCCCCGGCGGCATAAGTGCACGCTACGCCACTGGCTACGGTCACAATAACCGTTATGTACGGGCATGATATGCTGTTGATTCGGTCTAGTGGGCATAGTAGTTCGTGCCGTGCTCGTTTCCGTGCCTGATACGTTCATAGCACGGTCATGGTATGAGACGGTGTAGTGGGCAGGGACCCTTATAGTCAACTTGGGCAACTTCAAATAGTACCTATAACAATTACTTTTACATTTACGCGAATCGTGGCACAAGAACGTATCGAATGAGTTAATAAAAATTAACCGGTTATAAAATATATGATAACATTTATTTTTATTACCTACATGAAATACAACAATTTTTATTACGCAATTTTAAATTTAGTTTATCAAGAAAAATACTAGGAGAAAATTATTAATTAAACATACTTACAGGTGGTACGAAACATAAGAGCAAATGATATGCACATATAATTATGATATTTTTAATGTAGATTTTGATAGTAAGAGTTTAGTCATGCTAATTTGTAATAAAAATTTACTTGCTACTTAAGTTATATATATAAAATACTTGGGCTGGCTATATGTACATATACTGTATATAGACACAGAATACTGTCTAACAAATGCTTTTAATAATACTCTATATTGCAAAATATATTGAATATATAAAATTAAAAACATCTAAACTATTTTACTCCAAACATACAACCTTCTTGAGATCTAAACCAATAGCTTTTCCACTAGCTGACGCGGCACTCATAATATACTTACAAAGATCGACAAGAAGTTTGAAAACTAAAAAATAACCATTATCATAAATTTTATTCTACGTGACTCATCGATGAAACTTGTTGCCTCCATCATGAGATTTTCATCATCTTGATGGTATTAAATTAATTTTATTGTATTGGCAAAATTCGTAAAAAATAAAATTCGCGTCCAACGGTTTATTTCACACTGTTTTACAAAACTGCTGTATGTAAGGAACCAACAATGCAGAGGTATTGAAGAACGCAAAATACTTATACAACCTCGCGTGTTAAAATTTGGAAAATCTGTACAATTATTAAAATTTCAATTTCAATCATTAACTTCAATTTTGTAAAGCAGCTGATTCTACAATCCTAATAGAAGCGAAGTATAATAGCATAGTTAAAAAAGTGTGTTAAAATTTATGAAGCTGTCGTCATCACAGAAGAACGCGTCATCTATACTAATATTATAAAGAGGTAATTTGTATGTAGGGGTAATCTCTGAACCTACTGATTGAATTTTGAACATTCTTTCACTAATAGGAAGCTACATTAACACCGAATGCTATTTTTATTGCGTTAAAAATGTATTTAGTGTCAAAATCATAACTTTAACTGAAGTCGATAAACTTAAAAAGGCAGCGAAGCGACGACGAAGTCGCTGGTTTAATTGAAATTTACATTTCAATGACTTCGGAGATGGTCTGACGCACATGTCGCGTCAGCTAGTGGACAAACGCCTATACAATTCAATTTATTATAAATACATAAATAGCGAGGATCATTTACTTCATAATGATATTCATATTTATTACAATTGACTTAGAATTAACAACATAATTTAGTTTTTTTTTTTTAACATTTCAAATTTACTCACTAAGCTAATTTAAATATTTGTACATTTATTTCCCTACTTAATATTTAATGATAAGTATTGTCAATTAATTTAATAACATAATTGATTTAAAATGGTAGTAGATTTTTAACATGTCATATTTTAATTAGTTTAAATAATATTAAGAAATTTTCTTGAAATATATTTATATATTGCATTCTAAAGCGAAAATAAATAAACAGACTCTCTGTATCTCTTGCAAGAAATATGACTATTAGAGTAGTTACTTATTATAAAATTATGACTAATATTTTAGTTTTTTCACTGAAGTGACAATATTTTATAATACAAAATTTACATACCTCTACACTTCACTTCCAAATACTAATTATTGTCTATAAGTATTTAATTTTTTTTTATGCTAAAATAGATTTAGGTATTAATTGCTGATGCGGGACGCTAGGATATATGACAAATAATGAAAGTTGTATTAAAGACAAGCCTCCACCTATTAAATTTGGTACCTGAAATAAAAATAAAGTATTGTAGCATTTATAAGTAAATATTCTTGCTTTTAATTATTGTTTACACAGACTACCTATATTACTTTTTTACTAATGTGATTATTTTATTTTCTTTGATATTAATCTAATATATAAATATCTCGTGTCACGGTGTTTGTGATCGCATTCCTCCAAAACGGTTCGATAGATTTTAATGATTTTTTTTTGTATATTTGGTAGGTGTGAGAATAGGTCGTAAAGTATTTTTCACCCTCCTAACCCCATCCCCATTTTTTAATCGCGATTTAAGTATTTTAGTATGAACAATATTATATAAATATATAGACGAACGAACGAATACTGCTGCTGCTGTTGTAATACACAAAGCTAAAGAGGTTTTTTTGTAGATTGAACGCGGACGTAAAATAACAGACCTATAATCCCTAAATTCTATTTTGTTTTTTAGGCACAATATCCGATTCATTACGACGGTCTTTTTTACAAAATACGGCCCGTGGGCGGCTAACAAATTTTTCATGACACCTCTAGGGCGTCATGCGCCATAGGTTAAAATGACGCCCGCACAGTGCCTTCAGCCATGCATAAAAATTTTCTACTTTTTTTCTGTTTTTTTTACTTCTTTACACTTGATTTCGTTCAGTCGCCATCTATTATCAGATCTAAACAACTTGCTTCTGAGAGAGAAGAGTTCTGTGTGTTTAAATACGTGTCCTACTGAAATAACGGGTAAGTGGCTATTTTGAATCAGATGTTGTAAACCTTTTGAATTCGTTTTTCTTTGACTATACAATTTAAATAGCTTAAAAATATTTTTGAAATATGTTATGAAATTGATGTTGCAAAGTTTCTTTTATATACTTGGTGCAATATAGGAAACTTATAATAATAATAGAATTGAATAGGTACGTAAGAATCCCAAGAAAAATTTAAAAGTATTTAGTTTAGCTATTGAGATGACGTCTGTTATCTTATTGTATAAGCATTTTGTCATACAAGACGACATTATATTTTTATAGCTTTAATAATTGTTACAATTTTTAGAATTGAATCGAAAACGCCCATACATCCCTGAATGGCAGAGTGACGACGACGAAACTCAATGCGAAACGATATCTAATCAAGAATACACTTGGGAATAGAACTCCTTATCGTACGAAGAGTATGTTCCTAACAAAAAGAGATTGAAAAATATTGGGACATGCACCGAACATAAAGAGAACATAGGTAGATTGTCCAAGCGTCGTAGATCTGCATGGCTGCAAATATTTTGGACAATTTATATCTAATGAATTACTAAGATTTGATCTCAATGAACGAAACGACGTACGAAATAATGCAGAAAATTATTGGATTGCTAAAGATTTTTTTTTATTGTATGCTGGTGGATAGGAGTGTTCGTTATATATTATGTAAAGAAATTAAAGTTTACAGATTTAAAAAAAAAATATTATGTTATATTATTGTGAACTTCATTTTATAAAAAAAATTAAACCGTTTAAAAAAATACAAAAAAGTTATAAATAACTGAACGCCGTTTGTCTATCACTATATATACCTAATAAGATATTTTCGAAATCAGTGCTAGCCGACATTGTTTTAAAATATATAAACTGAAATAGTTTTTCTAATATTTAGTCATTACTAAAACTATTTCAGTTTTAGTTACACGTTTTAGTTCATATAATAAAAACAACTGAACCGATTTTGATAAAATCCTTACTATTCCCTAAGTTGAAATAAATGTAAGCAAACAAAAAAATAATGATCACGATCCGATTACTAGTATCGGAGAAATGCGTGGACAAACATACATACATACACCTATTATTTGTATATTTGCTTGGAAGCCATAATAAATTATCATTTGTGAATATTTTGCAGTTTTAATAATTTAGACAATATTTTAAACTATTAGTAGGATTATAATAATTATATTTTATAGTACGATAATTCTAGCATTGCATCTCTGACTCTGTTCGGATTGTATCGCCCGTAGGCAGTAAACTATGCCGCGCGCTTATGTGGCGTATTCTTTGATCGGTTTTCTGGGTGCATAGTGCGTGGATTGTTCGATGTATTCGTGCGGGTTGCGCGGGTGCAGCGCGTTAAGGCCCGCCCAGACACACAAGGCCATCGGGGACACTAATCGCCTTAACGCAGTTTCGACGAATTGAATTATGACACTGGTCGGGTGTCACATGCCACACAGGAAAGAAATCTATGACACCCCTAAGGTGCCACTCGCAATGAATCAGATATGGGATACAGCCCCTGAAGAAGTCAGTTACATTTTTGGATAGGGAAAGTGATGAGTAATCTAAATGTATAAAAAATGATCGAGGAAATGAAAGAGTTTGTGTCTTAGTTATGAAGAGTTAAAGTTATACCCTCTCAGAAGCAAAATTTATATATTTAATTGTGAAAATAATATATATTTACCATTATATATGAATCTCCATCCAACATCCCATAGATATACCAGAGGCTCGATACAATAAATGACATAAATATCATAGGAAATGGAAGACATTCTGTACTTTTTGTTTTAATTACATAAATTAATTTACTCATTGGTGCAGCAATTGTCAATAGTGTAAGAAAACATGCTAACAGACCTGAAGATAAAAATAATTATTATTACACGTCATTGTAACAATACATTTATAAATTTATATCATTTAATTTCTATACATACCAAATCTATTTACAAGTACTTCATTATCCAATTCCACAGACATATATCCCATAATAAAACCATAGAAGACGAGTGTTATTAAAATCAGCCTTAGTACGGAAGATTTCTTAAATGTATACAGGTAAAATACAATAACATATGAAGCCATTAAAATTACTCCAACTACATTAACAAAAACTACTTTATTATCTTGTTTTGCCATTCCATACAAAAGCCAGACGCCGCATCTGCAAACATTTATTTATTACATACATTTCACAATAATGAAGCAAACGCAATACAAAACAATTTAGAATAAAAGTTACTTACGAAGCAAACCCACAAAAGAATGGGAGTGGAGAAGATTCTGCAGTTGTTTTATTAACCACATATTGCTTGCACACTATGCTAAAATGTTATGCTGATTAATTAAAAAATATATACTATTGTGAATAATTAAACTATTGCAATAATACTAACATCCCAGAGAGAAACTGTAGAATCGTTGTAAAAACCGCTAAGGTCGCTGTTATTCCTATCGGTTCATATATTTGCATGTTTACTACCTTAATACCTTTCGTCTTGACAGGTAAATTTAACTTTAAAGTTTTCAAAACAATATTATCAAATATTTTAGACAGTCAACATCATCCGTGTTTCTTTGGCAACCACCTTAGGCAACCACACACTAGCACAGACTAAGTAGACCATAACAAGCATAGATAAATAATAAAATAGTTAAAAAATAAAAACCTTGTAAATTTCGAACTACAAAATATTTTTTAGAATATTAATTAAAAATAAACTTTATTTTATTACGCTAAGTTACATTATGGGTTTAACATATTTGAGCTACTCATTTGGTGGTGTGGCAAAATAGGAACGTTGATTTTATCGATATGTTTTTAATTTTAATAATAATCAGTCCCTGTTTTCCAATAACAGAGCATAATGCCGCACTTTGGCTTGACGCACAATGCCGAAGTGTGCTAATGCTTAAAGTTAATTGGCAATTGGCACATGATTCATGAAGTTGAAGTTTTCAAATGCACCAGCACAGTGCTTTAGGTTCAGTATTGAAAGAAAAAATATATACATAACTAATAAATATATAATAATACTTAACATTATACAATAAATATGTAATAATATAATTAAAATATTAACAAATATTACTTAGAATAATGTAAATTTTTAATTAATGCCATCTTAAAGAAAAAACACTTCTTATATTTTCTGCTACTAAGTTAGTATCCTTGCGCGATTCACGCCAAAGCTGAAGCCTGAAAGCAGTACTTTTTAAAATGCTCCATTGTACGGAGCGCTGCTGTAGTTGAAACTATAGAGTTATAAGAATAGAGTGCGCAACTGCTATGTTCTCTTACAAGTGGCAGCGTAAGCGGATTAGAAAGAAAACGCATTCTAAGCCACCGTTCTATTTCACTCTAACCGAACTGTCATTAGTTATTCCCCTGTGTTGTCTACACAACAAAAAAATATACACTGTTCTTTCCTAACTAGAGTATTCGTATAAATCGTACGATTTATTTTATTATTTGTGGTTGAATATCGTATCTTACCACTAACTGACGCAATCTAAGCCACTAGAAAATTCACTAGCCACTAAAACCAATATTTAGCCGCTAAAGGGGAAGTCTAAACCACCAGATCTAGTGGAAAATCCACTGAGTTGGCAACACTAGTTGCGCGGGTTAGACGGAGGTATAACCAATCGCGACTCGACTAGAGAGAGAAAGAAAGGTGGTTTGGAATGCGTTATCTCTCTAATGCGTTAACGTTATTTTAGCTACGTCGCGCACTCTATTCTTATAACTCTATGGTTGAAACATTCGAAGTTAGCATTCTTGTTGTTCCTTGTCTCTGGTTAGCATTATGCCGCATTAAACTTTGACCATAGATAAAAAGTTTTATCATAAAAGATAGTCTCCTTAATCTGTGCATAAATGATAAAAGTCTTTTTGTTATTGACAAATGTTGAAAGATGTTGCGCCTCACTATTGTTTTGACTTTTTAGATCAATCAGTTTCGTCTAAAGCTATTAAACTTATAGGTTCTTTGAAAAAATATGTATACAATGTATTAGTATATTTACTAATTAGTGCCTATTTAATTTATAATACGATCATGCACGTTGTAAAAAAACGTACATACATATGATTCTATTACTATTAATTCATTTATTCAATCTTATATCATGAAGTCCTTCAAGTTAATCGTTCATCAGTCTAGTTTTAGCTGTAAGTAATAATACTCTAGAAATATAAAAAAATCTAAGATGTTTACTACCGTACTAAAGTACCTACACATATTATATAGATAAATCTAAACAGCATTTATTTATTCCAGCGGAAGATCTTATTATAAACCTTAAAGACTATCCAGGATTAAAAGAAAAAGATATAGTTGAAATCTATCACCCAGAAAATGACTATCCACGATTACTTTTACAAGTTACTAAGGTAGATGCTCCAGGACGAGGGAGAGGTATGCACTATTATAGCAAATTTAATAGTATTGACCCTTTAACGACGATAGATTTCACCATTTCTTACAAGTCCGATTTATGATGGCTCAAGTGTATAAATCAGACATGTCAATGATACTATCAATTCCAACAGTTAATTTTATTTATTTACTTAACATTAGTTTTTATTGACAATTTAGATATATGTTAAAGTAGACAATATTATACTAGTGTAAATACCATATGCCTATTCAAAAAACTTTAAATTAATTACTTCATAGCAGTATAAGTGGACATCCAGAGTTGTCGCTAATTAAGACAAATATTTTATTTATAAATATGTTCACTAAAATTGTGAAATATCATAAAATTTTAAATTAAAACGATTTAAAGTTTTTAGTGACTTCCCAACCCCCTTTTTTTAACGTTTGGAAATTTATTTTACGCACGAAATGTGGGACTCACCGGCACAGCCAGTACTACCCACTAAAACCCAACGGAACCTCCCCCGTCTTAATGGGGCGTCGCAGGATCGCTTATGCATTAGACGGCAGGTCTGCTGAAGTATACCACAACAACCATAGGGTTGCTCCACAGCCCTTTCTGCTATCAGAGAAGTACCAGGAGCAACCCGCATAGCACACCACCCACCGAGGTGGACCTCCACCCCTGTGCCTCACCATCACAACAAGGTGAATGCACATTGGGGGGGACTTTCCCAATCCCTACAAATATGCAGTGCAAACATTAATTAAAGATACATTTTAATTAATATATTTTTTTAATTTTATTCCACATAAGCATATGGGGTTAACATTATATATGATAAATTCTATTTAGGAATACTAATATTATATATGTGAAAGTGTGTTTGTTTTATCTTTCACATTGAAATGAACTAAACACAAACTCACTTTGAATACATTGTTCATGTTCATATTAAATACAATTTAATAAATTTGTACAGACACCATCAGTGTAGAGCAAAGCATTGCTACCACCTTCCAACTGCGAACATTTGCTGATGTATATGTTAATATTGTGAATGTGGCAGATGTGGCCTTAGATTCTGTAGAACTGACTTTTAAAGACCAATACTTGGGCAGATCTGAAATGTGGAGACTGAAGAATCATTTAGTAAGATTTCATTTATCATACTATTACTAACTTAAAATTTACCTTCGTTTTTATATAATACATATTATAAGTACCAAACATGGTAACCTCCATGTTTTGAAGTATATAAAATAATGAACTTGTGTCTACAAAATTTCTATTTATTTGATAAATTGTAATGAAGAATAGTTATACTTTTTAAGCTGTTTTCTTGCAGTGTATGATTAAATAGTCTGATTAATAAAAGAAATAGAATAAAAAAATGTTCTCAAAACAAATATGTGTATAAAACTATGATCTGTTCTTTTTTTGTCTTTAATTAATATTGCTATTTTAATTAATTATTATTAATATTGCTATGTTATAGGTAAGCACATGTGTATATCTTAACAAGAAAATAGAATACTGTAGTAGTGCAATAAGATGTCAGGTGTATGAAATGTGGTCTCAAGGTGATAGAGTGGCTTGTGGTGTTATTACGGAGGACACGAAAATTGTATTTCGATCTTCAACATCAATGGTATATCTCTTCATTCAAATGTCTTCAGAAATGTGGGATTTTGATATACATGGTGACTTGTATTTTGAGAAGGCTGTTAATGGCTTTCTTGCGGATCTTTTTGCTAAATGGAAAGTGAGTTATTTGTTTTTTATATTTTGATGATGTTATATTGGCACTTTGTTTACTTTGCGCAAAACACGCAAGTAATAACATTTTATTATGAGGAATATCATTAAAAAAATATAATACACTTTAAAATAAAAAAATAAAAAATAAATATAACAAAAATTACAAATAATAGGTAAGATCAATAGGAATTATATAATATATCTTTGTTATTACTAAAATACTGTATATTATAATAAACACAAAAATAATTTAATTATTAATATATATGCATATCAATGCTAACTACTACGCATGACCTCCCTGGTGGTGTTAGAATTATGTCATTCGGTAGTCGGTATTTACTTTTTACAGAAAAATGGCAGCAACCATGAGGTAACAATTGTGCTTTTTTCAAGAACATTCTACAAAGCAAAAACACTAGAAGAATTCCCACAACATATGAAAGAGTGTTTACAAAAGGATTATAGAGGCAGATTCTATGAAGATTTTTACAGGTTATATGATTTTTTTTTAGTAATATATATTTTGTAGAATAGCAGACTATTGTATAAAATTATAATATATACCTACAAATAACAAAAATTGTAATATCTGTTTGTAAAATAACCGATTTTTACTAAATGCATATAAAAGTATATACAGTACTTATAAGAAAAAACTATTTATAAGTTTTTTTCTCTCTTTCTCTCTGTCTCTTTGTTCCGGCTATTCTCTGGAACGACTAGAGCCTTGACCGATTTTGACGGGATTTTCACTGGCAGATGGTAGAGAACTGATGTTATAAGTAGTAACGTAGGCTACTTTTATTTTAAAACAATTAGGGTTCGGCACAAAAAAATTAAAACAAAATTCGCGTACCGAACGCACGCACGCACCCGAGCACAGCGAGGGCAAGTGGCTAATCTGTATTAATATTATAAATGTGAAAGTTTGTGAGTATATATGGATGTGTGTTACTCTTTCACGCCAGAACGGCTGAACGGATCTAGATGAAAGGTACAGAGATAGGTTATAGTCTGGAATAACACATAGGCTACTTTTTATCCCGGAAAAATGTACGGTACCCGTGGGATAGGTTAGTTTTTTTTTCCTAGAGGTGAACCCGAGCAAAGCAAGGGTGAGCCGCTAGTTATATTAAGTATATGCAGCATATAATTTTAGAGTTGCGGTTCAGAATGAGAGATATGAAGACTGGTCAAATGTGCTGTTGCAATTAAGAAGGTTGTTTACTGACTATCAAAAAATTGTTTTGCAATATCATGAGAGGCCGAATATGGAAATACCAACAGCAATCAACTCCACTGCAGCACAGGGAAATTTTCTTGAAGTGCTCAATATGAGTTTGAATGGTATGTATGAAAAGAATTACTTTAAATTAATTTAGTCCTTCTGAACAATTTCGGCCGGAAGCCTACCTCATTGTCCATTGAGACTAGCAATCTTGATATTATAGAGACACTCGCTATTTCTTTCATTTTTATAGTCCGGTGGGACGTTACGTTACGTGCTCTCTCTCGGAACGGGGGTATAATATCGCTAAGTTCCCAAATCCTGACTGCGACTGAGAATTTATTAACAGAACCCAAAAACTACACTTGGCTCGACCTGGGACTCGATTAGTAGTAGTATTTAGTTTGAAATTTAGTACATAGGTAAACTATAAGCTGAAGTAACATATAGGCTACTCTTAGGCAGCTATGGACGCACTCGAGTCATTGAAGGCAATTCTCTAGTATTATCATGAAATCTGATATTATTTTCATGGTCATATATTTATGCTCGATCTTATCTGCAATACGATTTTTATATACCAAGAAAGAAAACATTTAATATTTATAGCAATTTAATAGCTTGCCTGTTTTTGAAGTTATACTTCTTTTGGGACGTTTGGAAAAAAATATGAAAGTAAAATTTTTACGATACGCGCGCACACCGACAGCCAAAAAGCGATATGATGAAGTTAGCTGATAACTATTTGTTGCCATGATAACCGTTGTTATTATACATTGTTATCAATTTCAGTGTTTGAAAAACATTACCTAGATAGATGTTTTGATCGTACCGGCCAACTTAGTGTAGTAATAACGCCAGGAGTCGGCGTCTTTGAAGTTGACAGAGAGTTGACTAACGTCACAAAGCAGAGGATCATAGACAACGGAGTGGGGAGTGACCTCGTATGTGTGGGGGAACAACCTCTTCACGCTGTACCACTGCTAAAGTTCCATAACAAAGACAGCAATCTAAACTCCATAGACGATTACTCTATGCCACATTGGATAAACTTGTCGTTTTATTCAACAAATAAAAAAGTTGCCTACTCAAATTTTATTCCAAGAATCAAATTGCCCCCAAGGAAAAGTCAGGAGCCGTTAAAGAAAATGTATGAAGACGAATATAGAGGGAAATTGTTAAAAGAGGATGATTATATGCATAATTCTATATTTGATTACGACGCGTACGACGCGCAAGTTTTTCAATTACCACCAGCACATAGTACATGGTAAGTTTAGAAAATTAACCAAATAGATCATTTGTAATCGTGCAAAATGTCTTTATGTCTCTATAATAATATCAGTATATAATGTAAAATTAGCTTTGCTGATATATAAGATTTATTAAGATCGGCAACATCGTCCCCTCATGGAAAACAAGATTTTCAACAATAAAAAATTCACAAAACCTAGACTGATTTTGTGGATTTAAAATTTCTTTTTTGGTGTTAAAACAAACTTATATTGCTAATATAAAAGGTACTTTGTTTTAGTAATATACGGACCGGACTGAAGTTCGTTTTATTTCGTTGCGCATTTACTTAAGATAAGCTTCTGTATCTGTTTGATTTCAAATGCGATAATTACTGCGCTATCTGTACGAAGTTCAAGCCGGTCAACTTAGAAACTATATACTTATTTATAATATGTATGTATTTAAAGTTATATATGTGTAGTGTATCAACTATCTGGTATCCATAACACAAGCCTCGTAGCTTACCATGGAATTAGATGATGCTGTACATTAATGTCCCTACATATTTAATATTTAAACTATAATACATAAAAGGTATTCACATAACTATGTACGTAATATTTTGATAATGAATTACTTTCTAGTGTGCAAAGAATTTCACGTACAAAGAAAACGTCTATGGCCGGCTTGGAAAGCATAAGCAGGAGAAGCCCACCGTCCACTGCAATACATCATAGAAAAATGTCGGATCCTGATATTCATCACAGCCTTGGCTCGGATATATTGACAAGTTGTAGTAAGTTTAATTATGCACCCTGTTTGCATTTTAATAGGTATTTTATTCCAACCAAGCCATTATTGTGTATAATTTTTTTTTGATACAATGATTCTGTTTGCGAATATAGCGTTAAAATACAGCCTATGTAATATACATAACATCATCACAATATACTTTTTAGTATATTGTGATTTTTACCCTGTTTTGATTTTTTAAATGGGTAGATAGAAAATAGAAATGGGAATGTAAGTAAAGACTTATTTGACGGGTATTAACTAAGATTGGTCAAATCGGTTACTACCAAAAATGAATCTAAACCAATATGTGATCAATATATATAATTAATACTGAACTTTCCGAATGTTCTAAATTCACGTTTATCATCATTGCAAACATTCATCATGAATTTATTAGATTTAATATATTTAGCTGGACAGATTTGACTATGACCTGTTCAGGTAGTTAGGCACCTAGGGACATGTCCTAGCAAAGCGAGGATAAGTCGATAGTTATATTAAATTATCGACGTTCCTTCGCTTCGCTCGTATTCGTCCTATTTAGAGGTAAATAAAATAGCCGATATAATAACTCGCTCGTATTCGTCCTACTTAGAGGTAAATAAAATAGCCGATAAAATAACTCGTTGGGTATTTTTTTCCGATTTTAATTAAAGTTGTTATATTTTGGCTCTAAACACATTTTTATCGCAAATAAAAATAGCCTGTAGTATTCGATGGCAATGTAGCCTCGTATTAGTGAAAGAATTTTCAGAATCAGATTAGTACTTTCAGAGATTACACCTACATGAAAACTTACAAACTTTACCTCTTTATAATATTCTAGCGACTCGCCCGTCCTCTGCTCGGGTTTGTCCCTAGTGAGAATTTAGGTTTTTTATGTAATTTTTAATGCCGAATCATAAAAAAAATAATATATATATTTTTTTTTTTGGGTGGACCACCCTTTTATCACTTAGTGGTATGAAAAATAGTTTATGTCCTATTCTCAGACCTACTGAATATACACAGGAAACATAAGAATCGTTCAAGTGTTTCAAAGGAGTTGTTTTTTTTTTGAAATTTTTTTATATAAGATGTGTTAATAATTAATATTAAAATAACAATGAATATACAGATAAATACAACTCAAACGAGGCGTCCAGCGACGCGACGGACTCGCCCACGTCGATGAGCCGGCTGTCCCCGCGCAGCTCGGTGTCCAGCAAGCCCGTCATACGCACGGGCCGCGCCCTCATCAACCCCTTCGACCCCTCGCACGTCACCGTCAAGCTCACCAGCAACAGACGACGGTGGACCCATATATTTCCTAAAGGTACAATTATCTGTGTTACACTTTAATAGAAAAATAAATTTATAAAATAACTAGCAACTTACCCTCGGGTTCATCCCCATGATTTCTCAGTGATGAGATATTTCCCCGCAGTAAAAAGTATCCTATATGTTGACCCGGATAATCAGCTATCATCATACCTTTCATCAAAATCTCTCCAGTGGGTTTTCCGTGATGCGGTCACAGAGAGACAGACAGACAAAAATTCTAATAACTATAGATTCGACCTCCGTATCGATAATAATGACTATTTCAATAAGATTTTCCAAAAAAATATTTAATGTAGCGATTCGGCTTAGTTATAATTTTATCATATGTATAGATTGATTCTATAACTTGTCTTTGTAAAAAAATATTTATTTGAGATTTCTTAAGTTGTCGTATTGAGTGAATAAAGAGGCGGGAAATGCGTTGTGTCTTGTTTAATGATTTAATGAAATTGGTCACACATTTTCGTAATGTTGTTTGAGGCGTTAATGTGTCTCTTTACTAAATAATAAATATTGTGTCGAATTTTACTTGGTCTTCCTGACCTACTTCTGAAATACTTCTGTAACATTAGAGGCTAATATTAATCATGCTTTGTATCTTGCAAATTCAATAGTTATGGGATTTTTTTATACATATTTAAATCTTTATTCTACAAAATATAATCGACATTTAACCATTCCTTTCATAATTACAATAAATAGATTAGTGTAACAATAAATAAACAAATTGTTTTTTGTACCAGGTCCAACGGGAGTTCTAATTCAGCAACATCACTACCAAGCGCGGCCCGCGGGGGAGCCCGCCTCGAGGACGGAACATCGCGAAAGCAATATAAATAAAGATAATGGCTCCATTAATAACAATCACTCTGTGTATCAAGTGGACGGTAAGCACACTTACGATTAATTACAGTACAGTATAAAAATGCATGCAGTAGGTGATCGATTTTGATTTTAAAGGAAATCCTGGCAAATGAAAGGGTTTTCAAAAATACTAGATTTCATGGCGAACGTATCCAACGTAAAAGCGCTATAGTGTCAACCAAAATAAATTACTTTTATAAAAGGGGCCGTCCATAATATACGTCACGCTAAAATCAACTTTTTTTGACCGCCTCCCCCCTATTATTACGCTGTGTCACACTTTCTGTGACCTCTCTAGAAATATTTCGTCACAAAAACTAAGAAACACACCCATGTATGCGAACGTATTTTATGAACTGCCCCTAAGCTATTGTTACTAGTATTAAACTAATACAAAAAAATCTTGGAGGTGGTTACAACACAGTTTTTAACGAATGTAGTCTTAGAATATTCAATGATGGCATTTGTTTTATAAAGCTGTCGTTTATAATGTTGTCACGCTAAGTGTCGTGAATTTTCGTCAGAAGATAAATAGATGTAATAACATCATCTTCCTGATGTCCTCTTGACCAATTTCGGCCACGGTAGCCTATCTCACTGGGATTAGCCAACTGCGCAGGAAATATTATATTGGAGATCTTATTCGCGCAGACACAATTGCAATCTCTATTCTTTACACTCCCATATTCCGATGGGACACGACTGTTGGACACGACCGGTGAGAAATAAAGTGCAGGACTGATATCTTTACCTACTCATCGAGACACGAGGGGTGAAACACTGTCAACTTTCCAACTCCGGGCTGTAACTGGGAATTTCTTAAGTCTCAATAACTGATCTTGGCCCACCCATACGAACCCACGACCTCCGTATCTGCAGCCGTACATGCTACACTGTTAAAAATTTCTACGGTAATTTTACAAAAATGTGTTAGAAGTATGTATTTAAAACAGTTTTGTAATTTAATGAATCAGCTGTTGTAATTTTACAAAACATCAAAGTTGTAAAAATAATATGAAGTTTTGTAAGCTACAAATAAATTCATTGTAATTTGAATTACAATATAAGTTTGTGATTTTAGTTAAAATTGTAATAAATAGAATAGCAAAAAATGCATATAAATAAAGAACTTTCTTGATGGGCAACCGAAAAACTGTTTTGTAAAATTACAACACGTGTATGGTTTATACATAAGATTTGTAAAATTACAATACATTTTTGTGATGATCTTTACATGTTTTGGAAAATTACTGGATCTGAGTATATTAGCATTAGTATACGTTAGTTTGTAATTTTTGCTTAACCATTGTTTTGTAAAAATATTGTAATTTCACAGATAATTGTAATAACATTGTAGCCACTCACATATAAAAATAACCGTATATAAACTGTTACGCGCCGCTAGTTCAGTCGAAGACATCAAGCGCTTTCGTACAACTTCTGTGGTGTTCGTCTACGCAGGTGCCAGGCAGGCAGGAAAAGTAGGGGGACGATTATATTTGACGTTTGGGCGGGATGTATGATTTTTTGTTGTGTGTATAAATTTTATTTAAACTGACAATATAACTATTAAAACAGGAAAAGTGTTTCACTAGTTTATGAAATAAATAACTTGTTCTTAGGTAACGTAATGGGTCGCAAGCGCATGATCAGCATGTCGGGCACGCTGAGCGCGCTGGCGCCGCCCGCCGCCACCAACAACGCGTCGCTGGCGCTGCTGTGGGGCGCCACCGGCGAGCAGGAGTGGACGCCCGCACTCACCACCGGTATACTCTTTAGTATTATATTTGCTTAAATTAAGATACGTTTATACGATTACATGGTTCTCGCGCCTACAACCGGTATTTTTATTGCCGTTTAGTATTATATTTGTTTTAAATTAAGATACGTTTATACATGGCTTCTGCGCCCACCATCGGTATGTTCTTTAGTATTAACATATTGTCTCATCATGAATAGAGAAAAATTGTAATTTAAGTGAAGGACAATCACCCAAAGAAATGTAATTAAAAAAAATCTTCCTTTTTGAGATTAGTGAAAAATTCAACCACAGGTACCACTGATATTTTTAAGGGGAATCCGGAATATGTTTGATTTTGAGTTTTTAGGTTAACACTTCAAATATTTCAAATTCATTCATATATTTAATCATAAGATGTTACATGGCGATGCCACACAATTTTTCTTTAATTAATAAGAATATCAAACTATTAAAATAACATTGTAACGCGTAATAAGATCCATATTAAATTTTATTAAGTTTATTGTATATATTCGTATATTACTATTAATTTCCATTTTACTCATATATATAACATATATAACAATATCCCGCATCATCCATACTGTTAATAAAGTCTATATCATTTCTAATGTTTCATGACACCGTCGCGTTGAAAACTTCGAATCCTTTGGATCGAATGCGGCCCAAAGCAAACCGAGCCATAGGTTTGATATCCCATTCATTGGATTTGCATCGAGTAGTAGACACCCTGCGACACCTTTATATATTATTTCACTTGGCGGGTCGTTTCCACTACGCTTCGTAGATTTTCTGTAGCAAATCCAATTGGCTTATTTGGAACAAATTAGCCTTTTTGACTTTAATAAGTGGGTTAATTTGTTAGATGTTAAAGGGTCACAAGTTTAAGTTGAGTTTTATTCTAAGGAATTTTTATATATTCGGTTGTAAAATTCTTATAGAATCGATAATAACTATACCTAAAGGATTACTGTTATACCCTTACCTTGTGACCATTTCCGATATTCATTTAGTAAAATATTAAACATGTGCTTATAACCACGTGCTAATATTGATTTTTATAAGATTGCTTAGAAAATTGATTTATATCTGTTCATAAAAATAGTGCATGACAGTCTCTAGCACTAACACTAAGCGATAAATTAAATGAACGCTTTGGGCCTTATTTCGGCAACATTCGATATATTATTTTTTGAAGTAAAACTTCTTTAGGCGTGACTGAGGAGTAAGTCAACATTTTAAAAATGAGTGTCGCGGAAGTGAAAGTCAAATTTATTATTCATAATTTAAAGAAATAAATATATTTATATTTTTATAATATTATTTTTAATTAAAACAATATATTTATTATTAATAATTTTATAATAATTATTACTAATAAAAATGAATATTTATTACTAATAATTTTGTAAAAAATATTATATATACATTTGTTTTAATTTAATTGCGGAATCTACCATATCGTCGTAGACCTCCAAAGAAGTTTTACTTCAACCGCGCGTAAAAATTACACGCACTCATTTTTTTTTATAATAAATAGCTTTACTATTACTCTCTTAACATATAAAAATATTGAATGGTAATTGAAGTTCATACCAGTCTTGTTCAATATATAGATTCTAATTAAGAGACAATGTCTATCGTCATTTTAGTACTAATTTTTAATAAAAACATATTTTCTATACATCATATTGCGCTAAGTACTAACTGTCGCTTATAATATATTCATTGGCTCATTATTAATATTATATTATATTTATAACGTATTCATGATATTTATACAAGGTAATACTTTAATTCTTAATTTTAAATCGATTTATTTAGGAGTGGACTGGAAATCATTGACAATCCCGGCATGTCTTCCGATAACTACTGATTATTTTCCCGACAAGAGGTCTCTTCAGAACGATTACCTCGTGTCAGACTACAACCTGTTGCCCGATGACGTAAACGCAGACTTCGCACAAAATAGGGCCATATATAAAGAGCCGCTAACGACTCCGGAAGTGTTTAAAGAGTTAGTCTCTCAAAGGTTGGCTCAGGTGAGATCATGTCAGTTTAATATTATCTTTCGAAACCTGTAAATATTCCATACTAGCGACTCACCCTCGCTTCGGTCGAGTTCGTCCCTAGCTTTGATATAGTAAAATGGATATAGTATGTTATCCTTAAGATATAGACATATGCTATCACAGACTTTTTTGTAGATATTTTTAAGGTGTACAATACTGTAGTACATTGTTTTGATCTATCTCGTAGGGTTCAGCCAGCGTTTGCAATGTAATGTGTTCATTTACAACATCACATTAGAAACCTCTAAAATTATCAGTGTTTCTCTACTATATTATCCATGTATTATACATACAAACCTTCCTCTTGAATCACACTATCTATTAAAAAAACCGCATCAAAATTCGTTGCGTAGTTTTAAAGATCTAAGCATATATAGGGACAGACAGTGGGAAGCGACTTTGTTTTATACTATGTAGTGACTAGTTGCCTAGATCCCCGCTTGATTAGTAAACTATATAATATCATTATAAGTCTATTCAGTGTTGTAAGCTTAAAAAGGTGCAGATAGACATAGTTACTTTCACATTTATAATATTAATATAAATATTATGCATTATAGTAATATAGTGGATGGATTATAATATTTTTCGAGATGTGTTGTTTTTCACAAACATTCTTACTGGTCGGGACGAGATTAAACCCGCGACCTTCCAAAGGAATAGGCACCGCAAGTCAGATTCATTCCACGCAGCTCCATGAAATAATAACTTAGCGCCTCAACTATTGCATTCATCCCGTTTTAACGTTCCACTGCTGGGCATAGGCCTCTCTTCAATACAAAGGGAATGAGGTCATAGTCCACCAAGCCGGCCAAGTGGGCCAAGCGGATGGGCGGACTTTACAAGCCAAGTATATGATATTGAAAAATAAAATCCTGTTAAGTACAATTTTGAACTTTAAAATTATTTTAAAAAATATTATCAAAGTATCCTATGTACGTAAAACTATGTCTAATTACTATTAGAGAAATTACCTCGGGATATATAATCATGTGTGTCTATGTGTTTGTTATGTGTGAAACGGGTTTACGGATTTAGATGAAATTTAATACACAGACTATGCAGTAACGTATAGACTACTGTTAGGTACCGAGGAATGTACCCGAGCGAAGCAGGCGTAAGTCACTAGTCGAAATATTTCCAATTAATTGTAAATAAAATAAATATGTTGGGATATTAATACACAGCACCGTCTAGTTCCATGGTAAGCTATGAGGCTTGAGTTATGAATACCAGATAATTGATACACTACACATATATAACTTGAAACACATATTATAAATATAAACACCCATGACTGGAATACAAACATTCGTGCTCACCACACAAATGAATGCCCCCGGCGGGTCTCGAACCCGCGACCACTGGCACAGCAAGTAGGGTCACTACAAACTGAGTATACGTGTCGTCATTAATTCTTTTATTTTCTTAAAGGGTTTCCAATTAATAGTCGGTGTAAATGAAAGTGAAGTGATAGAGTCCCACTGTCCCTCGACACACGCGCCCCCGTCCAAGGTGGCGCCACAGAGCAGTGCGCCGGCCAACGCTCCCACCAAGCGCTACCTGCTCTCTATCGGACGCATCTTCCACAAGCTGACCTTAGTCGGCTCTACCATCACCGTCACTAGATATAGACCTAGGTGAGGCTAGATACAAATAGGTTTTAAATTGTGTTGAAATCTAATATATTTAAACGAGCAATTCTTGTACATTTTTGTTGTTGTTTATTTATTTATCTCCTATCTCGGAGACGGCTCTAACGGTTTCGCTGAAATTTTGCATTGGAGGGTTTTCGGAGGCGAAAAATCGATCTAGATTAGTCTCATGTCTGGGAAAACGCGTGTTTTCGAGTTTACATGCGGTTTTCTTTCGTATTATTCAACGCAAAATATGGTCGATAATTTCTTACGCTTGGGTATAAACGTTGTGGTCAAGCGGGCAAGGTGCATGATTAACATTCACAGGTGTCCAGGTTCAAATCCCGGTAGAATACAAAGTTATTACTTTTGTTTTTTTATTGTATTTATTCAAGTTTTTAGTTCTTTTTTTTTCTAAAAATATGATAAAACAAAAAAGAACTCCGAGCGAAGCTTGGTCGCCCAGGTATTGTATTATCAAAACTACCAATATGGTACAGAAGTAACTTATACAAAAAACAAACCGTCTCTGTTAAGTTGATATTATCATAGTTACCGCGAGTAAGCCAGTAGTAGTAACATCAGATTTGAACTATATGGATGATATTATTCAATTAATTAATAAAATTAACTTTGTAACCTGTTTCAGACACCCGTATCCACCTTTTAACATCCACTACAGATATCGTTTCCATGCGCCCTACCATGACACTTACGAGGTCTCCTGGGTGTCTTTTACTACAGAGAAGTTGGAAAATTACAACTGGAACTACATGGATCATTACATTTGTACTCGAGGAGATACAGATTTTTCTCTTGTAGAGGTAAATTGTCATAGAACTAAGATAATGCTGAAATGTTTACATTAGTTAATTACTTTTATTTTGAACTATTTGTAGTAATAGTTTGTAATATTTTCACAATTAGTTGAATAAGGGTTGGAAAAAAAGGGTTTAATTCGTATAACTCACTTAAATAAAACCTTAATAATAATAATATAACCTAATCTTTTTGAAGTAAAAGTTCTTTACGCACGCTTGACTTGGGGGTAAGCTGGTGAATGCGTTACGAAAAAATGTACGCACGTTTGTTGCCATGGTAACCGTTGTTATTGTCTGACAAATGATATATAATATTATATTCTTTCCTTAAATGATATCCTATAAATATATGATTTTAATATGCCTAATATGCGTTATTTTTAGTATCTCACCTATCCTAATTATTTAAAACATAAATTGAATTTCATAAAGAGTACCGATAACCTACAGAAGTTTTACTTCTTGCGCGTGTGCACGTTCATACACGCTCTCTTTATTTTTTTTTAATAATGTTATAATTTTAACATTAAAGGCACTTAAATATTGGCGTTTTCGAACCCTGCTGTTGCCGCTGTCCAACCCGGCAACCAAGATGATCCTCGAGGACGACTCGACCCACTGCGACATCTACCCCACGCCCACGTGCCAGGACCTGGACAACCTCACCGAAGGGTTCCTTAAAATGACTGAATCATATTTCAATAAGGTCAAAAGGCCAAACAAGCAGAGGGTAACTATTTTTAGAACTTTAAAACGTAATTAAGCAAACTCCTGTACATAAGACCTAAGAAAATATTTCAACTTCTGAACATGTAGATATTATAGTGATTTCTGTATATAGTCTCACCTTATAAGTAATGAGCATGAAATTTGCACTTGAATGTAAAAAGAATAATGGCACTGCATGATTTTTGTGAATAATTGCACAGTTAGTAGAATTAATATATTTTACACTTAGATACGGTTTTAATAGCTATTAATACAATCAGCTCAAACACGAAATTATTATTAAAGATTTTACATTGGCATGTCCCGTATAGTAGCTATACAATATACGTATATGATTTTTATTAAATGCCTGAGTCCCAATTTTTAAATGTCGCACATGAAAAATATTTTTGTCTGCACGTTTGTATGTCTTGTATATTATATTTTATTTGCTCCATGTTTTTTTATTATATTTTTAATTTCTTGTTTGAGTATTGCATGTTCAAATAATAAAATTAATGTCTTCATATATTTTAATTAATACAAAAAATAAATATCGGTATATTTCAGCAAAAAAATAATTAAACATATTAAATTTGAAAATAGATAGCTAGTACATTTATGTTGAATTAATAAATCAAAAACGCCTTAATAGTCTGGACTCTCAATTAGAATTTTGACTGTCCTATACAATGAGGCAACAAAAACCAACGCCGGCCCTACACTTTAAAATATTTGTAATATAAATACGGACTAAATTAAAATAATCAAAAAATCTTTATTATTTAAAAAAAAAGTATCGCAATATGACAAATAAAATAGTATCCAATTATTTTAGTTTTAAATTTAAAAAATAAAAAAGTAGTAATAGTAGGCTAGTATGAATTTAACAGGTAGCTATGGTAGGGCCGGAGTCGCTTAGGACAGGACTGCTGCAGGTGGCGGGCGGCGCGGCGGCGGAGGCGCTCACGCGGCGGCGCCACTCCACCTCCAACGTCGGCCGGCACGCGCAGGTACTCCGAGCCTTACTGCTATTGGCATAAGGTCGAATATCGCATCTCTGGTCAACTTGTCCATACTAATTTACCACGTATATAAGTATGGACATAAGGTCGAATATCGCGCATTTGGTCAATGTGTCTATAGTAATTTACCGCTATGGACATAAGGTCGAATATCGCAACTCTAGGCAATGTGTCCATACTTATACCATAGTGTTTGTCTATCACTTGACGACCATGAGGATGACGAAATGATTTTAGAACAGAATTAATTGAGGTTGGATAGTGATGGTTAATTTGTTGGAACATATTACTCCCTTTTGAATTTTGTATTCCTGTTTACAAAACACACCAGATGATATTCAGTCGACTTCTTTTGTATAAATTTAAATGGTATACCTAGATAAATCACTTTCATGTAAATTTTGTGTGTATCTTTCATGAATAAATACTCTCTATTCACTGTTGATATATTATATGTGTTTGAAATTATCAAAGCAGTCTTTATAATGCTTTTTAGCCTGAAAGCCTTGAAAGACCAGAGATGCAAAAACTCGTAAGCTTAGGCGCGAATTTCTGATTTCTTTTTATAGATGACGCGGCACTGCGATATATAGCTTTATTTAAATGATCACTTCCAATGGAGAATCAATCTGCATCTAGATCATATAGACTGAAAGGGTACAAATATCACTAAAACGTTTTGTTTTTTTTTTGCGTGTTCAGTCTAATTATGGTTTTGATTTTACAAACTTGCAACGTAAAAACTGTTGACTTGATTTGCTTCACACTTGACTTATAACATTGAGAATTGTGATTTTATATCACCTGCTACTTATCTCTACAATATTTAAGGCATTTTTTATTTGCTATTTGTTGCATTTTCTATTAAATCTTGGCACTTTTGATTCGAGTTGATGATATGATAGGATAAGGGAACAAATAAAAAAAGTATCTCCTAATTTATGTATTTAACTGTTAATTTTCGATTCTGGTCCTGATATTACTCTAGCACACTTGAATTATACCGAATAAAAATCGATGTACAGTACTAAGTACCTACTCGATTACAGTAATAAATCGATTTGGAAGTTGGCTATAAACTTCACGTTAAAACTAATAATAATACCTGAAAGCATTCGTTGAGCTAAAAATAATGAAACATTTAATAATAACAGACAAATAAAACCTCACAAGTATTAGCTATGGGGTAGCAAGCACTTTAAATTGACACCATATTCATTATAACAGATGGCTTATCATACCATAACTTCTAAGTAAATAGATGAGTCGAATGTTATCTGCGTATATAAAGCACTGCCTAAACTATATACAAAACAATGCACGGACTGCTGTTACACTGTAATTATTTTGGTTGGCTTATTATGTTTATGTTGTTAGAGTTGTAATGGAAGTGACTGTTTTTCAATTATTCTAAAATATGCTCATCATATTTCTTTTTTAATATTTGTAAAATAATTGATTAATTATATTTCACCCTCACTAATTTCCTTAGAATGGAAAAAATATAATTCACCAGGCCAAGGCCAGTGCCTTAGAGCAACGATGATTATAATTTTACTAATTAGTATATTACTTTAAATGTTATAATTTTTGAAAAACAGCTGCCTTTGTAATCGTTTGATTAGTTTTATGACCTGAGATGTTAAATTTATTTTTGTGTATCTCTATATATAAATTTTCTTCAAAAGTTATACCCTGTAATTTATTAATTCTAAATACAATAAAACTTTATTAGATTTACGCAAATATTTGATAATTTTATTAAAACTGAGTTTTTCGGTTTCATTTTATTTTAATGTATACTGTAAAGTATCCTAATCATAATGGTACATGATTTTTTTTAATATAACATATTCAAACAAACATAGTCTTATGTATTAAATATGAAATGCTTTTTTCTCTATATAGGGTATACTTTTGAAGATTTATAGTAGATATGTATGTATCCTACAGTAGTTTTGTAACGATATCGTGCGTGTAGCAGGGCGGGGTGTCCAGCTCTCCGTTCAGAGAGCGCGTCGGCAGCACGCGGCTCCCCGACCGACCGCGGCTTCGGATCGAAGCTATGTCAGTACCGACACACACGACACACCAATACCACAGTATAAAAATCCATACAGTAGGCCACCACTATTGATTTTGACGGATATACTGTCAAAACCAAGGGTTGTCAAACATAGCAATTTGTATGACGAACGGTTTCGAAGTTAATGCGCTTTAGTGCCATCTCGTGGCAAGTTACAGTTATACTCGCCAATCCTAAAATCATTTCCCAACCCTTCATATAAAACTAAGCATGACCGCCTCACCCCGGCCACATTGGCCCTGTCTGGACGCCTTCGTTTGATGACATCATGACTGTATGGATTAGTAGACTGTGCTAATATAATAGATCTCCACATTTTAAATTACAAATTTATACATTAAAACTTACCTTTAATAATAATGTTAATATTGAAAGAAATAAGATTAAACATATCTAAGTATATTTTTTCCTTCGGTAATATTCCGCATTTAGAAGTACATATATTGATTTATTAAAAAAATTTGGAGATCTCTTCCTTTATGTTATTCAAAAAGCTTCTTACAGAATGCATCAGCTACTATAGTGTTCCGGATATAATTGAACACTTTATAAATTTGGCATTGTATATAATTCATTTTGAACCATATACAAAGCACAGACATATTATTGTCTATATGTAATTGATTGTCTTCAAACTTGATTGGAATTTAAACTCTATTTCAGCAGGCGGTGGTAGGATTTTGGTTGACTCGCTTCTAGGCATGGCGTGGGGCTTTCTTAGTTCGTTTCACTTTTAGAGCTTGCGCTGCTATATCCATCTTATTATTATTATTATCGCTTTATTCCTTCATTCACCAATCTACCTTCACAAAGAATATTATTTTTCTTGTCTTTTGTTAAAGGCTTTTATTTATTTAGCTTTATTTACTTTTGTACTATATTCTTGGGTAACTTATACAATTTCTAAGACTTGACTCATTCAATATTATATTTATTTCAATAATCTTTTTTTGTTATTTTATAAAATTAATTAAAACTTTTAATTTTTATATTTTTCTAATAGCTTGCCCTGACTTATTTTTTATAAATGCTTGTTATCTTATCCTTACTGAATGTTTCATTGCAGCAAGTTTCACCTACTAAGTCACTAAATTCTAGCCAAGGGAACAAGTAAGTACGCTGCCGGCTTTCATCATTCACCTAACATTTCTAGAGTAACTGAAGCTATCGAAAAATATTAACAATCAATAAAATATTATTTTTTCTTTCAATTTGGCTACTACTACATTGTTCGGCAAATTTTATTTTTAAGAAGACTTTTTAATATTAGATTATTTACGAGTATCTCTAATATATAGATTTACGGGAATATTTGATATTGACTATGGAACATTAGAGCGAAAAAAGAAAATCATTCTATTTGAATCTTACTAATATTATAAATGTGAAAGTTTAGATGTTTGGATGATTGTTACTCAATCACACCGGAACGGATCTGGTTGAAATTTGGCAAAGAAGTAGAATATAGTCTGGAATAGGATTTATCCCGGTAAATTGTACGATTCCCGTTGGATAGATACGTTTTTGTTTTTTTAGTTATATAACTTTTTTGGGGAGTCGGATTTTTAGGAAAACGATGTACTTCACTATACTTTCACGATATCTTCGCCAACTGTGAACCGATTCTCTCACTTAGTTTTTAATGAATATGTTATACCTCGAGAGCGGTACCATATAAATTTCAAGTAAAACTGTGTGAATGTTACTTTAAAAACAATTTTTAAATCGATGTATCGTTTTAGTAAAAAGTAATTAAAAATATTAGTTATAATGTTAAAATGTGCGCTTAAATATTTATCGTAGCTTCAGTTACTTATAAATTATTTCTTAACTACAATATTATTTAAATATATATTTTTCATTGCCAATTTTCTTTGCTTGAGGTGCTTTCACATTTTTTTTATTTTTATAAATGTAGCGTACACTCATAGTCATATTTATTTTTTTAATAATAATATTAGCTATAATTTAGGTTATGATATTTTCAGAAACGCAGCGAAGACAGTTTTAGAGCGCTCGCAATCTCAATCTGGTGAATGCGATGATACTTACGATGATGGGTAAGTAGTTGGTACAATATTAAATATTTATATATAAATTGTATGTTACCAGGGACTGGCCTTCGCTTCGCTCGCGTGCGTCCCTAGCAGTTAGTACCTGAGAGTGGCATATCTATTACTCTGGGTCTATCAGCAGGGGTGGACCGTGAATTTCGGGGCCCTGGGCTAACGCTTTATAGGGTCCTAAATTAATTTTCATTTTGTATAAAATATAATTCTATATTTATAGATAGTACTAGACGAAATTAAGGTAACGCTATTGTTTGGATCTTAATAGATCTCAGGATTATTAGGCCAACCTTTTATGCCCTTATTTTTTTTTATTTTATAAATTCACAATATTATGCATTGTCCCTTATATCTTAGGAGCCCTGGAATACAGCCCATAAAGCCTTTATATAGATCCGCCCATGTCTATCAGTCTATATGTCTGCTTTTCATAAAAATCCGTCCAGTCGTTTTAGCGTGAAGCGTACATACACTCACATTTACACAACTAGTGGCATACGTGGATAAAAACACAGAAGCAGACACACACACTCACGCACGTAGATACACACATCAACTTATCTATATTACTAGTCCAATTACTACTTAAAAACTATAATAGTATAAACATTCTTCTACTAAAAAATCCCATAAAAATATCCCAAAATGAAATAAACTCAAGTAATGAGGACTATCTCTGATGTTCTTGAAATTCAAGTCTGACATTCCTTAAATAATATATTCTTTTATCTATACTAACATTATAAAGTGATAGAGTTAGTTTATTTGAACGCGCTAATCTCAGGAACTACTATTCCGATTTGAAAAATTATTTTTGCATTAGATAGCCTTATTGAGGAAGGCTATAGGCTATATACATATCATCATGATACTACCCAAGGGAGCGGAGCAGTAATCATAAATGTCAACAAATCGGTCAAACTTCCATACATTATTGTAGAACTGATGTTTACATCGGAAGTTTAAACGCGGGGGAAGCCGCGGGTTCTAGTTGAATATATTTAGGTTAATCTTTAACAATTGAATAATCTATTTCAGTGTAATAGAACCCAAGTTAAAAGCGAATGCCACGTTGACAGAGGTCATAGAGCGAATGCGTCACCCGAGCCTCGGTGTAGGCTTTCTGCAACAAACAGTGAGCTTGCCCTCGCACACGTTCGTCTCCATCTACGCTATACACTGGCTTCAAGCTAACATGGAAAATATTACATACGAAAAAGCAACCAACATTATGGAGGTACATTATTATTGTTCTTGTAAAAAAACTCGATATAAACTATATATTTATTGAGATCCTGGGCTTGAATCACGGGTCGGCCTTAATAGTTACTGGGTTTATTTGGGGAACGACATAAACACATTAACATAACATTTTTTACTTTTGGAAAAGGCCTTTAAATATATTCCTGAAGAAATATGTTCAATAGTCTAAGAGTCTTTTTTTGGTTTTAGAAACTTCTCCAAGAAAAGATGATAAGTCATGCTTCTGGAGATACATTAAAACGTTACATCGTCGGCTATTATATGTTTCATATTCTTCCTCAGAAAAAAGAAAAAGGTTGGTCATAACTTATATTAAATCAGATTTTAGGTCTTTTAACTTATTTCAATGCGCTGTTTTTCGTATTATAGTGTAGCGATAATAATAATTTTGATTGGCTTACGTATTTTTTTTTTGTAATCTTACAAATAGGCTTTTATTTTAAATTGTACTATATATTTTCGATGGTATGTTAAACTACTAGAGATCCAAAAGGTTTTCTTCGTTTATTTATGGTGTTATTTTAATGTACTATCTGAAAAAACATTGAGATTTTAAAATTTCTTACCTGTCTATTTATTATTATATCTACGTATATATTGGACGAACTATTTTGACGACTTGATAATTTTAATGTATTACATATAACAAAGTATAAACGCATGTCATATTTAAGATTATATTGCATTACTCCATAAAATGGATACATAATTGAAAATACACTGCCGAAAGAATAATAATAAAATTTCAATCACTTTAACAGAACAAGGAGAATACGTGAAGCCGTTAGGTGATCTCCAGAGCTTCGAGAACGAATGGATGGAAGTGGAAGTACTGGGGCCGAGGTCACCCCTGCTCACTTCGGAAAGTACCACTGGTGCGATAGATATATCTGGCAGCAGTCCCGTCACAGGCGACTCGGGCATGCCGGCCTTCCTCTGCGATAATATAGACCCCAACTATCTGCAGCTCGGCAGTGATGATTGTACGTTTGTTATCTTATAATTCTTTTTTTACCGACTTCAAAAAAGGAGGATCTCAATTCGGTTGTTTATATATTTTTTTATGTATGTTCGGGCATAGCTCTGTCATTTATAGAAGGATTTGCAAAATTTTATTTTTTGTTTGAGAGAAGTTTATTCGGAAATGGTACCGTTTAAATTTGAAAAAAAAATATTCATCCATAAGTGCAGACAATAGATTATTGATTTTTCACCTACTGAATTTTCAAAATACTTTCTTCTTATTTTGCTACTGTTATGTCTACACTAAAAATGGAAAAATAAAAAACGACTTCAAAAAAAACACTAAGAATCAAAAATAAATGATTGGTAATTTTCATTTTCTATAGATACCTAATCAGATATTTTCGTAGTCGGTGCCAGCCTATACAAATACAATGTACACTTTTTATATTTTAAAACAAAGTGAAAATACTCGTAAATGCGACTCTATCTAGAATCTAGATACACAATTCAAAAACGCCTAATGAAAAAATATAAATAATTTTAAAGCAATTATTATATACATTTTAATTTTAGTCGACATACAGCCTTTTCAGGTTAAATTAAAATCCGTTTAAGGTCGTGACCTTTCAAGGTTAATGGCTTATAAAGAACTTACCTCACGTTTCAACTTTAAAGTTTGACCTTCGAAAGTACAATTCTCATTAAGAATGTATGGTTCTAACTTTTACGTACTACATGTACTGTTATAAAATCCAAGCTTATTATCCTTAAAATACAAATGCTTTTGTATTATTCATACAGATATTGTTGCCCAAAACTTCGTCCAGGAAGATCTCTTGGTTAGATAAGATTGTCAATAATTATTTGGAACAATATGCTGTGACATTACATTGTTTATATATTGCAAATAGCTAATATTTAAAGTAAAACTACACTATGAGTAGCAGTAATGACGGATTCCACCCTTTACTCAATTTACAGTGTTGTCTTAATTAATTCTGAACATATTGAATTATTACTTGACTGCACATTGATTTGAGTATAGATTTTGTATTTTTACATAATATAAAAAAAAATCAAGTGTTATATACCTATTAAGATATTGATTGATAATTCTCTATTTTGAAATAATTTTACATTCGTATTTATTTATAATGCCCTTATAGATAGTCTTTATGTCATAGACAACTTTACCCACTTTAGCACTGCGTACTATGTAATGATTCCAACGCTTTGTTAACCAGACTAAGATAAATAATGTTATAACATCAATGGTCTAAATATTACAAGCCCTTACCTCGGAGAGTATGTAAAGCCTAGATTCTGCGACCTAACATTTAATCGGTCATGTCGGCTTAGTGTGAACAATATGAATCGAGATCTACAATCACATTTTACAATTTCAATTAATACGTAAATTGTTTTTCAGTACCATTATATAAGAATACGCACTTAGATATCGATGTGAACAATAAAAGTGATCGTATAGAGTGGGGTCACGCGCGCTACCAGGCCACGTTCAGACCTGACCAGGCCTACGAAATGTGCATACAGTGGGCCATTGCTAGTGGAAATATTGTCGCTGAATTAGTAAGTATAATTGTATATAGAAAATGATACTGCAGATTGATATAATTAATATTACAAATGGTTTGAGTTTGACTGTCTCATTGGTCTAGTATCTTCAGGCCAGTGGGTGTACTTGTCCTAGTAGCTTCATCCAACCACATGATATCTGTACAATCGGGTACGCGATTCTGGCCTCTTCGAGGTACTGCACTCTCAGTCCCGTTCCCCGCCCGAGACCTGCGGTATCCCCTACTCTAGCTTCCTTCCCCTACCCAACTTTTATCCTATCCCAATATACCTTGTCCCTTTTTCCCGTCTTAAAACGATAATATTCCCAAGGAGCGTCAGGCAGGCGGCCGGCTATAAAAAAAAACTGCCATAACCTTAAAGCATTATGACTGGTATGAAAAGTCATATTGCACCGACCCCAAATAAAATTGGGACATGGGTAGGAAGAAATTTAACTGTCTCATTAATCTAGTATCTACAGTTGTATATCCGAAAGGCCTAGGTTCGAGTCCTGGATCGCGCCAAGTATAGTTTTAAGTTTTTTCTGATGAGAAATTATCAGTAACGTCACCCTCACGCGTCAAATAGTACTATAGAGTACTATAGTAATAAGTAATATAATAAGACTATTAAATTACTTTTAATATTTAGATTTTTTGATGTTTTAGAATACATAGTTTTTTTTTTCTTTTAGATAGTTGGTTGGGCCCGCAAAGCGCAGAGCTGCCGACTGCAGATGGTCCCGATCCCGGCGGATCCGCTCGCTTTGCCTTTCACTGTCAAATCTGATCCTTTGCGAGGGCCAATCTATATACCTCTCAATGAAGAGCCGTTGTTGGGAGGAAAAATCGCCTTGTTCGAAGGTAGGTATATCATATTATATGTGTTACGCATAACTAAATCGTTGTTTTAATAAACTTTATCCAAAATAATTTATAATTAGTTTTTTCTCACGGCTCCGTTCGTGTAGTGGGTACGTCCACAAAAAGTAGCCTATGTATTAATCTAGTATGTACCTAAGCTAACTCTATTCTGAATTTCACTTAAATCTGTAAAGCCATTACAGCGTAAAGAAGTAACATATATTTCGAACTTATATGTGTGTACACTGTGTAATATATTGACCGCGACAATTATAAAATATATAAATAAATCAATATTTTAATCAAAATCCAGTTAAAGAATATCTAACCATAATTACCATATGAACCTTTTTTGTATAACAATAATAAACTTGTTATAACTAACCTATTATTGATCCAATCATAATTCATTTAATGACCTTGTCGGTCTAGCTAGAGGATAGCATGTACGGCTACAGATCCGGAGATCCTGGGTTTGAATCCCGGTCAGGCTAAGTATAATTATTGGGATTATTTCTAAAAAAGTTCTCAGTGACAGCGGGTAATTGAATCTTTGGTGGCGATACACCCCCGTGTCTCGTAGAGCACGTAAAGACTTACAGTGTTGCGCTTGATTTCTTACCGGTCTTGTGGAATTATCATCGATTACGAGAGTGAAATGTATAACGAGTGCACTTGTGTTTGCACGCACTAGTCTATAATATTTCCTACGCAAATAGTCTCAGTGACTGATATCCGTTAGGACATTAATATTATGTAGATACAGATCTCGACATTTTTCTATTAAATATAAATTTTATCGCTTATGAAGGCTAATGTAATCATAAAAGAATTTGTACTGAAGTGTTCTTGTTATATGGAAGCGTTTATTTATGCTGATTTATTAATAGGTACTTAATATTTACGCCATTTTACCAGAATTGACTTTATCTAATCTAATTTCATATTAAGTGACTTGAATGCAGGGAATGAAATTATCAAGATAAATATGTGTATTGATAATAATCGCGATAATTATCAGATAATTATCAAACAGATATAAACTTAGCAATCCTTGTGTAGGTATTGGTTGGCCTATCATAATTTACGTTAGAATAAATTATACACTTTTAACAATCAAGGTAATCTTTTATAATTTTTTTTTTTTTTCATTATTTTGACATATACAAACTTGGAAATAAAACCAGAATAAATTTAACCAACAGTTTGCTGATCGACAATTTGAAGAGTTGCAAATTAAATATGTTCAATTATATTTATCAAATATAATTATCAACCCATATTTATCATGATAAATATCAAGATAATTATCAATGATAATTTTCGTTTCGAACCCTGCTTGAATGTAATTTTATTAACGTAATAAAATCGATATGTTAGGTTTATATTTATGCTTAAGTGGCTTTTCATATACTGAGGTCACTTCAAGGAGCTATTCTGACACGAATAATAAATTAGTCACGTAATAAACTCACTAGAAAGTCACCTTAGCGTAAATTTAGACTATTTCTTTTTGCATGTATAATCATGTTTGTTTTCCAAAATAGTAGTCTTTTGTTTTATAGTAACTTATATTTCTTCCTGTGATTTCTTCTTTTTTCGACAGTGGACCTGATTCCATGGACAAGTTAAATACATTTTTTGTAGGCGCACATTAAAATTATTAAGAAATCTCTTAAAGAGATAAGTTATCCTTTGTCGACATTCTGTTACTTTATTTTGTATAACATATATTTTATGGTACATAAATAAATAAATAAATAAAATTATAAATGCACAGAAGTGTCTGCGTGTGCGAGTACGTGTGTGCATGCGTTCTTGTTACTTTTTCACGCTGTGTCAGGTCAACAGACTTGAGTTAACCAATGGTGATAGATCCACCTGATAATACGATAATTTAGTACCTAAATATAAAAATTTAAATCATTATTAATGCAATCATCGCCAGGTTTTCCAGAAGAGACATGGCTTGAGCGTCTCTTCTTGTTCCAAGAAGCGATAGTCGAGCGTTTTGGTTTCATCAAATGTACAGTAGAAAGTACGTCGCATGCGGCAGGCGTGGGGGACCACCTGTACGTGCACGTCACTGGCAACATGTTCATACTCATCCCCACTACGGTGAAAGCCGAGCTTAAGGGTTTGAGGTGCAAGCCAGTTAACAAACCGGTAAATGCTAGCAGGTATGACTATTTGTATTATATTTGTTTAAGTATGAATTATTAAAAAAGGTTTTTAATAAAGATACATAAATGGCTTTATTAAAAAGCTTGTATTTTTCTAAAAAGTTGAAATAAATTTATTAAAGATTTTACACATTGGGTTAAAATGTGAACACAGAATGTGTTCTTAACTCAGACTAAAGACTTTTATAGACGGACCCCGCTAAAAAAATGTCAATGTTCAAAATGGTAACGTGATGTTGCTTCTTATGCTACTATTTATCGATTTCAACATACAGGTCGTTTACTTTCTTTAAAGAACAAAAGCAATTTTATATAGGTATTAGCGACTTACCCACGCTTCGCTCGGGTGCGTCCCTAGGTAGGTTTTAATTTTGTTGAGCGAAACCCTGATTCTTTTTCTAAAATAAAAGTAGCTTAAGTTACTCCCTATAATATCAGCTATTTGCCAGTGAAAGTCCCGTTAAAATTGGCCCAGCCGTTTTGGAGATTAGCCCGAACAAACAGACAGACAGACAAAAGTTTTAAAAATTGTGTGTTTCTTGTAAGTACCGTATATAATTCCATATGCATTTAGTATAAAGCTGTTATTTCGACATTACAAACTGACACTTCAATTTTATTTATCTATATAGATTAGTCGTTATTTATAATTATTATATTTTTGAGAAAAAAATTAGGATAATAGTGAATAGTACAAATAACACTATTTTATTTTTAGCCATTATTTTATAACCCTCAAAAGCGATATAACATATAACATAATATTAGCTTATTTATTTTATTTACTATAAAGCCGTTAGCTATTTTTATTAACATTTATTTACTATTATACTTAATTAGTATTCTATTAGTATTCGTATACTATACTATTTTAAAACAATATTTTTTAGCTTCAGGTTTAGTTCTATGACACTGTCTACATTATTTCTTAGTCTGAGGTTATTTAAGCGGCTTTCCGGATCAAATACCGTTTTTATTAAAACTTATATATTAATAAATTCGAGTTTACTGTTGCGTCGTTATGAATCGATCTCCATATATATATATATATATATATATATATATATATATATATATATATATGTATATCTTACATTGCCTATTTCGTCCAAACTGACCGATTTTAGGCTTGCTTGCACTTGCATGCCTTGTGGCAATTTCTATATTGATTTGAGTCTTGACAGAGAGAAAACACAAACTAAGTTGATTTGATTTACACACAGATTAAGGATACATTGGAACAATGTTTGAATCGGTCTACTTAAGAAAATACAGTATTAGATACATCGTCATAGCTCTAACGATGCGGAACCGAGTTGAATCATAACTGCAAAGAATATAATATGTTTGAGAACTGAGATTAGATTATAACATATGTTATTATAATTTCATTATTTTATATTTTCATAATTAATAATGTACCTATTTATTTTTCATAAACTAAAGATCTTAGCTTATTTTAATATAATCTATATTTTTATTTTTATATTATTGGTTATTATCTTTTCGGATCTTTTCGTGGTTTTGTTACCACGATTGCTGTAAAGCATTCGAAACGTCGGGAAACAAAAACACAAAAAAAAAACCGCAAAAAGATAGTTTTATTAAAAAGTTAAATATTCGCGTAAATTTAAAAAAGTATTACAATCTGTAACATATTCGAGTCATGCGTTAATTAACGCAATTACTTTGACTTGTATTTCGCTCTCCCCTTAATGTAAAGAAACAATACCATGAAATATATGACGTTCGTCGTTCCTGTTACTTTGTTAAGAGTACCTAAAGTTCGTCGATCGTTGTAAATGAAAACTGTGGAACGATATCCGTCGTAGCCGTTCAATGAACTTTGAAAACGTCTGGGTCGCTACATTCATTAATAAAGTAAAAACGAGCCGTCAATGTTACTCTGACTTAAATATAATATTAAACTGCAACATTTTTCATTGTTTTTTTTTTGCATCAGTCTTTTTGATAAGTTAGGTAAAATATAAAAGCTTTTGATACAATTTAATCTTATCTCCGTTGTGAGTGTCTATAGAGTGCCAATTAGGCATTGAGTGATCTGTTAGAGCTATGTTCCGATCGATATAACAAACAAATGACGAATGGTATAAAACATGCATAAACTTATTAATCTTTTCGAGGTAACATAGAAATAGACAAAAGAATTCATATCTTTCAAAATCAAAACTGTTAGGGATATTTAAATGTAAAAAGGTGTTTTATTATAATAATATAAACTAAATTAAATAATTTGACTCTAAAACTCAAGTTACTTAAAGCTAATCTCAAATCCTAATAAAAATTAGATACCCACCAACCCAAAGTATGGAATGATATCCTAGAGGTCGGTGCCGTACAATCTCCTTTTATTAAGTGCTGGAAATAGATCATCGATACTTTGGCTTCGTTCTAAAGTATGTATCAGGAGTGACAATTGTGGAATGATCTATTTTAAGATCTTATTTATATCCTTGGATGTCCCCGTCCAATGTACTGGCCATGTTTGTTACTTTAATGTGATGTAATTAGTATTATTAAGTAAAGACTTTGTTTCAGGTATCCTGTTCCTTTTGAAGCAGCACCAAGTCCTCATGAAGGCTACATAACACGACATGTCAGTGGGAAAAATAAAGACGATTATGATAATAATAGAAGGGTCAGTTTTTTCCTCCTCACATATTTTCTTCTACCTAATTAACCGTAGGGAATATCATAGCTGATATAATATCTCCATTTTTTATTAGCAGGGTCTATTATAATTTTCATGCGAAATACTAGTAGGTTACATGTTTATTTGATTTGTATATATTATAATATTTATTTAATAATATTTATTTATTTTCTCATCACAAAAGCCATTATAACAAGGTTGAAATATCATAAATAAACTTAACAAATAACAGTAATAGAAGCCTTTGTGAGAGACTGGTGTCTGTACTAGGTAAGAAAGAACCTGTATTACAGATCGACTATGACTATCGACTTATGTACTAATAATGTACCTATTATATATTTTACATTAAAATAATCTGTAAATATGTATGTATGTAGATTTCAAACTTATAAATATTTCTCCCTTTTTAAGTAATCCATTAAAAATCTTATCTCGATATAATTATATCTTCTATCTCGATAGTATTCTGTGATGAAAAGTAGGTACCTCCCCTGACGTTCGTTGGATATATACCTACATGTTCTTAATATAATTATTCTAGAATTTCTCTGTCTGTCTGGGAACGCATCACAAGAAAACCACTGAACAGATATTCATGATATTTAGTATGATGATACCTGGTTATCCGGATCAACATTTAGGATACTTTTTACTGCGGGAATATATCTCATCTCTAAGAAATCTATACTAAACATTATAACGTAACTAGGAACAAACCCGAGCTGAGCGAGGGTGAGTCGCTAGTATAAAATATTATCTTTTCCTACAGATGGGTTTTCTGTGGTCTTGGAATCACATGATATCAAAGAAATGGAAATGGTCTCAAACTCCAGCGACAGGAGACGAAGGTTTTCAAATGAGAATGCTACGCGATTTTAAACATTTCTGCGCAAATCACGAACAGAGATTGAGTCAATTCTGGGATCAATGTTGGGAGCTACGTGAAAAAGCGAAAGGGATAAAATGTTTTTAATTAAATTATTTTTAATCTGTTACGTGTCATTTTTCTGCACTTCATCCTTTCTTTAGTTTCATATATACATGTAATAAAATTGAGTCAAATATACCTACATTAAATATTTTTTGGAAAATCTTATAGAATTATCGATACAACGACCGAATCTATCATTTTTAGAATTTTTGTGTGTCTTTGGGAACGCATCACGAGAATAGCGGTTTTCTCGTGACTGACTGACAACTGATTTTGATGAATTTTGGTATGATAGCTGGTAATATATAGGATATTTTTTTACTGCGGGAAAATATCTCATCTCTGAGAAATCATACCAACCGTTAAATACCGTAATATTGTTGCCTACCCAACATTATACCTGGACATTGAATGGAAGGGCGCGATTTTTTTTGATCTATTACAAATAGCAAAATATATATTTTTTTATCCATTCCGGTTTGAGTCGTCAAGAATCCCTTTACAAATTGGAGTGTAATCGGAAGTTTTTGTGAAATTTCAAGTCATATCGAGTTTTCAGAACTCCAGTCTATTATAAATTTACCACAAACATCAAGTAGTTGATAAGGCGCTATATCGTTTATATACTGCAATTTTTAACCCTTTTTTACTATACAAGTACTGGTTTGGTGCAGTAAGGCCTGAACAATACTATTTTTTTAAATTTATTATAGGTATGTAATACACGAAATTCAAAGCATAAAATAAATAAACATCATCAAGAAATTAGAAAATTTTCTATAGTAAAACCATCTTCATGTATGTATTGATTGGTATTTTTACCAAATACTAGTGTAGACACTAGACAAAGACAACTTATCCCACGAGAACGGTACAATTTTCCGGGGTGATCCTCTCTCAGTTAACGGGCTATCTAATGCAAAAAAGAATTTTTCAAATCGGATTAGTAGTTCCCGAGATTAACGTGTTCAACCAACCAACCAAACAAACTCTCCAGCTTTATAATATTAGTATAGATGTATTTCTATTAAAGGTACAATAGGTCTTCCATATAAAATAAAAAATAATGAAATTTGAAACTATTTATTGCTTAAGCAAAATACAAAATATTTTTACTAAAAAATATGTTCCTTGTTTTTTTTTTATTTTTTTTTTTTTACTATTTTAAAGGCTCCAAAGAGATTCATCCAATTTGTTCTTGTAATAGGAATTCAAGTACATTCATATATCATAATATTTTCAGTGTCTTATTTCAAGGCACAAATTTGACTGTATAAAACCCAAAAGATCTAAAAATCACTTTAAGCTTAATCTAACATCAGTCGGCACTTAACATCAATCCATTTTTATAAGGCAAACTGAGATGATTTTAGAGTGCACAAAATATAGTAATACAAGGATGAATAGATGCTATAACTTAACAATGTTATGCATGCACCTAATTATTCTACCTTAATGTATCTTAGTTAAAAGAAATAATTATTTTGAAACAAAATATTTCAAACATTTTTCATGCACTAAATTTAAAATAATAAAAAAATAACAAAAAAATAATAAAATGCACATACATATATCACTCTACAAAATAGAAAAAAGAGAGATATACAGAGTAATAATTCTGTAATAAAAAAAAATGCTTCTAAATTGGTAAGAATGATATGTAATGTCATAAATATGCAAGACATAAATATATTTTATTCCATTATAAAAAACCTGAACCTATGCGATACCAAATAACAATATATGGGAATGTAGTTTAACAAACTTTAATTATTTAAGTTAGAAACAGATTACTTCACTGGATACATTCTAGTACAGTGTTAAAAATGGCAGTATTTTAAGTACATTTTTATTACTAATTTTGTTAGAAATAATATTTCAAATCTTAAAAATAGATTGAAATGTAAATACTACAGTTATTTTGAGCATATATATGAAGATATTATTACTATGGCTTAGTATTTCAATCATAACATTATTTCATGGTAAAAGTTATTAACATTTCCATTCATTGTTCCATTGCATTTTTAAACATGATTTCTATTTAAAACACTTTCCTTTTCAAAGCATTTTAAATTAAATGAATGGTTTTAATACATAATAATCAGCTCAGTGAGTATTTTGCACACCATAATTAATAAAATAAAAAGATTGAAAAATGAAATTGCATTAAAATATTACAATAACATATTTTTGGTTTCTCATTGCTTCTTATTAAACAGAAGTAATCTTGTCAACATAGTATTAGTACATGGCACTTGCTTCTGCTGATGCATTGTTAGCATATCTGGAGTATTTGATTCATAATCAAATGCTACTCTCTTTGTGACAAAAGTTAGCAAAGTAAGGATGTCTTTTTTTGTGCCATTTTCACGAAGCTCATCACAAAGTGCTTGCATGAACCATGAACCTCGAGTAGTGTTTCTCCAAGAATAATAACCTGGAACTGTTGAAAACACTATCAAAAAGTCAGCATGAATAGGAATTCTGTATGATGGACTTGAACCATCTGTTTCAGTCCTGCTGGTCAGTGTTATTCCTCCGTCTAATTTATCTCCCTGGCAAGCTTGTATAAAAAAGAGTTTTGGCTTTCCTGCCAATGTAGGGCATTTATCAGCAGTAAAATAGTACCAGAGAGTGTCAGGCTTATAATGAGTATCTTTAGCATAGAGCATACCCATCTCTCCATGACTTAGTACTGCAATAAGCAAGCAATCATTTTCAGTGTGATCCATCTGAGACACCTCTTGCAAATATCTGTTAACATCTTCAAATTTTAAGTTATTTACTATTGTTACACGAAATCCCAGGCCTTTTAATACTCGTGATAAATTGTCGCTGTCAGCATTCGTTCCTGTACGAGGTCTCAAGTTGTGGATATCAAAGTGTTCATGATTAAAAATAATTGCCATACCACGATTCTTATGATTCATGTTATAATATATCGCGTCTCTTTCTACAGGCATTCTAGCGTAGCGGCGGACTGATGAAGACTCGTGACTTCCCCATGCATCGCCTTCATCACCATCACCGTTAGACCTTTGTTCTCTCTCAACTTCTACACTGTCTTGATCACTCATTTCGGACATGTTTTCAACTCTTAATTCTACTTTAAATTTGTGTTCGTTAATTGAAAATCCTAAGTTAAATATTATAAAGTCTTTTAAATCAAGAGTCTCTCGTAAAATAACGAAGATAAAAAACTAACACGACTTGCGGGTAATGAATACGATATAATAATAAAATTTCGAATTCACAGCCACACGACATTGACAACTAAAGCTTGGTTCCTTGTCTCTGATTGACAAAATGACAAAAATAACAAAGCTCTATGGCTCGTGCTCATCACAGACTGAGGTTAGATATCACAGATTAATAATGTATATATATTATTATACAGTACTACCAGTACCACGTTAACGGGCTCTACCAATTTGGCCGGCCAACTTATTTTTTCTTTTTTATTACACGTACGATTTATTGGTTAATTGTTCGACATTTTTGGCTTATTTTTAATATTTGTGTTAATATTATAATACTTTTTAAATCAGTTTTTAAAAAATCGACATAGAAAATTCAATATAAAGTTAGCTAGAAAAAAAAAAATTAACTCAAAGCGTATATTGAAGTATTAATATTCTGGCTAACTTTATAAAAACTATCTTTTTGTAAAAACTAATGTTACATTTATCCAGGGACTCCCCTAATATACCAACTAGAATGTTACTTCCGTTCATTGGGTTTTCCTGTTCCCAATCACACCTGCTTCCACACGTACTAGGCGTACGATCTTCCATCGCAATGATGCTCTCGATCAAAGAATAGTATAGTGACCAATAATTTAAACTCGTTTTTGGCATTTAATTTAAACAAGCGTTTAAATTAAATTCGTTCCTAATTTATTTAGAGTAATTTTTCTTTTCAACCCATGCTAATAGAGTTCTAGATAATTGATATTCTACTCAAAGAATTTAGATTTTTAAATTTTTTGGTTAGTCCTTCTTTCACGCAATAGTAATGGAGTAACGAATCGATGCCACTTTTAGGTTATTTTTATTAACAGTGGTGATATTTTTATGTAACAGGAGCTAAACTGGTTTTGTTCGTACGTCATGTAGTTCCAGTAAGATATATCTTATTGAAAAAGTTACCGATAGGTTTTTTGACTTGGCATCCGGTTACATACCTATTTTTATAAATTGTTATCAATTGTGTCTTTTGCTCCTTGTCATAATTATATTATCATGATTACATATTTTTGTACACAAAATAATAAAAACGTGGAGTTTTATTTAAAATAAAATATGAAAAATAAAGATCTGCCTTATTATTGTAAACTGTTATTTTATACCGTCGCTACCACTACATAACGTTGCCATGGAACGTTTAGTACAAACACTTTGTAGGATTTGAATAATTTGAAACAATTAATATAATATTTAGTTACTTTAACATGTCAATATTTAAAATAAAACATTGGTGGTCTAACGATAAATCTCAGAGCACAGAATATGATGATGACATTCAAAATAGTTATTGTATTAAAGCAGATAAATTTGAATCCCACAGAGATAGTGATTGCTTGATTATCGGCCAAGGTTCATTGTTGAACATATATAAACCTACTATTGAAAACAAAAATCCACATCCAATTTTAGAAAGTCATTTGAACGAAATTATATTACAAGTAGAGACGGGTAAATTTGTAGCGTAAGTATTTATTTATTATCGTTTAATTTATTTTTCTATGATAAACCATTTTCTTCATACTTCTCCTTTGAATTTCTAGAGATTCTGCAGATAGACAAATATTGTTATTACATCCAAATAGCTACGTCGTTTACTTTTTAAAACGCGTTGGTGGTCATGTAGAAGTCGGTAAGTCATTATATTAATTTTACGTACGTAAATGTAATTTGAATCTAAATGTACTAAGTACTTGAACAAATTACTCAGTGTGTACAACATATTACTCGACAATAATATACCAAATATTTCGGTTTTAAAGGGGAACAAAACTCTCTTACTGCTGTAATAAAACATTCATTCATTAGAAAGGCTGCTAGTGTTATTAGTGGTCCTTTTGGAGCTTCAAAAGGCAGAGATCTAATATGTATTCAAGCTATGGATGGTACCTTAAGTTTCTTTGATCAAGATACTTTTTTATTCATGTGTGTTTTTAACGATATCATAATACCTGGACCGATATGTTACACAGCCAACAGTGATCAATTCGTAATTTGTAAATCGACTTGGGTAATGGAAATATTCAGGTTAGTACCTACTGTTTTTAATAAATTTTCCATTTTCTTGTTAGTGGCTTCATTACCTGCAATTTGAGAAGAATTAATGAATGGAGAAGACATGAGGGAGTTTAGTACTTCAATAAATGTTATATCTTTAAAGTATGCATAAACGTATGTCTAAATCGTAGAATATTTTTTCAGTTTTCAGCAATTAAATGAATTCAGCGAATTAAGTATTCGGCAAAACAAGAAGAATATTCCTCAATGGAGTTATAATCCGGGAGAGGAAATTATATCTCTTCAAAGCATTCGAGTATGATCATTTTTTTCCATCTACATTCTTACACGTTGAATATCTACTAATTATTTTCCTTATTAAAACAGTCCCTACATTTTAAATTACAGACTAGCAACAATTTTTCTACAATTGTAGCAGTAGGAGAAAGACATCTATATTGCTTTCAAGATAATGGTTTAATGAAATATATGATTAAGTTCGATTGTATGCCAATTTGTTTTCATGCATATTTGATCGGATGGTACTATGGTAAATACGTACATTATACACATTCACAAGTACATACATTCAAAATTTTATTTTACGATAGATTAGCGGTGATGAGATTTCCCTAGTGGCTTGTACAGCGCTGGATTTACAAACACACAGGGTTAGTGCCCAGGGCGACAAATTTTTAGGGGCGGCAAAATTCGGAGGACCGGAAAAAAAAATTCTTCGCGTTATCGAAAATGCTTTTTTTATTTAAAAAAAATAAAATAAAAAAGATTAAATAGTAGGTACATTTTTCGAAAAATTGATAACATTTATAAATATTTTTTTTACATTTAAAAAAAATAATTAAAAAAAATTAAACTTTCAACATTTTATTCGAAATTTCGATAATAGGGCGGTATTTTTTACTATGCCCAGGAGCGGCGCTAATGTTAAATCCGCCACTGGACTTGTACAAAATATAACTAACAAAAGAAGTTTATTTTAATACTTATTTATTAGCATCTTTTTTTATCAAAATTATCTTTGTTACGTCAGAAAAAAACCACTAGGGAGACCTAAATACTGCAGCCAATTAAATCAATTACCATACCTAGTATAGTATTATAATTTATAATATTATGATCTGTGATCATTTCCTATACCTATTTCGATTACAGAGCCTAATTCCAGATTACTCATAATGGTAGCTTCTGAAGACTCAAAGTTAAATATATATGAGGGAACATCACTTTTATGGTCTTGTGATTTAATGCATAAAGCTATATCGATATCCCGTTGTTATTTGAATTCCTTATCGGGAGGTATTCTCACGCTTTCTACTGAAGGCGTTGTGAACGTTAGTTATCTAGGAACGGAGCCAGATTTAAATGCAGGTGGAAATACAATGAATGATATTGCTGATACTAATCAGATTCAGGCAGAATTAGATGTCGTAGAAGAATCTTTGAAAAAAATAATGGACGCTAAAAGAGGTAATATATGAGATGGGAAATTAAAGCACGTGTATTTCACTACATATGTTTTAGTTCATGCTTTTAGTTCACGAGAGTCACCTTTGGCGGTTCACAAACAGAAGCAGTACATGCACAGTTTTGACTTAAGAGGCCTACATTACGACCGTGATTTTTCAATTAAATGCCATCTTTAGCGTTCTTATTGAGAGAAACTGAAACACTTCGACAATTTTGAATTATTGTATGGTGGAGAATAGTTATTAATATAGTTCATAGCGGCCTTGCTTTTCGCAAATTTTCATTATTAATTGAAATAAAGTCAAAATTCCGAAGCAAGTTTTTAATAAAATGCGCGATGATACTTTTTCAAGCTCATGGATTAAAATACTATACTAAGCAAATGAAATTATATATATATATATATATAATAATAATATCTAGTATACATATAGTGGTTGAGTTTATAACGCCCTCGGAATTTGAAAATATGTAGTGGATTTCTAAAAAAAAATATCCTTTTCAAAATCTACTGAACTCTCGACACACTGGCGCCCTTTTTATATGCATAAGAAAAGAACATAGTAGTATTCGAAAATTCGAAATTTTTCTAGTACTTTTCCTTTTTGGAAATTGTTTTGTTCCTCTGTGGCAACCTGTTCTTGTCGTTAATTAATGTCACTCGTTGACAATTGCCTTATGATTAAGCATGCTTCAGACAGGCTATTTTTTATTATTATGTATAATGTTTGATGTAAAGACGTTACACACTCTCCACTATGCGACAATAATATGTTATCAACAAAGCATTATATTTCCAATGCCATCATTTATAACGAAGTCGTCGTCGGGGCAATGTGTCATATCTGATTGTCTTACTGGTATTGTTTACTGCTACAACAATAACAGGTTCGATTCTCGCATAGAGTCTAGGTAACTATATAGATACCGCCCCGGTCTGGTATTAAAAAAAGGAATGTTGAAAACTTGCATCCAAACGCATTACCACTAAAAATGGAGTTCGGATTGAGGTTTATTCCTATCTTTTAAGGATGTAGGAAATACGTAAAACAAAATCATCTAAATTTTAAACGGTGGTTTGTGTTTTTACAGAAGTGGATGAAGATGTCGAACTTGACCATTTGATGAAAATAAAAATTGATATTGGAAACTCATTAAACAAACCTATTACCGATTTTTCCGATAATAGTATGAGAGCTTTGCAAACATGTCCCATAATAGTTATAATAACCTGCGAAAATCCTAAATTGATTCAGAATTTACAAATTACTTATTACTGTGTTCCGCCTATCATTAGTTTAGAGACCACAATGTGCCTGGATGAGATAAATGGCACTGAGATATTAGAAAATTATCTTTTCTTGTTTGATGATGGCGATGTATCAGATTGTGGATTAAATATAAAATTTACCGTTGTACTAAGTAATGGGAAGATCCATATATTTTCTAGAAGGCTAATATTACCGGTTAATTTTTATTGCGTACCAACTGAGATTGTCATGGAAAATGATTTTAAAATAAATATAAGCACAAATAGGCCAGCTTTGGATTTCGTTGAAATTTTTAGTGGTACGTATTATATTGCTGTAAGTTGTCTTACCAAATGACCTTAATATCTCATCATATTTTCTATACAATTATTTCTGCACACTAAGGATTTTTATACAGTCTCCCAACCAATAGGCCACAGGATTTTCCGATATATAAAAGGAGATAAAAGAAGTGGCTATTACATTTATATCAGGAAAGAAGAATATTCTACAAGTGTCATTAAAACCAATCTTGCATTGTATGTGAAGCAGAATAGTTGTTATCGCACCTATCAATCCGTCCGTCTGTTTCCCCATGTATAAAATACAATTATCTGCATTACCTGTAGGTACTATTGCCGGATGTTGGGACTTGGGAGGTCCGATCACCAAATGCGCATATACTTTAAAGTTATGAATCTATTTCAGATTTCACGAGAGATGAACTTATAAATTTTATAAGTCAAAATATGTTGACATTGAAATATAGAACATCAAATAATATGGTCACCCTTAAGATTTCTGAAAATATGTATAGCATAGAAGCAAATGATTTCACGGAAATGTCGCCAATAATAGATTACATTATAAATTTCTTAAAAAGTTATCATGAAAAACAGGGAGTGAGTGATTTTAACATACATTGTATAGTGAATGGAGAATTAATAAAGCAAATTATACACGCATTTTTAAAAAGTATCGAAGGGCATGCTAAAGAGAGGGTAAAATTAAAAAGTTTAGAGGTAGGTATGTTTACGTTCAAAAGCTTTTAATCGTGAACAAAAAATTTTGGCCCTTTTTTAAAGTTTTCTTAACACGTTTGTTTTAACTTATTATGCAATCAAATCTTAGAAGTCGAATTAACTTATTTCAAAATTATTGCTGTATTGATTTAATACAGAAATAATTTTGAAATAGGTAATTTAAATCTAATTCGTGTAAGTATGGGAAATTAGAATGATGATACAAAAGTTTAATACTATCGAGTAAATTTGACAAATACAAAAGGAGGGCGGTGAACGCTTCAATGGCTACTACCTAGTTAAACCTTTGAATTTTGTAATTGGTCTGAAGAGATTTTTCATTTCTTACGCTTATTTAAAAGAAAATTGAAGTTCTTTTTAAAATAACGTTAACATTAAAAGCATACTTTTAAATTCCTAGGAAGAGCTAAACATTCTCCAAAGACAATTTACGTTAGTACAAAAACGCCTTTTAGTTCAATATGGATCACTGCCGCCAGGAGACTGTGATCCATTGGAATTTCTCATGTACGATACACACGAACGAATAAAGATGGCAGCGTACGGAATGATACAAAGTAAACAAAATGTACTCAGGTAAAAAAAAATAGAAATTATTTTATGAAACAACTGTACTCTGTGTCTACTTCTACTGTGTCTACTCACCCTCACTTCGCTCGGGTTCGTCCCTGGTGAAAAACAAAAACAAACGTCCCACAGGAACCGTACTTTTTTCCGGGATAAAAAGTAGCCTATGTGCTATTCCAGACAAATAATCTATCTCTGTGCCAAATTTCATTCAGTTTCGTCCAGCCGTTCTGGCGTGATTGAGTAACAATCATCCATCCAAATTTTCGCATTTATAATATTACATAATAATGGGATGTTTTCCACATATTTTCACACTTTTTTTATGTATTCTGAACAACATCTCTTCCCGTTTAGTGTTAGGATATAAAGGTATACGTTATTTGGTATTCTTAGAATGACTATTTAAAATGTTATGGTTTAACCCAATGACGATGCTTATTGTTTACTAGGAGGGATTTAGTCCCTGAAAATTTTAACAGACCATCTAATATTACTTAAATTTCAAACGACTTTCTCTCATTAAAATAAATTACAACAAGTACTATGTATATATGTATGTACATGTATATATTAAATTTATTCGCACCAGCGTATAATAATTGCTTTACCTTTTTAAGTGCTGGTAACAATGTAAGAAGATATGGTTCTTTAATTGTTCACATATTGAAGCAAACTGTAACCGATAATTTGAAATTAAAACTTATAGAGGAAATGTTAGCATTGGACACTCTTAACGGCCAGTTTCAGGTGAGTAATGAACGATTCTATTGTTTTTATCTGCTACCGTGATCGCAATCAACAATTTTCATTATTTTGTATTATTACCCAGCGGGCCAGCACACATGAGTCCGGCCATCATCCGCTTTTGATCAGAAAAAGATCGCCTCGTTACGCCTAACATTACAATACTACATTAATAAATATAACTACAGAGACAAAGCTTCAAAAAGCTTCTTTTAAGCTTGACGCACTCGGCCTGACATTGTCTACAGTCTAGCTCTAACCGGAAAAAATCTGCTTTGTCAACGAATGTCGTGAACTTGCCTGTAGAAGTCACGCACACACCGCCGCCTTATGTAGTAGTGTATCTCGTTGCCCGTTTGTATGATGTTTTATCTTTGTAGTGATACTTATGGACTATTTTAATAAGATTTTACAAAATACTTTCTTAGATTTACGCGAATGTTTGACATTTAAATAAAACTATCTTTTCGGATTTTTTCGCGGATTTATTTTGATTTTTGGTTCCCGACGTTTCGATTGCTTTACAGCAATCATGGTCACGGGAGAGTCTCTCCCGATTTTACAAAAAATATTTAACGTACAAATTCGGCTCGGTTTTAATTTTATTATGTGTATAGATAAGCTATTTTTTTTTTAAATCTTCTAAATTTTGCTTATTTAGCATGAATGCTGGCAATAACAAAATATCCCAGATTTTTTCTTATTCACTGCATCCCAAGACACCCCGTTTTACAGTACACAAGTTGCACCCTTTTGATCTGAAGGGAATGCCGAAAACTGTATATCATGTTGGTGATCCTAATTAAATAAATAAATAAACATTGGGAAATATGTGATAAAAGCATTTGATAAAAACATTAAATTGATACTTTTTTTAGGAATGGGAAGAGGCTGTTGCACAAGGATTGTCTTACATTCTGAACAAAATATTTAAGAAATCTGACAAAGATAAAGAAAAGTTAGCACCAGTCATTGACCAGGGAATACTTTCACAAACCAATCTCAAAAAGCTTTTAAAGCAATTGCGTATTATGTTTGAAAAGGTGTTTGCCGATCAAAATATAGAGGAAAAGGGAAAGATAACAAGAATAGAGGAATTTGTTGAAGTGATATAATTATTAAAAATTACAAAAACTCAGTCATAACACTCGATGAAGCTTTATATAATTATTAACAAAGTCTTGAGATTATATGCAATTGTTTCCACTTGCATTAATAAGACTTAAAGCTTTTATATTATCATAACATCAATATTTATAAATATATTACTTCATTGTAAAAAAAGATTTTAAAATTTACGATATTATTTAGAACACGGATCTTAATTTTATTATTTTAAATACCTAGTATTATCGCGTATATTAGCCAATTAGCCATACTCCTTAATTCAACTGCAAATCAGTTGAATCAAAACCATAAATACTACAAAAATATTGCATGCATAACTCTCCTCTAGTCACAGTGCATATAATCAGAAGACAAAAAGAGATGTATTATAAAATAATAATTTATTATGTAAATAGTCCAAGGGTCAAGCAACGTGTAACAATGTGTATAACGCGAGATTTAGATACAGCATGTGTACAAGCAACAGCAGCACTTTGTCGCGTCATTTCTTCTTAGCGTCCTTGAGACCGGCGCCGGCGTTGAACTTGAAGAAAATTATGTCACCGTCCTCCACTACGTAATTTCGGCCTATAATTAATAAAAGACGTGCTTTATATGAGAGTTTAATTTATTTAATGACATATTTTCCAGTAGCCCAAACCATACAACAACTAATTTTATATTTAAAAAAAAAAAATCTTTGAATATCTATCAATCTTCAATCGATTAAAAAGAAGTATCAACCTTATTTAATTTATCAGGAAAAAATATTCCTATAAATAACCAAGACTCATCTAGTATTTATTATCACAGCTTAGAGATTTCCATGACTAGCAGTTCCACTGAAAATTTAATAGAATAATTTTTGTATGATTATATCGTTTGTTTGTTGTTGTTTGTTTGTATGATTGAATCGGATCAAGGTCATTCAATGCCTTTCCATACTATAAAGCACAACACAAAGCGAGGTCAGATTTGTCTAGTACTAGGTAGTAAGGTATACATTCACAAAACAATGAGGGTGAGGTCTCTAATGTCAAATGACTGAATGTATACTCTATGCGAGCTTTTCAATTAGCATCTTCATCATTATTTTAAACATTTTGCCAATCCTGATTAATTGTGACAGATACGGTACGGTTCAACGAATGTTATTGCTTTAAAAAAAGGAGCTAAGAAAAAGTCAATATTTTATCTATTTGTCTAAAACAAAATCCTGATGAACTGGTGTGGCGCTAACAATTATTATTATATTAAAATGGCCCTGCCGCTGTAAAAAGTACTTCTTTAACGACACCTATAGGACTTACACGCCAGTGGCGCCAACTGGTGCCAACAGAAACGATAGCCCTCATTAAGGTATGAAATTACATTCTGTAGATAGTGGAGTAAACAATATTAGATGTAAGTAAAGAATCTTACCTTGTTGCCTGTACTTCCCGGCACTTTTGCAAGCGGCTTCCGAGCCCTCCTCCTTAAAGTCTTTGTAATGCATCACCTCCGCCATTATGAAGCCTTTCTCAAAGTCCGTGTGGATTCTACCGGCAGCTTGTGGGGCTTTAGTTCCTTTCTGTTAATATACATATAAGAGTATTATTAAATGTGGGAAATAAAGATTTAAATTATGATAAGAGCAGATTTTCAATATATAATAAGTTTTTAATGTTATGTAAAAATATAATTATTAGGCTTTAACTGATATACAATTGTGAATGTTTTAATAAAGACTATATACTTCTGAGAAAAGCTGCAGGCAGAAGCTATTATTTATGATTACACATACGTTAATATTGTTGTTAATTGTAACTACAGATTAGCTAATAACTGATTAAAACGGATTTGGTGAAATTGGCCTCTAATATGAAAAGAGTAAATGATGCCTTTTTTGTCACTAGATGTCGCAGTTTTTATTCCATACGATTCCTTAACGTTGACGCGATAGCTAAATAGAAAAGTTAACACACTGGGCTAGTCTGGTATTATATTTCAAATTCCAATGTATTATTTCAACTTTAATGTTATTTTAACAACATTTTTTTCCTAAAATTGTATTCTACTACTATGATGATAAAGAAGCTCATTATATATAACTTTACCTGAATAGTCCAAGCTTTCACTTCATCGGGTCCAGCTGTAAAGAAGTATTCCAGTTGCAGCGCTTTGTAACCTTGTACTATTATTTTATCTAGTGCACTGAAAAAAATAAAACGTGATAAGACAGCAAAATCCCAAACATATACATATATAAAATCATATATAGAAAGAATTTATAAAAAAAATCGTTATTATACTATACAAATTTTCATTTTTTTTTTCTTAGACAAAAAAAATAGACCTTGAATGTAGCATATATGTATATTTTGGAGACGATACATACCTTTATCTCTGCACACATTACCAACACTTTACATTGGAGTGTTGATATAAATACTAAATAAAATATAAATAAAATACAAAAAATAAATACAAATTCTCAATTCCTTATTACCTAGTGATGTTATTTTCTTTGAGGAATTGTTTCCTCTCTTCAGGCTCCATATCTAATAATTTACTTTCCAACGCACCAGAGAACGGTATCAAAGGTGCTCCGGGGTCGTTCTTGTCAATCCATTCCTTTAGTTTGGGCAACCTGTGAAGTCATTTAAAAACATTTTGTTTAATAATATTATTGTTAACTACCAAAAGGGTTATACTTTCTTAGATTTACTTGAGTATTTAACATTTTAAATAAAACTATCCTTTTGAATTATTTCGCGGACTTATTTAGATTTTTGGTTCCAGACGTATTATAGAGAGCTTTATTTAAAATACCAAAAAGGTGTGTGGTATCTTTTTTCTTTTTTTAATGTTGGGAAATGTATTTACGCATACCATCTGCAGAGATACAGGTGGTTATGTGAAACTACCCCACTAAAACCCAACAAAACTTCCCCTGTTTTAATGGGGCGTCGCAGGATCGCTGACGCACTTAACCATAACGCTCCGACGGCAGGTCTGCCGAAGCAGACCACAACAACCATGGGGTTGCTCAAATTCTACCGTCAGAAAAGAGTGACCTTCAAGGTACACTGCCCACCGAAGTGGGATACCTCTCTGTGCGTTTCTGACTTTAATATTCTTTTTTAATAGATGCGTAAATTAATGGTATTTAATAAATATTAAAACTAAAAATTGTATGATAAATATTTAATTAATTCTGTTTACGTTGACAAAAAATGTTATTAAAGAAGCTAATATTTTTTTATTATAATTATTTCATTACATACTAACCACTTATTCTTTTTCCTGATGTAATCCTTTTCGGACAAGTTCACGAGATACAGCGCAGGTTTCGATGTCAAGAACAGATATTTGTTAAGAACCTCAATCTGAAGTAGAAAAAAAAAGTAATGCAATAAAACTATATTTTTGCTAACAAGATTTTTATTAGGTTTATATAAAGCGTAGTAAATATTGTATAATGTTACGCCTCAAAGCAGATTTTGACTTTATAACACATATAGTATTAAAAAGGTTTCAATAATGTCCTCCTGACGGAGGAAGACAATTAAACATGACCGGTGAGAGTTTAAGGTGCAAACCGACGGCTTTACACGCTCTCAGAGGCACGGTGGTGTAACCGCTGACTTCCCTAATCCAGACAGCTACTAAGTTTCTTGACAGAAAACCCGACAACTATACTTAATCCGAGCAGGGACTCGAATCCAGGACCTCTAGAACTACGGCCGTACAAAATATTTACTGTCGGTGACTGTTGTTAAGTTGGAACATACATCATCCGACTTTGACTATTCCTTTCACTATAATTCTAAATAATACTATATATATAATTTATTAAAGTTGTAACGGAATAAAAATTGATGTATTAAAGATGTTATAATGACAATTAAAATATTCAAAATGCGAATGCTTACTTCTGCGGCGCTCCAGTCACCAAATCGTATATGTTTTTTCTCTTCTACTAATATGGTTTTAATTTTAGCTAATGCTTCCTGTTAAATAAAAAAAATATATAGTTTATATATAGAAAAATATATAACAATTCGTATTAGTAGTATTGTCACTGTAAATATCTATATCTAATACATTATTAAGAGATCTGTTTAAGACAATAAAAGAGATAATTTCTTGGTTTCTTGGTTTTCTTTTTTAAAGTTTGTGTCATTTGTTTTGGATCGAATTCCTTATATCACGTAACACTACACTCGGCACAGGGTAAAATTTTGACTATCACGACACTATGTATTATTTAATAAGGGACCCCATGTGACGTCATTATAAGTACCAGGCGATCATAAGCGTTAAAGAATGTACGAATATTGTAAGATGAGCTTCAACATGTACAATGTACGTATGACATAATTTATAAGCTAATTGCAGACAGCGAAAGGAAATTCATTTCTATAGGTTGTTATACGGCACCTCTCAACTTTTTTATTTTGATCAAAATAAAAGTTGAGTTTGAAAAATACTTTTGTAGAAAATAATTAATTTTAAAAGTAGAATTGCTGCCAACAGATGTTCAATGAACATGATAAAAATAAAAGGGTTCCATTTTCCAAGGGAGCGCCATAAAAATTGTGCCTTAGTAAATAGGGGAGGACAAATTACGATTAACAAGAAAAAATAGAAATTTACATATTCAGGTTTAAGTTTTTTGTCTCCACCGCGATTGACGACCCTGTCTAACTTTTCAATATGTTGAATTAACTGTTCTTCATCTTTAAGACGTAATTCCTCTCCGATGGTCTCCAAGTCACGGATCGGGTCCACCTCACCGTCTACATGGATTACAGTTTCATCATCAAAAGCCCCTGAAAATAAATTAAGTTAAATATTAAAGGACAATGCAACTTTTTGTATCGACCGCTTGCATCATTTGTTTTTTTTTCTTTCGCTAGTAATTAAACTTTGATCATAATTAGAATACTATGAATGAAGAGTATTATAGAAGAAACCAGCTCACGAAACCGCAAAGAACCCGAGATATTGAGGTCGCTATTCCATTTCGACGACACGTTTGGCTCAGTTTGTAGTGACCCTACTTGCTGAACCAGCGGTCGCAGGTTCGAGTCCCGCTGGAGACATTCATTTGTTTGCACGAATATTTGTACTCCAGTCATGGGTATTTATATTTATAATATGTATTTATAGTTATATATGGTGCGTACAGTATATTGTAACAAATATCTGGTATCCATAACACAGGCCTTAGCTTAGCATGGAACTAGTTGGTGCTGTGTCTTAATGTCCTAACATATTTATTTATTTATTATTATTATTTTATCTTTATTCGCTTTCTTCTTCTTAACCAGCTTACGTAGAAAAACTCGCCATCCTCCTAGGTCATATTATACAAGTGTGACGGATTTATTTGGGTGGGGGTCTGGATAACAAGTGGATCCATTTTTATGTTTTCTATGACTTTAAGATTGAAATACTTCTTTTAGGGTTTATTTTTTTTCTTCAACAATGTTATTTAAATAATTTTATCTATGTCAAAAAGTTGCATGCCCTTTCAAAGAGCTGCTATTTATAAATTCTGATTATTATTATTACTAACACTCACATACACATACACGTATATATACTTAAACTTTAGCATTTATAATAGCAGCATTACTTTTACTAGTACTTTTATCAATAGTACGATTACATACAGCTTAAGTCTAAATATAAAGAATATACATTTCTGTATTAAAAGTGGTATTAGTTAAAATGAAATTCATTTAAACTTACTGCATAAGTTGAAAATGGCGTCACACGCTTTTATATGCGATAAGAAAGCATTGCCGAGACCTTGACCTTCCGCTGCACCACGAACTAGACCCGCAATATCTACTACATTTAAAAATGCTGGTACTTTACTGAAACAAATTTATCATAATAAATTTATATTAAAAACACTTCAGTAACAATAACGCATGATAGATAAAATTACTTACCTCACTGGTTTATGGTATTCGCAGAGAAAATCAAACCTCTCATCAGGTACAGGTACCCTACTTGCTGAAATAAAAAAAAAACTTGTTAGCTTTGCGATCGTTGTCATCTAAATTAATCCTACTTAAAAAGTATACAAAATGTTATACCTTAAAAGTTTTAGTTTTTTAACATTAATATAATAGAAATAAAAAGCGTCGATATTAATATTTAGACATTTAATAGAGAGAAGGAAATTAATAGTGTTTTAGACCAAAATTATTCAATACAGTCATTAAATTCCGATTCCGAGTACAAAGTTACAGTGGTTGAAACGATGCTAGTTTTTCTAACAGTTTCTGTTTGTTTGACTTTGTTTGTTTTGCAACATTTTGGATAGACAGCAAATGGATTATCGATTGATCTTAGACGTAAACCTATATCAGTAATTAGTTTACATCTTGCCTCAAATATTTTAAACACTAATGTATACGTAGACAATTTGTCTCTTTCCAATAAATCATTGTGAGTTTTTAAGAATAACGCTACATATAAAAGTCCCGACAAGCGTTTATCTAAGCCAGGATACTTGGGTCTGGCCTCATTGACTGCACAACAAGCGTTTGTTAGTACATTTCCAACGCTTTGTTCCAAATACCCCAGGTGAGGTAATTCTTTTAACGTTAATTTTGGAAATATGTGCATTTCTTTAAAAACTCTTATGTTATAGTACATCTGGGGTTTAGCTAAGAATTTGCTGTGACATTGAGGACTGCAGAATAAATAAATTTTCTTTTTGTATAAAGCTGCAAATTCATTATATCCTTTTAGAACTTTTTGAGCTGGCAAATTCTCTGCATAGGTTACGATACATATGCCATTTTCATACACAAGCGACATATCAACAGACTTAACAGTTGTTGGAATTTCAGGAATTGTTATTATTGTTGGAATTAAAAAATCTTTAGGGGATTGCAATACTAGGTTTTTATGTTCGGAGCAAATCCAATAAAAAAGATCGTTATATTGAATAAGACCTTTTTTATCAGGGGGATATCCACTGTGTCGTAGAGTATTCGTTTTGAAACAAATAGGGCAAAGGTTTTTGAAACAAGACATTTTTTGTTCAAATACCTCATTAGACACAGCCATGAAGTCAACGCAAACTACATTAGATTTTTCATGAGTTAAGTAATGATGTATTTTTGGAATTAATTCTTCGATTACTTTAATGGCGTCGGAATAGCATTGCCACTTAGAATTATTTCCATTGATAGTATACAAATTTTGCGTGTCTTCATTGATCCAATTTCTAACAGATGTAGACTTTTCTGCCCATTCCGAAAATCTATAATCTATGAAAGGACCCGAGTAAGGAGGCTTTCTTTTTAGTATATTATAATAAATTTCATTCTGTGAGTTTTTCAGTATAGTTTCTTTAGTACTTTTAAGATCAAATATTATAAGCGGGAATAGGCCATGTTTTGATAATTCACAGACTTCATATGTTGTTTCAGGAATACCGTCTAATACGAAACCATTAGTCATAGTTCGATTGTCTATAGCCACTGTCATAATTGCTTTCATAATAAGCTCATTATCAACACATTTACCGTCGTAGAGTAAGGATAATATTTTTGAACCTAGAAGCGTCCAATCCATATTTTCCAAAATATGTCTTATAGCCATTCCTTTTGATATACACATCAATCCATAATGTTTAGCCAACTTACTAGCCAATTCACTTTTGCCAGATTTTGGTGGTCCAATTACGCTAATCCTAAACGGGTAAGGTTTATATAACTTAATAATATCTTCATGTATATATATCAAAGGATTTTCTCTAAACTTTTTAACATTAGCCTCTGTTGAAACAAAATATATGTAAGCACGATGAATAATAGGAAATATTTTATTTTTACGTTTGCAAACATTATAAGGATTATATAATGTATAAGGGTTTTCTTTTATAAACACTGGGCACATTCTATTAAATTTGCTTAACAAAAAGAATCCTTCTAATAAAAGTATTTCGGCTATGTCACAATTTACAATAAAAGTTTGCTCAAGAAATGATTCGTTTCTATATCTTAGATCAGAAATTTTATTTAATACTTGCCGCGTTACTTTGTTCATAGTTTTTTTTCCATTAAATGATTCAATTTTAATTTTTTGTTCATCTAAAATATCTTTTAAATTTTGAATATTCTCATCGTCTGCCTCAAAAATACTTTCTATTCTGTTCTTTATCTTCTCAAGGGCGTCATCAGTCTTTTCCCATTCATTTTGATCAAGTGGTTCCGGATATTCTTGAGTCAGTGCGTTATAAGTTGTAAATAAATTGGCATCTACATTAAACGACCCAGTCGGATCGGCATCTATAATGGTGCTTTGTACTGATGAAGTTTCCAATGTTTCTTCCAAATCTGTTACGACTACTTTTTCTACTAGCTCGTCTATTATAAGTTTAATTACGGTTTTTCTGGTTACAAAATTTTGCCAATCTTTTTTTTCTGCTTCTAACTTTTTAATAGCTTTCCTCTTTGCTTCATTCTGTTGTAATTTCCATTTTTTTAGCATTTTTGGGGATACTCTCTCTAGTGCCATTTCAGAATCATTTTCTAATTCTATAATTAAATCAGGAATACAAAAATTGGTTATCATATCTTCTACGTCAGAAGGTAATTTAGGGAAACCATCTATTACGATGCCTGTGTTGGTATATGGGTTTTCAAACCAAAGCTTTTTAATCAAATATGTTATTAATATAGATGGCAACGACGAACCTTTTTCAAAATAGTCAAAAATCGTTCTTCTTAACCTTTTTTCGTTGAACAAATAGTGTGAAATCTTGTTTAAATCATCATCTTCAGTTTGTAGGTCAACAATTTCTTCTTCGTCATCTACGTCCGTATCGGTGAAAATATTTTCATACTGCCAACCCACCTTCTTAAAATGTTTTGGAATAAGAACATTATTTATAAAGTCTTCAAAATCAATGTGAAATAAACCAAGTTCTTTAGCTATTATTTTAGATATGGTTGATTTGCCACTACCAATACTTCCAATCACACATATTCTCAAAGGCGGGAATTTTTTGAAAGGTTTATTGTAAAATTGATATTTTGTAATATCATTCTGTAGTATTTTAGAGAAATCTTCATTACAGGAATAATAAAGTTTATTATAATACTTAGTAAAAAAATCGTTTTTACCTTCCCATAAAATACCATACTCATAGAAAGCTACTGGACAGTAAACATTTGTTTCACCTAAATATTGTGGATTATTGTATGTTACGATGTCTTTAACGGATTCGCTATCGTCCTCTTGTATTTCAGGTGCTTCTTCTTCACCTGAATGAGGTTTACAATAACATTTACGCAATTTTAATAACACTTCATCTATTACTTCTATGTCACTCTTATTTTCAATTTCTACCTCTATGAATGATTTTAAATTTTCTTCTATTTTTATTTTTAAGCTATCCCAATCTTCACGAAACTTTTCTACTTTTTCGGAGAAAGATGTTAAAGGATCTTTTTCGTTTTGTGCCTCGGTAATATTTTCATTGGTATATAGAAGATCAAACATCTGAGTCAGAATCTGGTCTAAAATAATTTGCATATCTAACCATGAAGTATCTGGGGGTTTTTCTTGTAATAAGATAGTTTTAATCAAAGGATCTTGCGCCAAAACGTATCTTTCTTGGTAATTCTTAAGACAATTCTGTATGTTGTTATAATATTGGATCAAATTTAAATCAATTTCTCTATTTTCTATCAACGCTATAGTGTAGTCTGGTAAAAATCTAGATTCTATCAAATATCCCCAATATTCTGGATCTGATGGAAATCCGTCTATTATATATTTTCCGTAATTCTCTTCAGAGCCACTACTGTCAATAGAATTAAGATCTATATTTTGTAAAATCTTGATTATTTCAGTCATTAATTCTTGTGGTGTTGGTTCAATTTCTTTTTGTAACTCATTAGCTATTATGTAAGCAGAAATTTCTTGAGTAACATCTGCATCACCTAATATGGGTATTGTGGGCTTAGCAAGCTCTATGGTTAAGTCAACGGGAGCAAATTTTAATAAATTATTACTAATTAATGCTACTTCGCATTCATCTAAATCGTCTACTGGCAAAAATTGTAGTTGATTTCTTAAATATTTAAATTTATTCAAAAAAGATAAGTCTTCCTCTTCAGATTGTACTAGTTTTCGTTTGAGTAAAGGCACGTAAGTGTTTAAAACACTATATTTTGTATTAAACCATGTATTTAGTTTAGATGTTCTTTCTATCTCACTGTTTTGCCATTTTGTATATCTAGCTTCTTCTATTTTGGGCATAATTTCCGATAAAATATTTTTAGCATAAATGTCATATTTCTTTTTCCTTTCTTCTTCTAAAAACGTAGTGTAGCAAATTATAGGAGCTTTAAATAGCCATGATAAACATTTAGCAATCATAGTTTTTCCAGAAGTTTGTGTGCCTAATATAATGGTACGACAAGTGGGTTCTAAATATTCTAATTTCAAAAAAGGCCGTGGATTTCTACAAAATTGCACCATATTCTCTAAAGAAGCCAGTAAATATACATGTTTAAAAAAAGTTACAGCAAATTTAGCATTTCCATGTATTGACCTTCTCTTTTTTAGTTCAACTGGACATCTATTATACCATAATGATGCATATCTATTAAAACTAATAACACCACTGCGAATCACATTCAGTTCTTCAATTAAATGCCAAAATTCTTCGAAATCTTCAGGAAGTTCATCAAGATATAGGGGTTCTGGGATAAGCACTGGTTTAATGGAAAGAAGTAATAATCTCTCAATTAAAATATGAATCATTTGATGTAGAGTTACCCGACCATCTAATTTAATTATATTTTTTGGATCATATTCCATTAATTTGCTTTCTATAAATGGAGTTATAACTCCTTTAAAGTTGCATAGTTGTTGTATTGCATTTGAGACAAAATTAATTGGTTGTTTACAATTATATTTCGGATTGAACAAATGAGTATCATATGGTTTTTTAAACTCTGTCAAAGTATAATGAGAGGGCCATCTTACTTCCAAGTCTATATTAGAACTAAATGAATTAAAGGTAAAAGAATTATTTAAATAATTAATATGTTTACGATTTCTTTTGGTAATAATATCCTTATTTGGACATGAAATAAATATAATAATATCTGGTTTAAGATCAAATAATGCTTGGCTTTGCTCTAAAAGTACTATTTTCTGAGTCTTATACATTGATTTTTTATGGAATATCACATTTTCACATGTGTTTAAAATAAATTTTGGCAATTCAACTATTTGATCTTCAATTTCATCAGCTAAAATCTCTGCTTCCTGTTCTTCTTCTATTTCTTCTTCAAATGGCATTTCTTGCTCACTACTTAAAGAAGAGTGAGATGAAATTTTATCTTTTTTTGGTTTTTTCTTTTTTAAATTATATAATAAATCATTCAATATATTTTCTGTTATGTCCAATGATTCTTCAGCTATTAACGAATGATGTAAATAAAGATTGTGTTTGATTGAAGTTACTAATGGTAAGCCTGACACCACAAATCCTCTATGTTTAACTACTGGTGACTTTAATTTTTCTCTCATAATTGATAATATAACATCAAATGTGCAAATTTTATTATGTCTCATGTTAAAGTCTATGCATTTTCCAGTCAAGCTTTTTTGTTCAATTTCATCAAGTAAAATATTTTTTGGACATAGATGGATACAATTTAATTTCTTAGATAAAGCCTCTCCTAAATTATAGCTTCCACATCCTTGTTTTCCAAACACCAAAAATATTTTGGCATTTTGTTTTAAATAAGCTTCTTGAGCATCTGCATCAGTCCAACAATCATAGAATTCCACATCATCAGGTAATGGGATATTTGTATTATTAACACCAAGTATTGTTGCTGCTAAAGGTTTACTAAAATATTCTTCCTTATTGTCATACTGGTTGAATATTTCGTAATCCCCATCATACAATATTCCAGTATTTATTTCTACATTTTTGATATTATATTTATCACTTAATTCAATATTGCTTTTATGAACTTCAAATTGCTCCATATTATTATGGTATTCAAATAATTTGACAACATCTGTCTAATAATTTTATTTTTTCAAAGGATTGGTTTTATAAGTGGCTTGTTAAAGTATAATAATCCTATGTAATTATATATATATATATATATATATATATATATATATATATATATATATATATATATATATATATATATATAAACAAAGATTTGCAAATTACATAATATATTTGCAATTATTTTTGGAAATGACCCCTTATTACAGTACTATTAAAACTATTAATTGGCAGGCAAAGATGTTCAAATCAATAAAACAAGTTATAATAGTAGTACTCTAGTAGTAGTAGATAATTATCATGATAAATATGGGTTGATAATTATCTTTGATAAATATAAGTGAAAATATTTAATTTGCAACTCTTCAAATTGTCGATATGCAAACTGAACTCTCTCAATCAGCTCAAAAAACTCAATTAGCAAACCAACTTAATGCAGTTGATGAGGATGATAATTAACGGATAATTATCAATAGACATATTTATGTTGATAATTTCATTCCCTGATAGAACCACAACCAGACAGCACATTAGTACTATAATATGATTATGAAAGTTTGACAATATTTCAGTTAGTGCTGATAAAATCATTAATATATTGTTACCATAATGTATCAAAATGTAAATACAGTCTATTACAGATAGGATTATGCTGGTGATTCTTGTAACTTCTGTATATTAATTTGATAAAAAATTTATAAATAATGGACTGCACATTACCAATAGAAAAGCTTTAAAAGTATGATAAATGATATTTTCATTGTAAATCAGTGGCTTATATAAATGTAAATTAAACAAAACTTCTGTTTCATCTAATCAAAATTGGCATCTATGTCAATCAGATTATAAGAGATACCTATTATTTCAAAAACAATGTATTGATAATTCCACACATAAAATGTAAAAAAATTGATACTTATTTTCATTGGGATCAATGGTACAGAACGGGAAATTCTCAGCAGCAGCTTGGCTTTTTGTAAGCACATTAAAGAAAGTGGATTTGCCAACATTTGGTACTCCAACTATGCCTACTTTCAAATTTGTGCCCACTCTCCCGATTAGAGGCTTTTTTTCTGGTTCTTCTACTTTTTTAGGTGGCATCCTAAAAAATAATATGCAGTTAAATTTAAATATTTTGATCAATATGTATCATGTATTTAAAAAAAAAATGTAGTATATCATTGCTATTTTTTACTTCTTTTTGGAAAATATTTGTGATATTTTCTTTTTAATTAAATAGATTAATTTGAAAATTATATATTTTTATAAATTTTATAACGTATGTGTGTAGTTCATTGTAGAGAAACCGAATTGTATTAGTCAACTTTATGTAAGATTATAATTTAGTACTTTTTATTAATATTTTACACGTGGATTTCTATTAAAATAAAATATTGAAAGTTTTCAAGAATAACCTCTTCACTTTACCTGCTTTTGAAAAATTAAAAATTAGAAGTCAAGAAGATATTTGCCTTTGAAAATATTTCTATTTTCTACACGATATTATAACGTTATGCTATATTTTCTATATTTATTTTTAAACGTTTTAAAAGTCCAATACAAGTAAGAATACAACACGATGCTGTATCCACTATCTGTATTGCGATAATACAGATAATAAATGTAAATTAAATTGCCGTTAGCCATATACGTCAACACGAAATGTCATTTATTCATGACAGAATACCTACGAATCCGGGATGCATTGTATTGCATTTCTACAAAAAAAAATCCTTTTCAAAATCTTAAAAACTATTAGACTCTCAAAATTAGCTATAAATATACATATCCTTACAACGTTAATATAATTAAGCAAAATTTATACCAAAATATACGTCAGTTTAAAAGAAACGTAATTACATATTTTTTTAAAATAATTTACTAAAAAAATTTGAGTAGAAGTAATTACAATTGCAGAAAATGCTAGAAACAGCGATGAGTCGGCCGCTCGAACTCAATACCATAGAGCTCAGTACATTTTGAGAAATGTGATAGGCCTCTTAACATTTTTGTCTGTCTGTGTTCCGACTAATCTCCGAAACGTCTGGACAGATTTTGACTGGACTTTCGCTGTTTCGCTGGCAGATAGCTGATGTTATAAGGAATAGTTTAGGTTACTTTTATTTTTAAAAAAAGAAATTAGGATTTCGATAAAAAACGTACCTAGGGTCGCACCCTAGCGAAGCGAGTGTAAGTCGCTAGTTCATAATATATTACTTTAATGTTACATTTTAGCCAATTATTAATAGGACTTACTATTTTATTTCTTTCTTTAGTATTTCAAGAAAATAAATGTCTGAGAGAACCTAGGAAGTTTTCGAAAGACGTGAAGTTTTTCAACCCGTGGTTGGTCAGTGTGATGTGGCCTCCCTCACATTGAAGGGAGACTCATGTCAGCAGTGAAAGTTAAAAAAAAAAAGAACTGAATACATATTTTTCAGAAGTCTGTTCCAAAGATTAGTTTAATTAAAGATATAAACAATAACATTTTAGAAAGGTGTAGTTAATTGGGCCTTCACTATATGAAGGGTACTTACCTACAGGCAAAGTCAAAATTTTTGTTTGTGTTTTCTACTAGTAACGAATCTATGTCTATAGTATTAGCATTTCCAACCACTTATTTTTACAAATACTCAATGGATGTCACTGAAAATACGTTTTTATTTGTGAAAAGAACTGGGAATATCCATGACATACCGTCCGGTAAAGAAGAATGATTTTCCAAAAATCTACATACATTGTAAAAAGTTATAGCATACTTTGATCTCAATAAAAATATTATACTTCTAAACTTTAAATTGCTTTCTTCTTATTATTATTCGTTAGGATATTCCATGTTCATTCATCATTGCCTGTACCCTTCTTCATATGGGGTAGCTCTTTACTTATTTTTAATAATACATTTAAAATAAAAAGATGACTTTGGTTTATTATCAATAATTTAATAACTGTATTTTATTTACAACAATAATTTATACTATGTGGTTAAAGATGCCCATGGTGGAGACATTGGAGCAGGATTTTGTAGATATGACATCACTACAGCAGATATTGAAAGCATAAATGAGCTGACTATCTGAAAAAAATATAAGATAGTGTTTCAAAGTGGTATGCATTAAAATAATAAAAAATGTGTGAAAGTTAATCAGATCTTAAAATTAAATAATAACATGGATATTTATCGGTATTGATACTGTAATATTTACAACTGTAATTACAGCACAACAACCTGCGATGTGAAAGTCAACCTTGTATGTCATGAAATTAGATTATAAATTGTGTGCATTGAAGATTATCGCCATCTTTGTTAGAATAGACTATCATAATTACATACTAAGGTAGGGATGGCAAAGTCTTATTTATAGTGGAAAAGGATACATTTCTAGCTAGTTTTGACTTAAATAAAACACCTATATTTGATTGGTTATTTATTTGTAATGCAATGTATGATTAATGGTATATTTGTGTGAGTTTGGTAAAGCATGTTCTGACACAAACATAGTCACATCACACTTCCTTTGTTTTTTTTTGTGACTGATATAATGTTACTTATATTAGTATAAGCAATATTATTATTTTTTTAATGATCTATGCTAAATATTTAAGTAGTAATTGTTTATGTCAAGGGATATGTGGTTTTAAAGAACTTAATATCAAATTTTACATAATACATGATAAGAAATGTTACCTGTTTTGTATCATCTGATACCCTTGAATTGGCAAAACTAATGCTTGAGCAAAATACTGCTGTCCATGCACACCACTTGAGGCGCATCATTAGACCACACATCGAGAAAACCATACCTAAGAAAATATAAAAAACTTAGCATATTTCATATTAATTAGACATTATTAATAATATTATGATAATAATTATTGTATTTCGCTGGTATATTTTATAACTAGAGCAGTTAAATAACTATCAGCATAATTTATCTGTGTATATAATAAAACAGTTACCTTATCTCTATTTGATAGTAAAGAAACCATTTAAGGCTCTCAAAACTATATTTATGTCAAGATATTTAACTAAAGGATTTATTCTTAAGTTATTACCAAGTATATTCATATAATCAGTAGTAAGGTCTTCAGCTGGAGCTGATGTTGGTGGTGGAGGTTTGAATTTTCTTTCGCGGTCAGCTCGTCTTGGATCCACTGTTAGTTGCATCTAAAAAGACAAGTATTTTTCATAAGATATTATAATTTTGAGAAATCTATTTAATACTTTAGATGGAAAATGTTTCAGTATTCATATACTCCTAAGGCATGTATGAAAATAATTTTAATACATGTATACGATTTAAATTTTCTAATTAAGCAGGTACCTTGTTGAGTTTTAGCACTGGCCCACAAATAATTAAATCTTTATTGGTATTTGCCAAGAAACTGATCAATTTCCGAAATGTAGTACAGTTGAAATTTCTTTTTTTATATAAATATATGACAATTTAAAAGTAAATTGTAATCAACTCAATATGTACTTTATATTTTATAATTCAATAATTTAATCACAATCACAATATTTTTATAGTGATCAATGATCATATAGATACAGTCAGAAATTTTTATTTATCACACATCATCCATGTTTTAAATGATAATGACAAAATACAAATCTTAAAGTCATATCATATTATTACCACAGACTAAAATTTATGTTAAGTAATAAAATGTTTGTTATTATGTATCTATGGTAAAAAAAGATTGGTGGCCAGACATACACCATAAAGTGAGTGAGCTAAAATATATTTTCTCCTACTCTAAAATTTAACAAAATATTTAACTTTTAAACTAGATATTTTCTATTTTCGGGCAAAACTTCTCGTCTCTTTATAGTAAGCTCCCTTCTCGGCTTACGAAACCTGGCTGCGCAGGATATATTTTTTTCTAATTTTTGAATTTTTATTTTCACATATCGTTTGTTCGTTGTTTGTTCTTGATTGTTCGACATAAATAATTGTTTGTTGGTAAATTGTTTACTTATAATTAATTAATTAAAAATGTACCCCCAAAATAACCCCCTCAATCGAAATTTATACTTTTTCTTATAACTAGTAGTCTTTAAATATTAATTGATGTTCGTTCGTTTATAAAATACAAGCGACTCACCCTCGCTTCGCTCGGGTTTGTCCCTAGGTACCAGTGGCGGCGCTAGGCGTCGGCGACGTCGGCGACCGTCGACGAACTCGCGCTTGAGGGGGCCTCGCAAATATAAATGTTTAAATAATTAAAATTTAGTTATTTATTATTATTTATTTTCATACACTTGCCCGAGTGAAGTGAGTGAGTAGTACTTTACGGGTATTATCCAGAATCGTTTGGCAACACTATGAAAGTTAGGCAAGCGCGTCGTCGCGCGCGTGCAGTGTTGCCAGAATTTTTTCGCGAGACCACTAGCGCTCTCTCCGAGCTAAGCTTATTCAAATATTTAAAATGAGGAAAGGAAAGCAATAATGTTAAAACTATTTTAAATAAATAATTATTTATTAATCAAAAACGTTTTTAAAATTATCAATGGTAAAAAAATAATGGCTATCAGTACTATCAATTGAAGCTGAAATAGCGGCTGAAAAAGCTGAAAAAGTTCAGTGAGGCCAAAAGCCGAAAAGTACGACTCTTTTAATTTTTTAATTTCTTTTAATTTCTATTTGTGTAATTTTTGTCATTTTTTGATTAGCAATAAAACTCGTTTAGGTACTCATACATTACTTTAACTGTAATTTAACGTTTTCTTAACTGGGCAATATAGGAGGCCTCACAAACCTAATTTCGCCGACGTCCACGTGTGGTCTAGCGCCGCCACTGCTAGGTACATTTTAACGGGTAGTATAGGTATAGCATAGAGTATATATTTATATGTGTACAATGTACATACATAGGTTTTTTTTATTAGAAATGGGCTTACTCTTTACCTTAATCTTAGCTCGAAAGCATAGATAAGATCTACGATCTAGCGAGTTTACCCAGGAAAACAAAAACAGGTAGGTATAGAAAAGTAGGTAAGTATTATAAAAAATAAAAAAAAAAACCTTTACTTGATAAATGATTGATTCTCCATCCAATCTTCCACCACCCTTTTCACCCCTTTATATATGATATGATTTCCAGGATGGAAACTATCTTATGTCATTCCCAGGGTTTCAAACTATTTCCATATCAAATACATCTAAATCGGTTCAACGGTTAAGCGTGAGAAGATGACGGACAGAAAGACAGGTAGAGTTACTTTCGCTTTTAATATTAGTATGAATATATAAGGCTGGCTTTTTTTCTGGTGCTGGTCTATCATCATCGGCTTGGGCTGAACGTTGATAAGTCATTCAGTGAGTCGCGAGTAGTGTAAAAATAGTAATTGCGAATGTACCATAGGAGTTAGATATATACTATTGCGAACTTGTCTGTATAATTTTTAAGACCTACAATTTTCTAGTACATTGTTTTGATTTATCTCTTGAGGTTTAGCAAGAACGACTCGATAAAAGCAGTCGTTTCGTTTTCCCGTGGAAATGCAAAATGTGCCTGTAGTAAAAGGTATCCTAAATGTTTTCCCGAGTAATAAGTTATCACTACACAAAATTTAGTTACAATCGGTTCAGTACTTTTTGCGTGAAACGCGCACTTCGATTTCACTAAGTTAGTTTTATTATAGGTATAGATAAGAATAGGTATTGCGAGTGTAACTTAAGAGATAAACATAAACCATTGCAAATTTTTCTGTTGGCCTTTTCAAGACCTACCATTTTGTAGTAGGTACATTGTTTTGATGTATGTCTTAAAGTTTAATCAGTGGAAGGTTTCTAAGGAGGACTCGATAAAACCAGGTATTGCGATTTCCCGTGGGAAAGAAAGATTTTCCTGAAGTAAAAGGTATCTTAAATGTTGACGTGTGTAATAAGTTATCACTTCACCAAATTTCGTTGAAATCGGTTCATTACTTTTTGTGCGAAACGCGCATACACAAACAGACAAAAATTTTAATAACTATTGTTTTGGGGTCTATATTGTATACATAATACGTTACAGTCATTGTTTTTAAAAAATATTTTATGTTCAGATTTCGCTAAGTTACTGCTTTATTATAGTAGGTATAGATGTTTGTTCGAAACGCTGCGAAATCGCAGGCAATAATTATTGGCAGTCAAAGGATGGTGTCAAAAACTAAAACTATACAAATACCAGCAATATCGTTAGAAGGTGGTACGATTCCGTTTCAAGAAAAAGTTAAAAATCTTGGCTTACTAATTGATCAACATATATCATGGGATCCGCAAGTGAGTGAACTGAGCCGGAAAATGTTTGGAGCGATTGCTTCTCTTCGCAGATTGCAAAATTTTCTTCCGATACCTACCAAAATTGCGCTAGCAAATTCACTCCTACTACCGATTCTTGATTATGCTGACGTTTGTTATCTCGACATCAAAGAGGAGCACTTAAATAAACTTGAGCGACTCCAAAATCTTTGTATACGGTTTATTTTTGGCGTTAGAAAATATGACCATGTTTCTCAATTTCGTAAAAAACACAAGTGGCTCCCAATCCGATTCCGCAGGAATACTCATATTCTTCATCTTCTCTACTGCGTGCTGTTTAATCCTTCAACTCCTGTCTATCTGAAAGAGCGTTTTGAGTTTCTGGTGATTCCCATGCTCGTTCACTTCGCTCTGCTCAGAACTTCCTTCTTAAAATACCTACTCACTCTTCCGGTTTCTTCACAAATTCTTTTACAATATAAGCTGCTCGACTGTGGAATTCAATTGCTTTACCCATTAGATGTGCTAAAAGCTTAGATAAATTTAAAAGCTTATTAAAAGATTATTATCTGTCTTTTTAACCCTTTCTCCTTAGTCCTTTCCCCTAATATCATTCTTATTATTATTATTATCATTTCCTCTATTATGTTCTAGTATCTAATTATTTGGTTGATTTTTCTTTTTTATGTAGGTATGTATAATGTATATATATATATATATATATATATATATACATGTATATATATATGTATATATATATATATATATATATATATATATATATATTTTTGTATGTATGTATCTATATATGGATTTGTATATGTATCTATTTATCTATAAGTATTTATATATATAAACGTGTAAAAGCAAGTACACCACCTACCGTTTTTATGAAAGTTACTCCTCTACCTGAAGATTGCCTGGAAGAGATCGCTTTCAGCGATAAGGCCGCCTGCTGTGCATCTTATCTTTGTGTTCTTTATATATATATATATATATATATATATATATATATATATATATATATATATATATATATATTTGTTTCTTTTTTGGTGTACAATAAAGGATATTATTATTATTTGTTCTATTGGTTTAAGATCCGAACTACTTTTGACTAAAGAGGTGGATCAAAAGTAATTTTGACTACAGGCTTTGGTCAATAGCAGTGTTGACTGGCATATGACATATCGGTCAAAACTCTTAAAAAGTTAAGGAGGTAAGTTAAGGTTGAAGGTTACTCGGAAGAGCTCTTTCTTTCTTTCTAGGTTAGGTTATTTTAGAACAGTGACCACAGCGCACGAGTCGAGCGAGCGAAGCGAGCGTGCCGCGGTAGCGGCCGGTGAGTGCCATAATTTTAAGAGTTTTGATCGATATGCCAGTAAAAACTGCTATTGACCAAGACCTGCAGTCAAAACTACTTTTAACTGTTTTTGTCAGTCAAAAGTAGTTTTGACCACGAAAGAGTTCTGACTGTAACATATACAAAGAGAGAATTTTAGGCCACGCCCGACATGTACCTACGTAGTATTATAAAGTATGTATGAATGAATGATTATAAATGTATGTTTGTTGCTCCTTTTGGCTATAATGATTTAAGCGATTTGTATGAAATTCTGAATGTAGATGACCTATATCCTACTAATATCTATATTAATAATAGGACTAAGGAACTATAAATTCATAGTTGGTTTCCTCCTATGTTACATGCAATGTCGCAATAAGATATAGATATGAATTTTGTTTGGAGATAGATGACAGACTGGAAAGAGAATAATAATTCATATTTTAACAATCTTTTTAAGTATCAGTAAGTTCTTTAATAAGTATTTTTGAGACTTATCGAAAAAATCTATGTTAAAATAAGTAGATAAGTAAATACTTTTTTGTGTTTTTAATATATTATATATTTTTTTTATCGGACAGTCTTTAAATTATACATAACAACCTAATTTGAAAGAGTACCGTAAAAAAGGGGAATATTGGGAGGATTTCGAGTCTGACGCGGTCCCTCTCCATTGGCCGGTCAATGGCGAACGCCCATCGCCCGAGGCTTGCATGTCTTGAATATTTATATGGAAAATCGTTAATAATATAATGGTTCTGACGTATCCTCCTTGGATATAATATGCTAAATTAGACAAAATAAATAAATTGATGACTACTGAAACCTACGAGTTTGGAGTCAAAGGAGATCAATTCTTTGTCCATTAATATGTCTTGGTATTTGTAATTATAATTTATAACCTAAATGGTGAATTGCTTATGGCGGCTTTTGTTAGGTAGATAGCTAGTAAAATAATTTCAGAAAAATTTAGAATTTACTTGCACTGGTATTCCCTAATAGGTATATACTTACTTCAATTCTATTTAATTGTAATTCTGATCCATTTCAATAGATACACATATTTAACACCTGTTAGATAGGTACTTATCTACCAATCTGCTAATCGAATGACTTACTCATACTTAATTATTAGTAGCTTATTTCTGTTATACGTTTATCTATTTATAAGTAGTTGTAGTATTACTTGGGCCATGTAGGACAAAAAAATATATATTTAAAAATAAAAAAAACCCGACTGCTTGAAAAGGAACTAAAATGAAGAGAACAAGTTGAGCAAGGAATATAGTATTATGCAGTCGGAGACATACACCAACAACTTCTTGTACAATTGATAACCAGATATTATATTTTTAATTTTAATATAAAATACATATGTATATTGCCTGACGTACGTACCTACCGTATGCACATAATATGCGCATCTTATTTACCCCTGATGATCAAAATTATTTTGCAGTTGCATTCACTCTGTACCTGCCACCTTTTTCAAATCGTCGGTCCACTGTGCCACAGGGTGTCCTACACTACGTTTGTTTAAGCGCGGTCTCTACTCTAATACGTGTTGGTTCCATCGGCCATCTATACGCCTGGAGACATAACCAGCCCATTTGCAATCCATTCATCCCGAGGCCTACTTGTTTTGAAGAATCGCTCAGGCTGTTTAGCATCTCTTAAAAATCCTGCAGAGTTTCTGCCATGATTATGATATCGTCGGCAAATCGCAGATGTGTAATGTGTTGGCCATTAATATTAATGCCGCGTCCGTTCCAATAGAGCGTCTTGAAGACGTCCTCCAATGTGTTAGTAAAAAGTTTCAGGGTGATTACATTTCCCTGTCTTACTTGGCGATGCAGTTGGATTAGTCTAATTGTGCTCTGATCGTATACTTGGACGGTAATGGTTGTGGCTTCAAACAAACACTTCAAGACCTGGACATACCGACAGTCAATTAGACATCTCTGCATGGATTCCAAAACAGCCCATGGTCTGAATGGTATCGAAAGCTTTCTCCTAGTCCATAAACGCTAGGTATATAGGTTGATTATATTCCTCGATCTTCTGGTTTATTTGTTTAAGTGTGTGGTCAACGGTACTGAAGCCTTTTACGGTGAAGTCATCGAATTTTTTGACAAGACGATTCGTAATAACCCTCGAAAGCAACTTATAAACATGACTTAAAAGTGAAATAGATAATTATTTACTCAATAAGAAAATTTCTTTTTAATCTATACATCTATACAGAAAAATAAAATTGGTGTGTCTGTTTGTAATATTAAAATAACCGCTTTTTACTAAATGCCTATGGATGTATACACGCTGCATATACCAAAACAACATTTTTTACATATTTTGTCTGTCTATGTGTCTGTCTGTCTGTCTGTCTATCTGTCTGTCTGTCTGTCTATCTGTCTGTTTGTTCCGGCTAATCTCTGAAACGGCTGGAGCGATTTTGACGGGACTTTCACTGGTAGATAGCTGATGTTATAAGAAGTAACTTAGGCTACTTTTATTTTAGAAAAAGAATCAGGGTTCCGCGAAAAAAAATTAAACGGGGGAAACGCGAACGGCGTACGCACCCGAGCAAAGTGAGGATAAATCGCTATATAATCTAAACGAATACCTTAGGAGTAGCAAGCTACTATTTATGTACAAACATAGCTAACCGTGAAAACGTACCTAGGGACGAACGCGAGCGAAGCGAGCTTGAGTCGCTAGTATAAAATATAAAATCTATCTACGCACTACCAGAACTGCTTTTTTTAAAGTTTAATTTAAATGGGCTGAATACATACATATAATTTAATTGTACTAAATAGGTATATTTTATTTACACAGTAATATACCTTTAATTAGTACATAGTAATTTACTGAGTTGTTATATTGCTACTTATAACTTTTCTAATCTATATATATAATAAAAAACTTAGTATATGAAATATACCTATTCATCAAAGTGAAATCTGCATATGAAATATTTTTAAAACTATTAGTATTGTGTACAGAATATAGACCCCAAAACAATAGATAGTTATTGAATTTTTTATCTGTATGACTGTTTGTCTGTATATCTGTGTGTGTTTTCACGTAAAAAAGTACTAAACAGATTTTAACTAAATTTTTAAAGATTTAACTAAAAGTGGTAAGTTATTACTTGGTTCAACATTTAGGGGTTCCGTCAAGTCGTTTTTAGAAATTTACAAGGCTAACGTTGGGTATACATTAAAATATTCATCAGAACAACATACTAGAAATCTTAAAAAGACCTACAGAATAGTCGGCAATAGTAGGTACCTATATGTTTGACTATCTCCTTAAGTACACACGCTATTACTATTTTTATCTATTTAAAAACGAACATAACGAACGAACCGAACGGGTCACACCCGAGCGAAGCAAGGGTAGTAAGTCGCTAGTCTACTCGTATATACCTATAACTATTTAAAACCAAAAAATAGTTCATTACGTTTTTCTCTTCTGTTTGTCTTTCTATACATAGATAAATTCGATTAATACATGTTTCCTTAAAATTTCAATAATGATTTTGGCCGTATTTCGACTTTCAGGCGAACACTAGTTTTTATATTAAACTAGTTGAGTTATTATTAATCTTTATTTATTGTTTGTGACAAACCAGATTTTAATAATGGCTGAAAAACATAGTGCAACGGAAAGAACGGGTGCAATTATACGAGCATGAGTGAAGCGTATCGCGGGGGCCAGAGGAGGTTACAATTAACTAATATGGCGGATTAATTGCTAGTTTACCCACGTTTGCTTTTTGCGCACCGGCACAATTACTCATGGTTGCTACTTTTTGATTCAAATTAGACTCTTTAATTAGATTTCACAACAATTATGTACTACACATTATTTATAATGGAAATGGGAGTAGAAATGTTAGTTAACCCGTTGAAAGTTTAAAGGAAAGGCATATAATATACATACCTATTAAAATATCCAGCCATCCGTTAGATATATTAATAAGATACCTACATATTAACTATTCTTTTGCCGTAGAGTTTGTGTGTTGTATCGGCGATTTGATATTAAAAAAAATATATGTATTTATTAAAGGAGCTGAAATTTTGACAGTCTACTTCTATCATAACATAGGTAGCTGATAAAAAAGATTTTTTAAATGAATCCCTTATGAAAAGCAATATTATTCGGTTACTAAATTAAAAATAGCTAGCGATGCCTGTGGAGGCTATTAGTTTACTATAAACGGACATAAAATGCTACTGAATATTACTGTTGATATACTCGTAATACATCTAATAAGTATTGATTGAAGTAGAGTTCTAACTGCAGATTTATTCTGTCACTAGCGACTCATCCTCGCTCCGCTCGGGTTCGTCTATAGGTACGTTTTAACGTTCAATATAGATTTATCAGCTATCATGCGTTCCCAGACAGACAGAAAAACAGACAGACAAAAATTCTAAAAACTATATATTCGGCCTCTGCAATAATAATGACATTTCAATAAGACTTTCCGAAAAATATTTAATGTACAGATTTGAGTCAATAAGAATTTTATTATATGTATAGATAACCTAAATAACTTTGATAGAAAATATTATATACCTACAGACTATAGAGTAGTTTCGTATTATATCTGGAAATATTATTTAGATATCTACTATTGAGACGTCGGCGAAAACTCACAAAACAATAAATTATTTTTTAATATAACTAGCATTTTTTTTTAAATAATAACAATATCTCTATCAAAGATTACATTTGAATAGTGAATATATAGTTACTATTTACAGAATAGTGCCCCCCCAACCATAGGTGTGCAAACTTGTCAGGCTGTCATAATCAGATAAAATTGCAAGTCGACGCCAGAGAAGAAGAATCCAGGAGGACCGACGGCGTCATTTACTCTTCGAGATAGGTGAACCAACGACATATTAATCCTAAAAAAATGGATGGCTGACAATAAAAGACTTACCTCCCATTAATTGCCTTACTTTTGATTGTAGTTAAAATATCGCATACAATGTACAACAAAAAAGGAAAAGATAGGAGATATACATATTAATTACTTTATTACGTTACTTTCTTAGTCTTAGCAACTAAACTCGTATAAATATTGTGTAAACTTCGAGATATTCCTTGCATATATTTGCAATATCAACTTATTTTATAATCGTCAGTACGTCTATCCGTGTGGAAACTACTACCGGCTCGGAAAGCAGTTCTGCTGAGAAGAGCCGGCGAGAATCTCAACAGTTACTCTTTTAAACAATGAGTTAAATAATCTATACAGATAAATAAAGTGTCTGTTTGTTATGTCAAAATAACAGCTTTATACTACATGCATATGAAATTATATACGGTACTTATAAGAATTTTTAAAATTTTTGTCTGTCTGTCTGTCTGTATGTCTGTCTGTTTGTTCCGGCTAATCTCCAAATCGGCTACACTAATTTTAATGGGACTTTCACTGGCAGATAGCTGATGTTATAAGAAGTAACTTAGGCTACTTTTATTTTAGAAAAAGAATTAGGGTTTCGCTCAAAAAAATTAAAACGTACCTAGGGACGAACCTGAGCGAAGCGAGGGTGAGTCGCTAGTTTATAATAATAATTTACAGTATTATAAACAATTCATGAGTAGTCACTACAAGGTGGTATCGACATCTCTATCAAAGAGAATGTAACTCTATCCCCAAAAGCGCGAGAAAACTAAAGAATATCCGCGTGACGCGTCCTTTTTATCTTTTTAAAATACGTCTTATCGGCCGAGATCACATAGATAAATGCTTTATTCATAAATCATTTCAAATTAATTAAATTTATTATTTTTCCATTAAAACGCTCACATAGATAAATGCAACCTTACACTTCTTATACCTGTTCTAATAAATATTCGGATGTAATATAATATATTATGTAAATAAGGAGTACCTAATTATTATTTTAATCTACATTAAATGTCAAAAAGTAGAGTCTGTTCACTTCGTGCCTATAGGTTTACTGCTTTCGATACAGAAACTACGTCCTTGTAATCATGTTAATTTCGATTACATTTTAGTTTTCCCATTAAAAATAATTTATTCAGTTTCTTAAACCAAAGACACTGAATATTAATATGATACTTATTAAGTAATAATCGCAAGTACCTATTGAACAAGTAGGTTAAAATTTAAATTATTCGTAAACTAAAAATTCATACGAACTACAGTTTCATATGAGTTATGAGTAAGGAGTAAAGAGTTTCACTTTTCCCGTGGGAAGTTATTTATTCATATTATTTACATTTTCTTGGCTATTCCTTTAAAGATTTTTATAACAAGTATGCACATACCTATAATAAACTGAAATGAAAAAATATAAATGGAAAAACGTGTTTTATTTTAATTCTACTCTAACTGATTCATTATTATGTAGGTATACCGCATATTATAATCATCTGTTCATTTTAGTACATCAATAATTACCTATATTTAAATACTTAACTATCTACCTACTAGCTATTACTTAAACTACAATATCGCCAATTCATATTCTTCGATTAGGCAGCTCACAAAAAGTAATGAAACTGCAATTTGTATTTATAATTTTCAAATCTGACTCAAACATGATTGTTGCAAAATTAAGCTAAATTACGTGGCGAGTTTAATTTTATTAGCGATTCGAGCTAATGTAGGTCATTAACGTCGTTCGTAGGGTATAAAACAATGCTCGGGTGTTATTTAGATAAGATATTTATTATTTAAATCGGCGGTGCGAGTGGGTACGAGCGTTAAGTATAGACTTGGATTTGGTAATTCGGTAATCAATGGTTGCAAGTTCACATCAGAGCAAGGTCACCATTGGGTTTAAACAAGGTAATTTAACCTAAGTGTCGATGGCGTCTTCGAGACTATTCTTATTAGATTAAATTTTGGTAAATTTTAGTTAATACAGTTTGCCTGTAGCCTTTAAGCAATAAAATAAATGTTTGTAATGTTTTTGAGCCATAAAATAAAATGTTCAAAGAAAATAAACCTATCCAATTAGGTATATGGCATGTCTTCTTTAAACATAACACAAAAATATTATAATAACTTTAATAAGTAACAAATCTAAAATTTTTGTTAATTAATGAAACAGTAGGTATATTGAGTAAAATGAGATGCTTAGAATAAGCTACCTAATACCTATCTTATTCATTTGTGTAAAGTAAGATTTTCATCATCCATAGATATTAGAAATTATGATATTTTCATTTATATTTGGCATTTATTTTAGATTTATTTGCATATTTTCCATCTGTGCTATAATAACGGTTGTGTAACACGAGTCTTTAAAAATGTGTCACGCGCTTACTTGTCGCGCTTTAATCTTAGGGGGCGGAGTTCTTATTACTACAATGAGATCCTGGAGAGTCTAAAGATTCCTAATTCCAGGGTGAAGGTTCGACTTCCGTTGCCTGCTGGTCGCCAAATTGCCGAAGAAAGGGTACCTCGCGCCGCTATTGTCAACCGATTCGAACGAATAAAACACAGTTAACAACGTGTAGCCGATCGGTTCTTTGTCCCGTTGCGCACTCCTTAATTATGTGGAACAGTGAAAGGGTCATATTTTCTATTAAATTTTTACAATACATGGTGTTTTTTATGCCATGATATTTTAAATAAATTTTAACAATATATTCTTACAAAAAATCTAAGCTTTTAAATCTTCTTAAAATATAATTTTACGATATTCTCATTTTAAGAGGAAGAAGAAATATTTTTACATACTAAAATACAACAAATACTAGAAGTACTGAAAGCATGTTATTATACCTAAAGCCCTTCTGACCGACTTCGGCCACTGCGGTTAATCACTGAGACTAGTCAGATGCTCAGGAGATATTTTAATGCACAATTGTTCGCGCAGACGCAATAATTGCACTCTCTATTCGTTTTACTCTTAAAATCTGATGGGATTATACTTCGACACAACCGGTGAGAGTTAAGGCGCAGGGCCGACGCCTTTACGTGCTCTCCGAGGCACGGGGGTGAAACACCGCCAACTTCCCAACTCCGAGCTGTTGTGTGTGTGGTGTAACAGAGTAGATTACGAGAATATCTTAACAGAAAAACTCAGTAATTAAACTTGGCCTGACTCGAATCCAGGATCTCTGGATCTGTAGCCATACTTACACGTTAGCCACTACACCATCGATGCAGTTAAAAGAGTGTTGTTACACTTAGTACTAGTACGAGTAACTGTCTTATAAGTCGAAGAAAGAGAATAGAGAATTTTCAAATAATTTATTGAGATATGTTCCTCTTTATCAAATTATTTGTAGTAATAACAAATATTGATATTTTGTCAATAAATAATTCTAACAAAAGCAATATTTAAACCTTTCGGTAGTACAAGCATCCTGTAGCCACATATGTAGCGGCAGGGCGAGTGTAGCTATTGTTCCCTCATGAGTAGATTACTATAATCATCGCGCACGTAATGCGGTAAATGATAAGTTATGCTCTAGCGTTCAAAACATATGCTTTTGTAACTCATTCGTTCCAGTAGGTCACCCTCGTTTGTTTAACAGCTAGGAGACTTTTCTCTATTGCGAAAATTACTTGGTAGAGCACAGAAACGGCTAGATAGGTGAACTTTTCTTTGAAATACCATCGTGATTTTACATTAAAAAGTACCCTATATGAATATAGATTACCAGTGAGAAGCCCTGGATCCACCCGGTTACTATTTCAATCAAATCAATTATTTACTCTAAATTGTACAAACTTTAATACGCTTTTCTGTAGAAAACCTTTGGTTTCCCGAAATAAATGTTGTTGAGACTATTGTATACATTACAATAGTAATATATAGACTTTTGTTATCTATATACTTATTTCATAAAACTTTTATCTATTTTCTCCAGGAAAACTATAATTTTTCCGGAATATAAAGTATATTGCATCGTAACATTAGTAATAGGTAATAATTATAAAATTGAAATAAAAGTTAATGCATTAGTTTCCACATAAAAATACTTTTTTTATTTTCCATAAAAATGAGTACACTAAATATTAAGATTAGGAAAAGTTAATGACTATTAATATTGAAATTGCTAAGTAGTTTCCACAAGAGAGGTTTCCACAGAATTTCCACAAAAGTTTTTTCTCAACTGTACACAAAACTTTGAAATACGAAATAATAATTTCTTTCTCAGAGGAACAGAATGTTTATTAATTTGCCATGAGAATCGTCTAAAAGTATGTGAGCTTTCTATTCTTTACGAAGTTATTATATGACTAAGTTTAGTTAATAATGTGAGAAACATACACAAAATAAATTTTGTGAAGATTTTTAACATTTCTTTGTCTTATGTTTTTTATGTGCTGTATTACTATTTGTTTCGGTATTGGTAGTGGACAAATTAAAAGTAAAACTTTTTCTAGTTCGTACAAAATAAAAAAAACAAACTCTACACGAGGAGAGGTACCTAGGTAATACTACCTACGTACTCAAATTGGTCTGAAGTTTGAAATATACATAGTAAAACCGAATAAGCAGCTTGTATGTTCCAAAACGTGTAACTGGCTATACACTTAAAAGTTATATGTAGGTACAGGTGTACGTATTAGATCAATCGGTGAGGTTCGGCTCATTATGCAGCATCCATGAAGAGAGACCGCGGCCTGTCATTACGGCAAATAGAGGCAAATTGCGCACATCTAACGCACTGCCGATAATGCCAACTGCCGGTAAAAGCATGGTTCGAAACGCTTCAGCATTAGCGTGTATGCTAATCAGGAGTTGGAGACTCACGCAATAATATGTACTGTGTAGGTATATAGGTATCTCAGTCCGAATTATTCTATGGCTTGTTAGTGAATATTTACTATTTCATACCAAATAATATTATATTACATACCTACCTACATTGACATACACACATACATACACATATCTACATTATCTACTATTAAAATTATTTAGGTACATATTCTTAAGTGGAAGTCCGACTACGTTAACGGTTAGCATATAAGTTTCTGTAGTAATTATCTCAATTCGAAGGTTATTTTTTTCAATTGCTGCTTACAATTATAATGTAACTGTGCAGATGTTATCTAGGCTAAAAGAGATATTACTCGCATCAGGTGCTATGCTAATAACACCAGGAATGACATCAGAATTGAAAATTATTTTTAATCACGACCGATTTGCGTGCATGACGGGGGTAACCGCTAGCTAACCACTGGTCCATGTACGGCGGAGCGTGACATTAATTAAATGCCTTGCGGCCATGCTTGTGACCGATCACAAAACCTACCTATAAGTACGTAGATATGTGTATGTTGGTTGTGCCTCACTATTTAGTAAGCATACATGTATATTATGATATTAAGTAGGTGCATATTGTTATACTTATTAATTATTGTCTGTTGAATTTTTCATAGCTTTAGTATAATTTACTATTGTTTTAAAACTCTTCAACAAAAAGTGATATTGAAAAGGTCTCCCTCTGAGTTCAAAGGGCTTACTTTTTATTTTAAATAGTATAAAAATTGGCCATTAGTTTTCAGTTTTTAAGGTGGACTAAATATCAAATCTTAAATAAGACAAAAGTCTAACTAAGATTTATATCGTATAATTTTACCTTCCTATTTAAACCTTAAATTAACATAATAAGCACCATCGCGTGTTCAATAATATTTTGGCTTAACTATTACTTATTTGATTTTTTTATGAAATTGCGAACCCTTTCCTTGTACACTGCACCTTGCATGCATAGTAAATAGAGAGAAACAACCATCGCTGATCGACAGTTTTGTTCGGTTCGAACTGAATGATTATTTTGATTACGTTTAATTTGCATATGGGCGGTGGATTCTTCGCCGCAGGCCAATGCCGCCTGGCGTCGTTACGACCCCTGTACTTTTCTGTAATGTTTTCGCCATTTTCAACAAAATTCCACACAAATCATATAATCTCTGACATTATCATCGTTATTTCGAAGAGAAACCGGAGTCATCCTATCATCATAATAGGTCGGTCGATGTTCAAATTCTTGATAAGTACAAGTAATCAACATAGAATCTCCTCCAGCAGGTTTAATAGCCCGATGTCTTCAATTATTGGTAATACCAGGTCTTTAAACGTTTTGAAGAAGCTGACTGGTGAGTTTGTGGAGATGATGAGGCTTGAGTGTTATAAAGTCTCTTCTATTTTGGTAGGCGTTTATTTTACCACTTAACGTAATGTTATACACTCTGAATATGAGGATTAGGCCAGTACTACGGAATTAGTATAAAATATGCAAAGGTTGTACATTAAGTGCGATACGATCGCGTGAGGGCTACTGTGCGGCGCACGCGCATTGGCGCCATTTGCTCCAATCGCCGGCCAGCGTTACGCCCATATCACTACAAACTGTATACATGCTTGAATTTTTATTTAGTTTTGTTCAAGTAGGTATTTAAAAGTATATTTAAATAGTTTGAAACAAAAATATAACTAAGATTCAGTTTAATTTAAAACTAAAATAATAATGAATGATTCTTGTGAATTGGATAGTACCTATTCTTATTAGAATCTATGTTAAAGTTAATTTAGTTTGTAGGTACCCGCTTATTACTAAATGAATGTTGGGTAATTTTAAGTTTAAAGTCGCAAACTGTACCGCTTCAAAATTAAAAGCGAATGAAACAGAGACAATTGGAACTGCGCTAACGGCGGTGCTTTGACTGATATTTTCCGTTCGATATACGGGATTGTCCATTTAATGACATAATAGAGCCTCGCGGCGTGACGGTCCACTCTGGGAGTTTGATAACAGTGATAGAGCTGGCGAAAAGGAAAGCCAGCGTTGCAAATCAATTCGTAGCTCAGGGCATCGTCTAAGCGCAGCTGACTATTTTGAATACCGTTTGATATCGATTTTGTGTGCTTATCAATACAGTTACATATTCCTATTTAAGTATACCTACTTGAGTATTAATGTAATAACAAGTTCAATTTGTAGTTTAATGTTTTTGAGGCATGCAGAGCTCTTGCTATAGAGTGCCCATAGGTAATTAAATTCAAGGTTGAAAAATATCCAAATATTTTCTTAAATAATGGGTTGAATAACATAGAATTACTATATAAGTTTAAAATTCGTAAAACTTACTCATATTATATTTTTATGTGAATATTTAAAACCAAATATACCTAACATGTGAATAGTTAAATAAATAATAAAAAAATTTAGTCAAAGACATAAACATGTACATACCCTACCTACATCTTGCGTTTATTCTTTCGTTAATTTGTTTTGATCTTTTTAGTTAGTTTTCGTGCGGTCGAGATTTTTATTTTTATAATATATTTTTTATTTACAGCTTTTTAATTTTTGCCAATTAGAAATTTGAAATTACATTTAGCAATTTTTAATCCTAAATTACTTTTAAATATATATAATAACATGTATAATTATAAGTTGGATATATTTTTGTGATCACTCGATTGGATTGGAAGAATTTTTTTAAAGACCCAGATTGGCGCCTGAAATCCGCCATTTTAATTTTTTTACTCTTTTTATACAGTCTATGACACTCGCGTTATCAAGACGAATCTAACGACGTCTGAATTATCAAAATCGACTCTATCGAATCGTCTCTAGAACGTTACATAGTAACATACATACACACATACATACATATGTACATAAATAGACTGATAAACAGCAGCGTCGCGCAGTGAAGTAAAAAATAGTTCATATCAGAAGGTAAATATAGGTTTAAATTAGGTTTGAATATTTACAAAACATATTTTTACCCACTAGTGAGTAGGTACCACATAATAAACAGGGTATGGAAGAAATGTGCAAACAAACTTAATATCAGTGGTATGAGCAGAAAAATATCCCTCGCGTAAAACAGTCTCTATTTAAAGCTTCAAATTACACACGTAACATGTCAGAGAATAGGTAGCTTTTGTTTTCATAAATGCAAATTTTTCATACGTTTCAAACAATGTACCTATAGAAGTTAGCTGTGTATAATAAACTCTAATGGTACTTCATTTTTCCACGTAGTAATCGAGTATTTATTGTCCCAACTGGTGTTTTCTATGCATAATAGAGTCGACAGAGATTACAGAGTTGTTGTTCCTAATATCTAATTCCGTGGGATCTGCAGCGGGAATGCATTAACAATAGATAAATTTTGATTGTTATTTCTTTAAATGCAAGCTATTTTATAGAAAAGTAAGATATTTCTGAATTGTTTTTGTAAGAAATTCCTATATCTACAATACAATTACCAGGTTTTTAGCAAAATGAAAAAGCAAAATGTTATTTCCGAGGTGTGATTATAATGAATGATAATAAATATAATTTATTTTTATATTTTTTAATTATGAAACGAGCATTATTGCTAAAAGACAAAATCATCAATATTGCCCAAAAAATAAGTGGCAGTGGGCTGGTCATGTCTGTTACAGACCGTTGGAGTAAATGAGTTTTGGAGTGCGAACCGCGTCTAGGCAAGTGCAGTATAGGCCGCCATGTAACTTGATGCTCAGACGACATTGTGAAGATTTCTGGCTCTGACTGGAAGGGTAGAGCCCAGGATCGAGGAATGTGGCGAAACCTGAAAGAGGTCTACTTTCAATAGTGGAAAGACATGACCTGTTGATTGATTGATTTTATACAGAAAACATCTAAGCAGTGGCTTAGAAAAGAGCAGTTAAAGAGACATAATGGTTACCTAATAATTATTTACTAAAAAAATGTTCATAAATATCTGAAACTGATTGTTTTTTTATCTACCTTTGTTTTGCATTTTACTTACCCTCGCTTCACTCGTATATCCCTGGGTGCTTAACAATAACACATAAAGTAACTCAACGCCTATATTATTCCGAGTTCAATTAAAGTTATTATGATTTCGGTATATAGCTTCCTATTAGTGAAAGAATTTTCAGAATCGTAGTTTCAGAGGTCATTATGTAAGGGACATGCAAACTTACAAACGTTAACGTTTTTGTTAATTTTTAATTCAGCCATTTTTAACATTTAAGTTCTGGGCAAGAGCTACCCCTCAATGCGAGGATGATGGTGAGAATCAGGTTATAGTACACCAAGCTGGCCAGCTACAGATTAATGGACTTCACATATATCTTTCAAAACTAGTTAGATCTACCGTCTAGATTTTCCAAGTGAGTGCATTACCACTGAGCTACCACTGACCTCTAGGTTACTTAACACTGGCTAATACTAACTTATAGCAGTATATTAAAAGTATCTCATTAGAAATAATTTATACAGGTGTGAGATCTTATTTAAAAATAGTACGATAACTCATTTTAATAGATATAGGTAGGTACAGTATAACTACATTTCAAACAGATTTTATTGATTAATTCCTCATATTTCAGTCCATCATGCAAAAGTTATAATAATATTTTTTTTCTTAATATTATATAATACTTTCTTTCTTATATTTAATGCAACCACGAGGAGCAACGACTAAACGACATAACTTTTAATGACTGAAGAGTGACAAGGGCTAATTTGTATTTTGTATGTCCTCAAGACATTTTTGTTCGACATTACTTATTCAAGTGCAAAAATTTACTAATAATATCTTTGCGAAGCAAGACCTATCCCTTTCATTAGAATTTACATAAATAATTATATAATTGTGTGGCACTCATCAACTATAAATGAACACTAATAGAATTTGATAGTTCCTATTGCACTTATCAAATTATTGTATTGTTATCTGGATTTTACATGTTCACAAAGTTTCAAAAATATTTAAAAATAATTTCTTTTAATTACTTATATAGTTAGTAACTAGTAAAGCTGATAAAAGTTTTATAAAGGTGGAGAAAGGTAAGTCTATATTATATAGATAACTATAGTAAGTGTCCCATTAAAAAAAGTAACATGTAAAAAAACGCAAGTGCGTTGCGAGATTTCATGCAAGTTCAAGTTATTTTATCTATTAAAGAGATAAACATATTTAATATTAATACGGTCACTATAAAATGTTGTTATTTAACTAATTAGGTAAAAATTTATGACAAAGTTGTTAAATAGTTGCTTCCATAAATAGGTACTGAATAATTTTGGGCTGGCTTTACATTAGATCTCATAACTTTTGCGGTACGGTATTAGAGTCCGAAGCCTGTTAAGAGACTTCCAGGTCTGCCAAGGCAAACTATTTTCAGGTGCAAGATTCTCAGACGGTGGAATGAATGGAGTTGGCAAAGGACCATAACTATTCTGCATCTTGCCTTTGATCGTTTATCACTGAGTGGTAAGACACACTTCATAAAACTTTTTCGGATTTTTAGCCTTCTTGGTACCAGGACGTTATCATGCATGGGGTGTCGCGTGTCTTGGCCATCGTTTCGTTTAGTAATAGTATATGTATCAAATAGTTTTGCGTGGGAATAACGGCACCACACGTGACAGGCGTATTCACTAGTAGCAAAGGAAACGGCCAAGCCAGTACTCTGCAAAATATCAGGCGAGACATCTCACTTGGATGTAACTAGTTTTTGATGGGATCTCATTTCTTTTTGTAAATAGTTCTCATTTTTTCTTTTCTAGTACTATTTCTTATGTATATATCTAATTCGATTTAGCCTACTATAAGATCGCTAAGATCTCAATCTCATCGTTTGCCTTCACCTTATAAGTATAGTTATCGTATAGGTATATTATTTAAGGAGACATCATCTGTGACTTACTGTACTATTGATCCATTGTTACCTGTTCATTTTGGTAGTTTAAGTGATGAAAAATTATATGAACTGCAAAAGTAACTTTATAATCGCATATATCGCATGTCTACATTTTTATATAGTATTACAAAGTTATTTATGCAGTTTTGTATATCTAGAAAATGGGACTAAAATTGCAGTATATTTTAGTTTTTCCTTGCTTTATAGGCTAAACACTAATTATATTCAACATTTTAAGCTTTTCATGAGGATTTTCATGATCAGTGAGTGAGTGAGTGACGGAATTAAAGAACTTTGACCTACAATAGTTCTTAAGCTGCAAGTTCAAATTGAATGTAATTTGGGAATATACCTAGTTATACTACATATGTCCTCTTAGTTATGAAAATTCAGACTTTATCCACAACGAAGTTACAAGGGGGTCGAAAATGTCCTGAATAGCTTCGAGAAAAGAATGGTACCGCTGTTCCCTTTATGCTCGACTTGGCGGGGGCACTGCCGTGCCTCCAGATAAAAATCAAGCGAAAGTTTGTAATCAGTAAAAAAAAACCAGTTATGAACCATACACAATAGTAAATTTCACTTCTAAAAAAAATAAAATTGCTAAGAATAGATTAATAAGTAAGATAACATTGTAATAGGTAGTGAGTTGTCGGATAATAAGCCTAATGTCCTTATGAAACGAGACCTTTTCTTGATAATTATAGGCTATGGAGACCGCATCAAAGTAAATGCGACATTAAACTCTATTTTATTGCTTCAAATTGACACAAATTTGTTAAAAACAGCATCATTATTGACATAGTTTTCGAATGAAAGGGCTATTTATAATGTGACTAGGGCACATTAAAATAATAAGAACTGTTGAAATCAGTCATCATAGACAGCTGTCAGCGAGATGTGTGTAATAAGATAGCTATTTTAATTCAACTGATTTTTTGTATATCTCGTATAAATTCTCGTACGAGCATTTTTGATTCGCATTATTGTGAATTAAATGATTTTTTTCTTCGATAATCTAAATACATATTAGGTCAGGTCAGACTAGCTTAGGCAGAAAATTATTAAACAACTAGCTAACTAGATGATTTGTTAAATTGACATAACTTTTTTATTTCGGAACCGATTGAAATAAAACAAATACTAAATGTTAAGTGAAGCTTACCACAATACATTAGTGAAAACCGCACCAAATCGGTTAAGCCGTTTCTAAGATAAGCGCGCATAAACGCACAGACAAACAGAAAAACTGACAAACAGACAAAAAAACTAAAAATCATTGTTTTAGGTTCTATTGCATTAATAAAGATTAATTAAAATAGTTTTTCTCAAATGTCTTCCATGTACAGACAGCGATCAGTTACAATTTTATTACCTATATGTATAGATCAATCAACCAGGTAATTTTGTATTGAACTTCTTTAATGCATAAAAGTGTTCTCATTTATCGATCACATATGTTATTTTTATTGTATAAGCTTTTTCTGAAGAAATGTATTGCCTTTGATTAAAGCAAATAAAACAAAATATATTTTTCTCTAGCTACGCTGATCTTCCTTCCAACCAGCGGTGAATGTACATAGTACGAGTATACGAGTATTGTATGTAACTCGTACCACAGACTAACTAATAGTTCCTTACGGCTAGTATAAAGAACCAAAACATTAGCCAAAAGCTATTATTTATCAGAATCGTCTAGCAGCCCACATCAATGAATTAGCATTGAATCTCCAGGGCGCTGAAAGAGCACAATTCTTTCGTCTAAAAAGACACAGTGTATTGAGCCTAGTTGACCGCTTCTAGCCACACTGCGAGGGAAGCATCAACGGATGCTTCTTTACTCTAACATGTCATAACAAGAATTAAAAATTCTAACACAGGATTGGCTTATTGTTTACGAACAGATTGCCATGTAACAGAATTCAAAAGAAAAAAAAAATTTTTTTCAAATTCTAGAAGGTGCTCCACTCCGCAGCCTTCCTCGCGTCCTCTTACATTGAATAAATTTTAATTAATAAAAATGTCTATACTACCTATCTATGTATCTATGTTTTAGTAAAGTATACTCGTATTCGTAACTTTATTTTATGAGTACTTATTACTTACTATTTTGATATATTATGTATTCAGCATGTGCATTGTGCGCCCTTGTAGGTAGGTATATCTACAGATCTACTCGTATTCGGTATGATTTTGGTCTAACTTCAACATCGAGACGTGAGGTGCTACGAGCCAAAAATTAAGTCGTTTCTACATTATTTTATGATCTCCAAAAATTATTCGCTCATTCATATTTTATCAAGTAGGTACTAGCGGTTTAACCTCGCTTCGCTCGGGTTCGCTTCTAGACAAACAAAAACAAATCTATCCCACGGGAAGCGTACATTTTTCCGGAATAAAAAGTAGCTTATTTGTTATTTTGATGTATGAACTATATTATTGTAAAGTTTCATTAAAATCCAATCAGTAGTTTTTGTGTACTAAGCTGTATAATTTAAGTTATTTAACTATCCCACGGGAACTCTTTAATTTTCCGGGGTGAAAAGTATCTAAAATGTTGACCGGGAATATAAGGTACCACTATGCAAAATTTCGTTTAAATCGGTCAAACAGTTTCGGAGATTAGCCCGTACAAACAGACAAACAGAGATACAGACAAACCGATTACCGATAGAGAAACAAAAAATTTGAAAAAAAAACTGGATTTATTCTATTTCTCTTCTTACATCTTCCTGACTCGGTTTTTAGCATTTTTTTTTCTATGTACAGTTCCAAATCTCAACTTGTGAGTAATTACCTAGTACAATCCTATACCTAAGTCCTAAGCGATATAAAAAAGCTTATCCACCAAGTTTTAAATATATTCTAATATTATATTTCATCAAAATCAGTTCAGTTGCATAGTTGTGAAATTAAAACAGGCTAAAAAATTTACTTTTTATTTATTAGCATGCATATAACACGTGTTCTACTGCTCATTACATTTAGTGTGTCTACCCACCGCTAGATGTCGCAATGGTAATATGTAAAAGTTTATTCATCTTTGAAGTTTGAACGTATGATATAACCTTATCATTTTATTATCTTATAGTTAAAATATGTGTTTAGTCCTTTTTAACGTCCTACTGCTGGGCACGGGCCTCCCTTCAATAAGAGGGGAATCAGTTCTTTCAGACATGCAGATATCCTCACAATGTTTTCCTTCACCGTAAGGTAAGTGGTAATCATGTTGGCAATGAATGATTCGCACATCAAAATATTAGAGGTGCGAAACTTAGGATTTGAACCCGCTTCACTCGGTTTCCCAAGTAAGTGCGTTACTACTGGACTACCCTTGCCTTTTTTTTAAATATAATTTCTTCAAAATATGAGGTAAATAAATTGAAAAAATAATTATTTTTCACTGGATTTCTTTATTCTTAAATATAAGACATACTTTAGTTATACACATATAGACTTGGGTTTAAAACCACATTAGCTAGTAACAGTCCAAATATCAAACATCAATATAAGTATATAATATGGGTTTGCTACTATTATTAAAAAGTAAATTTAAATAAATTAAAAGTAAATTTAAATTATAGACAAAATTAATTTGACACTTCGGCATAGCACGACATACATAATTATTTCCTAACAGGTAAAGTTTCTAGTTTAATATAATATATTAACATATACCTAATACCTATAATATGAAATGAGGTTGTAATTAACACTTAGTAATTTACTTCTGTATGTAGTATATATTTGCTTGCTTGCTAAATTAAGTGTAGAGCAAAAAATCCCCTAATGACACATCCCCACATTTGTATTGTATTTTTCAGCACTACAATAAATTAAATCGTTGTCTAACTGAGGTATCACACGCAATGCTTTTTTATATAAAACTGTATAAAGGAATTATGAAGATTGATTAATCAAACTAATTAAAAAAAAATTTTAATAAATAAAATAATAGTCTTTTCATATACTAACAGATGATAATAGTTTTGGACAGTATGGTATCGTAATATATAGAAAATTCAACAAATGTTTTATTAAACAATAAGCATGTAAATATATTGCATACCTACCAGTTATCTATATATCAAATTACATTAAATGCTATAAATATTAAAATAATGTTGATGTTGTCAAAAAGTTACTAGGTATATAATTATAAATAGTTTGGAAAAAGCACTAAAAATATATATGGAACTCGTCGAAGTGAAGCAAGTGAGTACCTACTTGAAACGTACCTACGTGAGTAAATCCTTTAAGTAAAGGATTTACTCGTTGCCAATGTAGAGTTTCACCATCCACTTTCTGGTTCCATCTTTAAATCAATGATATCAAATTATTTTATTGCTATCCAGATTTCACATATAAAGTTTTAAATCCATATGCCATTATAGTTTGAAAAATAAAAACATTAAGAATATTAACTTTTGACTAACTATAATGTATAGGTTTCGTCAAAATGAACCAAATGAGCAAAACTTGAAAAGCCAAAAGCCTCTCCTTTAGGCAATGAAGATTTCTACAATCAGTTCGATGGTATCTAATTATTTTATTGCTATGCAGATTTAATATCCTTAACCTAGATAGGTACAACACACTAAGTTTGAAATTCATTCAAAAGAATCGAATCGGATTCCAAGATTTGACTATATGTTATGAGTGAAGCAAATGAACGAGCAAATGAATGAGTGAACAAATGAGTGAAGCAAAATCGTGCTAAGTAATACCTATAACAGATGATGTTTTTAAATTCAAAATACATACATATTTTATACATACATATTTTTTTTAAAAGTTATTTTTTTCTTTATTTTTCATGTAATGCGAAATATCAAACATCAATGGTAACAGTTTTTGTTGACACACGTGCTGGTGGCAGCTGAGGGGGCGGTCGGGGCGGCACCGGCCCGCCTCGTACATCGCACGAGCTTTGCGATAAACCCTTTAAGTATTAACTTGGTCACGCTTTACTCAAACAATCAAAGCAAATTAATTATTATGTTATTAATTTTGTGCATATTTTATCTAAAGCTTAAGAACCAAAATCATGCATTTTAAATAAAAGTAGAGTATATGTATTCAGCCCTTTTTTTAACATCCCACCAGCAGTGGGACCAGTGGGCAGCACGGACCTCCCTTCAATAAGAGGGGGATCAGGCCATAGTCCACCACGCTGGCCAAGAGCGGGTTGGCGGACTTCACATGTCTTTCGAAAACTTGCTAGGTTCTCTCAGACATACAGGTTTCCTCACGATGTTTTCCTTCACCATAAGACAAGTGGTAATCATGTTAGAAATGATTCGCACATGAAAATATTAGAGGTTCGAGACCCAGGATTTGAACCCGCTTCACTCGATTTCCCAAGCGAGCGCGTTATCACTGGACTAAAACTGCCTATATATATATATATATATATATATATATATATATATATATATATATATAATACTAGCGGCTCACCTTCGCTTCGCTTGGGTTTGCCTCTAGAGAAACAAAAACAAATCTATCCCACGGGAACCGTAAATTTTTCCGGGATATCAAGTAGCCTATTTGTTATTCTGATGTAGGAACTATATTATTGTAAAGTTTCATTAAAATCCAATCAGTAGTTTTTGTGTACTAAGCTGTATAAGTTACTATAGTTTTTTAACTATTCCACGGGAAGTCTTTAATTTTATGGAATGGAAAGTATCTAAAATGTTGACCGGGGATATAAAGTACCACCATGCAAAGTTTCATTTAAATCGTTCAACAGTTTCAAACAGACAGAGAAAAAAAAAATTGAAAAAAATCTGAATTGTTCTATTTCTCTTCTTACATCCCCCTGACTCGGGTTTTATCATTTTTTTTTCTATGTACAGACATTCTACCTTTACAGTTTTATTATATGTATAGATGATATTTTTATTTAAAATGTCAAATATTTGCGTCAATCTAAGGAAGTCAAAAATCAAGCATATTAAATGTTTTTAAATGAAAATTAAGACAGCTAATAGTAATAGGTATATTTTGTAATATAATAAAGGTATAATAATGTATACTTATACATATGTTATGTTGAGTGATATAGGCATTTGCATGTGGTATCTCCATAGCCAAATTAGATCTTGTTAACAGCTGTAAATAATAAAGATGATACCTACATACAATTAATTTAACAATCTCAACAATGAGAGACTAAAGAACTGACAATCGATCGTAAGATAGCAACAAAGTGTATGCACCGTCATCGTGTAATGTGCGATGTTCAATCGTTCCCGCAATAAAACCAAATTTTACAGCTCCATAAATAATGGTCAATATGTCGAACAGCATTGTCGGTTCTGACAAATTGCCCTCTCGCTTGCCGCCGCATTGTTGGCTACTGCCGCGAGAACCTTTTGTCATCGCGGAACACAAAGCCGCGACATTACCCAATAACTATTGACTGTATCATTTTCACCTAGCTAGGAATGTTGCAAATTTTATTATGCCTACGGATCATAAGAAGGTTTCTATGATTTGATAAATGGGAATCTCTGTCTGATTTCTTTATGGTCATTATAATATGTGTTCTGATATAAAAGATCGGTTTGTATTATTGTTGAAAAGCTTAGTTCAAATAAAAATGATTACAAAAATCAACAAAAAGGTAACAGTTTAAAAGAACCGCATGTTTACCTGAATGTGGAGTACCTATTGGTTTTAATGAAAATAATATTTTATTCAGATTTCTTTTATTTCATTTCATTCAATTAAACTGTATGTAATGCATCGAGCCGATTCGAATTAGTCACATATAAAAATGCTCAAACCTAGTCTCTTATTGTAACTAATTTATTTTTATTAATATTTGCTGTAAATTAGTTTAAAGTGGTTTTTATTTTTTAGTTTTAGATTTGTAGGTATCTATGCAGCGTATAACACCACGTGTACCTACTAAACATTTTAAACCATAAATAATAAATACTTATGCATCGTGAGATATACATGGGTACAAGGGGGTGCACTTGCAATCCCCTGCCATGAAGCAAAATATATAGAAAAAGTAAAAAATATAAAATTGTATTTGTAGAATCCTTGTTTAAATTTAGTTATCCGGGGAAAAAGATGATAAATAAGATATGAATAAAAATTACAAAGTTAATCATTTAAAGATTAAGATTAGTTAGTAGTTTAATGCGAAGAAACAGATGCACCCCCTTGAGAATAATTCTGCCGCCGCTCATGGAGATATATCTCATGACGTACATATATTTATCTATACTAATATTATAAAGAGGTAAAGTTTGTGAGTTTGTGAGGTTGTAGGGGGTAATCTCTGGATCTACTGAACCGATTTAGATGAAATTTGGTTAGAAGATAGTTTCAAACCCTTGGAAGGACATAGGATTCTTTTTATCCCGGACATCATCCCTTAAGGGGGTGAAAATGGGGATGAAAGTTTGTATAGGGAATCAACCTAGGGACGAAGAGTCGCTAGTTATTTGTAGTCAGAAATATAATATTTGTCTTGTCTCAGTATTATACTAGTACTATATTCTATAGTAGATAGTCCTTGATAGAATATATTTCGACTCCAAAAGGTGAATAAATCCTTCATGGGCCTGAGTATACGCATATATAGGTAATAAGATTCCGCAAATTGTCCTAGATTTACCTTTTCAAAAATTTAAATATAAAATTAAAAATATTTTATTGAGCAAAGGTCAAGAGTTTCTTGTTGATGGAATTGTGTGGAATTAAGATATATTGACTCATATATGGGCTATATGTAATATTATATTTATTAATGTAACTTCGATATTTAAAAGAACATCTGTTGAGTTTCTTGCCGCCTCTTCTCAGCAGAACCACAGTCTATAAAACAATACAGTCATCTAACGAAGCCGTCTAGACAGGGCAATCGTGCGGGGTGTGAGGGGTGAGACGCGGGTAGGCGAGCCCGAGCTGCATACATTTCTGCCGCCCGAATTAGTTAGCAGCTCGGGACACGACTTTAAGGGCTATCGCGCGTTTATTTTAATTTGTAAGCAATTAAAATGGTTCATACTACCTGTGCTATATTATATATTTTTTGCTAAAATTATTTATTAGGATGAAGATTTTTTACATAATTAAGTTTAATAACAGAAATTTCAAATCCAGTAAATCTAGAAACCGAAAATATCCGTCCGTCCATTTATGATAGGTGATTTGGAAATCTATTAATTACATTATATCATATAAAACTAACTTTGCTAAAAAATTGAAAATAATGATAAATTTATATCTAACTAAATTCAATTTGACTTATGTAATATAATTTGCTAGATTTAATTTATTTTTATTATAACTTAATTTATTTCATTGTAATTATCTAGTTATTCATTAAATTAATTATAATGTCACATAGAAATATCCATGTAATCAAATCAAATAATTGTTAAACCAATTGTATATTATATTTTTTATTAAAGAAATAAAAGCCTTATTATTATTATTATATAAAATTTTGTAAAACTCTACATTAACCATCAACATCAACATCAATTCTACATTCAAATAGAGTTTTACAAAATTTTATATAATAATAATAATAATTATTATTATATAAAATTTTGTAAAACTCTATTTGAATTTGCCTCCGTGAAATGCCTTTTTGTATTCTTTGCTATGAAGAACTTCGATAAATAACTAAATAATAATATTATATTTTAATTAAATTACAAAAAAAAAACTGTAACAACCCTGCGTAATGCGAAGTACGCTACGCGGTGTCGGCTTTTCTTCAAACATCAAAGGCGATAGCCCACTGTTATATTTTAGTATACTGTGGCAGAACTGCTTTCCGAGCCGGTGCAGGTAGCTTCCTCACGGACTGACTACACTGATGCTCTTTAAATTGATGATTCAAAAGTGCTTGTAATAAGTCTATTTGAATAAAGTTTCATTATATTTCAATTATGATAAAAATTCTTTTTTATATTAAATCCTATTACGTCAAAGAATTGTTTTAAAATTGAAATAATGTCATTATCGAACAAGAATAATCCAAATATTATTTATTTTACGTTATTTAATTGTACTAGTTAAAGAGGGTGTGAACCGTAACCCTGACACTCCCTTCAAACTCATATATATTTGCTTTAAAATCGAACTATACAATAACGTTATTGTGCCATAGAAAAATAAATTACTGTGAAAATGGAATAAAAACCGCGTCCCCTTCTATTAAGTGATGATGTAGCGATCCATTGCCGGGTTTCCAATTCAAAACATTGTCCTCTGGGCTCGAAGCTTATACATCTGTGATCGAATTTAATATTTATGCAAAATAATTAAAGTTCTAATTCAAAATTGTAGGTACGATATCTTTTATAGTAGCGATAACTTTCGATATATTTAGTAGCCGTGACGTGTGAATGGCGTATAAAAAATACATAAATCAAAGTCAAAAAGGCATAGAGAATGGGCAGCGCGGCCGCGAGGAGTTTGTCACCAGCTGTTAGTCGACGCCGATGACTGACAAAGCTCTTTCATCTCATGTTCCCATCAATAATGAGGGTAATTTTGTCACATTAGTGAGACGTATTGTTATTTGTTATTTTGAGAAATCATATTTTTGATATGAAAGATTGTCGTGCTTTATTTTATTTTCAAAACTTTTTTGGAATATTGTTAAATATTGATTTTAAATTTTATAGGACACTAAAATTTATTTAAATAAATAATTATGGAAATGTAATCGCTACTGTTATATTAGCGCTTTAATATTATTATAATAATAAATAAAAGCTATGTGTCCTGAACTATTTAAAAAACTAAGAAAATTATCTTTATATTTAATATTATATTTATTTATAATGGTCTTATAAACTCTCATAGTAATACCAATGATACATTTTTAAGCTTAATGGTTATTTTACTCACCGTTCTTAGACAGATTGTAAAATATTACGTCTAGTTAAAGAATTCTTAACACTGATTTAATAGTTAAATAATTTTACAAAATCATCATCTCCCTGCTTATTTCCAAAGTTACTTAGTGCATGTCCTGTCTCACACAATTTATCCATCTTTTCTTGGCTCTTCGCTCTTCCTCTACCTCTGCATCCATCTACATTTATTTCCATCACTCTCACCTCACACGCGTTTCATCCCTCTTCTTCACATGCCCATATCGACTCAGATAATTTCCTTATATGAATTTATATTTTCAACAACTTATTAATGTATACCTGTACATAAGCCAAAAGTAACATTTGTGAAATTTTACTTTGGCATTTTTTACAAGGCTATTTTTTTTTTAGGATTTCGCAGTAAAACTATAAAAACAGAATTCTGAACTATTTCGTCATGTCTATATGTCCATCTGTGTATATGCCAAAATTAAGTATTTAGATTTCTTTTCTAATCTGTTATAAATGTCAAGAAGTCAAATTATAGGTAATAACAACAATTTTTCAATGGTTCAAGGTATTCCAAGATTATTAATCTATAGCCTTGTTTAATGCGCTTTTATCGAAAGATGCAAAGAAAGCTTGTAAAGTGACATACATACATGTACTATCGGATTGACTTTGTATTAGTCAAGCCCTAGACGTAGACGTAGACGGACGGGTCGAAATGTCCATCAGAAAGAGTCTGAAATTGCAATGACCATTCCTATAATGACATACATATTAAACATAACAATATATTAAGAGTTATTAAAATTTTGCTGATTGTATGTTTTTTGTAAAAATATTAGTAAAACAGTATTACTAGCCGTACAGTAGAAATTTTGTTTTTATAAAGTAAGAACACTTAGCATTGTGGTATTACAAATTCATGTATACAGCATATGTACATCGTCACCGGAGACTTGCGGTTACGAACAGCGCCATCTGCCGCCCTAATTACTTCCTACGCTTTCATACCCATAACCTCTATAACTTGCTGGCCTTTGTTAAACCACGTTTAATGTTTTAAAAGGCAATTATTTAATAAAGAAATAAGAAAGTATTCCATACAAAGACCAAACGGAAAAGTTTCGTTTCAATTCCTGTCATAATCAAACTGCCGTAAAATTGATACTTTGATGTCGACCACAACGCAATTCGGAAAATAAAATAATTATATATTAGTTTATATTTATCTTTCATTAATTATGTAGGTACCTACATTTTACAATGTAATTTTGAAATGTGACTTGTTACATCTTTGTATGTTACTAAATAATAAGAAGGTTATAAACCTTTTTTATTACTAATAATTTTTCTCAAGTCTAAACTTATTTTTTATAAAATACTGCAATTTAAGTAAACGATAGTAAATATAGGAATATATTATTCTTGTATCTAAAATATTTATTGAAAGTTAGTAAGCTTACGCTACTCAACAATAGATGCCGCTAGTATATTTATAATCCATCATTTTTATATTTATAACAGAAACTTAAGAACAATTTCTCAGGCCTAAAAAATTAAGAAGATTTGTAATGTTAAAAAAACGTTGAAATAGGAAGATTGCTACTAGGAGAAAACGTCATTTTTAAAACTCCGTAGCTTTATTCTTATTAAAAAATAAGGAAATAAATCTAGTCTTACGTAAATAAAATCAACGTGAGAGCACTTAGGAAATAATTGAATTACCTACCGAGCATTTACTAATTAAATCAACCTTTGTTCAAGCATCAAATAAGATTTGCTTATAAGAATATAAACAATCGTCATAATTAAATCTGAACAGTCGAATTCCCTTGAAAACCAAAATTCAATATTCATGTCCAAACATTCATGCAACAGACGTGTTGGTCTCTGCTCAAGCGATCTAATTCAATTAATTTATTTTATCCAGCAATTAATGGAACAACGGTGAAGCGACCGAGCGCAGAAAACAAACAAAATACGACTATTTATTATTTTCTCTTTGTGTCACCGACTATGAAATGAATCTGGGCGGCGCCGCGGCACAATGGACCTCTATTATATCGATAAAACAATAAGCGAGCGGGCTTTATTAAAAAGACATTCAATTATTTATTTTATTCATATTTTATTCACACCAAACGGACTGGTTCAACAAAACAAAAGTGCTCGAAACAGAACTGGTAGATAAATTAAAGTTTATTCCGATCAATATTTTATCAATATCTAAATTATAAATCTATGTTGTTTTATACCATCAATCCAGTGTTTGTACATTATATATCACGTTCAATAAAATGTTTATGTTGTTATGAATTTCTTTTGTTAATAGGAGTAAGGTAAAATTTAGAAAATAATTAATAATCTGACGTTTTTAAAATTAAACCTCAATGTTTGAAATTTACACCTATTTTTGTCACCAAGCTCGAGTTACAATAACTGTTCGTTATCTTTCATAAAATGTATATAATAAATATGTTGGGACATAAACACAGCACTATCTATTTTCATGGTAAGCTACGAGGCCTGTGTTATGGATACCAGATAGTTGATACACTACACATATATAAGTTTAAATACATATGTATTATAAATATAAAAAAACCATAACGGAAGTACAAACATTTGTGCTCATCACACCAATGGATGCCCCCAGCGGGACTAGAACCCGCGACCGCTGGCACAGCAAGTAGGGTCATTACAAACTGAGCCAAACGTATCGTCGTCAACTCTTGTTTAAATGAATATTATAAACGTAACGTTCCTAATGTAATAACTTATGTGTGTGAAATCTTATATATATTGGAATCTAAGAAATTGTTAAGATTTTATGTTGAAGATATTGATATTGTCATAGAAATTTGAACTCGCTTGTGTCCGAAGATTGCGAAAAGTAATAAAGAAGTAGGCGGATCCGCATGCAATTGCTATTCACAGAATGTGCTAAGAATTCGCTTCGTGCTCCATCTGTCGAGGGTTGATAAAGATATTTTAGTTAAATAGCGCCATAATTACATACTTCCGTATCCGAGTGCGCGTGCGCAGACATTTTTAACACGCCCACTATAGTTAAGAATGTGTAAAATGTACACCATTGTCGACACTAGCCGACAGAACAAAGTAGAATATAATAATATAAAATTGCAAAAATAATAACGAGTTAGCTAGCACCTATATTAATCGATTGAATAAATTAGTAGCAAGAAGTTTTCACTTACCTGTTCATAACAAGTTTTTTCTCATTAGAAGATATGTCATGATAAACGGTTCAAAATTAATCGCATTTCGCTCTGTTCTGTGTATAATGAAAAAGGAGTATAAATTACAAATATAATTACTAGTTGTATTATGATACTCGTCTGTATTCATTGATAAGAAATTTGTATATGTCTTACTTTTGTGAAACACTCGTCAGTGATAAAGTTGGAGAATGCAAGGTTCAGGGAAAGGAATTCACATTACAATTTAAAGGTCTCGCAAACTACCACGTTGCATAACTGAAAAGATTTATTACAAGCGATGGAATGTTAGTTTTTGCTCTGACACACGACAATCATTAACAATTTGACACCAACAGAAAATGTAGCATTTTAGCACGCTTTTATTAGCTTTGCTTTGTTAGATTAACGCGAATATTTGACATTTTAAATAAAACTATCTTCATTTTTTCGCGGATTTAATTTGATACTTTTTTGAAATCATTTTTTAATTTTGTGAGCAGGCACTGTTGTAACAACTATATAATGATCCTCGAGACAACTAAAACTTCAGTCTCTCTCGTGGCCATGGTTGCTGAAAAGCATTCGAAACGTTGGGAACCAAAAATCAAAATAAATCCGCGAAAAAATCCGAAAATATAGTTTTATTCTAATTCTATATATTCTAACTTACTAATTTTAATTACTGTCATATCATTTTGAAACTGTGATAATGGGAAATTCAGATGATGAGACAATAATTTTAATACCATCAAACTTATTTGATGATAGAGCTAGGTGTATAGCGGAGCTTAAGGGTTACCATTGCTTAAAGTTTAAAATTTAAGTTTAGGCTCAGTCCCATACTATTATATATAAGAATGTTAAGTACATTCTGGACGATATTAGACATCAGTTGCATTTGCAAACGTTTTTTAAAAGTACATACATATGTATATACAATGTAGATACAACTTCATCTTTAATTTCATTATACATAGACTCAGGAAAAATGTATTTCAACAATGTTTTCATAACACGTTTTCTTTCACATGATTATTGTCGTGACTGTTGCTGTAAACGGCAAGGAAACGCAACAATATTCAGAACATCCGTCTGTTACCTTTGATTGGCAACCGTTGCCGACTTGCCGACAAAGCTGACATTTGCATCACTTTGTCATTCAAGTCGTATGCCAACTACGGCAACCTCATTCCTATTCCGCACCCAATGTTGCTATGCTAATGAGTTCAGTCGTTTCCCAATTTCTCTTATTATACCTATAAAACTCCTATTTCATTTATTTTCAAGAAGATTTTCAGCATAGTCTATATCTATTTTTTAATTGTTTAACTAGGTCTAAGTACATCTTTTTTGTTATATATTAATGTTATTTCACGAGAGATATTCATATTATTTATTTTTGTTCTTATATTGATATATTGTAAATAATCAGATGATATAAGTTAAATATAGAAATCAAAACAAAATTTCAATTTTAGCTGATTAACTTGAACAAAGAAAGCAAAAGGACATCAACAAAAGTATTTGTACAAAGCGGCGCGATTGCTTTCAAACATCAAAAAGAGCAAAATGAAGCAGAAACTAATAAAGTGACGCAATGGAGATTGCTTTAATGTTTAAACCCCAACGAGGGCTGATTGAAACGCTCCCCTAAACTCGCGTCAAATGAGCCCGCTCTTCATTTTAGTCAATAGATGCGCTAATTTGCATCGTCCTTTGACTAAATTACGGTTTAGAATTTGCTTAAACATAATAACGTTGTGCTGTGTGGTACAATGTTGCAATAATAATAATTAACATATATTTTAAATAACGACAATATTCACTAAATGTGTTACTAACGTATACAAAACTCGGGAATTGGTAATGCAATTGATAATAATTATATGTTATTTTGTAAAGTAACTAATAATTATTTTATTTATGTTATTAGGTACATAGAGGCACAAAACAGTCCTGTTCAATATAGGAAATTGGAGACAGGTGTTTCAAGCTTATAAAAATATTTACTGTAAAATTCCATAGATAATTTGGCAGTCTTCAAGTTCGAGTTAAGTATTCGCGAGGGGACGCGTCGGGAGGCCCCATGGCAATTTGCTGTCATTATTTTATCACGTCACAAAAAGACGAGTCGGATTTGCGTCGGCGTATTTACAGATTTTAAATTTGCCCAACAGTGTGTGTGTGAAAACACGACGCCCCACGCCTTTATTGGAGTCGTCTCGAATTTATTAGCCAGTATTTGTTTTTGACGCGCACGAGATATAGATAAATTGTTTGTTTTCCTGACAGCGCTTTGTCAGGTCTAACAGGACTGGTATTTAATCGTAGATTACTCCAAACTAGAAAGAACTATGTGAAAACAGAATGGGAATTAATTTTAATAATAGTTTACTTTATTAACTTAGGTCTATTTAAAATTTTATTTACCTACAACAAATTTTCCTATTATACTTGTTTAGATTTACGCGAATATTTGACATTTTAAATTAAACTATCTTTTCGGTTTTTTCGCGGATTTATTTTGATTTTTGGTTCCCGACGTTTCAAATGCTTCACAGCAATCATGGTCATGGGAGAGATTAAGGGTTTAGACGTCTCAAAGGTCATTATATACCATGTGACCATGATTGCTGTAAAGCATTCGAAACGTCAGGAACCAAAAATCAAAATAAATCCGCAAAAAAATCATAAAATAAAGTTTTATTTAAAACTTTGCCATTTCACTCAAAAATCATAACATCTTCACAATAAACATGAAATGTTAAACAATTTACACTCGAAAGCTAACAATGCATAACAACAGGAATGAAGGGTTGATTTCATTTCCGTGATTAGTGCCGCCAAGCAGCAGATTTATCACCTCTCAGAATGAGTGTCAAGTAGCGGCGGATATGCGTTATGACGGTGCATGCCACTAAATTATAACATTTTAACTTGACAGTCCGTGTCACGCTCATATAGTGTATTTTAACGGAGATTTGCCTCAAGCGAACGTTGCGAGAAGTAGATACTCTTACATTTTTACATTCGTTTTTTATTGTACCTAATTGTATTATTAGGTACTGACATTTCTACGTGAATAAACATTTAAAACAAGCTTAAACGATGTTATATCTAAACGCTTTAAGCGTTTAGGTATAAGAAGTCCGAAACAACTTTCTGTAATAATCATAAAATGATACTATTAAATACAATAATATAAAGCTAATTACATACTCTAAATCACACTTTTCAATTTAAAACCTCAAGTAAAAAAAATTAACATTGGATAGTCAATAGCTTTTTTATTCGGTCTTTAGCAATATGTCACTGTAGTTAAGATGATCGTAACATGAGCTACTGCTTTATGAAGAGTGCTGACAATTTCAATAGATCACTTTTTAAAATAAACAAAAAGACAAAAGATGTTTTCGTTCGATACATTTTAATAAATGTGTTCATATATTTGTAACTTAAAGCTTTCAATGAGTTATAACAGCTACGTATTCTATTCTGTTGAAACCAAATAAGAAGCATTTGGTTCTATATAAGAGCAAATTCTTAAAAATTACCCATATTGTATCTTCCCTTTGAGAATTGAGGAATGGCAGATTAATGTGTGTTCGAAGAAGTCGATATTACTTCTGAAGGGGGTCTAAAACATATGATTTACTGCGACCGGGTTGCTGTTAAAAAGTTGTAAACTGCCTGTGTTTCCGTCGTTCTTTGCAACAATGTTATGACATTTATTTCACTATCTTTTTTACCATTGTGTTTGAATGTATTATTGGCTTTTGATAATATCTTTTAAAAGAACATTTTGAAATAATCTAGCAGTCCACCGCCTTGAAGTGCTAACTCGTTAAACTGAAAGAGAAATAAATAGGTATTAAATGCAATCATTGAAAGATTTTTAAATCCAAATATGTATCATTACCAGTATGATTTAAATATAAGCTGATTAAACTGTAATTTAAGAATAAAACAGTATGACAATATATTGTTTTATTCAGCACTCAATTTACAACTGGCTGTAAATGACTGTATTTTGAAAGATGCACTGTGCTATAATACTACTTTATTACATTTCTAAGGTGCCTATATATTTTCTGTCCATTTTTTATTTCCAATAATATTTACCATATTTAATCTATACCATACCAATATAATAAAGCTGAAGAGTTTGTTTGTTTGTTTGTTTGTTTGTTTGTTTGTTTGTTTGTTTGTTTGTTTGTTTGGTTGAATGCGCTAATCTCAGGAACTACTAATCCGATTTGAAAAATTATTTTGGCATTAGATAGCCCGTTAACTGAGGAAGGCTATAGGCTATATATCATCCCGGGAAAATGTGTGGTTCCCATAGGATAGATTTGTTTTTGTCTAGGGACGAACCCGAAGCGAAGCGAGGGTGAGTCGCTAGTTAAATAATATAATTATATCAATACCTAAAAAAATATTTAAAATAAATCTTAATGTACCTTTAAATATCTACAAATAATAAGAAACATACCTACATAAATTGGTCCAAATAGGTTAATATTTTCGAAGTATCCAATCAAGTTAAATAAAAATAAATAGAAGTAATTGTTGTAAATGATTGCATATTTAACGAAGGAAAATGAATGGGTATTCTTCTAACCCGTCGGAATAAACGAAACACGCTCTTCCTTTATGGCTGTCTTCATTAGCAAAAATAGTCGGGAGTGCAAATTCGGTCAAAACGTCCATAGTTCTAAGAAAAACATCCACACGTGTTTGTCGGCTCTACACATCTAGGGCGCTAAAATTTACGATCCCTTATTAATCATACGCTTATATTAGTGTAATGTGATACTCCTTATTATGTCTTTAATTTATTGTTTTAGATGGAACTGGTCACATGATATTTTAGCATTCAAATCTGTTAGTACTTAAGGTTTTTATTAAAGACTAAGTTCCCTTAGACTTAAGCGCCTGCTTCTATTGAATTTCTAGATACCAAACTTTTGCTCTATAGAGAGAGCCACATACAAAAGTCGGTATATACGTACTCGTAGAAGTGTAGAGCCCCAAGGAAAATATTCTGAGGTATAACAAAATTGCATCTTTAAAATTTTAACAAATTTAACTGATGAAAAACATTTGAATTAATTTAACTAATCTAAATAAAATATAACAACGTTAATCATTTAGCTTTCAAAGAAACATGATTTCAATTGAAATTTGCTTACCGGCATTTATTACCTGATTAATGTATTTGCTAACTAAAAGATAAGCATAGCAATATTTAAATTACAAATAATGTTAGTAATGCGTCTTCTTTCTACTCATTGACAATTCAAAACATTTTTATAAAGTATATAAGTACAACATATAATATAATGAATTAACTCGAAGGTAAAATTATAGGTACGAGTATATGAAATGAAAATGTACCAAGGTAAAGTAGTACAAACGTTCTTCAAGTGAATATCCACCTGTAGTTTCTTCTTTGGTGTTCATTTTCCTTTTGATGTTCCGTTCCATTAATATAAAGTACGCGAAAGGCAATAAGATGTAATATACTGGCATTCACGCCACATGTAACAAACCTCAAAGGCTAACATGAATCTTTAAGGTAAGTAGGTACTTGAAACATTACAACACAACGGAGCTTTAGCAATTCAGTTTAAATGTTTAAGTGAACACCTGTTGAAGGAAACATAAATATTACATTGTTAAGACTTCATATTTGTCTTTCTCATATAACTCGTGTATTTGCCATTTATAAATGTTTGTTTCTGATATTGTTATTTCATTTATATAACCATGTTTTATGATTTGTAACTAAACTTGGTGAACATAAATATTTATAACTGTATATCATGGTTGTCTTGAAGAATGTGTATTGTAAGTAATGATTTTACATTTAATTATACGATGCTACTCTAAGCATTGACCTGATCAACCTCCCATTATTTTTAAATCGCTGATTTAATTACTACACGGAACTAATAGTAATTGTATTATTAGTATACATAAAAATTAAGCCGCCGCAAAGATAGGTAAATAAAAATAGGTAACACATAACGCTGAAAAGTATTCAAAAGTCAAAAGTAAAGCAAAAGCTTGCAGAATTAATTTTAAAAGTTTAAATGTATTATTAGGTATGATCTAAAATTTGAAGCACATTTGCATTAACTTTATTTTTTGTTTCAAACTTTGATTATGGGACGGAACTAAAAAAATAATAATTGTATCATATACTATGTATTTTAAAAATAATTTACATATACATGCAAAGTTACTTTTAAAAGCTTAATTGTAATAATAGGCATAGTTGATGATTACAAAGATATTACATCTTTTGTATTAACGTTATTTTTTGTTATAGCCATCTTAACTTAGTAAAAATTATATTTGTATTGGCATTTTACTGTTACAAATTACAATAATAACTAGCATTACTATATTGAAAAACTTTAACAATATAAATAAACGATTAGTTTATGCACACCTAAAATATATTTCAAACGGTAACATTTAAAACAATTTTTGGTTCTTCATTTTATGAAATGCTGACAATGTAATGAAGCCATTTGTATAAACTATTACTATTAAGTTTTAGTTCTACATTAGCAAGAACTAACTGAAATATATATAGTGTAGGTATACATACCTATACATCATCGGAAAAATCGGTTTTTACTTCTTGCCAAAATGTCATGCCGTGAGTAGAATATGAAACAGGCAATGGGAAGCTAAAGACACCCTCATATTCAATCAGTTTACAAGTAATTCGCTTAGGGGTGATAAATCTGTGTTTAGTCGTGGGGATTGAGATTTAACTTTATTACGAATCATAGCGACCTTCTTAATTTGATTATGAAGGTCAACAATCATTTAATTTTCTTTAATTGTAATTTCAATCACATAGTATACAGCTTAATGTTTATTCATTTACATTGTAATGATATTTACTCGTATCTATAAAGATATACGCCCTTTTATACTTTTACTTTCGATTAGATTAGACATCTATTCAGATAAATGAAATTGGAGTACCTATCTGTTTGTAATATTAAAATAACCGCTTTTTACTAAATGCATATGAATGTATATACGGTACATATACCAAAACATCATTTTTTACAATTTTTGTCTGTCTGTCTGTCTGTCTGTTTGTTCCGGCTAATCTTTGAAACGGCTGGACTGATTTTGACAAGACTTTCACTAGCAGATAGCTGATGTAATAAGGAGTAACTTAGGCTACTTTTATTTTAGAAAAACAAAATAGGGTCCCACGAAAAAATAAACTAAATTAATTAATGAATTTTGTTTTGGATAGCAACCTAGGGACGAACCCGAGCAAAGCGAGGCTGAGTCGCTAGTTATTAATAATGAAGCACTTAAAAAATCCCACTATATATTTACATTGTCCATATGTATCAATTATGTAAATGGTCAAAGACAAAAGTGTTTAGTACCTTTTTCTCCTCTGTTTGTCAAACGATTTTTTTTGTTTAGTAGCTATTGATTATCAATACATTTTTTTGAAAACAGAAAGTTTTTTATATATGTAGGTAGGTAAATTCTATTCATATGTTTTCCTCAAATTTTCTAAAATGATTATGGTCGAATTTCGACCACTGAACGAACATTAGTATATTTTGATACTTTAACTACATAGGTGATACCATTTTTATTCAATAATGTTCAGTTTTCTGTTGCTGTAGGCTTCAGGAGCTTTTTAAAATAATTAAATGTAATAAAATAACTATAAAAAGAGGACCTATGTGCTTATAAGGATTAATCTTCACTGGTAGTAGGCAAATGGCATAAAAACTCGCCATTCAAGTGACAAAGTTATCAATGACGGCGGGCGGCAGACCACCTAAAGATGTGTCAACTCGATTTACTAACTCGAGTTAACTCGAGTTGGGCTTAACTCGAATTAACTCGAGTTGAATTCTCTCTGACTCAAATTAGGCATTCTTAAGGCCGATTTACATCAAACGAGCGATTGCTCATTCTATCCCCACCCTATCAAATTCTTTTAATGTAAACAGAGATAGAGCATTCTTTCGTTGTTCTCTCTGCGTTCGCAAAGATTCTATAGAATATTCTAAGAATGCTCACTCGCTTGATGTAAACGGCACTAGAACGTACGAACAATTGCTTAGAGCGTTCTTACGTGTTCGAACGCGCTCGCTCCCCGTAGCGGTCTCTTCAAAGCGTTCTTATGTTCTAGCAATTTGAATATTTACAAGTAGATATCTACTTATCGAATCATGGATTGGTCTCAAGAAAATATCTATTAATGTCTATTAATAAAATTTGTCACCCACCAACGTCTCTTTCTTCTTTTCTTTTTGACTGTTTGAGACAAAATAATAAATGTAGCACTTGCAATTATAATATCGCTGTCAGAGTCGGACATAACCAAAGAGTATATAACTACATCGTGAAATAATGAAACACTACCAACCACAGAATTGACATGAATAGGCAATGAGCATTCGTTCGGCTGATCTAAACGTCATTGCAAGAATTCTAGTTCTTTGTTCTCATTTTGCTCGTTGATCTTTTGGTGTAAACGCTGAAATCGAGATTTCGTTTACACTAAAAGAACAAGAAAGAATGCTCTTGTTCTGGCTCTTTTGATGTAAATCCACCTTCAAACGAACAAACACATCAAGCGAGTGAGCATTTTTAGAATATTAGTGGGGATAGAATGAGCATTCGCTCGTTTGATGTAAATCGGCCTTTACGGAAGCGCGGCGATTCGTTCGTTTTTTTGCAAAATCGCAACTATTACAACCGGATAAGATGCTACAGAGTTTAACTTAAATCGCTTTCGTCCGTACTCCCGCCATAGCGTATGACGTATTAACTGAATGACAGCGATATGGCGCGAAGTTTGCCGATCATTTGTGACTATATGTTACGAAGACTTAAGTCAAAATTACATAAATTCATGATATATACAACAAATTCGTCTTTTATTTCAATTCACCTACTTAAGTTAATTATAATTGTCCCAATACATATTTATTACGAATCTGTATCATTTTTTTCAATATTGTTGCGGAGTTGAGTCATTACATTGGTTTAAACCAAACAAATCATTCACTTCAATTTTCATCCAGTTAACTCGAGTTATGTAACTCGAGTTCAATTCGAGTTACGTGAATTTCAATTCGAGTTAAATCGAGTCATATTTTTTCCGAGTTGGCACATCTCTAAGACCACCGTAGTGCGCTTCATTAATAAGCGAGATTAAGCTAGACCGACACGAGCGCCATAATGTAGTCTGCGGCTTGCAGATGAGGTTGGTTTCACTCAGTTTTTCGAGCACAAGGTGATGCCCACCCGCGGAGGCATAACGTCCTCCCCACACCTCGCCCTCCTCTTATCATTCTTTATTTGTGGTTTCAATTCACTTTTTACGCCAAACATCCTCTTTGGAACCTCCTATAAATTACATCCAAACGTTGTAATCAACTTGCTGTGGTAGGAAATAAACACTTTTCTAAAGCCGTAAAGCTTAGTTTCAAGTAAGCTTTGTGGCGGCTGTGTTGACATAGGCTATAACGAATCTCTTTATTATGTTTAGAGAATGAAAACTTTATTTTTGTGTAAATAAAAACATGTTATTCGATTTTTAAATATTAATTACAATGTATTTACTCGTAGCTTTAAATTAATCTATCAACCAAATGATGTAAAGTTAATTATTTATGAGCTAAATAACCTAATGTTTAATTTAAGTATTCGTGCATATTAACCTACTTAACTCAATTAGGTACTATTTCATCTTTTAATTTTTAGTAAATTATAGATAAATACTGAACAGCAATAGGCGATTTAGGTACAAGCTACTTTTAAAGTTTACATAGAATTTTTTTTTAATATGGGTAGGATGATGTCATCTTAGTTATTGGTAAATGTTTTGTCTTTTTGTGAGTGATTTTAATTAATTGCTTTCGAATAAGCTTTCAAGAATAAAAATATATATATTTATTGTTTAGCTGTTAATTTTGTTAAAATATAGATTCATTTGCTATATATTTTAAGATATTGGTAACTATTTTTTTTAAATAGGTCGCCAATGTAGAAAATATTCATATTTATAAAACCATGATTAATTATTATTATATTGTGGAGATAAAGCTTTTTTAAAGCCATCAAAAATAGGTATGTAGGTACATAAGCAGAAATTAATCTATTTATCTGTACAAAAGCAATCATAACTTACCTACGTGTGATGATTACACTAAAATCCATTAAGGATTTTGTATTGTTAAAAAGTAAAATCAAAATTAAAACAAATAAAAATACAAATATCCACGCGGAAAAATATTTAATAATTCAATTTTTATAAAATCATATCAGGCATTTTTATTCGCACAATTCTGTACATATAACAAATATTAATTTACAGGTAATTTTATGCTAATCAATAGGTACCTACCACTTTATTACAGACCAAAGTGAGATTCGTATTACTAGGTATTCACAGAACAAGTTCGTTTCCAGTCGTTGGACGTCGATTAAAACAGTTCTATTGATTGAATACAAACAGAAAAAATACAAAACTTATTTTTATTGCAAAAGGTCATTTGTACAAGCCAATAATTTATTCACTATTTGACATTTTTCAACTATTATATAATTATCCACGTAAATGGAAAGACCGTGTAAGGAAAGATGATGTTTTTTTTTATTGTTGTTACATTGTTATTTATTATTAGGTTCTTATTTTTGCTATATTTAAATGCGTAGAGCTTAAACCGTATTTATGTATGTATTTTTCAAAAGTTTGTAGTAATTAATCAGATGTATGTATATTTACAGTTTCCATATTATATTGCTTTATAACAATATCTTAAGACATTTAATGCCGATATCTACATATATCGATATGGGAAATAGAAAAATAGGTACATATTGGTAATAGAAAACTGATAAATCATTCATGATATTTCAATTTTTAGCTAGTTAATCAAATTCCTGGCATATGAAATAAAATATTACATCGTCTCACTTTATATTGAAAATGCCTTATGCATAAAATATATCTTTTCATTTTATTAACAAGTCAAAATAATGTTAAAAATAGGAAATTGCAAGTAGTTCTAAATAATACTGTTAAATATTAAAAGGATTGAAGAAATACAACCAAATGTTAAGTAGGCTTAAATTAGAAATAATATATATATTATAATAGGTATATATGTATTATTTTACTTTTTTATATAATGTGATCTGTTGAGGTAATTATTATAGATATTTTTACAATAAAAATAATCAAATAAATTACAACTGCCATTTTGGACTAAGAGTGCGATTCTACTTATTCTATTTTATTATATAATAGCTATTATGTTAATAGACAATATTTTATAATATCTATACTGTACACTTTCAAATTTCACCACAAATGCGTCATACACTATGTCGAGACAGTATCAACACTACCGAGTCTTTAATTACAAATTCACTTTAATATACATTGCTTGATATGTGCTATGTACAGACGAGGGCGGCGGCGGCGTCAGTCCCGTGCGGCCGGCGGTATCACAGGAGTGTAGGAGCGTGGTGCGGCACTGCTAGCGCCGCGCTCCCCCGTCACACCAGCGCACCCGGCTTCACGTCTAAGGGATGCTCTGGGGATCGTCCACCACCACCAGTCTCACCCTGACTATTCTCTTCGGAGTCAGAACAAGATTCTGAGCTTCCTTTTTTGCCACCATTATGTGTTTTCACATGCTTCGCTAAATGGTCTGATCGCATAAAACGCTTGTTGCACACTGGACAAGCAAATCTTTTTTCACCAGTATGTGTCCTGAGGTGTCGTTGCAATTCATCGGATCGCGTAAATCTTTTTCCACAAAATAACCAGTTGCATACGAACGGCCTTTCACCGGTGTGCCAACGTAGGTGAGCCTTTAGGTGGGAAGTTTTGCCATAAACTTTGCCGCATCCGGGTATATGACAACTGTGTATATTCTTTTTTCTGAGATGAGCACCTGCAGGACCGAGTCGCTCCGCTTCTTGGCAGTTCGGGCAGTCACATGTAGCGCGACCAGCGTATCGCCTCTGAGATCTGGGTGATGGTGCTTGAGCAGGTGGAGCAGGTGAACCTGGTGTATGCAGCCCAAATGATCCTTGCGTAGGCAGTACAGATTTGTAAGCGTCTTGTAATAAATGTGGTGCAGGTGGAAGTAAATGAGCTCCGCCAGAAAGTGAATGTGTAAGTTGAGAGTAATCTTGACCAGCATAATTAGCCATTTGCCCTCCAACATCTAACCAACCACTATGTACGTCCCACCACGTACTACCAACAGCACCAACACCACTCATTTCGGCAGCTTTTAGGGCTCCGCTGCTACCTCCTCCTCCAACGTTAAATGGCCATGATTCATATGGATGTCTCGAGTACATTGATCCTAGACTGGCACTAGATTCACTCTTTCCCAGTAATTGATCACCTGATGATGGAAAATAAAGATCATTGCCGTATGAGGGAGCGGCGGCGCACGAGGTAGGAGCGCGTGCATATGGTGAACACGCTGAAGCCTGAGAACGTGGCGGCATACCTGCCCCTGTTGGAGAGTGTGCGCCAGGGCTCTTCTTCCACGGATGAAATCCTTTCCCAACGGCCGCATCGGCAAGTGGGGGTGGTGATTTACTCGAAAGCTTGTTGCACTGCGCTGCGAGCATCGCCAGAGGCGTGCCGCGGAGACTCGGGTGTTCCTGCAAGGACAGAAAATAAAAAAATTAATAATCTCGAACGAACAAGAAATCGTTTTATGCAGGATTAATTAAGAATCTACATTGGAACCGTGAGAATCGACCGGACCTGATTTATAGTCTAATTTATATGAGAACTAATATAGTGGTGTTCGGATTGCGCCTGAGGCATCCAAAAACAATATAAATAAATTGTAGGAAGTTTATAGGTAGCGTATTTACAATTAGGCGCGCGGTGACAGCTCCCGACCGCTACCGCTCAACGCCGCAGGACGTCGTAATTAAAAAAATGCATTTTGGTGATGATGAGCCTCTGGTGCCGAACTTATTATGGTAATACTAACATTATTAATATTTCTTATGTCTTTTCAAGCTTGATTAAAAGTATTTGATATTTCAATAATAATGGAAAAAAGTTTGATATAAATATCTATAATAACTAAATAAATCGCATACAATCCTTTCGATGGTATTCATTTCGCATTCAATAAAACGAGAGAAGGAACATCCGACCGGATATTTCACCCTAATATGAAACAAAGGCTCGATAAAAAAGCTTCATTGTACGCAATAATATAATCCGGGGATCACGAGTCGTCGGGCCAGGGTGCGGTGCCACGCCCATGACATTGTGATTGGCGCAGCTGTCGCCGCAATGTGCGCGCGGCCTTACAACTGCTTTCGATCACATCCTAGTGTAAAGAAAGTACAATCATAAACTTAAAAGCTTATTTAGCGAAAATCTTATTTACCTATTACTATTATGGACATTTCAAGATTATAACGAGATATTTTTTTGTTATAATATGTTTAAGAGCAGTAAATAGAGTAATATGGAATGCTATATCAAGCACTATAAATTATTATTAAACTGTTTCCATTATTATTTTAGAGATAAATTTTCATTTTAATTAATAGACAAAGCCGTAACTCGTTTGAGAGGGTTAGCTTAGAAAACAGTACCTAACTGACAGATAGGTTTAAGTAAGCAATAATAATAAAATTATTAACTTGATTTTTATTACGTGTATAATACTTTTAATGTTAAATATATGGACTCAAGCATTTTTATTACAATATACAAATTGAATTATACAAGTGAATATAACGCACCTTTATATCAAGCAGCTTTTGTTTGATCGTTGGCTAATTAATTTTATTTAAGTATATACTGTCCTGCATACTAAATAATTTCGTAGTCTATACAGATCACTAACATCAAATTTTTAAAATCGTTTAACATGTTAATTTAAATAGCATATTTAGTTAGATTATACAAGTTTTTCATTCTTTAAGTAAACTGAAATTTATTGACACAATATTTATAAGTATTCTTTATAACATGGAAAAGCTTTTTAAACTTTACTTATAATGATCTAATATTAAGTATAGAATCGATGAGAGAGACGTGAGGACTGGAGTCATAATTACCCTAGGCATTATGCTCCATTTGGGCGCCCAACGAATGATACAGGTAATTGGTCGTCAACTGACTCAGCTAACCACAGATTGGATCAAAGCGTATAGGCTGCGCCGACACACCGGCGCCATCACATCACAAGCTTGATGGCCTTTTCCTTGTCAAAAATGACGAAGATCATTGTCATAAAAAATATGAGCCGGAATAAAACAAAATCACCTTACGTGAGCACGAAATTGTAGTATCCAAACAGGTAATTCGGTTGAGAACGTAACACTTCACAGTTAACCAAATATTGGGAGAGTATATATATATTTATTCCTTGGTAAATATTGTCATTATGCTTATTTTGTAAGTGTAGTTCTTATATTTTTATGAATCTGTAAGCAAATTATTCGACTAAATAATATAAAATTCCAATCACGTTGAAATATTTATTCGTGTTTGACATTTACTTGTGATTAAAGAACATTATCTATAGTTGTTCAATAAGAAAAATAACTAAAGCAAATTATGTAGCTTGAAAGGTAGCCGGATGTATTAAATAGGCCAATAAATCGAATTACTAAATTGCGGGCAGGCTTCGCTATTAACTAGAAACGGGAGTTATTAACTTAATCAATGCGCACTAAATACATCCTTTGCTGTTTGTGTACTTCTATAACCACGTAATAATAGTATAGTTGACCACAGCTGGGAACTGTATCCATAGCTAAAGAAATTGATTACACTCATTTCTTATACATTTCGTTTATATTATAACAGTTAATAAAATTTCTAAGGGTATTCATTATTTTATTTTTAATTAAAATGGCTTTTAGTGATACGTTAAATGATACTGGCTCGTTTTGAAGCCATTAACAAGAGAATTGTATTTAATTGAATTACTTTAAGTAATACTCCGCATAGTAATTTCTTTTTATTGAAAAAAAAACCCTTTTAAGCGTTTTTATTTAAGACGTTTAATATTATAGATCTACACTTTTATTGTAATTTAATTAATGTAAGAAAACTGTAAAACAAAGGCACAGATATAGCTAGCGTTCAGATTGGATGTTAAATTATCTACCAAAATTATGATGAGCCGAAATGAATATTCAGGCGAAACGCTTAGCTCGACGTGTTATTAAGACGATCATGAAGTCGTTATAAGGAAATTATATTTCATAAAATTCATAACCATACTTATGACCTAATATTTTTTCGACAACACGCCGTTAAAATAATGATCCTTATAATCGAAAAGAGAACTTCAATTTGTTATTTGATATAGAAGTTAATTGGTGAACTTTATTATTATTTATAGGCAAATAAAAAACGATTATTATCAGACATGTTTTTAAGTAATCAAATTATTCATTCTTTTTAATAATAATTATATTAATTAAAAAGTCTTAATTGGAAACAAAAATATATTCTGCAAATAAAATTATATCAAGTATACAATGATTCTTCTCAATAACAATTATAACAATAAAAATTTATTTATACCAATTCATAAAAATAAATACAATATTAACTACTACTTTGATGGTGACCCCTGCCTATATCTACACGGGGAACAATTCAAGCCGGGTAGTATAATCCTCGATAATCTGAGAGCAAATTGCCGATGGTTAATTGCACTATTATATAATTATCCCGCTAATTCCGGGTGAAACTCTAAGCAGTACTACCTACGTTTTCTGCTACAATCTTTTACTTACATACATATATATGTATCTAAATATGTATCTCTATTGTTTTTGTAATATTCGTCAAAAATTTTAAATTATCACTTAGGTACTCATACTTTATAAAATTTACATAGAAGGTATGAGATTAAAAATGTAGAGTTAGACACTGCTTTTCATTTATGAATAAATAAATATAAATATGTTGGGACATTAACACACAACACCATCTAGTTCCATAGTAAGCAACGAGGCCTGTGTTATAGATACCAAATAGTTGATACACTACACATATATATCTTTAAATACATGTACATATTATAAATATAAACACCCATGACTGGAGTACAAACATTCGTGCTCATCATACAAATGAATGCCCCAGCGGGACTCGAACTCGCGACCGCTGGCACAGCAAGTAGGGTCACTGCAAACTGAGTTAAACGTGTAATCAACTCCGATATTTTTATTTCAATATGAGTATATCATTTAAGTTATTGTCTCATATTTTTAAAAGCTTATAGAAACAGTAAATATTGACAGCTAATATTAATATTTAATAGAAATTTATCTGGATTGTTCCTAGTCGATGTTCTATGCTTTGCCCGCGGCGTACTTTACCACTGGCTCTATATATTTGTAGTTGTAACTACTAATGCAAATGAACTATACGAGTATTTACATTTTATGGCATATTGCGTGAGAATATGTTTTACGTGTAGCGAACTAATAATATCTTTCGTTTCTAACTTTGGACGATTGTGGAAAAGTTTTTGAATTAATATTCTCGATTTTATTAGTATTTTGGACAGAAAGATTCTTTTTTTAGTAAATAATAAAAATAAAAAGTAACAGCAAATTCAAATACTGATATTGTTAGTTACAGTGACTTTTCATGGCACATCATACATTTCTAAAGGAGTAGGTATTATAGCATATAAAATAGGTCAATTTTCAATTACGTTAGCAGTTATCGAATTTATTATCTTGTTAGTGTCCAATTTTAAGTGTGACATCAAATTACAAAATAATTCAAGACTCTAATAATAAACTGCCTAATTACGGATAGTGGGCAAGGGGTTCGGTCTCTGTCGCCAGTAATTCGATATTTGAGGGGATATATTGATTATATCATGGCCAAAGTTTAATTAGATCTATATAAGTATGATAATTTGTAAACTAAAATAATTGATTTTTGTAATTGTATTTGTTAATTTTGAATTATGTTATTTTGAGAGACAGGTTAATTGTAGTGGTATTTAAACAATTTTGAATAAACTGCATGTGACCTCTACCATAATAGATAAATTGTTTTGAATTATTCAGATTTAATATTATTTACATAAATCATATATATATATATATATATATATATATATATATATATATATATATATATATATATAAGTACACATTATGAATTTATATGCATACATCTAATAAGCTGCAATAAATACTGAGTTTAACTTTATTACCATTTTACTAATACAGTATATGTAGAGCATAATGTAGGTACTAAGAGCAAAATGGAAATACATATTAAATATATTATTTCTCTTAGTATTACAAATATTTCTTATACAAGAAGGTTCAGTGTTGTAAAACTGGCGGTACTAACAGATTAAGTAAAAGATAATGATGGCGAGACATTATTTCCACATTAGCCGCCATCAAACGCAAGCGACCGAGTGTGAAACGTTGTCCTGCGGGTCATTGCGACTCTGTGAATGAGTTCTCTATATTGATCGAATGGCTTGTGGTGGCTTTGTTATTTTAAATATTATATGAATATATAAACAAAGTAAATAGATCATCTTTTATAGTTCAATAGACATAATAGTTCCTACTCAGATTTGCAAATAAAGTATACTCACATAGTATGTTTTTAAATATTTATAAAATTGTAAGTAAGTTTATTATTTGGTTGAGATATTTAAATGTAACATTATCAAAATATTTGAATAGCAACTTACAACGGACCAAATGCGAGTTTAAGTATGGAAAACGAATCCATTATACAATACAAATATTTAAATAACTACTATATGCAGCATTAACATGATCTTTGTATGGGAGCGCCTAGAACAGAAGCTAAGATTTTATTTTATGTACTATTGGTAATATATTTTATACAATAAAATACAGTTCAAAGGAAATATGTACAGCCGTTTCTTCAAGATACTCGATTAAAAAAAAGATAGATAACTTTTAAAATCTACCCTAAACATTTTTAACTTATGTAAATTATCTTACAACGCCATAAATTGCACTTCAATGAAAAACTTGACAAAATGTGAAGCTGAGTATACCAATAGACCGTAACTATTTTAATTCAAAAACAAAAACTAGTTTTGAAACATATGTCCGTTGAATTAAGCACACATGCGCGTGAAAAGCGGACGTCACAAGCCGATAATTTCCATTTAAATAAATAATTTGCCGTGGTACAATTTTGGACAGCCATGTGGGTGCGTAAAGCGGTCTAATGGCCATTATAACTAGCGCCGTTTCACGCCTTCATTCACCGTCAATTTAATGACGTTAAGTATTGCGAGGACTTTTTACGAAATATTATATTATCTTGCGTAAGAAATATCAGTATCTAGCCAGAGAGAGAAAAGATTTTTTGGTAAAATGATAAAATATTATGCCAAAAACCTTTTTACATTTGTATATTTAAATTTCGTTTATGATCATAAAAACAAAATACATATAATATTTTGCGTGACGGAATCTGCTCCGAAACTTTGAAGTGTCGGTCGACCTCCACTGCCAGAGTTCAGATAATAGGAGCCAATTTGAAAAAAACCTGTTTCGAGTCTCAGTAAAAAACGAATAACCAAATGGAAATACATAAGTATTCCTTTCCATTCCTTTGTTTGTGACATTGTATCATTGTTTGATATAATCGAAGGCAACTAACATTAAAATGTATTACTTTTATTCTTCTATCAAAAACAGTCCCTAATTGATAAGTATTATATAGGTGTATTAAATATATGTACCAACCTTCGTTGTTTACATATATTTTATTCAGTAACTAGCAAAATCCTATAGGAGGTACTGCAACGATTTGCAATGCGATTGAATGATTAATTATATATTTAAATAGAAAAATGTTTTTTTTTAATATTTAGTTTTTATTATTTTAGGCAACAAGTTTGTTCTATGCTATTACAGAATCAATATCGTAGTATAGATAAGTTCAAGGTTGCTTTGTGAAATTAATCTTAAAGAGTTGCGTGCGGTTCGATATAGCCCTCGGCCGCGATCTGTAGTTCCAAGAAAAAGTCGTTAAACTTCATTTAAAGTCACGTATTTTTGGTAGCAAGATAATTCCAATAATTTTCTCGAAAACTATAATAATTAGCACCATTTACGATAGCAACAAGCAAATAAAAGAATCCAATAACATTCTCAGTAAATCTCGGAGATTAAAAGTTATATCTATTTATGTACTTCTAGTCGCGATTTTCAAACACATTCATGTAGGTACATAATATGGCGAGTCTAATAATTAACAACTATACACATTATACATGTCAAGCCCACAGGACAGCAACAAAGATGAGCAATTTACAATGACATTTCATGACATACCTCAATTAATTAAAATAACAGCATATGGAATTTTTATGGATGTCTTTCATACTTTTGAAAAATATTTACTATAAAAACAGTCAACATCTAATTAAGGTTAATTATTAGTACATAAGAAAACAAACCTAATTTATAAAGTGACATTCTGGTCACAGAGACTTCTTTAACTTATTATGTATTTGTACTTGTATGTAATATATGTACATTCCTATATTTTTCTAATACCAATTGTACAGCTATGGATGAACTTTATAAAGCATTTATTATATTATATAGGGAAAAATGCTTTCCCATAGTTAAGATAGAATAAAAATTTATGATACCAGTCGATGTTGATAACTGATCCTATAATAAAAGTTAACGCCATAGGCAATTGCTTGGTAAGAAAAGAATTTGTTCACTTTGATAATAGCAATAATTAGGCAAGTAATAAAACAAAATACCGTAATTTGCCGCCACGAACAGAGTGGAAAAGCGCAATCGGCGCGCGAGTTATCTCTAACAGTCCGTTCAGACAGCAAGTTATTACAAGGCGTTGAGTGTTGAGTCGTCACGTACTTACGGGGCGGCTTGAGAACAAAGCGGAAATATTAAACAATGAAAGGCCATAAAAAGTCTCATAATTCAATTTGCGTCCCGCTAGAAGAATGTATCTTCGATAAGAACTGAGTACCAAAGCTCCCCCATAGGCGACGTGCCATGAGAACCGCTTTCGCCACATTTCACACTTCTTCGAATCGATTAAACGAAGACTTTCCGTGACTCATCATGATCAGCTTAATCTATATTTTGTGGCAACTTACACAGAGCTCTAACATGCTTTACATCGATGTAGCAAACACGTTTATGCATATTTTCTATACGTAGTGACGTATCGCTTGTGTATCGGACATTGAGCATGTCGACACCGTCAAGGCGCGTCTGCGAGGTGACTCGCATATTATTATGATAATGCGGGCGGAGTCGATGGTATCGCTCGCCGCTATCCACTCTCATAACACAATTGAATTAGCATAGCACAGTGTCGGCCACAGCGGGCGGTCTAAGCCACGCGACCGCCGAAATACATCACATTCATTCTTCAGTTTGATATTGTTATCATAAACACTCTATTCTGAATTAAAAATTTTCGTTTTATATTTAATACATATTTCAGCATGCAAATAGAATTGTTAAGGATATTGTGGGTTGAACGAGTTATGAATGAGCGGTATCGGACATACCGAGTGGAGTGACCGCAACTACCACTAACTTTAAGTTAATAGCGCGACCACGGGCCAGTTAAAATAAATAACATTTTCGATACATCAGTATAACGATTCTGAGACTGACGTTTTTAAATGTGTCCTATCAATTAGTCAAGGACCCTCAAAAAGATCAACAATGTGAATTGTGAACATTATTCCCATCAATGGCAGGCGCGATTCAAAACCCTTGAGGGTAGTGCGGAGTATTCATAGCGGTTTGTCTGCGTCGTGGAGGACATAAAATATCGCTCTCTGTAGAGGGATCTAATGTGCCACGCGTCCCTAATGTAGAATTATCCGGGCTTAGTGCGTCCATTTGAAACATTGCTTTACAAAATATATTTAACATTTTAGAACAGCAAAATTAGATACATTTATCTTATGTAATAGAAGAAAATATTTTAATATTATACTATATTAATTGATATAAAAAGAAGGACAAAATCTTACTACCTATTAATTAAATTAATTACGACACAAAATTTATTTCTACTATAGGAGAATTTTACTCAACGGATATTGCATACACGACCTTCATTAAATACTTACTCTGACCAATCTAAGCCAGACATAAATATGTGATAAACATACTTATGTATGTATTTATAATTAAAAATAAAGTATATACTGAATATACTCTTTAAATATAGGATACTACATACATATATCTGTTTTACTACCCCTTAAAGTTATCTAAGTATGCATGGTATATAATATGGTGGTTTTAAGGGTGATTTATAATTCACTATTAAGTTAAGTTGACAATACAAATGCAGTGGAATAAATACTATTTGTTAAAATCCATCAGTCTTACACAATAACAAATTGCGGACGGAAAATTTACAGTTAAAAGCCGGATGCTACAGTTGATAGTTGCAATTTCCGATAGTACTTATAACATTCGTAATGGGACATGGGCAATGGCTTTACATTTTCGAGCTTGTTGAATTTCCCTGATATATTTAATAGAAACAAATTGTTTCCCTCATAATCTTGATAAAATTGATATACATACATATGAATATACCAGAAAATATTTGGCTTATAAATCCCATATATGTATGTTTTAAAATATTAGGTATAGTATATGTTTACTCGTATCTTTATGGATTTAAAAAGTAATTTACCTTTTATGTAAGAATTACCTATCTAGTTTCTTTTTAAATATCTAGATAGAGGGCCACAGTTAGATGAATGTTATAGTGAATCCGTTACGGAGTTATGATAAGCAGATTAGTTTGAATGACGCCTTAGAAGAAACGCGGCGGGCGGCGCGTCAGGGGGGCCTCGGCTCTTTTCTGTGACCAGTGTGCTAAATTGATTGTTCTCGTAACACGTTTAGTGACATTTGATATCTTTTATACGTAAAAAAAGAAAATTGTGTATAAAAAAGGAAATCTGTTTAAAAACGTTAGAGATAAGAAAACTTATAGCTACAGAAGAGAGGAGAATTTCTGGGGGAAATTTGTAGGTAGAGATCCTACACTCTTAAACTGCAGGTGATCTTGAAACATTTTACATAATTATTTTAATGTGTGAAAGGACATATTTATTGCAATCATTACATAAGTAAGTTTAAAATAAATAAAAGGAATAGGAAGAGCTTGAAATAACTATTTCTCTACACACATTTAAATAAACATGTAAGTTGCGCGAAGGTCGTGTGCAGTTAGGAGTGAAAGATCTCTACATATTTTTAGGTAAACTAAGAATACTATGGCTAACGGCGGATCCTAATTACTTATATATCTGAAGTTTTCCTTACCAGTGAAGAATTGGACAAAATATATGTATATAGAACCCTATATCAATTTCTACTTCTACAAAAAAAAACTTCAGGTAGGCAGGTTATTGAGTTCCACCGAAAGAGATTAATTAGGAGTAATTAGAATATACAGTATATAAAATTGTCTTTCTAATATTATTACGGTATTGTGGATGATCAAGAATTCATATTTCTGAGTCATTGTACCGCTCAGCAATAATTCCTAGAAGGTACGATTAATCATCATTATTATTAAACGCATCATATTCAAAATCATATAGAGAATAATTTATATGTTACATTTTACTACAGATCTATACTTTATTCGTATGTGTTCATATACCTAACTTTTATCACAAACTGTCATATACAATACGTGATAAGTGAGTAGCTGGATTGAAACAAAATGTGGTAATGATTATTATATCGTCACCTTATACACAGTGTCGCAATAGGTACAAATGTATCGGGCGAAATAGGAAGAGTGGAAAATGTGTGACAATGAATGAAGCATACCAAGACTACAAAGTAGTATTAAAATACTAAAGATAAGCGATGCTAAAATTGTCCGTATTTTTTTTAATAATTAAAAAAAACTATAATTTTATAAAGTTACAAAGCTTGGTAGGCCTTGCTAGTATTAGAACAAGCAGTTAAAAATGGCTCCTACATTTTTTATCGAGTAGTGGGTATTAATTAGAGGTGCATCATTGAAAATAACCTTCTCCGTTGTCGGAACATCAGATATTGACAGAACGCGATGACGGCGCGGCGCCTCTGTCCTCGTGACTTGCATCTTACCTTCATTATGGCTGCTCGCACCGCGCCACTAACAAGCCTAGCTAATGCAATGAGTTGCAAATCCATATTCACACCCTCACACACAATTATCATCTTTCTATCTTTTAGATAAGATCTATTTTCTCTTTTGTAGGATCGTTTTTACCTATACACACAGAAGCCGACCATAGGAGCTCTTCTGATGACATTAATGACATCCGAACCGGACAACTGTCAGGAATCTAAGCCAGATATAATACACTTTAGTTCAATTTGTGTGAATGATTAAGTAAAGTAAGTTATTATTGAGGAGCCATAAATACGATCGAGAAAAGTAAAATTATATAAAGGTACTTATAATAATATTATAATGGAATCAACTATGTACACATCGAGGAATTGTTTACTAAAAACTAAGCTTTCTACGGGGGACATTTAAATGTTCAGGCACGGTAATGATATATAACATTACCGTGGTTCAGGTAATAATAGCTTAACTTCAAAACAAAGTTACTTTTCATTTCTTCTTCATTTATAGAGTAGATCTTAAGGTGTATTGTGATTTATCTTAAGCGCTTTATTAAAAGCATAGTAGAAATAAACGTATGAATAATATTTAGTATCAAAATATTGTCTTTATTAAGACATATACCTTTATAAAAACAAGATACGAATTAGTTAACTATTTTATCAACAAAAAGGCTAATAAAAATCATTGTAATAATATAGACAAACACTGTAGTGTTTGCGAACTAATTATGAATGATTATAGGCACTTATGGCGTCATATCAGTGTGAAATTGCCTGACGCAGTTCTTACAACTTGCCCTTTTCTTGTATGCTATTACTTACGGGTATGTTCACATCATCGTTGTATTATGAAAAAAAACGTGTTTTTGTAAACTTAGTTGTAAAATCAAGTTCAAGGGACTTAATTTTATTATTACTTATTATAGATATTGTCAGTTTTTAGGCATAATTTGCAACCCATATTTATGATTTTCAAGATCAACCTATGGAAAAACCCATCAGACAAATACAAAAAAAAAATCAAATACTTATAGATTATATTATCAAATACTTATAGATTATTTTCATGTGCGAATCATTTCTAACATGATTACCACTTGCCTTACGGTGAAGGAAAATATCGTGAGGAAACCTGCATGTCTGAGTAAACCTAGCAAGTTTTCGAAAGACGTGTGAAGTCCGCCAACCCGCACTTGGCCAGCGTGGTGGACTATGGCCTGATCCCCCTCGTATTGAAGGGAGGCCCGTGCCCAGCAGTGGGACATTAAAAAGGGCTGATACATATATTATATACTTTTTGAAGTTATAATTTTTTTTTGCGTGTTAGAGAAAAAATGATGAGAGTGATTTTTTCACGATGCGACAAATTTAGGCTACAGTATCAAGTTAGTCATAAAAAATCTCTCTTTAGTATAGTATGATGTCTACATTCAAGATATTTATTCCGGTATTTCTATATACACAACACGTGTTTTATATCGATAAAAATAAAAATGATTATAAGCTTTTGTCTAGTTTTACCTGTTCCGGTGTCTGTCTGTAATCAAATCTTGCAAGTTAAATTTGACCCACTTCCCAGAGTCCAATTGAACTGAAATTTAACGCACACGTTTGATTCTAGTGACGATGCAAGACTACCTAAATGCCGCCATTTTTAATCCAATATGGTGAAGTCAAAAATTACGATTTATCATTTCCATTGTGACCCTAATAATATGGGCATCAAATGAAAGGGCTTGATGAGCGAAACATAATAAGTAAAGAGACGTCATTGTACATCCAAAATGGCGGACTATGTTTTTTTATGCATCCACATGATATGGATATCAAATGAAAAATAATATGTTTTTTTTATAGAATAGCGAAGAAATAAGTCTCGCGGTAAGCAATCTCTTTTATATTATATAAATTATGTAATGTAATTAATTCATGGGTTTCATTTAATTTAAAGTAAACTTTCTCCTTTTCTTCTTCACTTCAAAAAAGAGGAGATTCCCAATTCGACTGCATTTTTTTATGTTTGTTACCTCAGAACTCTGTCATTTATCAACCGATTTGTACAATTTTTGTTTTGTTTGAAATTGTATACTTCCAATTTGTTCCCATTTAAATTTGAAAAAAAAACACTCCTAGGGATGAAAAATAGCTAATGAAAATTTAACCTACTTCTAATCGTCATATTGACTTCAAACTTTGCAAGTGTTTTATTGCCATTGATAATGCAGTGATTTGGTATCGTCGATCTGATCTGTTAAGACCAGAAGGTGGATAGGTATTTAGAATTCTTCAACGGCTAATAGTAGATACTTTGAGTTTGGACTTATTTTGTTTGATTTGACAAACCCAACATGTTACAATTGGATTTTAGAGCCTGATTTTTATTGTTTCTAATAAAAGCGGATTTTAGTTTGTCAGTTTTTATATAAAAATTGGCATCAAACTAACTTAAACGGCTTAAGCGAATATTTTATTAAAATACTTTCTTCTTACTTTGCTACTACTATGTCTACACTAAAAATGGAAATATAAAAACTTAAAAAAAAATGAGAACCGATTTCAAAAAAAAAAAACTCTAAAAAGTAAAAAATAACTGATTGGTAGTTTCCATTTACTATAGATACCTAATCAAATATTTTCGAAATCGGCGTGCTTTAATTTGTATTGGGTGGCACCGAAAATATCTGATTAGTTATCTATAGTAAATAAAAACTACCAATCGGTTATTTTTTACTTTTTAGTGTTTTAAAGCATTTAAGTAAAAGCTTGTTTTTTCTATGTGTTTTTAATATTATTATATATGGCGGTGATTGAAATCAAATAACTGTGAATATCTTAAAAAAAACATTGACTGATTGTGAATATAAGTCATAAAAGTTTTTATAATTTTTTCAAAGTATTTTTTTTATACCATGAGTTTAACTGAGGTATGTAATATTTTTTTTACATCTATACAGATGAATAAAATTGGAGTGTCTGTTTGTAATATTAAAATAATCGCTTTTTAGTAAATGCATATGGATGTATATACGGTACATATACCAAAACAACATTTTTTACAATTTTTGTCTGTATGTCTGTCTGTCTGTCTGTTTGCTAACCTCTGAAATGGCTGGACCGATTTTGACGGGACTTTCACTGGCAGATAGCTGATGTTATAAGGAGTAACTTAGGCTACTTTTATTTTAGAAAAAATAGGGTTCCACGAAAAAAAATTAAAACCCAATTAATTAATTAATTTTGTTTTGAGAAGCAAACTAGGGACGAACCCGAGCGATGCGAGGGTGAGTCGATAGTTATTTATAAATTATTACTTTATTACTTAGTAAATATATAATTTATTTTGACAATTTTTGATATGTTAATTTTCTATATACATATTCATGTAAGTAGCAAAAGTTCTTTTTGCTTGTCGATAAACAGTCTCATTTATTAAATAACTTTTTTTTTTAATTAAACCTTTATCAATTGTATTTATTATATTTATTTTATAATTTTATCGTCGTTTCTACAAATTTGTAGTATTGGCACACAGTATAAAATTTTTGGAGTTATTGTTTTGTTATGCCAAATAAGGTATTATAACAATGTTTAAAATTAAAATTTACAAATACCCGATGTTTCAAATGCTTTACAGCAATCATGGTCACGGGAGATACTAAGGTTTTAGATGTCTCAAAGGCATTACATAGTTGTTACAGACAGCCTACCCACAAAATAAGAAAATGAATTTAAAAATTCAAGAATGGCATCGAAGTATGTACCTTACAGTATTTGTAAATTTTAATTAGTTTTATAATTGAATATGGAATATTATTTATTTAATTTCAGCTGTTATTAATAATGTCGGGAATCAAAAATCAAAATAAATCCGCGAAAATATCCGAAAAGACAGTTTTATTTAAAATGTTATTCGCGTAAATATAAGAAAGTTTGTATGTAGTAAGAAGTTACCTATAACTTCTTACTATACACAAATTTTAAATTTTTTTACGGATCAGATTTTTGCAGTTATGCTCTTTTTGGCAGATTTGGAAAAAAATATGAGACTATAATTGTTACGATGTGCGCGCAACACCGACAGCCAAATAGCGACATGATGAAGTTAGCTGCATTCCTTTTACAAACAGAGAGTTGTGACATACGGGAAGAAATCTTTAGCTATTTTTGTTCTGTTACGCCAAAGAAGTATAAATTTTTACGTGCATACATAAGTACATAGACACGTTTTTTTTTATTTACACAAAGTTCTCACAAGTCAACATTTAAAATATCTTACTACTTACTTTTGTGATGATAAAATACTGATTTCGCATATACTTTGAATCCTTTTTTAATTTTTAATTTATTTTTTTAACGAAACTTAATTACGTACACACTTTAAAAAGAAAGGTGATTTCTTACTTCTTACTTATTCACTTACGGACATTAAAATTTTACTATACTATGCAATCCTTTAGCTATAGTTAGGAAAATCGTTAAGCTGTTACCAATAGCCAATAGGTAGGTATTAAGTACTAAATATATACCATCAAATGCATCGATTCTTGAGTAAGAGTCTATTAACATGAGTAACTTGCTATATTAAAAGGTCATTTGTGGCGATAGCAGGAAGCTGAAGCCACTTTGTGGTCAAGCTGTTTGAGTCGTTTATACGCTTCAAGTATTAAAACCGCAATAGACATGACGTTTTAAATTATACTGTGTCCATTCTATAGTCAATAAAACGACTGATATTATTTAATAAATATATGCGATTATGATACCTGTTCTACTGTATTACAAGCTATTATTGCATGTTCAGTTAGTTTCTATGATACTCTGTAATAAGCAAGGTCTTTCGTATAATAGGCATCTCTTATATTTATTTTTTGTTAGCCTTTTTAGTGCAGATAATTAGGCAAATTATGATGGAATATAAAATATGGCTAACGTATTCATAAAAGTGTGAACTTTAAAAATAATATTTATTAGCATATAAAGCACGTATAATTGTTTGAATTGATCCACAGACATTGTTTTTGCATTTAAATGATTTTTTCATAGTACTGTACACAATGAACATGTTTTTATTGGCACATTATTTAAAATTAGAGAGAGTACCTACCTAACGATTTTTTTAAATATGTATTTATCATAGTATCATCAACCATCCAATATAATTTATCTACGTTAATATAATAAAAATACAGATTCAACTTAAACGACACGTTTGGCTCAGTTTGTAGCGACCCTACTTGCTGCGCCAGCGGTCGCGGGTTCGAGTCCCGCTGGGAGCATTCATTTGTGTGATGAGCACGAATGTTTGTACTCCAGTCATGGATGTTTATATTTATAATATGAATATATGTATTTAAAATTATATATGTGTAGTGTATCAACTATCTGGTATCCATAACACAAGCCTCGTAGCTTACCATGGAACTAGGTGGTGCTGTGTGTTAATGTTCTAACATATTTATTTATTCATTTATATTTATTTAATTAATAATATTTAAAGAGCTTTGGTTTATATGACAGTTAAGAAATAGCCCATTACCTAACTCAGGAATATTGTAGCTATTCTATCAAAGTTAAACCCAGGGGGTATAGGGATATACGAGTATAAACAAGCAAACTAATTTTATCTTTTTAATAGATAGTAGTATAATAAAACCAAAATGTTAACTAATGAAATTAAGTGCCTACAAGTACGTATGTGGTTATAAAATTCAAATTATAATATTTTTTAATGAGTACAACTGTCACTATGATCGTAATTCGAAATTGACGTGACTAAAATTAACCCTTTCACAATTTAACGCTAATATTCACGACAGTTATTTAAGTCCACGATAAATTTCTTAAAACACTTATCTTGACAGATTCGTACATCATTAGGTTTTTCTATTTGTGTTCCCGTTTGCATTGTTAAATTTGTCACGCGACAAACGTCCCGTTGACTGATGCTGGCATAAATAACTTACGAGAAGATTTAATGAACGTTAACTTAAACTAATTAATTTGTTATATTATTCTTATATGTATATTATTTTAATACGAAGCAGTAGTCACATGGTTACTCTACAAATAATATACATATTCGATATAATATGTCATACGTGTTTGTTAATTTATTTAATTACTAACGACTTACCCTTGCTTCGCCCGGGTGCGTGCTTACCTAGGTAAGTTTTAATTTTTTTGAGCGAAACCCTAATTCTTTTTCTAAAATAAAAGTATCCTAAGTTACTCCTTATAATATTAGCTATCTGCCAGTGAAAGTGCCGTTAAAATTAGTTCAGCCATTTCGGAGATTAGTCGGAACAAACAAACAGACAGACAGACAGACAGACAAAATTTTTAATAATTGTGTTTTTCTTATAAGTACCGTATATATGTAATTCCATATGCATTTAGTATAAAGCTGTTACTTTTGATATTAAAAACAGACACTTCAATTTTATTTATCTGTATAGATTACGCATCTATTCTATGATAATTATTAGTAACGATAATAAAACGTTTAAATAGAAAATAACGGGAAAGTAAAAAATAATCAAAAGGACAAACTTTTGCGACTTACTGAGGAACAAGTAAGAAAAGTAGATACCTAATGGGTAGGTATGTGAATAGCAGCGGTCAGCTTGAAATAATAAAGGTAATGATTATTTGGATCCTGAAGGAGAGTAGGGTTGCATTAAATGTCTGCATCATTTGATATCTATACTTATATTATAAGTGTGAAAGTAACTCTATCTGCCTGATTGTTACCTTTTCACACTTAAAACTATAAGCAGAGGGACATTAGCTATCTTTTTTCTCTGCTTCATTTACTACGCGAGTGGAACCGTGCGGAATAACTAGTCAGAAAAAAAATAAAAAGATAGATCTTGGCGCATTTTGAGATGATGTTTTACGTTCATATTAGATATGGAAAAAGTCAAGTATCATATTTCCATTATTTCCTTTATTTTAAAGCCTTATATTTATTTTCGTCAAACCTATAAACAACCGTATTTAAATGATATATCGTAGTCTAAAACTGTAACTGAAATGACGAGAGCATTTAACGGTCGGCCGGAATGTCGTTGTCGTAAATATAATTTCCCGACAGCTTCATTTAAATACCTTTTGTCAATGAACGGGTTAAACACGTCGCGGCGCCGATAAAAAAGATATATGGCGGGGTTACCGTCGCTACCGTTGTCGCTACAGATTTATTATTTTCATAATTGCTTCATGAGACAAATATTTTAATTAGATTAACTAGGATGAGTTGTGAATGATTGCAACTTTCACTTGTCTAGTACCAGTTGAAAAAATAGTACCTGCACTATTTATAGTCTAACTAGCGATTCGTCCTCACTTTGCTCGGATTCGTCCCTAAGTACATTTTAACATTTACGGTATTATATACATGTATACATACATAGGTATAATGAGTTGAATTATAGCGTGTTTCCTGTGGGAATGAGATATTCTCCCGCGGTAGAAAGTAGTCTGTGTCACTCTTCAGTCCTTCAACTATCTCCACAGACAAACAAACAAATAGAAGACAACTAGAACTATAGAGTAGACAAATTGAAGGACAAACAAACAAACACACTTTCACATTTATAATATTAAGTATGGATATTAAGTAAACACGCTTTATTAAATATTGTAAAAAATTATGAAATCTTAAAGATACAATCCTATAATAGATGCTCAACAAAAAGAAGAGTTAAATTATATATTTGTAAATATAAACACCAAAATAGAAGAATTTGAGAATTAAACTTATTACAAAAGACACATTATTCATACACCTAGGTATGCTAATTTTATTATTTATACTAGCTCTTCTACCTTAATAGCTTCTATTGTTCTCACTTGATCTTGTAACAGGTAATTTTTGCTCTATTAAGAAATCACAAATCGAGAAAGGAGTCTCCATTGTTAAAACAATGTATTTTATAATCCCTAATAAATTAGTTTAATTATAAAAATCCAAAATTACCTCAATCATTTATTACATAATCAATAATAAATATTTCCTGTACTAATAATATTTTTTTTATTTTTTTCTTTTCTAAGCGGACTACAAAAACATCTCAAGAAGTTTACCTAAAATAAACACTCCAAATGGACCTAATCTGCACTTAAAGTGTTGAATCCAACAAAAAGTATCTTTTTTATCTAGAGTGACAGATCTCGAGACAGCTTTTGTGCTACTTTAAGCTAATATAAAATTGCCAATATAAAGGTAACTGTTTCATGGATTTGTCGATATCCACTCTCAGGGACAACAATGCATCAAGCACCTTAATCCCGACAACAGCCATTTAGGGACATTACAAATAAAAGTTTGTCGGTCGGTTCGACTCAATGCCACAATGGCCATTGACGGGGCTCCACGCTGCGCGCCTTGAATGGGCCAACGCCAAAAAAATCTATTAGACACGCATAATGGATTTGATGTATCGATGTGTCCTCATCGATTTACGGATGTGATTCTGTATTGATTATATATTGATTTTATTAACAGTTTTGAGTAGAATGACTTAGACAAAAATGTTAAATATAAATAACAAGCAAATCTCCATAATAATATAAGGACAGATTGCTAGATCATTAATTGTGTGGCACATTTAAAACAACGTTTGCGCGAAAATTAACTTGATATAATTAAGCATTGATTGTAAAAGTTTAGTAGGTACTAAAAGTCAGTAAGATTTGAGTTGATGTAAATTTTAGTAGAGAAAAGTAGACCATATAAATAGTTGTAATAAATAATAAAATAATACCCGGATTATATACCTAATAAATACTGGCATATTTATCTAGTTTATAATAGGTAGATACATACATATATTTGTTTAACAATCATACACATAACTAATATGGTATAATGTATCCATTGTTTGCTAGTAAAATAAAATTATCAAATTTTATGTTGGTGAAATAGAAAGATTACTTTCAATTGTAAATCTTATTAGAACAATAGCTTATTGTTCTTCATTTCAACGCTTCATAAATCTAATAACAAGCCACAATTTTCAAATAGAAATAAACTATAGAGGCTGAGAGAAATTGATTAAAACTCAGTCTCTACATAAGTCCGATGATTAAAGAAAATATTTGTAATAAAATAAGATAAAACTGCTGTACGGATTTTAAGGTCCTAAGGTTTGTTTATAACTTTATCTATCTATCCATACTAATATTATAAAGAGAAAAGATTTGTTTAATTATAGTCAATAAACTCTGAAATTGATTAATCGATTTTAATAACTCTTTCACTAACAGGTCGCTACATAATCCTAGAATGCTATTGGCTATAAATTATATCTGTATTGTGTATTTTCGCTGAGTTGTTACAGTATTCATCTAGCAAGTCGGAAAAAATACATCAACTTTTGTATGCACTGCCTACGCAGTTATTTATAAGTGAAAACAACGTAAAGTGAATATAGTCCTTTAATAGTTCAATAAAAACTCAATTTCTAGTACCTACTCTATATTTTACTAAGCTTTCTTATGCTCCTGATTAGTTACTAATACTTTATTTTCAAAGGGCAACCTCAACTATTTGTAGAAATTTGACATGGATTTTAAATGATATCAATGTCTCTGTTTGTAGTTCTTCATTATTAAAAAAAAAAATTAACCCCATTTTAAAATACATGTAAAAATATTAATTTATCTTGAAAAAAATAGGCATAAAGTTAACACATATACCGACGGTAAATTTATATATAATGTACCTATTGTATCTACCCACCTATTTGTTTTTAAATTGTACCTACCCTTTACAATCGTGATAAGGTAACAGTAAAGTATTAACAGCTAGTTTTTGAAATGTTAAATTAAATTAAATTAATTAATTGTTAAATTATTAAAATCAAAAGACAGCTGTTGTTAGGTTGCAAATAAATAAACAATATTTAAAGAAATAAAATTTACATATCAAAATCAATTAAAGTAGAGTCTAAAATCATCACGGTTTTCAATTTTCATCGATACTGCGTAAGTATGTATTCACCGATCATTATTAATTGTTAAAAACTGTAAATATTTTGATATGAAACTTATCCTGACAGTGAAAAAAACAATTAACTTACAATTGATTTATTTGGAGGCGCCGGGAGCGGCGCGTACATGTCGGTTATCATTGTCCACTAAAGGCACATATCAATAAAGCACAAATAAAAGTTCCGCACACGTAAAGTATTATCACTCGGAGGCGCATTTACATGACGTCTCGTATCGCGGCGCGCGAGTTTACGTTTACGAGTGCGGGTGAGCGCACGACGTGGGGGGCGGGGTGGGCGTCTCTAACCAATCCCGGCCTCTTATTGAGCTCCGCCCACACTAAGCCCCGCCTACAAACTCGCCACGTATATCGATCGCACGCGCGACTCCATTTTATTTCGGCACCCTTGATTTGCATAAACTTTTTTATTTGAAATTGACGTTAAGATGGACCGCAATTGTTACTTTAATCTTGGCGAGAGGTCTAAGATGACTTCATTTTGAAGCCTTACAACAGTTTGAGGTTTTAGTAAAAATATTACTTAATTATTTTTAGTAAGGCATTCGTAGGGGTAATAAACACCTACGATCACATAAAATCGTTGTAACAGGTCAAAATTATAGATAAATGGAAAATTAATAAACAGATAGAAATTAGAAACAATATCAACTTTTTACTACTTTTGCTTATCTGTCATTTTATCTATCTCTTTAGTTATGTTTTTTAACATTTGAGATCTACTTTGCGAAGTTCAATGGATCTTTATTTACTGTATAGTTAAATTAAAAATATTCTAATTGGTCGAGCCTCCGTTTTGCACGCACCTGAAGAGATTCTCAGGGATTAAACTAAATAGAAATACACAGATTTGTATACGAAGTACCGCCATCAGTAGGTAGTTATAAAGTAAGTATTTGGAAACCAATTTAAATAATAATTTTCGTAAAATAACATTTTTACCAATAACATTATTAGTAACGATTATTATGACGTTTACAATTTAACAATATATGTACCTAATGATAATTCATATCCTTTGACATGAAAATATCGTTATGGTATAAATACACAGAAAAAGCAATTAAAAATATATTAGTTATGTACAATGTTGCTATATTTTTACTTTCCCATAAGATACCTACCTAAATATTTACTAAATAATTGCTAAATACAAATCGATATGTAGTTAATCAATTAATGTTTGAGAATCAAATAAAAGCTTAGTTTATTAATACTTAGTAGAAAATAAATAATACCTAACTACTGACGTGCCTATATAAATATTTAGATAGCAATGTATTTTTTTTGTTTTTTCTCTAATATCTGTTTAAATGTCAGTTGCTACCACGAGGGTGTTAAATATAACGAAAAATAATGTTCGACAAACAACTTAAGCAGAAAACCGAATAATAATTCATAATGATATAAAACATCACCTGAAGAAAAAATGGGATGGCGCCTTTACGCACCCTAGAAATCCATCGTAGCGACCGCTAAACATATCCAACCGAAACGTCGTCGCTTCAAGAATAGCTTAAGCGGCTAATAGTTTTATGACACGCATATCCGGGAGATTTCTCTACCTGTATTCAAACAACAATCTCCCTTATACCTAACGCATTAAAATGTATCATCCCTTTGAAGAGCGTACGGAAATGACAGTCGCGGGGCATTATACGACATTAGATAGGGGAGCCACCAGGTTCATAAAGTAGTAAAACTGTAGATAGGTGTACGAAGGGTGAAAGGATAAAAATGGGCGTGTCCGGGATAACGAAATAAAACGCCCGGGGCTCGACCGTGCGAACTCCGCTTAACGAAATAAACATTTTAATTTAAACACGAAATTCACGCTGAGATGTAAAATTACAGCATGAGTGGGCGTTGAACGAAGAATATCGAGTTATGAGGATATTTCATGAGCAATGTGCCATTTTATACACCAATAGACTTTTTAAGTAGGGCGTTTTAAACAGAAAACGCCATCCACTTCTACTGACAGACAATACGTAGGTACTAGATAACTATTAAGGTAATTGGATTTGCTTAATTAAACCAATTTATTTTAATATTAGTGACTTATTCTCAATTCGCTTGGGTACTTCCTTAAGTGCTTTACAATAGCCGATAAAGTAATTCATCTTATTCAATTTCTGACTTTTTTTTGAATAAAAAAATATCCTATAGTAGGTGGGAATGAACATAGCTTCCTATTAGTGAAAGAATTTTTAGATTCGGACAGTACTTTCAGAGATTAACACCTACATTTACAAACTTTGCCTCTTTATAAGTGTAGATTACCTATCTATATGTAATAATTTATTATCTATACAAACAATACATTGTAACTAAGCCGAATCTGTACATTAAATATTTTTTGGAAAATCTTTTTAAAATAGACATTATTATAGATACAGAGGCCGAATCTGTTTGTCGGTCTGTTACCGCATCACGGCAAAACCACTGGAAGGATTTTAATGAAATTTGGTAAGATGATAGCTAGTTATCCGGGTCAGCATAGGTATAGGATACTTTTTACTGCGGAAAAATATCTCATATCTGAGAAATCTATACTAAACGTTAAAACGTATGTCAGAACGAACCTGAACGGAGCGAGGGTGTGTCGCTAGTTAATTATAAAGTATGCCTTCTTATAAAAAGATTTAATTTCAATGGTATAATCATAGATAATGTTTTAATCCAAACAGACGAATTAGCGTGTAGGAATAGACTGCAGAGATTAGATTGGACCAACCGGCGTCGACACAAATGACCGGCTGAATCTGCGGAAGCGAGCGACGCCGGATCATATCATCGACTATCACATTTCATTACTTTGATATGCGGATGTATGCAGTTTGTAAATTGGCTGTTTCATTTATTGTTTTGTAGTATTCGATTATTTGTCTATTCTAGTTACGGGTTCCGTGACATACTTACAATAGGTATATATGACAAACCATTATAATAATTCTAAGACGTTTAGCTCTTGAAAAAAACTTTTATTTTATTTTATTTGGCGTCTGTATTTTCATTTCCATTTCAATGTGACAGACTGATTTTAATGCTATTATTTTTATTCTCATGCTGGCTTTATCGATATGGTCCTTAGCTATATTCGATGATACCTAACGGCTAAAAAACTTTTAAAAAAAAAAAATAAAAACCGACTTCCTGGCACTGAAAAGTAAAAAATAACTAAACAGAGGTTTTCATTTAAAATAGATACCTAATCAGATATTTTCGAAGTCGGTGTGCTTTGATTTTTATTGGCTGGCACCGACTTCGAAAATATCTGATTAGGTATCTATTTTAAATGAAAACCTCTGTTTAGTTATTTTTTACTTTTCAGTGCCAGGAAGTCGGTTTTTATTTTTTTTTAAAAGTTTTTATTTTTCCATTTTTAGTGTAGACGTAATAAGCGAGTAATTTGTAAGAAGAAAGATTTTTAATAAAAACATAATATTCGATTAAGCCATTTATTTAAAAACCGCTTGACCGATTTCGATAAAATTTATATGGGACCACCGGGGAAGAATACTCTTTGAAACAAAAAAAAAATTTTTCAAATCGGTTCAGCCGTCTTCGAGAAATCCGTGAACATACATAAAAAAAAAAAGATTCCGATGAATTGAGAACCTCCTCCTTTTTGGAAGTCGGTTAAAAAGTTATGAATTTTATTACTTTCCTTGAATTAGTTTGAGAATTTCACAAGCATATCATGGAATATTAATATACGCCATTTCATGATACATACTTTTATAAAAAATCTTTCTGACTGAACTATTCTTAAGAAATTAAGTCTGATACACGAGTACCATATGTGTAGGTTCATTCAGGTAGTCTCGATAAGTAGTTTGATTAAGCGACGAGCTCTGAAAATAGAGATGGAAAATTACTTCATAAGCCATGCTTTAAATAAGATTAAATTTAAAATAACAATGGACCATAAAATGATCTTAAAACGTTTAATATGAAGTAATAATCTCTAAATTATTATTAACACTAAAATGTACTAGTGGATTTTTAGAGAACCGTAGAGAATACAAAGAGTCAAAATAATAAACAGCTTTATAAAATATGTAATTTTCATGTGACATTTCAATTAGATAAACCATAGCAGAAAGGTAGTACCTAAGTGTTTTTACACATGGCTACATATTTTTATAGTTAATTTTGCCACTTTATGCCTTCTACGTGTTTTGTTTACTTAGCTATGTCACGATGCAATTAAGAAACAACAATAACATGAAACAATAATTATATATCTTTTCTCTTTTAAATGGATCTTTTAAAACAGTGTTCATTTTTAAGTAATAATTTTTTATGCACTATGCTTCACAAGACTAGGCAAAATAAATTCTTAACACGTATTGGGTACACGTATTTCACCAGGCAATTTTCAATTGTAATAGAAAGTTGTATTTACAATTTACATATAATAAGAAAGTTGTAACTAAAGAAATAAATATGTATTAAAACATAATTTATCTTCTCATCGAATCAAATAAGGTTTGTTTAATTCAGTTTGAAATAGTGCCTACCCATTTCTAAAGTTATTCGTGAAAGTAAAATAATATTAAAGAACCAATGAGAGTTAAAAAAGCCCATATAAATTAAAGAGCTTAAAAGCTCACATTTATTTAAGATCTTTTTTTTAAATATTTGAAATGAATTTGAAATGAACTTCATTTATAAAAGCTTTGGTTTATATTTTTAAACTGAAAGACTTTTGTTACGAAAAACTTTTAAAAACGTAGAATTGATACCAACGTACGTTAAGTTATACTTTTAAATAGTTCCAAGCTAGCTTTGCTTTTTTTATTAAATTATCCGTTTAAATCGCACGAGCCAGAGAAAAATATTGGAAATAAAATTAGAAGAGTATATAACAATTTGTTTAAAAAAATACTATTGATTATAATAAGTGTTTCTTATAAATACTTATTTTGATATATAAGATACTTATTATAGATAGAATAGTTATATGTATATTTAAAAAAAAAACCTAATATCTAAAGAGTCCTTGTGAAGTCTCTATAAATTGAGAAACTACTTAGTATCTATCTCGTAGTCGAAAGGTTAGCGAGGAGAACTTGAAGTACCTAAAGAAGGTGACTCCCACAAGGGGAGACCCCTTTCTTCCTAAATTCTCAAGTCTTTCAAGTGCCTCCACTCGAAAGCTTAGGCACAAATAGTAGTTATTACTACTAACGGAGAGTCTATGTTCGTATCAAAGTAAAGCTAACTTTCCTAACTTGCCATCAAGTGAATAGTATTCTTACTGGACTAAAAATAAAGTTAATATTGCATTGGCAAGCCATTATGTATATGTATATGCATATCCCTGTGTGGTATACATAATAGAGCACCTTACAACCACTTTCAGTGACTCGATGTGGCCCCCATGAATTTTCTTTGCATTTTGTATGTGTCATCGATGGCCACTTCTACCGATTTCCACTTAAGCAAATGTTGCCTTTTCAGCTACCTATGTTTGTATATAAAATTTAAAGTTCCTTTCACACATTTTTAGTTTTATGTTTTTTATTTTAGGATATTTAATATTTATTCATACCGAAATCAATGTAAGGTTAATATTTTTTGTTAATTATTTAATATATATATATATATATATCTATATATATATATATATATGTCATATATATATATAGATAAAATTGTAAAAAATCTATGATGTGTGACGCATTTTCGCCTAATATTTATTAGTAGGCACCTGATATGACTGAGCTTTTAGAGTTAAACTTTTCAATGAGAGAAATTTTACAACCAATTGAATTGAAAGTTGTTCTAATAATTCTATATTTATATATTAGCGAATCGACTATCTATCGAGCTATCATGATTTATATTTCAGGTTTTAATAGATAGTTTCGGCCACACGCGAATTTCTAAACAAGCCCGCGGCACTTGTGGCTAAGCTGTATAGGCATTGTAATTCAACGCTTAATACATTTATGAAATGGCCCTTCAAATTGAATAGCAAAGTTATTGAAGACTTTAACTATAACTCATACTTTATCCAAATACAGCTCTTCGATTTCTTAATACAAATAAAATGTGTATAAAACATTTCAGTGCATACTGTAAACGAACTTATTATTAATTATATTTATAGGTATAATGTTGGCTTGAAAACAAAGTGTTTTTTGAAAGCAAAAAACGTTTTACCTTACATGTTTTTAAAGAAGCATAAATTAATTGCAGAAAGTGACTAATCAGCCACCTCATATAAGCTTTTTCCTTTTTAAATAATACAAACGAACAAAATTAGCTCATCTACACTTAAAGTGAACATTCGCCATTTGCTTAATGATGATGCAAGAAACATTTGCCTTCGGGTAAGCATTTGGTACGTAAATGTTATCCAGGTAAAATTAATTGAATTATTAATATGAGGCCTCCTAATGAGGCGAGAACAACAAAAATGTGCTAATTTTAGATAAATAAATTAGTACCTAAGGCAGTGGCAGCTCAGTGGGAAACGGCATGAAGCAGGTGCAAATCCTGGGTCTCGCACCTCTGATTCGTATGCAAATAATTTCCAACATAATGATCACTTGTCTTACAGTAAAGGAAAAAATCCTGCCGAAACATGAATGCCTGAGAGAACCTGGCAAGTTTTCGAAAGACATGGGAAGTCCATCAGCTCGCAATTGACCAGCGCGTCATGGTAGCTATGGCCTGACACCCTCGTATTGAACAACGCCCGTGTCCAGCAGTGGGAAGAAAAAAGGGCTGAATAGAATTTATTACCTAATAACATTTAGTTCATTTTGACGTATCTACCTATCTTCAGAATAAGTCTTAACTTAATGTCGTAGGTACTCAACAAAAAATGTGATTTACACAAAAAAGATTCGCAATAATTATAGTAAAATTTGCCAAAATTACCTACTAGTGATATGAATATCAAATTAAAAAATTCGCTACCATCGCTCATTTTCACACAGATAAAATTAAGAAGTGTTAGTGATGAAATAAACATACCTATTGAAAGATGAAAATAGCCTGCCGGAAAATTTTTAAGCGAGACATCTATTAATGCTGGCTTTCGTGATAGAATATTATAAAGAATGTGAGCTAATCAAATTTAAATTACTCTACAGAATAAGTGACCGATAGAAACAACGATTGCAATAATAATCGTTATTTCTTCGAGGAAATCTTCATTGTCTGTGGACATCACGTGGCAGTCCCGTGACGAATGAATTACTGACAATATGCTTGCACTTCAGCACAATAGCCATTTCACAGTATCGATGGCCAATCAAAACAAATTACCGATTTCGTCGTTCGATATTCGTTCCGATATAATTTCCTGAGTTCATGCTCATTCTGTTAATTTTATTGTAGCTGGTAAATAAGAGAAATCTGTTAATGTTACATAAAATAATAATATAATGAATATGACAGCAGGTCTTCTGTAGTGTTATAAAAATACATATTAAAATTTTGCGCAGATATCAGAAATACTTTTTCAAATAGGAATGTAAAAAGGATGTCGAAAGAGTGTATTATGTAGGTGTGACTTTAAATTAAAATTCATTTTTTTCCGAATTATAGTGTTCTTGATTTTTTGACTACAAAATATAATATAACTTTATTTTAGGTAGTATCTAAAAATCTCATTTCGTAATAAAAACCTAAATAAAGCAGTGCCACAGTGTCTACCTACAATAAGGATTCTGTGTAAATATGAAGATTTTGCGTTATCTTTTGAAATTATCTTGATAACAAATAATTTAAATAATTATAATGTTAAAAGTGTTATTGGAAATTCGTTTTATGGGAATGTAAAGGTACGTTTATTTTCTTACCAATGGTTCATGCCATATGTAAATTCCTCACAAAGTTATTACTGTTTTACTATTGTAATATAATAGTATAGCAAAATATGTTAACGAAGACTTATTATAGTAAAAGACTGTTAGTACGTACTAAAATATTATTGCACAAATCTTATGCTTAGTACTTACTAAGATCTTCATGTCCTTGGGATCCGCGGACACGGGGTCGATACTAACCTGAAAAGATTAACAAAGATTAATTAAAATATTTTTAAAGAACCTGCTTTATAGGTATAGACTCCTTTCTATTATTATTAGTACAAAAGATAATAAGTAATCTTGTAAAAGTAAATCCCTAGACTAATTTATCTATAGTAAAAGTTTAAAAAATATAGGTGTAATGAATATTAAAAGACAATGGATAGGAACAGGGATATCAATGAATTACAAATGACTCCACATGTGAAAAGATCAACTCTACTTCATAGTACAAAAACAGAAACTAATTAAAAGTCCCTAAAAAGTTATCATAATTCCGTGGGTACACGAGCGAATTTAATTTAGAAGGTTTTTAATTATGGCAGCGGAGTCGGCCGGTTTCGGCGCCGAGCGGCGGCAGCCCTGTAATTATGGCCAGTAATTGCGAGGCCGAGGCCGAGGCCAAGACCGTAGTCCCTACGCCCGTCTAGCTCTGTATTATGCCACTGAAATTAGGATGCAACATTTTAATGGCACTCTACTTACAGTTTTAGGATTGATTAAATTCATGGTCTGAATATGTATATGAAAAATTGTAACTAGGAGATGAAGTATTGTAGTTTTTTTTACAAAAGAATGCTGCCGTAATAATAAAATGACTTAAACGTAGATTCGGAATCAGCAAAAAAAATGCTACTTGATGGTCTTAGTCAAAAACTCTAACAATAAGTCTTATGAATCCGGAGACACCATAACCATTTTCATAGTTAAGCTACGTCAAAACTAGTAGTAATTTTAGTAGTAAGACAAAATTTCAGATACATACATATCTCGAAATCAACTTTGACGAAGTTGCGGCTTTCTTTTTTATGACCGCAGAATAGTTATCTATATAAATAAAAATAAATGTTCGTACCTATGTTAGTCTTTTATGCGTTCCATAAGCTTCAAGCATAAACCATTCAAGATTAGAGACGCACCCGAGCGAAGCGAGGACGCTAATATCTTATAAAATTTCATAAGGAAAATATATATATATGAACGAAAAAAAACAGAAACAAACATAGAGTTCCATAAGATATTCCCGATCCAATTTGCATATTTAAAAATATAAAAAAAATATATAAAACTAGCGACTCACCCTCGCTTCGCTCGGGTTCGTCCCTAGTTACGTTTCACTGCTGAACTGAGCTAAACGTTGATAAGTCAGCCTGTGATTCGCGAGTAGTGAATAAAAATAGTAATTGCGAGTGTACCTTAGGTGATAGACGTATAATATTGCAAACTTCCCTGTATAACTTTTTAAGACCTACAATTTTCTAGTACATTGTTTTGATTTATCTCTTAAGGTTCAGCCAGCGTTAGCCATATAAACTTCTAAGGACGACTCGATAGAACCAGTCATTGCGTTTTCCCGCGGGAACGAAAAATGTGCCTGTAGTAAAAGGTATCCTAAATGTTGACTCGAGTGATAAGCTATCACTATACAAAATTTAATTGAAATCGGTTCAGTACTTTTTGCGTGAAACGCGCACATCGATTTAACTATGTTAGTTTTGCTATAGGTATAGATAAGAATAGGTATTGCGAGTGTACCTTGAGAGATAGACATATACTGTTGTAGATATTTCTGTTGGCCTTTTCAAGATCTACAATTTTTTAGTACATTGTTTTGATGTATGTCTTTAGGTTTAGCCAGCGGAGGGTTCCTAAGGAGGACTCGATAAAACCAGTTATTGCGATTTCCCGCGGGAAACAAAGATTTTCCAAAAGTAAAAGTTATCCTAAATGTTGACCCGAGTAATAAGTTATCAGTTCACAAAATTTCGTTGAAATCGGTTCATTACTTTTTGCGTGAAACGCGTACAGACAAACAGACAAACAGACAAACAGACAAACAGACAAAAAAATTAATAACTATTGTTTTGGGGTCTACATTGTATACGTAATACATTACAGTCATTGTTTTTAAAAAATATTTCATGTACAGATTTCGCTAAGTTACTGCTTTATTATAGTATAGATAAAAACTTAATTATCATATTACATAAGACGTGGCCATTAATTTTTTATCAGACATCATTGTTATTTTTAATACAATTATTTTTAACAAAATACATTCGCTCAATCACTGATACAGAATTTAGGATTTAATATTTTACAATAATAAGTAAATGTTAGCTTTAAATTAGTATTAGTTTTTAGTAGATATATTTCTCGAGCTTAGTGGAGCTTTAGGTTATAGGAGAATGTTATAAACGCTTTAACTGTCATAAAATTAAAGTAATTTCTGTGTCTATAAAATAAAGGTTAATAATTGTTTCACATAAAAGTGATAATGTAAAACAAATTAAATTAAAACGGCTTTGCTAGTAACTTCTTATGGGGGAATAGAAAAGTATGGGTAATTACACACAGCCTACGCGTAGTGCATTTGTCCAACTTTCTATATTACGAGTGCATAATAATAACAGTAATAACTTAATGATAGATGTTTACGTATTTTTATGAAAGGTTTGTAGATTAAAATTATTGCATAAATTAAAAATGAATTTACATCATTTCTGAAATATTTAATTAATAAATCCTTAATATATATCTCTATTTAATATTCCAATTACAATTTTTGTAGCTCAGACTCAGGAATAATGTAGACAAAGAATATAGTATTATTTATATTATTCTGAAAAATTGTATGTTAATTTAACTAATACATATATAAAATTTCCTTTATTTTTTAAAGAAAATAAACCGTTTGTAGGACAAAATCTAAAATAAGTAGCCTAAACTGAAAATCACGCCACTATTTTTGATTTTGACATTTATTTTGGCGGACTATATAATTCTTTAGTCTGAGGTTAGTAGTTACATCACACTAATATTATAAACTCAAAATATCTAAGTGAGTAATTGAGTGTGTTTGTTATTTTTTTACGCTGCAATATGTCAACGGATTTGAGTGAATTCGGAATAGAGATACTTTTTTATTTAGGAAACGTAAAGGCCACTTTTAAACGGTCTAACACGAAAAAAGAGCCGCGGGCAAAAGCTAATTTTAATAAAATATTATTTTAAATATGTCATTTAATTGAATACCTATATATTATATTATCTTGAATTGATTTCAACTAAAGTCACAAATGGGCACTAGTCTTAAATAGGTTAAAAGGATTGCATTTAATTATGATGACTGGCTCATCGTGCACGAAAAATATATTTAAGCCTACATTATGATAATTATACTCTCTGATAGTACCTACCTGCATGAAAAAAAACCCGCCTACTGTTTCTGATCTTTCGTTATAACTAATAATATAACTTGAAAGATCAAAATAAATAAAACATCTACAGTTGTACTTCTTTAGCATAAAAATACGACGAATGAAATATATATTAAAGCGAATGAAACTCAAAGAAATGGACTGTTTCATACTTAAAAAAATATATTTGAATGTTATACATACTGGGTATATGACTTTTTATTAAAATGTATGAGTTAAGTTCATAATATTTATACTTCAACGTACACACTCGTACATACATATAGGTATTATGTACATTACGACGATGCGTTGGCTCAGTTTGTAGTGACCCTACATGCTGTGCCAGAGGTCGCGGGTTCCAGTCCCGCTGGGTGCATACATTTGTGTGATGAGCACTAATGTTTGTACTCCAGTCATGGGTGATTATATTTATAATATGTATGTATTTAATGTTATCTATGTGCAGTGTATCAATTATCTGGTATCTATAACACAAGCCTCGTAGCTTACCATGGAACTAGATAGCGCTGTGTGTTAATGTCCCAACATATTTACTTATTACATATGTACGTGTATATGTACAGCAAAGGGCAATATATTATCATATTATATCACCATTATTTTATCTGTTTTAGAGTAACTAAAAATAAAAATGATTTTGCATAAAAACATTTGTATGTAATTGTTAAACACAGTATCTGAAATGTCTAAATTATTTCGATAGGAATAAATTAAATTGGTAGAGTCGTTGATTTTCTTAATAATTTCTTCCTTTGTACGACTTATTTTTACTTTGAAGAAACAAGAATTAACTCTACACTCCGTTATTCATTTTATAGTCCAGAAAATGTATGTTATTATTATATTATGAATTAAACTTTATAGCCATATGTAGTCTTAGCTGGACGATGACAATTTTATCTTTGTTTCTACTAAAACTGTTTCGTGTGGGAATTAAACCTGTGGTGTTCCCTTTAACATCACAGGTCCGTAAACAATGAGCTGGTCAGTCAATATTCAAATAATTTGCTATTGTGCTATGTTAACTGCTGTGCAGTAAAATCTTAAGTTTATCTTTAATAAGTTTATAAGCTTACAATGTAGAGACCGGATATGAACGTGTTGCACTATAGATGGCACTAAAGATTGTGTGACACAAATTTTGTGCACATGTCAGACAATCCGATGTACATTTTTTTTATTGCAAACATAAAAATTAATGGCACTGTCTATATCGTTTAATTATGAAGTAAGATAGATACTGTTCAATATGAATAAAAAGTAACTTGTTATTTTTTATTCGCGTACAATTAATTATAAATAAAATAAATTTAAAAAGGTAGGTAGGTAGGTTATTATATTTAACTAGAAATTGCCTGGAACTCCGCTTACGTAGCTTATTAGCCTTTCTTAACATATAGGCTATAAAATTCAGAAATATTTTTTTATAATTTACTGACAGTTCCAGAGATTAGCACGTGTAAACAAACAAAAAATTATACTCAAGTGTCTATTATTAGTAAACCTATACTTTAAATAACTGAACAACGAATGAAATTTTATACCACAAACAAAATATATCCATATAGTAAAACAACAATGGAGAATACAGAAAGTGGATCGGCAATAGGGCGTCTAGTGTGACTACTCGGCGGGAGGTGTTTGTGCTGTAATCACTCATAATCATACCAATTAAATATTTTTATTCCCATTCGCTCCTTTGTTACCTTGCTTTGTTAAATTCTTGTGAACGTCTTTTATTCATGCATTCGTGTTTGGTTTCGCGTGAACTACCTAATTTACTGTGTCTGATATTGAACTCTAATAAAGGACGTAATTATTTTTGTGAATAAAATAAGATTTCATCTAGCATTGTTAATAATTATAGGTAATTTATAATGTATTAATAACTAAAATTATTGACGTTACTGATTTGGAGATTCCAAAAAATATTAAACGTGTCAGCTTTCTCTGGCTATATCAATAAAACTAGCCCAGCGTATTAAAAAAGTGTATGTCGTAATATAATGTCTAAATAAACATTGAATATGTGACAGTATTCAAACAATCTGTTATTTTTTATGTACAGCTTACATATTACAGTCATTAGTCACTGTACTTTAGATTACCTTTATCGATAAAAGTGAAGTCGATACGTCAAGTTGACAAGAACAAATAAATTATATTGCCAGGACATAACCTTAGCACATTAAAGGAGGTTATAGTACAAAAATTACAGTAATTAGAGCAAGTATCATTAATCAACTTTTAATATGTACCGTGTATTTTCTATTCTTGAGCAAAAAAAAAAAATTAATAGTAGAAAATTTATTGGATAATATAAAATTTCAAAAAAATGAATGAATATAAAATTAATTTATGTATTGGAAGTTATTTTTATGTAGATATCATTCACTTGCATATTTAAAGTAATTATCACAAAGAGAACAAAGTCCGTTTCATAAAGTCATTCATTACGACAGGCGATTTTATATTAAATATAAAACGTAGAAATAGAAAATACATATTAATACAAAATTAAAATAACATACAAGTATAAAAAAAATGTACCAATCTCTTAGTAGGTACCTACTGCACTTCTTCGAGCTAAAAAAATGTTTATTACCTCGTTGAAGTAATTATCGTTGACATTATGAGGCGCGGGGTGCGAGACCCCGTGTTGCTGGTAGTACGCACAGTTCATGTCAGCCCATAAATCCCTTACGTTAACATCACACGCGAATACGTATTAAAAGGAAAAATTCCTATTATCTCGTAATAATGGAAGAAAAATCCTTAAGTATCGTAACGAATCGATGCCGCGGCTGAATCTCGCCTACTAATTGCAGGGTTCGGTGGTTGACTGAGCGCGGCCGCGGTCTTGCTCATACACTCTCCGTTTCACTCGTACGTTGCGCTGTCCGTGTGTTTGTTTACGCGCGGGGCGGGTCGCGCAGGGCGGTTAGGGCGGACTCACGCAAAACTAATATAAAACGAAAACGCATTTATTGTCGATGTAATCAAACTACGTATAGATAATATTGACTAATAGTACAGTAAAATTGTCAATAATAATGTGACAACACGAAGTTATATATAAAAATCGTTTACTGAGCTTTTGCTAATCGAAAAACTTAGGTAACTTTTTATCATATGTACTTATTCAAATCCTGCAAAGTAAAGTGCCACTGCAACATTCTTACAAGTAGATTTTACTAACTCCTTTGTAAGTTTCTTTTAGAGTATATTAAATGAAAATCATTTATTATGTTTGAAAATTGTTTCATACACTCTAAAAGAAATTTACTATGACTTATGAAGTAATTAAATCGTATGTGCAAGGTTCGTGTTGATTTTTGTACACCTAGGATGGAAAGGTGTAACAGCTGTTACTCTTCTAACTGAAGTTGAAGGTATAAAATTTCACGAAAATATTTTTTTAACCTTCCAAATGTAATAAATGTTTCCGGCTTGTAATAAAGTACATTTGAATCGTTACCCCAACACCCATTATAAAAATTAGTCCATTTTTTACGTACACAATCTGTGCGGGGCGGATACGCCTCATATGACAGGATGCACTTTCCCCATTCTGATATCACGCGAATCTAGCTATAAGATACGTTACCATTCAGACGATCCTTTTGTTCGATATTTCCCTACTTTTTTAATAGTAATAAGAAAAAAATATGTAACACAAATTCATGTAAATAAATTACGCAATTTTTTACAATTATTACATTATAATAATAAAATTTTAAAAATATAGTATCAAGTGTAATAATTCCTAGCAATATTTTTATAATAATTTTTACCTAGCATTGGATCAACAGAACAGACTGTTCTAGTCAATAGAATACTCATAATAATTTACAACTAAAGCAAAATTTATAGGAAGTAGTAAATTGAAGGTGTGTTTATTAACGTGAATAATGATTTTAATATTCTTTTTTATCCATTACTCACATACCGTTTTCAATCATTTCAACAACAAAGCTTAGATGTCGCCGTGATAGGGCATTTTGTGTAGAATATAGAATAACATGTGCAAATGATAGTGATTAGAACGCGCGGGGCGCGGCGCGTGTGCGTAATTATTGTAATCTGCGCTTGCGCAGGCGTCGTTCCATACTCCTTGCATGCACTGTTTCTATTATTGCTATTACTTTAGAAGTTCAAAGCACTACACATGCATTCCAGTCTCCTAGAAATTTCTACTAAATTTTATTTTATATTTTCAATTCGCTTCCAAAATTTAGTTACTTTGTAATACCTACTACCTGCCAGTGAAAGTTCTGTAATTAATGAAAAGTTATGAATATTTTCTTAATGACTAGTTTTTACTGTTATTTTTAAAGAAAAACGGCACCGCCTGTGTAGTTGAATTATGTATTAAAATGGCTTTATAAATTCCTCTTTGTGTGTATGTAAGCTATGTCACTGTAAAGTTTGATCAAAATCCGTTAAAATAGTTATTGCGTGAAAGAGTAACCAAAATCCATCCATACATCTAGAACTTCTTAGAGATCTTCCCACGAACTTTCGAGTACATAATATTAGTTTGATTTTCATTTTCTCGCATTGCTTATTGTCATAATTTATTAGGTAGGTACTATAACCGTGACGTTATGTACATTACGTACAATTATTGATAGAGTATTAAAAAAATAATATCATTAGTTTTTTTGCTTAGAATAAACAACTTTGTAATACAACACGAAAAAACTATGAAAAATATTATTTCTATTTAAGGATTTCCATTATTCGGTACGCATAGAGCACGCGCTGGGCACACGGTGTTGCATCTGGTGTTGCCGCCCTCGTCCCGCCCAGGACCAAGGACTGTAGGTTTCAAATAACATTCACAATGAACTTAGTATACTTCCATTGTAACGTATTGTGCTACCGTATCATTAAATCAAACAAAACGCTGTATAATTACATTATTTTCTTTTAAAGTTTAAAAAGTTATGCGATTTATAATATGTATAACTTGATACTAACTGACTGGCAGAGTAACTAATTAAAAAAATAGAATTATAAAACAAAACTCATATTAATGAAACAATTTATACATTGATGCTTAAACTTCATAGTTTAGAAATATACAGAAAACACATAGGTACATTTATTGCACTATTATGAAACGAAAACAAATCTATCCCATGGGAACTACACATTTTTCCAGGATTAAAAGCAGCTTATATATTATTCTGATGTATAAACTATATTATTGTAAAGTTTCATTAAAATCCCTTTAGTAGTTTTTGCGTGAAAAAGTAATAATAATGTTCTCCTGACCGATTCTGGCCACGGCGGCCAATCTCATTGAGACTAGCCAACTGCGCAGGAGATATTATAGTGCACAAGTGTACGCGCAGACACAAGAGCACTCTCTATTCCTGTCACTCTCATACTCCGGTGGGACGACTATTCGACACGACCGGTGAGAGTTAAGGCGCAGGACCGACGGCTTTACGTGCTCTCCGAGGCACGGGGGTGAAACACCGCCAACTTCCCAACTCCGGGCTGTTACTGAGGCTTACTATACAGAAAAACTCAATAACTAAACTTGGCCCGACCCGGGACTCGAACCCAGGACCTCAGGATGTGCAGCCGTACATGCTAGCCACTACACCACCGAGGCAGTTAAAAAGTAACAAACATCCATACATCTATACATCCTGACATTCATATATCCTCACAAACTTTCGTATTTATAATATGAGTAAGATGTGGTAAAAAAGTGTAAAATAGTATATTGTGTGACTAGGGATGAAACAAGACGATTTCAGGCGAGCGTGAAGTTGTTTGCCTGAGCGAAGCGAGGGCTGGCTTTACCCGAAGTCTGAAATCGTGTTTCACCCCGCGTCACACACTATATTTTTCATATCATCCGCATTGAAAGTGCGAGTTTTAGTATCTGGAGCCAACCAGAACTATAGAATTTCAGACAAATAGCTTATAGAAAATATTCGTTGTAAGCACTAAATACCTTAGTTTTGATTTTTCAGGTAATAAATCCAAAGTTGCGATTGTTGCCTTGTCAATGACACATTTATTGTAATTGACGATTATTGTATCCATATAAAAATTGTATTTCTTATTTATTTTAGTCGAGGAATATAATATCTGTTAGTTTAGATGGTTAAAATGACAAATATAAAGGTTTGAAATAAACAAAACATACTCTGACAGGATCGAAAGCATGGCTGCAACTTAATTCAGCGGACAGAAAATCATCGGTTTCCCCCCTCGGGAAAAAAACGACAACAGTCGCATTCGTTTCTGTCCGGCAACAGTCGCATTCGTCTGAAATTGACTAGTTTCAGGTGGCTCAATAGTTATTGACACTCGCACTTTCAATGTACGTTACATGAAAATTGAAAAATATAATGTTTAAAAGACATTAGTTTTTTTTAAATAATAGCTATAAACCTAAAAGTATAAGACTATATCAAATGTACATACTCACTATATTATATCCGACCCAGGATAATCTCTTGTTATGTACCCATAATATTGTCAAAATTGCATTCAAAACACGTGTGATTTCTCCTTTTTGACACGTACATTGTAATACGTAGTCCGCTTAGCACTATTCAATGGGCTTTTCAATAGTTCTATAGGGGACATTTGACGACCGTTTCCTATGCAAAATTCTGCTTAATCCCGGAATAAAGGTGTACATTAGAATGCTTCCGCTGAGCGAACTGTAAATGCAAGTGTTGACACAATGAGTCCGCGATGTGATGTTCACTTGACGAAGATATTGAGACGTCAATACTTGACAATATTTACAAGTATAATAGGATTAGTAGTGAGGTTTAAATCGTGTTTTTCGTATTTAAGATTTATAGATTATGTTTAACAGATAACGTGAGAAAGTATAGGTATTAAATTTATTTCAAATCTCATACTCTAAATGCTCATATTTATTGAGAACTATTAAAACTTCAACACACTTAGCAACAACCTGTCTCATATCATCTTTTATTAATAACAATATTACAAAATAATAGTTTAATGTATTATTTAACTCAGTATTCTTATATATATACTAGCGACTCACCCTCGCTTCGCTCGGGTTCGTCCCTAGGTACGTTTTGATGGTTAGAGATTCCCATACAAAATAAACAGTCCAGAACTTTTTGATTTTCCAGCTGTTTTTTTTTTGTTTTCGCTAATTTTTTTTTTATATTTAAACTACCCCTGACACACCCCCAACAAAACAAAAAAAGAATTATTCAAATCGGTCCAGCCGTTTTTGAGTTTTAGCGAGACTAACGAACAGCAATTGATTTTTATACATATATATAGATTTAATATGCATACTAGATAAGCCGTAAAGGAGATAAATTGATAAGTGGCATTTAAGTAAGCACAAATACTTTATTTCAATAAGAATTGAATAGATGCGTAATTGAGGCGAGCAAACAATCGGCTCGAGTGAGATAAGCTCGCAACATGAGTAGTGCGTGATACGATAGTCGGCATATAACTGTCGACGAGATGCGCCAAACAAAATAAAGCAACGTGCCCGTGTAGTAATAGTGTTTCCACCCTGTAACAATAACTACATAATAGTCGAGAGCTTTTACGAGCTTTTGTGAGCTTGTCGAAACTCCTACTTGACTTTTTTGTTATGAATGTAGCTTGATGCAATGTACACGTTTTACGAGTTTGAATGTTTTATTGAATACTTACATACTTGCCTCCGTAGATTGATCATTAAATCGAAGGAAATTCTAACTACTGTCAAAGTGACACGAAATTGAATAATGTCAGTTTATGGCTATAACCTGAAATAATACTATATGTTAAAAAATAAGTTTAAACTTAATGTGTTTTTGGTTACAGCGTAATGGGTGTTCCAGTTCGAGCAAGATTTATCGCCACTATATTCAGCGAAACACGATAAAGTATGACTTCATATTCGTTGGTGGACTTATTGAAAATATTATTAAATGAGGCTTATATTAATTATAATGTAGGTATGTTTTTATTGGAATTCAATAAGGAAACATAAATATGGCTTAAATAATTTGTAAAAAAGACAATCATTTTACAGTCAGCCGATAAATTGGTCTTCTCTTCGAATGATTTTCGTGGAACAGTATCTGCGTTACGTTTAGATTTGATAAACTATTTTTTAATTTCAAAATATACTACTATATAAATATTCGATGCAGTACTACCACAAATGGATTAAAAATCAATTGGATTAAAAATTATTATTCAATTGAAATATTTTTTACATTCTGTTAAAAATAAAAATTTCTCTTTTTATATATAAAATATACAAAATGTATACATTACAGTTTCGAAGAATTCATTATTCTTTAATTTAAATCATTCTTTTTTTACGATATTTTAGATTAAATGGAAAGATGGTTGTATGAGGTGAAGGGGTAGAGGGGATGCTTGATAGCGGTTATAAATCAAGATGCTATCTTCGCGTAATGCCTTCGCCGATACTAAAGGGTAAGTCGCCGCTCTTTATAAGATTCAGGCGAAATTTAATATATATTAACAAACTTCTATAATGATGACCTGAAAGAATTTGAGAAAGTGAAGTAATTTGCCAGATATACAATTTAGGGTATGAGTAAAAAATATCATTATCATAATGACAAACTACACGCTCCTTTATTATGTTTAAAAAACTATATTTTTCCATAATTTTTTTGAGATGAATTGGTCCAGATAACAATTAAAGAAATCCATCTTCACACTGGTATAATCTGTGCGTATTAGCAAGTCTCATATTTCCATCTCTAAGAGATAAATTTAACGTATGCCATTGTAAAAGCTATTATCAAACGCTACAAAGTATAATTATAGACTGTGATATATAATTCCAAAGCTATTCATTAAAATTCAACTAAAGATGAAAACAACAGAGATCTGGAAGAATCACAAATCAAACGCAACTCGACGATGGCCAGAGGCGCCATAAATCAGACGCGCGCTTAGACCTCTTAGCTTTTCTAGATAGAGATTTATCCCGTAATAACATGTTGCTTTTCACTAAATCAACTGCCGAATTATCCGGTAGAAACAATGATTAATAGCATAGCTGCCGGAGTAATGACGGGACGATGACTCGTTGCACGCTATACAATTGTTCATCTAGCGTTGAACGTCTACAAAGTCTCTTCAAGGAAATCCTTTTCGATAAGTTTTTGTAATAAGTTTTCTCATATTTGTAAAACAATGTATATTTAAGTTTAACTAAAGTGACAAGAATGATTTTTTTAATAATTTTGGTCTACTTAATAAAAAAATATAAACTTATTGTAGAAGATTAAAAGATTCTTGATATATAATTTGATAACGACATAATTTTAGAAAATGTTCGAAAATAAATTGTAAGTAAAAGTAATAGACTATTAAATAGAAGTTAGTAAATCTTACATTGGAGGGCATACAATCAAAATGTAATTAAGTTTGGCCTGTTGGGCTCTACGTCTTTGCATCTCATCTAGCTATTTAACCGGCCTACGACTCACTTTAATTAAACCCTATCTTTAATTAAAGTGCAGATGATATAATTCATAAAAATAAAACATGATTGTAGTGCACCTAGGAAGTCTTTATTAAGATTGCGACTGCAAAGGGGCGGGCCCACTAACTTGTACGGAGATTTGAATAATCGCATTACAACCGAACATTATTGAACATTCAAATCATTTTAAGGTTTCAATATGTTCTTAAAGATTCTGTTATGCTAAATAGTAAAACAGTTTACATATATTTTAAATCACCATCAATAATTATTTAATCGTATTAATCTAAAATGTAATTATATGGCTATTATTAAATGTCAATAACTTTAGCAAATTAAGGTTAGTTTAAATACCCTGTACGTATTTAATATAAAATAATAATATAAGCCAAGCCGTATAACCTATAAACCAAGATCCAAGATTCTGCACATTCCAAAGTTTGCATACATCTCTCAGTTGATCGGCCATATTTCAACAGTAATGATAGCAAGCGAGCGTGATAATAATTGTTATTACTATGATCCACATCTGCTATTATTTTATAATTGAGGGCTTTTGGGTGAAACCCTGCAATTATAAGAAGAGCCTCGAGCTACAACAAGCAACATGCAACGAACGCGTTTTTGCTCCGTCCATCGGCATCGTTGCCCAAATTAGTCTTCATACACGTACATATGAACATATTTTTATTCTGTAAAAACAATAAATACCTATGCATTTTTTGGTATATGCATATAACACTTGTTTTATTTATACAGGCTTAACCGATCTGGCTAGTCTAAATTGTGTTCTTAAAGCTTGATCCTTCGGTGTCTCATATAATTTTTTTGTAACATATCATTTTCGAAAAAATAAAATTAAATCATGAAATAAAAATGATGTATACAAATGTAAGTCATTTTCTCTCTAGATAATTCTAATTGCCGCATTGATTTAATACTTTGCAAAGTACCTTTAAAGAATATTTCCAAACAAGTTGATTTCCGTTGACAGTATAATAATTTGATACCATCGAGTCGATTTGACGATGAAGCTTAAAGTTGGCTTACCCGTTTTTTAAAAAGATTTTGGTAAACTTTAATTTCTACCTACATTACATACGGATCTAATAATTATTCTCGTTTTTATTTTAACTAAAAATATATATCCGTTTCACTTTGTACTCTTTATTTATTATCAGCGAGGCCAATACATACATGTTGATCATTTGATTAGGCCGCGCATTAATCGAGCGAAAATCTATACTCGGCAATCTCACGGCTTGACTGGAGAATTCATTATTTATTATGAATATTAGTCAATTTTTATTTAGTCAAAAAAGCGGGGGGCCGGCGGCGGGGCGGTCTGGCTGCAATTAACTGACGCTACCCTGTAATTATGGACAGTAAATTTCTGGACGCGTTCTGGCCACGATATTGTTCTAACTGTGGAACATGTTCGGATTAGCTCACCGCTAAACTTAATCGATTTAAACTTTGTCATCGAAATCGACCCAATATTATAAATTTGGAAATATTATTCCTACAAGTATGTATGAGTATTAGTTCTCATGATTTTTTCTTATAGTAAAAATATTATAAGTAACACAATACATTAGCAGCCGATAATCCTAAATGAAGGTTTTATTTGGATCTCAGAGTATAACGAAATACGTAATATGTAGGTACTATATACATATATCGTTCGACCGATTCCTAACACTTCATTCGTAGTTAAAATTTCATGGTTCTGAATAATGAAACAGCCTTACTTTAAAACCAATAATATTTTTTAAAATTTGTTTATCAATATAAATATTAATGAGCAAAATAATTTCAAAATGTCGGTTTATTAGTCGGAAAGTTTCAGCTGGAATAGGGACGAGGCGATAAAAAGAGAAGTTAATTACATATTGGCTTTATCTTCATAGACATCTTGATGTAGTTTTTTATGAGCCACACAAATACGTTCTTTCTTATTACTTTGAACATAATGTTCATAATAAAATGAAAATTTCGTTCTAACGTCTATTACACCTATTATGTATAATTGAATTTTGTTTAAGAACAATTCATAGCGACGTATTTTAATCGTCTTATTAAAAATATGTAGAAAGATGTTTTATGTTACAATAAGAAACCCATATTTTTAAATCTATGTAAATTTCATTAAAGATATTATGAAATAAAAAGAAACTTATTTTACAGTTTTATGGATTTTTATCTTTCTGTTTCTTTAATTGCATATCATTCTAAGATGGATTAAAAAAATATTAATTTCAATTGCTTAACTACGTTTAATAGCTGTGGACTAAACAAAATACTATAATAGTAGTAAATATTTAAATTTTTACCCCCGACGCAAAAGGGGAGTGTTATAAGTTTAACGTGTGTATCTGTGTGACTGTCTGTGGCATCGTAGCACCCAAACGGATAAACCAATTTTAATTTCGTTTTTTTTTTATTTGAAAGGTGACTTAATCGAGAGTGTTCTTAGCTATAAATCAACAAAATCCGTTCGGACGTTTGCAGGTTATCAGCTCTTTTCTGGACGGTAATAGGGTATGAGTAACTTCTACAGATCTAATCCGTACAAAACTTGGTTCCGTTCTTTAATGAAATTGCAGCGATATGGTATCCTTGGCTGGATCTGCAGCTTCAACTGGAATCTGCAGTGTTTAGGCTCTTTAAAATGGCCTCAATGAAAAGGTTATTGCGTTGGGCGTTTTTAAATTTTTAATTTAATTTTAGTATATATTATATCTATTTATTGGATATAAGTACCTACTACTTTTTGAGAAATATATTGTAATTTAATTTTTCGTTTTATTATAATATAGGTACTAGTGGCTCACCCTCGCTTCGCTCGGGTTCGCCTTTAGGCAAACAAAGTCAAATCGATCACACGGAAACCATACATTTTTCCGGGATAAAAAGTAGTTTATTTGTTATTCTGATGTATGAACTATATTATTGTATAGATTCATTAAAATCCAATCAGTACTTTTTGTGTACTAACCTGTATAAGTTACTATAGTTTTTTAACTATCCCACGGGAACTCTTTGATTTTCCGGGATGAAAAGTATCTAAAATATTGACCGGGCATATAAGGTACCACTATGCAAAATTTCATTTAAATCGGTCTAACAGTTTCGGAGATTAGCTCGTACAAACGGACGCAGAGACAAACAGACAGAGAAACAAAAAAATTGAAAAAAAAACTGGATTTGTTCTATTTCTCTTCTTACATCCCCTTGACTCGATTTTTAACATTTTTTTTCTATGTACAGACATTCGACCTCTATAGTATTATTATATGTACCTATACATCTGTTATTGTTATATGGATGTCAATTTTTATATTTTTCATTTGCATAATGTTACAAGATATCCATAACAAGATATAAAAGCTCGAACGTGTCGATCTCTGACCCTCATTCATTCACAATCAGAATGATGTCGTGACACGTAATGCTTGTCGTTGTCGTTGTTGTATTCTGTCGTGATTTCGAGACACAATGGAATTCCCGCCATGACTCGCCAGAATGTCGACCATTCATACTCTTTGCACTATATACGAGTTACATTCGACTAGCTCATAACACTAAGGTTGCTTGGAAATCTAAATACTTGCTAAAGTAACATCATTTGTTGTCACACTCATTGCAATTCATTGCTACACTTAGGACGCTTATAGGTATGCCTACATCTTGAAACCTAGATACACCAATACCGTACTTTCAAGTTAAGATTTATAATCTTTATTACATACATTTACATTGAAGTCCAGAAGTTACTTTAATTCATTTTTGTTATTTTCTAGGGTTACGTTATGTTTTTAACTTATTTTTTTTTTTCATTTAGGTATAATACAATTATCTATGTAAATATAAATCAAAATTTTTGAAATGTTTAAAAATTGCCTTAATATATTATATTTAGAGGTATTTTTAACGTAATACATTCACAACCTTAATGTCACACTAGTCAAGTTTAATCTAATCTTAATTGTAGTGCACAACCATAACTTATAAAAGTAAAATAATCTCACTATCTCTCTTTTGCTAATACTTCTCAAGATTGAGATATTTGCTTTTCCTGTCGTAGAGCTAATGACGCTCCAAAAAAATTAAATATTTAAATGCTGAATATATTTTTTACCTGACTAAAACCTAATAGACAAATGTATTTTTTTTAGTATCTATCTACCTCTTTCTAGGTTATGAAAAAATAAAATAAATAATAAATATATACATAGATATAGAGTATTTTATATGTTACTATAAGTGTTTTTAATACAATATAATAAATGAATAGTCCAACGACCGTACAAAAAAAATAAGAAGGACAATCAGGGCCGCAAATAGCGACTTACGACCCGCAATTTGCATACAATGAACATGCGTGGGCGCATTCCCGAGAGCCCTCAACTTTAAAAAGTCTACTTTCATAATGCATCCTGTGTATTCTTTTGACGTATGTAAAAGAAAAATTAAGTATTGACAGTTGTCTCAGATGCCTTGGTTACTAATTATTACTTTTTAACTAAAAATGTGCGTCAACTTGAAAACCACTGTAAATATAAATTACAGTTATTAATCACCCTAGCATGTGGATTTTTTTAATGAAAATAAAAAAATCGATCTTAAACCATAACCTATTTATTAAAAGAATAATAATAAAAATTGGTTTACAAGTCACATATCACATTATTATAAGTACATATGTATTATATACATACATAAATACATAATATCATCAGTTAAGTAATAAAATAAATAAAAATATCAATGGGGTTTTATAGCATATTATGATCATGATATGATTCTATGCATTTTTACGCTGCACTTTTTGTCTACTTGTCCAGGTTAGGCTCTAAAACTGAATTGACCTTAAATACGTTTTTAGACCGGCAAAGATTTGAAAATAGAGATTTAGATTATTTATCTTCACTTATTACATATTGAACATTTACTTGAGGTGTATGTAAATGTTTATTTGTTCCTTTGAAAGTAACCTACAAATAGCTATTTTAGTATAGGTACTAGTATCGGCTCTTTATTAGTCGAAGTTGGCACACTCGTTTCTAGTCCTATCGAAATGTGGTTTGGGAACAAAATATTGAAAACCTGAAGTTTAAGATTATTCTAGAAATTAAAAATAAAAAACCAAGAAAAAATTAAAAACCGAGTTTTTTGCAAATATCTCGAAAACTTTGAGGTTATTGTAAAAAGTGTTATCTATAAAAGTTGTAGATTTTTACTAGACTTACAACTTTTGTAGAAAACATTTTTCGATCACAGTAAGCCGGAAATTGAAAAAAACTATTTTTCAACGCTTTGCGTCCTCCCATTTCTCGGGGGTAGCCGGACATCGGGGGCATTTTACGAATTTCTATTACTTATATACCTGCTAACATTTTAAAATCATAAAACTTCAGGTTTTCAATATTTTATTTTCTCTTAAAAATAAACGCATTTCGATTGGTCTAGTCTTGTTGACATTTTGGCATAAAACGGCATGGCATGTCCAATTTGTTATTATAATCCCATGATTTTTGGTTTTGGCCGTATTCAATGGATAATTACAAAGAACATGAAATCAAAATGACTGTTCAATCCAATGCCAGATAAAAACATTCAGAATTTTGTTTTATTTTCATTTCAAGAGAACACACAATTTTGAAACATACAACAAAATTCTACAATACCACTCACCAACTAAAATACTGGTAGGCGTGATCAGTATGGCATGTTTATTTCAATCGGTAATTTTTCAGCGTATGTACCGCAATGCAGTCGCCACGAGATTTATCGCATCAGTTCACCCTCGTACAGTGAAGCCGAATCAAGCCGTGATTAATGGACTGATCTATTTGCTGCCCCATCTACTATTACGAAAGTCTACTGAGTTGTCTTTTGATAGCTATTCGTTTAATTACAAAGCGACATTAGTTAAAACTTTAATCTGAAGCAAAATATATAATACCTATTAGTATCTATTAGTATTCTTCTGCTTATTAATCTGTATCTTTATTTTGCAATTTAAATAGTTTCAAGTGCTTATAAAATATATCGATTATGCAATGTTACATATATTAAGCTAATTGACGTTTTAATTTTACCATACTTAGGCATTCTTTGGAAACACACTTAAAATAAACAACGCTAGTTGTTATAGCGTATTAAGCCAACAGTATTTAGCTAAATATCAAAGGGGAGGCTATAATTTCCCATAGTACTCGAGTTCCCATCGCAGGGGTACGACAGCGCACTGACCGCATTACGAGCGCGACAACGCAGGGTGCACCTCCGGGGACCATTTATCAAATGATCATTTGATTTTCTTGTGTTTGATCACTGAGCACATTAGAATTTGCAACAGCAACGAATAAAAATGGAGATGCGGAAATTTATATTTTTTAAATGAATTTTTATAGATACATATTTTTAAATAATGCAAAATTGCATATTACATACATACTATGTTTTATTAGCCGTGTAGTTCCTATTCTTCATACTGGTTAATTTCTTATACGTCCATAGGGCATTTTCTATACAATTTTGATCAATGTACTAATTTAATATTTCATTTAATAATGTAATAAAATTAAAAATACCAATAATAGCTTAATTAATACCGATACCGGAATTTAATATTAAATACACAGTCAACTTTTCGCACTGAGTTACATTTGCCTTGCACCCTCGCCCTCTACGAGGATACGTCTTATAAAATACGATCTGTTTTGATTGTGGCCTGGGGCACAAATCAATTAGGTCCCTCGAGCCCCCCCGCAGCGACGCGCCCGCGACATCCGAACCAGTGGCGCATTTTATGACACGTTGCTTAACTCGTAACGGCTCGCCTGATTAACATTCACAAACTTTATTAGGACCAATTCACGCAAATCCTTTATTGTAGTCATGGTATTGATTAGTCATTTTATTGTACTGATCAATCGTAAAAGGCAATAAAATATCATTCGACCACCAAGCTACGCAGCAATTAATATCTAGTTATAAATAACTTGGCTTAGATAGTTTTAAAGCTTAGACGCTTTCTAACTTTAATTAGAGAGTATAAACATATTAAATTGATATTCAAATAATGTTGTTGCTAGAGTTCTTGTTTTAGTGCGTAATTTAAAATTCTTTATAGATATCAATAACCAACAAATCATACACATTACAGTCAATTGCAATTGTAAGCACTTATCACTTTCTTTCATTCAATTTTTATTTTGAAAATGTGCAATTGAAAAGGAGGCTTTCCTTATATTGATTGCTTATCACGGGCCGTGATGGTCAAAAGAGAGATGAATATCGATTTCCGATTAATCTCCGTATTAATATAAAATCTAATAGAAAATAATGACGTAATAGAGGCCGCCGGCGACAGGGTCGTTTCCCACGCCGCTACGGATAATTTTAAGTCTTTTTTTTTCTTCAAAATAAATTAAGTTTCGGTAATCAGGCGCCGCCCGATTTCTGACCCGCTTCTTCGCAATATTTCTAAAACGCTATTACAAATACATTTATATTACAGCCACAAAAAATCTCTCGAGCAATTTTCGCCACATAATGAGGCCATTACGGAGAATTTTGTTTTACCAACATAATAACACCGCCTTTTATTCAGGCGATCCCGTCTGCAAGGACTCACTTTAAAGGGACAATATTATTTCTGAGTTGATGAGATTTTAGTGTGCTAAAATTTTAAAACTAAATTGCCGTCATTATATATTTAACGACGCGGATTAAATCTACTTAAATCGAACAAGTCAGTGACCTAAAGATACGTTAGTTGTTATATATTAATGAAGTCTCATGTACCACTAAATAACATTTTGCCGCTTCAATTTTTAATTTGCATATTTAAATAATAATTTATTATATTATAGAAAAGTACTCAATTTTAATGATCAAGGATCTAAAATCTTATTTCTAAAATTATAGAACCAAAGTAATTAAATGGGAAATAAAATTTAGTTTTCTACAGTGAGACTCACGCACCGTATGCGCTCGCGCAGTCAGACAGCTGTAATGGCGCTCGTGAAGCAGCCATTACGCCGTCACCGAGCGCACCCGAGAGCTCCTGAGTATCCTAGATCACGATCAATACCGTTTATTACTTAAAGTTTGCAGAAATAGAAAATGTTTAATATAAGTAAAAAAAAGTTTTTATGTTTTAATTGCATTTTTAAACACAGAAACTGAAAGTGAGAAAGGTATATTACCGTAGCTATTAGACCACCAACTTGGGCATAATAGATAGGCTGCGCTACTCTAATATTACGTTAAATGGTAGTTATCAAACATCAATAATGAAAAGGACATATTGTAAATATATATATGGCATTTTACACAAACTGATAAATGACTTAAAAGTCTAATTTTATGTTCTTTAATAACCGAATTACTAATTATTTTCTAATACATGCCACTTTCATCTTTAATATACGCTTAAACTAAGTTTACTCTCAAAGTGCACTTCGTGCATATGAGCTCCCGACATCATCCTTATAATTGGCGATTTTGCGCAATTTATGGCTATTCGCTCAATTTACGAGCAGCGGACAAGTGGGCGACGCTCTATACTTGGCCTGCAGCGAAATTGATTCAGGGTTTCAATTAAAATTTTATGTCTCGCAAATTACTTGTCAATTATACTCTATTAAATAGCCGAACCATCACGTTCCGTGCTTCATTCATTACACTCACCTAAAAGTTAATTTCATCAATTAAAAATAGAAATATATTACTTTTCTCTAAATAATTTAAAATGAAAATATTATTTTTTATTTATTTTAGATATTTCTAGCATTAAACAGTCATTTGTTAGTCGTACATCTATCTCACTTTAATGTCTTTTATTTATATAGGTACATTTTTAGTGACTTACCCTCGTTTCGCTCGGGTGCGTCCCTAGGTACGTGCAGATAACGTTGCTATAGTTTAATAGGAACACCTTTTTAAAAGAAATAATTCTGTAATACATTGTTTTTATACAACTTTATTAGTTTACGCGGCACACGCCAATAAAGCTCCTAGTCGGCATGATTTTTTCTGACGTCTGCAAAAATCATCGTCATATTTCAGCCAATTTACACGAAACCTTAATGAATAATACATTAAAACCTTCCTCGTGAATCACTCTATACATTGGTGTATTGGTGGAAACCTTACGAAAATCCGTTCGAAACTTTTTGAGTTTATCGCGTTCAGACTGACAGACAGACGCAGCGAGGGACTTTATTTTATGATATGTAGTGAAGATGCGCGACACAGTAGAAGTTTTGACTCTGAGAATCGGTTTTGAACGTGTTACGCGGTAATCGTAACCCTTACTTGATATATTAAGCCCCAATAGAAATGAAAAACCGAAACAACTAGAAGTCTACAGAGGATTGATAATATCACATAAATAGCAAAAAGTCCTCACTCTTCTTTAAGTAGAAAAATTTATAAAATGGTGTATGTTACAAATGATCCTTATTAAAAAGCTTATGAAATAATTGTGTGCTTATTAATTTTATGTTAATTTAATGTATCCCTTAAGCAATAAATTGCATTTAATAAAAATGCAAAGAGGTGAGTGATCTTTATGACGGTAAGTGCGCACACGCAAGCAAGATAAATATTGCATATATAATGCAGCCTCGATGATCAAGTCTTATTACATCAGGCAGATGCGTTTAATAATATTAATATTTTAATTAGTCATATTATTTAAATATTTATTTACATTTGAGGTTTTTGCTGGGTAAAACTATCTTACAAATGCTTGTTTATATGTACATATTACTAGCGACTCACCCCCGCTTCGCTCGGGATCGTCCCTAGGTTGCTTCCCAAAACAAAATTAATTAATTAATTTGGTTTTAATTTTTTTTCGTGGGACCCTTTTTTTCTAAAATAAAAGTAGCTAAGTTACTCCTTATTACTTCAACTATCTGCCTGTGAAAGTCACTTGAAAATCGGTCCAGCCATTTCAGAGATTAGCCGGCACAAACAGACAGACAAACAGAAAAAAATGTAAAAAATGTTGTTTTGGTATATATACCGTGTATACATTCATATGCATTTAGTAAAAAACGGTTATTTTAATATTACAAACAGACACTCAAATGTTTATCTGTATAGATAATAAACTTTCATAGAAAATACCCTTCAAGTGAAATATTCTATAAACTGATATTGTAGCCGAGTCCGAAATAGCCCGGCAGATATCCGCTATGACACGGCCGATATTTATGTCGCGCGGCTCCGCCTACCGCCGCGGCACCATTCAGCTTGTTTGTATTTATTTCGTGCCTATTTATTTGTATTTGCCTTTGCCTTTGAATAATGTATGAGCTGTGCGTTTCCGCCGTGCGTAGGCAGCGTGACGCCGTATGAAACTCTTGCTTTTTGAATTTTTTCTGCCTATTTTACCACAATATATTTTTCTTAATCCTATATAGTCGTTAGTCAATCACCTATATTATCAACTTAGAAGGTTACAGATTGTATAATAAGCGTAACTGAAATTTCATTATAAACTAATTCATCCAATAGACAGGAAACAGTTAAGTATTTTAAGTATTAATTCTTGTAAAATTAAACAACCTAGAAGTGAATATTAATTATTATCGACTTTATATTCATTCCCTTGTGGCATTTGGTTGGTAAATCACGGCAATCGGGCGTATCGAGCATATCAGCCCGCCCCGTATCGAGAGTTGCGTCAACCCGCCCGCGGTGATGTCACGCTGTATTTACTATACGTTGGTAAGAACACTATTAATTTAACGGTTTATAAAATTTATTATTTTATCCAAAGCTAAATGTATGCAGATGTAGGTACGTTATAAAGCTAATTAAAGAAACCCGAAATAACTAAAAAGTCATAAAAGGTTATTAAGGGATTAAGTGTTAATTTTACTTATTAATTATACATTACTTGATTATTACGTCTATAAAAAGAAGTTAACTTAATTTAAAAATAATATTTTATGCATTTCTACTTACTAAAATAACTTAAGCTACTAGGCCTAGAAGCATGATACTTTAACTCTAAGCCACTAAAGAAAGAGAAAAAAAAGCATGATACTTTTGCTTTAGAGTAGTTAAATAAGATAGGCAGATAAGTTTCTATGGAAATTCGTAATTTTAATATGTATGTAAGAAATATGAAAATAGCATGTGTTGTAAGTTTATAAAAACTTTTTATTGTCCAAATCTCCATATTCTGTAGATACGTAAAATTGTACCTCTAGCAAAGTTCCGGGTCACCCGACTAAATTACGCAATAATTTATAAATTGCGTGTTGGTAAGTTTTCCCTAATATGTATTTGAAACTTATTTTTATTTTTTCTCTACTTATACCTTTTGTTGAAGAAAGGTTAGGTAACAGCCTTAAAAGAATATAAATCAGTAACTACTAATTAAAAAAAAAACATTTGTAACGTTTATCTCATTTTAATAAAACCTGTCCAAAGATATTCTACAGCGCACAAGCTTATACGCACTGAAATTCCAAATGTTATATACATTTACTAGTGACTCACCCTTGCTTCGCTCGGGCTCGTCCCTAAGTTGATTCCCCATACAAACTTTCATCCCCATTTTCACTCCTTTAAGGGATGATTACCGGAATAAAAACTATCCTGTATCCTTCCCAGGGTCTCAAGCTACCTTCTTACCAAGTTTCATCTTAATCGGTTCTGTAGTTTCGGAGCCTATTCGGTGCAAACAAACAATCAAATCCTTCCTCTTTATAATATTAGTATAGATATGTAGATTATCATTTCTAATTTCATCTTCTAGCGATTCACATGAGACATCCACCAAACAGTTATATTTGTAATAGTTCCCGAATAAAAATGCTTAATAGGCTGTATATAATGCAGACAGAGAAACAGGGCGACATAATAAGAATTCTGCTTTTGCTTACGAAATCGTAAAAACAGATATTACCCGTATAAAAATGGAATTTTATTATGTATTTATTGTGTACCTATTAATTTTTATTTATTAGATACGAATTAAATAATTATGTCTCTAACTTACAATATAGAACAAAATATAAAATGTTTAAGTAGGTACCTATATTTAATGGAAGAATCATTTGCTTTAAGCAAAAAAAGGTTCACTTGTCAAGATTCGTCACAGTCAAGGGTCGTCACAAGATATCATAAATCACACTTTACGATACAAAGCGTTTACTTTGAATACGACAAAACTTATACTCGTTATGAACGTAAGATATGATATAAAGAAATGTGATGCCTTTATTTAATAATTGATTATTACATAATGGCTAAATAAGCATACTATTTAATTTCTATTATTTTTATATCCATTATAATTTACAAGAAGTTTTGCCTTAATAAATGTTTTGCCTTGATCTGGAGAATTAAATTTAAAAAAATATTATAATCAAATTTCTGATAAAAATATGTACCTAGAGATTTGACGAACTAACAAAAAAATAATTTAATATTAATATTAAATTTCCCCTCGTATTGAAGGGAGGCCCGTGCCCAGCAGTGGGACGTTAAAAAGGGCTGAATACAATATTAATATGAGTCATACTTTATTAGATTAAAATATATTAAATTGATCTTTACATAAAATATTTCATTTAGCCTCAAGCGGCTTTCACATGGCAATGAATGGCCTATTACCTACAATATCCCAGACAAGACAATGAACTTTAAGACCAACTGACAAGATAATAGCCGCAACAAAAAGCAACACGTGCTCGCATGATCTCGCTCATCAACGGTCTCTTGGCCTGATTTCGATTGATTGTTCTCCGCCAATATAATGTTTTCTATGACCTTTGTGGTATTATCTATATTTCGGAGAATTCAAAATACAATTATTAAAATTATATATAGAAATAAATCTTTATTAACATTTAGGATCTAATGAAAACTATATGTATCTAGTACCTACTGAAAATTTTTATAATTTTTAATCTTGGAGCACGCATCAATAAATATAATAAAATTGTAACTAAGCCGAATCTGTACATTAAATATTTTTTGGCAAATCTTATTGAAATAGACTTTATTATCGATACAGAAGTCAAATCTATAGTTTGTAGAATTTTTGTCTGTCTGTCTGTCTGTCTGTTACCGCATCACGGGAAAACCACTGGACAGATTTTGATGAAATTTGGTATGATAATAGCTGGTTATCCGGGTCAACATATAGGATACTTTTTATTGCGGGAAAATATCTCATCTCTGAGCTAAACGTTAAAACGTAACTAGGAACGAACCCGAGCGGAGCGAGGGTGAGTTGCTAGTCTCATATAAAAAAGGGATCATTTTAAGAGTTGCGAAAAATATGTTAATGCATATGATAGCAACACTGCCGTCAGGTTCTCTATACATGATAATGAGAAAAAATACTGAAAAAAAGATAGATAATAATTCTGGAAATATAAATTTATACATATAAGTATTAAAGTAAGAAACTTATGTAGGTTAGTTTTTTAGTAACTAAATATATGTATATGTAATAGCAAGTACGTACATACTTCGTACACACTAAGTATCTCTTCCGTAATTTATTTTATTGTTTTTAAGACGTTGCTATAGAAACAGGGTGTTTATTGGCATCGTACCTCTGAAGTTTATACGTTCATTAAGTGCCCCTAGCTTATTTATATCCCAACGGTCTATTGTTCGCTGTCGGGGGAAGTTAACTAGTACTTTGTCTCAAGCTGAATTTGCACTTTTGAGAAATTGCTCCTTTTCATTAAAGCTCGAATTACCACGGAAAAGGCTCTTTATCTCTCACATTTTAGAGAGTAACTATATGTAGGTATACACCTGTGTAACATAGAATAATGTTCTCAAAGCAAAGTTAATATAGTGTCAAGTGTTCACATATTTCTAAGAAACATACATTAAGCAAAATCTAAATATGATCACCGTGGATGACAAGACAAAGAAAAACACCAAGTGGCCAATTTTTACGCTTTATTCGACGACATCTGAGAGTGTAACTGTCACGAATATATGATTAACGCTTCATGCCGCTCACATTCCTCGTCGGCGGTCGCCTGTTACAAGTTCATCCCATTTAAATTTAGCGCGGCGCGTGCCGTACGCGGGAGTCCCGGGAGGGCGGGGTGCGGGCGCGGGTTGCGGCTCTATGGGCGGTACCGACTACCATCACTCAAGTGACGAAAATTGACGGAAAATGGGCGGACACCGTTTGGCCGCGACGTCATCAATTACTGCGTCCCGACGGTCACCGTGCACTCTCGCTTCCAGAAACGCATACCTAATATCCTCTTCGAAGACATTATTAGTACTACACATTTAGTACATCTCGACTTACTGTGAAATCTCTCTATAGATAGATATAATAAAAACACGAGATATATCAACGTAATGAGCAAATAGTAGCGAGGCGCACGCTCGCCAGCAATCTTGAACGATGGTTCGAACAAGCATTATTGAGATGCAATCTAGAAGCTATCGATCGCCCCGTAATTCGCTCTACTACATTTGTTAGAGCGCAACTACTCATCAGATCAAACTATTGAGTTTGTTGCCAAGATACATTATTAAATGGTAGCTAGTGCAAACCTTTTCTTATAGAAATATTAAATGACATGTTATACTGTTAGTTCAATGCCCAGGAAGGAAAATACGTAATTCTGGTTTAATATATACGATATATTGTTTGATCACATGTTTAGTTCACATTTTCTCAAGAACGCGCAAACGCAGGAAGCCACAACAGTGCAAAAGCTCGACGATCGATTTTGAAAATTACCCATAATTAGCATGTATCTCACTCGTCCGGACTGTGCTTTTTAAACTGGGAACTCAACCACAGGCTACATGATATTCCAGTAGCGTTTACCGAGTAACGGCAGGCGAAGGCGACGGACATAAATTGCCGGAGGAGCTGCCAGTTGCACTACGCAAATTGTAGTGCGTCGGTCGATCGATTGTTCGAGCGAGCATCTCACAGTGCTCTCCAAAAGCCACGACTTAGCTGTCCAAACTGATTGCACTTTCTTTTGTAACATGCTATTAGTTTCCTAATAAGTTACGAATGCTACTGCGGGACTTTGTGTATGTTTTGTAAATAGATATAGATTTCATATTCAAGAATATATCTAAGTATATAAATAAAATTTTTAAAATAATTTATAAAAAATATTTAAATAAAGAATGAATTAAATATCCAGCAACACCGTTACTATTGCCCTTGATATCGGCGCCTAGCGGTCGCTCGTGGATAATTTACATGGTAAGATAATGCATTTATATTGACTGCATTGGCAGTCACGTCTGAGACATTTGATCGCATAACAAGAGTGTATTTGAGGAGTGGGCTGGTAATGTGGCGTAATTGCGCAAGCATTATCGGGTGACCCCATATTTGTGGTCGAACGGTGCAAGTAGCCCGCGGCAAAATCTAAAGCTAAGATAGAACGAAACTGTTTTTGCATTTGACCTGATTAGTTTAAACATTGTGAAATTAGAACTAAAAACGTCATTGCTTTATTATTCATAAAGGCAGCATTGGCATCAATTAGCATACTGGGTCTATAGAAAATCTCTCGATAATTCTTGCATTAGTAATTGGAATCTGAGGGATTACTTAGTCCGAAATGAAAACAACAACTGAAGCACGTTCGTGTTTAACATCCTCTAAAATTATAAATAAAAATAAAATAAAGAAAACGATTGTGTTTCATACATAAGAAATACGTAATATATAATTATAACAAGTTTTAAATAGCTTGTTAGTGGACTTAAATTTAGTTTTATTATATTTTTTTGTAAATAAAATGTATATAATTTAAGACCAAATATAACTAATAATGCAACGCTATTCATTTAATATTTAAATACTCTACAAGCATATAATAAGACGAAGAAAATCAAGTTATATATATTTGTACGTATTTCAAATCTGTAAGATTAATCTTACAGAAATTAATAAAAACTTTTAATAGGTATTACACTCAGGCAAAAATATGATTCAAACTAGCGACTCCCCCTCGCTCCGCTCGGGCTCATCCCTACTTACGTTTTTACTTTTAGTAGGTATAGATTTCTCAGAGATGAGATATTTTCCCGCAAAAAAAAGTATCCTATATGTTGAACCGGATAACCATCTATCTATCTATCAGCTATCATCATACCAAATTTCATCAAAATCCCTCCAGTGGTTTTTCCGTGATGCGGTAACAGACAGACAGACAGACAGACAGACAAAAATTCTAAAAACTATAGATTCGGTCTCTGTATCGATAATAATGTCTATTTCAATAAGATTTTCCATAAAAAATTAAATGTACAGATTCGGCTTAGTTACAATGTTATATGTAGGTATAGATGAATATCACACAAAGAGGAGATACAAATATTTTATCTCTTTCTATCTAGCTGGATTCTTACATCTGTCGCAAATACTCTAAGGGACGAACCCGAGTGAAGCGAGGGTAAGCCGCTAGTTATAACTATTTTGCATATTTGATTACAAATTAATAAAAATATTTAGTAATCTTTGAAGATAGCAACGGAAAGAATATGATATATATCATTTTTCAGGCAATAACAACGGTTACTATGGCAACCGTGACGGTTTTTCATGACGCTTTCTCTTTACGCAACCTTGAAATTTTACTCTCATGCGCGCAAAGAAGTCTCACTTCAAAAATGCTATGAAATGATAATAATAGGTGGTTCGTTATTTTTAATTGTATAAATATGATGCGTTTCAAAAGGACAACATGATGTCGCAAAGAGTAGCCGACACTACAGACGAAGCGGATCTTTGAAGTCTCAATTAGTAACACGAGCATGTAATTGTGGCGAAAATTAATTCGCGCTCGGCTTCCAGGGGAATGTTTGACGTCATCGACGAAACAATGTATTTGCGATATTGCAGACTAGGAATAGATATTAAGAGATCGTAGTGTTCGTTGTTAATAATGAGTTAATGGCTGTAGGAACCTTTACCAACAAAATATTATTTAATCTACAAAAATATAGGTTCATTCTACTCCAAAAATAATAATTTGAATTAAGTTTTAATTACATTTTACTACAAGCTTTCGCTGCGAGGGGCTACTCTAATGTTACGACTATAAAAAAATATATTTTCCAAAAATAAAAAACCCAACTGCTTAAAAAGCGAACTAAAAAGATAAGAATAAGTTGATGAAGAAATATAGTAGTATTATGCAGTCGGAGATATACACATTTTATACTAACTACGAGTCTTGCTACCCGTATATATGTATACTAAGTATAAATGTATGTACAAGTACGTACTTCACATTCACATAACACTATTTTTTTTTTCCTCATATACAAAAAATAGACATTCAAGTTCTCTCTTAACACAAATATCGGAATGTCCAGCAATATAAACTTTAAATAACCTTAAAACAGGAAGTGAGTCGACATTAGGGTGTATAATATATTTCACACTTAAGAAGAGCCTTCAATAAAGTAATTCCGGTTCATTACCTAATGCAGACCGGAAAGGAGGTATTACTCGGTCATCATTACGACCACAAACTCCCCATTTTACAATGCATTCCATATGGCAAAAACGCACAAAACTAATAACATTACTGAAAAAACGACCCCAATGTTTTTTTTTTACATTATTTATATTATATTTAATTTTCTGGTGAAAATAGCACTAATTTACCTTTTTTAAACTGTTAAAAGCTGTTACTTATTAAGAGATGCTAGGTTGCAATTTATAGAGAATCTACTAGAAAATATTTAATTTAATTAAAAAAAGACAGTTGACAGGACTAAAATACCTAATCGTTTTGATTCATTCATTTTATAAATAACAGAAAAATCATTGTGTAAACTAGTTAATACTGCAAACTTTTTTTTTAAATATTTTTTCTTTACTTTAAGGCTATACCAATCATTTCTAAGAATCAGTTTTTAAACTTTAAAATGAATATGAATGAAAAGTGCATACATCATAAAACACCACAGCACTGGCATGTTACAATAAATGTTAAAAGAGTAATTCTGAATCTGTATTCGCGATGAATTGCGAAAAAGTCAATACACAAATTTAATTTTATTAATTCATGTTACGGACATAAGATTTGTATAGTAGAGAAAAATATGTAGGTACCTACCTATGTATATAATAACAAGAATTATCTCTTGTCTTAAGCTCTTTAGTCACTCCCACATTTTAAAAGTAGTTAACTAGTATAATTAGGGGCCAATTACAATCGGAATATGTTCCAGTAAAGCTTATTTGAAGTGCTATTTAATAAAAAATGTATAAGCCTGTTAATTAAATTTTCAACTTTTCCAACTGTTAGAATTTCCACGTTCTCGGGTTGCTTCCTACAAGTTGAATTTTAAATACGTGATGGTACTATAATCAGTAAGTAATAATACTGAATAAATGGGGCAAAGGACATAATGACACCGGTGGATTTAATTACAAGTAGTTATCATGAAAAAGGTGTTCGTTTTCACGCGCAGGACGCGATAGCACTGAAAATCTTAGAACTTTAATTGCAATTCAATTTAATTAATAGTCTCGCTTTATAAATACTTTACAGGAAAACTTGGTGCTTAGTTTAAATTAATCAATATAGGTTTATAAGAATGTTGGGCATTTCATTTTTTCATTCGTTTGGATAAGATCTATCCTTATAGTTAGCCTCGACTTTTTAACATTTAAAAAGTATTTATAAATCAGCATATATGTGTTCGATAAATCATAAAATACAGGTTATAATTAAAATCACGAAGCAGTAAGATTTGGGAAGCTAGTATGTAATTAATTTCTCCGTTTCGTTAGATGAATCGCCGATGATTAGATGCGAGGAAGGATGCCGTGACCGCGTGGACGCAGATGTTTAACTTATAATTACCCATTCTCAAAATTAATGATCTTTTCACGACTGGAAAAATTAAAAATATTACATTAAATTATGATTACTAAAAATGTTATAATTACGCGTTCTACGCTCAAAGCGTAGCGCCGTTTGTATGCAAAGCTATTTAATGATCTAACAGTTAAAGCGATTTTATGTCATTTCCATTTACATAAAATATACACTAAGATAATTTTACTTGAATATAACATTGTATTATAATTGTTGTTAGTCTATTACCTTCCGTTTTCATTACAATATATGATAATATTTTATAAAATATGCATATATATTACGGGGCGAAAACTCCAGGAAAAGTTCTAGTGTTATAAAAGGGCAATATCATAAATCCATCAACTAGTCTTCTGATGATTTTGGCATTAATCTTGAACAGCATCCATAAATCAAAGAGAAAACGTTTTAAAATTGTTTTTTCGCGCGTCCTTATGAAAGCGATTATATGAAAATTATAATAATTGTGCTCAGCATAATTACGTGATTTAATGTAAGGCCATCGATATATAGCAGTCAATTTGGATTTATGTAAAATATCATGCAATAAATTTACATTTTATAACTCGTGGCCGGCGTCGGCGATATCTCTGTTTAGGATCAAAATCTTATCTGACCAATTACTTTGGAAATTCTGTAATTGACCTGGACGAAGTACATATCTACACAAGAACGGACGGTTACTTACATACATAATATGTATGTAATAAACTTTTGTAACTCATTATATTGCGGGCGAGTTATTTTGCGATAGTATACCTACGTGATAATTATTAAATGATCATATTAAGTTTTTTTATGTCATGTTAAAATCAAATATCTAAAACAATTAAAATAAATTTAAAACACCAGTAAATGAATAAAATCCATACTAATATTATAAATGTGAAAGTGTGTTTGTTTGCTTGTTTGTTTGTTTGTTTGTTTGTCCTTCTTTTACGTCGAAACAGAGAGACGGATTGGAATAATTTTTTGTGAGGCGATAGTTGAAGGGCTGGAGACTGACATAGGCTTCTTTTTACCGCGGCAGATTATCTTATTCCCATAGCAAAACACGTTATAATACTACAAAAAATATTTATAATCAGCATTACTTGAAACTTGGTAATAATGCTCTTCAATACAAATAAACAAATACGTGTTTTATCATTTTTCAAAATTCATCCCATAAGGAGATAAAATAGGGGACGAAAGTTTGTATGAAACCTACATTTTTAGAGTTTTATTTGTAGTTTTAGCGCGAGCGAAGCCACGGGTTCTGCTAGTATATAATGTTGTTTAACGTGTGATACAAAATCTGCACTAATATTATAAAAAGGCAAAGTTTGCAAAGTAAGTATGTAAGATTGGACGTATCTGAAACTATTAATGTGATTCTGAAAATTCATTCACTAATAAGAAGCTTCGTTACCGCCGAATATTATAAGCTTTTTCTTCCGATAAAAATATGTTCACTGTCAAAAATCATAATAACTTTAATTGAAGTTGAAAAAAACTGGCCGTTGAATTGCTTAATGAGCGTGCGCTGCATAAATGGTTTGAAATAGGTATTATATACATTTTATACTTACATTTATGTTAAAATAACACCTAGTAATGCTCTCGAGAACATGGATAAGTCGCTAATTTATTATAAAATTCAATTATCATTAAGCTAACAATCTATACATATAATAAAACTGTAGAGGTCGAATGTATGTACACAGAAAAAAATGCTAAAAACCGAGTCAGGGGGATGTAAGAAGAGAAATATAACAAATCCAGTTTGTTTTTCCAATTTTTTTGTTTCTCTGTCTGTTTGTGTGTCTGTTTGTACGGGCTAATCTCCGAAACTGATAGACCGATTTAAATGAAACTTTGCATGGTGGTACCTTATATCTCCAGTCAACATTTTGGATACTTTTTATTTCGGAAAATTAAAGAGTTCCCGTGGGATAGTTAAAAAACTATAGTAATTTATACAGCTTACTACACAAAAACTACGGATTGGATTTTAATGAGACTTTTCAATAATATAGTTCATACATCAGAATAACAAATAGGCTACTTTTTATTCCGGAAAAATGTACGGTTCCCATGGGATAGATTTGTTTTTGTTTGTCTAGAGGCGAACCCGAGCGAAGCGAGGGTGAGCCGCTAGTCTTACGTAATATTGAATCTTACTTCAAATACTAACGCACTTATATTTATAATACGAAATTGTTCAATCTAAAGGCTAGAACTAACACAAGTTATAGTATCACCATAAGATAATATCCGTCAGCCGTCATCAAAGTTTTAAGCAATCAATAATAACACAATTATGTCGAAGAGAATTAATTTCATATCCACGAGGAAACTTAGATACGTTCTAAGTAACTGGTATGTTATTACACAATTACTATAAGCATTATATACCAATCAAATTGTTTTTTTAACGCAATTTTTCCGACATGTTTTTATCATTAACCGTAAGGTTAGTCACGTTTATTCAAATCTTATGCAATCTTGACATAGATCCCTGGATAGTCAAGTAAAATATTCTCAGTATGATAATGGTTAATTCTTGACATATTTTATATAATGCGGGCCCGAGGCGAGTCGACCGACACTAGGTCTAATAAATTTATGGACCTTCATTTTAATGTTGATCGGCGTTCGAAATTATAATCGTCACGCTCGGGGCGCGGCGCGTGAGCAGACTTCCCCGACAGGGTTTACCATTTTTGTTCACATCTCTAAGATCTACAATATCATTCAAATATTATAATGAGTTTATTAAGTGCTGAAGTATTTCGCTACGCTTTATTTAATAGATATTATTGGTTTTTAAGTAAGTACATGGGTCATACACAAAAATTGAAAAAAAAGTGTTCACTCGTTGTAAAATCTATTTTTTCAAAACAATGCAAGCTTGAATTGACTTTATTATTTGAAGTTCCTAATTATATATTATTTTATGCTAAAAATAAGTGATTTTAATTGCGTTAAATTTGTAATTATTCATTGTATAATAGAAAATGTCTCCTTCTGTAGACTGTTCGGATACGGAGTACTGGATTTTAAGGGGCAATTAAAAATATTTATCATTACGCTACTTTTAAGTTAAGCTATTAATAGTCTTACCACAATATTCTACATTTAGATGACTTCATATTTAATAATAATAAAAAAAATCATGGGTTTTATTGTTGAAATAAAATAAATAAACATACTGTTCTCAATTTCATGGTCATTTCTGTAGACGCAAAAAACTAACCGAAAATCAGCGTTTAGAGAAACGTATTTGGGCTTTTATTTTTTAACTTGTCAACATTGTTATATCTGTCACTCATTGCTTGTAAGTCTTGTAACGGCGCGTGCTAATTATTAAAAAAACATATTTTTAAGGAAGTACACAAGTGTTTGTAAAACCTCGGTGCGTCTTTCCTTGGGGACGTGCTTAAAAGTAAGTATGTTAACTAAAAATGTTTAACTATAGTGGCCTTGTATATTTTGAGGAGCAGGGTGCCAATGCTAATTTGTTGAATTTCTAACCTCAAAATTCTTCCCTGTACCGATTATTAACCACATGTATATCTCTTCTGTAGAAATCTTTTCTATAGACATACTTGTCTTCAGAAGAGTCAATGTCTACAGAAGGGATGTTTATCTTTTCTACAGACACATACGTCCCTCCTGTAGATACTAATTCTTCTATACATAAGCACACGGTTGAATAGTAAATGGTTGATTTTTGACATTTATTAACGCTTATTAACATCTTTTAAATTTGAAACATCTTCTATCAAAACTTAATAGATTTTTTTATTGTTTGGTTTTGGATGATTCTTTTAATACGTTTATTTTCAATAGAAATATTTATTGCTTTATATTTATGTATTAGTATATATTTTTATAGTCCAGTTAATCATTCATTAACCCCTTCTACCATTTGCTAATTCAATCATTTAATCGCACCTACATATTCCGCCTATTAGCTTTATCGGGCATCAACTAAAATCTTTGGGAGCATGTATGAAATTAAATTTATTTCCTTTTAGGATGTCACCAAGAAGTAGGTCGACAGTGCAACTACCTGAAAACGAAAAGGTAAAACGAAGGCGTGAACAAAAAAAATAGCATTCGTCGCGCTCGGGCAAAAATGACTGAAGCAGACTTAGAAGAAAGAAGGAGAAAAGATAAAGAAAGATATCAAAAGAGAAAGGAACAAGGACTCATTAAAACGATAAAAGATTTCACTCCTAGGGAACAGAGACAAATTAGAAAACTGTGGAGAGAAAAAGCGAAAAAGAAACGTGAAAAGGAAAACAAAACTATACGTAATTTTATGGAAACAAATACTCCACCATCAACTCCCACTGGATCACGAGCAAACAGTAGTAGAGCAGTAGCAAAACGTAATAGAAAACTACTTAAGACTGAAAATATTTATTTGAAAAAAAGGATTCGTGAGTTGGAGTCTAAATTATCAAAATATAGAATGCGAATTATTAGAAAGAGTTACTCAAATAAAGAGGACAAGAAGAAGCTAAAAAAAAATACCACTAAGTCAGTTCTAAAGACAAGGAAAGCAGCTTGTGAGTTTTTATTGCAAGATAAAAATAGTAGATTAACATCAGGGAAAAAGGATACGATAACGCGCAAGAAAATAAAAAAAACAAGTACGTTTTTTGAACGACTCACTCTTAAACTTACATAAAAATTTTATAAAGAAAACTGGCATGCGAATATCTTACGAAACGTTTCGCAGGTACCGGCCGTTTTGGGTTCTATTTCCAAAATCTGAAACTAGAAATACTTGTTTATGTGTTATACACACTAATACAAACTTTCTAGTTCAAGCATTTTATCATGCAAAAATAATTCCTTTTAAATCGGCAACTGATTTGATTAAGTCCTTATGCTGTAACAATATTTTAAATGTCCCTTGTTTAGAACGCAAATGTCCTTCATGTAAGAATAAAGATATTACTTCTACCAATTTTTATGATCATGACTCCGTTACGTATGAAAGATGGGTCACTAAAAATGTCACTGTTGTCATTAAAGGTAATCCTAGACAATGCAAAAAAACCGTTAAAGAAAAGGTCCAAACTACCTACAGAATTTTATTTAATTAGTTAAATTCAGCTTTACCTTTATTTATGAAACATGTCGCATGCATGATACATCAAATAAAGGCTATCCAGTTTGTAAAAAAGAATATTTCCCCTTTTGATGGTCTACTTCACATTGATTTTGCTGAAAATTACAATTGTAAATATAAAGAAGAAGTTCAATTTGCTCAATTTGGTGGTTCGAAAATACAACTATCTTTACATACATCTGTTTACTATAGTACTCAACTAGAACCTCCAAATAATTTTATAAGAACAACATCTTTTTGTACTATTTCTGACAATCTCAGACATGACCCTGTCTTAATTTGTGTTGATTTACAAGTTATAATAACAAAAATAAAGGAGCTGTCTCCCAGTTTAAAACATTTACATATATTAAGTGATGGCCCATCAACTCAATATCGTAACAAATCTTTATTCAATTTGATCGCTACCTTTATAAGTAAAGAGTTTGGTGTTGACATAATCACATGGCATTACAGTGAAAGAGGGCACGGTAAAGGTGCACCTGATGGCGTAGGCGGGTGCATTAAACGTCTTGCTGATATGCATGTTGCAAAAGGCAACGATGTTTCAAGTCTTGATGAATTAATGTCATATTTATATGCGAATACAAAACGTATAAATGTTTATAGGATCAATGACTTTATAATACCTAAAGTTCAACAAATTTTAGACCGAAGTGTATTACGAACCTTTAAGGGTACTCGTAACATTCACCAATTAACGTGGAACATTAAAGAACCTTTTGTTATACACGCTAGACGATTAAGCTGTTTGACTTGTGACCCACACGAAAAATGTCCTCATTATGAACTAGGACAAATAAATGTCAACTATGAGCATCTCCACACTTTAGATGTCCTAGATATTCTAGAAGCTCCAAATATTTCAAATGCTCTTAATGTGCCACAAGCTTCAGGAACCCCAGAAGCCTCAAATAGTCCAGAAGTCCCAGGTACCCCAGATGCTTCGACTGTGTCAATTTCACCGGGTTTAAGCGACAGATTGACACCTGAGGAAAACATTGAAGCAAACGTACAAAATGTCAGGCCGATTAAAAGATCTAGATTGATCTGGGCTGAAGATGGAATGGAAGACTCTGATTCCTCCCTGGAAATATTTAATACAAAAAAATCCTTGCCCAAAATGTGGAATGACTCTGGTCTCAATTCTGATGATGACGCTGTATTTTAATTTTAGCCTACAGAAAATATATCATTTCTGTAGACAATTTTTAAAATATTTTTTATTAGTTCCTAAATATTTTTTCGTTTTAAATAATTAAAGAGATAAGAAAGAAAATAAATTATGATTATTATGAACGTATAATGTATATGGTATAATGAGTATTTTTTTGTATAAGACGCTAAAATGCGTATTTTGTTAATTTCTGTAGACAAGTGATCTCATCTGTAGACGTACAATAATGACAAATGTGATTTTTTCCCGAAAGTAATGAAAACTGACCTATGTTAATATTTTTGTAAGACTGTTAGCGATTACGTTTAAATAAATAAAAAATCACCAAATCAATAACTAAGTTTTATTTTTTATTTTTTTTTTAATTCATATTTTGTGTATGACCCACATTCTTCATATTCAATTTCAATTTCATTCAAATTAACATAATAAAGTGAAAAATATTATTGGCAAATAAAATAATTATTTATTTGCTATTTAAGTAATATATATTTTACTAGCAATATGCGAAAAAGTCGTGAAATTTGCATAACGGAAACGACTACGAGTTAATGTTGTAGAAACATTCGGGGTGACAAGATACGTGTTTACTGACACTCTTGAATTATTACAGAAGGATTACATATACGACGACCGTCATGCAGTGGGTCGTAGAGTTAACCGTATAAGGGATATTGTCTACTATTCTGGGGATCACAGGTTCTATTCTCACAGAGAGTATTAAGTTGTTGCAGATGAGAAAAAAGTTAATTTTATACTCGTACTTATGTATCTCTATCTTCCCTACAACGTAAGAATGGTGAATAAGATTATATATTCAAGGCTAATAAATAAAATGTACTTGACATTACAAAATAAATCTTATGAGGTAAGTCTCGCTGTATTTACCGAAATAATTATTTTTATACAATGTACGAGTAGATGTTACTAAGGTGTTGGAAATAAAAGATTCATTGATAAGATTTTATCACTGTCAACGACTGTAACACTTCAAAATACCACCCAAGCTGCTACCATTTTATCACTTTATACGAATATTTCTTTTAATGTTTTATGTTTTATTTACATTCCCTTTCAAAAAGTATGGTTTATAATTCAAACATATCATTCACGCCAAGTAATTCACTACTTTTAAAATAGGTGTTGAATAATAATTAATTAAAAGTATGTATATTAAGTATATATTAAGATATATGTACATGATAATTTTTTTTATTATATTAACGACTTGTTACTTAATAAGCAAAAATGTATAAAAGTACTCATAGGTAGACATATCTAGCTGTTGATAAGGTCGACAGATAAAATGTTTAACTATTATATTTACAATAATATAAAACATTTATTGTGAAAATATGAACTCATACATCAATGTCAGTGTGCTAAAACTCGAAAGTTTCCATTAACTTCGTCACGTGCGCCAATGCGTTGACAGACACAAAAAGCAAACTGCTATTTTATGGAAATACATCCATTTATCCAGCCAAATAAAATATACCGGACGACAAAGCGACTTGTTCCGGAAGTGAAACACTCCAAATGGTAGGGAACATCTTTTTTATTTGCTTTCACATTACTTTTCCTCACAAAAATTCTCCCTAGATGTTTATTCCGTTACTTTTTAATTTTTGCTTAATAGAAGAATCTTTAAAAAAAAAGTTAAGTTCTAATGAAAATATTATTTATTTTTAATGAGTACCTACTGAAATTTTTAAGGCAACTAAAAATAAAATATGTCCCATTTTAAACGTAGAGCTTTCCATGAATCAGTATGTCAATAAAAATATGTTACATACATATGGAAAATATGGAAAATTTAATTTCACCATACATATTTATAGACATTTATTACTACTTCTATTAATTCTGCATTATTGACATTTTCGTATATACGATAAAATTGATCTGAGGGCATTATATTATAATTTATATGCGAGTACCCAGCACACGTTACAAGGCATATTCTGTAGTATTTATCGGTAGTTAATTATGTGTTGTTATTAGTTTCCATGCAATTATTTTTTGTAATGCATATTTCTATTTAGAAAAATATTCAGCTCTGGTCATACATATCATGAGCCCATTATGTTATTATCTTTTATGTGACTTTAATCTCTTTCCACACATTCCCCTTCGTCTCTTGGAAAGATAAATCTCTGGATTCGGGTCACATAAGGAAAAATACGACTTATGTTTTGTATAATACCTTTTCTATAAAAATTTTGAAATATTTTGTAATAATGTTGCAACAGAGATCTACCAGAAAGATCAACATCAGTGCGATTTACGCTATGACCTAGGTAAAAACCATAAAACATTCATCAAATAGTTAAACACTACGCGCTCTCTGCCCTCTATTTTGAAAACGGTTCAAGATATAAAAAAAATTAAACAACATTTGTAGAGAATTTAATCCTCTACAATATTTATAATAAATACAAATAGCATAAAACCCACAGGAAATATATATATGCAATAAATGTGCAAAAAATCAATTATTTACCTTTGACTTTCGATATCTGTAGTCGCGGACACCCTACGATAAGTAGGTTTTGGGACAAGTTTTAGGGTGTCAAAATAAAGATTTATACAAGTTTATAGCTGACTATCTCCAATTCTGAGATACTTGCCCTATTTTGACTAATATGATTGGACTATCTCTCCATTGACATTAATTGACAAGGAAATTGTATTATTTAAGTAAATCTATTGCAGTAATCCTAATATAGTCATTTCAAATAACTATTGATATTCTATTGCTCTCTACGCCAAGCAACATCAAAGACACTAGAGTGCCTACACATTCAATAAATGTACAAATTCTTTACTGTTGTGAAAAAGACGTCGTGGGACCTGTTTTAAGTTGACATCACCAATGGATGCACGCTTTCCTACCATTGGTCAAGATTCAAGATCCTATCTCCTTTGAACCGGTCTCATCTTTTTATCATTATGTTAATATGTAGGCACGTCTGTAACGATTCAATAGACATTATAACTAAGATATTTCTACATTATTTTCTTAATCATCTCCTGTATTTGTCATTTTTTTAGAAATACCTATTTATATATTATAGCAACCTTTTTCAATTGGATTTTTATTAGCAATTTTAAATTTATTGTAAAATATATAAATGTTACAAAAATATTCGAAAATGATATAATGAAATTTAAATAATAATTTGTGTTAACTCATTGCCAAACAACTTGCCATTAAAACACAGTCTTCCAGCATCATCTACTACGTCTAATTTTCCTAGATATTTTTTCGTGTGACCTTATGTCTGTGTCATATTTATTGTATAGAAGTAAATGTCAAAGAGATAAAGCAGTATGCGCACGCACTCACTATTTACGCTATTAATGCAAAATAACAGCAATTTAGGCGACGCAGACGTTTGGCGTGTTCTGTGCTCAACCGTCGCGTCGGCCGCTGGAAAGGCGACGGAAGCCTGTCACAGGCGCAATTACAGTACCGAGAATCGGCATTAGTTGGAGCTGAACTATTTATGTAAAATAAGAGTAACCTCACGTACGGGGAAACGACGATTGCACGCATCGCTCATTAAGCACTTTAGAGCAATTTGAGGAGAAAAAGTCGGCCGAGACGAGGCACAGTATCGCGTGGTCAATTAAAATATCGCCGCGCGACTGCCGGCAAGTGGCTCAACGGTATTCAGTACGTGGCAAGTGGCTACTGGACCCGACTTAATAACTTGTATCCTGCTATCTAAATAATTATATAAGGATATCGATCTATCGTTACTGTCAATAACTTGCGTGTCGCTTTTCAAGCTTTTCTAGTATAATCTAAATAAATATTTTCAAATACAACATGTATTTTCTAAAGAAAAGTTGTCCATCATCCATAGACGTTAATTGTTAAGAACTTTAAAGTGTTCATTTTTAAAGACACAGGAATTTCTTAAGTATTTAAGGAACATACCTATTAGTTATTTTCGTTTTTACATGTAGTCAGTTTCTTATAAAAACTAAAACAATTTTAATTTATAATTCAAAAAAGGATTTTTATGCTATTAGGATATTAAATGAAATAAATAGTAGGAAATTATTACCTGGATTAATCTTATTCAATCAGTACTTAAGTCCATTAAAAGCAGACAAGTAAACATGCTTATGTGTACATGTAAAGGATACCATATTTTTATTATATTTTAATTTCATATGAAATTGACTAACACACAATAGATGTGCAACTTCACTGTACTTAAATCGAAATACTCAACAAATGAGCGATATCCGTATTACCAATGGAACGACTATTGTTTAAAAGCCAGTCATTCTGGTAGCCGTCATTACTAAACAAATATTCTTCTATTCCATTACACCTGAAGCACGAAGAGCATCGTGACTTGTAAAATACAACCGAGCCCTGCGCCTACGCATCTTGTGGTCACCGATCGGTTCCGGAGAAACAAGTTTTATCTTTAAACCAGTAAAGTGGTAAAATGGCGTCAAACATATAAGCACAATATATAATGAATTTTATATGGAAAATACGATACTGGTACAAAAAAAAAGATACTTAAGTTTTTTCATATGATTTTCTAAGTTGAGGACGTAAAAGAAAGCAATTAAAATTGCTGAATATATTAAACAATAATATCTAATATTATTATTTTTTTATTTATATCTGTCGCTTAAAAATAGACATAATTTAATATTTTTTACTGATAATATTTATGACATTCTTTGAAGAGTACCTACAAAGGCAACATTTTCGGCAGTTTCCTCGAATAAATTCTACACTGAATATTTAAGTGCTCATTAAAAGTGGAATAAATTAAGTAACGCTAAATCAGTATACCTCATACATATATATTTATAATATAATAAAGCAGTCTTACTGATATCAGAAAACGTTAGTTCATTTCAACATGATCTAATTCCACCGTCCAACACACATCAATCACTTGGTCGACATAACAACGAAAACACTGTTAGTTTTGCCGCCGATTTATTAATTACATTCCCACAAAAAACTCACACACGATGCCGAAACGCATAAATTTCTTCCTTTTTCACCGCACAAAGAAGCCGAGCTCTCTACAATACAACACTAAACAGATTAGCCGCGCCCGACACGGCCGTCGCCGCATAATTTTTGGCGCCAGTAGTCCTGCCTCTAGATTAAACTAATATGAAAAGGAAATTGAGTAGAAAATGGATGAAGGCTCTATGTGTCATTAAGAATTGGTTACGGGCCTCGAACGCCTTCGTACCTTTATTTATTTGACTTCACTTAATTGAATTAGCATTTCAGTAGTTTTTACGAGCTGTTAGTGATGTTCGGAACTAACTTTAATGGGCAATTTTTAGATAATAACAATAACATTTACCTCACAAATATCACTAAGTATTAATAAATATCGGACACAGGTACTTTAAGTTAACCGATTTCACGGGAAATCGGAGAGAGGTAATGCAATAAATTGTAACGTAATAGGAATCTCTATTATATTGATAATATAGAAATGCATATTACAGCTAAGAATGGTAGGTATATATGTATCTACTTATTTTGCATTTCTTTATGGATTGGGTAAAACATGAATAAAACAAGTTAGTTTGCTAAAATATTTCAGCCCGTGACTCCGTTGGGAGCACTCGAGTCGGGAGGACCTATGAATAGTAATAAAGGTTAGGGCTCGAGGGACCGGCCAATGCCGCTTATGGTGCGTGCCAAATCGACAATACCCGAAGCCCGCTGTGACTAACAGGCCGTTTTATGAACTCACTATTTTGAACGAGACTTGATCTCAAAATTAAGTCTTATAAACTGTGAAATAGTGGTGTCAGGATTTGCTCCTTTGATTTTATTAATTGTAACGTTATTGTTTATGAAAATGTTAAATACCAAAATTTGATGCACGAGATATATTAGTAAAGACATGTTAAGTACAATTAAGTGTAAACACTTAACACAAGTTAAGTCTTTTGATATCTAGTGGTTATTATAATACACAAAGCTACCAATAACTTAGGAAATAATTATCAAATTTTGAAAATCTTATAACTATTTTAACTGACAGTTGTCAGATGGTTTGCCAAACGTAATGGAAGGGTCATAGTAAGATTTAGATTTGTGTGTGCGATGCGAAGTGAGGGCGCGCTGGACTCACATTCATGAGCAGGTCCGGTGAGGAGGAGCCCTTGCCGCTCATGGCGCTGGAGATGGCGCATGTCACTCACTCACAGCACTCGCGAGGCGCGGCGCAGGCGGCGCGGGCGGTCTGCGTGCGCCGAGCGACCGCGACTGCCGCACTCCGGCCCCCACCGCACCACAAGCCCCCACCGCTACCGGCTGCCTCATTTCTCACTATAATTTGCGTGCTGCTCGTTTTTTACCATCATTACTCCCTCGTTTTGTTTTACGTATTATCGAGTGCATCCCGCTCGCACCGGCCGCCATGCGCGCCGAGCGCCGCCCAGATAATAGCCGCGTGCAATTACGCCTGGGCCGCGCGCTGCCGTCGCAATAGCTCCAGTCCTGCTCGCGATACCTGGCGACATCTCGTGACGAGAAGTCATAACTGACTTAATATTATAATTTTGTGCCAATTCCAAATCTAATAGCAGCCGTAAAACCTTTATTTGCAAATTATATTCAAGGTTTATAATATTTGCAGTGTTATGTAATATAACACTAAGTATTATAAAACACCGAGTGGTATTGGTTTATAAAAAAATTGGAAAAACCAATTCATAAACATGTATTCCAACACCCAAGTCTTAAATCCATCAAATATTATGTTTCATACAAGTATTCAAATTACTAATTTAGAACATCTATTCGAAGATTAGAAAATAATATTTCTAAAATGCTATTTACACCTACTCTATGCTATATTACATCGGCTACGGCATTTACGTAGCATCGCGTAGCTAACTCACAAACCAAATGAAGGGTACAGGCAATGAACAGGGAATGTCCTTATGAATAGATTATGAGGAAAAAGCAATTTTAAATTTAGAAGTATAATATTTTTATTGAGATCTAAGTATCCTACTTATTTACCGGTATGTCATGGAGATTTCGTTCTTTTAGCTTTGAGCATAGATAAAAACATATTTTTATCGACATCCGTTGAGTATTTGTAAAAACCAATGATTGTGAATCCAATTACCATAGATATAGATTTGTTACCAAAAAACAAAAATTGTGACATTCCCTGTTCTGTGCCTGTACCCTTCAAATACTAATTTATTAATTGATATCGGTTTTTATTTCTAAACTAACTTTATATTTATTTATATATTATATATAATTCTTGTTCTAACATTTTATAAGCAGATTTAACAGAATTAATTGTAGCTAAATTGAATAAATTACATTTCAACGCAAGACCTGTATTACATGATGTCTGTAGCAATTAAAAATATTAAAAATTAACTCTGAATCACTCTGAAGATAAAGTATAATAAGAATATCAGGCTGTATTTTCAGAAACAACAAGTGAATTTTGGAAGTTCAAAAGCTAATGCAATGGTCTTAAATCTAAAAAATCTTTTAAAATTATCATTATAAGTTTGCTTTATTATCTAATATATAAAATTCTCGTGTCACAGTTTTCGTTGCCATACTCCTCCGAAACGGCTTGACCGATTTTGATGAAATTTTTTGTGCTTATCCGGTATCTATGAGAATCGGCCAACATCTATTTTTCATCCCCCTAAATGTTAGGGGTAGTCCACCCCTAAATTTTTATTTTTATTTTTTAGACAAAATTTTTAATTTCTATTTTTTTATGATACAACATACAAAAATACATACAATCCTCAATTTTCACCCTTCTACGATCAACCCTTATTTTTTAATAGCCATTTTAGTAATTTAATCATTTTTCCTCTCCGGTCGAAAACTGATCAATCGTGATTTAATGCAAGCTAGGGACGAACCCGAGCGAAGCGAGGGTGAGTCGCTAGTTCTATAATAAGTTTTCCCCACCGTTGTGCTTCCATACCAGCCATCTAAAGTAATTATACTACTTGTAACACAACATTCTTACATTCGACAGTATTCGCCCATTACCACCAGCAAAGTAGCATTCACCCGCTTTATTAAATTTCAATTATTATGTAGTAATATATGTATATACAGTAACATATGTTTATAATAAATACGACTACGTGAAAGAATAAAATAGATTTATTATAATATTTTCTTTCAGAGACCTGAAAGAAAATCTTTTCTTTGGCAATAAACGATTACTTATTGCCTGGCTTACATAAATCTAAGCCATTTATTTTAGTTATGCTTTTGCATAAAACAGTAATACCTATTAAATAATGTAGTCAAATGAATAACATGAATCGCTTTGTTAAAGCTTTTTATGCTTCATAGGTGAAATTTTGGAAAGTGGAATGTTCTATTCCTATCATTTCACTAGTAAATTTTAAGAAATTATGTTTGAAATAATTAAATTTTTATCATTTTTTTAGATATTACGCTTAAGCAATTTTAGTCGATTTACTGAAATAATAGCTATAAGGAGACAGATCCTAATGCTATTATTGTAAATAATACATCGAGAAACATACAAAAAAAATATGTAGAGATACAGAAAAACAATATATTTATTCAATTTTCTTTAATTAAAAATAAAAAAATATACAAAAATCGATCAAGGCACATCACATTTCAAGCTAAATGGTAACTTAAACATTATAACTTTTATCTATATTGTCATTAAAATACAAATATTTTTGTTCATGAAAACTTTTAAGCACATGCACACAAACACTTTATTGTCCGATCGCAACTGGAGGTTGCAAATTATAATGTCCTTGAAACACTGCATAGTTATCCTTAGATGCACACTGGTAAGCTGCAAGGGGCGAAGGATATTGTTGATAAAACCTTGGGTCTCTTGCTGGCGTACGAGCGTATAATCCATCTTGACGCACCTCCGGACACCATGCACTTCCGTACATCATGCTACCACTTCCAAACATTGCACTGCTACTATAGCTTGAGGGCGTGTTATGCATCATGTTGGGAGCTACTGTTGCGTAATTTAACATTTGCTTAGGTGCCGTATTTGCAACTGGCACTGTTCCGTAATTAGTACTTCCAACTGAGACAGAAGTTGGAGTAGCCACAGTTGGCTCAGTTATTGATTGAGGTGTAACAGGTTTATCTTCACTTGTCTTTGGAGAATCGACTTTGTCATCTTCTTTAGATTTTTTATTTTTTCTTGTCACGTTAGAATGAGTTTTCACATGTTTCGCTAAGTGATCTGAGCGCATGAACCGTTTTGCGCAAAGTTGACACGCAAATCGCTTCTCGCCAGTATGTGTGCGTAAATGCCGTTGTAGTTCATCTGATCGCGTAAACCGCTTTCCACAGAATAACCAATTACACACAAATGGGCGTTCTCCTGTGTGCCAGCGAAGATGAGCTTTAAGATGTGAAGTTTTCCCGTAGACTTTTCCACAACCGGGGACGTGGCAAACATGCTCCCGCTTTGCTCCATCTTTTCCATAATTAGGTCCAAAACCAGCAGCTTCTGTTAAGCAGTTAGGGCAGCGACATTTAGCGCATCGACGTTGAAGTTCCCGTGCATCTTCTGTGGCCGTGCTGGGTGGCCAATAAGCTGGATACTGTGGATAAGGCGGTATTTCCCGCCAGTGTGTAGTGCCACACCAAGCACCTGATGAAGCACTACTACACGATGATAGATCAGAAGCAGGCGATATTGCATCACTTCGCCCATAACTACACCCGTAACCACTCATCATCATCTGTAACAATAAAAAAGATTTTATATTACACTGTTTAATTAATTCATTTTTATTTGCTTTCTTGAAAATAGGTAGGTACTCTAACTTTAAAATTATTATTTTCAATAACACTTAATGCTCAAAATGAAAATATAATTGCTCAATATCACTTCAATAAGTATAATAACGCGTCAAATAATAGCGAAGGGCGTAGGCGGGCGGACAGACCTGTTGCGCGGGCGGATCCACGTATTGCATTTCCGGCGACGGTGGTGACAACGTAGCAAAGAACCTTCAACTGGATAATTACAGGGCGGCACACCGCTCGCGCCAAGACGTTTTTAATAACTGGCTTGGGATAAACGTAACGAGCGGTTGTCACCTCGCCCCGCGCCGCGCACCCCCCGCCCGGCCTGGCCTGCGCACGCGCACCCCAGCCTCTGCTCCCCCCGGCACAGCCTCCGCCACACCCCTCCCCGCCCGTGAATTATGGGCTTATAACATTACTTAAGCGTCTTATGACAAGAAAAACTATGCGTATCCTTTATTTGTGGGCGCGTTCATAAAATATATACATATCAACGTAATGTAATGATTTCTGTACCTACTATATATATCTAATATAAATACCTACTTATTTATTAAATACAGGAAGAGTGCCAAAAATTTAATAGCATTCTATACCTGGGTGAGGAAAGACGAATATTAATAAATCTAAAATATATTAAATATTAATAAATATAAAATTATTCCATATAAATTACGCGACACTTATCCTACATTGATAGTACCTACGTGGATGATTGTTTAGGTGAGTACACAAGTCACAACCTACACAATAACTAAAAGCTTACAAGTAGATCGATTTTACCTATAGTCCATTTTTTCTTACGTGTCCTAATTGGTAAACAAACACTACCATGAACGAAAATCACTTGTTTTCGGACAATCATACATTTTAGATTTGGTTTTATCGTTTATAACTATTTCAGAAACACACACGCTACGAATTACACTAATAAAAGCTGTTAATTATTGATTTAAACACATTATTTTTGCTAAAATTGAAATATTGACAGAACCAACTTCCACAGAAAAAATATGAACACAACATTTTGACGTTTCGATACGCTACTTTGTCTTTGAATTATAGAGATGTACATTTAGAATGAATTATCGAGAGTGAAAACTGAACTTATTAAAAATAACAATATCTTTAAATTACAAAGTACGATATTTTGTTCAAATTGTTATTAGGCTTAAAAATAGTAATGTCTTCTGTAGAATATAGAAGATTTTTAATTGCTTTTAATTAATTTATACTTATTATTTATTTGTTATTGTAATTATTATTATTTCGTATCTTATTGCACAGTTTATTAAAACGGAGTGAGGGACTTCCGACCGCTTTTTGCTTTTTTAGGTTAAAGTTTTAAAAATGAGTTTATATTAAGGCCAAAAAAATTTTAAAAAAACTTTCACGTTATTGATTTTAAAATAGACAAGTGACATTTTGACAACTTTTATTAAAATTTAATAAAGACAATTATAATAAAAAAGTTATTGATGAAATGGCCGCTCATAAAAATATAATTGTTCTGCGCCTTCCGTCGTATCATTGTGAATTAAATCCAATAGAATTAATATGGGCACAATTAAAATCACATGTAGAAAAAAATAATAAAAGTTTTAAAATAGCTGAAGTCAAGGAGCTAGTCAGAGAAGGATTAAGAAAAATTGGTACGGCGTCTTGGATAAATTGTATTGAACATGTGAAAAAAGAAGAAGACAAAATGTTGCAGCTTGACGGCTTAATAGATGCTGCAACAGATACACCGACCCCTAATTTTATAATACATATATCAGAAGAGTCGAGTAATTTATCATCGGAATCAGACTAATAAAATTATTAAAATAACTTGTCGTATTATTTCTACCCAATACTTTACGTTCACTGCATAAAAATTAAAAACCATTAAGTTCAGTCATTCATTCGTCATGCACATCTCTATGAATTATCTCTGGTCACCTGTACGCCATATTTGTTTACTATTTAAGACACGTAAGAAAAAATAGACTATAAAGACATTTTAACATATGTACCTACTATACCTCAACAAGAGTGATTGTTTTAGACGTCTTCTTACAACTCAGATAATTTAGAGCAACTTTTCCCACGCCTCATACAGATCTCAAATCAATACATATCTAGCTACAAACCGAATAGTTATTATATTTCGGTTCGTATCTCAGACGCTTAATGTTTTTAATTTTTTCTCTATTTCGGTCAGCAGATCGCGGCGGACGCATGATTTATGCATATTCGAGCGAAGCCAAACCTTTAATTACACGTTGTTAAAATATAGCAGTTTGTAAAAGGTTTGCTTTGCTTTTGTTTTAGAGATCACCGCGCTCTCTTAGAAATCTAAATTTTCTTTTCTTCAGTCCCGATATACCTTTTTCATACTTGACATACGTGAGAACGTGAACGTTTTTATTACATTAATTAAAGTTTAATTAATATCAAAATTAAAGCAGAACAAAATTTCATAACAACTACGAATAGAAATATACTTATATACATTATATATCTGTACACTAAAAATACTTATTATATATCTGTACACAAAAAATATTTAATGTGTCTTACCATTTTACTTATTACATAAAAAAACATCCATATCTATACATATAATAAAATTCTAACTAAGCCAAATCTGTACATTAAATATTTTTTGGGAAATCTTATTGAAATAGACTTTATTATCGATACAGAGGCCGAATCAATAGTTTTTAGAATTTTTGTCTGTCTGTCTGTCTGTCTGCCTGTTACCGCATCACGGGAAAACCGCTGGATAGATTTTAATAAAATTTGGTAATATGATAGCTGGTTACCCGGGTCAACATATAAGATAGTTTTTACTGCGGGAAAATATCTCTCCTCTGAGAAATCTATACTAAACGTTAAAATGTAAGTAGGGACGAACCCGAGCGAAGCGAGGGTGAGTCGCTAGTAACGTTAATAAATCTATACATATAATAAAATTGTAACTAAGCCAAATCTGTATATTAAATATTTTTTGGATAATCTTATTCAAATAAACATTATTATCGATACAGAAGCCAAATCTATAGTTTTTAGAATTTTTGTCTGTCTGTCTGTTTGTCTGTGTGTCTGTATGTTACCGCGAGTAGTCGTCCCACCGGAGTATGAGAGTGACAGGAATAGGGAGTGCACTTGTGTCTGCGCGTACACTTGTGCACTATAATATCTCCTGCGCAGTTGGCTAGTCTCAATGAGATTGGCCGCCGTGGCCGGAAACGGTCAGGAGGACATTATTATTATGTTACCGCGTCACGGGAAAACTACTGGAGGGATATTGATAAATTTTTGGTATGATGATAGCTGATTATCCGGGTCAACATATAGGATACTTTTTACTGCGGGAATATATCTCATCTCTGAGCTAAACGTTAAAACGTAACTAGGGACGAACCCGAGCGGGGCGAGGGTGAGTTGCTAGTAATTTAATAAAAGAGAAACTCGTAAGAGTAAAATTTTAGAAGGCAGAGATTTAGAAAGTTCTCATTTTATACAAATTCAACATGATAGATATGACTTATGTGATTTTATATATATATATATATATATATATATATATATATATATATATATATATATATATTGTTAAATATTATTAACCTTAACATTTAGAAATAGTACCATCTGATCGCGTAAACCGCTTTCTGCAGAATATCCAATTACACACAAACACACATATATATACATATATATATATATATATATATATATATATATATATATATATATATATATATATATATATATACAGGGCCGGCAAGCGGGGCTGCAGCCCCGGGGCCTCCACAAGAGAGGGGCCACTGGTCGACAACTTTTTCGTTTTTATTTTTAACAAATATGATTGATTATACATATTATATAATTGTTCCTAAATATTAAAAACAATTTATCCATATTTGTTTACCGCAGTTCATCGCAGTCGGGTAAAAAGAAGTTACAGAGCGATTATAATTAATTAATTATCAAGCGGTTTTTTTTTCGCGTAAGTTTATTTATTTTATAATTTTTAGGTTTGCAATATTATCATCAAATGCCAATATTTTATAGGTGAATTCACGTTTGTTAATTCAAATTTGAAAGAAATTCTCTTCGATCCTTTTCTATTTTTGTTTTTTGTATTTTTGAGTGCATGCACTAACTATATCTACTCCATAGGTTTAGGTAGTTAATTAAAGGTAAACAAAGAGCTCATGAGGATTTAACCTTTTATTATAAAAATTTTAACACATATTGTCAACTAGCGACTTACCATCGCTTCGCTCGGGTGCGTCCCTAGGTACGCGGATTTTATTAAAAATTTCATGGGTTTTAATTTTTTGCGCGGAACCCTGATTTTTTTTTCTAATATAAATGTAGCATAAGTTATTGCTTATAACATCAGCTATCTTCCAGTGAAAGTTCCGTCAAAATCAGTCCAGCCGTTTCAGAGATTAGCCGGAACAAACAGACAAAAATTTTAAAAATTTAAATCGTATATGCATTTGATATGAATTTAGTAAAAAACTGTTATTTGGACATTACAAATAAACGTATAAATTTTATTTATCTGTAGGTATAGATAAAATAACCGCATTTTTATTGAATTCACCCACAATTAACCACAATCAAAACATAACTAAAATTGATTTAGACATATACAAATTCATAGACAATATAATACTTAAATTGATGATGTATGTTACATCTACGCGACGGAAGAATCTAGCTTAAGTGTAAAATACAATAAGTATTTAGACTCACAGGAGCATATCTAAAAGATTAAACGCACAATAGCTTAACTAATAAGATTGTTAATTAGAAATAAAAAAAAAACGAGGTTTTGTTCATTGTGTACCATTTGTAGGATAGTCATAGAAGAGACAACTAGCAAGAAAATCTAAGGAACAATCAACCAACGAGAGTTTCATTTTGAAACCCTTAAATGCAGTCCACCAAAGTTAAATTTAAAAGTTTCAATATGGTATATCCTGTTAAAACAAGAGAATAAGGTTTATTTATATGCTGTTGCTAATGTTATATAATATAGATGTTTGCTTTTTACCCGACTGCGGCAAAACAGAGATATGTGTTTAACCTGTATGTATGTCTGATTCTATGTTCGTTCGTAATCACTAAATGGCTTAACCGATTTTGATGATTCATACGTAAATCGATAAGTATTGATAATGCGAGTGTCATAGGCTATATAGATATTATCAAAAGTCAAAATGGCGGATCCTAGGTGCCAATTTGTGTATATTGAAAAAAAAAAATTCGTCCGAATAAATCGAGTGGGGTATCGAAATATAACTTATTAAGAGGCGATTACAGAAATATTTACAACTTATATGTTCAAAAGGAATTTAGGATAAGAAATTGTTAAATAAAACTAAAAATGTCCTAACTCTCCTAAAAAGAAGAGAACAAATTGACGAAGGAGAATAGTATTATGCAGTCGGAGACATACATATACTATGTACCTACATGTTTTAGAATAGCTGCGTGTGTGTATGTCTCTGACTATAAAATAATAATAACATTATGTTCTTTCGTCAACTTGTTCTCTTCTTTTCAGGCCGGTTTTTATGCAGTCGGTTTTTTATTTTTGTAAAAAAAAATTTCTGGAGTATTTGTGTGTATTGTCCATCAAAAATCTCCGTAGTTTTAGTAAAACAGTACTTCTTCACATCTCAAAATTATTTGTATCTATTCCAATATAAAAAAATAGCTCTCCGGCTTCATTTAATCAATTGATGAAAGTCAAATATAGTTTTAAATTATTTATTGATCAAATACCTATCTTAGTATATTTTATTTTATTAAAATAGTGTATATTTTTTTACTTAAAAGTAATTTTATCATAGATTATTTATGCTTACATTAATTAAGTCTATAATGTATATGGTCATTTTATTTATATGGGTAATTTAAGACTTTTATCCATAATAAAAAAGCATTAACGTTCAGCGAAATCATCAACTATTTTTTGACAAAAAAGCTCGCAAGGTTCCATTCATTAACGCTATAATTTAATTTCGAATAATTCTTGTATTTGACTATATCTACATATGTTTATTGAAATAATTTAATTTGTTTCGCAATAAATACTTAAATCACTTGACTAAAAAAATTGTTGATTTTATTCGGAAAATAATTAGGGGCCTCCACTCCGTTGTCGCCCCGGGGCCTCCACACCCCTAAATCCGGCCCTGTATATATATATATATATATATATATATATATATATATATATAAATTTAAAGTAAACTGTATATATATTACATAACTTACATTAAAAGTTAATAAAAAACATTAAGTCACTGAATAAAATCTTAACTAAAGGTGCAGAACAAAGAAAACAGACTAATTTTAGTAAGTTCCATTTAAATTTTAGTATTACAGTCAACAAAAGTCCTTTGCATTTTCCCAGAAGCAAGTGGCTACTGTAAGGTACTCGTCAACTTTTACACCTCACGGTTACAATTACAAATGCAATAACCTGTCGACATGTTTACGACTGCATAGAACAATAGCTTCAACCAAGTTACAGATTTAATAAAATGCAGCGCTGAGCCAATGCTGCAATAAGACTATTTTTATCCTAACAAGCTATTGTGAAGCGCTTTAAAGTGCTTTATAAAAAATACATGACAAAAAGTCTGGCAAGCTACTTGTCCTGCGCCACGAGAGCTCGTCGGCGACAATAGCCCCATACAGTGGACAATGGTAGCTACTAATGCGCTATGATCGTTCTCCTCACGCCATAAATCTTGAGGGCTACTGTGTTTTTCTGGACATTGTATCTAAAAAAATACCAATCCTAAAAGAACAAGCCTGCCGAAAGGTCGGCATATTTCTATACATGACGGAGATGAATTATATTTATAGACGAATTACAATATGACGTTATCATCATTTTTATTTCAAAAATAGATGTTGTAAAATTTTATTTGTTCTTAGCTCTTGTTTGTTTTTTGCATTAATATAGTCTCTGCCTGCGGCTTCGCTCGCACGTAAAATGTTAGTAGGTCCTTACATTTTTTTCTCATCTCTTTCAAAATTATCTTTTTCATAAATTTCAAATTCAAAAGTAAGTAAAAACATTACGGTTTAATTATCATCATAAAGTCCTATAAACTAGCCTATCTGTGTCAATTTTTATCTCAATCCTTTCAACGGCTTACACGTTGAATAACAAACATTCAAACATCTTCACAAACTTTCATTTAAATAATATGAATAAGATTAAATAAAAATTATTTTATTTGTTAATTATCTCATATTACTTTTCGTTTATCAATCCTTACTCTCTGCGTGCTTAATGAGCATAACTAAATTCTGCAATAATTCAGATAAGGTATATTGTTTTGGTAAAGTCTTCTCTAATATAAAACATTATATTTTTATTTCTTAAAATCTTCGATAGACAACGAGACTCTGATGTTTATATTACGTAAATGTACTGATTTATCGATATTCATAATAAACTATCTACTAGCATATTCAGAATTTTCAGGACTAAAATACAATCTGTTTAGAAGTAATTTTAAGCAAATTAAAAAGCTTCTTTTTGTGAAATAACATACACTTTAATTTAGGGATAATAAAAACAGGTTGCAAACTATATTTTTATTCATTTAAATATATCTGTTTACTGCTTAAGTAGATCAATCAACTGTTATCTTTTACTTAAAAAAAATATTATTCCAATAGATCTTATTTAAGAAATGGCCTATCTTAACTATCCACCTGAATCCACATCTATATAACGGAACGGATTCTATATCTCACTTTGAATACTTATCCAACAAACAGAGAAAGCTTTGCAAATTATGATTCTACGGGAGAATGTATTTTTACCCATATTCGAAATGGGGACATTCGACTTCTTGGTCTTGTTCGATCTTAGTCATAACCTTTTAGTTAAATAGGTAGGTAATGTAGACTTCATAAACAATACAGACATAAAAACATCTAAAATTAAAGTGAAATTACGTACCTATACTTATTATAAGTTAAATTCAAGTGAGAAATATGGCAGTTAGTTTCCGTTTAAATCTCGGATATTTTACACTAATTACTGGTTTCATATATCGGGGGCGGGTAATTGGTTCTATCGCACGTTGTCCTTCACTTCCTGTCTTTTGGCGGACCTTCAATACAGCTTTGTGGCGACTTGTACAAAGTACCGACATGCTGGTGTCGAGTTGCATCCTTTGTGAAGCGCACCCACGCTACACAGCATTACTTGATCATGTGAGGAATTCACTTATTGTCATAAATCCTAACATTATGTACTGTAATTCTGACATATAAAAGATGTTGATTGAATAGACTGCAATTTTGGAATATCTTACGAGCAGTTTAAGCAGTGTCTTATGCTAAGCAGTGTGTTGCTAAGCGCAAAACTCGAGAACAACTGGGCTTGCTACACACTTGATTCGACAGAACGAGGTCTATTGGGTCATCTAGTATTTAAATAAAAACATACTTATAATACGTACTTATACGAATTTCAGGATTAATCGTTTCTTAATTATATTAAGAAACGATTAATCCTGAAATTCGTATAAGTACGTATTATACAGTCTGCCTTGCACTCTCTTGACTTGCATCTATAATCTACCTTTAAAAAAAAGCTAACGTCAAAGCAAACAAAACTTTTATTACAATAAAGTTTGTTCTTCATAATAATGTTAATCGCTTCATCTAAATAATCTTTTCTAGTTTCATGTAAAATGATATTCAAAAGTAATACAAAATAACCTCGATCTTATAAGGATTAAATTTCAAGTAACTTTTATAAGCTATTGTAATAAAGCGGACACTGCTGCTATCTGATCGGAACTTCGCTTAGCTTTACGTAAACTATAAAGGAGTAAAGATGCTTTTCTTTTGTCAATATATGTAACAAGATCACACGAAGTACCTGTCGTTTCACAAAGCACAGGTTCGCACTACGCGATGTTCCCTTGTCAGTCCAAAAAATGACGATCTTATTGTGCAATAAATACAAAAACTAAATTTTTTAACAAAAAGTAAGATATCTTCTCAAATATACAGCTGGTATATTTCACACGTTCAATAAATGTACTTGATAATAATGCCGCTATTTCAGTAAGTAGGTACAATATATATTTTATAGACATTTTATTTAACACAAATAAAATATTATGAATATTTTAAATATTACAGAATTTTATTACACAAACAAAAATGCAATATAACGTGTAACATAAAGTAATATAGAAAATAAAGTTAAGTTTACGAATTATTGTACAAAAAATGAATTGTAGGCAAAGAAATTCTGCGGAACGAAGACACCCTGTGGCGCAGCGGCGGCATATAAAGGGCGCTCTTTCTGCAGAATGACAGCCGAAACTGCCTAACAGAAGAAAAAATGATCCCGAGCAGTTTGTTTTACACAACAAGCCGCTCCAACAGATATGAATAGTTAATGACACATTGACGCAGTCGTTAATGTTAATCTCTCCTAATTGTAGAGTGCTCTTAATTAATTGTAGATACCTATTCAAATGGAGCTGTCGCATCATTTGTTCTCCAGTAATGGTTTTGTAAAATTTTATATATACTATATTAGCTCCTATCTTAGAAACCTATCTTAGAAAGGAAATTGGAATTAGGTATGAATATTACCTTTAAATACTTAACTGGAACTCGAAAAGGCAAACTGAACAATTAGCAAAAACAAACGTTATTTAAGTTGTATAATACATATATATTAATGTATTTTTTTTTGTTATTATCTAAAACTTTAAATTATACTTTTATAGTATTTGTTATTCACTAATCGCGAAAACTGGCAGTATTTTTGTAGCCTACACGTGTAGGTGACAAAAGTTTCTTCAATTAGGAATAAGCATGTCATTTATACTTATAGACGGGGAATCCCTTAAAAATGGATTAGGTACTATTATTGTAACTGTCCTATTTACATATCTTCTGATAATTTATATAATTAATTAGTTTGAAAACAAATATTTAATCATCTTTTATTTTTCAGTCTCATTTGTTTTCTTCAACAATGATTGACTTTCTCTCCTACGATTGATTTGTGATATTTTGTTTCAAAAACATTTTCATTGAATTGATTTGTTAAACTTCTATCTATATTAAATTGAAAGTGTTAGATTTCAGTGTAGTTTAAGACCCGAAATTGAAACTTTAATCGAAAATAGTTATAGTACAGAGAAGAGGTAAAACTTTCCGAGCTTTAGCCATGTTTCAACACAATTTGGACCATATGGCTCGATGACAGTTTTATTTTATTTACATATAGATGTGAATACTTAGGTTGATAAAGATATTTCAAGCTATTTATGTGAACCTAACCTAAATGGTTAATACTGATTACAATGGTGCCTTTAAATACAGTGTCAAGAACTCACACACTCACCTACTCTTAAAAAGAATAACATAGTTTACAATTTCAAAACGAATCTAAGCACACTGTTCGAGAACTCTGTACTCAAATTTTGAAATCAAACCAAAACATAACTGGTACTGCAGAAGCCTTAGAAAAGTGGAAATCAAAATGTCCTAATGTTGACATCCCACAGGAAGTTTCCATACAAAAGCTTTCGGATGCGCCATTAGTTCATTCTACATTCCCAAATTTGGCTCATAACCTTTCGAGTGACGTAAACCGTGCCAGACTTTTAGCGTCATCCGCAAAGAATCGGAGCACTGGTTGCACGTCCTACCTTCAACTTATCTCGGTACAGTTTTGGATAATGACAGTTTTCGTATCGCTTTAGGTTTCCGGCTGGGTTCACCGCTGTGCACTGAGCACAGGTGCCCGCGTGGAAAAGAGATTAACTGTTATGAACTCACTGGACTCTATTGCAGATGAAATTCAGGTAGACTTTTCCTAAGCGATATCATCAAAAGGGCTCTTTCCACCATTGACATTCCTGCTCTTATTGGAATAAGTCCAGATGATGTTTAGAGACCTGATGGTCTGTCGCTAGTTCCTTATTGTGGAAATATGAATAATATGTCAGGAAGACGACGTCTAAAGTGGGAGCCGCGGCGGAGATGGCTGAACTACTTAAATTACGTAAATACGCCTCCCTTAGTCAAAATTATGTTTTTATTCCATTTGCTATAGAAACCCTTGGTCCATGTAGTCAAAGTGCTAAGCACTTCTTAAAAGACATAACACCTCGTCTTATCGCCTCTGCTGGTGACAAGAGAGCTGGCACATTTTTCGCCCAAAGAATCGGCATGGCCATTCAACGGGAGAATGCGGCTAGCATTTTTGCCTCTATTCCACGCGGACATGACTTGTACCGTAATAGCTAAGCGTACATTTGTTTCGTATATACAATTAAGTATATTTGTAATTTTCAATATTTATAAAAAAGTAACTAATTAAAAAAAAGAGTCTACAACGTAGGTACATATATATACGTTAAGTTTTATCTTACAATGAGAAAAAAGGTTAAGAGATAAAAAATTGTAAAACAAAACCTGCACTTTAAACTACTATAAGGACATGGCTTGATCTTGTATCTATTAGAGCCCATACCCACTACGAGTGCGACCACGTTCGAAACGACCACCTTGGTCGTAGTCCCAAATCAGTCTTATGGTGCGCATTATTAAATACATATGTACCTATATCTAAAATAATGAAAATAATTGGTGATGATCGCCTAGTACACAGGCGACTTTCGCTATTCTAAATTGTTCCCATTTCTTATCGAATAAAACTTATTTATAATATGCAAGTTATTTTCTGGCTTCTGCTAAGTTGTGGATATGTTAAATGTCACTTACTAATAATAATATCACAATATGTATCGAGTTGTTGATTAAATAAGTACATAAGTGAATATGAAATGTATTAAAATACTAGCATTACGCGTTCAGACAATCGTAAACCTAAGTATTTGTTCTTAGGTTTTACATATTAATATATTTCAGTTTCACTGCGCACCGCAAGAGTAAATCTCATATTTAATTTCGTAATATTGCATTTTCCGTTTTAAAAGCAATATTTATAGTATTTCTATCCATCTACAATAATATTATAAATAGGAAAGATTATTTTTTTTGATGGTGATAAACACACAAAGTACAGAAGTTATTTTAATAATTCTTTTACTAATAGCACAGATCACATAATACTATGCTAGTACCTACTACTAATAGATAGCTTCTCATATCAAAAATCAAACTTTTAGACTTTACTTATTTATGTAGCAGCAGATTTATTGTGCACCCCAAGATTACATAAAAAAATGGCGGCAAGGCCATAAATAAAGGTTCCTCTTTTAATGTCATTTTTAACCTAATATTATATAAGTATATTGCAATTTTTGGATTAAAAACAACATTTTTAGTATGTCTATACCTACTTCTATGCTAATATTAGGTATATAAAGGCAAGATTTATTTATTTGTTATTACTGCCCGAAACGATTTTCAATTTAATTAGTTCTCATCTTGAAATATAAAAATCAGGCAAGTGATAGTTTCAGGAGTAAGTAACGTAAATAACGTAACAGTAAAATGTTTCTAAGCAAAATTTTCACCATTTCATATAGCTCGGCTAATATGGGTTATATTAACCGAGCTATATAACTAAAGTCGTAAACATTATAGTGTTTAAAACATAAACATTCCTTCTTTACCTTTCAAGATATGGTGTCAAAATAATCTAAATAATTGAGGTAAACGAGCTTCCAAAATCTTATAACGAAAATTGCTTTTCAGAATATAATGTTTAATGTTCTTTCTTCTGTGGTTTATAGGCGTGCCATTTGGGCACAAATTTTCAGTATACCTATATGTTACGTATGTAGTTTTAAAGATATAGAATATTTTCAGTTACCCACTTTGTCAGTTTAGCAACCGCAAACTTTGTTTCCTTATAATAAGAAAAAAATAATAATAGAATATATGAAACACAAACTTATCGACAAAATGTCGATGTTGAGGAGACGTAAATATTCGTATTTTATTATAGTGTTAACAAACAGTATTTGGCTAAATGGAAACGTTGAGTTGGACTGGCGCTTGCCCGATTTTTATATTTAATGATTTACAAACATTATCATTATTTACTAAATAATAGCAATAACTTAAAATATTTTCATTTGAAAAACACGGATGGAGCCGCGGATACTTCTGATAAAATCATAGAAAGGTCATACCGGTACATATTTTTTTTTTCGAATTAAAATAGGTACGTATTTTAAAAACATATGACGACATCTAGTGAGCAAAACCCATCTAGTAGTTTTCATGTGATGCGGTCACAGAGAGATAGACAAAAAATTTTAAAGTAAGATTTAGCCTCTGTATCGATAATATTGGCTATTTCAGTAATAATTTCCAAAAAAATATTTAATGTACAAATTCGGCACAGTTAGAATTTTATTAAACCTATACATTCATTACATATTTTAACTTGTGTATAATAAAATACCTGCCTATGTACAAGTGGCGAAGGGGCCATATGATTCAATTCGTATAGGCTTGCCTTCCTACTTTAATGTGTAATCATTGTTTAAAAAGTTAAAAAAATGTTTTGTTTTCCATATATGTGTGTCCAAGTTCTCAAATAATTAGCGTAATGAGCTAAAAAGTAGGCATATTCAAAATTCTGATAGGCTTCATACTTGTATTAAAATTTCACCCTCCGCTACTGGTAACCCGCTATTATTTACTTTGTTACTAACTGATGCGTCGCCCGCGTAAATGTATAACGAAAAGAAATATTCTCCAATCTACATACTCAAACCATTTACAATATTTCATGGTGATCGGTTCAGCGGTTTAGAAGTTGACATGCTGCAACGCCATCTAGTGCCAAGTTGCAAATTGCATTCGTTGAATTCTCGAAGATTTTCACAAACAAATATAAAAGTGTACAAGGATTATCTATTTTATGATATTTTTATGTAATTATGTGTAGATTATATTCTATTTGTCTATTGTTAAATTGTTTTACACTCCATTTACTTTTATATATTGCGTATACTTCAAGAGGTTACCGTTGCAATAATAACACAGCCTTTTTTTATATTGAAACATTTCTTTATGCCAGTAGGTTTTCTAAAGCGCACCTAATTATTATTTATAAAATTGTCGACGTGATGGTGGGGTTCCGTGATGCCCGGCAATACAATCGGACTCGAAACCAAGAAACGAACCAGGGCTGCCAGATCGTATAATTGGATACAAAAACTGTATCATATGGTTATCTTATGTATCCAGTTTGTATAGCAGATTGGATACAGAAATAAAGATTTTATTTGTCCCGTAAGTTCAGTGTTATCGAGAGATCGAACGTTTCTTAATTTTGTACAAAACATTTATAGATGATACTGTGCAATGACCTTTTATAGTTATCCAATTTAAATTATTACATACCAGCGACTCACCCTCGCTTAGCTTCGGATTCATCTTTAGACAAAAACAACTCTATCCCACGGGAACCGTACATTTTTCCGGGATGATATATAGCCTAAAGCCTTCCTCGATAAATAGACTATCCAACACAAAAAGATTTTTCAATTCCATCCAGTAGTTCCTGAGATTAGCGTGTTCAACCAAACAAACAAACAAACTCTTCAGCTTTATAATATTAAGTATAGATTGTAATAGAATTTTTTTATTCATCATATACTATATCTCCCAAGTTTTACTGATTTGTGTAATAAGATTTGATTTGGTATAATTTCAGTGACCCAACGGTATAAAATAAGTTAGTTCTACTGGCAGCCCTGAAACGCACTGAGAGGCGGCCCACCTCGATGGGCGGTGCGCTTGCTATGCGGGTTGCTCCTGGTACTTCTCTAACAGCAGAGTGGACCGTGGAGTAACCCCATGGTTGTTGTAGTCTACCTCGGCAGACCTGCCGTCGGGGCGTCGTGGTTGGATACGTAAGCGATCCTGCGTCGCCTCATTAAGACGGGGGGAGGTTCCTTTGGATTTTAGTAGGTAGTACTGGCTTTGTCGGTGAGTCCCCCACTTCTTGCCTAAATGCATTTCCCAACGTTAAAAAAAAGATACATTTAAAATAGATAAAAATGGTTATTGCGAGTGTACCTAGGAGATACACTACTAACGCGGACTTTCCTGTAGACCTTTAAGACCTACAATTCTCTAATATTGTTTTATCTCAGCTGATTGTGTTTTCCCGTGGTAATGAGAGATTTTCCTGAGAGCAAAAAGTAAATGATGTCTTGAGTAATATATTATTATCACTACACAAAATTTTGTTGAAATCCATTCAGTACAGGTATTTTTTGCGTAAAATGTCCACAGATAAATGAAGAGACTACTACAACTGTTGTTTTGGTGTCTATATTCGAAACATAATATGTAACAGTAATTGGTTTTAAAATATATTTAATGTAAAAACTTCGCTTTCTTACTATTTTATTATAATTATGTAAGTAAAGATTTAAAATCGTGAATAGTTTCAAAGTGTAAATCGTTATTTCTTTCCAAATTTTGTTATAAATACTATGTTGAAGGCAAATGTTAATAAAGAACAAACTATTGAGAATCAAAAGAATTTATTACACAGGAGCACACTTCACAAAACATACATTTTGTACATTAATAATAATACTTATATAATTACCTACTGTTTATTTTAAGGTGCTTCCACACAGGAGTTAAAAAAAAATATATAATAAAAGTTATTAAATATTTTCTTTTTATTAAATGTTTTGCTACATTTACTAACAAAACAATTTGAAGCAAAATATAACAATTTGTAACTTTTCTTAGAAAACTTTAAATGGATATTTCTTAGCAAACTTTAAATTAGGATGGTTAGGAAATGTTCTACTACATGTTTTATCAGTGTTGAAGCATTGAAAACATCTAACAATAGTTAGTAATACTAGGTAATAATATGTTACTGAATTTTTAAAAAGTTTCCGCGTTAAAAAATGTTTAACATTTTTAACCTGTGTGGAAGCACCATTATGAAAGGAAATATCTATCTATGTACATTTAAAATAAAGATGTTCCCGTTGATATATAAATGAAATGTATATTTAATTATACATAATAACAAATAATATATACAACTTTATGGATGGTGCGTTCAATATTTGTAACATTTATAAAAATGTTGCTTTTCAATAAAGTTCTACTAAAATAATGTTTTATGAGTAAAAACTAATGTCTGCGATCTCGTTCGCGTATTTTCATTCAGTTCATAAACATTGAATACGGGGTATACTTATATATTAAGCATTTGAGAAAATCCGGCAACGAAAAATTTACAATATTAAAATATTATAGTTATATTTGTATTAATTGTTTAACTTTCCAACAAACATTGAGATTTTTAAATGAAAATTTAGCATTTACATATATTTATTTTTCATTGATAGATAAAAAATAAAAAATATATATAAATTATCTTTATTTCAAAATTTTGCCATTTTTTTTTATTTCCAAAGTATGGGTAAGGTCATTTTTGCACCCAAACGACATATACTCATATGCATTTATATCAAGCAATATATATTATTTATTGTTATAAAAACAAATATTCGCAAATTACTTATATATTTATTATAACATAAAAATACACTTTATGGCTATCAAGTATAACTGAAATAACTAATAATATCCTCTTAAATATATATTTTAATATGTAATAAAGTAAAATTGAGCTGTACACTGTGAAATATATAATGCTTAGTTACCACAAAAAATAACTTTCCTTATTTTCTCCACATTTCATGATTCAAGGACCAATATTTTTGTTTTTCATTTTAAAATAGTGGATAACAACACTGTATTCCTAAAATATTTAATATGTCAAAATTTAAATATTTTTTAAAACACGCACATTTTAAATGAAATATTATTTAAGAAGTTAAATAAGTTGGATATATGCATCTTGTTAAACATTCATTTTGATATATTTGGGTATTGATGCAAAATAACGCAAAGTAAGAATTTATTGCTACAAACTGAATCTTACTGTAATTCTCATACTTCCATCCACTTAGAACCACCCTATATTGAAAGATATAAACGATTCTGCTATTTAATAATACATTGGAAATCAATTTCAACACAAAATAAATTACTAATTTATTCTATCAGTTCAATGTTTAGGGTGTGAGAAGTTATCTATATTTATGTTTAATTTTTAAAGCAAATAAGAAATATAAAAGGGCTGTTTATTACCTGCTAGTTTATTAACATATCAAAATCAATATTCAAACATGAATGTTCTTAAAATAATAAAAATAAAATTAAATAATACTATGAAAAATAAACAATTTGAAAGTATGTTTAGTGTGCGCTGTGCATACTCTCAATTTAGTGGACGAATGTTCTTGAATTTTATGATTCAAGTTTTCAAATGCATTCAAAGCGTGAAACTCAAAACTTATATCTAACACAAAAACAAAAAAGGTATTTACTAAAACAATATAATTAGAATAAATGTGTATTTAAGTATATGAATGTATGACGGGTATGTAAAATTGGCATTTTAATATTACTCAGAGTTTGTAATCTGTAACATCGATCAAGAAAGTACTAGATAAATTATCAGCGACAAAAAATGTCCTCACCGAATGAGCGCTCATGTGAACATTTGAGCGCGCTTTTATTTTTTTATAAAAACAACTTTAAGCATTGCATTTAAGCTTCAATTTACATGGTTGTACATTTATTTCAACTAGAATAATCACCTAAACACAATTAGTGATAGTTTTAAGATAACTTTTGCTTGGGATTGTGTATCTAGTACTTTTTTGATCGACGATCTGTAACTTAGAATATTTAATATCAATGTATTTCAAGTGACGCTAAAATGTATAAAAGTATTAAGAACTCACCCGAAGCACCTTATTAAGTATCTAAACAGAGCAAATTAAAAGTTATTTATCTAATTTATACAAATTAAATGTATTGAAAAAGACTGTATTGTGTGATATGGAAATGAGTATAAAATGTAGTATTTGAACTTATATTGTTACAATAAATGCAATGTATTAACGTTATTTTACAGTGCATCTTATATTGTCTTTCCATAGTTTTTCTGAGAACTGTTAGGAAAATCTTAAAAGTTAAAACAATTTAAGATATTAAGTTACTAAAATATAATTTATTTCATATTTCAGTTTTAGTATTTCCATTTTTTGTTATGCATATTGAATATAATGATAATAAATAATTGGAAACAACTTAGCATTATCAAGTTACGTACATTATAAAGCAGTCAAGTGTACTCAATTGATAAGATGCGCAATAACTAGTGCCAATGCTTATTTAGAAAACCTTAAATATCATGCAGACTCAAATTATAATAGGGAATATGCGTGTCATTTAAATAAAGGTGAAATATTTTTTTATAACATTTATTGCTTCTGAATTTTTTAATATAACTTCTTTTTGATTAAGAAAATAATTACTGAAAGTGCAAAAACAGGTGGGAAATTCAAAGTAGTTGAAACGCAACGCCATTGGTCAGACCAAATGTGACGTCAAAGTCTACGATAAAGAAGCGATGTTGTTTAATACTTTTAGACCTGTTCACTCGTCGATTGCAATGTTATCATAGACTATGACGTCACACCGACCGCGCCAAAATAGTGGGCGTTTAAAATATCTGTATGAAATTTTGAAAACTTTTTTTTTTATACAAAATTTTAGTTTTTAGGAGCTGGCTGAATATTTTTTTAAATAATATAACGATGTAAGCTATTATATAAAACAAAAAAACACGCATTTTCCCTATTATGAGAAGAGGGTAATTTGAACTCATACTATATAATGGTAATATATAGGGGGCTATCATGTTGTTTTATATTCCACAAGTGATAATGATCGAGTCATTAATGTGGTACTTCAATATGAGCTTACTTTTTTAGCTAAAATAACATAATAGACAGTAGAAAAACATGAAATCCCATCAAATCCTTCATATTGGGAAATTATCAGTTAAAATATTACATGGGTAACCCAAAGTTTTATTTTTATTTTTTCAAGATTAGGCAATAACCCCACAGATACCGTAATAGCTTATTAATTGTGCAAAAATAAATAAAAATAAATTTTGTTATTTAAGATAAATTATATGTTTTTATTTAAGATATATTACAAATTTTGTTTACAAATAATTATACTTTTGGACTTTTGCCAACATTTACTGATCTTAGTATTAATTTCATAGCTAATTTCAATATTAAATTTAGTTACACTGGTATTTCATTGAAATGTTAATAATGCTTTAATAAGATGCATATACAAAAGAAAGATATAAAAAGAAAATGTAAGTCCAGCTATAAATGTATAAAGTGTTATAAGTAAGTGATTATAAAAAGATTCCTACAATAACTGTAATTTTCACTAACATTTTTAGTAAATTATGTACAATTTGAAATATACACCAATGTATAAAATATATAAACAAATAATTTTGATCAATTACACTAATCATGAATATAAGGAATAAATTCACTTTGATACGAAAAAAAAAATGATTATTGCAAATAAAAAAAAAATGTTTTAAATGTACCATATGAAGGGTACTGGCAAAGAACAGGAAATATTCTGATGAATAGATTATGAGAAAAAAGCAATTTAAAGTTTAGATATTATAATATTTTTATTGAGATCAAAGTATGCAGTAACTTTTAACTATGTACATTTTTGGACAATTTTCCTTCTTTTCCAGAATGTCATGGACATTTCCAGTTCTTTTCGCTTTGGGCATAAATAAAAAAAAACTATTTTAAGCGACATCCGTTGAGTATTTGTAAAAACCATTGGTTAGGAAATGCTAATACCAGACATAGATTTGTTACCAGTGCAAAAAAAAAAAACGTGTGTGTGTACTTATGTACGCACGTGTTATACTTTTTTGACGTAACAGAACAAAAATAGCTAAAGATTTCATCCCGTATGTCACAACCTCTCTGTTTGTAAAAGGAATGAAGCTAAAATTATTTTACTCTCATCATTTTTTCCAAACGAGCCAAAACAAGTATGACTTAAAAAAAAAACAAAAATTGTAACCCTATTCTTTGCCTGTACCCTTCATATTATAAATCATGATGATTATTTAACAGTATGAAAATATTGGTCAGTTGTTTTTATTATACCCATGTGTTACTTTACACAGATTAAAATATATTTGGTCAAAATTTCATTTAAGTGAATTTACCTTTACATTCATATAAAAAATAGTGCAAAAATAGAATAAGTAATGAATTGAGTTGATAGTTTGGAAGTGTTATCTAAAATTGATTACTAAATACTTTATAACTCATCCCTAAGGAGTGTGTATCGGTTCTTAGAAGGTGCGAGCTTCTTGAATGAAGACTCCGGAGGAGTGGTCACCTTTACATCACTTGTTATCACTTGAGATGTGTCAGGGCCGTAGTGGAACTCTCTGGAAACAAAGTTAACATAATTTTATTATATATATTATACAAAATAAACACAGTGGTAGCCCAGTGTTAACGCGCTCGCTTGGTAAACCAAGTGAAGCGGGTACAAATCCCGGGTGTCGCATCTCTGATATTTTAATGGGCGAATCATTTCCAACATGATAACCACTTGCCACACGGTGAAGAAAAACTCTGTGAGGAAACGTATGTCTTGGACATCGTGGTAGTCCACTACCGGATCCCCCTCGCATTGAAGAGAGGCCCTTGCCTAGCAGGGGGACGTTAAAAAAGGCTGAATACATACATATGTACATCCCTCAAATCGAAAGTTTGGATGGGTGTTTTTTACTCAATCACGCCAGAACGGCGGAACGGATCTAGATGAAATTCGGCACAGAAATAGATTATAGTATGGAATAGCACAAACGTTACTTTTTATTCCGGAAAAATATACGGTTTCCGTGGGATAATTTGTCTTTGTTTTTCACTAGGGACGTACCCGGGCGAGAGTGAGTCGCTAGTACATATATATAACAAAAAACATGGTTCTGCAGAAATTTGAAAATAATAAAAACTGATTGAAGTGTTCGCTGAACTCATGCTTAGTGTTTCAAATTACAATCATTATTCAAATAACCCTACATTAAATATAAAGTAGTAAATACATAACACAAATAAATTTAATGGTATTTGTGTATGTTGTTTCGCGGTGCGCGAATCCGGCTCGCACTAGGCCGATTTTATGTAGTAACACGAAATTATCCAAAATATATGATTATCTACATATATTATATGTATTTCGTACTATCACAGATCATATATAGAGTACAGATAGTGCATCCCATACAAATATTTGGACATCGCTAACTCACGCTATTAGACACACTATTTTTTTGTCCAAAAATGATAATAGATGGTGCAAGTGAGAATTAAAAATAAGGCGACATCTAGCAACTCTAAATGATAGATGGCGTTAAAAGCTAAGGGTATCTATCCCCGAGCTGCCGCTGCGCAATGTGGTAGGTAACTATGTAAGGTCTCTCAAGGCTACTATGACAATTACAAACTATATTTTTAAGATATTGTCTTTGAGTGCTACAAAACTTTTTATTATATTGAGCGCCATCTATGAACACAGTTTACATAATTATTATCAAAGATCGTGCTATCACAATGTAGTACCCATTATTGCCGCCAGAAATGTAACGATATTATTGAATTTTATAAAACTTCAAAAACATTATACTTTTGTCCATTACTTCCGTTTTTCTTACTTTAGGTATTTTTTTTAAAGTTAGAATATATGCTTTTCGCATTTAATTTTTTTCAAATTTTGAATTTAACATGAACATAAAAACAAATCGATACATACAACACCATCTATTATCATTTTTTTAAACTAATTTCACTTTGTTCGTGATGTGACCCCATGGTACTATATTATGTACTATATACAATATACATACATTTATTTTATAAACATATGTAGAATGTATTGTAAATTCCGTTTGTGATTTATTTAAAGAAAATGTATTCCATTTTTCCTAGTGATGGCACGATTTGTATATAAAATTCTGACCTCGTAATAATTTTATCATGATGTATGAGAATTTTATTCTCATTTTATTTAAATGCAAAATATCACCAAGCAATTAATTGAATGTTCCTCATATCGTATACCATGTGAAGTGGAACGAAACTTGATTACATAACTAAACTGGGAGATTGAATAAAGAATTTCTTTTGCAAATTGTTAAATATTTTCATTAGTCTGGTTATTTTACTGCACTTTTATTGTTCCAAAGTATTGCATGTAAATTTGCAGATAATAAATGTATATGTATCTACTCTATAAAATTTTATTTAGCATTATAGTAAATACTATTTATTTATTAAAATCATATTGTCATTTTACAATTATTGTCTTAGTTCCTGATATCGACCTTCTGTAATCTCAAAATCTCAAGATGGTATGAATATCATTCTAAAATGATGAAAACATTGTGTTAATAAACGACAACATTTGACACAATAGCAATTTATTTACTACTAGCGACTCCCACTCGCTTCGCTCGGGTTCGTGCCTAGGTTGATTCCCCATACAAACTTTCATCCCCTTAAGGGATGATTTCCGAGATAAAAAGTATTCTATGTCCTTCCCAGGGTCTCAAACTATCTTCTTACCAAATTTCATCTAAATCGGTTCAGTAGATCCAGAGATTACCCCCTACAACCTCACAAACTCACAAACTCGCAAAGATTACCTCTTTATAATATTAGTATAGATTTACTTAATTGGTAAGAGATATGAGCTTCATTCGCGGAATAAGGTAAATATTTCTATAAGTATATACGATATTTTCTCCTTTTGCTCCGTTAGGACTACACCAAATCAGGGTTAACCTAGCAAAGATCGCGAAACCACTGGTGGTTGGATGACGTCAAACGTTAACATAGGTTGGACTCTCATATGTTTCATTTTTTTAAAAGTTCTGCATATACTATTTAAAATCAATCTATCCCACAGGAACCGTACATTTTTCCGGGATAAAAAGTAGACTATGTGCTATTCCAGACAGACTATAATCTATCTAAACTTTCACATTTATAACATTAGTAAGAAGATTGATTGCATTTTTAACGATTTTCGTCTTTACATTTTAAATGATTTTAAGACAACACGTCCATGAAAGAACGTCACCTAAATTGCATTTCATCTATTAATCACTTATACTTTGATTCGTGTTTCGAGAATATGTTATCTTAACATTCAGTCAAAAATCGACCTAGCCCGGTGACCGTTCAGACAGCATGAGACAGGTTCACAACTATAACTGTGTTAAAAAAAAATATTAAAACATAAAGTTAGGTATATAACAAAAGGCTAACTGCAGTTTTATCACACCAATTAAGGGCTATCAAAATGTAATGAATTGTACACTTGAGTGGGTATGATTCACTACCATATAAAATAAAACACACAATTTTAAACATATTTTAAAAGACCATCACTACACCAATATCATTTGCTTATTAGTTTTAATTCACATTCAAATAATCTTTATATGATGTTCTAACATTAAAATGCTGTTTCTTTCTAGTGCAGTAAGGAGTTAACTCAGGTTTTAACATTTCCATAATTCTTTTGTGTTTTTACCTGACGAAAGTCAAGCATCAACATACCTATATTATATGGTGCAGAAAATTCCTAATATATTTGATTGATATTAATTAGACATTTTATATAGATTACAGTAGTTCTTACCTATGCAATTTGCCAGAGTACAAATCTTGAAGGAACTCCTTTAATTTCCCAGGTGTTTCCATATCTTTGTAGTCGGGGAACAAGTACATATGCCTGAATGAATCTATGGCTATGAGAGGCAGATCTGATGTAGATTTGCCAAGATGATGTAACGGATGCTCAAAACGTACCCCATCGGCAGTGAGGAAGTTAATTTTTTCTATAAAAGACAACATTTATTATAGTTATCATTGTGATGTTATAATTTCTTCTTTATTCCATGAAATTAATTTGAAAGCTTATAGGAAAAGAAAACATTATTATGAAAAGAAAAAATATCCATTAAACAATTTTAAATGTACTTCCATATTATAAGGCATATACATTTTTTTTGTTTTTCGTACAATATAAACTTTTAATAAAATTCAACACTATGTACTTTCAAAGGCTTATCCTCAATTCAAGTAATTGAAATAAAATAATTTGTAAGTCAATGTAAGGCAAATATTATAATAATAAACTCAAAACCCTCAATAATAATAAATATAAGTAAAATTATTTTAAATAAAGAAAAACTTAAAGTTTTAAAGATGAAATTTGTGTTTGTAATTAAATATAAAGAATAATTGTGTATGTATATAGGGAATGCAGTATAGTAAGTGCCACGAAAGATGAGACTTGACATACCACGTCACGTGGTTTCACTTGCGCAGAAGACGATTTATAGGTCACTTTAGCGGTACGAGGGCTGAGGCGAGAAGAGATCGGGCGTCGTCGGGGCGTCGAAACCTGCGCGGGAGGCGCGGTACGGCGCTGCGCATGCGTATTAATTGCCTACCGTTCTCCTCACCCCGTGCAACCTCCGCTTGACTCCGCGATACAGACGAGTGCAACTTGTGTTTATTTTCTATTTTGTTTACAGTTGTGTTGTATACGAGTGCAATTTTGTAAAATTTTGATTATGCCTCGATATAAAACATTAAGAAGACAAAGTAGGAAGATAGTTTACGACATGTACACTTATATGTTAAAAGAAGCAAAGGAAGTGTACAAAATTTGAAGCAGGTACAAATAAGTACCGTTGCGTACCATGCGTATCATTTCATAATAAATATTGTTAATTATTTTAATATAACATTGCTATACACCTTATTCCGAATGACGTCGAAAAATCCCTAAAATAGATATAGAAATAAATTATAGAAAACTATTTCGTACACGACTGTACCTGCGCAGGCTCCCCACTACTGACGCTCGTCAAGTCTCATCTTTCGTGGCACGTATTATACACCTATGACAAAAACTAGTTAAATAAAATACATTACGTTTATCATCTTCCAATTCTCTTGAAATAATTTCCTTATATCTTTTCACACTTTCAGTGTCTGAGGGATGGTGGAACAAGATCAAGAAAGGTAATCCCTCTTCTGTCAATTCTTCAGCATTTTCAAAGGTGATTTCTCGCACAAGAGGTATGCATTTCTCTTGCACCCAACTATAGAACTGGTCAAAGTTTAGCAAAGATCCTTTGTAGGTTTCATCAGGTTCGATAGATGTCTTCCTGTCCGTTCTGAATACAACAATTGGCTGACCTGTTACAATTTTTAAATATTTTCAGTATACAATTATTTAATACATAACAATAATTATAAATATGAAATTTAATAAGAGTGTTTTAGTTAGTAACACTGTAATTATACTATTTGAGGCTCAACTGATTTGAGTAAAAAGGGAAAAGAGCTAGCTCAAATCTAGATAACACATACAATTCTTATAGCTGCACCTAGCTATGAGTGAAGCTATATTTAAAATTTCATTACTAAAGTTCATTGGAAGTTAACTAGGGATATATAGTTAATATATATTTAAAGGTTTTATTTGATTTGTTTTTGCTCTATTAAGCTTGATATAATTGTAGAGAAAGCTCTTATTATAACAACAAAAAATAAAAAGTAGTCAAGTGAGTAACATTTATTTAAGGTTTATACCACTATTTCTGATATAAGATCCTATTATAGTAATCAACAATAACAATACAAATATACTATGTGTTTGTATATGTTCCCTATTTAAAAACTCCAATAGGATCTCTTCAAAAGCGACAAAAGCCACATAGAAACCAATAAATATCTTTTTGATTTCTATGAGGTTTTTATCACTTTTGATGAGATCCTATTGGAGTATTTCAGTAGGGTTGTTTGGTGCTGATACTTCTACAACACTATTTAAGAATTCTAAGACTACAATACCTGGAGGATGCATTTGTTGAGAAGCATCACCAAAGCCTGCATGAAATATACATTCATCTTTCAGACTAGCTGCCACTTTCCTAAGAACTTCATATTCAGGCTGGTCTCGTCTATCCATATAACCAATAATATGTCTCTTATCTTCACTCAAATTTTGCAACTCTTTCAAAGCACCAAATGTGATAACAGAATCAGTTAACTGCTTCTTAATAAATTCAGCAAATGCTTCAACAGACCGTTGGCCTTTAAATAAAAACATACTACTTTTAATATATAAATGAAAAGATACTAAGTATTATAAAGTGTCTTTTTATAATAATAGTAATCTCATTGTTATGTATTTCAGTAAGTATAAAATAACTTGGTGAAATGCTACATTAATGCTATATGTTCTAGATAATAATTGTTAATTACTTAAAAACTGTAATTTTTCATTAAAAATTGTGTCAATACAAAACAATAAAATAGAAAGAGTTAATTAATCCTTTCAAGTACCTCTATATTCCTTTTTGGCTGGTAGACCATTTCGGAATAATTTCAAAGTTGGATACTTAGATATGTGGAATCTTGTTGCTATGGCACCTTCTTTGTCACAATCAACTTTACCCATTACTACTTTACCAGTATCATAGCCGGCTTTTGTAACTTCATCGGCGGCATCATCAAAAATAGGCATCAGCATATTGCTGAATCTACACCATTCGGCATAAAAGTTTATAAACACGATTTCATTGGAAGCTATAAACAATTAATTCATTAGTAACAAATAATTATTAACACATTTTGTTTAAAAACTTAAACTAATCTTACCAAGTACCATATCTAAATTACTCTGTGTAATTTGAACAGCCCCACTATCGGTAGGATTGTAAAAACTGTGGCAGAACTAAAACAAAACAATTCAAAATACATATGAGGCGATTAATAATTCTCTAATATACCACGAAATCAACATACAATACGTGTACTGATCGAGTTTTATAAATTACTATTTCTTACCAAAATCACTATACATGCCAAAAATTTGTAACTCAACATGTTTTTTTTTAATTTTGACACAATGTTCATAAAAATACTATCTTAAATAGAGTGGTTTTGAATATCATTAAAATATAGTTTTACTTCTTTCAATACGAATTGTCTAAGTGTGCCGCACCACTTTTGACTTCGTTTGCTTTATCGAAGTCAATTTTGTTGAATGTTCTCTGTCCACTCTCCACCACTGACGACACATAACCACAGATTACAAAATATGTAACAGATATTAAACATACTTCCTAAGCGCCCATTTATTTGGATTCCAACAATAATTTATCACTCCTTTTATGTTTTCAGGGCTAAAAAATTAAAGAAATGCAAACTACTTGTATGTAACACGTAATACAAATACACGTACTTTCCGCAGCGCGTTAAATAATCATGTGCGCTGGTACCCAAAAAAGCTAACGCTAAAAAGGTCAATAATTCACTCAAAGTAGAGTATAAGTTCTAAGGTTAACCGACTTTCGCCTTCACAATTTATCCAGCATAACAAATATCAATGATATACTGAAAATTTACAATATTCGATTCTATGCAATCTGCAGATGGTAGTAATATACTAAAGTAATTGAGCAATTAATCTGTGCTCTCAAGCTCAGATTGTGAAAAACATAGTCCAGTTTGTTTCTAAAATAAACTAGAAATAGATAGAATAGAAATAGATAGAATAGAAATAGGGGGGAATATAGTTTCTTAGCATCATTAAAAAATAATAGAAAACGTAAATTGGGTCATGAGTCATGATCCCCATGACCCTATTTTAGATGGCTTGGCTAAAACTTGAGAGTGGGTACTTAATAAGAGTGCAGCAATATTTCATCAAGACTAATGGAGTATTGAACTAAAAGAAGTTTCTTCCATTTGACTTCATCTAAAGTCGAGCTGACAGAAGATCAAGAAACTAAATCTTCGAAGAAACTAGCGCTATATATGTTTGTTTGCAAAGTTGAGTATGTGTATAGATAATTTTTTTACAAGCTTTCATTTAACTTGCAATGTAATAAACATACTCTTACCTACGTAGTTGGTATATGTTTGTCCAAAAAAAATCTTGCCCCAAACATGCGTTCACCTTGTCGTGGTGGGGGAGCGGGGGGGGGGGGGGGGGATCAGTAGCGTCTGGCATTTCAGCCGGGTGCGAAGCTAAGAAACGCACAGGGAGGTGACCCACTTCGGTGGGCGGTGTACCATGAGGGTTGCTCCTGGTCCTTTTCTGATAGCAGAGTGGACTGTGGAGCAACCCCATGGTTGTTGTGATCTGCTTCGGCAGAGCTGCCGTCGCGTCGGGGCGTCGTACTTGAGTGCGTAAGCGATCCTGCGACACCCCATAAAACGGGGGACATTTGGCTGCTGCGTCCAGGGATGGCTCCAATTAAATGAAACATCCCCACTGTCTGTTGTAATACCTACTCGTAGCCCGTTCTATAGTCCACCATAGCAGGCATGGCCAGGCAAATGCACCCAGGTTATGAGAGATCTCTTCAGAACTTAACGGCACAGATACGAAATTTTGTATATGTATACAATTTTGATTTAGTTGACTTAAATAGTGCACCCAAACCATGACTTGTAAACTAAAAAATTAGGTAAATAAATTAATAGTAAAAAATATTTGATTTTAATACGCTAAAAAATACGTACCTGGAGCTGGATTTCTTTAACGAATCTTGAGTTTTCAGAGTACCTAAAGTCTAAATCTGTAACTCTTTAAAGACAGGTCATTCGTATGCTAGTATCAGGTCAAGATTAAGGGTATCTGCCCACTATACCGTCTCATACCATGACCGAGCTATGAACGTATCAGGCACGGAAACGAGCACGGCACGGACACTATGCCCACTATACCAGGGTTCCTCAAACTTATGGCCCCACGTACCCCTGTTGAAGTTCCCGGACAACACCGAACCCCAAATCTTCCCCCCCCCCCCCCCCCCCCCCCCCCACTTCCGTAAGACAATTCGCGAATTGAATCGATTTTAGGAGTCATTTTGGACAATTTTAACCTCGATTTCTGTATTTCGTTTTTATTATGACCAGGTGTGAAAACCCACTCTCACATAAGTATATTGTTGCGAAGGGTAAATGAAAATTTACCGCTTTGCTTTGTCAGAGTGCAGGATGAGTATTCTTTCTGTCTAGCTGCCCAAAAATCAATTAAAGACATTCCTTTTAAATTTACTTGAAGAGTTTCATCTGCAGACATTTTTAATAATTACTCCTGTTGCTTAATACTCAAACCAGAATTTATACTCTCGGTTCTGACCACAAATGGGTTTCGAATCTAGCCTCACTTGCTGTTCTGGAGTGATATTCGTCAGCCATCCAGCCGCCATTACATAAATCTTGTCGCGAACCCCCTACCGTCAAATGGTGAACCCCTAGGGGTTCGCGTCATGGATGACAAATAAAAGTTCGCGTACCCAACTTTGAGTAACCCTGCACTAGACCGTATCAACGGTGTATCATGCCCGTACATAACGGTTATAGTGACCGTAGCATCCGCGTTGCAACTGCGTATTATCCGCGTATCATCCGCGTATCAACCGCGTATCATCCATGTATCAACCGCGTATCATCCGCGTGTCATAATATCCGTATGGTTCCCGTTTTCTCAGTCGTAGTATTTACCTGTGTATTCGCGCAAGGCAGCCGCTTCAGTAAGAGCGAGTGAATATTTTTGCTAAGAAAATAATTTCCTATTTATTTCCTATACCTATACGATGACCATGGCCGGATTTAGGAGTGTGGAGGCCCCGAGGCAAAAACGGAGTGGAGGCCCCTAATTATTTTCCGAATAACAATTTTTTTAAATCAAGTGATTTAAGTATTTATTGCGAAACAAATTTAATTATTTCAATAAACATATGTAGATATAGTCAAATACAAGAATTATTCGAAATTAAATTACAGCGTTAATGAATTGAACCTTGCGAGCTTTTTTTGACGAAAAATAGTTGATGATTTCGCTGAACGTTAATGCTTTTTTATTATGGATAGAAGTCTTAAATTACCCATATAAATAAAATGGCCATATAAATTATAGACTTAATGTAAGCATAAATAATCTATGATAAAGTTAATTTTGAAATAAAAGAATATACATTATTTTAATAAAATAAAAAATACTAAGATAGGTAGTTGATCAATAAATAATTTAAAACTATATTTTAGTTACATCAATTGATTATATGAAGCCGGAGAGATATTTTTTTTATATTGGAATAGACACAAATAATTTTGAGATGTGGATAAGTACTGTTTTACTAAAACTACGGAGATTTTTGATGGACAATACACACAACCACTCCAGAATTTTTTTTACAAAAATAAAAAACCGACTGCATAAAAAGCTACCTAAAAAGAAGAGAAGTTGACGAAGGAACATAATGTTATTATTATTTTGTAGTCAGAAACATACACACACGGCTATTCTTAAACATGTAGGTACATAGTATATGTATGTCTCCGACTGGATAATACTTTGCTCCTTCGTCAATTTGTTCTCTTCTTGTTAGGAGAGTTAGACATTTTTAGTTTTATTTAACAATTTCTTATCCTAAATTTCTTTTGAACATATAAGTTGTAAATATTTCTGTGACCGCCTCTTAATAAGTTATATTTCGATACCCCACTCGATTTATTCGGACGAAAAAATTTTTCTATATTTGTGTATCCGCACGTAGGATCCGCGATTTTGACTTTTAATAATAATATCAATATAGCCTATGATACTCGCATATCAATACTTATCGAATTACGTATGAATCATCAAAATCGGTTAAGCCATTTAGTGATTACGAACGAACATATGTTATAATAACAGATCAATATATCTTTTCTCAAATGTCATATTAATATTGTGTAGGCATTGTCTATTTAGTCGTTATTTTTATTAGCTATAAGAGGTTTTACTTTTGTTTCCGAACGGGCTTTATTTGATTATGCTTATTGACTTACTGTTTTTTATTATTATGTATAATTGATTATTTATTATAGTTTAAATTATTTGTATAAATATATACTTATATTTAATTAATGTAAGATTAATATTTTGTAATTGAATAGTGTTTACTTTATAATAAGTTGCTTTTTGATTATTGTGATGTCAGTGTGGGTAATTATATTTAAGAGAGAGTAGTAATGAAATCGGTTGATTTTGTATTCGAATAGTCATAATAACGGCTGGCTGTAACGACCCCGAAGTGCTGTTCGCGACCATCGCCTAAGCTGTCTCTCTGCGCGTTACATCTCAGAAGTGGGATGGAGGACAAAATGCTCGGGCCGTACTTTCATGGGCTGGGAAAAAGAAGGAAAAGCCTAAGCGATACATCAGAAAACGAAGAAGTACCCGAAAATTTTGAAGATTTTTTTTCAAGAACTGAAGAGAACAATTTAACAAAAAAACGAAGAATTAACCACATGGAAGCTGAAGTTATACCAAAATTTGATCCAGGGAAGAAAACGACTAACGTAATTGGCTGGCTCAACAAAATTGATCAGCTCGGGGACATGTATTCATGGGATGAAAAAGATCGCGTTTTCGTCATGCAAATTCGTCTACGCGGTGCAGCGCGCGAATGGTTTGATGATTTGGAAGACTATTCAATCACATGGACACAGTGGAAAGAAAATTTAACACGTGCGTTCCCACGTTCTACAGACTACGTCGATCGACTCGAAGAAATGCTTAGTCGCACCAAGGACAACAGTGAAACTATGACTAGGTACTTCCATGACAAAATGTCACTTATCAAGAAATGTGGTTTGGAAGGTGACGCTGTTATTTCTTGTCTGATTCGAGGTCTACCGGTCGAATTAAGAGCTAATGCAAAAGCTTATAATAGTAAGTCACCCGAAGAATTGTATTATGGCTTCCTATCGTCTCTTGAGAACTATAAGAAGATCGAAGAGAAAAGTACAGGACAAAAATCTACGTGGCAGCAGGGTTCAAGAAGGCCAAAAATATGCTTCAACTGTCGCAAGACAGGCCATGAAGCGCGGGACTGCCGTCTCACACGCTGTCAAATCTGCCAGCGCTTGGGGCATGCTTCAACGGCCTGCTGGTATGCTGGCGGTGCTGGCGGTGCTGCCGGTGGCCCATCTCGAGATGGACACTCATCCCTAGCTCGACGCAACGTTTCTCAGGTACAGTCAGTCGCATTTACTACTTTTGACATTTTATCAGATGTATACAAAAAATATATTACTATTAACGGAACAGTAGCCCTGGCTTATATCGACACGGGTAGTAAAGTTAATATTATTACGTTAAAAACGGTTAAGTACTTAGAGCTAAAGGTTTTACATTCTAACGTATTAATGAAAGGTTTTGGTGGCTCGCAAATCCCTTCACTAGGCAAAACACACTTTCAGTTAGGTATAGATGATATATCGATAAACATTAACGCCGAAATAACTAATACAGACTTGAAAGATTTAAATATGATAATAGGCCAACCAATTATTAGTCATCCGAATATAACACTTATTGCTAACTCTAAAATAGTCAAATTAGTAGCGAAATCCGATCAATGTTTACAATCTACCCACGACTTAACCAATATTCAATTAACTGCAAATGATTTTTTAGAAAAGGTTCCTTTATTTTTATCGAATGATTTAGAATTGCAACCCGGAAGTACTTGTGTAATTTATGTATATACAAAGAATAAGATAGATAAAAATAGTATACTTATAACGCGGTCCATTATTTTTGATTACGGTAATGAATCTTACTATATGCCACAATCTATTTTAAAACATGATAATTATTATTTGCAAATAACCAATTTAGGCGAATCGTGTATACGCTGGGGCGTAGGAAGATTAGTTACTCGAGCTGATGTATACGATCAAGCTGATATTTTTATAACTTCAGGTAATCAGTATTCTGATGTAAATAAAATTCCGTCGTATAAAAAAACTATTAGTTTTTTTGATATCAAAGTGGGGGATGTTGGGGAATATTATTGTAATAGGTTATTAAATATGTTAAATGAGTATAGTGAATCATTTGCCGAATGTAGTAGCGAACTTGGATGTACTAACTTATTAGAGATGCGTATTGCTACATCAACTGATGTACCAGTGTATTGCAAACCTTATAGGCTGTCTTATAAGGAAACTGAAATCGTGGAACAAAAGGTAAATGAACTTATTTCGGCAGGCATAGTAAGGGAATCTGAATCTGAATATGCTAGTCCAGTCATATTGGTGAAAAAAAAGGGGGGCGATTATCGCTTATGTATAGATTATCGCGCGCTTAATAGCCGAACAGTTAAGGATCGATATCCATTGCCACATATTGATGACCAGATCAACCGGCTTTCAGGAAAAATGTACTTTACTGCACTAGATTTGGCACAAAGCTACTATCAAGTAAAATTATCGGAAGATTCTATACATAAAACAGCTTTCGTTACACCGACAGGACAGTACGAATTTCTTAAAATGCCGTTTGGCCTGGCCAATGCACCCGCAGTATTTTCTCGCCTTATACGAAAAGCGTTAGGTCCCCTTAGTAACAAATTAGCTATTTATCTCGATGATGTCACAATCCCAACTGTTTCCATAGAAGAAGGTATTGATCTACTTGAAGAAGTTCTTAAACTCCTCAAAAAAGCGAACCTAAAACTCAATTTACAGAAGTGCTCTTTTCTACAAACTAGTGTAAATTATTTAGGACATGAAGTTACCGCTGGTTCAATACGACCAGGATTGGCAAAAATTAATAGCGTGTCACAATTTAAACGTCCCCGCAATGTTCACGAAGTAAGGCAATTCATTGGACTTGCATCTTACTTTCGTAAATTTGTTCGTAGTTTCGCAGAGATAGCACGCCCCCTAACCTATTTGACCAAGAAAGGGGTAGAATGGGTATGGGGCTTAGAACAAGAACAGGCCTTTGAGAAACTAAAAACTGCATTAACTATGAGGCCAGTATTAGCCATTTATAACCCCCGCGCTAAAACTGAACTACATACCGATGCTAGTAAGCTAGGCTTAGGAGGGATCCTACTACAGTACCAAGAGGATAATAGTTTGAAACCGATTGCTTATTTCAGTCGTGTAACTAGTAAAGAAGAACAATTTTATCACAGCTTTGAACTGGAAACCTTGGCTGTAGTAGAATCCCTTAAAAGGTTTCGAATATACCTTACCGGTATCCCAGTTAAGATTATTACTGATTGCGCAGCATTACGTAGCACACTAACAAAAAAAGATCTCATACCCCGAATCGCCCGTTGGTGGCTCACCATCCAAGATTTCGATTTAGAAATTGAATATCGTTCAGGGGACCGCATGCGACATGTTGATGCCCTAAGTCGCAATCCAGTAGATACTATTCCTGTGCTTAGCATAGATAGCGATGATTGGCGTATAACCCTACAACTTCAAGACGATCATACTCAAAATATAATGAAACAGTTGAGAGAAGGTACTCGTAATCCAGACATTGTAAATAATTACGAAATTGTAGACGGTTGCTTATTTCGTAAAACTATCCACGGCAATAAATTTGTAATTCCAAAACTATCAAAATGGAGTTTATTACAAAAATACCACGATCAAGTTGGTCATCTAGGATTTGATAAGTGTGAAAAAGCAATCAAATCTCAATTCTGGTTTTCAGGTATGACAAGGTTTATTAGAAAGTACATAAATGCTTGTTTGCAATGCGCTTATGCTAAGGGTAACTACGGTAAACTAGAAGGGGAGCTGCATCCTATAGAGAAGCCCCAAATTCCCATGCATACTATTCATGTCGATCACTTGGGGCCGTTTCTTAAGACACGCCGGGGTAATACCTATATACTCGTGGTTATTGACGCCTTTACAAAATTCGTGTTTGCTAGACCTGTCCGAAATGTAAGCTCCGTTGAAACTATTAAAAACTTAAATGAAATACTATCGGTATTCGGAAACCCAGCTAGAATAATAACTGATCGCGGAGTTGCATTTACAAGTAGATATTTTAAAGAGTTCGTAATACAAAAACAATTAAAACATATCTTAAATGCAATTGCCTCCCCACGCTCAAACGGCCAGGTTGAGAGAGTAAATAGGACTATTATTAATGGACTTAATACTACGACAGAAAGCGAATGCACCTGGGACGAGAAATTAGCAGACGTTGTTTGGGGTATTAACAACACCCCACATGCAGTAACTGGACATACACCATTTAATTTAATGTTTGCACACACTAATACTCTATTGCCAGCTTATTCTACGACTAGTTGTAACCACCCAGATTCGATTAAACAGTTAGAAGAACGTAAACAGCAGGCTAAAATACGTATTGATAGGCATATGACAGTTATGAAAAAACGGTACGATAAAAAACATAAAAGTTGTACAAAGTACAAGATAGGAGATTTAGTGCTTTGGAAAGGCGGGTTATCTCGTGATCATACCACAGGTGTCACAAAAAAGCTAGGTAGTTGCTACACTGGACCATATAAAATATCGAAAGTTGACCATTCCATTGATTGCTACACTATTAATAGTATAAAGGGTATTAAAGGGTATAAAAAATTCAGTGCCGTTGTCCCTGGCGATGCCCTACGTCCATATAAGTCGTCTGTTTCCGATAGCTCCACTGAATCTGACAGAGAAGTAGACAGAGATGATTTGATAGATTTATTGGAGAGTTAATAAAAATCTTTAATCAAAATAGTGGTGTACAAATAGTTAAAATAAACATCATTATATTTATAAAATAAAATTAGTTAAAATTAAAACCATTATAGTTGTAAAAGTAGTATAATTTAATTGATTATAAAATGTTACAGAAGTTTAATGAAATCCGATTCCATTTATATACTTAATATGTAATGATATAAATTATTGGATGTTTGTATAAATTATAAACTATTTAATAAATAATGTAAGTAATAAAAGCTTTCAATAATATCCAATTTATTTTATTATGTTATGATATAAATATACACATATGAAGTTTATGAATATCATGAAATAGAAAGTAACTTAGACAAAATTAAAAAATAAAATATCTATTAAAAAGCTAGATCTGTGTGACTTGAATATAAAATATCTACTAATTATAGGTAGATCTGTGTGCCTGATATAACATGCTTAGTGAAAAAATCTAGAAGTTTGAGCTAGATCTGTGTGACTTGAATATAAAATATCTACTAATTATAGGTAGATCTGTGTGCCTGATATAACATGCTTAGTGAAAAATCTAGAAGTTTGAGCTAGATCTGTGTGACTTGAATATAAAATATCTACTAATTATAGGTAGATCTGTGTGCCTGATATAACATGCTTAGTGAAAAAAATCTAGAAGTTTGAGCTAGATCTGTGTGACTTGAATATAAAATATCTACTAATTATAGGTAGATCTGTGTGCCTGATATAACATGCTTAGTGGAAAAAAAAACTAGAAGTTTGAGCTAGATCTGTGTGACTAAAATAAAACATCTAGCAAATTAAGTTAGATCTGTGTGGAAAATGATTACTGAATAGTACTTTACCGTGTATATATTAACTAAATAAAATTAAACCTATTATGACAATAACATGAAATCCAGGAAGTAGCTGGATCTGTGTGAATAAAAAATGAAATATCCTAATACCTAACTATTTCAGAAAATGACAACGTTAAAAATATTATAAAATAACTTTTGATAGACGGTAATACTGCTTGCAGTCAATTGTTATACAAAGAACATTTACTGGTACTTTTTTTTTTTCAGGAGCAGAAGAATTCGGAAAACCTGCAAAATTGCCGTGGGACACGGCCGATGCAGGATGGCCGAGTGTTATAATAACAGATCAATATATCTTTTCTCAAATGTCATATTAATATTGTGTAGGCATTGTCTATTTAGTCGTTATTTTTATTAGCTATAAGAGGTTTTACTTTTGTTTCCGAACGGGCTTTATTTGATTATGCTTATTGACTTACTGTTTTTTATTATTATGTATAATTGATTATTTATTATAGTTTAAATTATTTGTATAAATATATACTTATATTTAATTAATGTAAGATTAATATTTTGTAATTGAATAGTGTTTACTTTATAATAAGTTGCTTTTTGATTATTGTGATGTCAGTGTGGGTAATTATATTTAAGAGAGAGTAGTAATGAAATCGGTTGATTTTGTATTCGAATAGTCATAATAACGGCTGGCTGTAACGACCCCGAAGTGCTGTTCGCGACCATCGCCTAAGCTGTCTCTCTGCGCGTTACACATAGCATCAGACATACATACAGGTTAAACACATAACCTTGTTTCGCCGCAGTCGGGTAAAAAGCAAACATCTATATTATATAACATCAGCAACAGTATATAAATAAACCTTATTCACTTGTTTTAACAAGATATACCATATGGAAACTTTTAAATTTAAATTTAGTGGACTGCATTTAAGGGTTTCAAAATGAAACTCTCGTTGGTTGATTGTTCCTTAGCTTTTCTTGCAGTTGCTTCTTCTATGGCTATCCGACGAATGGTACACAATGAACAAAACCTCGTTTTTTTATTTCTAATTAACAATCTTATTAAATAAGCTACTGTGCGTTTAATCTTTTAGATATGCTATTGTGAGTCTAAATTCTTGTTGTATTTTACACTTAAGCTAGATTCTGCCGTTGCGTAGACGTAACATACATCATCAATTTAAGGATTATTTTATTGTCTATGAATTTGTATAAGTCCAAATCAATTTTAGTTATGTTTTGAGTGTGGTTGATTGTGGGTGAATTCAATAAAAAATGCAGTTATTTTATCTATACCTACAGATAAATAAAATTTATATGTCTGTTTGTAATGTCAAAATAACAGTTTTTTACTAAATTCATATGAAATGCATATATGGTTTAATTTTTTAAAATTTTTGTCTGTTTGTTCCTGATCTCTGAAACGGCTGGACGGATTTTGACGGAACATTCACTGGAAGATAGCTGATGTTATAAGAAGTAACTTAGGCTACATTTATTTTAGAAAAAATCAGGGTTCCGCGCAAAAATTAAAACCCATGAAATTGTGAATAAAATCCGCGTACCTAGGGACGCACCCGAGCGAAGCGAGGGTAAGTCGCTAGTTGACAACATGTGTTAAAATTTTTATAATAAAAGGTTAAATCTCCATGAGCTCTTTGTTTACCTTTAGTTAACTACCTAAACCTATGGAGTAGATATAGTTATGTGCATGCACTCAAAAATACAAAAAAACGAAAATAGAAAAGGATCGAAGAAAATTTCTTTCAAATTAGAATTAACAAACGTGAATTTACCTATAAAACATTGGCATTTGATGATAATATTGCTGACCTAAAAAATCATAAAATAAATAAACTCACGCGAAAAAAAAACGCATGCTAATTAATTATAACCGCTCTTTAACTTCTTTTTACCCGACTGCGATGAACTACGGCGTACGAATATGGATAAATTGTTTTTAATATTTAAGAACAATTATATAATATGTATAATCAACCATATTTATTAAAAATAAAAACGAAAAAGTGGTCGACCACTCAGAGTTTGTCTTTTTTTATTAAATCTCTTTTGTGGAGGCCCCTCTCTTGTGGAGGCCCCGGGGCTGCAGCCCCGCTTGCCCTCCCCTAAATCCGGCCCTGACGATGACTATTAGAAAATTATCCAGTAGAAAATTAGCAATGATAGCCATTGTTTTTGACGAAGAGAGAGAAAAGAATTACATTAGTCCATCACGACGTTACTGCAGGTTAAAAGAAAGAAAAGTCGAGGGAGAGTGCCTATTGAACATTATTTAAGCATCATTTGATGCATCATTTGATTTGAAAAATTTTATATGTACTTTTTTATGACGTCATTTCAATTTACTGAATTATTGAAAAAGATTGAAAATATTACCACTAGAAGAAAAACCACATAATCAATACACAATATAAAACAAAGTCGCTTCCCGCTGTCCTTATGTCCCTATAATTATGTGCTTAGATCTTTAAAACTACGCAACGGATTTTGATGCAGTTTTTTAATAGATAGCGTGGTTCAAGAGGGAGGTTTATATGTATAAGATATGCATAATATACTACAAAAACACTGATAATTTTAGAGATTTCTAATGTGATGTCGTAAATAAACACATTTTTTTTGCGCTTACATTGCAAAAGCTGACTGAACCCTACAAGGTAGATCAAAATAATGTACTACAGTATTGTACACCTTAAAAAAGTCTACTAAAAAGTTCGCGATGGCATATGTCTATCACTTAAGGGTAACATACTATATCCATTTTACTATATCCAAGCTAGGGACACGAACCCGAGCGAAGCGAGGGTGAGTCGCTAGTTTAAAACAAACAACAACAACAAAGTGGCAAGACAAACGGCAACACTTAACGGGCTTAGAACGGTCATCATACGCGGTTATAACGGTCATTATACGGGGATATAACCCGTATGCTCCCCGTTTCGCCGCCTGCGCATACTGGTACCGGCACCGCCAAAATATTCTCGCCGACAATTGTTGCCGCTCCGTGGACGGCCCGCGACGGTGCCGGTCGGTGACGGAACGGTCTGGTGGGCAGAGTCTCATACATTTCAATACAAAGTTTTTTTTTGCCTGACACAGCCCTAGTCCTGTCATGGTATGAGACGGTGTAGTGGGCAGAGTGCTTAACATAAATCATAATCATTTATTCATTTAATCGTTTCCCACGTTTGTACACTGCATCTGCATAATATCTGCCATCTCTTATTATATTTATCCTCATTTCTCTATTTTGCTCAACTATCAGGCCCGGATCATAATAACCTATTCATTGAGGCCATTTCAATAAGCCTAAACATAATATCTCTGCAGTATGTCAGTAAAGTTCTGTATCTTGCAGATTCCAAGTGAAGCTGCAGCAGCAGTGCTACCATATCATTGCAATGTTATATTGAAGTAAGGGATACCAAGTTTTGAATCAAATAAATCTGTGGAAGTTGCCCATATCTTTTTACTATCTAGAAAAGAGCTGTTAGTCTGCAAACGATTCAACAGATTTTCTTGATTCATAGCTACGAGCACTCTCCATCAAGTTACCTTTCAAACAAAAAAAAAAGTCCATTTGTCCGTTTGGGCGCTATGATGCCACAGACAGACACTGATACACACATTAAGCTCATAATATTGTGCGACTTTTTAGGCAGACCAGCCCAAAAAATGTTTACTACATTGCTAAACCATGAATGAGGATGTCATCCAAAGAGCTTCAACCATTCTGGTCTCACGCAACACATATTGCTATAAGCCCTTGTGCTACAAGCTTTACTTGCAAGGCTATATTTGCCTCAGTGTGACTTTTGAATCCACATTCTTATTGATTGCAACCATAAAATTGATCAAGTTTCTTGAAGCTAAAAAGGGAGCAGAAAGGGAGGGATGTAGATATAAAAGTCAGATATAGCAAATAATTATATTTTTGTTATGATAAGATGTCATAGATATACATATTTTATTTAAACACCATGCTTTAAAATGGTTCTGATAAAAAATACAGAAAAAACTTACTACTAAAATATATTTTTCAGGACGGATTCAAGAGATTCATTTATTTATTATTGATATATTTTTAATATGCTAGTATAATATTAATTATTGCTAAAAATATTCTAATAATAATACAACCTATTGTTACATATTTTCAGGCAGTACAGTCATTAAAATTATTGCATACATAAAAAATTTTTGTATACAAAATATCTTTAAAATAGAAATGCACTTAAAAATAACAAATCATGGTTTCCTTAAAATTACCATAATCTTAATATCTGCTGCAAACCAAATATTATATGTAATCTAACATAATTTACCTCAATCATTTCAAAAACTTAATAGAAATATTACTTAGAACTTCAAAGTTCACACATTTGCAATTTGTTACATGTGAGCCCTTTAAAAAGTATTAAAAACTCATATTATGCCATAAATAAATGTTACAATTTTATTTTTAAAATCATAGCTGATGCTACTCCTAATAAAATGCTTAAAACTGGTTTATTTTTATTGCTGCCACTCTGTAAAGAAAGTATTTAAGTATATATTATATATATGTATAAAAAATAATATAGCTATGTACATTTTACTTTACATTTATAGTATTTGAAGTGAAATGATCGATATTTTCATGAAATCCTTTAAAGAAAATTACAACATGTAAACTATGTAAAGATCAAAATTTGACTTATAGGACTATAGATTTTTTAAAATGTTAAAAAAAAAGAATTTATACTTACTATAATGTAATAATTACATCTATCTCCTTGACAACAATCTGAACAGACCCAGTCTTGATACCAGATATGTGTGCATAGAGGCATGTAGCGTTGCCGAGTTGTTGCACAATCTGTTTTATTAGAACATCTCTTTGATATATAATATTGCTTTTTAGCACCTTGCGACCAATATGGAGTAGTACCCCATTTTATTTCAGTTAAACAAACATCCTGATTGTATTCACAAGTCTTTATAGTTTTTATACATTTTTCATTATTATCTTCTTGTGAATCACATACATAACATTCCAGACTTTTTACTGAAAAGAAATAAAAACGTCACTTAAATAATTTTCTTTTTGCAGTTATATCATGTTTTTCCTTTGGCGAAAGGATAATAATTAATGTACCTCCTAGCAAATACGCTAGTAAAACAAATGTTACAATTTCTGCTTTGGTATGAATAATCATGACTGAAAGTAATTATTTTAAAACGTTAATATTTCGATTTAATATGAAAATCTAGTAAAGTAACTAATACTTTACTACACTTTTATTTTTATTATCGGGTGTGGCAAACTACAAAAGCACAACGTACATTTTATGAGTACTATAAACAAGAATTTGAAAATTGAAATTGACGTGACGGTGAGACGTCCACAGATTAAGGAGACTACAGAGACGTCTAATTATGTATATGATAGATAGCATATTATTTCATAGACTCGAAATGGGGAAGAATTTTGCCATTTTCCTTCCGCCAGAAGTCTCAATCACTATGAGCCCACAGTATATTGTAAAGCTCTATAGCGTGAGATGGTTTTTTTTTCAATTAATTTAAATTTTAATTAATATGACAAAATGTGCAGTGCCAGGATGCAAAGAAAATGTATGTCATTTGTTCTGAAAAGACAAAATCTGAAGAAATTGTGGGCTAAAACAATAAGATGATCAAAATTGGCAAAATCACAATCTTTATATTTAAGGCTATATGAACATTATTTTACGGAAAGTGTTTTAAAAGTGTTAAATTGTCTACAGCTGAGTATTTTTTTTATTTTTTGTACTTTTTTACATATTAATTACAGAATTTTATGCAGATTTTCATGCCCCATTTTGCCCCCTTATGGGATTAAATTTCGAAAAATGCTAAAATTCGTATTCATTTAATTGTGTCGAAGAACAATAATATCAAGTTTCAAGTAATCTGATTATAAATAATTCTTTGTCCATATAAACTTTATTGCCTTCTTTTACCCCATTAAGGGATGGATTATGAAAAAATCAAATAAATATATATCTTATTTTTTATCTTAAAGCTGAACACTACTTTCTGTGTATTTAACATTAAGAATGACAGAGTTTCATACAATCTTTAATCCCTTATTTTACCCACTTAGAGGATGAATTTCGAAAAATCCTTTTAAATTGGATGCCTATATCAAATGAGGAATACGTCCTCTAAATTTCACGTTTCTACGATCAGCGGTGTAGGCTATGTGTTGATCCATCAGTCAGTCAAGACCACCGCAAGATGCACCTCTCAATTCTTCCTTCAGGTGGTCTAATTTTCAGGTACAATACATTGCACAGGTAAGATGCGATTTGCGAATACAATAGAAGAAAAACCAGGTACAGAAGAGATATCATAATAAATAGCTTATCCTTTGAATGTAAATAGATCATACGTGCAGCGTCGTCCTTTCAAGAAATCTTCCCCATTCCATTTTATCTTGATATTTTACTATATGTAATCTGTGTAGTGTGTACTTGTCAGGTACATAATATGTCAATACAATTTAGAATTTTATTTTTTAAAATTGAATTGTAACATTTTTCAAAATTATAAAACTGTTATAAAAATTAAACGTATTATTAACTCTAATTTATATAGATCATTTATTTAAATGGAGGGGGTTCTATGGAAATGGACAAATTACTGGAATGGTTAGTAAAATGTGAAAGTATTGTTCTAAGTACATTACTTACATTCATAATCGTGATGCAATGTCTTTTTCCAGGTTGGCAAACCAGATGGTTTGTTTTAGACAATGGAATATTATCATATTATAAGTCTCAGGAAGAAGTAAATCAGGGATGCAAAGGTTCAGTGAAAGTATCTGTTTGTCAGATAAACGGTAAGATATAATTCTAATATAAATTAACACGCACAGTTTTTAAAGTATTTATTACATTAATATTAAATGTTTTTATTTACAGTTAATAATATTGACAGCACTCGATTAGACTTAGTTATACCTGGACAACAACACATGTACCTGCGGGCTCCTTCTCCACAAGACCGACAAAAGTGGCTTGTTGCGTTGGGTAGTGCAAAAGCATGTGTTGATTCAATCATAGATTTAAAAGGTTAGTTGTATGTTTTTAAGTAAAATATCAGGACAATAAGTGTGCAAGAGGAGCACAATTTTGACTGTACTGTCTCAGTTTGAGGATTGATGATATCCTCCTAACCAATTTTGGACATGGCTGACACTATCATTAACAGTACCCGTGAATGGAGATACTATTATGAAATTATGCTTATGAATACAAGTGCACTCTTTACTACAGTAATTCTTAAAATCCAGTGAGATGACTACTAAACAACTGGTTAAATACAACATTGATGAGAGACCAACTTTTTTTATATCCTCTTCCAGGCTATGCTCTGTAAAACACTGTCGAATTTCTAACTTTAGGCTATAACTGTGAATTTCTTATTAGAAAAAACTAATTCCTTCATTTGGCCTATCTGGTATTCGAACCAAAAACTACTCATTCAGCTGCTGTACTTCCTAGACAGTAGACCAACAAGGTTATTTGTTAATCTCAGTCTTAGATACTACATACTATACAGCTTTCTTAGGCAATATAACGATAGTAGAGTTAGGAAAACATGCATCATCATGTCATATTTGTCTTATAAAAAAATTAAAACACATACAAGAAAATGTTTCTCAACCTCAGGTTGCTATGGAGTTATTTATATTACAAAATAAATAATATTTTTTTTAGGTCTGGGACAAGAAGATTCCTTAAGTCACAAGAAATCTGAATTACATTTATACTGTGATTTATTAATGCAACAAGTACATGCTGTAAAAAGTGCAGCAACAGCAGAGGGAGGGCCTGAAATACAAGTAAAAATATTTTTTCATAATATATTTGCATGCTCATTATGTTTTATTAAATAAAAATTGAATACTATTATACTACTATACTATACTATACTATTATTGAATATGACAAAAGAAGACTTTGTTAAAATTCTAGCCAATATTTTTAAGTAGACATTTGTCAGACAATAACAACTCTTTATTGCCATGGTAACCGTTGTTAACAATCAGTTGTTATTGTCTGACAAATGACATATAATAAATGATGAATATACGTCATAAACGTATATATGTAACAAAAAATCTTTAATGACTGCCAGCCCCTTTTGTGGCAACTTTTACATAGGCAGACGTAGTTTACTAGGTACAGAAAAAAATGAGCTTTAATTTGATATATAAATAATAAATATACGCCATGAACGTGTAAATGTAACAAAATATGACCCGCTTACACCTGGCTGCAAAGAGTTTGCAGCCAAGTGCGCAACGGCAGCTATCACTTTTCAAGTTGTCTACGTATATTTCTATGAAGTGGAGTATAATTCATTTAAATAACAAATGCATCAATTTTGTTTCAAAAAATCAATTATTATTTATTTAATTAAACGTACTAGCGGGCACATTTTAATAGGCACCCCGGTCAAAACATATTGTCCCTTTTATTATTGTATATAAAAAATTGATTTTGATTAAATACACTATGTATGTAGCAATCTTGCAGCCAGATCTTGATCCATATCTTACTCTAATTACTTTTGGCGTTTCTTTTAAAATTTAACCTACACTACCGCAGCGCCACCTTTATTGGACGCGTTTTGACGGTCACTTTTTCATACATAGTGACTCCTCTCAACTCGTACACTCCATAGTCCATAGTTATTATACATGATATAACTTTATAATGACAGATTGAAGGTTAATAATAATATATTCATTCATTTTAAGCATATCTTTAAACCATAAAAACAGCCACATTGAGATTTAATTTTGTTTTCAGAAAATTGAAGATGCTTCCAGTCTATTGACTGCAACATGTGATACATTTATCAGAACACTGGAAGATATTATGAAGCTTACTAATAATTGTGGAGCCAATTCTAACATCTTTGAAATGCCAGTTCCTAACTTAACTATTGTTAAAAATAATACAAACTCAAACAAATTAGCTACTTCTAGTAAAATTTCCAAAGTTAATGTTAGTAGATCTTTGTCTCAAGAAAACAGATGAGTTGAGAATACTTTTTGGTTAGTATTTATTTTTGTTTATTGTACTTAAATTCTTTTTATGCTAGGTATGTATAGATTGTAAATAAATTTATCGATTTAATAAAATATATCTAATTAATATGACACATTTGCGATTAAGTCTTGCAATCAAATATTTTCATTATAAATTATGATTTTATTTCTTTAAATATATTGTTTGTTTTTCTGTGATAAATAAGAAAAAAAATTATATGTAGTATAATGTAAAAAGAATATTTATCAAATGTGAAAAATTAATTTATCCATTATAATGTAATAATAGATCTGTTAATTTAAGCAATTTAGGTTTGATAATATTTGTACTTAAATGTACATTAAAAGAAATGTAACTTGTTTATTGTTGGCTACATTCCTGTTGTATATTAATCATTCCATTTGCAGTGTTTGTACTTTGTGGAAAATAAAAGTATACATATAATTAAACAGTTTTTTATTATAAAAGCAATAGATACATAAAAATATTGTTAAAAGTTACCATGTAGGATCCCCAAATCTCTTAACTGTTTTTTCTTGTGCATCTAGTTCCATACCAACTTTCTTTCTCATATAAAAAATTGTGCAGTCTCTATTAGTACATAAAACTTCTTCATGTAAACTTCCCTGACATCTTTGACACTCTGTCCAAAGTCTTGAGAATTTTTCTTGAAGTTGCCTTGCTTTAAATATCTCCGTAATGTAAAGTTGCCCTTCTTTATCTAGACAATGGTCACACAAGGCTTTTTTAGTATCATTTGGCATGACCGTTTTACACCCAATGCATTTTTCTTTCTTTTTGGTAAAAGCTGCTAAAGCACCAACTTTTGATGTTACCATAGACTTAGTTCTAGTATGCTCTCCTTTAAGAAGTAATGATTCTGCCTTGTCTCCAAGTATTGGTTCAAAAATTCTCAAAAGAGGTTTAGATAATTGATTTTCAAGGTAATAATTGAAATCAATCGGTATACTATTTTCTAAAACATAAATTGGATCCTCAGCTTTCATATAAGCAGGTGTATTTTTTGCTGCACAACATAACACATAAGGGACTCTATCACCAAGTTTCGGGGCTGTTCCAGCATCTCTCTTTTTCATTTTATTTGCTAACTCAACATGGGCTTGTTTAGCAGCATAATCATTCTTAGTTAATTCTTTAGTAACAACAAGCTGAGATATATCAATGCGATTGCAAAGAAGGTCAGCTATTATTTGTTTAGCATACTTTACGGCACCATCAGGATCCCTGTCTATCAGTAATTTTTGTAAGCAAGTACTCATCATGTTGGATACAAGTGGGCAGTTATCTCTTCTCACAGTTTCTATGCCTTTACAATCCATTTTATCATACTTGTCTGGCCTTGTAAAATATAGTCCAGCATATCTTTTTTTATTAATAAGCAAATATGGGTAGTAAACCTTTTCAAATTCTAGTTTTATAGGTTTAACAAATTTAGTTGTAACAAATTCAGCTGCTTCTTTACCTAATTCCATACTTTCTTCTAAAGTCTTAACACCAAATTTAACCATTACAGAATCAGTATCTCCATAAATAACAATAGCATCTTCTTTATAGCCATTTGCCTTTGTATATTTTTTTTCTACTTCTGATTTAGTAAACTCAATCATGGTTCGTCCATATGCTGTGACACTACCAGAAATCTCTAAACAAGGTAATTTACCTACTTGAGCTCCTGTAAATCCATAAACTGAATTTGCACTAATTTTCAAAGCTAACTGTCTCCCATCAAGTACCGATCGTTTTAAAGGATCTGTTTCTTCTTTTAAATCAGCTTTTGCTTTTTTCCTAGCTGCCAATAAAGATTCTAAAATTTCTGGCAATAACCCTTTTCTAACATTTGCTTTTACAAACATGTTATTTGATGGTGTCACTGTAACATCAGCAGAATTTAAATTGAGTTCCTTTTGTAAGTTTGGGGGTACTAATGTAGTATAACATAAATTATGGGCCATCATGATGCTTGGATATAGAGATGCAAAATCTAAAGTTGATATAGGATCTGCATAATATCCTTTTTTTGGTTCAATAACAGTAGCCCCTTCAAATTGATCATCTGAACCTTGCCCATGATATGCTGGCATCAAATAACCTGCATCTTTTGATTTACGTAATAATTGACTTACAACTTTTATTTGTTGACCTCTAGTTAATAAGCAAAGTAAAGGCACACCTGTGACTCTAGCCATTTCCATGTAATTTATAATGCACATCAGTTTGTTTAAAAGTTTTAATGGTAAATATGCATCTTTAAGGCAGTACATTGCTAATCTTCTTCTGGTTTGTTCATTTTCATTTTGTAAATCAGTAATAATGCTATGATGGACATCTTCTTTTTGCTCTTGAAGAAAATGGTAACTAACGGCATTCAAGGTATATGATCTGAGTTTATAATCTCTAACAAGAACAAGTAACAAGTCAAAAGGAACTCTACCCTCAAAATTTATACTTTTATTTTCTCTTCTCCCCATTTGCTTTGATTGCAAGACTGTGTCTTTAATAACAGATCGAATATTTCGGATTCTACCCAAAAAATCAAAATTATCTACTTTTAAATGTTTAGCTCTATTTATAAGGTAGGGCCAGTCAAAGTTGTTTATGTTATAGCCTGTTATAATATCTGGATCAACCTCACGAAAAAAATCAGACCATTTACTTAACATTTCTGATTCAGTTTGGAAACTGAGTACTTGAGACCCTACTATGGGAGCACATGTGTTAAGTGTAAAAACATTTCTTAAACAAGGTTCAGGTTCACCTTGTCTAATAACCATGGATGCAATTTGAATAACTGGATCCTTATCTGGTTCGGGAAAAATGCCTTTTCTACCGGCACACTCAATATCAAAACTTAATATTCTAAATGGTGCCACTTTCAACCATTCACCTTCAGGTTGATGAGCAACAAAAGCATTCCAAGCAATATCTACTTCAATTTGACATCTGGTTTCTGATTTTAATTTACTCATTTTTGACCTTTGAGACCATTTCCCAACAGGAAGCTCAATCCAGCTACAACCTACAACAGCAGTATCAACCATAAAACGAATATCAAAGTCAATATTACTTTCATAAAATAATGGATCCATTAAGCCAAATGAAGGTGGTTGTCTTTCAATAAGTCTCTTAGCAGGTGCTATAAGCTTTGGTAATGCAACTGACACTCTGGCAAAAGTTATTTCATCATCACCTTTATAGTACATAATTGATTTGGCTTTTACTAGTTTTACTTCTAAAACAGTTTCCCTTAAATTATCTTTGTTGGACCGCAAATCTTCTAGTATAGCTTTGTTTAAGTTACTTTTAAGGTCATGGCAAGAAGATTCATTAAAATTTAAGGGAACAGTAACAAAAAAATAAGGTGTAAATCCATGAACGTGACAACATACTGAATTTCCATTCATAGTAACTCCATACATTCTCATAATCGGGACAGGACCCAATTGAGATCCAGGCATCCCAGGTAGTGGTTGACCATTGTAGTGATCAATATCTATCTGCTGAAAAATTAATGAATCTTTGCTTGGCTCTAAATCAGGTGGACTTGGACGAGACCACTTCATATTGGTTGTCTGATTTTCAGGGCCTTCACCGAAAATTTGACGTGTGTCAAATTCATTTTCCATTCCAGCCAGTTGATCTTCAAAGCTACTGGGAACTTCATTATCTTCATCGTCTTCATCGTTCGATTTGAATTTCTTTGGTGGTGGACCTTGAAACTGTTTTCTCTTATTCATTTTAGAGCACTTATATTAGTAAGTTAATTTTTAGGCACTTCTATTATTGAGAATTAATGTTTCCCGCCAATTTTTCTTATTGCTCTAAGCTTGTACAAAAACTGATTTATAAATATATATATGTAATTATTTCCAAAATATATTTACATTTTAACTTTCATAGTTATAGATTACTTAAATTAAATTCAACATTCGGTATAGTTTAAAATTAAAACTTGTTTGAATGTTTTAATGGTGACAGCTTTATAGTAAAAGTCAAAAGATTACACCGCAGATTAAAAAAGATTGTGAAAGGAAGGAAATAGCTCAGACTCTAAAAAGCATTTGGGAAGAACTTGCCATTTTCTCTCCGCCAGATGTCGCAATTACTATAATCCTCAGTATATTGTAAAGCTCTATAATATGGCGTGGATTGTTTTTTTTTCATACGTGATAAAAACAGTCTTTTGTTTGTATGTATAATAAAAAAAAATATGATTATATTAATTATGTATATTTTTTATTGTACGTAATAGTTAAAAGGTTAAGGTACACTTAAAGTTCTACCGTCTTAGAAAAGAAGGCCGCAACTTTGTCAAACTTGATTTCGAGATATTTGAAGTTTTGTCTTAATACTTAGAAGGTGGTAGTTTATACATAGTTATGATGAAAATGGTTATGGTACCTCCGGATTCATAAGACTTAGAGCTTTATGAGTAAGACTATCAAGTAGCATTTTTTTCGTTAGTTCCGAATCTGCATTTAAGTCATGTTTGACCAAATTGTTAGTTAGGGCCTTCTTTATTATGACGGCACAGTTTTACTCATATTACGCAATAAAACGTTATTAATTAATATAGTAAGAAATTAAAACGGAATCGTCTATCTTAGTCATAATCACTAATTAATTAATTATGTTAAAGGTCAATCAATATTATTATTAACTAAGTGTAATATCTTACAGTAGCTCGATAATCACATATTTTTTTTGAATGTTTTTTATTATATTGTACATATTACATCAACTATACATATAAAAGCCATTTGTTCTAAACAGGAGTTTTCCACATTTGAGCTGCCGAGTAGATGTCCCAAGTAGTAGCAGTCCCAAACATCATCAGTCATTACAGCCTTCATCTTCCGTTTGCGCTTTCTTTAGCACGAGAGATTCTTGTTTTCGTCTCTCAAAAACTCTCTGTTTACAAGAAACATGCTAAAAGTCATTAAATTCTTGTAAAATTTTTTTACATAAAATTATTCAAAGAAAAAATATACAAATAGCATGGCAATATATAATTTACCGTTTAGCACGCGAAATCTGAGACTGCAAATACTATATAGAAGCACGCTTGGGGCGAATGTCATAGGGCTGGCTATTCAAGGATAGTACTTCACCTCTTGTGATGAGTGAAGCGCAACAGTTAACTTTTCATAGTTTATGTAAAATGATTAAAATAAATTCGCTACGGCCTACGATCTCACGGATTGGGTGCGACCGTTGGAAGAAAAAATTTTTTTAGGTTTTTTTAGCGACTCATCCTTGCTCCGCTCGGGTTCGTCCCTACTTACGTTTTAATGTTTAGTATAGATTTCTCAGAGATGAGATAGTAAAAAGTATCTTATATGTTGACCCGGATAACCAGCTATCATCATGCTAAATTTCATCAAAATCCCTCCAGTGGGTTTTCCGTGATGCGGTAACAGACAGACAGACAGACAAAAATTCTAAAAACTATAGATTTGGTCTCTGTATCGATATTAATGACTATTTCAATAACATCTTCCAAAAAATTTTTAATGTACAGATTCGACTCAGTTAGAATTTTATTATATGTACCTGTAGATTACATTTCTAGTGTAAGTTTAATCATAGAAGTTCATATTATACATTATTATATTTGTAGTAGCGACTCACCTTGGCTTCGCTCGGTTTCGTCCCTAGGTACGATTTAATAGTTAGTATGGAATAAACTATGTTATATGTACAATGTAACATAGGTATAGAAAAGTAGGTAGATATTTTTAAAAATAAAAAAAAATAATATATCCTTTACTTGAGAAATTATTGATTCTCCACTCAAACTTCCACCGCTCTTTTCACCCCTTAAGGTATGATTTCCAGGATAAAAACGATCCTATGTCCTTCCCAGGGTCTCATATTCACACTATCTTCATACCAAATTTCATCTAAAGCGGTTCAGTGGATTAAGCGTGACAATCTAACACATGAAGATCGAGTTACTTTCGCATTTAGTATTAGTATGGATATTATATAAAGCTGGATTTTTTTGGTTATTTGAACTCGCTTTGCAGTTTACCGTAGAAGTACCAGTCCATATTTTGAAAAATCCTCGGATATTATAACTTTGAGAAAGATCTATCTAACCAGTATGTGAGGAGTAGAGCGATGTGCATAAATAACATACACGGGCGTAGACACGAATAACTCTAGTTTGTAATAGAATTATATTTTAATATATTCAAATTTTACGATTTTTATTATTTTTAATAAAACAATAAAATATACTAGCCATCTCTTGCGCTAACGTAACGTAACGTTTAATTATTATTATTATTATTTTGCATAAAAACCACTTTACAACAAAATTGATGTTAAATTAGATTGATTTGGAAAAATAAGCCTATGGAAGTGTTTTACTGTTTTGATAATTAAGCGTTAAAATGCAATAATAGCGATTTTTAAGGTGTTAAAATGACGAGAGTTTCAGACAAACTTTCATCCTCTATTTTACACTCCTAGGGTATTAATTTCGAAAAATCGCACAGTATAAAATCAATATGCTGTCCAAATTTTAAACGTCTTTCATCATCGGTTTCGACTGAACGTAGATGAGTCAGTCAGTGAGTCGCTTCATTGTATTTTATATAGATACTAGCGACTCACGCTCGCTTCGCTCGCGTTGGTCCCTAGGTACGTTTTCACGGTTAGCTATGTTTATACATAAATAGTAGCTTGCTACTCCGAAGATATTCATTTAAATTATATAGGGATTTACCGTCGCTTCGCTCGGGTGCGTACGCTGTACGCGGATTTTGTTCACAATTTCATGGGTTTTACCTTTTTTTTCCGCGGAAGCCTGATTCTTTTTCTAAAATAAAAGTAGCCTAAGTTACTTCTTATAACATCAGCTATCAGCCAGTGAAAGTCCCGTCAAAATTGGTCCAGCCGTTTCGGAGATTAGCCGGAACAAACAGACTGACAGACAGACAGACAGCCAGAAAGACAGACAGACAGACAAAAATTGTAAAAAATGTTTTTTTGGTATACGTACCGTGTATACATCCATATGCATTTAGTAAAAAGCGGTTATTTTAATATTACAAACAGACACTCCAATTTTATTTATCTGTATAGATGTATAGATAACTAGCGACTCACACTCGCTTCGCTCGGGTTCATCCCTCGATACGTTTTAACGATAAGTATGGAATAGACAGATGATATATTATATATAGGTACATAGATACAAAATAAACAGTTCTGAACTTTTCGATTTTCCAGCAGTTTTTTTTGGGTTTTCCCTATTTTTTTTAAACCACCTCTGACACACCCTCAACAAAACAAAAATAGAATTATTCTAATCGGTCCAACCGTTTTTGAGTTTTAGCGAGACTAACGCACGGCAATTGATTTTTATATATATATACATAAAAATGGGTATTGCGAGTGTACCTTAGGAATTATTCATATAATATTGTAAACTTTTCTAAAGGCCTTTTTAAGGCCTACAATTTTATACTACATTGGTTTGATGTATCTCTTACGGTTTAGCCAGCGTTAACCATATTAAGGTCGACTCGATAGAACCAGTTATTGTGTTTTCCCATGGGAATGAAACATTTTCCTCTAGTAAAAGGTATCCTAAATGTTGATCCGAGTAATAAGTTATCATTACACAAAATTTAGTTAAAATCGGTGCAGTACTTTTTGCGTAAAACACGCACACACATACAGACAAACAGAAAATTTTTTTAATGACTATTGTTTTGAGGTTTTTACTATATTCTGTACACAATAGACACGAGTACGTTAAAGTCATTGTTTTCAAAAGTATTTTATGTTTTTTATATGTATAGATAACAAGTACGCACACTTTTATCAAATACAAATGGGGTTCGCCCCTAGCTTGGATATAGTAAAATGCATATACCTAGTATGTTATCCTTAAGAGATAGACATATACCATCGCGGACTTTTTGTAGACCTTTTTAAGGTGTATCTACAGTACTGTGGTACATTATTTTGATCTATCTCGTAGGGTTCAGCCAGCGTTTGCAATGTAAGCGCAAAAAAAATTGTTTATTTGCGACATCACATTAGAAGTCTCTAAAATTATCAGTGTTTCTCTACTATATTATGCATACCTTATACATATAAACCTTCCTCTTGAATCACTCTGTCTATTAAAAAAACCGCATCAAAATCCGTTGCGTAGTTTTAAATATCTAAACATATATAGGGACAGAAGGACCGCGGGAAGCGACTTTGTTTTATACTATGTATTGATTGATAAATAATTTTATTAATCACTATTAGGTAATGATTGCACCCTACCTCAGAATACATCTGTATTAAATAACATACATAAATCTGTATTTTGAGCACATTGCACAGTAGGTATATCATGTTTTAAGTATGTAGGCATTTTTAGTTCAATTTTTAAAGTAATAAAAATAAACCGAAGTCGGCAGATGTAAATAAAACACTAACTTAAGACAGCTTCTTCAGTAAGCAACAACGCCATTTCATCTACAAAATATTTAGGCAAAATAGCCCCAAATGATAATTAACTTTACTCAACTAAATGTCTGTATTTTATAAAAAGCTCTTTAAGAGGCTTGTAGTACATCGTTATACCATTATAAAATTTAGATATAACTTATTTTAGGCAAGCAGGCTCAGTAGGTAAGTATTAGTAATACAATCAATCACTTTGAGTTCATTTATAATATTTATTCTGTGTTATTCTTGGTATGTAAAACAATATTATGTATTTTTATAAGGAATGACAAATCTCTGTTCCCACTTGTGGTTACTGTCAGCAGTCCGACATAGATACGTAGGCGCCAGGCGAAGTAAATATGAATGTGTCATATTATATCCTAATCCACACTTACCTAAATAGCTATATTATTAATATTGCTGTTTATTCACTCATAGTTTTAGAAACTGAGTATGGAGAAAATCTACAAAAAACATTTAATGCAAATAGTAGTAAACATGTATTGCGTAGTAGGTTTCATCCATTCGACAATTGTAAAGGTTTAATGTGTATTTTTTTTTATTTTAACCAACAATACGTACATATATTTTAGTGGTTATTAAAATAGAGTTTAAAATTATATAAAAACATAAAATTTAAATAGTCATAAGGTAACATTTTGCTCTTGATATTATATTTATATTTCATATATCATCGCACCTTCTTAACATTGTTTCTAATAGGCATCTCCTATACATATGATAAAACAGTAACAAAGCTGAAAATATATTTTTAAGAATATTAATTGTAATGTATTTTGTGTAAACTATAGAATATTTAATATATGAGTAGATCCCAAAACAATAGTTATTGACATACGATAAACAGACTTATCTGTGTGCATTTCAAAAAGTACTAAATTGATTTTAAGTATATGTAGCAATAACTTATTACTTGGATTTTACTACAGGAAAATCTTTCATTCCTACGGGAAAACACAATAACTGCTTTTGTCCAGTCATATACATACATTGTCCAGACATATACTGTCCTTAGAAATTAACATCACTAACGCTGGCTAAACCTTACAAGATACATCAAAATAATGTACTAGAAAATTGTAGGTCTTAAAAAGGCCTACAGATAAGTCCACAATAGCATAGTATGTGTATCTTCTAACGTACACTCGCAATAACAATTTTTATCTATTGAAAACGCACTCAAGGACGCATCCGTGCGAAGCGAGGGTAAGTAAAGTAAAGTAAATTAAGCTAGTATAATATATTACGAGTAAATACTTACTACTGCGTACGGTTACATTGTTGTCCGCTTAATTCATCTAAAAAATTGGGATGGATATAACTTGCATTCAGGCAGTGATTCCTTTTGTATCGATACAAGTAAGTATGTAGGTAGGTATGTTAGAAGACGAGTGTTAGTGTAAGATTTAATTTAACTTGATATGATTTTATACGCAACACTTACCTTGGTTTAACATTAAATATATCTTTTATAGTTTACTAGCGGCTCACACTCGCTTCGCTCGGGTTCGCCTCTACACAAACAAAAAAAAATCTATCCCACGGGAAACGTACATTTTTCCTTGATAAAAAGTAGCCTATTTGTTATTCTGATGTATGGAATATATTATTGTAAAGTTTCATTAATATCCAATCAGTAGTTTTTGTGTACTGTATAAGTTACTATAGTTTTTTAACTATCTCACGGGAACTAAAATGTTGACCTTGGATATAAGATACCACCATGCAAAATTTCATTTAAATCGGCCCTACAGTTTCGGAGATTAGCCCGTACAAACAGACAAACAGACAGAGAAACAAAAAAAATGAAAAATCTGGATTTGTTCTATTTCTTTACTTACATCCCCCTGACTCGGTTTTTAGCATTTTTTTTTTCAATGTACAGACATTCGACCTCTACAGTTTTATTATATATTTAAGATATAATGACCACGAAGACGCCGATGAGACGCCTTCAATGGATTTTCAAAAATATCTGCGGTTTACGAGTCATTTGCTGCCTACGTTGTTTAAAGCTGTAATAAAAGCATCTACTTTATAATTAAAAATAACACGCTATACAAAACTTCTAAGCCATTTGAGTTGAAATTTCAGAAACATAAGTAATTTTCCCTGTATGTCTAGACTACAGTCATCTCATTTTCAGAATAGCTTATCAGGAGATGATTAGATGAAGGTCGCGCTTTCAATGCTCGCACAGATCAAAGATTTGTTATAATCTTTCAGTTGACGCTTGGCTAATTTAGACAACGGGCGGCACAGACAGCCATCCACTTCACATTGTCATATTATTTTAGTCCAATTTCACCAAGTTATAAATCTATAATAATATGATACGCATGAAACCACTTTAAAATCTAAAGGTACATACATCATCGAACGGGACATTATATTAACTATTTTTTGTGGCTGGCCGGGCTAGTATTTACATAATATAATAATCCCACCGAAAATATTTTCACGTAAAATGTTGCTAAGACGAGACCATATGGCTCGCACTGTCAAAAAGTTATCAGATCTCATGTAGAGCCAAGCTTCTAATTCTACACGCCCTACTTCTACAAGCCCTAACTTCACAAACTCTACACTTTAGTAAAAATATGTGGCTTGGCTGTTTCGCTACCGTCGCATGAGCGTAAGGTGAAAAATTTATTCATTGTTCTTGTAGTAACGATACGGTCAAGCCACATATTTTGACTAAGGTGTAGAGTTTGTGAAGTTAGAGCGTGTAGAGTTAGAAGCTTGGCTCTACATGAGATCTGATAACTTTTTACAGTGCGAGCCATATGGTCTCGTCTTGGCGACATTTTACATGAAAATGTTTTTGGTGGGATTTCATTTCTTTTTGTATATTGCTTATGATAATAACTTTTTATTTTGTACATTTTTTCTTTATTTATTGGATATATTTTTAGTTACTGCGCGGGGAAGAGGGCTTATTTATTTGCTTCATCATCAATCATAGCAGCTACTCATTAGGCGTTTTGCGCGCGCTTAATTCCATCCCCTAATTTAAAGGGTGGGGGCGATTTACTGAAAGTCCTGAAGTACGTATTTTATTATTTACTAGCGACTCACCCTCGCTTCGCTCGGGTTCGTCTCTAGGTACGTTTTACTGCTGAACTGAGCTGAACATTGATAAGTCAGTCAGTGAGTCGCGAGTAGTGAATAGTGAATAAAAATAGTAATTGCGAATGTACCTTAGGTGATAGACAAATAATATTGCGAACTTCCCTGTATAACTTTTTAAGACCTACAATATTCTAATACATTGTTTTGATGTACCTCTTAAGGTTCAGCCAGCGTTAGCCATATAAATTTCTAAGGACGACTCGATAGAACCAGTCATTGCGTTTTCCCGCGGGAATGAAAAATGTATTTGTAGTGAAAGGTATCCCAAATGTTGAACCGAGTGATAAGCTATCACTATACAAAATTTAGTTAAATTCGATTCAGTACTTTTTGCGTGAAACGCGCACATAGATTTGACTAAGTCAGCTTTATTATAGGTATAGATAAGAATAGGTATTGCGAGTGTACCTTAAGAGATAGACATATACTGTTGCAGATTTTTCTGTTGACCTTTTCAAGACTTACAATTTTTTAGTACATTGTTTCGATGTATATCTTAAGGTTTAGCCAGCGGAAGGTTTATAAGGAGGACTCGATAAAATCAGTTATTGCGATTTCCCGTGGGAAAGAAAGATTTTCCTGAAATAAAAGGTATCTTAAATGTTGACCCGGGTAATAGGTTATCACTTCACCAAATTTCGTTGTAATCGGTTCATTACTTTTTGCGTGAAACGCGCACACACAAACAGACATACAGACAAACAGACAAACAGACAAACAGACAAAAATTTTAATAACTATTGTTTTGGGGTCTATATTGTATACATAATACGTTACATTCATTGTTTTTAAAAAATATTGCATGTACAGATTTCGCTAAGTTACTGCTTTATTATAGTATAGATAACGTATAACAAAACAGTAATATTATTTAATAAAGATAGTTATAGCGAGTGTACTTTAGGAGATAGACATATATTGTTGAGAACTTTTCTGTAGAACTTTTTAAGACCTACAATATTCTAGTACAATGTTTTGATGTACCTCTTAAGGTTCAGCCAGCGTTAGCCATATAAATTTCTAAGGACGACTCGATAGAACCAGTCATTGCGTTTTCCCGCGGGAATGAAAAATGTATTTGTAGTGAAAGGTATTCCAAATGTTGAACCGAGTGATAAGCTATCACTATACAAAATTTAGTTAAATTCGATTCAGTACTTTTTGCGTGAAACGCGCACATAGATTTGACTAAGTCAGCTTTATTATAGGTATAGATAAGAATAGGTATTGCGAGTGTACCTTAAGAGATAGACATATACTGCTGCAGATTTTTCTGTTGACCTTTTCAAGACTTACAATTTTTTAGTACATTGTTTCGATGTATATCTTAAGGTTTAGCCAGCGGAAGGTTTATAAGGAGGACTCGATAAAATCAGTTATTGCGATTTCCCGTGGGAAAGAAAGATTTTCCTGAAATAAAAGGTATCTTAAATGTTGACCCGGGTAATAGGTTATCACTTCACCAAATTTCGTTGTAATCGGTTCATTACTTTTTGCGTGAAACGCGCACACACAAACAGACATACAGACAAACAGACAAACAGACAAACAGACAAAAATTTTAATAACTATTGTTTTGGGGTCTATATTGTATACATAATACGTTACATTCATTGTTTTTAAAAAATATTGCATGTACAGATTTCGCTAAGTTACTGCTTTATTATAGTATAGATAACAAGGAGTCCCTATATCAATTTTCAGACCTCTAGCATCAAAATTTGCGGAATTCCCATATAAACGTCCATCCCCTAGTTTAAGGGGTTGGAGGGTAAAACTTCCAAGTTTTAGAATTTTTTTGTTGTTTATTTACTAATACTAGCTTACATACCAAATTTAAGCTTTCTAGAACTTCAGAAAGTACCCTAAGAATCTTGATGATCATGAGTAAGTCAGGGACAAAATCGGAGTTTTTTAGATATCAATAAAATCTAAAGTATAAGAGCTATGCAATTGAAACTTTATGTTTAATAAGTTCACTATTGATATCATATCTCGAGGATTTTGTTTATCTGGTTTAATCTAAACCCAAGTTATGAGGGTTAAAAAATATGACGAAGCGCTTCGAGAAAAAGTAGGCAGTGCCCACTGCCCTTGCGATTCGCTTGACTCGTCTTGGCGGGGGCACTACAATGCCCCCAGATCAAAGTAATGTCAATTAAAATATATAAAACTACTTCATATCTCGTACAGTGCTGAACCAATTTTTATGAATTTTTTCTACTTCCGAAAGATACTCAATACTTTTAAAGCCTAATAAATCCATAATATTTTCGTAGAAATATTTAAATAATAACATATAAATATAGTTATGATATGCATACATAGACGAAATGTATAGGTAGGTACTAATCAAGTTTTGTACATTTTGACAAACTCTAATAGACTATGATTCTACATAATATATTAATATTTTGTAATTTAATTAATAATAGGTACTAGGTACCTGGGCAACCGAGCCTCGCCCGGCGTTTTTTCAGACATGAGAAAAGACATAAAAATTACGTTTTTTCACAAAAGACAGCTATATTATAAATTGTTAGAGCCGTTTCTGAGATACACGAAATAAAATGTATATATATACAAGAATTGCTTATTTTATATTATAAGGTACATAAATATGGGTCGTATACTCCAAGGCACACTTATATAGTACAACAATACATAATATTTATTTTTTATACAATATAAGTCCTCGTTTAAAACATAATTTTACGACATACAATAAAACAGCTGCTTAGAAACGATATTGCATAATATGATTATTACTGTAGAACAGTCTGCAATAAATTTAAATTATATATGTATACACAAGTAAATTAATATTTCTATTAAATACGAAAATAGTTTTATGATGCTTATACATATGTAAATATAAAGCTATTACGAGTAGGTACGCGTAGTGTTCATGCTATGCTATCATAGTGTTAGTATGGATCGATTCCATGAGTTCAAGTTCTGAATGAGACATGATTCTATCTTGCCGGTTAAGACAAAAGGGTGATTGAGAGTCTTACTACCACTGACCACATACCGTCCAAAACAGGCAGAAAGTGTGAACAAATTAGTGAGTCATTACTTTCTCACAGTCGCCACTGCCAGACGAGACAATTATTGATATAGCGATTACAATATAACTATGTGCGAAATATACTACACAGTACATATACTCGTATATATTTAGATCACGTCATGCAGTCTTTGCGGCAGATGATCGATTATATTTAAAATTTATCGCTGTAAAGAAGAAAACTGTATTGGTACTTCATTTAAAAAATCATTCATCTTCGTCGACATTTGTTCTTGGTATCGATAAATAATTGAATAAAGTCATTCATTATTAAAGAGTATATAATAAAACTGGACATACAAACGCTTCGATTGTGTCATTTTACGAGTTCGACCAGCTGCATTACAGCTATCTTTATTAGTTGCAATGACCACAGATGTAAGATAAAAGTATCCATTGACCCGGGTAAAGTCATAGGGGAGAAATGTCCGGTCAGAGAATGTCATTAAAACACACTACCAGAGACTAAATTAATAAGTTCGATTTATATTCATTAAAGTCACAAGTTCAATTACCGTTATGAAGTCTGATAATGCATCGTAAACTGAAATAAGTTAGTATAGGTACATACATACATTAGATGACAGGAAATCGGAGGTAAACAGGACTTCGACGTAGGTGAGTGAGTCGATTGCAATGCAGTTATCTTATCTAGGGAATGTGCCATCCCTCGTAGAACTCTGTGGGTTGCCACTTAAAGCGTCACTACAAAGGGAAATAAAAGAAACTTTTGTTACTCAAAATCAATATCACTTATCTGAGTCGCATTGTGTATTTAACGGTCACGGCTCTGTCAAAGAAGTTTTCTAAATCATTAATCGCTTTATTTTAAAAAATGTGAATACTTCGCAAAAGTTTAATTTGTCAATATAGGTATAACTGTAAGAGGTGAGCTTACATTTGTATAAGGTAAATTGTATTTTTTACTTTTTTTAAATATTTATTTAAATACTGGTTTTTAGATATTACTTTCTAAATAAGAAAAAAGCTCTCGTTAAAGTTATAGTTAACATCAGTCAAGTGCGCACTCAGACATTGAGGGCGCCATTTCAACTATTTCCACAGAAGTTTTTCCTTTAAAAAATATAGGACAGAGCTGCTGAAATTGATTATACTAAGTATACTTATTCTTTATTTGATGGAATCTTTTAAACGAACTGTTTGTTTGATTACTTATTAAGTATATAATTTAAAACAATTGCTATTAATTATAGCGCTACGTTTTCACTTTTTATAAGTGAATAGATATTTTAGGGCAAAGTTGACACATGCGCATAGTACTTACATTATATTTTATATACGTAGGTAGTAGCTGCGTTATTCGAATTTCTCCTTTTACAATATACATGCGCAATTGTAATAAAAATAAAAACAATTTAAATGTAACAAAAATCACTTGTATAATTTAAATGTACAATTAAATATATGCTCCTACATAATTAAAATAAAGCCTATTTATTACTCTGTTCACCAATGGATACTCTAATCTTATTGTGCTCACGTAAGATAACTACAATGAGCCGATGGTAACTTCCTCACAGACTAACAATGTTGGTATTTGAAAATGATTGATTCGAAAATATTTGTAGTAAAATATATTTAAATTTCAATTTAATCATAAAAAAAAATATTTTTAGTTGTATTGTATCCTCTTGGACATCCTGACTCATATGACTTGACTGACTTGTGCCATTTTTATTATGTCGTTTTAATTTATAATTAGCACTATAGTCGCATCAAGTTTAACGCTTGTAGATATGTAGTTACATATATATCTATTAGCGTTTTACCATAGAGGAAAAATAAAAAGAACCTACAACCTAAGATTCTCGTAGCACTATAACTTATTATATAATAAACTAAAACAAATCATGAAATAGACTATAGTTCTAAAGTTACTACTAGTCCTCTTCATTATATATATATATATATATATATATATATATATATATAATAGATTAATAATATAGAAAATAAATAGTAGATTAATAATAAAAAAAAAACATGGTACGAATGTGAATTGTTGAGACAAATCTATAAGTGGCTAGTAAAGATTGCGTCAACTGGCGCCACGAGCAGATGAGTTCTAACAGCCTCATTGGTAATCTACGTACTGTGTAACTAAAGATCAGAGGTCGATAAATAAAGGGAATCCTCCATTATCCTTGATACGAGAAAATTATAGTATACTAGCGGCTCACCCTCGCTTCGCTCAAGTTCGCCTCTAGAAAAACATAAACAAATCTATCCTTCGGAAACCGTATATTTTTCCGGGATAAAAAGTAGCCTATGTCTTATTCTAGACTATAATCTATTTCTGTGTCAAATTTCATCCAGATCCGTTCAGCCGTTCTGGCATGAAAGAGTAACAAACATGCATACTCACAAACTTTCACATTTATAATATATTTATATATATTATATACAGACTTAAACAGAAATGTAAAGTATTATTCAAGTAATGAAATTATGTTAATGAATTGTAAAGTAAGTCATTACTTGGAATTTTTATTTACTATAAAATATATTACAATTTACAAGTGGTTTGTTGAATAAAGTTCATTTAGCATTTTCTTAATCCGACAATCGACAATAATTTGAAGTAAGAAAATCAAAAAATCCTTTCTTAGCGGTCATTGTAGTAATAAGATATGAAATGCTAAATATTTGATTAAAATAGGTAATATGTATAATATATCTACAATATTTTTTTTTTATTTATTTGTTCATTTTATACAGACAAATTTAACAAAAGATTTTTATTCATGCTATTCTTTTACGTATAACGGCGAAGTAGTACGTAGTTTTTTTTAATCTTACTGGACGGAAATGGGCGTAGAGTGATTATAATATGTCTGAATTTCGAGGTTCGTTTTGTGAAGGTAACTAGAAACAATTAAAAAATATTATGGCCTATAATATTAGGAGGAATGGCTCATTATCAGAGAAGGATATAATTTGTACATGTACATATGTATGCACATTTTTTATGCTATATCGACGTACCTGCTATAAACGGAGCCACGAGTAAAAACTAGTGATCTATAAAATATTTATTTTAATTTATATTAATATGATTATAATATAATTTCAAATTATGAACCGGTTAAAACCTACTCATTATATCAATATTTTTATTTGTAGAATGTTTTTGTAGTGTCTCTGTTCGGACTGTTCCGCACATTATAGTGACATGTTTTCTTTTTAAAACATTTTTTTTTATTTGTGGAATAAAATATATAAATAATTTTTATATCGCAACACTTAAAATAATATATTAATAAATTTTATAATATCCACTCTAACATTAGTTTAACTTTCATTTATATTGTATAAAATATGGACCTTAACAGTGGCAAAGGTTCCGATAAGCTACAGTATCTTCTGATAGCTTTTGTGTAATTTGCCGGATGTGGCGAGATAATAGTATAATTTGCGCTAAATATTGTAAGAATTAGTTCATTGTAATGTTTAATTGTACTGTTCCAATTTCCAATTAATACTTATCATTTAAAAATACAATCAGGAAAAGTTTATTCCATATAACATAATGACGTGCGCCGTGTTCAATAACGACCAAGGTAATGTTTATAAATTCATATTTATTTTATAATAATTTACATAATCATGTTTAATGGTATACGAGTATAATTGCATCATATCAAATAATTTCCTAGGGATCCAATAAGTAATAAAATTATAAGTATACATCCGACCGACAGTAAATGCTAGCGGTTTTAGATACTAGTACCCGGGCGATCGAGCTACGCTCGGAGTATTTGGCCTCAAATACAATTTTCTTTTAATGTGGCTTAAAAACAAAAAAAAAAAAAAAACTTAAAACTGGAATAAACACAAAAAATAATAAAAACAAAAGTAAAAACTTTGTATTCGACCAGGATTGGAACCCTGTGATTGTCTGAGTGTGCGAAATTATAGACCATATTTTGGTGGAATAATGCGAAAAAAAACCGCATGAAAACTCGAAAACACGCGTTTTCCCAGACATAAGACTAATCTAGATCGATTGTTCGCGCCCGAAAACCTACACATACCAAATTTCAGCGAAATCGTTAAAGCCGTTTCTGAGATTTGAAGAATTGCTCGTTTAAAGGTATTAGATATTAGATAATATGATATATTTCTCGATTTATTTTAGTCTTAGGCAAATTTATAATTTCTTTATTTAAAATAAGCGTACTTAAGTATTAAATTATATATTAAGTCGCGATGTTTGTCCTATATATAATAACATAAACCGTGACTTATCTCAAAATAATAGCTTAATAAAACCTACGTTATTTTTAGGCTGTTATAAAGTCTTTGCTAGAAACTGTTTAAGGAAATAAATTTTCATAATCGATGGGAGTTTATGAAAAATTTACGACAAAACATACATAGAGGAAGTGAATGAAATTGACTTGTTATCGAGTCTCTAAATGGTTACAAAAATCATCGCAAGATAACATTTGACCTGTTTATCACTTTTTCATTCAATTAATATATAATTACACAAAGTGACAACTTTTTTGTACCAATTGTGGTTAATTTAATCATGATTACGAGCTGACTGTCAAGAATATATAAATAGAAGTATTCCACAAATTAGTTGTTGCAATCAATGTTTATCGTTGCAAGGATTTATATTTTTAGAATTTTTTTAATTTATGTAATAGAAAATAGTTTTTCGCTTTAACAGTATTGAATTTTTGTTTAAAAAAGTGAGCCCTGTCATTTTTGAACTTTAATATCAAAACATAGATTTTACTGAAGCATTATTAAGAGTTAATAAACAAGACATAAATTCGTCGTCATTTTATGTACATTAAATGGTACCTAAAAATAGGCTGTGTGGATTACCAGATAAGGATTATATTTCTGAAGTGTATAATGAATATGCGTGGGTTCGAGCGTGCGTCAATTTGCTTTGGAAACTGTCGTCATTGCTCTCGGAAAACTATAATATTTATTAAAGGAAATGTTAAGAGAGTATTTTATTAAGTACCTACATTAACGTTATTTTAAAATTATAATAAACAATAATACGTTTTATTTGGGATATCTTACTTAATTTACAATTTAGTTACTTTATGTCGATCTCTGACGTTTTGACAATGAACACTAAAAATACCGGTAGGTATAAGTATTTAAAACAAAGATTAACTTTATTCGGGTATTGATATTACAACCTTACTGAACTACACAAATAAAAGGCGAAATGGTCCTAAAACAGTTGAGTTTGGCAGTTTTATTAGTATTGCTTAGCTTTTAGATATGAATAAAATATAAATTTTAATTTAGACTCCATATAGCCTACGACTAAACTGCCGTGAGTCAGAGATTTAGTCCAAAATCACTGAACAATCATGGACTTGCTTTAAATGAAACGAATTAGTAGTTATATACAGAAGTCACCTTGCATAATCGACAGAAACAAGAATAAAAAAATATATCTTTGTAATATTATCTGTCATATCTGTAGCCTTATGAAGAGACAATATACCCGACAATTGAAGCATATCAAGGCTTCTTCTCAATTGTAGGCAGACTGACAAGATCGCGGGGTTAATAAGACCAATCAGCCCTTCAGTTTAAAGTGTTGATTACACAAATTACATATGGCCTAAGATTTTATTAATTTAATTTAAAATCACACAGCATTAAATAAAGTTGGCAAAAGCGACTTCGGGGAGGGATTTTGACATGTATACAAATAATTTCTTGATCAGTAAGTTAACTCAACGGAACATATTGCACTTAATTAACAAAATGTAAAACATATCGTGGTAGAGTACGATAAAGAACTTTTTTGTTTTTTGGACATAGAATTTGTCATTTCTTATTGAAATTTTCAGGGAGGATCTTATTATACATCAACTAAAGGAAAGTTATCAAATTCCTGAGAGGGTAAGGACAACCGCTCGCTTATTAATATTTGTCGGTAGCGCTTAAGTGAGCTAAATGTCACTTACGTGTTAAAATTTAAACATTTTCACACTCGTGTGGTGCAAAGGCATGTAGAAACTAGGATCAGTTTATCGACATTCCACAATCTATATTTTACAGGTCACTGTTTACTGCCTCTGCAATATAGTAGAGGTGAGTCTGACACGATTTACTGTGTGCAATGATATTTGAGATCATTTTGCAATGCTTGTCTTGTACTTAGTCTACCCTTGTTTTTTATTCGATAATGTTAATCTGCATCAGCGGGATGCAAAATAACCATATTAATATAAGGATTAGGAAGAGTAATTGAACGTTTACTTACATTTTGCCAAGTAAAAATATTGACCTACATGAAATGATATTAGGACAAACTTTAAAAATGTAAGTTAAATGTTTTATATGATTATTAAGATGAAATCAGCATTAAATTATTTATTACTTAGTTGTGTTTTAAGTACAATTTCACCGGCGCAGATTTCATATATTTTGTATCTCAATATTTTGATTATTTGTAATAAAACTCTCATAATTACATATATACCTCTTATTGTTTCTCTCTTTGTTGTTCTTATTAAAACCATTTTTTTATGAAAATCGATAGGTAGACGCTATAAATTCCTTTTGTTTTTATGGTGTTAATAAATTATAAAAATGCGAAATTACAACAAAATTTATCTTAAGAATTTATAGAATTCAAGTATAATTTTTTATAGGTACTTTACATTTTTTCAAATAAAAAAACCGTTACTGATAGTTACTTTTCCCAAGTGTCTTTAAAAATATGAACAATACGACGTGTAGGTGTAAATGTGAGATAAAACGTACACCATCAAGTGATTAGGTTGTTAATTACATTTCTTTGCTGTCTCAAAAGCCATATTATCTTTATAATAAAAAATCTCATATAAGTATGACACCACAATTACAGACATATTGGCATTTCCGATGGCATTACGGCATAACCGCAATTCTTCATGGTAGATGTATTTATAAGGTCTGCAAAACCTTTTTATTATCTTTTTTATATTAACTTCAGTGATCATACAAAATATTATATAATAACAATAATTTAGATTAATATTTTCTTAAATTCAGTTCACTGAATAGTAAAAATCGAAACGAATAAATAGTCCTCAGTATCTATACATATGTAAGCGTGTAGCAATCTGAAATACTATCACAAAGTTCGGACGAAAGCTGTACCTAGTCCTTTAGCTATAATTTATTTTCACTACATTATGTGTTAGCTAGTTGTAGTTAATGAAACAATTTTCTTGAAATATTAGTTCAACTAATGAATATTTTTATTATTACATACACATTTGACGACACGTTCGGCTCAGTTTGTAGTGACTCTACTTGCTGTGCCAGCGGTCGTGGGTTCGAGTCCCGATGGGGATATTCATTTGTGTGATGAGCACGAATGCTAGTACTCCAATTATGGGTGTTTATATTTATAATATGTGTGTATTTTAAAGTTATATATGTGTAGTGTATCAACTATCTGACATCCATAGCACAAGCCTCGTAACTTACCATGGAACTAGGTGGTGCTGTGTGTTAATGCCCCAACATATTTATTTATTTACATAATGTTTTGTGTGTTGCAAACGGGTTTATCATAGTAGGTATCGACTATCTGTTGAAAATCATCCTGTAGTTGTATTAACGGTTACGGGTTTGAACCCTGGCTAAGACAGACGTTTATTGAACGTTACCTACTGCAAATTGTGTATTCTTTAAAAGATTCTTTGTTGACTCAATTTTTGCGAATAAACTAAATAATAATTCGCACACTACTTATTACATATTCGATAGACCTTTTATACGCCATCCACCAATTTTAAGTTTATCAAAGAATGTCCTCGAATATATGAAGGGATTAACGACTCATCATAGTTGACGTCACTTCGTCGGGAAGCCATTATCGTTATATAAGAAAATATATAAATCTCAAATAAATAAAACAGAGGGACGCCCACGCGCCCGGCAACCCGATGAAACAAAAGCTTAATACTCTTGTACACACTTCAGGCCCGACGACAATGCCATAATGGCATTGTCGCTATAAAGAGAAACGTCACTTCAAGAGATAATAAATTATGCATTTATATCCGGAAATTAAGTAAACACATAATAAAATACGAATGTTTATGGACAAAGAGATAATGATCCACGAGAGTGATTTACTGCGAATTTGATATATTCTGCGATGCGTATGTATGGGTACCTATTTCCATTTGATATTTATCTAGTTTGATATTTACATACATACTATTGTGTGATCGTTTACCCGAAGTGTAAGTGCAAAAATATTTTCCATGCTAAGGTTTAATATTTTACAATGGGCAATACCTATCAAACTGTGTTTAAATGTGGTTTTCCGAATTGTACTCTATCTCTACTCTATATTATATTACGAGTTTTATATGATATTACATTTTTGGAAATTTATTAAAATAAATCGTAAATATTGCACACATAGCTTTGTAATTTGGAATATTATTTTTTCAGAGTTGACTAAAAGAAAAAATTATATTAGTATAATATGCAGGATTCTATAAAATAAAGATATCTTTTAGCTTCACTTATTGTTGCAGCATTTATGGAGACCGTACTAGGTACTCTTGTCCGTTATATAGCCATAAGTAAGTCAGTATTTAGTTTAAGGTATGTTGGAGTTAATCAGCGTACTTATTGGATTGTTTGTGGGCCGAGCGGGTGTCGCGAACGCACACGTCTGCGCTATTACCGCTGCGCGTGAGTGCGTCTCTCCTATATGTGACATGAATATTTTACCGAAACAATCTTCAATGATTTTTTTTGCGGCTTCACGATGGCAATATAAACGTACCTATATGTATGTACATAATTAATATTTTCTTTGCGGTGTAGTTAGAGAACGTAGACACCTAACTCCCTATCCGCATTCCATCGTTATTTTCAGACTCTGGATGTTGGACCGTGATTATTACTATTATATTACTATTATATCAGTTATACCATTTATTATTAACAATACCGAAATAAATTAAATGATACATAATATTTATTTTTATTTATTCGACCCATGTGAGATTCAATAACTAGTGCAAAAGGTTGCACCAATTAAACACTCTCCAGACATACATGACGGTCCTTATGTGATTTAAATAAAGTTTACTGCAGATTTATGTGTTTTACTGAACTATTATAAATTTTCTTAATCCTTATTAATAACTAGCTACTCACCCTTGCTTCGCTCAGGTTCGTCCCTAGTGAAAAACAAAAACAAATCTATCCCACAGAAACCGTACATATTATCTATCACTGTGCCCTGCATAACCAGCTATCATCATAGCTTCATCAAAATCTGTCCAGGGTTTACTCGTGATGCATTCCCAGACAGACAGACAAAAAATCTAAAAACTATAGATTTAGCCTCTGTATCGATAATAATGACTTTTTCATTAAGAATTTCCAAAAAATTATTTAATGTACAAGTTCGACTCAAAATTTTATTATATGTATAGAAGATGAGCGAGTAAAGTGTACTTTATCGTTGCAGTAGGTACATACGTATGTATGAATATATTTTCGGTTGTTGATCGAGATTTTAAAAGTCAATAACATTTAAATAAAAAAGCATTTTAGAATAATTATTTATATTAATTAAGGACATTTTGTTACCTATAAAAAGACATGGATCGGTCTTAGTCATATTACGACTATCCTTATATGTAAAGATCAACAACTTGGTTTTGCAACTTGAAAGATTTTGATGAGTCGTTTACTCGTTTGAGATGCATCTTTCATTGATTTTATAGTCGGCTTACTATTGCATTTTAACATCTTTTTTGTTTTGTATGATTTTTTTGTGTTTATTATTTATTGAATTATAATTTATCTTCAATATATAAAGTATCTAGCATTGTGGATTTTTTTATTGGCACAGATTTTTTTGCCACCCAATACTTTAAAATAAATAGAGCAATTGACGAAAGCAGTGGCAATGTTAGTATGTAATTGCGGTTTATTTCGGCTTGCAATTTATAATTTAGGTCAGGTCTACAGACAGAATACATACTAGTCTATACATTGCAATATGTTATGATAACCTCGATATTTAGATACTTAATCTGCTTGGAATTTTCCATTTTACAATCAATATTAGGAATAATTTGCCACTGATCATTGATACTTAGGTAAATGAGTCAGTGAGATCCTAATTGCATGTCTACGATGGTTGGATAAAACCTTGACATCGCGTATTAAGTGTCTACATCAGAAATTACTTAGCGCCGTGTTAAAACATTCAATTCCCATGAACAAGTCTTTTTTTGTTTAAGTTTCCAATGTATATTTAGTAGATAATTTTTCAACATTTACGTGAATACTACGTTACTCAGAAGACAGACAACCTCATTCGGAATAATTTATAGTACCTTAGAAAATAATAGAGATGAAGATTTATGCTTTATTCAAAGTTCACATGGAATATAATTATTGAGGTATTTAATTAATAAACGTTTATTTTAACCTTGCTCTTACGAAAATTGATAGATTTGCGTAATAACCACGCAAATATCTTAGATTTGCGTTGCTAAGACGTAGACTGGTACTGTTTATTCGAACTTCTGTCATCGCGCCTGCAAGTCTCTGGCTAATATACCAACGGCGGCTCACGCTTACTCACCATTATTAGGCATTTTGTATGTGAAACACACGCTAAATTGCTACACCCACAATAACGAAGGCGCTCTTGAATGCTACCTATATCGTGGCCAGACAATCTGTTAGTCATTTGCTTCTAAGTTATACGAACGCTTTTTAAATTATTCTTTTTTTCTTACAAGATACATTTTATATTGAAGGTAAAAAAAATAGTTTAAAATTTAAAAAATGGGTTTTACAATTTGAAAAGTTGAGTCAATTTTCAGTATTTTCAGTATTTCCCATGATCAGTTTCATTATGACGCATATAGTCGTTATATTTACATAGGCGTAGCTAGGGTGGGGGCAAGGGTAGTCAATGCCCACCCTAGAAACTTCTTTGTCCACCCTCGACGTATTGAAGAATTATTAAATGTTTAACCGCTTTTTAATTAAAGATTCAATACTTATCCTCATAAAATTAATTTATTCAAAATCTTTACTATCAAAATCGTCTCTCGTTTCACGTCTCTGTTACAGTTTGCAAGTATGGAATGCTAGACGTACCACGCGAGAAAAATCTGGCTATACAAGAGGAGCCGAATGTATTAATATGGATTTAGCTATTAGACTGTCAACTTTGTGAATGAACTGCATTATTATTTATTACTAAGCGTCATTTATGATTTCTCATTAAATGACTGCGGTTAGTTCAGCTGGACGGCTGCCCCCCCTAGACAAAGTCCCTAGCTACGCCAATGTATATTTATAATGTGTTACTGTGATAAAATCTATGAAATTTTAAATTTTAGTCGGCGAAATTTATTAATTGCACAAAACATATTGCTAGTATTCTCAAACATTGGATAGTTTTCTTTTTTTGTATAAGTCCCCGTTTGTCATGTCATATTTATTAATTTTATTACCGGACTTGAAAAAGTACTATTTTCAATTGTTGTATTATGTTGTATGTTGTAAAATATTTGCAAATTATGCATGAAAATTGCTATGTCTAGCACTTTCCATGCATAATCTGCAAACATTTTGTGATCCTGTCGCCGTTGCTGAGTCTCTACGCTCTAAGTAGTCAGTCAGTCAGTAAGGGCAGAACTTGACGTTTTTTATGTATTTTTTTGCTGGAATTATATAATATAATTAAGATAAGTTTTTAATACCATAAAAATATTAAAATTGTTTTTTGATGAGCATGTCCTAAATACTATAATGCAGAAATTATTTCGTGTGTTCATTCATAGAGATAGTTTATCGATCGAAGAGTCTTTACAATAATTCCCTGTAGGATATTGTTCTGTTCAAATAAGTAATAGTAACTCATTGGTAACGCACGCGCTTGATAAACTAAGTGAATAAGGTTTAAAGATAAAAGCGGATCTCTCAACTTGAAGATTGTCATGAACTAAACTCATTTTACAAGCTTTTATTAATCTTACAAACTTGCCACTGAATTTTAATGCAGCAAAGGTTTTGTTGAAAAGAATACGGATAATAACTAAAAAATTAAAAAATAAACTTTAAATCAAACCCATCAATTTATTTGATATAAAAGCTTGTTTTTAAAAATATTTTTTTATATTAATTTATTTAATATGAATACTATATAATTACACGGTGAAGAAAAATATCGTAAGAAAAATATATTTATTCGAACTTAACTAGTTTTTATGACGTTTCCAACCCGCTTTTGGCCAGAATGCTGAATTATAGCTTAATCACCTTCGCAGAGAGAAGAGGTTCGTGCTCAGTGGTGAGATGTTAAAAAGCCTAAAAATAAACTAACTTAGAGACATACAAAATATAACACCAACTATTATAATATACACATGTTTTTAGTAAATAGCTATCGTTTTTAAGAATGAGATCGTCTATATGCTCAGTATTAGGTAGGTATTTGATAACATTTATCTTTACATACATCAAAATCTCCCTGCCCATTTCCCAATTACTTAGGGCCAGCGCAGTACATCTTCCTTATTGCTGATAGGATTTGGCAAAAGTTTACGACATACTTGACATCAACCCTCCTTGGGAATGCTATTGTTTATCACGGAGAGGACCCAAGATTCGATGACCAGCACATCTAATTGAGATTTAGGTACATATATAAAATTAATATTTATCTTCACATACATAAAATAGAATAGTAAAAAAAAAGAAAAATTGTACAAGGAATATTTTTTAAAAACAATGACTCTTACGTACTTTTCATTTTTTACAATTTGTATAATTTATTACACAAAACAATTAGTAGGAGGATTAAAAAGGTTTCCCCCTGATGTGCGTGTGCTCATTAGCCGGGCGTGAAGCCAAGAAGCGCACTGGAAGGCGGCCCACCTCAATGGGCGGAATGCCGTGCGGGTTGCTCCTGGTACTTCTCTGATAACAGACTTGCCGTCGGGGCGTCGTGGTTGTTTGCGATTCTGCGACACGTCATTAAGATGGAGAAGGTTCCGTTGGGTTTTAGTGGGTAGTACTGGCTTTGTCGGTGAGTCCCACATAGTCTCCTGTATTTATGCAAGTGGTATGCCTACATGCATTTCCCAACGTTAAAAAAAAGGATTAATAAGGTTATCACATATAATAATTTAATAAGGTAATATCTCTCATTTTCATGGAAAATGCAAAATTAATTCGGGCGTAAGTCGAAGCATAGATAGATGTAGACATAGTATAATATCTATTATATTATATATTAGCAGAACCCGCGGCTTCGCCCGCGATCAAACTACGAAAAAAATAAACTTTTTCGCAATACATACTTTATTACTTGCAAAAATATGTATAAGATGTTAAGCGTATATTCTGTAAATAAAACTCAACTTTATATACCACACAGTAAGTGTGCACTTACAGAGAACTTGAGCCATGTTACTCTATTTGAATATATTTAATTTTTTATTTTGAATTAAAAGAAAAACTACAATTCATGTTTATTTAATTGTATTGAAGAGCATTAATACCAAGTTTCAAGTAATTCTGATCATAAATAATTTTTTCTTCATATAAACAGCACAACCCCTTGTTACCCTTTTAAGGGATGAGTTTCGAAAAAAATTGATATTTGTATTGTTTTAGTTTTCATCTTTAAAGATAAATACCATATTCCGTGTATCAATTACAGAGTTTCATACAAACTTTCATCCCCTATTTGACAGTCTTATGAGATGAAATTCAAAAAATGCTAAAATACGTATTTATTTAATTGTATTGAAGAGCATTAATACCAAGTTTCAAGTTATTCTGATAATAAATAATCGTTTGCCCATACAAACTTTATTACCCCGTTTTACCCTTTTAGAGGATGAATTTCGAAAAAAATCTAATACACATATTTCTTATTTTTTACGTTAAGGCTAAATACCACTTTCCGTCCATTTCGCATAACGAATGACAGAGTTTCATACAATCTTTTATCCCCTATTTTACCCTCTTAGGGGATGAATTTTGAAAAATCCTTTCTTAGCGGATGCCTACATTATATAATAAATATGTCCTCCAAATTTCACGTTTCCACGACCAGCGGTTTAGGCTGTGCGTTGATCGATCAGTCAGTCAGTCAGGACAAAGCATTTTATTTATATATAGATAATAGTATAAAAAAGACATTACATTATCTAAATGGTAAAATTTATCATACCAGGATGTTGTGAATGTTACTAGTGAGGTTAAATGTGTTATGGCAATGCAGTCATGGTGTCTGATAAAAGATTAACATAATAAACCAATAATTAAAAGCTTCGATGTAAAATTACAGGTGATTATAGTATATTTAATAAATTTTATGTTATACGATCGAGAAATGTCTTGTTCTGTGATCTGGTGATGTATTAGCATAAACGGCCTTTATGAGATGCCGACGGGCCTGGCGCCGTGTCGCGCCGGTCACATTAGATTGAACACGGGAAATTACATACTTCGTCTAGATACTTGTAAATAAATAGGTAAGTATTTGCCACATAATTGTTCTTGTTTACCTATAATAGTATAGTAGTTTATTCAGTTTTTAGTATTACGTAAGTCAACTTTAATTAATCAAGAGACAGTACGCACATATATTTCTTTATATTAATCTTTTTTTACAAAATACCATATTCTAACGTAGTGTTTTTATTATTATAATAAAACAATTAGTTAAAACAAGGGCCAGTAACTAAGGTATCAGACTTTTTGTTTATGTAAGAAAAAATTAAATAATTAGGATTTCTTTATTTTCTGAGTATTTCATTGGATACAACAAAAAATTACTTATAGAAGAAGTTATAGAACATTATATATTTATTACTTGTGACATCTACTTGATAAATATAAATATTTATCTAATTTTGAAGGATTTTTTTTTGATTTTATTTGATTTTACGTAGCTCTAACATAGAAAATATTGTGCTCTATATTAAAGTTATGTAATTACAGCCCGTACCATTGTAAGCTCTACTCTTGCTAAGGATTAACGATGTCTTTTTGATTGAAATATTCGGATTTTGCAAAATAAATCTTGCATTGCAATGTGTGAATAATATTCCGTCAAAAATGTTACACGAAAAAATGCAAGTCTCGCAACGCAGTTTTTCTTGTCTTCTTTCTTCTCCGCAAAAAGTTGTGAGATCTAAAGTTAAATCAAGTCGGTAAATTTATTAAGTATCCAATTTTATCATAAATTGTTACCTAATTTGTTAAATAACAACATTTTATAGGGAACGTATCAATATTAGATCTTTATTTTTAACAGACTTCAAAAATGAGGAGGTTCTCAAATTTGGCTGTATTTTTTTTTATGTTTCTTATCTCAGAACTCTTTCATTGATTAACCGATTTGGCCAACTTTTGTTTTGATAGAAAGTGTATACTTCCAATTTGGTTCCATTTAAATAAAAAAATAATAATACGACCTCTAAGGGTGGAAAAATAGCCAATGAAAGTAACCTATTTCTCATTGTCATATTGACTTGAAACTTGCAAGTGTTTCTATTTCCGTTGAAAGTGCAGTGGTTCGGTATCGTCGACCTGATCTGATGGTAAGACCAGAAGGTTGATAGTTGGAATTTTTAACGGTTGATAGTTACTATACTGCAGGTAATTTGTTTCATTCATGACTATAGTATGAATAGATGACAAGCCTATTACGTTAGAATCGGATTTTAGAGCCAGATTTTTTAGTGTTACTAATAAAAGCGAATTTTAGTTTGTCAGTCTTCATATAAAAATTGGCATCTAATTAACTTAAACGGATTAAACGAATATTTTATTATAATTTCTTCTTAATTTGTTACTACTATGTCTACACTAAAAAGAGAAAAATAAAAACTTAAAAAAATAAATAAAAACCGACTTAAAAAAACATTAAAAAGTAAAAAATAAATCTGATACACATTGTCATTAGGTATTATTATTCATATATATAAAAGTTTCTTAAATTAATTATACGTTCAGTCATCATATCTTGTAATACAGTTATTACAAGATGTATATCGAAATTGTCCTAGACAGTTTGTAATTAAGGTCAATGTCAAAGTATTAGTCTCAGTAACATTTTCATTTCAAAAGTGCTTGTTAAAGTCTGTTTGATTAAAGTATTCAAATTTATATTTTTATATGCATTTATATTATTATTACATATGTACATATATCAATACCAAAAACTAACACTAACAAAAAAAAACCTATGTCAATACCAAAAAATAAGAGAAGATATTTTTTTGAAAAATTGTGTTCTAGCCTCGAGAACTTTTATCTGCGTGCTGTTATTATTTAGTTACATATTTGGTAATAATGAAATATACCTACTTGACCTAGTAATATTTAACGTATTTAATATCACAGAAGTACTTAGTATTTAAGTTAACTTACCTAAAGGCTTATTATAATTTAAAATTTCCCTATCTATTAAAAAATATGTTGTATTTTGTACTTTACATGTATGCGTCGTCGAAAGTGCGCGCAAAACAACAAGAAAACCAGAAACAATAAACAAAATAACTTATCACAACTGGCCATACTGTTCTATATTGCAAATTGCAATGCAATGATTGCCTCATCCTCCGTTCGGTCTCATAGAAATGGTTCTCAAGTTATAATAAATCGTCACAAAATTGAGTAGGCTAAGTAGCATGCCAAACGGCTATGTCCTATTTGGCGAATGCTCAACTTTAGAATATATCTAAAAACAATAATATGTATACTGTATAATGCTCGCATTCTTATAAAATAATAGATATTTCATAAAAGTACGGAACAATTTTAAAAGAACCATTTTATAAAGACAATGCCATGATATGGGTGTCGTTGAGAAGTTTTGATAATATATATGAGAAGAAAAGAATGTTAGTATTCCACAAAACACTTTAATTTATACTGCGAATAGGTTGTAGCCAATATTTACGACTTAAGTTAGGCGTAAAAGTTGTATGACATCCGTAAACAGGAAAAATAATTAAAGCGGCTTTTAAACTAAAAAATGTAAGTGCCATACGGCTAGGACGTAAAACCGCAACATCTAAAATGAAGTAGATAAATTAATTTTTATAGTAATTAATTTTTAATAATACAGGATATAATGTGGATATTGATATGACTGTGGCATGTGTTAGCCAAGTAAAAAGGCAGTCATGATAGTAGTGAAAGAAATAAACATTGTGCGTTTTATTGCTCAATATCTTGTTTTTTTTTTTTGTATGATTATGTACATATGGTGCAAATTTTATGCTTAGAGTTACACTCGTGTTATACATAGGCTTACTTCTTTTTAAATATTCATTATATTACAATAATAAAAAATAGAAATCACGTGAGAATGGAATCTTCGAATTAAGGTGTAGTAAAACTGCAAATCAGTCATAAGATTATTATTGGATCATAGCGGTTGATCAACTCAAACTATACTGAATCAACAAGAGAGATAGAGGGGGAGGGAGGGGGGGGGGGGTGATAGGCGCTAATTCAAGTACAACTCTACAATAGATAGAGTTCGACTGAATAATTTTGACGAGTTTTCCATTTTTTCAAAATTATAATTTATTACATTTATTATTGTAATTATAATAAATACTTATAAGCCTTCAATAGGACTTGCAAAACAAATAAAGCAATATTTCATAAATTTTACTTATATATAAGCGTCAGAGAAACAAGATGTTTGTTATTCTACAATATTTGATTAATGGCTTGTGCCATTAATCAAACACAACACATAACTTTACAAAGTTCCTTCAATTTCGTTATTAGGTGTAAGAAAATTTTATACATATGTATACAATAAGTATACTGAGACGAAGGTGCATGACCAGGTTCACGTTTTGATATAACGTGTATATCATTCAACCATAAAAATATAATATAAGATCCAGTATCAGGTATTACAATCTTTACGTAAGTAATATCGCAGTTACGCAAGGGTAAGGCCTATATCTACGCATTAAGTTAGTACACGAGTGGTACACAATAGTTGACTTTTATGTCTAAGTTCAACTACGTAGGAGGTAAATTTATGAAAATTTAATATTTTACAGCTTTTAAAGCTTAGTTTTGTTGACCGAACTTTAATTAATTATTTTTGGCTACTTGTTATTCCCGAAATTAAAAAATGCTATGTTTGACTCCAATATACTAAAGTAGATCTAAAAATATAGTTTGAAAGCTCGTGACAATTATTTGCTACTATCTGAAAGTAAACGTGTGAAGCTACATTTCATGAAAGTAGTAGTATGTATATTTTTGAAATTATTCCTTTATATAAGTTATCTACATATATGTTTAGTATAATAAAGTATAACTTTATGTTATGAACTATATATATTTGAAAATGGAAAATGGTAATCTTGATTCTCGCTGATATTTTTCAAATGTATTTCGAACAGGTCTAGTCTCTTGGGAGATATTATAATTAAAAATATTAATCTATCTAATTCAAGTTTTTAATTGATATTTGACGAATAAATAGTTATGAAATTAATTAAACAACCAAGAAAAAATACTTAGATTTCCATAAATACTTTAAAAATGTTTAGTAAAATGAAATTTTGTTTATTTATTTGCTATTCCAAGGTATATACAGTACAATAAATAATCACATAATAAAACATATAAAAGTAATCCTAAAACCAATAAAGTTTCCACAGATATCAATTTTTGTTGCATTTATCATCCACGACCTCCACAATGCACATTCTCGAGAGCGATCCTAATAAAGTAGTCTAACATTATCGCGAATGAATTTATTTACGAGTGTCAAAAGTGTATTCGATAATGGGACCTAAAAGATATCGGATAGTTGTGTGGTCTCGATACTCGGGTGTAGAGCGTGTGACTATGGCGAGTAGCTAGTGGCGAGTGACGGTGTCGGAGTGCAGGCTGGCTTGAGAAGTGAGATAGTGGTGCTTGGAACAGGTCCGACGTACGCGCGGGGCAGAGTCGTGCGGCGGCCGGCAGCGAAGACCCATCGGCCACGGCTCACCACTCAGTGCACGCGCTGCCTTGCCGCCGCCAGCCTGCGTGGTCTCACCACGACACGATACGCCGATATCGTATACCAGCGATACTTATCGAACTCCCTTTTTTAACTTAAAATTATTACACATTAAAATAAATCTGTCTTATACGTGCGGTACGAATATATACGATTGTTTGTATACACCTATGGGCCAGTTTTCGCTCAGCTCAACGGGCTTTTCCAAGTGTACTGAAAGTGAAGTGTGTATTTGAATGTCATAACTGAAGGGACACTCCGAAGTGGTCTGTGAGGTAATTGTTAAATTTTTAATTTACTATTTGGATAATTTTTATTATAATCTAGAATATTTTGTACATGTACATTTTTTATTTTATGTGGATGAATGTCAGTATATTTATTAGAAAGTTGCAAGTGAGCAACGAACAAGCTGAGTTCTCGTACACGTCGGTATTTATGAGTACGTAAGTACCTACTTATTTAACTTGATGTAACTTCATAACGATGGAGTAAGTAAATAACGTACGATTCCACAAATTGTGCGCGCTTAAAAGGTAAAATCATTCGTTTATATATAACAGTTTATCGAAAATTCAAGGAAGCGTTGGCCGAATATTTACTAATTGATTCGGCATATTTTATCCTAATATGCGTAAATAGTGTATGTATTATTCATAACTACGTTATCTCGGTCCGTGGTGCGAATATTACTCTCGCTATTGCCAATAAACCTGTCAGTTATTATGTAATTTCAACATTATTTTATTGTTTTATAAAAATTATCAAACTTTAATTTTACAAATATATTTATTACTAGCGACCTACTCTCGCTTTGCTCGGGTGCGTCCCTAGGTACGAATAATTCCGTAGTACATTGTTTTCATATAACTAACTATTGGCTTACGCGGCGCACGCCATTAGAGTTCCCAGTCGACATGATTTTTTCCGACGCCTTCAACAATCATCGGCATATTTCAGGCAATTTACACAAAACCTAAATTAATTATACATTAACACCTTCATAATGAATCACTCCGTCTATTGGTGAAAACCGTATGAAAATCCATTTCGTAGTTTTTGAGTTTGCGATAAACTAGACAGACGGATGCAGCAGAGGGACTTTTTTATAATATGTAGTGAAGGTGAATATGTACATATTCTAAAGCCATTATTAAAAATTGTTTTCATGATATATAAATATTCTTCTATGATATATGCATTAATATAAGTTAATAATAAGGACAAAAATAATCATTCGAGACATTGAATTATATGCTATTGATATAGGTAGGAAAATTTGATAGAATCTTGATTGCTTACCACACGTTAAAATTTGTGTTTTTTAATTAAACAAAATATCCCTATTTATAAGATTTTGTATAGCATCAAATTTAGTTGAAAAAAGCAGCAAGCTTTTAAGAAAATGTTTGTAAGGGTGTTAAAAGTATAATTGTGGCGTACTTTACGCTTAAAAGCATAAACAATTAGCAAAATTTCATTTAAATAATATAATTAACTATATATTATGACAAACATTTTAACATTTAGGTACTTATATAAATATACAAATATAATAAATTGTATAAGCTACTGCTATGAACGTTATATACAACATTCTCGTAGTTGGTTATAATGATATCTGAACAAAGAATAGTGCAATCTCTTATTGTAGAAATACTTGAATTAACTGAGTATTCATCGAGTGTCAATGAACATTAACAATTGATATATTGCAGGCTGAATAGGTAAGTAAATTACTAACTGTGATTCATCACCTGGTCTTAGTAAACACTCGTAGCAAACACTGACTTTATCAATCATTGACTGAAGTCACGTTATCTAATGTTTTGGTAGTCAAAAAAAAAATGATCAGTCATTGAAATGATAAAATTGTATTTGTCATGCAAATTGTTTAATTATTGAGTATCGTCAATTTTCATTATGCAAATCAGATGTTTTCAAAGAAATATTTTAGGTAATTGAACATAATATAAAAAAAATAATATATTTCATTTTTAGTAAAATTGACATTCACGACAATATATGAATAATATTATATGACAAACTGAAATGAATAGATAACTTTATCAGGGGGAAAAAAGTATTCTTGTTTGTAACTTTTTTTCCTAGAAATGAATTCCTAAATTTGAATCATTCGATTTTACGACTAGTTATTATCGCAGCGTTAAATATTGTAATTATAAAATTTATAAAATTTCAAAACGAAGATTGTGTCATATGAGGTTCCAGATTATCATTTTCAATTTGATTTTTTCAAAAAATATTCAAAGTTACATTCATGAAGCGTCTGTATTATAAAAAAAAAAAAAGTACAAAGTGTTTTTTTTAATATAACAATATGTAAATTACTAATAACATTGTTATTGCATAATACTCGTAATATCACTATGTAATATGCCTTTAACATTTGAAATTTTCTACTTAACTAAAAAACTAAAAATCTCAGTACTGTAGGGAACGCATATATGTATGTATAGTTTCTTACGTTTTATTTATCCTGAAAATAAATCTAACATCTAAAGAACCGTCATTATGAAATAGCAGGGTGCTCCGTATCTTCAATATAGCTCGTTACTTCACAGTTGATAATATTATATTATAATATAAGAGGAATAAACTAGGCTGATTAGAAGGGAAACCAAAAAAAAAACATAATATAATTATCATTTACGAAAAATATTTTACTTCTTACTTTCGATCGAATTTTTCCAATTGTGACATTTAAATTATACCACTACATATATAATAAGTATAGGGCGTAGATGGTGACTGGTGGGTGTTAGTTTAGTTTTCAGGCATGTAATTACACAATAACTTTTTCAATTTTTATAAACAGATTGACATTTATGATGTTTCATATACAAAATACATTATGTCAAAAAATGTAACATTAAATTGAGAAAAGATAAATTTTAAAACTAAATATAGAGCAGATGCACATACATAGATTATAATTCTTCTATACGTATGAATTCTAGAGTTTAGATTACAGAGTATAATTCTAAACTGAACTTAAAGTTGTTATGTAGAAAATGCTATTTCTTTGTTTTAAATGCAATCAATTAAAATTCTAATAAAAAATATTCTTCTTACAAAATTTTGCAATCAAACTGTTTTTGATTGATATTATATAATATTATGTGCAAGAAGTTTACAAATATAAACACATTATAGCGAAATACGTTTAAGCACAATATATCTATTCTGACACTTAATATTCATCGTTTTCAGCGAAAGATTATGAGTCAGACCAGTTATTCAGACAGAGCCCTTACTCATATAAAATATTCGTAATACACCTATCGCATCTCTACGTCCGGGATTATTTTTAGAATTATTTTAAGATCCTTCTCTTTAGGTAGCAAAAGTGGTTGCTGGAAATTATATTTATATTTCACGTACTTCTATAATATCTTTACGATGCCTTCTAAATTATTTAATAATTATAATTTAATGATTACGTTCAATGAATCTGTGCTAATATTATAAAGAGGTAAAGTTTGTGAGTTTGTGAGGTTGTAGGGGGTAATCTCTGGATCTACTGAACCGATTTAGACGACATTTGGTAAGGAAACAGTTTGAGACCTCGGGAGGGACATAGACTTTTTATCTCGGAAATCATCCCTTAAGGGGGTGAAAATGGGGATGAAAGTTTTTATGGGGAATCAACCTAGGAACGAACCCGAACGAAGCGAGTCGCTAGTAACTTAATATAATTACGCTACGATAAGATTTTAAACTACAAAAACAATTTAATGTCTATTGTATACATATTTAGCATCATACTTATTGTGGTGTAATATTTAATGTTATTTCGTACGAAATAATAGAAGATTAGACATACAATTTATTTAGAAAGACAGATTTTACTATACTACTTTCTTATTTTAGCACTCCCTAATACGCGTAAAATATTAATTTCGTGACTTATTAAAGTTTCTGAGAACTTTCAGATACTTTATATTCATTGTTTTAATATTTAAATATAAGAACAATTTAAGCTGTCATTATTGCTTATCAGACTACCTTTATAATTGCGAAAGTTTATATGTATGATTATTTAATTATTATTTATCCACTAGCTCCTGCCATTATGGCACTAATTCACTTTGACCAAGGGTTAAATTTATTAGACTGGTACCGAAGCAACCGATATGAAAATATAAATAATTATTTTGTCATAAATCTTAGCCCTCCCATAATTGACCTCGTGTGATTAATGTCCATCCATATCTTGACGTCTTGCAGACTACAACTCCTACAGTGACACATTGAGGGGTCACGGAATAAGGAAGCATTACAGTTAATTAAAATAATGTATCTCATACTAAATCTTTATTAATATTACAAATGCGTATGTTACAAGTTTCTTTGTCTACTCTAATATTATAAATACCGAGTGCTATAGAATATTTTTATTTCGATAAAATATTTTTTAGTTAATTTATCAGCTATTCTTAGACACCTAGGGACTTACCCAGGCATTTAGGCACTTAGTAACTTACCCTTTACTCCTCTAGTAAAGGGTAAGTTGCTAGTATATAAATGCGTATGTATGACACTTGTTTATTTTTTCTTCAAGCAAAATAGTTAATTGGCGGGTTACAATGAAACATTAAGATATAGGTATTTTGAAAAAGTTATTAAAAGGCGCGTAGAGCGCAGTTAGAGCTTGAGCGAAACAAAGGCGGGTCGTTCTTTCAACTTATATCATCTATATAGTATTTGTATAGTTCAATGAAAAATTATATAAGTAATATCGTATATCGAAAAAATCGTCATTACTAAGTATGACGCACTATCTTCTTATCAGTTAAGGCAATTATTTAAAGAATTCGGATTGTATTGTCTATTCTTTTGAGGGTATGGTAAATGGTTGTTAACGTATAGTATTATCTCGATTACTTCGATTACTTCTGTTATCTATAAATACCGATATTATTACTCAATATCAATCATCTAATATGCCACAATTTCACTTAATTCGTTAGGTAAATATAATTTGTGTAAAGTGCTGTGTATGTGATAAAGTGTTCGTTAAAAATGAAAAGAACGGTGATATTTAAAAATATGTAGTGACTGTTTAAGCGCTCGATCCAGTAGATGACAATATGAGTTGATGACCTACTTTAATACTTTGTACGAATAAGATGACATCACAATACTGATCACTGGACAACGCTATTTGTTTACAATGTATTGAAAACTTTAAACTTTAAAGTACTTTTGAAAACCTCTATAATTTTTAACATTATTTGGGTGAACATTGACATGCCAAATAATAAGCTAACAAAGAGCCTAAGGTACAGATGGTTGATTAATATAATTAATCTTAATTTTCAAAAAATACTCTTAGAAATTAAAATGATGTATAGATTATAAATTGATTTTGGGGTCTTGCGCATATGATGTAAATACTATCGCTTTTAGGATCATTCCCAGACTTCACAATATTATATACTTTCTCTGAACAATTTTTGACAGAAATTGTTGATAACTTGTGTAAGAGGTTAGGCCGATAAATAGATCGAAGGGCGATATCCACCGAAAAGAGTTATAGAAATAATATGAGGATTTTGGCACGGCGTATAATGAGCGTTGAAGCAAAATAGAAGGGATGGCTAGTTTGCTAATGTAATTAAACATGAGAAAATTATTTCAAAATTCTAAGCCATGTCAGATATAGGTTTATTGAATTATTTAATAGTAAGTATCAAGTATGGAAAAAATGAATAAACTATAAACAATTTCAAATTAATGTTATTATTTGACTAATTTAGACAAATCTAATTAGTTTATATTCTAATTAGTAAAGTCTTATCTAAGTTATATTTATCGCTTTCTGTCCGTCACAGCGGAATATTTACACGACAATGTACTATTATTATTTTAAACACGGTTCAATATGATTTTATTGTTATCATTTGTTGCCCGCAGCTTTAGTGCTGAGAAATAACAACATCTTTGTATTCATTCTAAATAATAAAAAAATATATATTATGACCAGTGACTTTCCCTCGCTTCGCTCGGGTACGTCCCTAGGTTTTAAATATGTAGATAAAAAAAGTTATTGTAAGTGAACCTTAAGGCAAGATAGACACATCTCCCCCAACGTGCGTTCACCTTGTCGTTGGCTTATTAGCGTTCGGCAGTTCAGCTGGGTGCAAAGCCAAGAAACGTACTGGGAGGTGGCTCACGTCGAGGGGCGGTGTACCATGCGGGATGCTCCTGGTAATTCTTTGATGGCAGAGTGGACCGAAGGAACAACCCCATTGTTGTTGTGGTCTGTGCCTTCGGCTCCTTCGGCTACCGTATCCTGCGACGCCCCATGAAGACGAGGGAGGTTTTGTAAGGTTTTAGTGGGTAGTACTGGCTTTTCTAGCAGATGAGTCTCACATATCCACCAGTATGTCTACAGGAGGTAAATGCATTTCCCAACATTAAAAAAAAAGGAGATAGACTTGAGATACTGTCGCGAATTTACTGTAGGCATCTTAAGATTTAGCCTGCGTTAACCACGTAAGCGTACGAAAACTGACACAACACCGTTTTTTTGATAAAATACCGTTTTAGTTTAGCAATTTTGTGTAAAATATTTATAAATGATATACATTATCATCGTTAATCGGTCTTTATATTTGTGAAAACCGTATCAAAGTCTGCTGTGTGGTTGAGAAGGTATAGCGGCGAAACAGACAGAGGCAACTTTGATTTATATTTTGTATGCATACTTGTTAATATAGACATAGATGAGCGACTTACGCTTGAATTAAATTTTGCATTTTCCTGTGAAAATGAGTAATTTTATCGGACAAAATTGTAAATATGTTGCTGTCTATCCACTATTATTAATGAGAGATGTTCCTGAAGTATAAGGTATGGTAAAGGTACAAATGTTGACGCGAGCAATAAATTACCATTACACATTTCGTTACAATCCTTTCAGTACTTTTTGCGTGACATTTACACTTACATATAGACAAAAATTTCAACAACTTTGTTTTGGGGTCCATACTCTGGATGCAATAACGTAACAGCCATTGTTTTAAAAAAAATATTTTACGTATAGATTTTATTTGTTACTGTATTACTATTTTATTGTGTATAGATGTAACAATATACAAAATTCTACAGTCACGTAGCAATTCAGCTAAGGTTAAAGAAATGGCCTTTATGTTTAGATATTAAATTGATAAAATACTGGCAAATTTTGACGGATCCAGCTATAATTCTGAAATCAGTCTGAATTAAAGTGGAAAATAGACAAAACTAATATTATAATCATATTTATATATATACATATGTATTATTAATTAAAAAAATGTACGATACCTAAATAAAGAATAAGCTTATGATATTCTTACCCTGGGACATAGAAAAAGAAAAACAGTACTTCTCATAGCCAGTAGTTGTTAATAATTATATTAATTTTTCATTTTTAGCTTCTGTGCTTTTATTATCATATATTAATTTGATAAAATAACTATTTTCCATATAAACTTATTTTACTTAAATATTTCCTGAAAGTCAATATGAGTTATTTTAAAACGACCGCAAGTTATTCACACTGACAATGAGATCGACAATTCCAAGAATAATGATTCGAGTATTATGAATTGCTGAGACGTAAATCCATTCATTTTATTTAATTATATTGTGAATGGGTACCCTACGACCCTGTTATCAAGGAGTGTAAGCTTGAACATGTTGGCAAAGTATTGCAATATAACACTGCTGTACTTGTTACTAAGATATATATTATATAGTATGTTTTTATTTTTTATTATAACTAATATTAAAGTTGTAATTTTTGTTGGTTAGTTGAAAAACTGTTTTTATTTAAATTAGAATTTTTAGATTTTTAAAGTATTATTATTATTTCTTTTAATAAGTTAAAGGTAAGATATAATTAATACAAGATGTGTGATAGATATCTTGTACTAATTATACCATTACCAATGATACCATTACCACCATAACTATACCTTTTAAAGACAAATTTAAAAGAAATCAATTGATGATTTGGGAACTTTATCTTACAATAACTTGCAACTTATCATAATCGTGAAAAAATCTAAGGAGTGTGAGGGAAACATTCAAAATGAGATTTTGTACAAGTATTCAGTACGAGCGAAGGAAAAAAACTGTTGGTTTCGACTTGTTGGCGACAATCAGGCTGCGTGGGCACTATCGGCTCGACGAGGTCGCGCCGCTCACCCTGCTATCGAGACCACGCTTCGTGCGCCTCATTAAATCTATTAATAATTCATCTTATATTAACTTCTAAAAATAAAAATAATAATAAGAGACACTTAAATAAACCATATTACTATATAATAGCAGGCTAGCACTTAGCAGAGAGGTTTTCTCCTTTTTTGTACATAGTTATCTTAGAATTGCACAATCTCGGACTTAGAAGCACTTGCACTTATTCCGTGTTTTTGCCATTCATTAATATGAATATATACTACATTTTCAGATTAATATATTAAAAAAAACTATAATAATAATTAGATTAAAATAGAGCTATCTCATGTTATGAAACTATATATTTCCTGTAAATAAATGATTATTGTTCATTATCGTTGTGTTAAATAGATTTCCGCACTCCGTATTATATATCCTTGTAATGCAATTTTATCATTGCTAAGTAAAAATGGTCCCGTTTAAGAGATGCCTCTTTTAAATAATGTCAAGACAATGACCTCTGCAGTTTTAGGCATCTGGTTTTTCAATGAGCTTTGTCCTTCCTCGTCTTTGTTGTATTTGTCATACACTCTATAAATTTATGTTTTCTTTATTCTTCTGTGAACTTAAAAAAAAGATGAAATCATTCTTTTCCTATATAAATGTGTAACCGCATGTTGCGTTTTAATATGTTGGCAGAATGCATTTTTTCTGCTCATTAAGATGTATTGTATTACGTACCTACTCCTAATGGGATACAGTAGGTCTACAACAAAACAACTTTACTGTAAATATTAGTTTGATTTAAAAAAATGGCATCCGTGTATTTAATTTAAATTAGCAAAGAAGGAAATGAAAGATTACAAAATTATGATGTTTATAGTACGAGTATATATTGGGTATGCATAGTTACAACTACCAAATTATAATTTAAACCGAAAGCTACAGCAGCTTTTTCAATAAAGTTTCAGCTTTTTGACCATTATTATAAAAAAAAAATGTTTTCGTCTATTTTTTTTAAGTATTTGATCTTACAAAATGTTATTCTTTTGTTAATGTCATATAGTTAATTCTTTCGATATAATTAACACTACCTTCTAGAAACCACGCTTTATTTAATACATCCTGTCTCTCTGGCACGCCTAATTGATATTATATGTTCAAGTCCAATCATTTAATAATATTTTTTATATTATCTTGTTCGAAAATTTTCATCTAGCCTAATTAATTTTTTTTTATAATTGATTATATTTAATTAATTGTTAATTAAACTATATAGATTATACAGCGCTTAAGCTTAATTATTTAGTATCCCTCTATTTGAGAATATTTTTAGATAATATTACGTAATACATATTTAGAACCAGTCTTCTTAATACTTATATTGGAAGTTAGCATTTGCTTTACTCCTTAATGTAAATGAGCATTGCACAATTATAGAATTGCCTATATTTGCCTCAAAGGTTAGGTAGCCTAGCTCATCTATATTTTAATTATTGCACTATTGGCCACTTAATCGGGATTAAATGGTTTTATCCTATTCCTCTCCTTACATATCTATGAGTATTTCTATCTTTAAAAATGACGAATAATACAAAATTTTAACATTAATACAACATCTACCCAGCGACTTATACTCGTATGATAAAATATTAAAAAAAAAACTTTTCTTAGTGCTCTATGACATCCAATTATGTATGTTTGCGTTAATTGTCTTTTAGGGCCCATCATTATTATGCATTAAAACAATGTTTACATGACACTGCGTGGTGCATTTGGGGACCTGGGTCAAATTAACGTTACAAAATATGTATGTATATATTTTCAAACAGAACCTAATGTTAGGAGCTTTAGCGAAGTAATCTGTGGTCAAGTGCACGTATTGAAGCCATTAACAAGGGAATTGAATTGAATGTTAGGAGTCCGTGTGCGGAATGAATAATTAAATATAGCCTAGGATTAGCGAAGAAATAATTGATACTTGCTACTACGACTATTAAATAAATATGTTGGGACATTAACACACATTACCATCTAGTTCCGTGGTAAGTTCTTGTGTTACGGATACCTCATAGTTGATACACACAACTACACATATATAACTTTAAATACATACATATGATAAATATAAACATTAAATACCCATGATTGGAGTACAAACATACGTGTTCATCACATAAATGAATGCCCCCAGCAGGACTCGATCCCGCGACTACTGGCACAGCAAGTAGAGTCAATACAAACTGAGCGAAACGTGTCGTGTGTATTAATACATATATTTAGATTAAAACACCTTCATTTTTATATCACCTCTTACAGTTAATAATTTCTTAGATTTACGCGAATATTTAACATTTTAAATGACTTTTCGTTTTGACGGAATTATTTTGGTGTTTGGTTCCCGACGCGACGTTTCGAATGCTTTACAGCAATAATGGTCACGGGACTGCCGTGAAGGTAGAGACTACGGTTTTAAACGTCTCAAAAGTTAATATCTCAGTTTAGTCTCAAAGTTATATAAGGTAAATAATTGAATATTTAATTTGATATATAATGGTATTTCCCCATAACAAAACAGAAATCCGCTGTGGTATCTATATATATATAATTTTTTGTAGCAATAGACCTACTATAGAAAGCTTAATAAGTTTATACCATAGAATAGTGACAATGCATATAGTATGTACTTTTTGATGTTTATGGAGTCTTAATGGACTTATTATGTTCAGGGATGTTAATTTGATTAGCTGGTACCAGCCGGCTGCAATCAACGGTACTCATTGTTTGCACCACGTTGAGTTATTACATGTATTTGTTTATGTAGAGTTATTTAAAGTTTCATTTATACTCCTTATCTACTTTTTCTTTGTAAATATTTAGGCCAATACATGAGATTATTATGGATTATTATTAAGAATTAATTAAATAAAAAATGGAGGTTTCCTAAATATTATGTAGGTAATAGGTATAATACACTATACTTATTGTAAATTAAAATTATTCTCACTAAAAATAAATTGAAACAATAACTTTACAAAAAGAGGTTTACTCGTAAAGTTATTAACTATCTAAAGAACAATTAATATTCAGTAGGAATTATCCATTTGCACCAAGATTACTTAGTTCCAAATAATGCCGAGCTAACAAAAGGTAATTACGAGTTTTCCTTCAATATTTGTTCAAGATAATTCGTTACGGAGTAGCGTAGGTTAATCGTTATGTTAACGAGGTCCCGATATCTAAGATTTATTTAGCTATCAGTTTACTAGCCATAAGTCTGTAATCCTATACCTATTATATTTATATACGAATTAATTAATTTTTTAAATCATTTTTGTCATAAGTACATATTTGCATCAAACCTGTATATTGTGTAAGTTTGATATACGTAGGACGTTAGTAATAATATAATTTGAAATTTAAAAAGTCTTTTTTAAACAATGCGCAAGGTTGTATTATATGTACATACTACATACGCAATTAAAGTTACCGTAAAAAACTGTTATATTGAATTAAAGTAGAAATGCAAATGAATTATAATAATTATAATGCAATTTATATTTTAATTGTCAAAAAAAGGAAACAGCGACACGGAACTACACCCTGAAACGATCTCGCCCTTGCAGATCGTCGAACTTGCCGAGAAAAAACCCGATCTTGTTTCGCCGCTCGTGTACAGTTAGGTGGAGCATTAAGTAATCGGAGTCGAGAGCATCGAGATAATGTTGCGTACGCGTGAAACATATACGAGCGTTTTTATTGCGACCGCGTTCCGCGGGGACTGGTATGCGCGTGTCGCTATGAAGAGTTCGACAAGTGGTTTGCCTTACGGCGACCTTGCGCTGCGTCCGGCGTCTCCGCTGTCTCCGCTCCTCCCGACCTCATGAGCTTCTGTGAAAGTATCTGATGATTGACGCTGTACAAGACGGCTAACTTCTCAGAAGGCCCTATGGGAAAACGCGACTTTCTAAATACGTATTTTCGATTCGGGATATACACGGAGATGACGGGCAGTAAAATTATTAACAGTTATCCCACGCTTGCTCGGCAGGTTTATACTTGAATAATTTGTTTACACTTATTAATCCAATAAATGCCTTCGAGCCACCTGCAATTGCTTAGATTCCCACATATTTTAAAATTTAGTATCGAGACAAGGTTTAATCTTTAAATTATTTAAGGTGTGTTTCCACTATCCATAATAATGATGAGTAGCTTAATATTAAAAAAATTAAAAAAGGTTTAAATAAAGTTATGTCACTTTAAAAATTATTACAATTGTAAACACAGCAGCGTATTTTATTTGTAATCAATAACGATATTATTACTACCATTAATATCAACTTTCATATGGATATTTATGGTTGCCACGCAACAAAATTTATAAACAAATAATCAACTTTTAATTTGAGATCGAGGTCAATCATATTGAATAGTTGTCGTAAAAAAGTTATAAAAACAATAAAAATAATTATATATCCGAATAATAAAAATGCTATTAACATCAGCCTTTTATAGTAAGCATAAGTTAATTTTGCATCAGCTTTCTTTTAAAATAATTTAAATTGTGTTTTTTTTCTATTACGATGAATATTACAATGTACGTTTTATTCTATTACAAATACAATAAACAAAAAACATATGTAATATGTAGTTAATAGACAGTTAAAGATAAATATCAATAAAAAGAAATAAATATAAAGGTAATTACTAATTACGATAGGAATTTTTGTAATATTATGATTTCAGGCTAAGATTTTGATCACCAATGATCAAAAAATAAAATTTTAGTTTAAATGTAAGTATGTGCAGTCGTGGCTATATTACTGAGATTGGTGTAAACAATTTTTTAATCAATGTTTTATTCGACATCAATTATTCGACCCATGCTCTAACAAAATTTACATTTAACTACTCCTAACTAATTTTCTTCCCAAACTTATGTAATTTATTGTAAATAATATGTTTGACTTTAATTACAATTGGTTTTTGTCTTGCCTTTTCTTCGCATTAATGACTTATAATATTTAATGTCTTTCGAAAGTCGTAATGCCTCTCTCTAAATACTTTTAATGTACTATGTAATAATTATTATCGGAATCATTACATTCGCCATACAATGCTAGCACAGGTTTAATAAATAGCCATCGTTAAAGAAAACCTAGTTTAAGACTATTACATGTGTAATAAAATACTAATAACTATAAGGCAACTAAAATGTTTATGCGATTAATGTTAACAAATCACTACTCATAAACTGATATTATTTAGGTACTCGCTTAGGCACTCTGTTTTACAGTCTTTCCTTTATTACAAAATACAAGCCTATCTATTAGGTACCTATATTTGAAATAAACGAATGCTATTTAACTAACAATATAAACATTCGATTAGCGCTATCCATTACTTTGAAGACTGTGCCTTCAATTTTCTGAAATGTTTACTCATTTTGATTAGGATAATGCGTGACAATGTGTAAATTGATAATATAGGCCATACAGTATGCATAATTTTCGACACCTTTATTATATTACATTACATAAGTACCTAATCTATAACTATACAGAAGGGGACAAATGGATGGGACTTGGAAGAAAACTACGTTAAATATTTAAGTTATACCTACTCGAAGGAAAAATTCTTTTATTTTAAAAATAATAATAACTGCATTTAATTATTTAAAAAAAACCTTACCTGAACCGATAATCGAACCAAATATATATCAACATATACCGCCACTACCTTATTGAACTAACCGATAGAGTCTATGGTAAGGATAAAATCTCTCGAAACATTATATCTTGCAATTAAGGAAAACCACGAAATCATACAATTTATACATATATCGAATGATTCGAAGTAACAAACGTTAAAAAACATGGAAGAAAAGTGTCTTAAATACTGAAAATATCAAGTTTAACTCAAAAGAAAAAATATTTTATTTTTAAAAATAAGAATAAAGCAAGCAAGCTAAATCCTGTAACTATTATTAATTAAAAAAATTGGAAAAGGGTTAGTTTTTTTAGATAGGCAAAGTCTATTCATATATGTATGTTTTTCATAATTTTTCTATTCGACCACTAGGAGAACTCTAGTTTAAAATAAATAATACCCATAAAAGCAAAATACCTAAAATTGGTGTTAGGTATCTAAATAAATTATTATAATTAATAGCTAAAAAATGTGTTTAAGAATTATGCTAGGTGTCGATTGATTTTTAAGAAAATACAATTTTTAGGGAATTTAAGGTGGACAAATAGCTGAGGAGTGGGTAATAAAATCAAGTGATTTTTTTATTGGAATTTTAGAAGCATAAGAAATAACGCGTGAAATTCATCAGTTCAGTCATTGGGAAATCAAGAGCACAAAGAAGGTCAATATACAAAATTTCCATAAACCTTCTCGAAATATACCTACGGCTAATTCATGGGCATTTGGCAATATTAATTTATAAGTATAAAGAATTTATAACATTTATGATAACAACGGTAAAATAAATTAAAATTACTGCCAAACCTATATTAGGCGTGACAATGGAAAAAAATCTCTATCTCTGCCAGATCAGTGAAAATTTTGTTGAAAATCGAATGAGCAGTTTTTTTTTGCTATCGTCTTAACTCACAATCCTTTTTCTTTTCTGTTAACCTATATCCTTTTTATCTAAATATCAAACGATTAGCGTCAGAACTTAGCTAACTAATTATATATATATATATATATATATATATATATATATATATATATTGATAGATAGGCTTGGAGGTCTAGGTTGGAGCGCGCTAGCCTAGAAGATGCCTATTCACTCTTGCCTTGAAGGTACTTATATTGTAGGTGGCAGGAAACACGGATGCTGGAAGGGTGTTCCACACCTTAGCAATTCGTTTCAGAAACGTTGAATTAAAGCGTTTTCCATTTCCATTCCATTAAATGTCATAAATAAAAATAATACGCAAACAAAGCTGTGAAACGGATATTTAATTTATGAAGTTAATTTTATCATAATGACATTTACGTTTATCGATTAGATGTATATTGATTAGCTAATATTTCTTTGCTAACATTCCAAATTTTATTATTTACTAGCGATTTACCCTCGCTTCGCTCGGGTGCGTCCGTAGGTACGTTTTGTTTATTTTTTTCAATTTTGATTTCGTTTCATTTTCTCGATTTCTTGGTTTCTCGTTTTCACGGTTACATTTTAATTTTTTTTTTTGCGAAATTTGAAATGAGACGACTTAATATGAAGGGTAGGTACAGACAGAAAACAGGGAATGTTCTAATGAACAGATTATGAGAAAAAAGCAATTCATAGTTTAGAAGTTATAATATTTTTATTGAGATCAAAGTATGCAGTAACTTTTAACTATGTACATTTTTGGACATTCCTCATTCTTTACTGGTATTTCATGGACATTCCCAGTTCTTTTCGTTTTGGGCATAGATAAAAACGTATTTTTAGCGACATCCGTCGACAATTTGCAAACGCCAGTTGTTGGGAATGCAATTTCCATAGACATAGATTTGTTACCAGTACTATTTATAAAAAAAAAATATATTATGTCATTCCCTGTTCTTTTCTGTACCCTTCAGATAGAGGAAGCCACAGGAAAAAAAATGGTTTTATTAAATTATCTACTTCTTAAAGTAAATATGGATAATATATAATTCGATAACAAGAAATCTGTCATGTAATTAATTTTATCAATTGCTGAATATGTTCTCGGAAGTTATGCACGGTGGGCGCTAAAGTTCCCATGGTCAAACAAAGCGAATAATTCTAAATGCTTACCACTGCCTTCCCAGAGACCAGCACGGTGGTCTTTTGTTAGTTTGTTGTTAGTGTTTTTCTTATTATTGTGTGAGATTGTCTTGTATTTTGTAGAAATCATATAATGACATTTCATGTTAGTATTAGCAGTATTTATTGTTTAAAGAAAAATAAAATAATATAATTATTTCGTTAAAAATACATTTTTTGATACCTGAGTAAGAGAGTGAGTGTTCTTTTAGAGAAACCTATTACTGAAATGATTAGTGTTATGTAATTTGAAATATAGTATTTGATTTAATTTATCTCATTAAAACACCTTCTAATATTTTGTGTTACTTTATTGGTTATGTGTTGACTGTAATTTATTTATGACAATTGTGATATGAATAAGTTTAATATGTTCATTAAATTTTTAACCGAAGATAAGTGTCATTAGTTAATTAAGTAAATCGTTTATTTTAAAGGCAAATTAGAGACAGGTATATAAATTGAGATATTTTTTAAACACATTTGAGCCAATTTCGTGAATATAGATTACAATTTCAATAAAAATTATCTATGAAATAATTTTGTCCCGATAATAGCCCCCGGTGCATACCTTTGGTCTATTAAAATTAGACGTTTTTATTCATATAATTGATGATGAGGCACTTTGGTCGTGATGTGATGTGTAGCTGTAGCATCTTTTGGTGTAAATTTATTTCTACAGTCATAATAAAGCATAATATGAATTAATCAGGGCTGTTAAAAACTATCTGATAAAATTATTTTGTATCATCATGATTATGAAAATGTGACTCGTAATCGAAAAATAGTTTATAAAATTTCAGTAATTTCAGTAGTTTATATCGGAATATTTGAAAAGATACGTATCACAATAATTAATGTACTGGAAATTCAATTTGTGCACTTACGAGTTAGATAATACATTTTAAATATAAGTACATATTAAGTACGTATGTAATGTTTCTTATACTCAATACCTACAATCCAAATTATAAAAAAAATGTATTTAGCCCTTTTTAAAGTTCCACTGCTGGGCACGGGCCTCAATTCTATACGAGGGGGATCAGGCAATAGTCCATTACGCTGGCCAAGCGAGCGCGTTACCATTGGACTACCACTGCTTACAAAATATTTAGTGTTTGTGTATGCTGTTCGTTATGCCTCTGTAAGGATGCTTTTGAAAGTTAAGCGGTCCTCAGTTACTATAACAAATACACCTGGTAATTATATTTTTTCTCTTTTTATATCACTGTTTATTTTTTATGAAAGCTATTGTGTGGCATTTTTAATGACAATTAACTGATGCCATGTGGAACAAAAAATTAACAATACTTGATACCGGATGTGGCTACCGTCTTTAATTTACGATGCATCTCATGTTTTATGATATAAAAAATAATTGGCAGAATGTGAAACATCAGTAACGTTTAATGTTATTCAACAAATACAGAAAAAATATTAATGAGATTTATTATGAGTTCTTTAAGCAAAGAAGTTATATTTAATAAATGCTGCTAGATTTATATTTTTTGTAAAAGTTCCTATCGAGTGTCTCGCAAAAAATGTTGATGTTTCATTACGAGTATTTTAGTTGCTTCTAAATCGCATTACCAAAGAGGATCTGAAACCGGAACTAACCTAATTGACAATGTCTAAGATCGAGACTGGCGGCGCCCAATCAGTTACGAATATAATATATCTATCGAATAGCTTTAGCAATATTCAAATTTAATTGCATTATTTTCGTATTTATCAAGGATGAAGTGCAGAAGAACATTTAAATTTCATCTTAATAACTTGTTATTCGGCTTTTCTTATTTGTTTCGGACACATTTTAGAACATAGCTTATTTATCATGGTTTAACGATGTTCCTTATATACAATATTAAGATTTAATGATTAAGATTTAATCTAATAATTAAAAATTGTTAAACGTTTAAGTACCTATTTGAGGTCAATGTTCGCATGGAATGTTATAAAAAATTGCCTAAGGAAGTTAGTTTGGGTTAGTTAACTATGTATCTATGCATTTTTTTCACTATAACATTTTGGTTTATTGAATGTCATTTTTGAATATTTCTTACAGTAAATAAAGAAATATTTAAGATTTAATTTTGAAAGGAGCTTTAGTTAGGACTAGACGTCATACTGACGTAGACGTCATATATATTAAAATTTATATCGTATATGATGTATACAGTCCGTAATAATATTGCTTCCGTCAGGTTAATAGACAGGAACACTTTGAACAATTATTGTCATACTAATTCTCTAATTAAAACGAACGATCGAAACAATTTTTCATTTTTAAGTATGTAAGTATACCATACCTACTTCATGTCATCAGTTCACGTAGTCAAATTATTGATTTAATATAAAGCAATACAAATTACTTAATGGCCTGTTTATAAAAATTGATACAGGAATACGTACTGTATCTTTATTACATTCAATTATGTCATAAATACGTATCACGCTGAGTGTCTGTGGGTGCTGACGTCAAAAAGGTAAACAACCATTCAATTAAATTATTAACCAACAAACACTACAATATTATAGAATATAGTGCATTATGTACATCTGTGTACTTTACAATGTACATTATATGTTGTCACTTAGGTCAACTACTTTGTCTACTTCTTCGTTATGCTAAGTACACTGTACAGTGTACAGTCTATAATATGAGGATAATTGATTAATAAAGTTAAATGTATCCGTAGTATGGTATAAAAATCTATACATATTATTTTTTATCATCAATTAAAAATAGTTTTATTATGTTTAAATAGATAATAAAAAAGGTGAGTTTACGAAAGTCTCCTGTAAACTTTCGAAGTTAAGTATTTAGAAATAAATTAGGCTGAATTATAAATAAGTAACAAAGGGATAGACGTCAATACTTACTTTGGTTTAATGTATGCAAGTACTTGCGTCATTGGAGATAGTTGTTTGCTTTAATATTATTATGTTAATTTAAATAATCTTTTCTTGGATTATTCCTTACTTTACGTCTAATTACGTGATTATATATAAAAAATATGTGTTTTTGGAAGTAATATATAAAATTAATTTATTAGTAGGTAACTCATAATGCTTATTAATATAATTGGTATAATAATTTACGGTACAATTAGTAAATATAGAAATATTATGCTAAATTAACTCAACGCTTACTATAGCTATTTTGCTTACACTGAAATCTTAATTAAACCTTAAGGCTTTAGAATTGACTTTAAAAGCATATATGCCCAATTACTTAAAGTAGATCGAACTCTACTTTTTTTTTAATTAAGCATTAATTCCAATCATAGAGATAACAACTATTAGTAAATGTTCTAAGCAGAATTTCTACTTGCATACAGACTTTCGCATCCTGTTCGATCAATCACCGAGTTGTATCTAGGGCGGCTTGTAAAAACTCGCGCTAAATAAACCACTTATCACCTGATAATTCCAAGTCCATTGACTCGTCTAAATCGTGACATCACAAATCTTCTGTAGTTTTTAGGATTTTATTTTACTTTGAATCGGAAAAATATAATTAAAAAAAAATGTCACTATTAAATGAATTCTAAGTAATTAATCTGAGTAGTCTGCATTGATTAATTTTATGGTAATAAGCTCAGTTGTCGTAGTTTGTAATAGAAAATATCAATACACTATAATATCTATCAAGATATTGAAATATATGTATGTATTATTTTCAAAAATTATCTCTTTGTTATTCATAATAAAAAACTTTAAAAAAACTTAAAAAAAAAAATAAAAACCGACTTCCTGGCACGGAAAAGTAAAAAATAACCAAACGGGGGTTTTCATTTAGAATAGATACCTAATCAGATATTTTCGAAGTCGGTGTGCTTTGATTTGTATTGGTTGGCACCGACTTCGAAAATATCTGATTAGGTATCTATTCTAAATGAAAACCCCCGTTTGGTTATTTTTTACTTTTCCGTGCTAGGAAGTCGGGTTTTTTTTTTTAAAAGTTTTTATTTTTCCATTTTTGGTGTAAACGTAATAAGCAGGTAATTTGTAAGAAGAAAGATTTTTAAAAACATATTCGATTAAGCCATTTATTCAGATCCCTAATGACACTCACAACCGATCTAGGTGTAAAGTTCTCATCAATACAAATTAATCAAGCCCAAACACCAGGTAATTGCTATAAATCGTTGAGGAGTTTCCTCGACTGTCTTTCGGCTCCATCATCAGATCAACTCCAGACCTTCATTAAATAGTAGTGCTTTAAAATACTTAATGAAAAAAAAATTAACAAGCGCTCTAGTCGCCACTACGATTTTCGAAGGTTCCCCTCGATTTCTCTGGGATGCCATCATCAGATCTTGATTTCCTTATTATGGTACCACCCTTGGGATATCTCCTTTCAAACAAAAAAAGAATCATTAAAATCGGTTTATGAACGACGAAGCAATCCGCGAACATACATAAAATTACATCCACGTAAACAAAAATTTTCATATTTTTTTTTTCATAAAATGAAAACTACTCGGCCAAACTATCTTAAATTTTTATGGGACCAAATGGCAGCTATTCCGCATCAAACAAAAGAAGAATCACGTAAATCGGATCATAAATCTCAGAGTAATCGGTGTACATACATAAAAAAAAAATACCAATCGAATTGATAACCTCCTCCTTTTGGAAGTCGGTTAAAAATGCATTTTCTTACAATAATGGCAAAATTTGTCTTTTTTTTTATTTAAAAACTTAATTTAAATATAATACAGCGCTTTTGTTGAAAAACCCAAGTCGAGATTGTTGAATAAGATTTGCAGTATAGTTAATTAACGAACTCGTTACACGAAATACACCAGCGTACATTCATTTACAATATAAATAAACAGATTAAGAATAATGTAAGCTAGTGCTCCGTTTCGATCTGCAAGTGTGATTTGGCATTCCGAGAGCATGCGCGTGAGTGTGGTCATGAGCGAGCGTCGTAGGCGGAGATTCGTTACGTGTGGTGTGACGTTGCAGGTGCGCACGAGCCGCGAGGCGCGAGGGTGTGATGCGAGGGGCGCGCAGCGGCGAGTAGCCGCGACAATGCCCGCCTGTGTCCCGCTGCGCCCACTGCACGCGCCCTACCTGCTGTGTCTGCTTGCCATGCTGGCCGGCCCCATCCTGGCCGACGGCTCCACACAAGGCGTTATCAGTTAGTATCTCCTATTACTATATTACCACTTAAAGTAGTAGGTCCCAATTATTTATCTATCCGTTTTGCTCCTTATTAAAGATAGATTTTTGTACCTAAGCTTCATACGAAATATGTCAAATCCTATTTATAGTAAGGAGAACCATAGATAGATTTTTAGGATGCACAGTAAGAATATCAGTTAGTATTTCTTTTTACAATATCATATACTCGTAGTACTAAGATCTAAGTACAACTTGATTGTTTGGTTTAAGTACTATTAAGTTATAATTAAGTATCGAATATATTTTTATTTGTTTTTGATTTTAGGCTAAATTTTATTTGAGTTTTGAATATAATTGTTTCATTTAAATTTTAAATGATTCCTTTTTATTTATTTTGGATATATTGTTATGTCTTCATTATATTTGTATTCCACCCTTTTTAACGTTCCATTGGTAGATATTATGCTCTCCTCAATACGAGGGAGATCAGGCTATGGTCCACGGCGGGTTGGAATACTTCACTTGTCTTTTGAAAACTTGCTAAATTCCTTACGACATGCAAGTTTCCTCATGATATTTTCTTTCACCGTAAGGCAGGTGGTGATCATATTAAAATGATTCGCACATGAAAATATTCTGCATTTGAACCTCCCAGGTATCGCGTTCCCACTGGGCTACCACGAACGTTGTAAATGGTCATTCTTAGCGAGAAATGTATTTCTCGATATAATATTTTTGAATTAAACTTGACTGAAAATCTGCCTGTAATTTTCAAAAAAACATAAGTCAGTTATAATTAACGATGTTATTAATTAGACTGTCGAGTTAATTAAAAACTGTTGCGTTTCTCACCAGCCGTGGTAAATCACCTCACGTACTAACTGACTTTAGTAAATAAATATAATTATAAAAATCAATTTAAAAAAATACTTTTGGGAATCTGTCAAATATTCTGATTTGATTTGATAAGACTGGTGGCTTATGCAAACAAAAAAGTTCCAATAATATTCGTCAGACGTTCTCGATGATATGCAATTAAACATAAACACAGACAAAAGATATAAAAACATAAAGGAATGTTATTTATATTTTATTTATTTGCATTCTTTATTTTTTATGCTTTTAGTTTATTATTATTTTACTAAAGTATTTTTTATAACTTATATACAAAAACCTCCTGTTAGATAAATAAATCAATAATCATGGTGATTATCGGATTTTGAAGTTAAAATATAACAATTTGTACAATTAAAGTAGAATATATTAGCTGATAAATGTGATAAAAGTTTGAATGTCGTAATTTACACCAATTAAGTTACCTTTGCTTAGTAAAAAATAAGAAATATATTGCGATATTACTTAAAAAATGCAATCTGCGCTTTTCAATAATGAACACTACTGCTAACTAGTGGGCACGTGTACTGCATCCATTATTTATATCTGCGTCAACGTTTAATTGAAACAACTCCAGTGGCAATGTAAATCTAACTGCGACTTGTACGATAATTGTACAGATATCACCCTGATACCGTTTTGTAAGCTACACCACGTTCTGTTTCAATTTCAACGCAAGCTGTCAATGCAATAGGTACTTAGATTATTTGATTTCAGTGATTCGTGAATGCGATATGCGACACGCAGTGTTAAGAAAGATCTAAGTATCAATGTACATACTAACGGTACTATTGCAAAAATCTGTCCCATCGACCAGAACTAAACTGACGTAGACAAAGGTATTTTGTTAGAAAAAAACATTTTCAATGTTAAAATGGTATACCAGTTTATCTTTGCTCTATAAGCTGTAATGGAGAGTTATATATTATGGTATTTATTTTTAATTATATGTTGAAAATAATGTTTAATAAGGGCTTTCTGTTTTAAATATGTACACGTACATATATATCTATATACTTATAAAGTGAAAGGAGAACGGATACGTTGCGTTTCAATTACTTACAACAAATATTTTATGATTGTATTGAACATTGTTGTCCATCATCCAGTCAAATGGCTACTGCCTGGGTGATATATCCATAAGGATAAGTCACTAAATAAGCTGAAACAATCGATTGACTAAATATCGATTTTTTTTATTAAATAGGACTACTTATTATTAATTACGCTATGGGCATCAAATTAAAAAAACAAAACTCCTACTAATTATCCAGTTATAGTAAATTGTTTAATAGCCATTTATATATCATAATAAAGGTATATACATAGAGGTTTTTTGTTAAATAATCATGAATAATAAAAAAAAATAGTAGTTTAGACCAAGAGAGATCGAAAAAACTCAATAACAACGGCAAGTGCACAACATGGACTTGTATTTTGCGAAAAAAATTGCTGCGAGCTCCGAGCGTGAACGTTATAAGTTTCGAGATATTAGATATTTTTCAATTGAAAATTATCTTTTATATAATAACTAGCGACTCTCCCTCGCTCCCCTCGGGTTCGTTCATACTTACGTTTTAACGTTTAATTTAGATTTCTCAGAGATGAGATATTTTTCCGCAGTAAAAAGTATTCTTTATGTTGACCCGGATAAACAGCTATCATTATACCAAATTTCATCAAAGTCCCTCCAGTGGTTTTCCCGTGATGCATTTACAGACAGACAGACTAAAATTTTAAAAACTATAGACTCGGCCTGTATATCGATAATAATGACTATTTCAATAAGATTTTCCAAAAAATATTTAATGTACAGATTCGTCTTAGTTACAATTTTATTATATGTATAGATAGTCAATTTTTGTATGTTTGTAATTTTTCCAAAAAAAAAAATAAGATTTTTCTAAGATTCTAAACGTATATACTTTGGTAATTGCATACTCTTTAAATCCTTTAAAGAGCTTTTGTTAGCTTAGAAGCTAGTATGTCTTATAGGATGTTATTGCTAGGATAGATTTTGATTCAGGTTATATACTTATTTCTTTTTATTGAAATAAACGTTCCGTAGTTATTTTGGAAATATTGTAAAACTAAAATAATTTAATGGTGAATAAAAGTAGATTACTATTTATATTAAAATTAAGAAAAACAGAATAAATTTTCATACGAATAAAGTACTTTTTAGATGAAAAACGTGTTTTTATAGGAAACTCTTTTTTAACTTCTTTAGTAGCTTTATGATTGCAATGTTGTTTCCACGAATTCCATAGTTTACCTTAGGTTAGGTATACGTAATAAAGGAGACACGACAATGGAGTTACGAAACTGTCTGACACAGGGCGAAAACAGCCATAAATCACTTTTGAAACCAAAAGACTAATTATAGTAGGTGAGATAACCTAACATATGTACTTTATAAAAATAAATTATTGCGATTTAAGTTGATGTTTTCAAAACTATTTCGCCAAATGACATCTATACATCTATACATATATAATAAAATTCTGTGTCGAATCTGTACATTAAATATTTTTTGGAAAATCCTATTGAAATAGTCATTATTATCAATACAGAGGCCGAATCTGTAGATTTTATATTTTTTATCTGTGTGTCTGTGAATGCATCACGACAAAACCACTGGACAGAATTTGATGGGTATGATAATAGCTGGTTATCCGTGTCGACATATGGATACTTTTTTACTTTGTACGCCGAGAAAATATCTCATCTCTGAGAAATTTATACTAACCGTTAAAACGTACCTAGGGACGAATTCGAGCGGAACGAGGGTGGGTCGCTAGTCTTAAACAAGCCGCTCATCTAACATTTATAGAGACTAAATTATGAAACATATAACTTAGGATAATTTATATATTTTAGTAATATTATGATTAGGAATTGTTTGTTGAATATTAATGTATATAATTATTTGTAATAAGCTAATTAAATATAAATATATGAACATAATGTTTCCTTATTTTAATGAATTTATTAGTTGACCTAGAGCTATTTAATTAAAACATGTACCTACTAACTATTTCATAGAATCGATAAGTTTTAAAAATAATAGTACACTAGTAAATAAAAACGTATATACTATATATATATTCATAATTAAAAGGAAAAGAAACAAATATGCAGGGTCTTAATGACCTGGTACTAAACAATATAATTAAACTTATTGTCGCTCGAGGATAACAGCAAGGGGGCTACACGTGTCATTCCTATCATATATATTCATTGTTTACCTTTTAATAACAATAGAATTAACCAGTGAAAAATGTGAACTTTCATCTGCAAATGTTCTATATAATATATTTTTCATATTTCAAAGAGGTAAAATTAAAATGTCCTCATTTCATAATCATGGTATTGTTAATACTTTACTTATACTAACTAAAAAAATTATTTTGAGTTTATTCGGTTCATTAAGCTTTAATAGACCTTCCGTTATGCATTTTACTTAAATGATAATTATAATGTAATTCTAGTGCAGTAACTCAAAGTAAGTGGGTCACAATTGATTGAATTTTGACAGTGTGTTTATAATAGTTTATAGTCGTTAAATAAATAGCATGTCGAAATATAGCACAGATTAATTTTCTGCTTACTTCAGCTGAGCTAACTTTGTGTGATCGTAAATAATTATAGCTATTAATTTGAAGAGGGAGTATCTGTAAGTATTGATTCTATACTTCAATTTCAAAAAAAAGTTCAAATATATAAAAACATTGTATATCTTATAAAAACATTGTTTTAGTGCAACATATATGAATTTAGATATCGGAAAACCTAGGAAAATTGTAAAATGCTTAATACGGCACTTTTCAAGTCAATAAATTATTTTTTACAATTCAGAACATTCATCCAGTCAAATCCAACAGTGTCAGTTTGTATAAAAGAAAACAGCACAACCATCTTTTTTCAATTCAATTTCCATATTACTTAAAAGTTTCCAGGAAAAACCTTGTAAGGCTTGAAAGCTTTTTTAAAGTGATATACATTAAGTATAAGGTTAATTTATTAGGTATTAAGTTCTTATCTCTTCTGTACTGAATTATGATGGATAAAAGTTTCTTTTCGAGGTATTCTCAGAATCGGTTAAGGGCGTGCAGACAGATGTTTTATAATACGAGTATGATAGCATAATCGATGATGTGCAATATTTAATTTATCGAAAGTTAGGCAAGGTAAAATAAGCATTTTGAACTCTACAACCTTTGTATATTATACTTTAAAATACAAAATGATTGAATAAATAATAATTAATTAATGATCTATTTTAAATTTTTAGAAGAAAAGCTATTAATGCAATAACATGTTATTTTCATATTGTTTCTCTACAAATTATTCATTATGAAGTGTCTTAAAAGTGCTTTTATAAAATAAAGAAGCTTCTATTTCCTTGATTTACTACAATTTAGTGATTTTATTCAAATGTTCGCTAACCTTGAGATCTGCTTGTTGCTATGAGATACGGCTCTTATGAAATGTAAATATAACTTGATCAAGAAAATAAAACATTTTTTTCAAATATTATATAATTACTTACGATGAATATAGGAGATCGTACAATTTATATTTATTTTTTATTAATTTCAATTACTAATGACGTTACATAATAAATATCTATATAATGAATGTAAAATTGACGTACTGCTTTATGCATTAAATGCGACTCCATTAATAATAGCCGGCAAATATTTTCGCATATTTATCGTCTGCGGGATCGTGGTGTTTGAGTCGAGCATACATTAATTACCAAAATATTTACGTACAACTTAGTAACCGGTGGCGCCGTTTCGGTACGTTATAAGAATGCGGATCTGTGGCTTCATCAAGGTAAATCGAACGGCTGCGACAGCCGACAGCCACCATCATATGGCCACCATCCGCCAAAATGTAGCGCCAAATATTATGTGTCCATTCGACATAATGAGAGATTCACTTTAAAACGTGTGCCAATACTTGAACGTAACTAGTTTTATGTTTGATCGTTAAATTCCATAATGCTTATTATGATTGCCTATTGGTCTTTTATAACTGACTTTTAGTTATTGTGTTCTTCATTTAAAGTATATACATATGTATATTACATATTCAAAATGTACCTACATCCTCTATTTGGATATTCTTCTATTCTATTTTATAACAATAGTCTTGCCGTAAATTTGTTTGTGTATATAAAAATATTTTAAAAAATATTATAGACTATGTCTATAAATAGTATTTTATAATCTTAACTTGTATACCTACGATCGGCTTCTTTTTAAGAAACAATAGAGATTGATTTGAATATTTAATATTTTGAATTGATATTTAGTCGATTAAACACGGTAAAATCCGCATGCCATTTTATGTTATGATAACATGACCTCTTCTTTTATGTATGATTAGCATGAGACTTATTTTCGCTTAATTTGCGTAATTTTTAGAGTTACGTAGAGATGCTTTTAATTGCTGGTACTGTAAATTGAGGACAACGTTCTACAATATATCACAATAACATTAAAAATGAGAGAAGTTAGTACGGGACTCAGTGTGTGCGCTTATTACTTTTTCACGTTGTTAACGGATTAAAGTAAAATTTGAAATGGAGATAACTTATATTTTGGACTAACATAAATATAAGTTACGCTTTATCCGTACTAAGTCAAAAATGAACTACAATTATTGCATACGGATCTAATTTAATTTAGCAGTTTGTTACTATCTAAATTACTCCGGTCATTGCAAAGACTCTAGACAAACAGACACTTAATTTAAAAACAAATTTTATATTTACATCGTGCAAATAAGTTTATGCATTTTTAAGATAAAATATGAACTAAGAATTTTTTTCTCATTCTAGAAGGTCAACGAGCACCCTGTTCTAACGAAGGTGAAACTGTTCGTCTTCAAGACCAGAGATTAGAGCAAGACTGGAGTAGTTGCTTTCGTTGCATCTGTAAGGTATGAATTATTTTTTTCTAACAATTTAAAATTTAACGCCTGGTTAGGAAATATCGAATTAAAAATGTTTTAATATAATTAACGTGACATTGTTATGAGCATATCAAATATCACCATTATTCATATAATTAAGGTAAATAAATAAATATACATATATAAAGAAATATATAAATGTAAGTGCATAAAAAGAGAGAGTGAGAAGCATAAAATAAAATATACTAGCGACTCATCCTCGCTTCGTTCGGGTTCGCCCCTAACTCGCTTCCCCATACAAACTTTCATCCCCATTCTCACCTCCTTATGGGATGATTTCCGGAATAAAACTATTTCACTCACTCACTTTTCATATCATGAGATTAAAAAAAACTTATTTTAGTAAAAAAAAAATTCTTCTATACTAAACTTGTCCTGACAATAACAAACAAAAAAAAGAATTATCCAATTTGGTACAGTCATTTTACATTTTGGTTGCTACATTTCGGTGGTTCATTTTTATTTATATAGATTATATCCATACGTATTCAGCCATTTTTAACGTCTCATTGCTGGGCACAGGTCTCCCTACAATACGAGGGGGATCAGGCCATAGTCCACCAGGCTGGCCAAGTATGAGTTTGCTTACTTCACATGTCTTTCGTAAACTTGCTAAGTTCTCCCAGTTGTGCAGGTTTCCTTTAGACGTTTTCCTTCACCGTATAGCAAATGGTAATGATGTTGAAAAAATAATTAGCACATGAGAATATCAGAGATGACCCCAGTTTTGAACCCGCTTCCCTTGATTTCCCAAGCAAGTGCGTAACCATTACTATATTTATACGTATCACAAGGTGAACACACATCGGGTACCTTACCTGTGTTTTTTAACGTTGGGAAAGGCATATAGGCATACTATTTGCATACATACAGGTGGTTATGTGGGGCTCACCGGCAAAACCAGTACTAGCCACTAAAATCCAACGGAACCTCCACCGTCATAAATTTTAACGGGGCGTCGCAAGATCGCTTACGCACTTAACCACGACGCCCCGACGGCATGTTTGCCTAACAGTCCACAACAACCAAGGGGTTGATTCAACAGTCCACTCTGCTATCAGAGAAGTACCAGGAGGCTATCAGAGCAGGAGGATATCAGCTGCTATCAGAGAAGAACCCGTATGGCACACCGTCCACCGAGGTGGGCCGCCTACCAGTACGTTTCTTGACTTCACGCCCGGCTGGATTTGCCGGACACTAATGAGTCCCGCCACCACGACATTTAAATGTCTTCAGTATATTTAGGGGGGATTTAAATTTCTTCAGTATATCTTGAATTCTTTTATTAGATTAAATTCTAAAGCGGCAAAGATAACAATGGTATAAGTTGTTCATGAAGCATAAAGTGTCATTGTAACTACTCTCTGCTTATAATTGTCTTTAAGTTTTATTTAAAGAACGTTTGTATGCCTACACAACGTTAGCTGTCACTATATAAATTTATCACGCTCCTAGTACTGAATAGTAATTCCAACTCACACGTGCGACATGCTCACACCTAGACAATAAGTAATAATTTGATTAGTGACCTTCTAAGATTAAAAAAAAATACTCTGGATGTTTGACATCTCTAGTTCCAGATCGTCCAAAATATTTACTAATTACATAATTTTACTAATTTTATAATGACTTTTTTTAGAATATTTTCTTGCAGTTCTACATTACTGAAACAAATTTAAAAAAAAACTTAAAATATTGGCTTACTTAAATAAACTTAAATTATGGCTATCGTTAATTTGCTATTGTGAGTTTTACTTTAAAAGTCTCAGAGTTGAATGTACACATTTACAGGTTTTTGTTCTAGTAATTTTATGAATAGTATATTGACGTATGGTGATTGAATGCTATCATGTACCTTTTACAAATATTTTATTTTATTAATATAATTGAAAATATTTAAAATAATTTTCAAATTGAAATCTCGAAATATCAATTTCTTAACTGATACTTAGTATCAGACCTCCTGAGGAAGTACCTCAGGAGGTCTGATACTAAGTATAATATATTATATTTTATATTATAATTATAGAATTTATTTTACACAATAGTAGTGAGTAGAAAAAAGTGTGTGTGTACTTTTGTACGCACGTAAGAAGTTATATTTCTTTGCCGTAACATAACAAAAATAGCTAAAGATTTCATCCCGTATGTCCCTCTGTTTGTAAAAGGAATGCAACTAACTTCATCATGTCGGTTCCAACTAACTTCATCATGTCACTTTTTGGCTGTCGGTGTGCGCACGCATCGAAAATTTTTATTCTCATAATTATTTCCAAACGTGCCAAAAGAAGTATAACTTCAATGAAAACAATAGCTTAAATAGGTACACGTTTCACTTAGTAGACTATTAATTTTGACGTATAATTAAAAGTTTCCGTAAACTATTAAGGAGTCTGCCCACTACCCCGTCTCATACCATGACCGTGCTAGGAGCGTGTCAGGCAAAAAAATATTCTTTGTATTGAAATGTATGAGACTCTGCCCACTAGACCGTTCCGTCACCGACCGGCACCGTCGCGTGCCGTGCACGGAACGTTAACAATTGTCATCGAGAATATTTTACCGGCGACGGTACGCTGCGTGCCTGGCACGCGACGTTACGGGACCGGTGCGCGTAGGCGGCGCAATGGTGAGCATACACAACACTAAAACCGTTATGTACGGGTATGATACGTTGTTGATACGTTCTAGTGGGCATAGTAGTCCGTGCCATGCTCGTTTCCGTGCCTGATACGTTCATAGGACGGTCATGGTATGAGACGGTGTAGTGGGCAGACTCCTTTATCGTTATTTAAAAATATACACATACGTACTCGTATGTACTCATTGTAATTCGTAACCCATGAGCCCGCAAAGTAGGTTAATATGCACGGATATTATTTCATAATCAATTATTGTCCTGTAAGTATATATAATATGCAACGTGTGGTCAGTTTATATTATGATATTACATAATTGCTTCAAAATTAAAAATAAATCCTGCGGGTAGCAATAACGGCACCTGAGTGCGGATGTGAAAGTATGGCCCGCAAGACATCAACATGACGAAATAATAGATATAGTGATAGTGATTGTTTTGCTATGAGCGATTATGAACGGTATTACGTACAGGTGCAGGTGTCATGGTGTATTAAGTCTAGAGTTAATGATAAAGTTGCAAGGCACGTGCGGCTGGCTCGGATATATTAGATGAAGGTACCGGTGGTGGCGCGGGCGTCCACTCAAAAACCCTACACGCGGAAGCAACCGTTTTGCATTACGAGTTCTGGAACGGTGGAACTATCCAACTACTCGTTTTTTCACTAGCAATTTTTTTATAAATTTTATGTTTTACTTTAAAACATATTAAAATTAAATAGATAATGAAAGTATATAATGCTCGTAAAAAGATATAATAAATATATTATCTTTGCATAGCTGGCAGAGACACGACATCAGTATGTATGTAAGTAAGGTTGTACACCTTGGTACGTATATGTGTGTGGTATTTCCCAGTCGATCTCACCTCGTCGGATGACTTGCGCGGAATTCGAAAGCCCATCGCGAGATTTATCGCTTATTCTGTATTAATATATACATTTGCTTACCTAATGGGCTTTTTTGTCGCGTGCCACATAACGTCGATGGGATCTTATCCCGTAGATGGCATTTTTTTGATTTATCCCTCTTACGTTCGTATCGTTTCGGGATAAATAGGTACCTAGTAGTAAATAGAATTGCTTTTGAGTGATCTTTGTATTTGCAAGCTTAAACTATGAAAGCTATCATTAGACACCATGCTATAGCTTTTTTGTTTGCGACCCGAGGGTACTATTAGTTTTTATGCAGCCCAGTAGCTACTGATAGCATCTCGCAGCTCCCGCGCACCGCTCACTTTAATGAATCGTGTCAATTATTGTCAATGCGTGATTAAAGTTTCTTTCTTGTGATGGTACTTGTTTTATTTTCAATTAAATTTTAATGAGAGATAATTGTTAAATCAGTTGTGTTGAAATATACTTAAAAAATTTACAGAAAATATATACTTAAGTTAAATATTTTACAAACTATAGCACCTTTGTAAAATTAAATAGGTAGGTAGTAACATATTTATGCCCTTTATATTCCACGAACTTTAACTTATACAAGAAAGCTGTTAAATTCAACGTGTTCTGTTAGAGCTAAGTTTGGCTTGTAACCAAGGATTAAACAGTATTTTCCGTACCATATAGATATTTTAAGAAACCACTCCACATGATGTAACCTTCGAATTATTTTCAAAGTTCTAAATATGAGATTTTAAATAAAACTCATGATATTCATGGTACCTATCAGAATAAAATGCAGGCTTTGAAATTTGCGGATTCTTCCGATTTAGCTGGCTATCAGAGAAGAGGGATAACGTGAAGTGATAACAGGGAGTATCTATAATGTCAATATGCGATGTCGGTGCAAGTCCAAACGTGAAAGTGGGTGAGTGGAGAGCGCGAGCGGCGCGGGCGCAGGTGCCAGCAAGGCCTTGCCGCGAGCGCGCGCGCGGTATGCGGTCGCACCGGTTCTTCTAGCAACGTGTATTTTTTACACGCCACATATCAAAGATATTGTTGTTATGTTTTGCTATGATGCAAAATATCAACTTAAATTTCAATGCAAAAAATGTATGAAGTATATGAACTTCTAACACAGGTACATAGTCTCAGCAATGTACCTCTAAAAACAACAGATTATATTCGTACACGTAGAGCATATAAAGAGCTAAGGAATCTCGAATTTTATATCCGCATAGCAACCGAATCATTTGCATGCGGATGTGATCTTGACTTTGTCAATTGTTATACTTTTTTTGCGTATTTTATTGCCAATATAACATAACTACATATTATAATATATCCGTTACATTAAATCATTCTATTATAACACATGATAATAATTTGTGATAAAAATATCAGTATTATTAGAATATTAACAAATATTCGTATAGAAAACGTAAGACTGAAACGCTACGCACATTTGTCACAGAAGGACTTACTTTAACTACAGCATGAAATCTACAGGTTGGCTGGACTGGGCATTAGCATTATTGCTTATTTCGCTTAGGTACTTTAGAATGTATTTCTTTTTATTGGTATTTTAAATGTTTGTAATAAAATGTGTAATTATTAATATAATTGTTATTTAAAATATTATTTTAGAAATGTGCACTATCTAAATTTCATCAAAAGTTAATTAAAATTATATTTATTCCGTTGTAAAAATATATATAATGATTTTAATAATATTCGAGATCATAAAAAAATATTATTTTATCTTCGTATATACTATTTTAATACTCTTCTAAAATGATCATTACATACGTTTATCAGGAAATATTGAAACTTTGATGTAATTTTTTTTAAATCACCAATTAAGAAAGTAGCTTGGTTTGTGTTTTAAAATATCATATATACCTAACTTTTGGTAATAAAAATATATTATAGAAAATAAAATTTTATTACAATCAAAGACATAATGAAAAATGTCAATGAAATTAAAATCGAAAATTTATCAGATAGCAAGCGCTATCTTTCGTCCCCCAGCAGTCTGAGCCTTGTTCGAATCTATTATGTAAATTGACAGATAAAGTACGTTTTGAAACGAATATTATGTTAACGTCAACGATTTATACGCCGCATCGTGATTTTTTCGCAGGTGACACGTAAATAACGCTAATTATAACGCTATTTTAAATCTTCAAACTTATATTTTATTTTTTACTAACTTTATTATAAAAGAAGAATCAAAATCAAAAAATATAGTTTACATATTTGTTTTTTGTATATCAATTAAGTAGTGTTAGAAGTGCGATTGAAGATGTCATGTTAATATAACAAATACCTCAGTCCCGGAAGTGAGTTTTTTTGGTCCTCTATCTGATACTACATAAAAAGAAACTATTTATTGTTACAACAATCTGCTATTAATTTCATCTTAAATGTTATGTTTATTTTAAAATGATTGGAAGTTTTTACCAAAATATATCGTGTGATTATCCGTATCGGCTATTTCTAGGTTTTTTTACTTTCCGGATTCTTGTTGTAACGGTAATTAGTTTGTTGTCAGTCCAATGCTCTTAGTGAGTCTATTAAATATAGGTAATTTTCAACAGTGAATCTGTTCCCAATAAGATTTAAGCATTAAACTTATGTTTCCACGAAAATCTTAGATATTTCACAAGCAAATAAAAGTACCTACCTAATATTTTAATGGATAAAAAATACCCACACTTATAACGATTACCTTAAGTATATATTCAATTTTGACCTCACGTTTAAAAAAATTATGTGATTTAGTTAGGAGTTTTTTAGAGGATAAAGCATTTTAAAGAAAATTTTCGAATGTAGTCCTTCCTATAAGGTGATATTTAAAAGCTTTACGGAACGCTTATTCTGTTTTAAAAGATGTCAGAAAAAAAAGTTACCTTTAAAAAAGCCTTGTTTAAACCTATTTAGGTATTTTTTATTTACTTGTAAAAGTAAATTGTAAAGGTTTCGAGATCACAAAAACAACAAAACACAAACAGTAAAGCAGTAAGCATATCGTTGGATCGTTGTGCTTTTATGTGTTGTATCGACCGAAGAGTAATATACAGGCTTCTTTTCATTTCGGTACATTAAGTGATTCCCGAGAATGGTACTCAGTGATGCGAGAGCGAGTTACGAAATAAGACGATTGTATAGTATAACTAGAATCTAATACTTTTAACGTGTAATTCTTGTTTATTTATTTATATATACTGGTGATCTCGGAAACGGCTCTAACGATTTCGCTGTAATTTGATATGTGGGGGATTTCGGGTGCAAGAATCGACCTACATTAGTCTTATGTCTGGGAAAACGCGTGTTTTCGAGTTTTCATGTGGTTTTCTTTCATATTATTCCAAGCAAAATATGGTTGCATATTTCGCACACTCGGGCATAAGCATCGTGGTCAAGTGGCCAAGGCGCAAGAATGACAATCAAAGGTGTCCGGGTTCGAATCCCGGTTGGATACAAAGTTTTTTTTTGTTTTTTTTTTGTGTTTTTTTGCTAAGCTCGGTCGCCCAGGTACTATACATGTTATATTAGTGTTAGCTACATACATTTTTTCTATATTTTTCTTAGATAAATCTTGTTTAAGAAGGTTACTGCTGGCAATGCAATCTTTTGTTTCAAATCTTTTGTCAATCTAAGTGAAAAAAAAATTCAGATAAGCTCCGGTGCAAAGATTGGCTTTAATCTTTTTATTGCAAATAATGCTACGTAAGGCTTAGTTGTTTTCTTTTTGGGGTCAGTATTAATTTATTATCTTATCTTTTTAGTCCTAATGCCATTGCACTTTGTTGCTATGTTATTATCTTTACACATAATATCTTGTAAGCTAAGCCTGGAGCTCGTACATTAAACATTTTATAAGAAAAAATCTTAGCAACCTAGCGACTTACTCTCGCTTCGCTCGGTTGCGTCCTTAGGTGCGTTTTATATAGATAAAATAGTAATTGTGAGTGTACCTTAGAAGACACCTGCTATCGCGGTCTTTTCTGTACGCCTTTTTTAAGACCTACAATTTTCTTGTATATTGTTTTTATATATTTCTAAAGGTTTAGTCAGCGTTAGCTATTTGCTGCGAGCGATTAATAATTTTTAATCTGTGATATTTTCTAAGATATTGATTTTATGATATGCAATATATACACAACGTATTCAACATATTTGATTGTATAAGGATTAATACCGTATAGTTTTAAATAGCTTCGTAAAACACATTATTTTTTAGTAATATTTAAAGGATAAAAAATATGGTTACTGTATGTTATCCTAAGGATATAGACAAATACCATCGCAGACTTTTCTGCAGACCATTTTTACTATGTACATTATTTGATTTATATTTCCCTAGTACATTATTTGATACACATGTATCTCGTAAGGTTTGGCCAGCGTTAGCAATGTAAGCGCCCAAAAATATGTTTTATACGACATCATTACAAATCTTTGGAATTCTCGGCTTTTTTCTACTATAATATGCATGTACTATACGTACAAACTTTCCGGAAGAAAATCTTTAAATGATAGTGATTTTAGTTTTATTATAGGAGTAGCATTTATAAATATTATAAGATTGAACAAAACGACGCAAGCTTATAGCTAATAGCATGAGTCCTCGATATCGCTTAGTGTGGAGTAGATAGTGTGCGGCAAGTTGTAAGCTTATATTGTCATTATAATATTTTTATATGTAATTGTGCAATGAATATATTGTACTATTAATAGTTTCATTCATTATAAAAAGATATCAATCGTCATATAAAGTAGTAGGTCAAAGGTGTGAGTGCATCAGATTCAATAACTTTATATTATTTTTAAGTATAGTCATTTATTATTATTTTTAAAGTGATATAGTTTATTGACCATTTTGATAACGTCTCAATGTTAGTCAGATGTTAAAATAATTAAGTTGAATTATTATTATTGTTTTGTCTTTATGACATGCCAGTGACAGTATTCAATTAATTTCAATTAGCTCAGATCACCTTTGTGCCTAGTTATAATTATCTAATGACAAATCAATATGACGCGGCGTGCGTCGGATATGTATTACTTATTAGTAGATAACTAAAATTCCGTAGACAATGAGACAAGCTGATAACATTCAAAACGTATCTGTATTCTGTATTACTGCAGTATACGTTTAATTAAAATAAACGTAAAATAAACGCATCTAACAACTTATTTGTTACGTGTGTTCGACTAGTGGTCCAAATTCGACTATTATCATTATTGAAAATTTGAGGGAAACATATTATATGAATAGAATTTACCTATCTATATAAAGAGTAACTAACTGGTTCTAAATTTTTTTATTGATAACACTAAAGCTTGTCAATAGTTACTAAATTAAAAAAAAATGTTATTAAAAAGTACTGAATTCTTTTGTCTTTGCCTATTTATACATATGTAGATATAACTATATGTAAGCGAGAAGAAAAGATTTAGAGAAGTGAAAATATTTGGAGTAAGCGACATCAGCTAATTTAAAAAAAAATAATTAAAGCGAAAATTTTTATAAAATTCGAAAATCACACTAGAAATCTATACTAAATACTAATATTATAAATGCGAAAGCAACTCTGTCTCTCTGTCTGTTTGTTAACTTTAATGCTCTATCCGCTGAACCGATTTAGATGATATTTGATATGGAGATAGTTTGAGACCCTGGGAAGGACATAGGATAGTTTTTATCCCGGAAATCGTCCCTTAAGGGGGTGAAAAGGGCGATGAAAGTTTGTATGGGGAATCATTTCTCAAGTAAGGGATAATATATATGTATATATTATATTCTTCAATTTTTTAAATAAGTACCTACTTACTTTTCTATACCTATGTATGTAATTTTATATTACTTACTTTAAATATTCTTTTGCTATTGCTCTATCAGGGTGAGAATAAGTAATTGCAAACATTTTATTGCTGAAAGTTTGAATTTTAGTGAGTTTTAATATTTCACATATTTTATACGTTAAACAAAAACACCTAGGTATATACTTATAATATCGCTTACGTGAGGGATAAATATGTACGTATGGTAAGAGATAAATATTTAAAATCTATTTCTTCGAAAAAACAATCATTGCGGTTTAACTTTAGGTTTTCATCCTTGAGCAATTTATTTGTCCGCACATTACATACGAGGTCACTAACTACACTTTTATGTTTATTGTTTTTCAGTACTTTAACCAAATTTCTAAAGCGGCTCTTTGAAGTAAGAATCTACTAGAAGATTATTTACGTTGTCTAAAAATAATTGTACTTAAATCTGTCGACTGGTAATTATTTGTTATAATGTACCGCACATAAAACAGAGCAGATAACTTACACTCATTTATTAAAATAGAAGCGGAGAAGTATAAGAGCTAATATATGTACATGCGATATACATTAGCTTACACAGTATTAATTTTATTAAAATAAATATTATCAATGTATTACCTATGGATTAGCATTTAGCACATTTATCAAGATTGCTAATTTTTCATCTTGATATTAGGCTATTTGATAAAAGATTTTAAATAAATTAATTAATCTGTTTAAATGTTCTCAAAAGGTGGGAGTGGTTATACAAGATTTTATTAATCATACTATCGTCATAGTCTTCTATTCTTCGGCAAATTAAGAAAGATTGTTATATTTCAATGACTAAAAAGTCCTACAAAGTTTTAATTTGACGTTTTCAGTTAACCAGTCAAAATAACCTAACAAAGAGCTAACAATGTTCTCAATTGTAGAGGCCTGACATGCGAACTTGTGGAGGTCAGATTAAACTGTCCGCTTATGGTGTGCTTTAGGAACATCGTCATATCGTCACGTACTATGATCGTTACCGACTACAGTCGAGGCTATTTTAACGCAGGGCCATGGACACATACAAATTAGGACACAATGTTTGGTGTTAAAACGTTGGATAGTGTACAGATTTATGTAAATATTGGCCGCTAATATTGAAACATGTCTGCCAAACAAAACGTTAATAACTATATTCCGTCGCCAGAAAAAATATTAAATAATTATTTCTGTGAGAATGTATTCTCTTAGAAAAGATTATTTAAAATATGTATATTTAAACATGATTCTTAGGTAGGCAATCAATACGGGTACTGTACATAGCATAGCCCCTGGGCATAGCAAAAAATGTCGCACTATTATCAAAATTTTACATAAAATGGGTAAAGTTTCGACAAAGTTTAAATTTTTTAATTATAATTTTTTTGAAAAGTGCAAAAAATTAATTTATAAATGATTTAAATTTTTCGAAAAATGTACTAGTAATTTTTTTTTAATTATTCATTTTTTTGGAAAATAAATAAAGCATTTTTGGTAACGCGAGAAAAAATTTTTTTCCCACCGTCCGAATTTTGCCGCCCTGGGCACTAGCCCCGAGTGCCCCTAGTGTAAATCCAGCGCTGACTATATATCTCAATTATTGGCCATGTATGTTGTTTATTTATATCATTTTTTTAACAAACCTTTATTAGCTTCATTTGTAACTAGCAACGTAATCTCTTGAAAGTCAATTTTAACCTATTTATAATTGATCTATCAAAATGAAATTTTGTATGCACATAAGTATATGTAATTTAGATGACATAACTGTAACTTGGTATCTTGGAGCTGCTCTTAGGACAGAGCCAGGAGGTGGATAGCGGAACTCTTCAGTCGCTATTAGTTAACTCTAACTTGGGCTCATTTTTTATTATTTGTAATTTTTTTAAATTGGTTAATAGTAACTTAGATTTAGCAGTATTATGGTAACTTTTACTTAATAATTATGGAAGAAATTAACTTGTTTAATTTTTATATTATGGTTTATTAAGGAAGATATATAGTTATACTAGGAGTAGATAATACATATTATATGTATGTACAATGTACATGTAGTGTGGAAGTGTGTAAAGGGTATATTATATGTATGATATTAAGTATTTAATCAGCTTTTAAAATGATATAAAACCTAAGTAAAAGCTTCGGAAAGTTAAATTTTCATAATAAAAAGATATATGTAGTGGTAATTATTTAATTAATAACCTTATTTTTTTTTGGACAATTTCACATCATCATTTCAATCTATCAAATACTAAGAGTCCATGTGTCCAATTATACACATATAACTTTTAACTCTTTTCTTGTGGAAAACAAGTGATTTGCATATAGATCCAAGACATTTTCAATTTAATTATCACGTGTTAGTAAAAGCGGTAAAGGGAAACCAAATGAGAATATCCACATATCCCATAGAACCTAAGTAATTTTCGAAAAGCGTCGCGAAAAGTCACATTTGGTCAGTGACAATATACTGCCATAATATTTCTGTTTACATGATTTATTTCTAATACCTACTAGAACTAGACGTATTCTACCATAGACTTTCACACATTTATTGGTTTGGTTAGAATTACAGAGCGATGTTAAATTTTAGTTATTATGCATAATCATAAATTACATATTGTGTCATGAATTGAGTAGGTATTTAGATTAGTTATGTTGATTAGGAAACAGCTAATTGGATATGTATAATACAACATTTGTACATATACAATTATAATCATTATATTTTTTTTATTATTTGTTCTAGAACGGTTTTGTGGAATGTCGGAAAGGTGCAGAAGAATGCAGCTTGATGGATGACTGTGCGGTAATCATGCCTCGGGAGGGCTGTTGTGCGCGTTGCAAGGGATGCTGGTATAATGGCACAGAACACCTCTCTCACACTGAGTGGAACGAAGACGGCCAACTGCTCCGCTGTGAAGCTGGCGTAGTTACTATATCTCGACCAGAATGCTATGCGCCGTGCGACAGACCGAAACATCAACGACATACGCACTACAATTGCCCTGTTTGCGAAGGTTAATATAGACATAATATTATATTACAATATTAAATGATACTAATTATAGAATATTGATATGCGTTGTCGATAGTCTTTAAAAGCTATATAATACTAGACGAAGACATAGGTACTAATAAATAATTATTATCTCATGTTTACGTGCCACCTTTGCAAATCGACATTTTATTATTTCAGTAGAATTGCAAAAACTTTACTATCGCAATTTTTAAAGAATCTTAATTACTCTTTCATTTAAAAATTACTTCTTTAAGGCGTATTTCATGGTAACCAATAACATTCTGTGAGTATAAGAAATGAACAAACATAATGACTTAAAAGAATGCATTCCCTATTTCACGCTGCGTTTTCCCACCATGAGTACCAAGATACGTTATGTTAAAGAATATAATTGCCGAGCGGCGCTGGCGCAGCCTTGTCTCGGAGTGCGCCCACCCAGACGCGCGCGCGGCAAAAAAACACCTATAATCCCATTCAAAAACAAACACAAGCCGACATGCCAACTTAATAAAACCAAAACTCAGGCAATTTACGTCCGCTTCCAAACTTTAACAAGTTTATTAATTCAAAATCAAATAATAGTAATTTTCGAGATGACGGCACAAAATCGCTTTTGAAAATGGCCGACACATTCCAACCTATCGTTTTATTGCCAGTATATTTTATTCATTACCCACTGGCTGGTCAAGAATATTCGAAGGATTCTCGGACCTTAACTCTCTTGAATTATTAAATTATTTTGTGTATTTTTATACTTACTATTTGCAGTAGGTATTATACTTAGTAGGTTTTCCGTAGGCCAATCATTTAACATGCATTTAAATGCATCTACTACAAATAATGATACATTTAAAAAAATATCACTATTTAAAGTGGTTTAATTGTACGTCCTTGACTGTCTTATGTCTACGATTACCCTAAGATGAACCTTTGTTCTGAGGTGGCCGCAATTCGCCCACACGCCGAGGTTGACAATGGCATAACACACAAGACGTTGCGCAGTAGCTTAGAGTATCTGTAGACAATGGACGACTCAGCCATAATAATTCGTCCCTCTCAATTCCATACATATTGCTACGATGACTATTAACAGACAAGGAGCTGTCTTATTGATCTGTCTCTTTTAATAAAAAGTCGAGAATATGTGTTTCTATTAGACTGACTTATTATGGGTAAAGAATTTATTATATATAGAGTTGATAGTTACGATATAATCGCAATAGCATTACTATCTACTAGAATAAAAATGTAAATGTCTTACTTCATCATGCTGTAAAGTGTAATAGTTCAATGGTATTATAAATTCTAATAAATAATGTGTGTTTGTTGGTCTGTGTTGCTAAGTCACAGCAATGGATTGGTAAAACATAATGATGAATATGAACAAATAAAACTGATAATGGATGTTTTCATGCGCATGTAAAATAATTTGAAAATGTTAAATTAAGCGGACCACCCAAGACATATTCGCTCATTCGGTATAGCGCTTGGACTTCGCTACGAAGTACATGAAACAAAGGATGCCTTTCTACCTTTGTTTTAACAAAATCAGATCTTATTATGTTCACGGGGGTTCGTTAAAATTATATATATGAATCCGTAATGGTCGAGAAGTCTCCCACGGCGTTTGCGTCTCTATTATTGACCATAAATCAAAAAGTTAACAACCTACTTAAAAGGTAGAGGCGGGTGGGTTTTTGTCTGCTGCTCAAAGCAGCCGACGTCTGTGTGGCTGCGGGAACGTTGAGGTGTGCCCTGTGTTTGTTTGTTTTACGATCCCAACGGTGCATTAGGCCCTGCTTCTTTTATATCTTGTTTCTTTCCGATGACTGCCTTATCAAACTCCAAAGTGCTTATTTTTTGCTATAGGACGGAGCAAAATAGCATCCGTATACATTATTCATTTGTGATTAATATTTTATTTGATAATAGATATAATATGTGTGCATTTTTATAGCATTTCATAAAGATATTTTAACAGCACAAGAATATATTTTGAATTAAATCATTAAAGTGTACTGAGTTAAATAATAAAATTTGCATAACTTTTTACAGTAAATAAGGCTAAAAAGAAAATTAAACTTACGCTTTTGTTTTAACTCGTAAATACCAAACTATTTAGTCAGCAATTTACATAAACATTCTGAGCAGAACTTTGAGTATTCTGTGTCATTGTTGGAAATTCTAAAGCTTCACAAACCTTTTTCAATATAAACAAAAGCTTACTCATCTAAATTCTTAAAACGTTTCGAGTGCTATCGTTATTATTGGCCATGTCTGCGACAACGGCCCGAGAAATTAAAATAATTAGCTTGTGATATACACATGGTGCGTGTAATGAATATTTTATAGGTGTTACATAAGTAAACTTAAAAACACGCTATAAAATCTTCGTTGTAATTTTTACAGTCTACATCTCTCCATCAGCATGCGTTATATAAGCAACCAATTGTCATTTAATTTATGGTTGCACATTGTGTCCAATTACATACTTACTGCGTCTTTAAAAATGCATTCACGTACAAAGCCAGACAAAAAATATTGAGTGATCGTTCCATTCATAACTGCGGCATTAATGGAGTAGCATTAAAAAGTGTATCTACTTCAGATTCTACTTACATATACGTATTTTCATAATAAATAGCTTACAATCTTGTAACGAATTCATAAGAATGAAGTTCTTTAATACTTCTAGGTTATTAGAATTGTATTTTTTATTATATAACAACTAACGACTCACCCTCACTTCGCTCGGGTTCGTCCCTAGTTACGTTTTAACGTTTAGCTCAGAGATGAGATTTTTTTCCCGCAGTAAAAGTATCCTATATGTTGACCCGAATAACCAGCTATCAGCATACCACATTTTATCAAAATCTGTCCAGTGGTTTTTTCGTGATGCGGTAACAGACAAACAGACAAAAATTCTAAAAACTATAGGTATCGATAATAATGTCTACTTCAATAAGATTTTCCAAAAAATATTTAATGTACAGATTTGGCTTGGTTAGAATTTTATTATATTATGTATAGTTGAAACAAATAATACTTGGTTTTTTATACGTACATATAAAAGTACAAGTAATAGTTAGTCACACAAATCAGTTACAAAGTTAAATAAAATTTTTAACAGAAAAATCGCTACCTAATTTGGTCTAAAATAATGCTAGTTAGTAAAAAAGAAGTAAATACTATAAATAAAAAACATATTGCACATTAAGTGTGAACCCAGCTTTAGATACAGTACAACAATATAAATAAACACTCAAGCATTGAACGAACCAAACGATGTAGATTTAATTGTGTGTCCACAAAAGGACAACGTAGTGTTTTGCTTAGGAGACTTGAGTGCCTTTATTATGACAATTATATTTTGCATTGGCCAGTGGAGTGTGAACACTTTACATTTTAAGTAAATGACTACAAATTCTTCTTTTTTATTCAAAGGGCAACTATGATGTAGATATTTTACTGAAACATACATCTTAGTGGTTCAGAATGATTTAATATAAAAGCTCTTATTAATATTATACTAATATTATAAAGAGGTAAAGTTTGTGAGTTTGTGAGCTTGTAGGGGGTAATCTCTGGATCTACTGAACCGATTTAGATGAAATTTGCTAAGAAGATAGTTTGAGCCCCTGGGAAGAACATAGATCCTTTTATTTCGGAAATCATCCCTCAAAGGGGTAAAAATGGGGGCGAAAGATTGTATCGGGAAGCAAACTACGAAACCGAGCGAAGCGAGGGTGAGTCGCTAGTACAATATAAATGCGTTCTGTTACAGGAACGCTCGTATGTTAAATAAGAACAATAATTTCTCTTTGGAGAGTATACCAATATGTGTAATATTTATTTATAGTCGTTGAGGAGATAACAAGCGTGATCTGGCAGCCGTGTTCCGAGGATGGGCACTTCGTGTGCGGTTAATTTTCTACTCATTCATTAGATCCTGATTGATTCATTGCCCGATTGCATTAATTTATGAAAGTTGCCCTTTATGACAAACGTTGAATTCCTAAGAAATAGTAGCTGTTCTTCTCATTTGTTATTTACTTTATTAGACACCCACCATTTTTAATATGTGTTATATTAACTTATGTTTGTGTATGTTATACGATAAATATATAATATACATATGTTATTTTATAATTGTTTATTAATTAATTACTATTGCTTTTTTAGAGTGCGTCGTTAATGGCCAACGAGTCTGGGAGGGCCGTGACGTGCGTATCCCTGAAGAGCCATGTTTATCTTGTCGTTGTATGCGCGGTGCATTGTCTTGCACCAAACGAGCATGTCCCGTGCTGCCATGTGTGAGGTCACAGCAATACACACCACCCGGCGAATGCTGTCCACGCTGCACGCATCCTACAGCAGATAAAATTCTTCCAAGTAAGTACTATTATTTTTATACGTTAAAACAAAAATCTAATCTAGACAAAGGCTATATAAAATTCAATATTTTTTAAGGAATACTTTCATCTTTAGAGTACACTTTGGCCTAGCCTCATTACAATTACGAGCCCGAATCTTAGCCTCCTAAGGAACATTAATTATTTTTAGGTATCAGCGATTTACTATTACTAACTAGTGTTTTCTGATTTTATTTAGAATTCTTGCTTAAATTTCTTCTAGCTATTCATAAGTAGCGTAAAACACTAAGTATTATGTATCGATGAAACTTCGGTTCTACTCAATATGTCGAAAAAATATCTCGTTTTGCTAGGTTTTGATATTTCAGTGAATCCTAAGTTGGTGAAGACAAAATATCTATATCAGTTGTTATAAATATTCCACTGGTATGATTTCTAAAACAAGAGTTAGTATAAAAATATTGTACAAAACCCCACGCTTTTTTCACAATAACATTGATTTTCTTGTTAATCACTTTAATCTTATACGAATAATTATTTTTAACTTTTTAATTCGGTTCATAATTAAAGCGTGTTTTTTAGTTTTTAAGCTATAATTTATTTTTATTTAAGTTTGCATATATGCATATATCTGTAACCTACTACTACTATTTATAATCTGCCATAAATTCAGTTTAATTTTGCTACGGTTTAGGCATTTTTTTTAATACTGGACAATTTGAGTTATAACCTTTTTTAACAATATTTTTTAAAAGTTTCAGGATTTTCGCTACCGAAACCATGTATAATTGGAAAAGAATATCACGCACATCTCAGCCCGTTCCAAGTAGACCCTTGCACGGATTGCAAGTGTATGAATGGTACCGCCGTTTGCACTCGGCACACTTGTCCAGTGTTGACTTGTGGAGCTCGAGCGCTGCCACCTCTCCCTGGTAAATGCTGCCCTGAATGCCCACAAATTGAAGAAGCTAAAGCAGCTTGTGTGATAGCAGGCAAGACATACCAGGTACGTCAGTGAACGTTAAAATTTAATAGCTATTTACTTACCAAATACACAAGGTTCTCATTTTTAACCTCGTCTGATTATTTTTCAGGATGGAGAAACTTGGCAGTTAGATGCCTGTAAATCGTGCGAGTGTCATGGAGGAGAACCAAGATGCGCGATGGAACGATGTCCAGTGTTAAGCTGTCCACCTGACCAAACACTTCGACAGCTACCGGGTCAATGTTGTCCCAAGTGTGTCGATATTGATGGAATATGTACCGTTTTTGGTGATCCCCATTACAAAACCTTCGACGGAAAATTTTATAGTTTTCAAGGATCATGTAAATATCAGTTAGTATCTGATTGTAAAAATCACACCTTTTCAATAAGAATATCAAATGACGCCAGAAATACTTCACATTCATCGTGGACACGTACTGCAACGCTTCGGATTGGGTCCACAAAAATTAATATGGGTAAAAAGATGCGTATAAAAGTGAACGGGCAAAGAATAAGTCTTCCGCATATAATAAAAGGAGTAGCCGAAATAAATCGTAGCAACGGATCTGTCATATTAAAATCTGAAATAGGTGTGCAATTGTTGTGGGACGGTGATGGATTTTTAGAAGTAACCGTATCTAGTTCATATAAGGGCAAGCTCTGTGGCTTATGTGGAAATTTTAATTCAGTTGCCAGAGACGATATGAAGTCACGCAGTGGAAAGCTCTTAAATGACACTTGGAGGTTTGGATCTTCATGGCGTGTGGGAGGATATCGTGCTTGCACTCGACGACAGGAACGCCCCGGTGGGATTTCCCGATGTCGGCAATCAAAATTGCCGAAAGTACGACGATTATGTCGGGCATTTGACCGTCACGAAGCGTTTTCTGAGTGTAGTGCGAAAGTGAATCCACACAATTATAAGGAAGCGTGTCTTCTTGATGCTTGTAGTTGTACAGGTTATCGATGTCACTGTGCTGCATATAGAGCATATGCGAGAGAATGTACTCGAGTAGGCGCAGAACCTCAAAATTGGGCTCGTGCTGCTTGGTGTGAGGGGGCGCCACCACCATGGCTTCATCGTGGCCATAAAGGATTTCAACGTACTCCTCATTCTAAAAAGAATGATTTTTTAACAATAGGTGCTATACCTAAGAGAAATAACAGTCGATCAAGACCCCCACCTCCAATCCTTCATTAACTTTTGCGGCAACATAAATACTAGTCAATCCTGCCAGTGTAGTAATGTGAGGTAAACATTATTTACATATTTTGCCTATTTATTTGACATAAATTAATATGATAAATTTAAACTTATTTTATGCCTTTTTTCAGCATGTAAATGGGATAATTCAACTCTGGCCGGTGTGGATTGTGTCTTGAAGGCGCAATGAATTTAGGGATGAAGATCTATTTACATAAACAGTATTCATAAATCTACTTATAGTTAGGTTATCAAGTTCTGTTATTATGTTATACAAAATGTAGACCACCTGTAGCATACTAATACCTCGCAAATGACCAGCATCTACATATATATAAATAAATGTTTAATCATTCCTATATAATGTCTTAAGAATGAGATTTGTATGATTGAGTTTAGCTAACAAGCTATGTGCTTTATATTATTTCTATACGTTAACGACCAATGAATTATGATAGACACTCTTAATTGTATTTATACGACAAAATGCTGGTTCAATTTTTTATTAATTAAAATTGTGTCTATGTAATATCGTTTTTCCAGTTAAAAGTTATGGACAGTATTTATTATTACATCATATTTTTAAACTTTCAATAAATGTGATAATTAGCTTTGAATATGACTTCAGACCGGAGACGTTTGGTTAACATAGTTCAAATTGAGATCTCATCTGTACATAGTTTACGAAACCTTTAGACCTAGCCAAAGCCAAGAAGCTAACGAGATTGTATGAATCTTGTGTATATACTTACTTTGAAATGAAGTCGAATTCGATGTTGTCTCATAGAAAAGAACTCGCTAAGACGTACGAGTACATTACCCTAATGGTACCGTCACCGACATTTAATTTATAAATGTACATATTTTGATTTATTCCACTAAGCTTAATACAAATATGATATCGTAATTATATAATTAGTATAATTTTAAAATCTAAGACTTGATTTAAATCTTAGTTTTAAAACGCGTTACCAATGAATTTTACATTTGACAAAAAACGTGCTAGATTTATTAACCTCACGTTACATGTTAATCGAATTTGTGTTAGCTCGCATAAGTGAATGTACTATGTGCCATTGGATCTTTAGTAGAACATAAGAACACTATGATTGTCAATCATAGTTAACACAGGCATTTAAGTATTAAAAGACTAAAGACTTAAATTGGTGAAAATGTAGGAAAGAATAGCATTAGGTACTGTTACCGACCAGGACTCTTTCTGGTGGCTCAGTCACTCAATGGGCTACACTTGCCTGTACTTGACTCCTTATGGACTATACTGCTTAGAATGTTGCTTAAAATTGTAAAGTACCTATAATTTAATATGTATTATATAAAGCAAAAGCTTGAAGAACACATGATTAGGTCCAATTACTATTGCAGGCATGTGAAATCTATAAAATATTTTTACAATTTAACTTTATGAAATTTATTTAAATAAATTCAATAGTCACTTTGCCTTGATTAATTTTAAAAAAAACTATGTTCATATTACATAATATATAAATCCTACGCTGCATTGTTGCAATTGGTACACTTTTTGTAATGTGCGGTAATGTTTATTAATTATTATATCTTTATAAAATTAATAATGATATACGTAACGGCCTAAGCTTTCTTATGTCGAGCGTTCTTAGAAAATCATAATTTTGAAACAATTAATGTGATTATTGTGCACCTGAGTCATCAGTTTTCGCTATAATTTATAATTACTTTTATAATCATTTGTGTTTGCATTCCCGTTATTTTAATGTCTAAACTTTATTTAATAATGGTCTACGTTTTATGTAGGCTTTTAAGTAAGTTATTTGGAGATTGAGTTGTTATTTTTAGATAATGCAAATTTTGTCGCCATATTAATTATATTTTTCATTTTATTATATGAATAAATAATGCTGTATTATTTCTTTGTATAATATCAAAGTCGCTCTCTGTCATATATAATTAACTTGAAATAAATATATGAAATATAAATATATTAATAATTTATCTGTCAAATGATTCTTCTATGACTGCCAAAATAAAATATTAGCAACGTACTATAAAATTGACTTTCAATGTATAAATTGAATTGATACCACAATATTGTATCATTTTATCTCTATATAATCTATAAAGCTATTAAAAGCTTTTTTCTTAATATATTTTATTGTGACTTCCTGTACTAAAACGATATTATAACGATATAATTTGCGACGCTTACTTAGTATGTCAACATGGAAGTTATACAACGATCAAAGAATTACCTAATAATAAATAAATAATACTCATAGGTGTTTTTATTTCATATAAAAAAATAAATTAGAAAATAAATATCTTGAAGATTTTATTATTAACAGCGGAAAAGTATTTTAAATAGACCCATTACTTGACTGGCCCGACGCCAAACTTCTGTATTTTATGCCATCAAAATTATCTAGGACAATTTGGCGTCCGTTTTAAAAACAGTGAATTCATTATTTTTATCTCACAAAATCTCTACAATAATATCTCTGGAAGAAAATTTATTTCGAGTCACTCTCTCATTTCACCAGCACTTATTCGTGGGTATGTGTCGAAATAGCATATTTTTAGAAATCAAACACTCTCCATAGTAGGTATAGTAAAAGGTTTATTATTAATAAAGTAGATTTAAACATATCTCAGCCACACGCATCAATTAAACGAGAGCAGTGGATTATTTTGTACAATATATAGTTGTTACATATGTAATACTTTACTGACAATGTTTTTCTGTCCATATATAATAATTTGCAATAATCCGGGCCTCGAAAGGTTGAAGTACCAAAATGTATGAAATATATTTAACTTAAAATTAAAACATATCAAAATGTAAAAAAATGAGAGTATGAATAATATTTATTCTCCGGTCATCATCTCCATGAACTCTGTAACAATAAAAAATCTTTATTGTAATACACGCGTATTGAAAACACGAAAATATGGTTAAGTGAAGTGAATAATAAAGCTTAACATTTTTAAATTACTGGAAATGCAATAATTTTTATTTAATAGTTCATAAGTTATTTGACACTAATAGAGTAATCAATAAAAAACAATAAATTTAACTCCAACATCGATCAAAAATTAATATGATACCGATAAATTTCAAAATATAATATACAAACAACATAAATAGATTCTACGGGAAAAAAATGGTACTATACTTTACGTGAATTCCAATTTTTATTATTTTTTCACGACTAGTCAAATTGTAAAGTTGGAATGGCGACATTGTATAATAAGCGTCAACTTAAAAACTTAAGGAAACCATTTTTTCTTTTTTTTCCCGAAAAATACATTGGTGTCATCAGTTTATAAATTTAGTCAATAAAGTACACTTTTTCAATGATAATTAAATAAAATATAGTTTACAAAGTAAAAATTATCGATATCTCCAATTTTTTCAATTTTTAAGAGTGTTCTTACAAGGCGACCATAAAATGTTTTTATTTCTTCAAAAAGTAGAGTTCAATACGAAAAGAATGAGCCCTATCTGAAAATTGAAGGATTTTTTTTAAATGTAAACGTCCACTTGAATTTGGGGTTGATTTTCAGCCTCTTGAGATCGTAAAACATATTTTTCTCGGAAATGGCTAACCTATATACCTGCTAAAATTTGAAAATCATAATACTTCAGGTTTTCAATATTTTGTTCCCAAACCGGATTCCGATTGAACTACAATAGTAATAATATACAAATATTAATGACAAATTCAAAATGTTCCTATAAGATTTATTACCATCAAAGTCCACTGTGCCGCTGCCGTCTGTGTCGATTTCCTGAATGAGGCCATCCAGCTCGTCATCCGTTAGCTGCTCGTCCAACTCCCTCAGGATCTCGCGCAAGCTCGACGTGGGAATGTAGCCATTGCCTAAAAATAAATAATACAAAGGTTTTTTAGCTTCTTTATTACATTTATCGATGTTTGTACTTTATTACAAAAATCGATTGTTGTCGGTATCGATTATCTAAAAGATATTTTGCTATTTAATATTGAGTAGGTAGTATACCTAATAAAGTGTCTAAAGAATAAAAGCGTTAGCTTTATTCAGTAGGTCGCTGCTACGAGTACATATACTTAATCCAACAAGTCACATAGAAACATAAATAATATTAATTTTATTTGACGAAGTTAATAATATATTTAATATATTTTTCGTAGCTTCCTACCTTCTTTGTCATATAATCTGAAAGCTTCTCTGAGTTCTTTCTGCATTGCCTCGGCGTCTTCTTCAACGATAAACTTGGCAGCGAGAGTTACGAATTCGGGAAATTCCAGGCGGCCAGATTCTGAGAAACATTTTTTTATAAATCGATCCGACCAATTGATTAAATATACATTCAATTAATTTAAATAGATTAATTATGATTTAATATCAATATTGTGTGCATATCTATGTGGTATATTTTATCAATTAATTTTATCATTAATAATATTTTGGAACTTAAATTTTCCAGTTTATACGCGTACATTGTACTACATCATTTTGACATAATCCGTTGTATTTAAAAATCGATGATACAAATAATGATGATATACGAGTATATATATAATTCACTTCAATTCTACGGATTTTTAAGTATGATTAAATGATTTCATTTAGATGTATATAAAACAAAACAATACTTACTGTCAGCGTCAACTTCTTCAATAAGTTCTTCAAGGATCTTCTTGTTGAAGGGCTGTCCCATCATCCTAAGGATGTCAGCTACGAAGTCGCAGGGGATACTGCCTGAGCGGTTGTGGTCGAAGCCATCAAACGCTTTGCGTAGGACTGCAACAAACCACGACAGTTCATTAAACTACTTGATCACGAAACTTGGACGGAGTGTAATTGAATTATACAACGCTATACCTTCAACGTTGAGTGTACTCATGGCACAGTTAAGATTAATGCTGAATAAATGCTTAAAATCGATTTTTTTAAATGCTTGGTTGTAAAGGTACGGATTCCCGGTGGTTCGCTGATAATTAGAACAGCCGCACTGAGCGTTAGACCGGCTGAGGTAAGTTTAGGACAGCAGTTCAATGCTCTTAGATGCAGTGCTAATAAGTTGTGCAATGCAGCTATTTTGGTGCACCAGTGTGGTGCATCGTCGGTGCCTAGCGCGCTGCGTTGGGAAACGCACGCATATATAGGCCAGTTAAATATTTTATTGGAGTTACACATTGGAACTAGGTAACTGCAGTTTTGCTTAATAAGTTGTTTTTCTGCCTTGTATAAGAATAGTATTTAGAACTAACTAGATTAGAATGTTTCTAGTATGAGTTATAATAAATAAATAAATAAATAATAAAGAATTTACAATACTATCTTACATAAACAGTATTATCTTCATAATCTTTCGGAAAATCCAAATTAGATCAATCCCTTGATTGATTAGATATTATGTAGGTATCCAATTGTACATAATAATTTAAATATGATGGTGCATTTTCAAAAGTGTAGTACCTACTTTTTTATTATTTTTTATATTGTGTGCTGATATGTGCGTAAACTGTTCCATCTGCGGACGGCAAGATATATTTTTATTTTCAAACTCACCAGCTGGCTGAATAAATTAAAAGAAAGATCTAACAAAATCTCGTCCCATTTATAATATGAAGGGAATTTAAATGAATATGAAACATGAGTTATCGTATAACCCATGAAGGCTACATGACAGCCTGTTATATGTGCTGGCGACTAACGACAGCAATAAAATTTCATAGTAATTTGCCTACTTGTGCTATATTTCAGAAAGTGCGTCATTATTTTGTAAAAATATAAAATAATATCGAAATGTAAATTACAAAAATAAAACGGTCCGTATTTATAACGATACAGATGAAAGATAAATCGATGAACTCATTTTTCAAATTTTAAATATTTGACTCATTGAACTTATGACGTCATACGTTTAAATTTAGGCATTACAATGTTTTCTCATAATGTCAAGAAGAAACTTTTGATTGTTTAGCTTTTAAGCTGTTAATGTATGTCTGTACATTTTATTTCGTAAGTTATTTATATTGAAGACTGTAGTAGATTTTTATTACTCTACAATCTACATAAAGAAATGTCAGTTTAACAATCTTCTTAAATAACATTAATAAAAAATGCGTACACACAATTAAAGTTTTTACTGTCATTCTTATTTTTCAATAAAAAAACCGCATGATTCTTGTATAAATTATTTAGAAAATTTGTTAATTTAAAAACATTTCAGCTAGTAATTTCTCTAACCGTAATTGCAATGTAAGACATTATAAAAGACATATTTATTGAAACTGTCAGAAAATTTGGATGCAATTAGAAGTGATTGATATCACCTAATCACGCATTCTTTAGTGCTCGCAATAATACCTAAGTACATACGGTACGCAAAGGTCTACAGTTTAAAAGTCTGCAGCTGTTCTGTGATATTCTGGCAACTAAATAGTTTTAAAAACACATTTTTTATTTTTGCCAACACCGAGTTGTTAATTTTAATCATCAAGATGACTTGGCAGTTGTCTCAAAGCCCCATGCGCTTTATTACTTTTTTTCTAGATTTTAGCTGTTTATTAATTATCTACCCACGATCTTTCCATGGCTTTCAAAATGAGGGCAGATCGCGTCGGTTAGTTTTTCCAAAATTATCCAGTATGACGTAAACGATATTTAATGGATACTTTATTACTAACCTTGGATCATAATATGAGACATTTACAGTCGAGATATTATAAAATATATCGAAATCTCTTAGCAGTTATTTATAGATATACATAATATATTTATTTATATACATAGTGGAACAAACAAGCGGGACAGTGAAGAACCTTAAATATTGGGGATATCGAGTTTTACTCTAATGAAACTTTCTGTATAGTAATAACTGCATTTAATTTTTTTTAAGGCTTTACTGAGCCGCCGAACTTCCATGTCTTGTTCGTTTGTTACCCAATTTTAGCTAGAGTCAACATGTATGAATTATTAATATGAAAGATTTCATGGTTTTCTGCGATTGTAAGTTACAATTTTTGTTCTAGAGATTTTATTCTTACCACAGGTCCGATCGGTTCGTTTAATATAATTGTGAGATTTATTTTTTGCATGTTTAGTTGGTTCGATTACCTACATTCTCAGGCGTTTGTTTAAAAAAAATTAAATGCAGTGATTCTTATTTTAAAAATAAAATAATATTTCTTGTGGGTAAAACATGATATCTTAAATAATTGATGTAATATTTTTTCGTGTCCCGTTCGTTTGTTCCACTCTGTATAAATAAAATTACCTAAGTTTCGTAGTAGGCACACGATACCCATGTATATTTACATATCTACATACTTCTGTCTTTGTAGCTTTGTATTGACTCTAAACTAAAAACTTGAATAAATACAAAAAAAAAACAAAAGTAATAACTATGTATCGAACCCGGACACCTGTAAGTGTCAATCTTGCGCCTTGGCCGCTTGACCACGATGTTTATGCCCGAGCGTGTGAAATTATAACATACTAGCGACTCACCCTCGCTTCGCTCGATTTCGACCCTAATTTGCTTCGAAATACAAACTTTCGTCCCCATTTTCACTCCCTTAAAGGATGATTTCCGGGGTAAAAAGTATCCTATGTCCTTCCCAGGATTTTAAACTATCTTTTTACTAAATTCCATCTAAATTGGTTCAGTAGATCCAGAGATTACCCCCTACAACCTCACAAATTCATGAAATCACAAACTCACAAACTTTACCTCTATAACATTAGTATAGATAGTATAGCTAACATTAATATATTTTGAGTGGAATAATACGAAAGAAAACCGCATGAAAACTCGAAAACACGTGTTTTCCCAGACATAAGACTAATCTAGATCGATTTTTCGCCCTCAAAAACCCCCATATATCAAATTTCTGCGAAATCGTTAGAGCCGTTTCTGAGATCGCCGGTATAAATAAATAAATATACGAGAATTGTTCATTTTAATATATAAGATACCTGATATATATGTATATATTAAATATTAATAAATACATAATTATGTTTTCTATTCTCTAAGAATAATGTAGAGATGTTAATCTCTACATTATTCTATAATATTGATTTAAACAATGACGATAGGACGCTATCTTACATCCACAGTACGTTGGCATGAATCCAAGCATGTTACCACGGTGTTTTACCGCCCGCCCGAACTCGCCCCATGTTTTTCATAATAACATTGGCTAATGTATAGACCTATTAATGTAAATAAATGCTGAAATAACGTTTAACGCTACAGTTATATTATAAAATAAAGATAACTCACTAGTAACTATTTTATTATGATAGTTTTACAAACAAATAATTCTTACAATACTTGGATTAAAAGTATGTGTTATTTTAGTCAAGATAAACAGTATAAAATATGAAGTAGTGTTTAAAAAAATACTGGTTACGACTTATCTTTCCTAAACATCACTTGACAGGTTGACAGGTGCGTGTTTGTGGTGGTCGAGATATAAAGTTTCACTACTTTTCGGAGATCATGTCAACAGAAAGTTAATGATGATGAAAGTTGTATCTAAATCATTTAAGTTATGATAAAAATTTTAGTTATGATATGATCAAAAATATTAATTATTCTGGATATAATATTTTGTTTCACGACAGTTTTTTATTTATTTTTATGAGATACGCCCCATTGTAGTTGGTTGAGAAACTATTTCTGCAACATTAATTAAGCCCACACATAATTTTGAAAGAATAATAAATTTATTACATAGAGTTTGTGCCAGTTAAATTTGTTCAGGCTTTTATTGTATTCTTGGCACACTTCCATAAATGATGGTTCGATTATTATTTTTTTTCATTTTTATACATTTAAGCCAAGATCACGAAATCTGACTACTTATAAATACTATTTTATAAATACGAAAGTTTGTAAATGTGTATGTTTTCTTTTTTACTCTGAAACGGCTGGAAGGATTTGGATGAAATTTAGCAGATAGAGCGTGACCTGAAGTAACACATAGGCTAAGTACTGTTAGGCACCTAGGGACACCCGAGAAAAGCGAGAGTAAGTCGCTAGTATCTTATATTTTATTGTTTTTATGAAAATATTAACTTACCGGCAATTTGTTCTGGTGGGAGCTCATCAGCCTGAAACAGATTATATTAAACGTGACTTTGTAGAATTTACAATCAGTATAAAATTGTACGCACTAAGTGAAGCATATTAATTTAAAAATATTAAGAATAATATCAACTATAATATCAATAATGTTTAAGAAGGATTAAGTTTTTAACTATAAAAAAAACACGGTTAGCTCTGAACACCTACCCACGGCCTAAATAAGGTAAAGAATTTTGAATTGAATAGTCAGAGCTCGTTGTTATTATACTTCAAAGTTATTTTTTTTATTTGTTTATTATTCATTTACTTTTAAAATGAAACCATTTATCTACCAAATAGTAAATAATAGGTGCATGTTGTTTTTTTTACAATTTGATGAAGTACAATATGAAATATGTGTGTACATATATGTATGTTTATGGTATAACATAATAAGGGATAAACGGATTGAACAAACTAAAAAAGTAAATTCCAATGGAATTTGAACAATAAACTATAATAATGGGAATATTAAATTTTGTACAGTTGATGAAATATAAATAATTCTTTGTATGTGAGAAGGCGTTTTTATGTTACACATAAAAGCAAATTTTCGTAAACGCAAGCTTTAGTGGGGCGTAATAAATATTTTACGTGCAATTGAAACTAAAATAGTATCATTGGGCTTACGTCGGTCTCTTCTATAAGTATATGCAAATGTATACTACTTATGATCAGTATTATCAACGATTTATTTAGTATTACTTTACATATATAAATAAGCGTTTTCGAAATTGTAACTGAAATTATATTCGTAAAAATAACAATTATTATAATTGTTAAAACTCTATTTAAATTATTTTATGTTTCATTAATTTCGTGTTAATAAATTAATAGATAAACATTTATATTATTAATTACTTTTTATGAAAACAGTAACCGAATAAATGTCAGTAAGCCGAATCTATACATTAAATACTTTTTTGAAAATCTTATTGAAATAGACATTATTATCGACACAGAAGCCGAATCTATAGTTTTTAGAATTTTTGTCTCTCTGTCTGTCTGTCTGTTACCGCATCACGGAAAAACCACTGGAGGGGTTTTAATGAAATTTGGTATGATGATAGCTGATTGTCCGGGTCAACATATAGGATAATTTTTTACTGCAGGAAAATATCTCATCTCTATAAAATCTATACTAAACTTTAAAACGTAAGTAAGGACGAACCCGAGCGGAGCGAGGTCGAGTCACTAGTTTATAATAAGTAACTCCCACCATTTTTCTTGAAATGTATAAGGCACCCTTCATCTTATCATATCCATTGAAAAGTAATCCTTAAAATTCGTTTACAATTAAAGAATATACGGCGTAATGTACCACAAAAGAAAATTTCTTGAGATTAAAATTACTTGAGACTAAATGTTTTGCTAAAATATTGAATTTTATAGGTAAACTTTCAATTTTATTTTACTTTTACTATGTATAGTTTCTGCTGTATTGATAGAGAAAAGATAAATATGAAATTAAAAGTATTTTTTATAAAAAATAATTATCTATTTTTGCAGTACGCGTTAAATATGTGAGATTATAAATAAGAAACTTTGAAAAAAGAACTAGTTTGGATATAATTTAATTTGTTTATTTTAACTTAAATTAATAAATAAACGGCGCTTAAAACAGTGGGGTATTATATTAGAAATCTTGCCTCATGAAACTCATGGAAGATTGACAAGTTATGGATTTGTTGTTAAAAAATATAGATTGATCTTTAATTTGAAAAAAATGAATTCATATTAATGTAATTTTAAAATACCACCACTTATTAATATTATCTTTAGTTTATACAGAAGAAATCGAGGTATGTACATATTCGTATGTATATAGAGAGCGTCAGTAGCCTAATTGACAGTACAAGGTGGAAATCTTGGAAACAAATTTGGGATAAATAGACACCTAATGCATTAAGATCGTTTATTATATTTATGATTAACTCTTAATTATGGCATCTCTGACAGATATAGCACCTGTAGATATCGAATTAAAGTAATGACGTATATCTATGCTATATGATAAATTGAACCAATCATTAATTAAATTTACATTTATTCAATATAAAAATTTATCACAAACAAAAGCCGACATTTACTATTGAATTGTGTTTGAATGTACGCGAAAGAATTTTCGGAATTTCAAAAAAAGATTTTTGGGAATTCCAAAAATCCACCTACCCAGTCTTCTGTGTCCAGAACCATGTTTGATGTCACTAGTTAGCACTATGAGACGCACAACACGACTGACCGCGGTTCTGCTGATTCCAGCCTCCAGGGTTATTTCTGCTGCTTTACGAGTTTGGCCTTTCGTATACTTTCACATTAAATAAGAGGAGGTGCGGGGGAAAAGGGGCAGCGGCGGCCGTTTCGGCAAATCTTCCCTGGTTTCCTGCGTTTGCGTCGACCAATAGCGTGAGCCTCAAACGGCAGGATGCTAACGTATTTTTAGTCGGAAACGTGGTCAAGAAAAACGTAAACAAGCGGCCGGCGTGTAAGCATTACGCGCCGTCCGCCCTGCCCTCGGCAGTCGGTACCAGAATTTGCTATATCATTAAACGAGAATAATGTAGTTTTTCGAGCCGTTTGCTGTGTAGTCGTTTATTATTTATACAAGCGCTGTTAGGAATTTTTTACGTATGTATATATGTTTATATTCCTATTTCCTTGAAAGTAAACAAATGTAAATTAAAGTTTGCGTATCATTTACTGAAAGAAAAATAATCCATATTTTTACTATTTCAGTTTAATTTAGGTTAAATAGGTTTATCGTACACAGTGCTGATAAAATATGATCGCCGTCCATTGTTGACAGTTGTCATTTATTTGTTTACATTGTATATACTGAGACAGATAGATCTATTCTATGATCTAAGTGCTATGTATAGATGCAGGTACATTATTACATTGTCATGGCAGAGAGCGATTAAGATATTTTTGTACACATTAACAATTTTTTGTAGTATATTTAATATGAATAATATAACATAAGACCGCAGCTGTGAGAAATATGTTTGATCAACTCAAAACAGAGGAGGTACTTAATTGGTTTCCATTCTTAGGGTTAACGGTTTCCATCCATTAGGGTTATTTATTCTAAAGTAAGTAATGTTTTAATTGTAAAGTGTGAAATCAGTTTTTCTTTAAAAATATACATTAAAAATATTTCTTTTTATAATCATAATAAATATGTGCTCTATTAATAACGTGCCTATAGTTAGAAAGTCAAAGAAAAAAAGAGAATTTCAGAAGCTAAACAACACGCCGTCTATTTATAATTTATTTTAATGGCAAGTTCATAATGTAATTCGATATAGCTTTTTCGAAGATTTGTATCTAATAAATAAAAAGTAATAAAGCAAAATCTTATCTATTTATCTATCTTATTGTGTACAGAATATAGACCCCAAAAAATAGTTGTTGAAATATTTGTCTGTTTCTATGTTCTTTGACGACACGTTGGGCTCAGTTTGTAGTGACCCTACTTGCTGTGCGAACGGTCGCGGGTTCGAGTCCCGCTGGAGGCATTCATTTGTGTGATGAGCACGAACGTTTGTACTCCAGTTATGGGTGTTTATATTTATAATATGTATGTATTTAAAGTTATATGTAGTTATATGTAGTGTATCAACTATCTGGTATCCATAACACAGGCGGCCAGGCCTCGTAGCTTACCATGGAACTAGATGGGGTTGAGTTAATGTCCCAACATATTTATTTATTTATTTATATTTATGTATGTCTATTTGATTGTCTAACTGATAGTCCGTTTGTCTGTATATCTGTGTGCATGTCACGCAAAAAGTACTCAACGCATTTTAACTAAATTGTGTGTAATATCGACTCCATTTAGGATACCTCTACCTAGTATAGCCTTAAGTGATCTGTGCTTTTGCAAAAGGTAAACCTCTCATACTCACGGGATACCCCAATAACCAATATATAAATCGGCCTAGTTGTCCTTCATACAAAAATTTATTTTTTAGATTTATCTACGTATATCTAAACATAGTATAAAGCAAAGTCGCTTTCGGCGTCGGTCTGTTTCTCCGCTTACTTCTTCTAAATCACGCAAAGGGTTTTGATATGGTATTTCACAAATAGAAAGGGCGAGCAAGGTTTGTGTATATAATTTGTAAATATTTTGTACAAGATGACCATGACTGATAATGGTGCTGAGCTATGACGGTGTTTTATTAAAAAACACGTACGCTTAGGTACATGGCTAATACTGGCTAAGCCTTAAGAGATACATACATTAAAACAATGTACTAGAAAATTCTAAGAAAACTATTGTATATTCACAAAAACTATTTTTATCTATTAAAAACTTACTGTGGACGCATTAGAGCGATGCGAGGGTAAGTCGCTAGTTTATACTAATTTTATAGAGGTAGAGTTTGTTTGTTTGAACGCTCTAATCTTAGGAACTACGAATCCGATTTGAAAAATTCTTTTTGCATTAGATAGCCCATTTATTGAGGAAGGCTATAGGCTATGTATCATATAATATAAAGTCTATCTATTCCATACTAACCGTTAAAACGTACCCAGTGACGACCCCGAGCGAAGCGAGGGTGAGTCTCTAGTAATTAATATTACATAAAAGCATATGTAGTACAACAAGTTATTTATTACATTTTTATCTATATAAGCAAACATGATTTGTAACATTACATAGCTCATGCCAAATTACACGAGAGAGTAGTTAAATAAAAACCTACCTATCTATACTACTTGCAAAAGATACATTTACAATTTATTTTTGATTTGATTTGCTTTAATTTAATTACGATATGTGCCAAAGAAGTTTTACTTCAACCGCGCGTACACGCACCCATTTTTTAGGTCCCTTTTTCTTTTTGCCCGATCATTAAATGATTATAATTATAGCCTATATATTCACGCTTTGTAGGTTTATTTTGTAATACTAACTTTAAAAGTAAAAAAAATAATACTCTTTATATAAATGTCTTGTATAAAAGTCATTTGTTTATTGTAATGTCTTCCGCTATAACAATTTACCAGTAATCCCAAAAAGATGTGTCAAACGTGGTCGAAAATACTGATTAGGATTCCGCAGCCAAATGCCTAGAACAGAATCCTTTTAATTTCGCCATATCTACTTGAAGACTCTATTATTGAAATTTAGTGTGTAGGTTACTTATGTGAATTGCTAGACAATTTTATATGAAATTATTAAAAGTAAAATAGACTCTCTATACCTATAATATGTAACTTACTTATTTACTTATGCCGTCAATAAAATGAATACCTACCGTAGGTGGGTAAATATTTTATTTTACCTATGAGGTAAAGAATTATAATAAGAAGAATAATTAATGTTTATAGTATGTTACAGCAAAACATAAAGATGTTTCATGCTACGTAAACCTCAGGATGCGAATCAAACTCGCACTTGGTCGTTTTCTTTTGATTATAAGACGAGTAATAAAATTAGAAGAGTGTTTGATATTAAAATTGACGCTGTCTTGTTACGGATAGTACATAATGAGTTCGAGCCAGACGAATCGTAATAAACTAAATCAATTTCATTTTTATGAACATCAGTCAAGACAGGTTATTTTCAGCTTCAGTTTTAATGTTCTGTTCATAACGTATGTTCAATAGAGTAGGTACAGTTGTGGCGGGTGATGGGAAAGATTAATCTTCTTTAATCCATTACATATATTAATTATGTACTCGTATTTACAGGGCAAAATTGACACTCGTCGAACTGCTTGGCTTGGAAATTTTGCTTTGTTGGCGGAAAAGCAGAATGCTTAAGTACCTACCTATTTAAAAATTGGACGCTAGTTGACTTCTCAATGCCGAAGAATTCCTTTAAAATCGGTCCTACAATAGTAGGATAATCAGGATTGTATATATCAATAAACAGAATTCTAACTTAACAAAATATTAATAAAAACTTTAAAAAGAAATAATAAAAACCAACTTCGAAAATATCTGATTTGGTATCTATAATAAATGAAAACTACCAATCAGTAATTTTTACTTTTTAGTGTTTTTTTGAAATCGGTTTTTATTTTATTTTTTTAAGCTTTTATTTTTCCCTTTTTAGTGTAGACATAATAGTAGCAAAGTAAGAAGAAAGTATTTTAATAAAAAAATCGCATTAGCCGTTTAAGTTAGTTTGATGCCAATTTTTATATGAAGTCTGACAAACTTTAATTTGATTTTATTAGTAACACTAAAAATCCTAGCTCTAAAATCCTACTTTAACGTATTATACTTGTCAAATCAAACAAAATAAGTCCAAGCTCAAAGTATCTACTATTAGCCGTTGAAGAGGTCCACCTATCCACCTTCTGGCCTTACCATCAGATCTGCAGGTCGACGATACTGAACCACTGCACTATCAACGGAAATAGAAACACTTGCAAAGTTTCAAGTCAATATGACAATTAGAAGTAGGTTAAATTCATCATTAGCTATTTTTCCACCCTTATTTTATTTTTTTTGAAATTTATATGGGACCAATCTGGAAGTATACACTTTCAAACAAACAATAGTTGTCCAAATCGGTTAATAAATGACGGAGTTTTGAGATAACAAACATTAAAAAAATCCAAATAGAGAACCTCCTCTTTTTTGAAGAAGTCGGTTGAAAATCGACAACATCTATGTCAACACGTATGTTCGTTTGTCAACTTGTTCTCGTCTTTTTAGTTTGCTTTTTATTTAAGCAGTCGGGTTTTTCTATTTTTTAACTAATTTTTTACTATTTAATAATAGTTTTTTTGATTGGAATGTACTGACATCGAAAACATACAAGTAATTAGCTCAAATTCCGAGTTACTGATTTTCTAATTCACGTACATCGCCCACGCTCTGTCTCGTTTGTTTACTGAATTGCACGGCTGGGAAATAATATGTTTAAACGTGAAATAAATGCTTTCATCCGATGCTATAGTCCAGTTGGTGTTTTATTGTATGATTCGGTCGGACGATTCAGAGCTTTATCTCATACAGCTGCTTGCTGGATTAAAGAGTATAAATAGATGATAGACAACAAAGCATTAACAAATCCCGCTCGCTCGTAACCGCCAAACATTTTTGCCTGCCGATACTGTGGCTCGTTTGACTTCTTTACGAGCGTTTTAAGGATGATTCACACTTTTGTATGTACTCGAACTATGGCATCTGATCATATATCATTATCTATAACGTTTAGATTTTCAAAAATTTAAATGAATGAATAACTACCACGTTGAGTTCAACGATAGGCTAATGTGTACTGAAAAATTTACTTAGTTATAGTACATTCGTAGGTATGTAGTTGAGAGGTACACTGTTACTTTCTTTTTAATAGAATAACCTACGGCCTACCATGAGAATGAGATAAAGCCGTCGGCAAAGAATTTAAAATTATTAGTATCATTTACAACGTTGTACTAGGGATATTTCGTTGTTATTTTCTTTATTAGTAGGATGTCTTTACATGCTATTTATAGGACTGAAACGATTGTATTTTTAATATAATTATGTTTTCATATACTATGGTACATATCGAGGGTAAATTACCTAATAATAAATCTTTAAAAAAGAGATCGTTAAATGCTTAAGCTACACTAAAGGATAACACTATTAAATAAATTTATTTGTTTTAATATTTATTATTACTTATATTTTCATTTCTAGAACAGTAAATTAACGATTGATATGACTATCGTCCGCAAATAGAATATCCCATCAGGCATCAACGGTAAACACATTACATTATTTTTAATAATAATTGCACTAGTTATTCCTTGTTTTTATTATGCAATAATAAAATTAATTTTCTTTTTTTCTCTCTTATATTTCATACGCATCTATACAGTGGCGTAGCGTGCACTTATGCCGCCTGGGGTGGAAGTCACATTCGCCGCCCTCTTCTTTGAACAATTATATTAAAGCCAATAAAACGGGACCATTTCCGATTAATAACTCTGGCAAGCGATTCGACCAGATCAAGTGAGAATTCAGTTTGTTATGGATTAATTATTTAACAATAAGCTGAAATGCTTTTGCTATTCAAAATCAAGAAGCATTTAATGGCGCAAAATAGGATAAAATCTATATGCTACAGGTTCGGGATCACAAATTTTTTGGTAATTAAATGACAGCGATCAAAGAAAAAACTGTAAATCAGATGTGCTTCAAGAAGTTTGTAAAATTATAATATGAGAGTACAATAAGCTTGAATTATGTCATCAGTCATGTTATCTGCAGTCAGATGGAATGGTGAAAAGGTTAAACTAGACCTTGGAACGGCATCTAGCAAAGGTTGTGACTTGTCCCGTCGAAATCGGTCTTAGAAGAAAGAAAGATTAGCCGGAACAAACAGACAGACAGACAAAAATTTTAAAAATTGTGTTTTTCTTATAGATCCATATGCATTTAGTATAAAGCTGTTATTTTAACATTACAAACAGACACTTCAATTTTATTTATCTGTATAGACGTGTAGATGTATACATATGTAGATATACAATAAAGGTATACAATAAACTACTGTTATAAGTTTAGAAAACAGTTAATAGAGACATTTTCATTATTAATTTATTGACACCAATAACATAAAGACCGCTAAATAAGCCTAGATTTAAGTAAGGCTGTGGATTGAAACTTTCTTTATACACGACTAACGACTCACCCTCGCTTCGCTCGGGTTCGTCTCTAGGTACGTTTTACTGCTGAACTGAGCTAAACATTGATAAGTCAGTCAGTGAGTCGCGAGTAGTGAATAAAAGTAGTAATTGCGAATGTACCTTAGGTGATAGACATATAATATTGCGAACTTCCCTGCATAACTTTTTAAGACCTACAATTTTCTAGTACATTGTTTTGATGTATGTATTAAGGTTCAGCCAGCGTTAGCCATATATATATCTAAGGACAACTCGATAGAATCAGTCATTGCGTTTTCCCGCGGGAACCAAAAATGTGCCTGTAGTAAAAGGTATCCTAAATGTTGACCCGAGTGATAAGCTATCAATATACAAAATTTAGTTAAAATCGGTTCAGTACTTTTTGCGTGAAACGCGCACACACAAACAGACATACAGACAAACAGACAAAAATTTTAATAACTATTGTTTCGGGGTCTATGTTGTACACATAATACGTTACAGTCATTGTTTTTAAAAAATATTTCATGTACAGATTTCGCTAAGTTACTGCTTTATTATAGTATAGATTAGACAACAAACTTAGTATCACAGAGTACATTATTTCATTAAGGAATCCCCTTTAGGCGTCATCTCGTGGATAGCATTAACAATAACAACATACACATATACAACATACAATTAGTCCCATTTTGACTTTATCCACAAGTTCTTATAATGGTACTTATACAAATTTTTGTCTATGGTAACTAATTCTAGTTGGCCTTCATATAGATTCTGTAGGAATCGAACAATGTCCCGTGGTCAGGATAGGAAATAATAACAATTATTGTAGGTTGACAAGGTATACATACTAAGTACCTGTAACTGTGTGTAATGGGCTTAAGTACCATTTCGGCCTCAACATGTAATGACTAATGACGTACAAAATGTGTTGCCATAAAATATGAGAAATAAGATCCATATAATATAAAGAAAGAACTTAAAAAGTGGAAAATGTTTACAAAGTACATTAATAATATAGTGAAAGATGTAATCCTATAATACTATTTATAATTAGGTCTAAAATTTGCTATAAAAGAAATACCCTACATTATTTTGCCTTCAGTTAGGTGCTTGACACCATTACCTCCATCTTTTGAATAATAAGCTCTCACACCTTCATATTTGTATCTTTATAGTCTGTGCTTCACATGACAAATGTCTGATGACAATACTAATTTCTATTTAATCTGTTCCAAGTTCCAACTAACAATTCTTGTTTATTTTGTTTTACTATAATAGTATTTTTTATTTTATAACTTGTAGCTGTAGTTTAAGTATCTGTTGGATAAGCTATGATATGTACAGGAAATTCTATATCTTAATTTGACAACATTTTGTTTACTTGTAAAGTAAATGAGTTAGCCAAAATGGATAATTATATAGTGATTTCATTTGTCGGTGAAGGATCATTTGGCCGTGTTTTCAAAGCAAAACATAAAGATACAGATGCAGTTGTTGCTTTGAAAGTTATTCGAAAGGTTTGGTTAATTTGTAACTTAGTAATACATTTTCGTGGCTTTACATTTAACTCACAAGATTTTCATTTTTTCTTTATGTTTATAGAAAGGTAGATCGTCGAAAGACCTTAAAAATTTAAGACAAGAATGTGATATACAAAGGCAATTAAACCACCCAAACATAATTCGTATGATTGATAGCTTTGACACTGAATCAGAGTTAGTTGTTGTGACTGAATATGCTGAAAAAGAATTACATGGTATACTTGCTAAAGAAGGATGTTTGAGTGAAGAGAATGTTAAAAAAATTACATGGGACTTAGTTTCTGCACTGTATTATTTACATTCTCATAGAGTTCTACATAGGTAAAGTATGAGGTTTTGTAATATGAATGTCTCTACATTTTTTTATATTAAATTGCAAGCAATTTAAATCAACCAAATTGTTTCCAGGGACTTAAAACCACAAAATGTTTTGCTCGATAGCACTGGTCGTGCAAAGCTTTGTGATTTTGGACTAGCACGCATCATGACCAATGCTACTCATATCCTTACATCTATAAAAGGAACTCCCCTGTATATGGCTCCAGAATTGATTGATGAGAAGCCTTATGATCATCAGGTAATAATGAATAATTAATTGCCTGAAATATTTTTTTTAACATTAGGAATTGTTGATCAAGTTAACATCAAGTTATTTGGCTTATTTTAGTAATTTTACTGTTAATAGTAAATTTTAAATCATGAAATTTTAAATTAAGTAAGAAATATTTGTAATTCAAAGTGTGTTATTAAAAGCAATACTGACTATGAGTATTATTTTGAATTATTGAGAATTTTTGTTACTTAGAGAATACAAAAATGCCACATTATACTTTTCAAGTACATATTTCATTTTTATTTAAAATATTATTATATATTATATATTATTATATATTACTTCCATCAGACATATTCAAAAATTTTAACTTTGAAACCAGTGTCAATAATGTATATAACTTATAACTTTTTTAACATTTTTCAGGCTGACTTATGGTCTCTTGGGTGTATTGTATATGAATTAATGGCAGGTCAGCCTCCATTTTGTACAATGTCTATCTGGCAGCTTGTTCGGATGATTAGACACAAACCAGTGCAATGGCCTAGTTTTATCAGTCCAGATGCTAGATCATTTTTACAGGTATTTTATTATTGCTTAGATATAAAGTTTTATTATAATAATTTCATTAGTATATTAAAGACTAGCGACTTACCCTCACTTTACTCAGGTGTGTCCCATATTATGTTTTATTTTTTCAGTGGAATCATAATCCTTTTTCTAAAATTAAAGTTAAGCTTTCTAAGTTGCTCCTTATAGCATCAGCTACCTGCCAGAGGAAGTCTCGTCTAAATCAGTCTAGTCATTTCAGAGATTAGCAGGAACAAACAGACAGACTGACTAAAATTAAAAAAAAAATGTTTTTCTTATAAGTACCATATATAATTTCATATGCATTTAGTAGATAGCCTTTATTTTGATGTTACAAACAGACACTTCAATTTTATTTATCTGTATAGATAAACTATTATTATTGTAAAGAAATGTCAGAACTCTTTCCACTAAGATTTTTAATATATATGTATGTCTTACAGATTAGATATCTGTATAACATTCATATCTAAGAATTTTAAAGGAAGGTTGATGTCAGGCAAGTGGCTGGTATCAAAACTTTTGTGAAATCCTATCAGCAGTACGGAAGATGTATTACGCCAAACCCAAGTGATAGGAAAATGGGCAGGGAGATGATGATACAGATTAGATATGAAATTGGTATAAATATACAGTATGCATAGCTTTTAAAATAAGTTCATAAAAATTTCAGGGACTGCTTCATAAAGACCCAGTAAAGAGAATGAGCTGGCCGGAGATACTAGAACACCCATTCATAGCAGGCCATGTCTTGATATTGCCAGAGGATAAGCAAAGTGACTCACCATTCACTAAGCCTTTGTCCTGCAGTCAGCAAGAAGCTAAGTTCTTACAGACTGAAAAAATGAGCAAAAATACAAAGTTAGTGGTAACATTGTTTACGATTTTATATTATTCCTAGTGATTACCCACGCTCCGTTCGGGTGCGTCCCTAGTACACGGAATTTGTTTATAATTTTTACGCGGAACCTTAATTATTTTTCTAAACTAAAAGTAGCCTAAGTTACTCCTCACAACATCAGCTATCTGCCTGTGAAAGCCTCATCGAAATCTAATCAGCCGTTTCGGAGATTAACTGGAAGAAACAAACAGTAAAAAATTTAAAAATTGTTTTTTTTTTCTTATAAGTACTGTATTTACTTTTTTAAGCATTAAGTAAAAAGCTGTTATTTTGACATTACAAACAAACACTTCGATTTTTTTTTATATTATTATGACTTAATCGCTATTTGCATATTGATATCTTTGTACACTATGTTAGGAATTTTTTTATCAATGTGCAATTTATTTAATAAGAAAAATAAAAATGTCTGTACTTATGTATGCACATAAGAAGTTATACTTCTTTGGCATAACAGAACAAAAATAGCTAAAAATTTCATCCCGTATGTCACAACTCTCTGTTTGTAAAATGAATGCAGCTAACTACATCATGTCGCTTTTTAGCTGTCGGTGTGCGCGCGCATCTTAAAAATTTTATTCATATTTTTTTCCAAACATGCCAAAAGAAGTATAACTTCAAAAAGATCGAAATAAAATATAACATCAATCTTTTGTGTATTTACTGTGTGTAATTAATGATGGATGTATAATTTTATTTATTTCTTATATTGAAAGTACAATTTATTACCTTGCCATAGATATAAGCCGGAGAAGAATTTCTTTGACCATAATGTTGATAACTCCGGAAGTGCTGGAACAACAAAGATTGATAATTTAAGTGCTTTAAAAAAATATATCTCTTCAACTGATACAGTATTCAGGTCTGTGTTATTAGCTTTAATTATGAAATGGCTTTAAATATTTTCTATAATGCCTTTAAGTTATATAGCTTTTCCTCGCACTTGCTTGTATTTTGAATGTTTTTGTATTTTTTTACAGTGTGCATAATATAGAAGATGGTCGAGATTCTTGCACTTTTTTAATTTTGTACGAGTCTGATGGGGAACTATCTATAAATTCTGACATACCGCCACTGACGGTAGCTACACATTCTGTAGACCATGAAGAAAGTTTATTGAAGCTTGATTCAACCACACTAAACCCTAAAACAGGACTGTTTGAAAACACTTTAGAGGATGAGGACAAAGAAACTCTGTTCCTGAATAATGAAAGCACCAATTCTAAGACTAACTTACCCAAAAGAGGCCCACGTTGCAATACTCATACGAACGCTCCTTTAAAACAAAGTACAAAAAGAAAAGCAAGGCCAGAAACGTGGGGAAAAAATATAATTATTAAAAATAATCTAAAGAGGCATGTGTTTAAAAGTATCCCGGATTGTAGATGTAATTGCAAGAAGAAATTAAATGAACGCGCAGCTAGAAGTATATTTGAGAGATTCATTAATTTTCAAAGCCACACAGAACAAAACATGTATCTACAAAGCTGTCTACAAGAATTAGCGCCGCAAAGAAGTCGACCTAGAAATAGTTTTCGAGAAACATCCCGAAAACGAAATCGAAGAGTTTTTAAATATTTCGTAAATACACGAAATAGGACAGTAGAGTTGTGTCAAAAGGCATTTGTCAGTATTCATGGAATTAAAAAAGACAGGCTTGAATCTAAAGTAAAGCATCGCGAGAAGGATATTCAAGATGGGAGAGGACGCCACAGTAACCATATAAGTTACGACGAAAAAACAATAGAAAATGTGCGTAATTTCATTGAAAATCTTCCTGCCCGAGACACATATTCTACTAGATCTGGCTATAAATGCAAAAAATATTTAGAATCGAATTTGACCGTTGCAGAAATACATCGCACGTACGTGGCGCAGAATCCGTATTATGCAATAAGTTACGAAAAATTTCGGCAGATATTTAATACAGAATATAATTTTTCCTTTGAATCACCTAAAACAGTGAGAAATCCTATCTCCAATTGCAAAGATAGTAAAACGCTAATAACTGATGACGCAGTTAGGTAACAATAAATTAAGAAAAATTAAGGTTACCTTTATTTCAAGAAAACAGAAGTATATGGAAGGGAGCCAAAACATTTAAGAAAACATTAGTTTGCTAATAAGCAATGAATTTTTATAAATGCATATTTATCACTGTTATAAATATACATATATATTTTAATACTTTATAAACATACATATACATAGTACAGCACATACATAACATGGTATTTATAACATGGCTTTTTTGATAACTATCAAAACTAGACAGTTTTTCGTATTAAGGTGTCTGCCCACTACACCGTCTCATACTATGACCGCGCTGTGAACGTATCAGGCACGGAAACGAGCATGACACGGACTACTATGCACACTAGACCGTATCAATAGCGTTTTATGCCCGGACATAACGGTTATAGTGACCGTAGTGTCCACGTATCAACCGTGTATCATCCGCGTGTCAAATCCGTATGGTTCCCATTTTCGCAGTCATAGTATTTACCTGTGTTTTCGCGCGAAGCAGCCGCTTCAGTAAGAGCGAGTGAATGTTTTTGCTAAGAAAATTATTTTAATTATCCGTGCACGGCACGCAACGGTGGCGGTCGGTGACGGAACGGTCTAGTGGGCAGAGTCTCATACTTATCAATATAAAGAATTTTTTTTGCTTGACACGGTCCTAGCACGGTCATAGTATGAGACGGTGTAGAGAGAGGGCAGAGTCCTTTAGGGAAAACTATTACAATGCATATTACATATCCTAATGTGATCAAAGAAGTAAATGCATGCATAGCAAATAGCAGAAGCCAGTATAATATCATGTATTATTTAAATCTGTCTTCTATTCTGCATAATTTTATTTCAGTTTAACACCAAAATTTGTCAAATACTATCTTAAATATTATAATTTTACATAATTTGAATATATAAATACTCACATTCAAGTGTTAATGAAGGTATGTTTCAATAAAATGTTTGTTAAATTCAATACTGTTTTTTTATTTCATTTTTATCTCATTAGTAACACAGTACTTTGTTTTTTTTTTTGTGAAAATAATTTCGTAATAAATTTTTTTGATACTGATTTATAAAACTCTATTTTTGACCAGCCAATGAGTACATTGTTTGATTTGAACGAATTGATTTACAATTTATTGAGTTTACTATTATGTATATGGACGTTAATTGTTTTTGGTATCAAAAAATAAGAATAAAACTTTTAGGCCTAAAAGGAACAACAAATAAAGAAAACTATAATAAATGTATGAAAACTGATAAGTTTAGATAAACTGATGAACTGAAAAGAAAGTATTAAGTCCTTGGCTTACTTAAAATAGTATGATAATGATTTTAAAGAGCAATTATGAATCAACACAAAGTTGTTTTCATAGTTTTTAGTATATGTATAAGACAGAACATGACAGACAAAATATAACATTTTTCACAAACGTTGTGGTTTATAAGTAGGTATAGATTAAGGTATTACTTCAGTCAATAAAAAAAATATATTAATTTTATACTTTTGTCGCCAGAAACATAAAAACTGCAAGTGAGACTAAGTTTGAGAGCAGAGAGCATGATATGAGAAATATACGTGGAGTTATGCAAGCTATGGAATGTGTACCGATGTCTGACGATGACAGCGTTCGAGCGACGAGTGCTTTCAGTGTCCGCGATAGTCTCAAAACTGACGACGAGGATCAATCCCAGCCAATAACAGCTGCAAACGCTAAACTCTTGCGTCACGAATTCAATATTATGAATAACTCCAATCTTGTGGTATGCAATCTTGAGAAAAACATGGCGCAACTAATGGCAGCCAATCAAAAGCACGACTTTAAAATGCACAAAATTGACGAGGAGAAAAATGACTCACCAAAAGAATACCCAAAATCATCGGATGTTGAAGTGGTTGATAAAAAAGATGACAAACAGAAGTCGAAAGCAACAGAAACTGCTTCTCAAAGCTTAGAGAACCCAAAGAGTTCGACGAAATGTAGCAGTGATGTTAGTTCAGGGCTGAGCAAAAGTGTTCCACCATCGTATAAACAGAAGTTATTGCAATTTTCGAGAGAAAAATTAAGATTTGGAAGCGGTGGCAATCGATTGACAAGGAGTATCAAAAGATCTTTTCATTTTAGCCGAAGCATAGACAAGAACAAGGATGTCCAAAGGCGAATCAGTGAACCCACAATAGAGATACCCAGCATAATAGAGAAGAAAGACGATCCAATAAAGTATTGTAAAGAAGATAAGGATAAAGATGTCGAAAAGTGTGAAATTATCCACGATACTACCAACGACAAAGAAGTGGCAAACAACGACTGTGTTATGAAACCGGAAGAATCACTGGAAGGTAAACAAAAAAAAAACTATCAAATAACAGATTTCTCTTTTAAATACAAGATTTAAAGTTGAATGTCTTCTTTGAAACATAATTTGTAATATGTAGTTGTAAAATAAACGCGGTGATGTCACTAATAGTTTCTAATTCTAATTGCTCATATATGTTTCATGATGATGTAAGTATTAAAGTAATATATATTTTTATTTAATTTCTAGTCAAGGAGCCTTCAATAATAGAATTAGAAGAGTGGGAGGCGTTTCTGAACTCTAATATTACCGAAGTGATGGATGGTGATGTTGAATCACTAACACAATTGAATATGGTAGGTTAATTTTTGTTTAATATAAAATAGTACTTGGTGAGACGCGGGAAGTTAGGCGCACCCGACTATCATATGTTACAATGACAGTTACGAAATAGATTTAAGCCACGAGATGGCACTACAGCGTTGTTACCTTCGAAACCGTTCGCCATGAGAATTAGTATTTTTTGACAAATCTTGCATGGCAATATTTCCGTTAAAATCAAAGAGTGACCCCTGTATGCAGGGCCTGTATCAACTGTATGGGTTTCTATTTTGTTTGAGTTTTTAAGCTTTTGTGGTCACTGACAGTACATATGTAAAACGGGTGGTAAATATACCAATACCATGTATGTAGATATTTCACTTAATTTTATGAGCTCCTGTTATTTCGGCACTGGTACAAGCGCCATGGCCACGGGCAGATTAGCGAGTGGATGTTATATTTGTTTATTAGCAGGTGTATCTATCTACCCTCTTTCTAGTCTCGACACAAAATCCACTATATCCTCTCGTACTTTTATTCACACTTTTAGAGTGTGCCTGTACTGTGCAGGTGAGCATGGTGGTGGGAGTGGTGGGCGTGGCGGCGCGCAGCGGGCGCGGCGCGCGCGTTTGCGGCGCCGTGGCGGCCCTGCTCGCGCTGCCCGCGCTCTCGCACTCCCTGCCGCGGCACACTCTACTCAACATACAGGATGTAAGTACGGCTTATATTTTTACATCAAGCAACTTGCATTCGCCTTACTGGAGTACGTCCTTAGGTACCCAATAGTAGTCTATGCGTTACACCAGGTCATAGCCTATCTCCCCCTCAACGTGCGTTCACCTTGTCGTGGCCCCTTGTGTAATACCCCCAGCATTAGCGTCTGGCAGTTCAGCCGGGTGCGAAGGCAAGAAACGCACAGGGAGGTGGCCCACTTCGGTGGGCGGTGTACCATGCGGGTTGCTCCTGGTACTTCTCTGATAGCAGAGTGGACTGTGGAGCAACCCCATGGTTGTTGTGGTCTGCTTCGGCAGACCTGCCGTCGGGGCGTCGAAGTTGAGTGCGTAAGCGATTCTGCGACGCCCCATTAAAACGGGGGAGGTTTTTTGGGTTTTAGTGAGTAGTGCTGGCTTTTCTAGCCGGTGAGTCCCACATAACTACCTGTATGTATACAGATGGTATGCGTAAATGCATTTCCCAACATTAAAAAAAAGATCATAGTCTATCTGTGTACTAAATTTTGTCTAAATCCGTCCAGCCGTTTCAGCGTGAAGAAGCAACAACACGCATGACACACACGCACATACACTTTCTTTAATTATTTAAATGGGTGGAGGTAGGTAGTGTAAATCAAGAAATCTTTAAAGAAGCCTATGTAATATTATGCAATTTTACTTTATTTTCGTTTTATTTGTTCTTTATAATCTATAATAAACCTAATTCATTATTATTAATTATTCATTAGGCTCTAGTAAAGGAGCTAACAGACATATTTAAATTAAAATGTTTAAATATAAAATAGTTTTTTTTTTTTATGTAAATAATAGTAGGTATGTCTAATAACGTTTAAAAATCAATCCTTTTAATATTAACACGCTTTTATTTATACCTAAATTATATAATGTAGGTGTCAAATGAGTTTAGAAATTATTTAAATCAATACACTGAAGCTATGTTCACACGATTAGCATTTTGCAATAAATTTAAATGTGTTTAAGGCATAAATTTATAAGGACAGGTTCCACACTAATTAATGTATCAGAAATATTTTGCGTATTGATAAATTGGTTGAATTATGTAACCAGGTGTACCTAGAAGCGAAAGTTGTTTATAACTTCGTAGCAGCAATAAACACGCTCATGAGAGACAGCAAGCACTCGGACGAAGGCGCCGAAGACAGGTAACTATCTTGTATTTTATTTATACTGCCTTTATTTAAAATTGTTTAAGTGAACGAATAATCCATAATTGTACATTGTAAGAAGCAGGAAGACATGAGTATTGTAGCACCGAGAATTGTGGTTTGCCTCGTGCATCGTAGGGCGTTGTTATGCATTGTCTCGTTTTTTATTATACAGGGGATTTTTGAGACGGGACAGTAAGGGCAGGTACCTTAAATACTATAGTTACAGGAAAACGTTCCTAGGAGACCATCCATAACTTTTTGAGATATTCTGAACTGCATTCACAGATTTTGGAAAAAATGTACAGTCAGCGAGAAAAATGCTAAAATAGAATATTATTTTTGTTAAGTCAATCGATTCTATTTCATGTAGAGATCAAAAGACTCTATGAGACCATTTAAGGTTTGAGTACTAGAAATGACAGAAATCGCGAAAATCGTTTCCCATACATTTTGTACGGAAAAACGTTTAATCAACTCGAAATATTCTTTGTTACCAAACGGTCCTATTTTTTTATGTGATCAAAAGACTCTTTGAGGCCAGTTATGGATGGTCCCCTAGGAACGTTTTCCTGTAAGTATAGTATTTAAGCCTACCTTAATGTCCCGTCTCAAAAATCCACCTGTATACTAGCTAACCTGACAGACCTTGTTGTGTCAAATCAAGTTTGTAGCGGGTCAGATTAGAAAAATGGTGTTTTTACGTTTTTCCGTGGTTTTTTTTTACAATTTTTCTCTTCACAAGAACCTTTCTTAGTTCAACGAATATTTGACAAAAAGAATTAACCGAATTGGTCCAGCCGTTCTTGAGCAAAACATTTAGCGATTCATTTTTACTTATAAGATTAAATAGTGTTCGCCTAGTGAAATCTCTATGGGTGAATTACGAGTATAATAAATATAGAAAATTTTAAGAAAACATATGTAATTGAATTCACATTTTTTTATTGGGATAACACTAAAGTCAATAGCTACTAAACAAAAGAAAAGAAATTCGGTTGACAAACGAGGATAAAAGGGTATTGAACTGTTATATATATATATATATATATATATATATATATATATATAATGTAACCAACCAGTAAAATGATTGTAATAAATTGCTTGGTTTTAAATTATGTTACTTTGCGGTTTTATAAGTAGTAGCTGTATGTCAATCTGCGGTATACAAGTGTGAATATTATAGGTGTTGTGTAAGTATTTTAAATCTATAGGGTTACTAGTTTTGTAACATTTTTTTTCGTGATAAATATTACTAATTGTGTAATCATGTATGTAGAATAATATTATTTATATATGCATGTATGTTTGAATGTATGTATGTACATAATATGTTTGTATATATGTATATTTATATTGATGTTTGTAGTTTGTACCTACACCGCTGTTTATTATTATTTTATGCTCACGCTCGAGGGTTTCTGGCAGAGATCTCTGAAAGACGAAGTCATGTTTAGTACACAAGCTGTTTTCTATTTTTATTTGTATTTTTGTGGTACATAAATAAATAAATAAATAAATAAATAGAAATATTAAAATGTACGTCATTGTTACCCTTTCTCATAACAATTTTATCATCCATTAGATAAATCCTTTCAATATCGTCTATTTTTTAATTGAGTTTACCCTTGTTATATACATATATAGTTTTTTATTATTGTTATTTTCATTAAAGTGTTGATATTTTATTTCGAATATATAAATAGTAGCATTCGACATGACTTGCGCTACTTAAAATTTGCTATATTGTCCTAGAAATACGAAATACATTTCAGGAGTTTAGACGTGAATCTAACAAACTCTATGTATTTTCGATTATAGTGTCAATGCAGGACAGTGAGACTTTGCATCACAAAGACTAACAAGCGACCTGAAAAGAGTAAATATTATTAGTTTAAAGTTTAGACTATTAAAGCTAGCACACTATGCATTTTCATGAGAATGTGCAACAAATAGTTCCCTAATAATACTAACTAATTGTGTCAAGCTAGCAGTATATATTTTCGGTTGTCGTCAGAGTGCAGGGCGTGGGTCGCATGGTGGAGGTGTGCGCGTGGCTGTGCGTGCGCTCGTGCCGCGCCGTCAGACAGTTCGCCACCGCCCTCGCCGCGTACGACGCTCACCCTGTCTTCACATATCTGCTCACTTCGCGTAAGTTGTTGATAGTTTCCCACTATTATAGTGTTGTTTGAGGTACTTTTTGACCGGCTTTCAAAAATGCGGTGGTTTACATATTAGTTTCTTTGATTTACGCGAATATTTGACATATTAAATAAAACTATCATTTCGGATTTTTTCGCGGATTTATTTTGATTTTTGGATTTTTTAAAAGATAGTTTTATTTAACATGAGTAGGTATTCAATTCAGGTGTATTGGTTTTGTGAAATGTTCTCCAATTGTGAATCGATTGTCATTACTCTCTTTTCATTGAACAAGTTTATACCAAAAGGGTGGTCCCATATAAATTATGAGAAATCGTTCTACCTATAATTGTAGTTGTTTTATTTTAAAAGTAATTATGATATTCTGAGGAAAGCGCATTTAATTTGAATTCTAGTTTCAATTAATTTTAGATTGATGTAAGTTCATTAATGATAATGTTTTGTGATGTTTTAATAAAAATACATCTTAAAAAATATATTATATGTTACAGATTCAATGCCTAGAATAGGATTGAACATAGTGGGTATTCTCATAACAGTGTTACAAGACCTACCCGAGCACGCAGACGTAGTAGAAAGAATACTATTCGATGATGAAAAGTTCAATTTCTTAAGACTTCTAGAACAATCCAGCGACGCTCTAAAAATACGAGTATGTATTCTCATCAGTTTACTGTGCACCTTCTCTTGTACGGTATTTTCAGCAGCGATGGAGTCGAAGTGGACGAAGAAAGAGAGTGAAAGCCTGGAGGCACTTCATAGTCATTGTAACGTTACCTTGAATAGGGCGGCGCGGTTAGCTACTAAGGAACTAAGTAATATGCCGTTTTATTCCAGTTGAGATGGTGGGAAAAAATGTATAGTAATGTAATGCTATACATTTTTTCTCATTAAATATAAGTGCCTGTTTATCATATACGTTTTCTTTGAGTTTATTTAATAATATAAATGTAGTGTCGATATAAAAACAGTGAAGACGAAAGACGTGGTTTCTTTATAGGGTCAGCTTCTGGACATAAAACTGATCGCAATCGTAAACATAATTCCAAAAAAATCATTGATTAAAGTCAAAGATATTTACTATTTTGTTCTCTTATTGTATATTTTGCGCGATGCTGAATAAAAAGTAAAAAAGACATCTTCACAATTATTGATCAATCAAAACATTTCATAATATTCTTAATACATCTGTACTTGTCTTTTGTGGTTAGCTCATATAGCTGCAGATTCAGTGGACCTGGGTTCTGACTTGAGTTTTAAAAGATAAGAGTAGTAAATAAAGAGTCCCGGATTGGATTTGGTGGGATGGGAAATTGGCCATGTTACACTCCCGTGCCAAGGCAAAGCACTGGCCTGATATCCTGTCGGATTAGGCCTCCACTGACATATATGAGAGTGAAAGGAACGTACTGTGCACACGTACTACTGTATAATATCTCATACACAGATGAATTGTTTTATTGAGATTGTCTACCGTGACTGAAGTCTTGAAAACATTAGCTGTAATAATAATCATTGAAAACTAATTCAGCGCTTGTACATAGTAAAATGATATGAAAGTTTCATACAAAAATAGCGCACAGTGGTGTATACGTCCAGTATTGCTATTTGGTCATATTTTCGATCGCAGCGAACAGATGTTTACCTTCGTCTTGGACAAAATTCATTTGAATCGGTTCGACCGAAAATGGCGTAGAGAATAGTTCTTTATTATGTTAGGCCAGCCAAATAATAGGATGAACAAAAAAATTACCAAACGTTTTTTTTTCCCTCAAGTAATTGTTCTTGTCATAATCAAAACCTAGCATTGTTAGCTATAGAGTGTGCTTTAAGTTATATTCACGTCAAATCAATGTGTCAATGAATGTATATTGGAGTACGTGGCTTAAATGAGTGTACTATATTTAGACTATGTCAGCTTTGCGGGATGGGCTGTTTAAAATTTCGTTCTATTTAATAATTTGTTTCAACCAAATTATTCCTTCGGAAATAGTTATTTGATTTATTTTTTGTTAATTTCTTTGCAAATTTTGAATATCGAATAGTAAACCTATTCTTATTCCATTTTCCATTTTGGACAACTTATTCTTGTGGTTAAGATAATTATTAATAATTCAAAATATTTGTATCATTTTTTTTTATAAAATTTAGTGCATAGTTTTCTGAATACAGTTCACTCAAAGTCTTACACGTGTTTGTAATCTTTATCTGCTTATCGTTTTAACTCATCTGCTAGTGAATTAGACGTGATATCTCAACAATTTTTATAATCACGTATTGTTTATAAAATACATTTATTTTTTTTAAATTCTTGTCTTTCTGCATAGCATATTCTAAAATATTAATCTTTAGGTTCAATGGCCGATGCGCTAATGTGCCTCTTACATGCTTTCGATGGCTGATTGCGTGACTTTTTTAGGGGACTGCATCGATCCCAACCCAGGTTGGGTTTCCTTTTTTTATTTTTTAAAAGATAACTGCATCAATATTCACTTTAAGAGTTAATGACCCTTATTATAAATAATTTTTATACAAACTTCAAATAAAGTAGCTCTAAAATCAACAGTTTGCCGCCTATCAAAACTAGCCGCTATAGACTGCGGTCTAGTTACTTAAGCCGATTTCCGATATAGATTTCTGTGACTGTTTAGGTTAATAATTTAACTTCACTAGTAATCATTTCTAATCTGTAGTAATAAAATTTGTTGTATTTTATTATTACACATATATATTAAGTCTTATACTGCATTTGTAAAAGTTAGTTGAAATATGTATAATGAGTAAACGAGTTTAATACCTACTAAAAATTAATATGAAATCAATATGAGTGGTTATTTTGTTGGAGATTGTATTACGAATGTAGGAAATTTTCGCCCATTATTCCGTTTGACTCATTAGTGTCACATACGCATATGGAAATATGTCATTTTTTAAATACTAATTAAGAGTTGTGAAAGGTTTTTTCCATGTCGATACCCATTATGCCTGTTGAATCATATTGTGAATGTGAAATTAATTGATATTTTAGTCATTTTCTGCGTTAGAAGATGGAGTGGAAGTTACTTAATTTTTCTGTATTCTTCTGCAAGTAATACGTGATGGAAGTACCGTGTTTGATCTCGCACGGAGTAAATGTTTAACTTCCTCTTGTTTGTAAAAAGATGTCAATAATTTCTGTATCTTACATATGGGTAAAGAAGTTACGTGATTTTTATAAAAAAAAAATAAGTATAAGCATTTGATGAACAATAATGAATAAAAAATGTACAAAAAAATATCTTTGAAACTCAACCTATTATTGATATTGCATAAAAAGTGCAATGACCCTCCTCAATGATTTAAAAGGAATGGTGATTGTTTATAAATAATGTATAACAATTTTTTATAGTATCTATAAATTAGAGACTGGTGCAACGGTCAATGAACCCGGTTGCAGTAATAGACTCAGGGCACTTCAACTTGCAGCCTGCAATGACGTCATTTCTACGAGCTAAAAGACGAGGAGTGGTCTTAACTTTGTCATGTTGTTGAATCACTGAGTGTATTATAAATTTATAAATGATTCTCAATTCTCTTATTTAATTCTATGAATTTTTGTACCTTATGATAATTATACTCATTTTATTAGGTATATTAAGTCTAACGATTAAGAAATTTGTACATATTACACTTAAAAAACTATAAGTGCCAATTGCACCGATTTCTTAATTTGATTTAAATGTCTTGAACATGTTCAGCAAGCTCAAGTTGTACTTTTTGACGTTTGCTAAACATTTAAATCAAATTAAGAATATTGATACAAGTGGTCCTAATGTCGAATCTCAAAATTATGTCATGTTTATGTATTTTTTAAATAAAATTATGTCTCATACCTAAATGACATTTCATAAATATAGTTATTTTCCTTACATTTATATTCTTTTAATTTAATCACTACCACTATGTAAAATGTTTCAGATTGTAAAGGTGGTATCTGCGAATTTAAAATTAAAAGTTGCTGAATTAACTATAAAACGTTTAACGTTACAGTCAAAGGAATTGAAGTGACATATAATTTCAAAATCGCCAGATCAATGAACGGTAATTTGTTTCAGGTGATTACAACATTTGATAACGTAATTTCGGGTTAAACCGCGTTAAATGCGATAATGCTAATGCATCTTATGCAATCATTTGGAACTTAATTACTATTGCCGGTAGTGCATTCACATCAAGATCAAAAACCTACGTTACAGACAGGTTCTTACAATTTGTTGTTTGTTTTAAATGTGAGCGTTGCACTTTATGGTAGTTAGTAGAGTTACATAAGGCGGGTGATCGGCCGGCCTCGCGCCGGTCGCGTGCATTCACCGCCTATAGTATGCATATTCAAATTTTCTAATATGTATATAATATATTACCGCCACTTCTGAACTAAGTGGTCACTATGTAGGTAAATGGCAAAATCCGCATACTGACAGATTTGTTCGGCAGTTACACTCGTGGAATTTAAATGGATATAGGTATTGTCGCTTAATATTCACAGTAAGTTTAGGCGTTTGTGCATTTTCACTGTACATAATATTACGTTCGACTTGCATATGAAATTCATAAATAAAATAGTCCAGCAGGAAGAAGTTTCTTCTTTATTTTTTTATCTTATTTATGTAATAGCAGATGATACAGATCATTAGCTCGGAACATAAACAACATCAAGGTTTTCCGAGATGGCATAACTCGTCATTGGCAGAGACTTCTCCAAGAGTGAGGTTAAATCTGCTTGCAAATTACGTATTTTATGCGGTCGTTAGCTTTCTGGTTAGTGGGTTTTGATTAATATTATATTGAATCTACCATTACGTTGCTATAGTTCTAACGAATTTTTATAATATATCTATACTAATATTATAAAGAGGTAAAGTTTGTGAGGTTGTAGGGTGTAATCTCTGGATCTACTGATCGGATTTAGATGAAATGTTGTAAGAAGATAGTTTGAGACCCTGGGAAGGACATAGGATACTTTATATCCCGGAAATCATCCCTTAAGGGGGTAAAAATGGGGATGAAAGTTTGTATAGGGAATCAACCTAGAGACGAACCCGAGCGAAGCGAGGATGAGTCGCTAGTCTTAAATAAAAAAGAAATGACGAAATCCAACCATCCAATTAGTGAACTACGAACGAACTACTCTTTTTTTATAATTATATATATATATAATATAGTATAGTAATAATTATATATATATATATATATATATATATATATATATATATATATATATAGTATAGTATAGTATAGTCGATATTCGTATCAAAGCAGAAACTGTGTAGAATCAGGCGCAAGTCCTTTGTTGATGAGGAATCTTACCACTCTAATTTGAGCGAGCTTAATCGTAAATACTATCATTACTTTTACCATACTATTTTAATATTATTTTATGATTTCGACCTGCCGTCGGGGTGTCCTGGTTGAATGCGTGAGTAATCCTGTGACACCTCATTAAGACGGAGGAGGTTCTGTTAAGTTTTAATGGATAGTGCTGGCTTTTCTGGCCGGCGAGTCCCACATAACCACTTGTATGTATACAGGTGGTATGCGAAAATGCATTTGCCAACATAAAGAAAACGTACATAGTCCATCAGTGTACGTACTTAGTTTTATCTAAATCTGTCCACCCGTGCCGTGTCAGCGTGAAGGAATAACAAACATACATACATTCAAACCTTCGCATTTATAATAGTAGTCCGATATTAAAATGAAGTCTTATTTTTATTACGATTATCACGATGCTTGTAAAGAATAGTTACATTGTATGAAGTTATTTAACGAGTTTAATGTGTTAAAGATTATCTTCCTCTTATCATTGTTATGCAGTATAATAATAAATATTTTGGCGCAACGTAGGAAAATTTGGTGACTCGTTATAATATTCCTAGGAATAATTAATCATTAAGGCAGATAAATGATGGTTTTTACCGACTTCCAAAATGGAGAAGGTTCTATGTTCGTCTGTATGTATTTTTAATAGTATTGACTATTGATATTGCTTGGCAGAACTCAAACACTTCTTGACTGACTTAAATAGATCAGAATAAGAACCTATAATATTTAATAATATTAACAATAATATTAATTCTGCGTAATTATATCATCTCTGGCGACTGGCGTAGTAAACTGTGCAAGTAAACAGTCGTGGCATAATAAACCCCCCATGGGTGCCGTGTTTGTCCATTAAATGATTCCTGCACGTGATAAATAATTTACTTATTTATACTAATATTGATCTTTAGTATAAAGGCAAGGGACGATATCATTGGATGCAACCAACGTCTAATTAGGAGGAAACAGCAATCTCGGCGTAATGCTATATTTTTTAAATGTTTGTTTTTATCAAATGATAAATAGGTAGTTCGGTTTGTATTTAACTTAATTAAACAAATTTCTTAAATAAGGAAACTTACGTACCTACCTGGTTACAACATAATGAAGTAATAAATAAAATATAAATGACTGAAATCTGAGGATAACATTTTTATTAAAAGCATACCGAAACATTCGAAAATGTCCTTGTAAATTCATTTTATCTATAGATTCCTTATCTTAAGTGTCGTGATTGTGGTATTTCTCAAAGATAGTTTATTGTTAAAGTACAGCGTGCAAATCAATCGCATTGATATTAGCGCGGTCATAGTGGGTTCAACGACCCACGTATTCACTGTACCATTGGGTCATGAGTATTTTGACAACGCAGCGCGGAAATTATCTAATCGGCACGCGGTCGCGAGGACGTGGGGCCAACGACTCGGGGACCGTTCGCATCGGCTCTGAGCGAGTCAACGAAAGTGAAATGTGAAATGAGTACAACACTACAGATACCGTCAATGCGGACGAAATTATTCAGCGGGCAGTGGGTGTGGTTGCTAAGCCGCTATGTAGACAGCTGTTGTGGACTTCTAATTTTCCTATTAAAAATATCATACTCGAGTTGACTATAAATAAATTTTCTCAGAAATACTTTTTACATTTATTTAACGCGGAACAGGTAGGCTCTGAATTCATAATTTTAAAAGCAATTACTATAAAAATAATAATTCAATTAAATACTTAATTAAAAAAAACTCATAATTATTTACCATTATCTTTGTTCCTGTCCTACCACAATATTCTAATATTAAATTAAAAAATATTTTTTTTTTCTGGAGCGGACAAAGAGCGGCCATTGACGTTCTCTGATTTGTAAGCAGGTCGATGACCGCTCAATATTCTACCAAGATTGCATATCATATTAGAATCATACACTTGGTAACCTACATATTGATGTAGGCACGACCGATTAAATTTGGCAACAGTTTGATTCAAATGTTGCAACGATTACTTAAGCATTATTAAGAAGTCCAATTTAAACTTTTAAAGATATAATATACAATAAAGTAATTTTAAACTTGGGTAAGAAATGCCTATAAATTATACATACATACCTAAAATTATCTGTAAAGTTAAATATAGATACTATTTTGATGGTATCTTTTAGGCAAATTGGAAGAGAGATACAAGAGATCTTCCCGTAAAAGCCGCAATTCGATATGAGTTGGTGAGCTATTTTAATAAAAAATACTTTCAATATAGATTATGATAGGCTCTGGCAAAGTAGACACTTTTTAGAATGACGGTGGTCGCGGTTCGATTCCACTAGATTTATTAACACTTTAGTATTGCTTTGAAATGGTAATGGTATGGTACACATGGTACTTGGTAGTGTGAAACTAATAAAATCCTTCTCGATATCTTGTCACACTTAGTCTTTTTGAAAAATAAATGTAAAATGATTTTATCATTCTAAATTGTAAGATTTAAATGTTATAAATTACTATATAACTACGTCTTTGCCTTTCGTTATATTTTTACATTTGTACGCAAATTGTACGCAAATCTATACATATAATAAAATTGTAACTAAGCCGAATCTGTACATGAAATATTTTTTGGAAAATCTTATTGAAATAGACATTATTATCGATACAGAGGCCGAATCTATACTTTTTAGAATTTTTGTCTGTCTGTCTGAGGAATTTTGGTGAAATTTGGTATGATGATAGCTGGTTATCCGGGTCAACATGTAGGATACGTTTTACTGCGGGAAAATATCTCATTTCTGATAAATCTATGCTAAACATTAAAACGTAAATAGGGACGAACCCGAACGGAGCGAGGGTGAGTCGCTTGTAAACTAATAAACCTTAAAAAATTTGAAAATATCCATATGTATTATAATGTTTTTACATAAGTATAAGCATAGAACACGGCTTTGCAAGGAGCAAATACATAAATTGCCATTTATTACACAAGGACCAGGAAATCACAATATGAACACGAACGAGGATTTCATGTAGACTACAACATTGGTATAAAGTAATTACATACGTACTGATAACTTCTGCATATCCTGCTGCAAAACCTGATGCGAGACCATGCGGTGTACCATGCGGGTTGCTTCTGGTACTTCTCTGATATTTTGTATGTATGCACGTGTTATGCCTAAATGTATTATATCTCAACGTTAAAAAATATATAGCTTTGATTCTAATTTCTTAAGGATTCATTTCATTTTTATTCGTCACATATTAGTAGGTAATGAAAACGAATAATTTGAGTAAACTTAGGCTGTGAAGCTGAATTTTTAATATTGACGATTCAAAAGTATTAAAGCATTTTTCTAAGTTCCAACCCTAGAGAATTTATCACTACATAGTATAAAACAAAGTAGCTTCTCGCTATCTGTCTGTCCCTATGTATGCTTAGATCTTTAAAACTATGCAACGGATTTTGATGCGGTTTTTTTAATAGATAGAGTGATTCAAGAGGAAAGTTTATATGTATATTACATGCATATTACAGTATAGAAAAGCCGAGAAATTCAAAGATTTGTATTTCATACTAACCGTTAAAACGTACCTAGGGACGAACCCGAGCGAAGCGGGGGTGAGTCGCTAGTTCAAGTATAAAATATCGTAACTATAAGGCCGATGACCCGCTCATAATATGTAAGTTACTACAAACGTAGTAAAATTGCTATTACATCAAGAATACTGCTGTGACCGACTGATGACGCAACCATGGCAAACTCACTGAAAAACGACCCATAGAATATTACTCGGTATAGAATTCATTAAATATACCAAGGAACTCGAAAACAACATACACGTGGTTGTTTTGCTGAGCAAAACAAATTAGTCAATCGGTAGTTAACGAACGTCCTTGCTAGAACGATGAACCCGGAACACTTAGCTTGTCACTGCGATAATACCAGATATTAGCCGAGCACTCTTACGTAAGTCCTTGATACTTGATAAAGTGACCTTCGCGGTCAATGCCTCATTGAACGAAGTTAATGACATATATCTAGTTTGTAATACTAGAAGCATGTAGTATAAGAGCATTGCACTATTACGTAAAACAAACCTTGTAATACAAATATTTATTTGCATCTTTAATTCAATTTGTTCGTGTTAAAACTTTAAGCATGGCTTTAAAAGCATTCACAATATGATGTCATTATTTGTACTTATACAATAAAACAAAAATATAATTTGCAATGTAAACCACGTACATATTTTTTACTACTACTTTATTTATTAATACAGTAATGTAGAGTGGATCGATAAATATGTAGTCAAAACATGTTTAGTATAAAATTTTCTGTTTATCGTTCTTTATCAATTTTAACAACGAAGAAGAAAAATTGACCTTGACAGTTGACTAATATAATAAAGTAGATATGGATTAACTACAACATATAAGAAAAGCTCTACAGCTAGTACCTACCAGAAAATCTTTACTTTTAGGTACACGTTAAGTTTCATACACGAAACTTGTATCTTGTAAACAAATTAATTAAATAGGAATTGCAATTGCAATGGCAAAAATTGCAAGTGTTTAAACCAATTGGAAATCGTACATAATGAATTTAATTACAATGTTGTAAAAACTTGAGAACTTTAAGTTCTCGAGTGGCGGCCACGGACTGGAAGGCGAAGCGTGGGTAGGCCTCCCACAAGGTGGACCGACGACTTGGTCAAAGTCGCTGGAGCCCACTGGATGCGGATGGCACAAGACCGGTTGTCGTGGAAATCTTTGGGGGAGGCCTATGTCCAACAGTGGACGTGTTTGGGCTGAAACGGTTGTAAAAACATTACAAATGACGCTTTTAATATTTTTACTCATCAAGGTTTTCCATTTGTTACCCGATACGGATGTTGATGATTTCCGGTATGTTTGACTAATTTAAGTGATTACGTATAAGTCGTTTCAATTTTGTTTACACCGAAAAAAATTTTCCGTGCTTTTAGATGAGAACCTTTTAGATTTAATTTTATGTCATAAATTTCCTTACGTGGAATATAAATTGGGAAATGCTATAAGTACGTACCTAAGTTCATACAAATATTTCATTCTGCATTCGCGCTTCTTCTTCGCTTGACATGAACGCGCTTGCAAATATCTATATTAAAGTAATTTAGTGCTATAATTTAATTAGAATAGCATGAATGGCTTCCAGTGTTCCACAATATACTATTCATAATAGTGAGGTTGTCTTGTTTTGTGAAGAAGTTAGTAATTTAATCATGACATTAGAGCGGGTCTGAAAACATGATTAAAAGCTTTCAACAAATGATAATGATGTCGTTCTGACCAATTTTGAATACGGCGGCCAATCTCACTGAAACTAGTCAACTAAGCAGGAGATATTATAGTGCACAACTGTACGCGCAGGCAAAGGTGCACTCTCTACTCATGTCACTCTCGTACTCTAGTGTGATGACAATTCGACAAGAAATAAGGCGCAGGACCGACGGTTTTAAGTGCTCTTGAGGCACGGCCAACTTACCAACTTCGGGCTGTTTCTCTGACTTTATTAATAGAAAGTCTCAATAACTAAATTTGGCCCGACCCGGGACTCGAACCCAGGACCCTCCGGATTTGCAGCTGTACATGCTAGCCACTAGACCACAAAAACAGTTAATTTTCAAATCATATAATAATTCATAATACTTATTTTTAGTTCATTTATGAATTATATACGTGTATTATCTACTTCATATGAATTCATCCCATCTAGCCTCCTTTGCCTATTGCCATTCTATTTATTGTAATTTTTAAAATTGAAAATTTTCTTTTTAGGTACAAACATTATATTTTAACAAAACATAAAATTTACAAACACGTTTTTAACTAATTGTAATGTATGTACTGTATACTCTTAATAATTATAAGTAATTTCCAAAATTATACAAATTCCATTGTCCACACGGCACACTCCCTATAATTTTAGGTATCTTGTTGACAGTCTTTACAATTTATTAATATTGTACTTTATTATTAATTATTTTTATTTTCATTATTGTATTTTTATTATACTTAAATTTAGACATATACTTCTTTCATTCATTTATTCATATCCTGGCCTGGCATGAGATCGATAATGCAAAATTATATTATTGACATTTGAATTTCAATCTAACAAAGTGTAAATCGATATATTTAACTTATGAAGTAAGTAATACTTACAAAGATTAAAAGTAGGCCAAAATCGACTTCCTTGATTGCATATTTTGTTACAATACAAACGTGTTAGTTAAGATTTAATGCGGTCGTATTATACGAAAAAGTAATAATATTGTTGTACATTAAAGATACAAATGATAAAAGCACACAAAAAGGGTGTTACTAAATCTTTTTTTCAGCGACCTCGACTCAACGACTCAACGACCAAAAAAGAAAGTGCTAGCCACTAAACCCCAACAGGACCTCACCTGTCTTAATAGGGCGTCGTAGGATCGATTACGTCGTTTCTCGGTTAACATTTGTATTACAAATGTAAGAGCGTCTTCAGTAAGGTTTCTATTGTTACTGCTTTACTAGGTATGTCTAGTATGTTTGAATTATTGTTTAAGGTAAGATTTAAAATAAAGATTGTTCATTTATCATTACCGGCTAAGTTTTACTCAGTTCTTCGTATTCGTAAAATTCAATTAACATGTCTTATATTGCAATTAATATGTATTTAACGCGTTGCATAATATCTCATACTTCCGTGTCTTTAAAAAGTTCCAACCTTAAAACGACTTTTAAGCACAATAATTCACTAGAATGTTGAGATAGTAATAACCACATATTTGATATTATTAGTTGTGATATTTTCTCATGTTTTATTAATTCAATGGCTATATATTATATAACGAAGTTTCTTAATGTAGTGATTGTATCATGGCCCCTGTTTTGTCCCGGTTATGGGAAGCGTGGAGAGCCCTTACCAAGCAACGTTTTATATCAATTATATAATGCTCATGAATGAATAAAACATTGGCCTTGTAATTTTTAAGAATTCAAAGGGCAGAAGGGAAGCGTTTGATGTTATTTAATCAACTTGACCCTAACAGGCAAGTTCAAGGTTTTAAGTAGCAGCTTGTTTTTAGTGAATATTAAAAATTATAGTTTATATTTTAATATATTATTTCTGTCAAGAAATGTTATGAAAACATATGTCAATAAAAATTTGATACTTAAACCGTATCTAACATTACGCCATTACATCATAAGTAACTAGACGTCTATTTAATCAATTAACTAAATAAAACAAATAAAGATTAACGTCTCTTTCAAGATACATTGTATTAAATTATGTCTATACTAATATTATAAAGAAAAAAATGTATTTTTGTTTGTTAATGAATAAACTAAAAAATCCGGTGAATCGAATTAAATGAAATTTGGTATGAAGATAATTCGAGACCGTGGGAAGAACATATGATAATTTTTATCCCGAAAATAATCGCTTATAGAGGTGAAAAGGGGGATGAAAGTTTGTGTCGGGAATCAATCATTTCTCAAGTAAGGGATATAAAACTCATTATACCTATACGCCTAGTATATAAGTCCTAATATATAGTCTATCTATTTCTTACTAACAAACGGAACGGAACGAACCCGAACGAAACGAGGGTTAGTTGCTCATGATATACATATATAAAGTAAACGCTTGCTGTCAGGAAATTAATTATATTAGATTTAATTTTAAACACGTTTAAAGCCATGTGAATATGAACATTCATATCACGTTTAGCTAGTAATTACAATGCTTAAGTGTACCTACTTCTTTATATAAACAAGTGGAAGGTATATTGTTTTTATAAGCTAATAGCATGCCCTAACGTTACCGCCTGATACCCTTCAGTAACATTTACAGTAAATTATTATCCCACAATGACTATTGTATTTGTATGCTTCGAGCTTATGTATACCACACATTCGGTCTCATCAGGAACAAAGAAAAAGTATTTTAAATAAATGTCAATACATGGCATTATGTGATCGATTTGTTTTGAAGTTTTTGTAAATTTAATAAAATATTAAAATAGACCCTAATAAGGTATATTATAATCAAAAAAAATATATCTAAATTAACTAACGTAAACGAAATAGTGCGCTTATAAGCGTAATTGTATTGATTATTTAAAAACCGCAATTAGGTTTGTAGTGCATATTCATAGATATCTATTTTGAAAATTAAAGGCTAAAAATTTTACTAAAATTTATTTAATTAAATTCAAGATGAATTTTGCATTATTTATCATATTTTAGTTAGCTTATTTGATAAACTAGTTTGACAGTTTGTGGATTAACAACGTCTATTATTTATTCAAAAATAGCTTGAAGAATAGCACGAATTAGAGCGGACCACTTTCTTTGTATGAGTTGGGGTATCTCTACTTGTATTGTATTGTCATCTGTAGTATCCATGTTCAGTATACGGTCTGTAAATGTCTATGAAAGAAATATCGTTGACTATATTTTCGCTGTTGTGTGTGAGTAAGACAAAGCTACAAGCTAATTTTACGTATTTATAATATACCTACTAGCGACCCACCTCCGCTCGGGTTCGTCCCTACTTACGTTTTAAGGTTTAGTATAGATTTCTCAGAGATGAAATATTTTCCCGCAGTGAAAAGTATCCTATACGTTGACCTGGATAACCAGCTATCATCATACTAAATTTCATCAAAATCCCTCCAGTGGTTTTCCCGTGATGTGGTAACGGACAGACAGACAAACAGACAGACAAAAATTCTAAAAAGTATAGATTCGGCCTCTGTATCAATAATAATGTCTATTTCAATAAGATTTTCGAAAAAATATTTCATGTACAGATTCGGCTTAGTTACAATTTTATTATATGTATAGATGTAAGGTGCAATGGAAGAATATGTCTGTATGTTTGTATTATTTATGTTAATCATGAGAAAAATAAACTGTAACTTTCTTAAAAGAATATATCATCAACATTTAGACCGTGCCTTAAGCTTGCCACGTGTAAGTCAGCGTGCGAGCCCAAACGCCAAGGTTGTAAGGGATGAATAGACTACGCTATGCTCCCTGCTCTCGCGCATGATTGACGTCAATTCATTTTGACCTCGAAATTCCGTTAACATAAACTTAAATCATTCATTTACCCGTCTATTCTAATTTTATGCCCCAGTGCACACTTAATATTATTTTCCTTTTGCCACTAACTGAGGTCATATAATGATTTTTTATTTAATTGAAATTAGAATTGCATTTATTCAATTATTAAAGTATCTCACGAGCTAACGTAAATTGCGATTCGGTATATGATCGTTAGAACGCTATAATAAGATACCTAATCTTAGTATCTATACCTCTATTTTTATTAAAATTATGAGGCTATTGAGAATATTATAACATTAATCTACATTTTTTTTACTAATAAATAATATAAAGCTATAGAAATTTTATGCGAATGTCCTAATCTCTGGAATAAGCACTCAGATTTAATGATAATCATTTAGTTCATTTATGCTTTAAGTAATTTTTTTCTAGTTAATATTGTGAATTATTTTGTAACTCTTATTCAACTTAAAGGATAATGCATTTAGAATTAAGTTACTTTGTATTTTTTATCTAAAAATATTGTTTTAATGTAATTATTACTGGTGAATCTAAATAAAATAAAAGCAATGGGAAAGGATTGTACATAAATAAACTGTGCAAGTTTAGCCTTTAGTACTTTACTGAAATTTGTACCTTGACCAAAGTATGTACATGTGTATAAATTCATTCGAAGACATAAGTAGGGTTACTTAACGATGATCCATTTAACTTGTGTTATTTTTACATTGTAAATGTTCAGTATGTGTACATGTGTAAGTATATTGACTGTATAATTTATGCATTTACGAGTATACACATTTTATAGCACGTATTCAAAAATGATGCTCTACATATACATTTTTCTATCCAATCGAAGAATACTCCGTTAGTCATAAAAAAAGAGAAGTTAAAGTCTAGACGGTTTAAACATAAAACTATTCGTGAGACATTTGCGTCGCATACCTCGAGTTAGTATTTTGATATCTTCTAAATAATTCACGTTAATTTTGTTATATTACATCTAATGGGTAACAATTTTTTTATCAACTATTAGTTAGGTACTACACAAATTAATTTTGTTTTTCAACTAATTGGATAATTCATGTGTCTAATTTGATTAAATACTTGTTTGTTTAAAGGATAACGATATAAGACAGTTAAAGTCGTTATATATTTATTTATAAGGCAATAGACATTAACGTCAGATACTGCTTAAATTAGATTATAATATTTCAACATCTATACATATAATAAAACTGTAGAGGTCGAATGTCTGTACAAAGAAAAAAAATGCTAAAAACAGAGTCAGGGATGTAAGAAGAGAAATAGAAGAACTCTGAAGAAGAGAACTCTGTCTGTTTGTCCGTTTGTATGTTTGTCTGTTTGTACGAGCTAATCTTCGACATTGTTGGACCGATTTAAATAAAATTTTGTATGGTGATGCCTTATAACCCCGATCAATATCTTAGATGCTTTTCATCCTGGAAAATTAAAGGGTTCCCGTGGCATAGTTAAAAAACTATAGTAACTTATACAGCTTAGTACACAAAAACTACTGATTGGATTTTAATAAAACTACAATAATATAGTTCATACATCAGAATAACAAATAGGCTACTTTTTATTCCGGAAAAATGTATGGTTCCCGTGGGATAGATTTGTTTTTGTTTGTCTAGAGGTGAACCCAAGCGAAGCGAGGGTAGGTCGCTAGTTAATACTAAAATGTAATAGGTACATAATCCGTTAAAATGAAGTCATTGACAACTAAAATAAAATATAAGAAATATTCCATAAAGGTGTAATCGTTAATTATCATATATTTTATACAAATTATCACATATTTAAATAATAAGTTTAGTTTGTTTTTAGTGTTAACTGTAATAGAATAACATTTAATAGATAATGATTAAGTTATCATTTATACGGATCCCCATCGAGATTTTTTCAATGGAAAAAAAACTGTAGTCCAGTCACGTTATTGGTGTTGGAGTGTGAATATAATATATACCTCTATGCGAGTCGAATTGATTATCACGCTTTTAAGTTGGTCAAATAAAACTATTGTTTAATGTGTTGCTTTCATAAGTTTTCATATTAGAATGTTAGTTACCTCCATATCCATGAATGAAGCGTTTTTTTAATGCTGTTTAGTAATTTTCTACATCTTGTATAAAAAAGTTAACGTAATACAATAGAAAAAAATGGACAAGTGCGAATTTGACTAGCACACCGAAGGTTCCGTATCATGAATCATTTAAATAAGTTTATAATCGCAAAGATTTTTACTTTGTGATATACCTACAACTTCACTGTTTTCGGATTTTTCCCTTTACTTGTGCTATAAGACATTGCTTCTTGCCAAATTTCATGATTCCAGGTCAATGGGAAGACAGACCCTAGACAGACCTACCCTGTAGACAGACAGATAACGAAGTGACAAACGGTCTATAAAGCTAAGTTTATACTACGACACAAAATGCGACATTAATTTCTGTACTGTTCACACTTTTACGAAATAGTGACTGCCCTAAATGTACGGAAATTTTGTTTGAGTTATTGAGCCGAACACTCCTTGCTCCACGTAAAACTCATTTTTAAGTGCTATCTTCTAAGCAGTGCGGTGTACCTATTGAAAATGTCGAACTTGTTCGAAAACTTTTCAACCACACGAGACATTTGGACACTACGTGTTCACACAGCCGCTGATACAAAATCACACTAATTATCGTGTCACAATAAATTTCACAATTAGAGACACTCGCGTTCACACAGTGACACTTGGTATATACACTGAGTGTACCGTGTATAGTGTCTTAGTCTAAACTAGTTAGGGTTCCTTTTTTTTCTTTATGAGGTACGGAACCCTAAAAAAACATTAAAATTCAATTTACTAACGATAAGCATCATGAAATATGAAGAATTTAATGTAATTAATAGTTATTCATATGGAGTCAATGTTGTTTTTTTATTATATCATTGTATGTAGTAATTAAAATATATATTTTGCTATTAACATTGTTCTGTAGATATTATCACTAGTGCATATCTACAGATTACAAAGAACACTTCTTTAAAGAAAAAAGAAATTAGGTTCCAAAAATTAAAATTAATAATGTAAATAAACTTTCAGCTTCACGTTACTTGTTTATGTATATCATAACAATATTGAATAAGTTAATCTTATTTTAAGAGATTCAGTAGATCTGGAAAAATATTTTATTTTTTGTCCAAAATATAGGTATATAATATGTATGAGATAATAGATTTAAAAAAATGAATTTAATTAAAGTAGGTGTCAATTTAGATTATTTGAATTTAAGTGCGCCACTTATATTAAATGAATATTATGAAAGCGTGCAAAATTAAATGACGATAGTGACCTTACGCACCGGTGGTTTCGCAAGGGCCATTTTGTTACACAACTTATCAATGTTCTTAGTTCGTCATTGTCATCGGACAACTCTAAACTCGAGCATTTCTATTCAAGGTGTGTAAAATGTATTCTATGAGGTAACCACAGGACCCTCCGTAACTTTTTCGGTGTCAAATTTAGAAATTGAGACGTTACCGAGCCTCGTGACTCCAAACGTAGTTTGAGTGGCGAAATGATTTATGTATTTAAGTTGCCACATACACTATCCTCTCGAATGTTTAAATTCAGGGTCGTTTTATTTAAAATTTTGCGTTATTGTTTTGCTAATTTTTGCTTTGATACTCAATTTTAAAGACTTTGTGTACGAATTTCAATTTTTAATTTCAAATTTTAATTCAACTGCTTCATTTGACCTCGTTTATACATTTACACATAAATCTAAGAGACTATAAATAGTATTGATACACTACTTACATTAAACATGCAAGACTTAGTTAAACAGTGTACAAATCGCAAGGAGCATGCAAGGCGACCCCGGCATTGAGAACTGATAAGGAAAACAGAATAATTGCAATAAATCACTGCAACTATATTATTAGTATCATTATACGTTTAGCGCCTTGATTAGGTGATTTTAATTGGCTACCTTTCGGTTTTCCTGTAGACCTTTTTATGATCTACAATTTTTCTAGTACCTACACTTTTTTTGATGTATCTCTTAAGGATTAGCCAGCATTAGCCATGCACGGGCTCAAAAAACTGTATTTTTGGCAACTTTGCATTTTCCGTTTTTGTATTATTTTTTTTATTTTGATTTTAACGCACTAAACTGTTAAATATGTTAATTATTATCCCTGCCACTAATAGTCTCGTGTATTGTGTAATAATATATCATTGACATTTTTGTATGAAGGACAACTCGACCTAACAAATATTATGTTTTCCCAAGGGCACGGGAGATTTTCTCGTAGTCAAAGGTATGTTAAATGCTAAATGTTTACTCGAATAATCAGATAGCTACAAAAAATGTAGTCGAAGTCCGTTCAGTTGTTTTTGCGTGAGAATGAAACACAACTGACAAACCAATATACAGACATACATTAAATAGGCAAAAAATTCTACAACTATGGTCGATTATACATATTATATTATGAATAAATATATTATAAAAATAAAAAACCCGACTGTATAAAAGCTAACTAAAAAGATGAAAACAAGTTCACGAAGGAATATAGTATTATGCAGTCGGAGACATACATACGAGTGTGTACATCTCGCGGCAAGGATGAAATGTGTATGTCTCCGATTGCATAACACTATATTTCATCGTGAAGTTGGCGGTGTTTCGCCCCCGTGCCTCGGAGAGCATGTAAAGCCGTCGGTCCTGCCGAGTACTCGTCCCACCAGAGTATGAGAGTAACAGGAATAGAAAGTGCACTTGTGTCTGTGCGTATACTTGTGTATTATAATATCTCCTGCGCAGATGGCTAGTCTCAATGAGACTGGCCGCCGCGCCGTGGCCGCAATAGGAGAACTTATATTATTCGTATGTTTACAAAATATAGACCCCACGTTTTTGTTACCCAATGTGACCTTATTATTACGTATTGTTTATAAAATATAGAAATAGAATATTGTTATCATTGTTTTTAAAAAATGTTTCGTGTACCTACAGATTTTGCTTCGATACTATTTTTATTATTTGTAGGCTCAAAGGTCCAATTTAGCAATATTGCCTCGTAACTATTTAACTATAAGGATTCCGGAAAAGATTTAAATACCAATGAGTAGCGTAGTTCTTCCTTTAAACATAATTACTAAAGAATATGATTAGTTTATGATTATTCGCTAGATATCGAAGATTTAGAAAGGCAATTCTAGTGGACCTTTAAGCCCCGCTATAGGGGCAAAAAGGACCAGTGATTGGATTAATAGGACCAGTATGAATAAACAACCGATTTTAGTAGATAAAAGAAAATAAATAGAATAAAATTCAGTTGAATCAATAGGTTCTTTATATTTTTTACAAAAAATCAACGTTCTTTATATTTATATCAAATATTAACAGATATAGACTATTAACCACATTTATCACATTTGTACTAAGTTTAAAACCATGGCACAGAATTTTAGTCTTAATGTTATTAAGTCTTTAGTTTTATATTTAATCCAAGACCCACACTTTAAAGCATTTTGTCGGCCCATCTTGCACGAAGTGGTCTTGAAATTTCTTTCTTGAAAATACAAATAACGGCGGTACAGAAGCCCCAGTTGCTGGAACGGCCACCAGCAAGGTTACATTGGTTCTCCTTTCAACTGATGTTACAGATCCAACATTTCTTTTTCCTTTAGCCGCAATTATGTTTAAAGGTTAAGTGACAGTTGTAACGTCAGTTTCATCGGCATTCCATATAGACGACTAAAACTCTTTTGTAACGATCCATGATTTTTTCGCCATAAACCCTGTCATCCGGTCTGTCCCCGCTATTTTTGTTGTTTGCCGTATCCCTGGAATTATAATTATTGGATAAATACAAAATTTAATCCATTAACTGTATGGAACTAAAAACCCCATATGGACCTTTTTACCCCAACGAGCCACGAGCTGGATTTGAGGCTATGCACAAAAATCTATGCTATATATTAAAAAAAAAAGAAATGGTGTACTTAAAACCTTATATTATAAGCTATATAAATAGAAAAAAAAATAACTTTGTAATGTTACAAACGTAATTCTCAGACTAAAAATAAAACGTTAGAAAAGACCCTTTTGTGACGATACTCAAAATCTTTGATAAAACATTATTTTGGAAAATAGCAGTGGTGGACCGTTTTACCCGCGGACCTTTTAGCCCCGCTCTACTCTATATATAATGTGATTTATTTAATAAAAACTCAATTTCTATAAAATTAACTTTTTATAGTTGTTTTCCTAAAATTGACACAAAAAAAGAACTATGTAATTAATTTGATATATATACAAATTACAGGTAGAAGATAGCTCAGGCCGGGTGTGAGGCGGAAGACTCCATTGTAGCACCGTGCACTGCTGAGTGAAAGCCTCCCCACTCAGCAGTGCACGGTCATAGGTAAAAAAATATATAAATATAAAAGTATCACACTGTGAAGCTACTCGTAATATAAGAGCACGGAACCTCAAAAATAGAAATTTTACATTCATAACTAAAATTCGTTAGTAAAATTAAAAGTTAATAAAAACTAAAAAGATTCTAAAAACTAAAAAAGAAATCTGCCATGTATGTACATGTAATGATCTTCGAAACGAGATATTTATTTATTATTCAACCCTTTTTTAACATCCCACAGCTACGCACGGGCCGGTCTCTCTTTTAAATCACAACGGTGATCAGGCTACAGTCCAAGTACGAGTTGGAGAACTTCACGTATCTTTAAAAATCTTTCTAAATTCTCTCAGACATGCTGGTTTCCTCAGGACGTTTTATTCTTTACCTTAGGACAAGTGGTAGTCTTGTTGAAAATGATTCGCACATGAAAATATCAGAGATGCAAGACCCGAAATTTGAACCCGCTTCACTTGGCTTCCCAAGCGAGTGCGTTACAAATGAGCTACCACCAGATTTTAAATTGTATGAAAATAAATATAAATACTTTTTAATAATTATAATGTGTCATTTCACACATTTAACAAGACTCAAATAACGTGTAATAAATACTAACACTTTTTGATTTTCCACTATTGGACATGAGCTTTAATGCGAGACCACAAAGCGAGGAAAGAATTTATATTGTTCGCGGTATCCTGGAATTATTTTAAAATTTATATTTGGTAATTTACCTGCGGCAAGGAACGAATGATAAAATTTTTGCTTAAAAAGTCAAAATGCTATACAAATACTTTTAAAAAATGTAGAGCATTATATTAAAGGAAAAGGTCTGATAATTTTGCTTAGATATTAAAATTAAACTTAAATGCAAAGGTTAACAATTTCGCTAAAACGAAAAAAAAAAGATTATTCCCTTACTGAGCAGTGATTTTACGATTTCATTCATAGCACACCAGTAGTAACTTGACAAAAACTCAATTAGCAATCTTATACTTTTAAGCTTATCTCATCATTTTAATGGAGATCATCATTAAGATATATGTATATACGTAATTTTAATGAAGATCATCATTAAGATATATAAATATATACGTCATCGTGATGCTGTTTAAATTTTATTACGTAAAATGTTATGCTCTATATCACCCGCCTTAAAGAATTCTGAATCAGATTTATGAGTCATTTTTTCGAATACTCTTCGACAGTCGTACTTTTACGGGTAATTTCAAATCACATATTTTCAAATACCAAAACATCAAAAATCTTACAGAATTAAACTAGCAGCTATTAAATTAGAGAACAAGTATTTATTTCTAAATAGATATATTTAAATTTTGTGTTTAAATATATTCTTCATTTTATTTGTCACCATTTAATCATGCTTAATTCGTGCATTTTAAGGGTGTACTGAAAACACCAGCTCAGTGGCATATCCCGGTAGCGGCGAGTCACTGTCTGTAGGTTAAAGTTACTCAGCTTTACAATGTTGCTAACCGAGATCCTTGCGGATGATACGATTAGGCACGCACGCAAGCCGTCGACATGACGTTACGAGTAAGTGCCCCAAGCGTAGCACGCTGCGGATTATTTTAAATAAGCCCGGTAGTCTATGTTTCAGTGTTTACTACGTCCACGCATTCCTACAATATTTAATACATACTATCTTATCAACAAAAATGTTCTATAATAATTAAAATAAATCTCATACATACGATAGCCATAAATGATAAACGGTAGACAGGGTCAAAATAGCTTAAGACAATCATTATGAGTAGAGCATGATTATTGTAATCTTTATTAGATTCAAAGGAATATAATAAAATATGTTCTGTGTACCTGTGTGTGACTGGTAACAAATGTTAAATAGATCGTTTTAGGATCCATATCTATATATCTACCTAAGTTTAAGCAAAACAAATGTTTGACATATGGAGAAATAGATAGTTACAAAGAACTAAAATTATCTCGACCCTTAACATGATATAATATACTTATTTGAAGCTATGAATAGAATAAGTAATACAAATGACATAAACAACTACGTCCTTATGGATGTCAACACTATGACGATATACACTTACTTAGTTTAGATGACGGTCGTAGTTATTTTGTTTATGTATCCAGCTCACAATGAGGTCAATGGCGGATGGTACTCATTATTAAGATGCCTTTATCCGTCCTATAAACTATTCAGGGTTTCTATTTCTTTCTATTAATTTGAATAAAATTATCTCTTAAATAAAACTATCTTTTCGGATTATTTCGCGGATTTATTATGATTTTTGGTTCCCGACCGTTCGAATGCTTCACAGCAATCATGGTCACGGGAGAGACATTAATAAATACGGGATAGAGCATTCGAAACAACAGGACTCAAAAATCAAAATAAATCCGCGAAATAATCCGAAAAGATAGTTTTATTTAAAATATCAAATATTCGCGTAAATCGAACGCGAAATTGAAAAACTTCAGAATAACTTATTAAATATTAAACATGTTAAAATTCGATATCAATTTACCAAGTTATTAGAGTTTCATCGCCAAGTTAAAGATCACGTCTTCCCTTACAACATTTTCTAGACTCATCATTGCTTCTAAGTTTTTATTTTAAATGAGTGCAAGAATTGTTCCTTATTCCATACCTCTGTTCAGAACTAAAGGTGCAAATTATTTTAGTAGTTCTTCTTGTCGTTATTATACTAGTTATTTCTCCGACATTGATTTGTTTATTATTAGCCTAATTAAATTAAAAAAATAATTTCGACTAATGTTAATTATTGTTCTTCATTTTCTAAATTCAATACGTTTCATTCGTTACTTGCAGTTTTTTTTTTGTTTTTATTTCATATTAATTAAATCCTTTAATTTTTATTAGTGTTTAGTTTTTCATGTGTGATATTAAATAGTGGAAACTTTATCGTTTTATATTCAATTTATGTATGGTAACTACATTTGTTTCTTGAAAGTAAAATGCGCATATCGATACCTCGGGGCTCAAAGGGCGTAACCGCCATTTTGGCGAAATTGACTTTTTAATGCAGTCCTACTAAGTTTTTTCTCCTCTATCGATCTGTGTATTTAAAGTCTTCCAATTCGCCAAAAAATGGTTTTTACGACCCTATTTTTTGTAGAAAATAAAACAGATATTTTTAGTTTTTGTGTCGTAACAGCAACCACTGTTAATGATTATAAACGCGAGGGTAGTAAGCGACACCGTAGATGATACAAATGTTTTACGCCTAACATTTTACATCGATATATTTGTAGTTTTGGGGCGTAACAGCAATCACTCATATTAATCAATAAGTGTAAGAGTAGTAAACGACATTTCTATGATTTTATTTAGGTGATTTTTATAATGAATAAGATGAGTAATCGTATAGTTTTAGGTTAGTTAGTTACAAACCTTTTTTTTTGAATGTTTAAGTAGTTTTTCTGAAGCCATTTGGCATTCTGGCTCTAAAATGAAAGTCGTTTTCATCCATCAGCTTTGGTTTTTCAAATATGGCTTATGTATATTTTTATAAAAAACTCAAAAGAAATTATTACAAAAATAAATTTAATTTGCGAAAGCAGCCAAAAATGATCGTTTTAATGAATTTAACACTTCTTGTAGGTTTCGTTCAAAAGTTAAGCAGTAATCTGCCCTGCAGTAGTAGTAATGTGTATCGTTCCTCCATGGTTTGAAATTGTTGGTAGAATATTTCTTCTTGTTTATCACTTAAGTGGACGTGATTTTCAGGAAATCGGTCCTGATGAGAGTGTAAATAGTGAAGTTCTACGGTGATGTTGCAACAAAAAAATTTCAAGCATATTTTGGACAAAATGTTGATAGTACCAAACTTTAGTATTATTAAGAAAGTTTTTGATTACCAACACAAATGATTTCCATGCATTAGACTGTTTAATTTATTGTTTTGACTTAATATAGCTAACAGTTGTAATTGTGACGTATTAAATGTTTCAGCTTTTAATTTTTCCGTACTTAGTCAAAGGAATTTCTGTGCAATAGACTCAAAACAGTCTCCATTTGTAATAAGCGCCTTAACAAATTGCTTATGTTGATGGTAAAAGGTGGTATAGACTCTTGAGCTGCACTAGATAGCAAAGCGGGTCCTTTAGCTTTAGATAGTAAATTAGGATAAATCCATTTACGGTTATTTTAGTTAATACTATTTAGATTAACAAAGTCAAAATAACAATTATGATGGTAGTTTATAGGTTCTCGTCAGACATAGGGGTTTTGAAGTTCAGCGAACTTCTTTTTCCACTTGACCACTGTCCCAAATTCAACAGCACAATTTTGACAATGATTTTTGGGCACCCATGGCTTGTTAATTACACAATTGTACTTTGAAGTCCGACTATAAAGTTATAAGTAGTTGTAGTCATTGGTTTTCTATAATTTTTAAAAACATATTCTCCACAAATAAAGCAAATACACTGCGGATTGTGTAAAACACGTATCCTTGATGAAGATATCACAATAATTTTATCCTTCTGATATCAACAGTGTGCAAAAATCGTAAATGCATATCTACTTTATAGTAAAGTATCAAGAAGCTGTATACGAAAAATAAAAGTTGTTAGATAGAAACGGCTGGTAAATTTAAATTTATTGTAACTTAATTTAAAGGAAAAGTAAAAAAAAATACCATAAAAGTTTAGAAAGTAATATTTTGTAGCATGTGTAATTTTTTCTAAAATTAGTTATCTGAGTTGAATTTAGGTATGCTAAGTTAATAGAGTCCATATAAAATTGCAATTAAATATCAAAGAAAACAAAATAGCTTTCTATAAACTGATAGAATTAGTAGGCAAATTGACGGTTACGACCATCACTCATCACACATCCATTGTTTTTTGGGGTGTAAACTCCCCAAATATGCAATTTTCCGGGGCGTATAGGAAAGCTATTTTTGTTAGTTTTAAATCTATTCGAAATATAATTTTATAGTGTTCTGCACCCAAAAAAATTAAACTTTTGGTCTTAGAATGGTTTATTTAGGCCAAAAATCAAAAAAGATATGTCGAAAATAATATTATTTTTTTTTGTTTTTTTTGCTCTCCTGTAAAATCGAGTTTTGGTGCTTACGCCCTTTGAGCCCCGAGGTATCGATATAACTAAATGAAACATGTACAACAAAACCCTTAACAAAATATAAAAATTGCAACACATATTATAATAATAATGAAAACAGAAAATTAGTAAAATAATACAATTAATATATTAAAATATCAAAATTAAATAATATGTTAAAAATTAGGTCTACAATATATTGTCGATCGGCACCTGTAGGTTACAGTATAGCTGAAGTCTGACCAGGTTTAGGACCAATCTAAAAAATATTTTTTTTTTCTACTACAGCATGCTTTAATTAATAACAGCTTGAATATTTTTTTTTAAACTTCTCCACCTCACACAATAATGAAAAATGTTAGTTTCTCCTAATAGAATACGAGTATCACCATAATAGAACAAACAAATATGTAGTAAAAAAAATACTTTTTAGTGGAAGACCTCAGACTGCATGGTTATTAAAGTAAGAATAATTGTTTCGGTTAACCTTCTGATATTTCATTCTAATTATTTCTTCACTGTACTTCGTTATCATAAGTAGGTATTCTTAGTCCGCCTCTGCATATATGTATGTATATTATTATGTGGATGAGTACACACGTGCTCGTACACGTGATGCAACTACTGACTTGGTTATATATATATATATATATATATATATATATATATATATATAACGGCGCGTGATACCCACTAGTATCCCCTAAAGCGGTGACTTCAGCATTGCTGTCGCCTCCGCCATTTTTACTAGGGTCAGACATTGCAAATAATGAACACGAAATAAACAGTAACACATTTTATTCCAAAAACTAATTAATTTAAATTTAATAACTAATTAATTAGTACACTGTTCACTCTAATTAACCCTAAATACAAAGTATAGTCTTACAAAGTACTCACGGAATTTATCAGACAGCCTCTCGCTAGCTCGGTCCAACCAAGAGTGGTAAATTTTCTAGAGCTTCGTAACATGGCGGCTCTAATCCGCACCAATACGAAGTCTCCAGTAAATTGACTGTCTCAATAAATACCACGCACATAAAAAAATACTTTCATCTCATTAAAAATCGTAATAATTTAGAAATCCTTTTTGAAATTATTTAAAACACTAAAAACATTTAAAAACTTTAATCCTCACAATAATCGTTTGTCTAAAACAATGCATTTCCGCTGCGCCATTAATACTACTTCAACTGAATTTTCGTTACCAACTGTTTTGGTAAAGGTGTAATCATTTGGCTAGAAATGCATTGTTTTGTTGATGATAAATCAAAACAGTAATTTAGAAAGTAATTGTCACTAAAAGAACTTAGATAAACTTAAATATTCTAAACCTGCGATCTCCCACAACAACATCAATTGTTTACGTATTTTTAACTAATCGTAAATACAACAATTAAGACTTTAAAATTAATTATGACACAAAAATTTATCTAATAATAATTTACGATGATTCCAATTTAATAATTAGAATTCGGCAATACGCCGACACGGCCATACTGCGAGGCGGTGCGCGCTCTGCACCAGCCGCGGTGGTATGATGCTCTTTGACTTGGCGATGATTCTGAAAGCGAAATTTTATTTTGGACTAGGTATCTGAATTCTGTTTACCCTAGGTTGCGGGCTAGGTTATTCTATGTTAAGTTAGCCAAATTTGTTAAGCGATTGCCCGTAAGCTTATAATAAGAAATGTGCTGTTGGGTTTATTTTTACGATAGTTTGCATTCTTATAATGTGAGGCACCTTGCTTTATTTTAATTGTTTATTTCATGTTATTGCTACACGCAAAGTAACATGTTTTAGTTTTGGGGATGGATGATGTGTGGTCTGGGCGGTCATGTACGCCGTGGTCCACATGGGCTCTAAAGGAAAAGGAACTAGGTCGATGCTGTGGTCTGGGTCTTTACAACTGACCGTGGTCCTTTGCTTTATTTTAATTGTTTATTTCATGTTATTGCTACACGCAAAGTAACATGTTTTAGTTTTGAGAATGGATGATGTGTGGTCTGGGCGGTCATGTACGCCGTGGTCCACATGGGCTCTAAAGGAAAAGGAACTAGGTCGATGCTGTGGTCTGGGTCTTTACAACTGACCGTGGTCCACAGAGGCTCTGAAATAAATATTACTCAAAGGTAGGAAGATTTGTGGTCTGGGCGGTCTCTTACGCCGTGGTCCACAAGGGTTTTAGGATAAGAGAAAGGGCGATGCTGTGGTCTGGGTCTTCTGACCGTGGTCCACAGGGGTTCTAAAAATGAATTGCATTTTGAATGAGGAAGTAGGAAAGAAAGTTTGAAAAATATTTAACTACTCGCCAGGCTATCAAACATGGGCATCTTGAGCTGTCGATGGTTGTAGTCCATCAGCTTCTTGTGGTGAAGTGATAGTCGGCCGGGACGTTCCAGGCTGCTCATCGTCTGGAGGTTGCGCCGACACGGCTCCCTGATCACCCGGTTGCGGTGCTCGACGTAATTGGTCATGCGCTACTTCGCGCGGTCTTCCTCTTCCATTTACGCGCTTAACCATATAGCGATCATTGTCCAGTATTCTGCCCGTTTGCTCGGCTTATACCTGCGTTGACTCATAAGCGATGGAGTGATGTAGTCCCTCGATTATTTGATCCAGTGCAGCACCATAGCCAAGGCTGCTGGCGTTCGTGTATAGCTCGATCGAACAATCTTCCTGAAATAGAGAAAGGGTGGGCGCAGTAGACAAATATTGAATAATTTTAGTGCGAGCCCATTAAATTGTCTGACTTGTTTTTGAGTAGTAGGTAGTGGCGCTTTAATTAATGCCTCAACTGCGTCATCACTTGACAACTTGTCTTTAGTTATACGACGCCACAATACCTACGCATCTGACAAAAACTGCGCGATATCTTTAGTATTATCATAGTTATGTTCACGAAACCGGACTATATCACGTGAGTACCGGTTTTCCGGTTCAAATGTTGTTATTAAAACATCACGCAATTCCTGCCACGTGGTGGTTGTGACGAGCAAATTGTCAACCTACAACCTTGCACGCCCCTTAAGTAAACTACCTACTTTCATCCTAACTTCATAGTCGCTATTAGGTTATAGGTTTCCTTGGCGGTAGTAACATTTTGACACCATTCTCTTATTCCTACGTTTGTGTCTGGATCGTATGTAGGTAAAAATATCGTTAATTTTAACTTTAGATTCAGGTTGGGTCACAATACGGTCAGACACGTGTTTCATCATTTGCAACATCTGTGTGAAAAATTCTGGGGGCACGCCGCTAACAGAAGCGGTATGGTTAGAACTATTTTCATTACCTTGGCCAGAATGCCCAGCAGAAGTGGGTTGATATCCCACTTCTGATAACGGCGCGTGATACCCACTAGTATCCCCTAAAGCGGTGACTTCAGCATTGCTGTCGCCTCCGCCATTTTTACTAGGGTCAGACATTGCAAATAATGAACACGAAATAAACAGTAACACATTTTATTCCAAAAACTAATTAATTTAAATTTAATAACTAATTAATTAGTACACTGTTCACTCTAATTAACCCTAAATACAAAGTATAGTCTTACAAAGTACTCACGGAATTTATCAGACAGCCTCTCGCTAGCTCGGTCCAACCAAGAGTGGTAAATTTTCTAGAGCTTCGTAACATGGCGGCTCTAATCCGCACCAATACGAAGTCTCTAGTAAATTGACTGTCTCAATAAATACCACGCACATAAAAAAATACTTTCATCTCATTAAAAATCGTAATAATTTAGAAATCCTTTTTGAAATTATTTAAAACACTAAAAACATTTAAAAACTTTAATCCTCACAATAATCGTTTGTCTAAAACAATGCATTTCCGCTGCGCCATTAACACTACTTCAACTGAATTTTCGTTACCAACTGTTTTGGTAAAGGTGTAATCATTTGGCTAGAAATGCATTGTTTTGTTGATGATAAATCAAAACAGTAATTTAGAAAGTAATTGTCACTAAAAGAACTTAGATAAACTTAAATATTCTAAACCTGCGATCTCCCACAACAACATCAATTGTTTACGTATTTTTAACTAATCGTAAATACAACAATTAAGACTTTAAAATTAATTATGACACAAAAATTTATCTAATAATAATTTACGATGATTCCAATTTAATAATTAGAATTCGGCAATACGCCGACATATATATATATATTTCAGTTGCCCTCAAAGGGTCTTTTTATCACATTAAAAATAGGACCGTTTGGCAACAAAAAATATGCCGAGTAGATTAAACGCTTTTCCGTACAAAATGTATGGGAAAAGATTTTCGACTTCAAAAAGGAGGAGGAACTCAATTCAGCTATATTATTTTAACTTAAAATTTTATCGAATTGCTATATGATTTTTGTTTTCGACACGACATTTTGTATTCTCTACAGTAGATACGGGGGAGGCTAAGGTTTTTGACCTCTTAAATCACAGTTATTACAGACTGTGTCCACTCACAAAATTAGACAATAATTTAAATAAATAGTAAAGGGTTGTTTTAGATATAATATCGCGTAAATTAAAGAAAATAATTAAAGCACTGTCTGTCCTATGTCGAAAATACGTATAATAAATCTCCTATTTTGATATATTTTTGACGAGATTAGATATTCCATGTGAAGTCTAAAACTAAATTTTTTAAAAAATATTATATGTCTAAAACAAAGCATATTATTTTTACTAGGTAACTTTAAATGTATGTACCATTTCTTACACGGATCAATATTCGAATATTTAACTATCTCGGGAATGTACCATCAATAAAATTGTGGCTTAATTTAACTGACCAAATTATAAACTAGAGTATCTACATAAATAAAAAGAAAATGTTGTTCATTGGTAAGCACTTCACTTGAGAAGGGGTTAGACTAATTCGGTTAGTTCGTTTTGTAATAGTTCGAATAAAGTTATTAGGTCAAAAATTGAAAATTTTGCCGAAAAAATTGGGATATTTGAGAAAGAGTGAGAGTGACTGAAAAACTGAACGATCTTTGTATGACATCAAAGATCATAAGATTATTTAGATAGGATAACTTGTGTCACGCCAGCCACTAATGTTTATTAAAAATTTTGCGTGGGTGACACATATTGGCCGAAATATCAAGAACATTGACATATTTTTAACAAAGTATAAAACGAGGCAAATCCTAACTTTTTTAACATATCAAACCCTGCTTTCATTGTATTACATGATCACAAAAAAGACACGTCTAATGAAATCAGAAAAGACACCGTCCACTCTATTTAAATTAATCATTCATCTTTCAGTGAAGCTCTATTCTACACTTATTTCATTCATTCAGTATGTATACAGCTACAAATTAAGAAAATCTTAGTAACTCACATTAATAAACTACACTAAATCTTATTTAAATTTCTAATGTACAACTTACGTTGAATTGGAAATACAATACATACATATATGTAAAGAATCAATATTCAAATGTCTACCAACTTAATACTAGCAGCAAGTAGATAAATAAAATAATAAATTATTGTAAATTTCAGTTTAGTTTGTGTTTTTTCAAGTTAATCTCAGATACTACAGGATGGATTTTCATACTGTTTTCACCAATAGAAAGAGGGTTAATCCAGAAAGATTGTTGTCCGCTGTAATTTATAAACATTTTGCTGAAATAATCTAGACTACCCTATAATAGGGTATTAGTGAATAAGTCGGGAAAAAGCGTGTCTCTCAGCGGCGCAACCAAGCGGAGCAAGGATATGCTACTTATCTATACTAATATTATAAAGCTGAAGAGTTTGTTTGTTTGTTTGTTTGGTTGAACGCGCTAATCTCAGGAACTACTAATCCGATTTGAAAAATTCTTTTTGCATTAGATAGCCTGTTAACTGAGGAAGGCTATATATTATCCCGAATAAATGTACGGTTCCCGTGGGATAGATTTGTTTTTGTCTCAGGACGAACCCGAAGCGAGCGAGTGTGAGTCGCTAGTAATAAATTATTGAAAACTAATGATAAATTAGCTGAGTCCAAAATTCGCTCCTATAATATATATAATATCCATATCGAACTACCATATTGAAGTCATTTTTTTTAATAATTAAACATGTTTTTTCTCAACAGAACATTTGATATATAATTCAAATAAATTTCACAATATTATTTCAAAGATTGTGAAACCGAAATTGGAACAAATTTCCTTATTAAAATTATTCAATTACTTAATTATTAAATAATCATTATGTTAATATTTAATAACTCACAAATTATTTTGTAAAATACTCGTAATATATTCTGTTCTATTCTCGTATTTATTCCAATCAAAATATAATTTGTTAAATTAAGTTCGCATTTAAATAATCTAACCGTACTTATAGTATACGAAGTAGTAGACGGTACGGACGGCAGTACGGTAGTTAAAAGTCTGTTTTGTATAAGCACGTGCTACTGCCATAATTGCTTAAAGTCACTATCGCAATAAAATAGTAATATACAGACATTGTTATTACATTAAGCAATAAAAGTCACTGAAAGACTAGCGTTTAAAATACAGGCTCGGCGTAGTTTAAACATTAGAGTAGGTACAAAATATATACCTACTCGTATGATAATTTATTTATAATTGTAATATAACTATGTTATTTTTTTGAAATAAATCAGAGTATTACAAACGTAGTTGTCCGAATTATGAAAAATATGTGTTTATTATTTAAAAAAATAATATCTTTGAATCTCTATCTTTTAATTTATGTAAATTTTCAATGATTTTGAGAAATATAATTTCAACACGTTCATTCAGCAACATAATAATTAATAAGCATGTTAATTATGAAATTTTTTACGTAATTTGTAGGGAGTGTTTAAATTAAATTCGCATTGTTTTATTGTTTCATTCGACTTATAAAAAACGCAGCTCTTAATTAAAATAGATATACGCATTATGTATGAGTTGCTATAGTAGCAATAAATGCACTAAATTGCGCAATAGCATGACGTCAGAAGGATAATAGTATTCGCCTTGACCTTAGGCTAATGTCAGCATGGCGCCGGCCGGTGTCTGCGCGCGCCGGTTATGCAATATATTCGCTAATGACAGTCGCAGGAAATGCAATGTGCATTACATGTTTTAAGTATAGATTAACAAGGATATTATTAATTAGAATCAATAAATCTATACATATAATAAAATTCTAATTGAGTCGAATCTGTACATTTAATATTTTTTGAAAAAAAATATTGAAATAGTCGTTATTATGGGTACAGAGACCGAATGTATAGTTTTTAGAATTTGTGTTTGTCTGTCTGCGTGTCTCTTTGTCTGTCTGGATATGCATCACGAGAAAACCACTGAACAGATTATGATGAAATTTGGTATGATGATAGCTAGTTATCCGGTTCAAGATATAGAATACTTTAAACTGTGGGAAAATATCTCTGAGAAATCTATACTAACTGTTAAAACGGGACGAAACCGAGTGGAACGAGGGTATAAAATTGATAGTCAGATAATATTTTAACTGATAATACGAAGTTATACTATTACTATTATTTTTGTATTTACTACATTTTTTTGTTTCATTACGTATTCTTTACAATACATAAAATATTTTTAAAAGGAATGACTGTAACGTATTGTGTATAGAATATACACCCCAAAATAATAAAAACAAAAACTTATTAAAAGTTTTGTCTGTTTGTCTGTTGGTGTGTGCGCGTTTCACGTAAAAAGTACTAAACCGATTTTAATATAATTTTGTGTAGCGAGAACTTATTACTCGAGTCAACATTTAGGATATCTTTTACTACAGGAAAAACTGGTTCAATCGAGTTGTCTTTAGAAAATATGGCTAACGCTGGGTAAACCTTAAGATATTTATCAAGATAAGTTACTAGAAAATTGTAGGTCTTGAAAAGGCCTACAGAAAAGTCTGAATTAGTATTTGTCTATCTTTTAAGGTACACTCGCAATACCCATTTAATTTTTTTTATTGTGTATAAAAGGCAATACCGCGACTCACTGACTGACTTATCAACGCCCAAACCAAACCGGTGACAAATGACAATAGAAGTTTAAAATTTGAAGGGGATATTGATTATTTTTAAAGGATTTTTCGAAATGAATCCCCTAAGGAGATAAAATAGGGAATGAAAGTTTTTAATGAAACTGTGTCCTTTTTAATTTATAAAAGTTCAAAATAAAAATAAAAAATATGCTGTAAACAACTTGTATATGTAAAAAAGTATGTATGGTTTTTTCAAAATTCGGGATGAATTATTAAAAGAAGACCCCTTGGAGGGTGGTAAAGTTTATATTGGAAAATATATTTTTGATCAGAATTACTTGAAACTTAGTATTATTGCTTTTCATTGTAACTAAATGAACACGAGTTTTAGAAGTTCTGAAATTCAGCACCTAAGGGAATAAAAAATGATAATGGGTAATGTTCATTCAAATATTAGTTTTTTTTTTAATTTAGGTATTCAGCTCCAATGTAAGAAGCAAAGATATAATATGTATACATACAAATTATTTTAAATTCATCCTTTAAGAGGGATAAAAATATTTTCAGGGTGCAATTAGCTTTGACTGACTCTGTCGAGTCGTCCTTAGAAATTTTCATGACTAACGCTGGCTTAACCATAAGAGATACATCAAAACAATGTACTAGAAAATTGTAGCTCTTAAAAAGGCCTACAGAAAAGTCTGCAATATCAAGCATATATCCTAAAGTACCTACACTCGCAATAACTATTTATAATTAAAACATACCTAGTGACGCACTCGAGCGAAGCCAGGGTAAGTCGCTAGTATAAAATGAAGTATTTGTTTAAAGGTATTTTATAAAATAAATATCCTACTACGGACGTTAAAGCAAAGCTATTGATTGCAGGTAAATAAATGCTAATAGCGCAGCATAAAATTAAAACCATACAAATTATAAAGATGACAAGGTGACCTTGCATATCAACAAGGAAGCCTAGCTCCGTATATCTTCTTACATTAAGAGTTGACAACTGCAAATTATATAAATCACACTCAAATTACTGTTTAGTATTCAATCTTTCATTTGAGTCATGATCGTTTGTAAAATTAACGGCATTACTATCTTAAATTTATTGCCTACTAGCGACTCACTCTCGCTTCGTTCGGGTTCGTCCCTAGGTTGATTCCCTATACAAACTTTAAGCCCCATTTTCACCCCCTTAAGGGATGATTTCCGAGATAAAAAGTATCCTATGTCCTTACCAAGGTCTCAAATTATCCTTTTATCAAATTTCATATAAGTCAGTTAAACAGATCCAGAGATTATTACCCCCTTACAACCTCAAAAACTCACAAATTCACAAACTCACAAACTTTACCTCTTTATAATATTAGTATAGATTAAAAAATTCAAAAGCAATCAAAACATAAATTTAAATTAATGAAATTGTATATTTAATTTTAACTGTAAAAAAAGTAATACTTTCTTAGATTTACGTGAATATTTGACATTTTAAATCAGCTATTGCTATTCGTACTTAAAATAATTGGATGAATAAAAAATATATTTTTCGTCCGACTATTGTCGGTTTGTATGAAAATTTTAAACCACTTTTTTGTTTTCTAGTGTAAAATAAGTGATTTATAGGTGCAGGAGCTTCTATATGTAAAGAAAAAATAACCTTAATCTACCGAGCTGAAAACTTATTTCTTTAAATCCCACCGATTTTTAGGTTACAAAGTTTTTAATCTTAAAAAAATATTTTTAGGTGCAGGAGTTTCTATGCAAAAAAAAAAAATAAACCTACCGAGCTGAGCCGAGCTAATTGTGTCTTGTTCTACTTACTTATTTATTAGTCTATTCATCCCTCCTTATAATTTATATATTTCATAAAGGACGAATAATTTTTTTATTCATCTTATTAAAGGACGAATAGACACTATGTTTTAAATAAAACTATCTTTTCAGATTTTTTCGCGGATTTATTTTGATTTTTCGAATGCTTTATAGCAATCATGATCACGAGAGACGCTTAGGTTTTAGACTATTTTTATTTTTTATATAGGTATTACAGATACTGCCTACCCACAAAATTACAAAATAAATTCAAAAAATTACAAAATGAATACAAAAATTAAATAAATAATATTTCCATATATAATTATAAAACTTATTAAAATTGTAAAAACTGTTTGAAATTAAAATTAACAATTATAATAAGATACTTTAGCGCCATTTTTGTATTTTTGAATTCATTTTGTAATTTTGTGTGTAGACACTGTTTGTAACAACTATAAAATGCCTTTGAGACGTCCAAAACCTTATTGGTGAAGGAACGTCACTACGCAACCGACAGGGTTAAACCGCTGTCTTGGTCGCTGGTCGCTTAGCTGGGCCTCTCTCAGGGCAAATGAGGGTCTACGCTAACTAACGTTCGCATGCTGTGAAGTTCGTCTCCGTCCGACTCCACAACGAGTCCTAGGGACTCACTTAGGGACGCGCCCATATTAGTGGGCGGTGATCGACACTACCTAACCGTTTCCCCACTCTCCTTCCAAGGATGTGAGATGACCTCGAGTTAGCTAAAACCTTAGTCTCTCCCGTGGACCGTGGTCATGATTTTTGTAAAGCATTCGATAATTCGGGAACCAAAAATCAAAATATATCCGCGAAAAAATCCGAAAAAACAGTTATATTTAAAATGTAAAAAAAGTTAATTGTAATAAATTTCCCATATAATATTATTAATATTCTTAGTCTTTTATACAGAATTCTTTTTGATTCTTCTTCTCCAAAATATTTATACTTTTAAATGAATCACACCATCTGTATATATATTTGGGTATATTTTTAAAAGTAACATTATCTCGACTTATAACTTTTAGATTGCCTGGAAGGGATTGTTTCTGACCATTGGAACTTGGAGTCTGACATCTTTATTGGTAACAAATATCGATTATTTTCACACTTTAAGGAATTATTTTATATGCCGGAACTGTTCTCCCGGGACTTATCTAGCTAAGTGTTTAAGCTAAGGAAGGAAGTTCTTAATTTCCAACCTACTCATGAGCACTCTCGCAATGGCGAAACCGTTACATCCCTCTTAGCACCCTTTAGCCGACCGTACTAAAGTTGTGCTCGAGGCACTACGCCACTTTATAGGGTCCCATCTAGAGAAAAAAGTCACCATTCGCCAAATGATCAATGTGTATGTATAGATTATTTAGCCCATCCAGACTACATTCCATAGCTCTATTTAGTTTTCCACATTTTCTATAGCCCCTGCGCATTATTCGTTAACCATTTTGGGCAATTCCCTATATTACTCACAGACGGAGGCCAACTAATGTAACAATTTGTGACATGTTGTGACAATAAACTTTAAATGTACATCTTGACAAAATGCTGAATAAAATATTCTTAAAATCATACATATAATGTAATTACATTATTATATGTTATTACAGTTCTTTATTGTACTATTCATATAATTAGCGGCTCACCCTCGCTTCGCTCGGGTTCGCCTCTAGACAAACAAAAACAAATTTATCCCACAGGAACCGTAAATTTTTCGGAGATAAAAAGTAGACTTTTTGTTATTCTGATGTATGAACTTTATTATTGTAAAGTTTCATTAAAATCCGATCAGTAGTTTTTGTTTACTAAGCTGTATAATTTACTACAGTTTTTTGACTATCCTACGGGAACTCTTTAATTTTCCGGAATGAAAAGTATCTAAAATGTTGACCGGGGATATAAAATATTACCATGCAAAATTTCATTTAAATCGGTCTTCTAGTTTCAGAGATTAGCCCGTACAAACAGACAAACAGAGAAACAAAAATTGAAAAAGTCTGGATTTGTTCTATTTCTCTTCTTACATCCCCCTGACTCGGTTTTTATCATTTTTTCTGTGCACAGACATTCGACCTCTACAGTTTTATTATATGTATACACACCTCGAGGACCGCGAGCACACCGGTGTGCTAGATAACAATTGAATTCTCGGAAATTCGCACGGATTTCTTAGAATTTGTCCGGGAGGGATTAAAAACTTTACTAAGCGTCGGACAGTTTTTGTATTATTATTCTCTTTATTTACAAACTGATCTTTAATAATAATAATATAATAATAATCCTTTATTTCTCAAAAAAGTTTACACTTGTGAATTAACATTTTTAACTTATTTTAGTTTTACATGTTAATACTAGTTATAAAGTATGTACTCGCATATAATCTGTGAATTTATTTATATTTTTAATGCAAATTTTTTTATAAGTACTAGTGGCTCACCCTCGCTTCGCTCGGGTTCGCCTCTAAGAAAACAAAAACAAACCTGTTGGGAACCGTACATTTTTCCGGGATGAAAAGTGGGCTATGTGTTACTCCAGACTATAAAATATCTCTGTGCCAAATTTCATCCAGATCTGTTCAGCTGTTCTGGCGTGAAAGAGTAACAAACATCTAACTCACTAACTTTCATATTTAAAATATTAAGTATAGATAATATATTATAGTATAATAATAAGAGATCCCATTCGTGAGTCTTTTTTGCATACATTTGATATGTACTTAATTTTGATAAAGATAAATATTAAAAATAGATGTTTTAAATAAGAATTCAATTAGAAAATATTATTTAAAAAGGAAATATATTTAGAAACACTAAGAAGCCTCTCGCGTAAAACAGAAAAAAATAAAAATAAAACAACAGGCAGGTAAGTTACACAGATATTCTCGTATTTATTCCTTTTTTCGTATAAATACACAGAAAAGAATATTTTAGTACATTATTTTGGTTTAGCGATCAATGATGTTATTAAGGACCTGCAGTGTGGTATAATGTTTTATTTAACTTTAATTAACAATAAATATAGTTTCAGAAATTCATGTAGATAACATATTATAATATTCAGTTTGTTTTAATATTATTAATATTTTTTTAAAAGGTGAATTTATCTACACTAATATTATAAAGAGGTAAACTTTGTGAGTTTGTGAGGTTGTAGGGGGTAATCCCTGGATCTACTTAATCGATTTAGATGAAATTTGGTAAGAAGATAGTTTGAGACCCTGGGAAGGACAAAGGATACTTTTTATCCCGGAAATCATCCCTTAAGGGGATGAAAAAGGGGATGAAATTTTGTATTGGGAAGTAAGCTAGGGAAGAACCCGATCGAAGCGAGGGTGAGTCGCTAGTGTTAAAATAAAAATGTAAAATAATAGTAATAATATAATGACAATTAACTTATTCATAAATAGGGAAATTGAACATAGAACATAGTATTTTTACAGTAAAGACTTGTATATTTCAATTTCAAACAGTTGGGTGAAGTACTGTACTCCTTGCTAGGTTATAACTTATAAACATAATGTAAAAAAATAATTATAATGTTACTAATTTAATGTCGTGTATGATTTTTTTTTGTGGGAGGCTAAATAATATAACATTTTTAATGGATATCTTTCTCGAATTTATTACTTAGTAGAATCATAAATAGATTTTAAACAATATCCTTCAATATTTTAAGTGGATGACATCATTCGCTTGCATCGGCTTGCCAGCATTCCCAAACTCTAAAACATGTTTAGGTTTCATTTACATATTATACTCAAAGCGGGTGTCATTTAATTTTATGTTTTGTATAAATTTATAATCGTTTGCCATTTTATAAGGATATTATTTCGGACAGAGCATGAGTTCACGAGACATTTAGGACGTAGTTCGATTAAAGACTAAGATAGAATATTAATTTCCTATTGTGACTATTATTTAGTCATTATTAGAATAAATTAAAAAAAAAACGGATTTTATTGTTAAACGTCATACAATATTTAATAATGCCCGTAAAACCACTCATCATTTTTACCAACGCAGTCTCACTTTCAGTGGAATCCCTATATAGCGCTCAATAGAACAAGAAATGAAATATCGCCTCTCCTTCAGAACGCTAATTAATGCTGATACATACCTATAATAGTGAATGAATAACATATATAATAATTAAAATGGTGCTCATTTGGAGGGCCTTCGACACGAAGGCACACACAAGGCTCCTACCACAACGTAGTGGGGAGGTCTAGTAGCATCGGTGATCCAGCCAAGTACTTTTCTGATGGCAGAGAGAACCGAGAGATCTGTCCCTGGTTGTTGTAGCCTATCTGTAGCCCAAACGTGCGTTCACCTTGTCGTGGTGGTAGTGGTGGTGGTGGGGGGAGGGGGGGGGGGAGTGACTTATTAGCGTCCAGCACTTCAGTGGGCGGTGTGCCATGCTCGTTGCTCCTGGTATTTTCCCGATAGCAGAGTGAGCCGTTGGAGCTACCCCATGGCTGTTGCGGTCTGCTTCGGTAGGCCTGCCGTCGAAGCGTCGTGGTTAAGTGCGTAAGTGACCCTGCGACGTGCCATTAAAATGGGGGTGGTTGTGTTGGGTTTTAGTGGGTAGTATTGGATTTTCTAGCCGGCGAGTCTCACATAACCACTTGTATATCTACAGATGGTATGCGTAAATGCATTTCCCAACATTATAAAAAATAAATAAACCTTTAAGAACATCGCAGCGTCGTAGTTGAGTGCATACATGATCCTGCGACGCCCCATTCGGACGGAAAAAGTTCAGTTGTATATTAGAGGATAGTAATGGATTTTTTGGCACGTGATTCTCCATATAATATCTTGCATGTAAGCGGGTGGTTTGAGTAAATGCATTTCCTGTAGGGTGTTAATTTACTACTAAAGGTAATAGATTTACATTTAGTAATAAATTAACACCATTTGGTTGAACAGTTAGGTGTGGATAACCGTCGTATATGCGATGTTAAAATATAATCTCCATCTATAGTTTGAGGACTTTATTACTTGTCGATGAATCGTATAGTATTTATTATCAAATCAAACAATATTTATTGAAGGGCATTTCAAAAAATATCATTTTTTTATTAATAAAAATGATATTTGTGATATGAAATATTTCTAGAGTAAGGAAAATTTCTTCTGTTCCACCAGGTGCAATCCGTATGTTACAGCTACCGACATCACCTGTAACCACGATGACACTTTGTGATAAACTTCTTACAATGCTTATTTATTCAGATCATAAAGCAGAAAGTGATTTTTTTTAAATTCCGTACCATAACATGAAATATTAAGATTCGTCTGTCTGTCTATCTGTCTGTCATAAAACCTACTGTAAATTTTATACTAGGCCTTAGACAAGATGTCGTTCTACAGCCTTTGAAGAATAAAATCTAAAAAATATATGGGAATGATAAATATGGATCTATGACTAGTAATAATAACGTAACGTAGAAAACCTTTCATAATTTTTTTTTATGTTTGTAGAATGACGTACGAAAAAAGGTAAGAATAAACTAGTGTATACGGACTATACATACACACACAATATGTTCTTTACTTTCTGCTTGCCATTATGCCTTTAAAATGTATCTGTATAATATAAATAATAGCTATGTTAGAGAGTAGAATATTAATAATATTATAAACATGTTTTTGAGAAGAAAGTGAGATTCTACATTCAACATACATACATATGTATATATGTACCTTCTTACTATAATGGCATCAATAAATAACTACTTTTCCTGTTATTGTATTATGTTTGTTTGTGATTTAAAACTTACTGGAAATTTCTATAATACTTATATTATGTTAATTTACATGATCTTAATTGAAGTCGTAAATAAGTCGTATACCTTTCCAACTTTTCTTAAAAATAAGAAATAAAATGTTTGCATTACCTATGGATAAAAAATATTATAATATACTTAAGCTCTCTCTATTTAGAGAAGAGAATAACCTCGCTAAACAGATTGTAATCAGTAACTATAATCAGTAGTTAATGAATTGTGCGTGGGAGGTCCGAATTGATAACTTTTTTGTTTAGTATTGTAACAAGTTTAGCGGTGATCAGGCAGGTCAAGGTCTCCGTGTGTGCTGTATAAAAAGTTTGGCGCCCCAAACACATTCTTATGAACCGACGATATTAATATATTGTCTGCATTTATAATGCCCAATACTTAACGATTACGAATTGAATAAAGTTGAAAATAAATCTGATTTGTTGTTTTGTTAGATCAATATTTTTAATAAATATAAAACACACAGGTGTAGAGTTGTTTAATAATGTCAGAGATTTCTATGAATTCGTCAATACGTGGAGGGGATTGGCAGGATATAGTGTACATAATATATAGATTCACGTGTCGGATTCTCTCTGAGGTGAACGATTAGGTAATAATATAAAATGTGTAAAAATAATAATACATATACAGTAGGTATATTTCAATGGAGCATCGGAGGTCTTCTGAATCACAATAAGAAGTTTTCATGTCAATGTTTAATTTATTTTGTACTATAAAATAATTATTACTAAGTAATATTTTAGGGTTCGAGCGGCTATATGACTCCTTGATGAATAAAAGTTCCCTAAAATGAAACAAAAAATATGAAGTACATAAAAATTAGCCTAAAACATGCATCTCATTTTTTCAAATTTCAATTCTAAGAGAAGTACCAGGAGCAACTCGCACGGCAAACCGCCCAACGAGGTGGGCCGCATCCCAGTGCATTTCTTAGTTTCGCGCCCGGCCGGATTGCCGGACGCCAATGAGCACGCCCGCCACGACAAGACAAGCACGAGACATAATTACAGATTAAACCACATTAAATAGTAATAAAAAGATAAAAAAAAACCTTTTGATGTACATTTTAAGCACGAGCCGCGAAGTTCAATAATTTACATAGAATATGCGTTGAAAATTTTTTATCGCCAAAATTGAGGGCGGCGCCTTCCAAGCCTTGACCCGAGCGTTGCGCAACTGTGGCTCCCCAACACCGCGCTGCCGAGTACCAAGGTTGACTAGCCGCATCATCCTTACCAAAATAAACCTCAGTACGATTTTTATTTGAATTGTGTATACGTATTCAATTAACGTAAGGCCATAGCTTGTTTTTTTCAATATACTTCAAGACTTAATCTGACTATTATTATAAATGCGAAAGTTTGTATATTTGGTACTCCTTCAAGTTGAAATGGCTTGATGAATTTGAATGAAAATTACACAGATAAAGTATGGTGGAAGTAGCATGTAGGCTACTACTACTAGTAGTTTTCTGTAACAAAACTTAATACAGAATGTAATAATGGTACAAAAAAGGGGGTTGTAAAATCTGGTTTTGTCTTTTTCCATTGACATTTTAATCGGTTAACGAAAAAATGTTTCAATTATGGTTATATTAAGTAATGGTAACAAAAGGGAATAATGTTTATTTAAACCTGAATTTACATTTTTTCATAGATCTTAGACGTCTAACTATAATATTTTAAGATACATAACAGTTAATTATGATTTCTAATATGTAAGTTACTATGTCCTATGCACGGTATGGTATCTACGGTAACTGAACCGTACTTTACTCATAAATATGGGATTCACATAAAACCTACAAAGATTTGTTACTTGTGGCGATAAAGTTGATTCATATCGATTGTGTAAGATCGGATGTTATTTTGCTCGACCTCACCGCAGTGCGCGTCCTTACAACGGAACAATTACACATAATATGTAACTAATAACATAAGCAAGTCAATGAAACTTGTTTTTATTTTTCTTCATCTTAAACTGAAGTCTTCTCCTTATACTCGTATGTATAAAAGGTAATTAGGTAGATATTATTTTGAGTAACTGTATTACAATATTTATTAACATATATCTTATAGGTAAGTATATTTTGTTAGATTTTTTTTTGTTTCACGTTTTTTTTTTTGAAAGCATTAAGGTACTGAATGATGATTACGGTGTTTTTACTAGATCCGAAAAAAAACTTCTATAATGAATACGAAATCATCGCCTTCCCACCTAAATAAACTCATTCTGGTAATATTGTATTTCGTATAATACAATATTATGACAACTCTTACAATATATTGACAAAGTGTTCATCTGTGATTTAAATCTTTTAATCTTGATAGAGGAGATTTAAATAGTGTAAGACCAGAAAATATAATCGTTTTCAGAATTGATATAATATCTTCAACCAAATAAAAAGGCATAATTGTGTAACCTTAAGAATTTTAATGAATTTAGAAAAAACATTCATCTTTCTATTGAAAGAAATAAAAACACTCATTTAATATATAATTAACTATCGATGTATAAAAGACAAATATTCAAAGAAAAAATCTTTATTTTGCTCCAGGAACCTTCGCAGGCGTATACAGGATAATCCACTAGAGTTTCATCACAATCGGATCAATATTTTAGGAACGTATAGACGACAAACAGACGAACATTTAATACAATTGTAACCGAATTATAATTGTAACTTTTATTTATTTATAAAGCGGCCATAGTTCAGATATAGATTAAACCATAGCTGCGTATAAATATAACTAGTAAGTTTTTAAACATAAACGAAAGTGTTTACTATATTTGACTAAAATATATCTAAATATCACATAGTTGCTACTTACGAATATATTCGCTGTTTTCAGTGACTATACATAAACATAGAATTTATGTAACAGTATGATTTTTGTTCCGCAATGTTGCATTTGTTTACATTATCAGGTTCAAACGCCGACCATGAATTATCTGAAAAATGAGTGTACATGTAAAAGTTATACGCTCTTTCATATTGTATAACGTAAGCTGACAGTAATAGTTACATAACCTCGTAATTAGTTACGCTGCTCGCTTCTGCGTTGATCCCCGGCCAAGGATATTTGTCAGATGGAAATATAGATCAGTTTAAACAAATAATATAATATATACATGCGTATGCGACATTTAAAAGTTTATGATTACATTTACATTAATTGCGTTATTTTATACACATTACACTAATATTAATTTTGCCAAAGAGTGTGAATTTATATATTTGTTAGGTACTTCTTTGCGCTGCAACAGATAAAAAAAGAGTGGAATTTGGAATGCTTTTGTCTTAAGTCTAAGTTTGACTTAAGTATACTTGTAAGCTATAGTACCTGTAAGAAACCTCCCTGCGCGAGGAGTTGGGGGGATTGAGGGGGATGGGGGAGTGGGGGGAGAGAGTCGCGTCTACTATTTATGTAGCTTTATCTACTGTTTTGTTGCTGTACCTACCTATAGGATATTCCAAGAATTTCATATAGAATATATGTAGATGAAACATAAATCTTTAGAAATAGACATAAATAACTCGAAAAACATACCATTAAGACTGTGTAACATTATTAAACTAGCTAGCCATTATTTTTCTGTTTTTTGAACATAATATGAAAAGAAGAATCCATTAACATGGCAAATTGTTTACATTTTGTTTATAATAAAGAATGTTATTTGCATTATTTATGATTTTTACGTGGATAAGTGAAAATAAAGGATAAACCCATGGAAAAACCATAATTAAAAGATTTCATTTATTTTACCAATTAGTATCTTAGTGTGAATGATAGTATAACTCTTACAATTAGCTTCATATTATTATATGTTTAATTCTATAATATTATATTGTAGAATAGTGCTGGTAATATTTGTCAGGCAGTTCCTTTTTAATAATAAATGCTCCTAAGTCCTATGATTTACAAACATCTATACTAATATTATAAATGTGAAAGTTTGTGAGTATGGGTGTTTGTTACTCTTTCACGCCAGAATGGCTGAACGGATTTGGATGGAACTTGGCATAGAGATATATTATAGTCTGGAGTAACACATAGGCTACTTTTTATCCTGGAAAAATGCACGATTCCCTTGGGATAGGATTGTTTCATATATATAAAACTACTAAAAAAAATATCTTATGCCCGCTGCATAAAATGCCTGCGTGTAAACTCGGTCTTGTGACTTACCGTAGTTTCTGTACTCAAACTTCAGTTGACCTCAAAGGGTCTTTTGATCACATTAAAAATAGGACCGTTTGGCAACAAAAAATATTTCGAGTTAATTAAACGTTTTACCGTACAAAATGTATGGGAAAAGATTTTGGCGATTTCTGTCATTTCTAGTACTCATACCTTAAATGGTCCCATAGAGATTTTGATCCCTACATGAAATAGGATCGATTGACATAAAAAAAAATTTTTTGGTATTTCAGCATTTTTCTCGCTGACTGTACATTTTTTCCAAAATCTGTGAATGCAGTTCAGAATATCTCAAAAAGTTATGGATGGTTTCCTAGAAACGTTTTTTGTAACTATAGCAGTTAAGGTACCTGCCCTTACTGTCCCGTCTCAAAAATCCACGCTGTATAGGTATATATATGGCATAATATTTCGGTTCTAATCTAAATATTATGAGCGTAAGATATTAAATCTAAAGTATAATATATATAAAGTAATAATAATATGTATAAAGTTAAAGATTTTTTTAAGCATTGCAAATATTTAAAAAAAAACGATGTGATTTATTATGCATGTAACGTAACCTCTTAGTGAGTGAGTTATTGTTACGATCGATGGTCGAAATTCATTATGTGGGAAGTACTTTTTGTATGTTAGTTAAATTTTTGTTTTTAAATAAAATTTTAGAACTTAAAAGTACCAACGCTTTTACGTAGCTGATGTAGCCATACTTTGTTGTCTTTTGTCACACACTGGATCTCGATGGAAAATTATGTTTAAATGTTTTGTTTTGAATTGATAGTAAAATATAGATTTGCATTAACGATATTTTAAAATTTTTTTTTTGAAATTTTACCTAAAAAATTTTTATCCATAAAATTGATTGAACATTGTCACTTCCTAATTCATAATGATATTGGCAACTGTCACCCGCGCCATGATTTAATAAAAATACTACAGTAATGCTTTTTTTCATCAATGTTGTTTGTTAATGTTTATGTTTAAACCATTCTGTAGATTTCTGTATACATATATTAAAAGTAATATAATTAAATTGTAGTCATAATGAGATTATTATTAGTACTAACAACTATTATTTCTTTTTTCTTATTGTCTTTATATAATACTAGCGACTCACCCTCGCTTCGCTTCGGGTTCGTCTCTAGACAAAAACAACTATATCCCAAGGGAACCGTACATTTTTAAATAAAAAAGAATAAAAGCAATAAATAAATTGTAAGAGAAAATATCATATTATAGTAGTTCTCACTTACCCTCGCGTCTCTCGGATGCGTCCCTACTCCCTAGGTACATTTTAAATAGATAAAATAGTAATGAGGTCTATCATTTCTGTATTTGTTAGTGCGATAGGGCTAACAAGTTTAATATAATAATCATAGTTGTAAGCGTAAAAACAGTTTTATCAGGATTTTAAATAATTAATAATAGCCAAATAAATAGAATATTGACTTTTTTCTTAATTCTTCTTTTAAAGCATTTAACATTATAACATAAAGCAAATAACACTTATTGAGACATACCGTATCTGCCATAATAATTCAGGAATAGCAAAATTTTTACAATAATTATGATTAAATTAGTGAAATTTTACGATAAAAATCTCGAAAACACATACAATGTCATTTGACATATCTAGAGACCTCACTCTATAGTAGCGTCCTCTCGCGGGGAACTCATGGCGGTAACCCCATTGCGAGTGTATACCCCTTTAAGGTCTAGGAGATAAACATATGCTATTGCGAACTTTTCTGTAGGTCTTTTTAAGACCTACAATTTTCTAGTATATTGTTTTGATGTATCTTTTAAAGTTTAGCCAATATCCCTATTGAAAAACTCTAGTAGTATCTCATCAAAAGCGACAAAAGCCACATAGAAGCCAATAAAATCTAGAGATACCAATAACATAGAAGCCAATAAAAATAAATATTTATTGGTTTCTATGTGGCTTTTGTCGCTTTTGATGAGATCCTATTGGACTTTTTAAATAGGGATTCTGTATACACAATACGTAACAGTCATTGTTTTAAAAAATATTTCATGTACAGATTTCGCTTTTTTATTATTTGAATGTAAACATTATCTTATTGTAGAAATATAATATATATTTTTTTCCATATATGTATTGTAGATTCTTATATTTTACTCTTAACATTTTGTTTTAGAAACAGAACAATCTTGTTTCTTAATTCAACCCACGTATTTAATAAAACATCCGAACATGTCAGATCGTTAACTTTACTTTGGGTTTGTTAACTTCTTTATTATTTTTACTTCTCACTAGGCAGATACGTTAGCACCTTTATTTAAGTATAAGTTATGAGTGTTTTCAAAATAATTTGAGAACACAAATGTCCAGTAAAATTAAAGAGCTATCCGAACGTATGTGCCAAGACGTCACAGAAACAATTAAGTGCCTGTTTACTAGGAACCTAAACTTCTCCAATGTTAGTTAACTTACAAATAAATAAGTTAATCAATTCTGAAAATAATTTCACTAATAGGATGTTATACTGTATGCCAATAGTGTAGGCAATTTTGTTGCAGCCCCAGGTGAACAAGCGCCGGTAGAAACTTCTTTCTTGATAACATAAGAAAATTAATATAATAACCCATAAACTACATTATCTATGGCCAATTTTGACCTCTAATTCTGACATATTTACCCGATTATAATACCTACTCTATCACGAGACGTTTGCATGAACAGATACCTACTAAATTGAATTATTTAAAAAATTAAATTAAAATCACACTCTTAATTTGGCCTTATGTTGTATTTTTACTATAAAAATATATACAATCCATTATAACACTATGAATACATTATAATATATGTTTCCAGATTGGTAGAGGTAGTTTATATATTTTAAATGAATGATCTAGTAAACACGGCTATTATTATGACCATGAACTCATTGGCCTCTTTACTGGTGCCTATTACAATTCATTTATTGTTCCTAGAAATAGATATTACAAACGTCACATTGCTCAGATACATTTGAATCGATTCAGTGCACTTCCTACTACGAGGTTGTCCTTTGTCTGCAAATGGCTACCAACGAAACCAGACATCGGACATAATATAAAAATTATATTGAGCCACCTATCTTATTGTTAGTAATCACCTCGTAAATAAATCAGATTACATATTACGATTACATAATATAGTAAATAAGTTACAAAGCTTAATTTATTGATATTGCGCAGTATAAATATTGTGGGCGATCAAAGAGTCAGCAATGACCAGGGATGGATAAAAACAACATTTTTTTTTAATTAAATTCGATATTTATTAGATAAAAGGTTGATGAACTTTCATTGATATAAACAAACTGGGAAAAACATCTATTTTGCGATGTTATTATGTAATGGAATTTTGAATCTTTTATATGTCATCAAACTGTGCTCACATTTCAAGTTGAATCATTTGTACAATGTCAAATGGTTATAAATGAATCACATTTCAAAATTGCATAAACCCCATTGTTTGTGAAACATGAGTTGGATGATTTCGTTAATCATATCCTGTCGAAAAGAAAAAGTCTATGTACTAAAATATTAAACGATTATCGATCATAGTATATTTACTTTTACTATTTAAAAAAACGTGTGTGTGATTTATTGTATTGTACGCACGCAAGAAGTTATACTTCTATGGCGTAACAGAACAAATTCGCTTTCAGCTAAATTCATCATGTCATTTTTTGGCTGTCGGTGTGCGCGCGCATCGTAAAAATTTTACTCTCATAATTTTTTCCAAACATGTCAAAAGAAGTATAACTTCAAAAGTCTCTAGAGAATTAAACCACAGATGGTACCTTCAACTAACCCCAGACTACAACGACTAAATCGTGGGTTTCAATAACTATTTATGTTTGTCTAAGTAAAACAAAGCAGACATAAATTATTTTTTGAAACAAGAAATTACACATAGGTACAACGATTTAACTAATAATAATAATATTTTCCGAAACATACCTACGATGAAGGTCACATCGTACAAATAAAATTTATGTTTCATTTTTTTTAGTATAGATTTATCCATATTTGGAACTATGACGCCAATATTCGCGTACAATGTTTGTCATTACATCATACGAGTACATTATAGGTCACATTCATTTAGATAAAACTTACTCCATTCTCCATTGAGCTATACAACCAAAACAATCTAACAATACGACAGAAGAATGTACATATCTACATATATTACACAGTGCGATACCGAATACCTTAACGTATTATTTGATTAATGAAACTGCAACAAAACATGTCTTCAAATCATTGGCGCACGTATTATAGCCTTGATTATTATGATTAGTTATGCCAAAGAATTAATTGAAGAATCTTTTTTAATTGCACTGTTGGCGTACAAAGGATCCTCTTCGCAATAAGAAAGTATTGACTACAGACCTAAATAGCTATATTTGCCATTTACTTATATGGCTATATTATGCTAGCTGTACCCGACCACGTGTTGCTCTTAATCAGTTTAGTTAAACGTAGTGGCGAATTATAGAGTTACAGAAATGTCGATAATATATTCTCCATATTTAATGTATTTTAATGACGTATAAGGTAATACGACGCAGAATCTTGCAGGGTCCGCTTACCGAAAGTAATTAGCATAAAAAACATTTAAAGATAGTATAGGTATATGTCAAAACTTCAAAATACAAAATATTTCATTTATATCGATATTATTTATTATATATTGCCTATATTAACTTTAACAATATTATTCACGAGTATATCATAAATTGCGTAAGTTTGCTGATCTATACGTGTATTACCATTTTACAATTAAACCACTAAAATACTAACTAAATTTGGAACCTGGAGATTTAAATTTCTTATTTGATATTTTATACATATGTAATAAAGAGTTTCTACGTAATAGACAACAGTCGAACTTTACATGAAAATTTTCTTGCTACGAACACGTGTTCAAGTGTTAGATATGGAATGATTAATATGACCTTTGCTTTTGCCTTTTAATTAAAAAAGACGAACTACGAAGTGGTAGGTGTAATTAATAGCTAGTTACCTATAAGTAATAAAAAAATAGTCATTTAATATATTGTATTAAAAAAAATCATTTCTTATACATAATATATGCATCCACTTTATATTAGGAACTAGCGACTCACCCTCGCTCTGCTCGGGTTCGTTCCTAGTTTTTAACGTTAAGTATAGATTTTTCAGAGATGATATATTCCCGCAGTAAAAAGTATGTTATACATTGACCCAGATAGCCAGCTATCACCATACCAAACTTCATTAAAATTTGTCCAGTGGTTTTCTCGTGATACGGTCACAGACAGAGAGACAAAATCATATCTTCATCTCATCTTTTAAGTAAACCTCATACATACTCGTATGTCATTACAACATGTAATTATAAGAATAAACTGTAACAGGCTTCAAAACTTGAAATCCAGCCGTTTGGTCTGGATGGTGATGAAAAAGTTGATTAAAAAAGACAAGCAACCATTAGAAGGTTTTAGAATTAGCATCTTATCTCATCATACAAGAAAGTAAAGCAATCACAACCTAAACTGAGACTGTATACTGTGATGTATTGCAGTTTAATTGATGTTTGTAGTTTGTACCTACATTGCACCTTATTATTATTATTCTTTTCTCACGTTCGAGGGTTTCTGGTAGAGATCTCTTAAAAAGATAAGTCATCCTTTGAACACATGGATACTGTTTTCTCTTTTATATGTTTTATTTTTTGGTATATAAATAAAGAAATAAATAAATAAAGCTTATTTCTTTAAATTAAAATCAGAAACAACAGAAATCCCACTGAATGTATTCTTATCTCATAAATATAAAAAAAAACGTGTAGTAAAAATAAAACGATTAAATTAATAGTAGTTTGAATGAATCAAAATTATCAACTTTATCAACAAGGTGACCCGGCTTAAATGCCGTCCAAATTATCTTTAAGGTGCCCCCTACTATTAATGATATATTGAAAGATAGGCTGAATATTTTTAGGATGATTAACTATTATAATGAATTATGAATGATTTAATTTAATAAATATGGTACTCTTCTCGTTATTCTGAGCAGTTACCAATAATAACCAAAATACTAATTATGTAGGTACTTTCAAAAAATTGGTAAAATTAGACAAAAATTTGGATTTATTTTAATAGGCAAGTTGGAACGTGCCATATTTAATTTCATAAAGAAATGAAATCGTAGAAGTAAGGAGTAAGTTCATTAACGTCAAATTATCATTAAACAAATGGGCTTCACTTTAAACTAAATTGGAAAAAAAATTACAGAAGTCATTTGGACTCAAACAAATCACAAAATGTATAATTCAATAATTGATTATTTACTTCATTTTATTATTGCTATTTGAAAGTAGTTATCACATTTCTAGACAAAAATAATTTATTTATTATTAAAAAGTATTTATCCATGATTTTGAAACACCTGTTAATATTTAATATCTTAATATTTATCTTTTAGTACGTCTTACTTCTGACTGTCCATCGTTTTTTTACGTGTTTAATTACTTGAGAACTACTGCTGATGAATTGTCATGTTTTACAGGTCCAAATTAAAAACATAGAAAACTCCGATTGATATGGCTTATATATCGTAGTTCAGATCCAAAGATAAAACCCTCCCTATTTTGTCTGCTCCTTGTAGAGCAGATTGCAAATTAAATAGCAATACACAAACGGGCAGAGTCACAAGCATTATTTAGTATCTAATAAATAGCCCAAAATCTCAATCAAAATTAAATCTTTAAAGATTTAATTAAATTTTTAAGTGCACCAATACTATAGAAATTTAGGTTATCGCTTCTTCTGTGAATTGCGTAGTTAGATTAGAGATGACGTCACAGGTCATTAGGATTTGTGAAACTGTTGCAGAGTTAAATTTGTCACTGTTTGATAAGTACTCCGACACATTAGTGCAAGTCACATGTTACATACAATAATACAAATTTAATTACTAGATTATTAGGTTATTTTAACATTGAAAACAAATATTACTATAAGTATTTATTATTACAATATGTTTTTGTATTTATTTATACAAATATGATTGCATTTTAAGATTATTTACTACTCCACTTCTATACCGACCTATATTTTTATTCCTTTCTCCATTCGAGCATGTAGGTATATTTTCATTCGCTCTTGGTATTTAAAATGTGCAGACATTTTTTTTCTCAAAACATAAGAAAGAACACTCAAAATATTTTAAACAATAGGTCGTAAATTGCTGTCGAATTCGTAGACCAGACGAATTATTTGGCGGACATGTTTTTAGAAGGCAAGGTAAGCATAGGGTTTCGGTCATCAAACCTTAAACACTTTTTGCTTACTACAAACAGAGTTCCGCAACAAAATATCAAATGGAAGCTCTCGTTTGTTTATTCATTCTTATTTTAAAATACTTAAAACTTGAATATCCCATGTATCTTATTCGTAATATACGCAATCTTATATGTAACAGATTTGACGTATATTATATCTAAAATATTTTACAATAGCTACTACAGCTATATTTGTTCACAAAAAAATTACATAAATATATCATTATATATAAACTTTAACTATATACCCATAAGAAATAATATTTTATATTAGTATGTAATTCCCCTAAAACTCATAATCGTAAGATGTTGTGCAAGGAAACTTCGATAGCCTTTGCCTACGTAATAATATTTAACTCAGCAGGTCAATAACCTACTGCCATATCGTACAGTATTGATATTTGAAAACTATTATCACGCTTGCAGCTGCATCTTAATTTAATTATAAGGTTTACTATTGCGAGCTAGACATATCTAATGTCTCAGTGCTACTTAAGCAGCCATTGTGCGGAGTTTGAACAGATACTCTGTTTTAAGAAAATTAGCAAATAATATAACTAATATACTCCCAAGTTTAATAAAATACATCACAAGAAAATAAAAACAACTGTAAATTGTAGGTATTCCATTCCATTGTATTGTGTGCTAAGTCGTTTCTAAGAATTCAAAGGTTCCTATATAATCTATAGGTTTATACTTTTAGGAAAGGTTTCGTTTCTTTTTATTTGTAACTTTCTAGTTATTATTAGGACCACCATCAGAATAAAATAACTTTATGTTGTATATGCAATTACGCAACGAGTAGGAGGGTACGCATGTGCCATGGCCCAAACGCGGGTGCCGATTTTGATGATTCATACGTCAAAAAATTGCTAAATATAACTTCAAATGTCTAATTGGCAAAAACTAAAAAGTTGTGAATAAAAAAATATATTATAAAAATAAAAAATCGATTGCATAAAAGCTAATTAAAAAGATTAAAACAAGGTGACGAAGGAATATAGTATTATGCAGTCGGAGACATGTAACACGTTTCATCTTTGCCGCGAGATGTACAATGTACATAATATGTATGTCTCTGACTGCATAATACTATATATACCTTCGTCAACTTGTTTTATTCTGAACTTGTTTGCACTCGCATGACTATTACTGCTTCTATATCGGAGGTTGTGGATTCGATGTTGAGATCTACATGCCCAATGCACATGTTAATGCTGGCATTACAGTTGCTTACTCTAAACTCTAAATAAAACAAAGCGCGGCGGATATTGGATACAAGTGGAAAATATAGTGTTCATTTAAAAATCCTTCTGTTTATTCCACTAAGAATGCAGTGAAATTAATTTTTATAATATTTCGTTTTTTTGTTTTAGGATTACTTCCCATGTTTACAAACTTATCTAACAATGTCTGGTATAAAATTGCATTTCACATAACGCGATCAACGTTTTGGGTTACATTGTAATCCTGGGAAGACATTATAGTTTCGACATGCCTCTGATCGGACTGCCACACTTCCACGTAACGTCATTCGAAACCGCTAAACCAGCAATACTTCGAAGCGTCACTTATCATTTTTAATAACAGGAACTCATACGGGCGATTTTTAAACACGATGATAACGACAAGTAAATATTTAAAAATTAAAAAAATATATAAGCCGACTTAAAGACACTAAAACGTCAGATATAATCTGAACGGGATATTTTATTTACTATATGCACATAATCAAATGTTTTAGACTGCCGGCCAACTGAAGACAAATAAAAATGAAAAATCCATAAACTTTATTATTATTATTTTAATTTTTATACCTAATACCTATAAATGTAGCAACAGTGTTGCTTAATATTTTAACTTTGAATTTTTGTCTGTCTCTCTGTCTGTCTATTTGTTCCAGCTAATCTCCGAAACAGCTGGACCTTAGAGTATTCATTAAGCTTAATATATCTACTTTAAGAGCTGGACTGTTTTTGACGGGACTTTCACTGGCGGATAGCTCATGTTATAAGGAGTAACTTAGGCTTCTTTTATTTTAGAAAAAGAATTAAAGAATTATGGTTCCGCTCAAAAAGTAATATGTACATAGGGACGCACCTGAGCGAAACGAGGTAAAGTCGCTAGTAACTTATAAAGCTCTGTAAATCAATAAACTTGACGAAAGTAAAAATAGAGCTACTAATTTTACTTTCATCAATACTATCAGCAAACAATGTTGTTAGTTTGGAAGCGTAACTGACTATTTTTATTTTGTATACCTTTTAATCATTTGAAACGATTAGTACAAGGATTTTTGATTAATTTATGACCGACTTCGATTCAAGATACCTTCGCCAATTGTATATCAATATTCGTGATTCATTTTTAAATGAATTATATCTAAAAGATAGCATGGCCCCATATGAATTTAAGGAATGATCCTCAAAGGAGGAATAACTTTATCTGTGATTTTGATTTTGTTGTATATTTGTAATTAAAAATCAATTATTATTTGTTTTTTCTCTGGCCTCGAAAGCTATTAAATTTAGTAATAGGTACTTTTTTCAATTTACGCGAATTTTTGACACCTATCTATTTATACATATAATGAAATTGTAAGTAAGCTAAATCTGTACATTACATATTTTTTGGAAAATCTTGTTGAAATAGACATCATTACGGATACAGAGGCCGAATCTGTAGTTTTTAGAGTGTTTGTCTGTCTGTCTGTGACCGCATCACGGAAAACCCACTGGAGGGATTTTGATGAAATTTGGTATGATGGTTATTCGGGTCAACATATAGGATACTTTTTACTGCAGAAAAATGTCTAATTTATGAGAAATCTATACTAAACGTTATAAAGTAACCAGTGGAAAAGTAGGGACGAACCCGAGCGGAGCGAGGTTGAGTCCCTAGTTTTAAATAAAACTATCTTTTCGGATTTTTTCGCGGATAGAGAAGATAGTTTTATTTACAATTCAGTAATTAAACTATAGTTTTATTTAAAATTCAGTGATTGAGCTATAGTTTTGTTTAAAATTCAGTAATTGTTATTTATTTTAAGAACTACAAGTTCCGTGTCATGCCAGCCTATCTGGAATACGTTGAGCATGATTTTCGACTACATTTGCCATTATAACTTTGCTCCCACGTGTATGTTATAAATTAACATAAAACATAAATAACCTAATCATTTTGTATTTAATATGAAATTATTTATTATTAAATTTAAAGTTAAAACTTAATATCATAATAGAATTGAATTAAAAACAAAATATATGACAGTAAAATAAACTTATACTTAAAGCCACTTTCAGTATTCTTATTCTGAGTTCTAATTGATAAAATGGTTTGTACTAACCGCAAAATATATTTTTGAAGTAAAACTTCTTTACGCACGCTTGACTTGGGGGTAAGCTGGTGAATGCGCTACGAAAAAATGTACGTACGTTTGTTGCCATGGTAACCGTTGTTATTGTCTGACAAATGATATATAATATTATATTCTTTCCTTAAATGATATTCTGTAAATATATGATTGTAATATGCCTAATATGCGTTATTTTTAGTATCTCACCTATCCTAATTATTTAAAATATAAATTGAATTTTATAAAGAGCACTGATAACTTACAGAAGTTTTACTTCTTGCTTGCTTGCTTCTTGCTTTAAAAAAAATTAAAGAGTGCGTGTATGAATGTATACACGCGTACACATTCATACACGCACTCTTTATTTTTTTTTTTATATAAGTATAGCTGACCATTTACAATGTTACTAACGTAAAACTAATGTTTCTCAGTAAGTAAATTATTTTTTTTGAGAAATAAATGAATCCTAAACTTCAAACTGTAACATCAATGAATGTTTTATGTGTCCATATTTTACTTATTTTCAAAGTGCTCGGCCAGTTTGCACCTGTTTGTAAATATCTAGTATTTCTTTTACTCCACGTTTTTTATTTTCCAAGATTTAGATCACATTACAATATCCTGAAAACAAAAAGTGACATAATATAACATCGAGACCGAGTGCATCGTTTAAGACAATATATCCATACTTCTATACTCTAATATTATAAATCTGAAAGTGAGTTTGTTTGTTTGAAACGGAGTGAGGGATTGACCTAATTTTTTGTGTGGAGATAGTTAGAGTGCTGGAGAGTGACATAGGCTACTTTTTATCGCGGAAGATTATCCTCGTTCCCACGGGAAAACATGTTATACTACAACTCAAAAAAATATTTATGGTCAGAATTACTTGAAACTTGGTATTAATTAAATAAATAAGTGATTTAGTATTGGAGGATGGTAAAATAGGGGATGAAAGTTTGTATGAAACCTATCCTTTTAAAGTATTTTTTGTAGTTGTAGCTTGAACGAAGCTGCGGATTCTGCTAGTTTTGATATAATTTACAAACGATTGAATTAAACAAATCTTTGTATTTGATTTTGCAATGCTCGTCGAATTCTATTATAAAGAAATATAATGATTTATTTAAAACGGCGTCGCAACAGCGACGTATAATTATAGTCATAATATAAGGTCCTTAATAAAAATTAATCTTTTTGTTATTATTTGCAAAATGTGCACACAGGGCGTGCGCTCATTGATTGTAGGGCCTGGGTTATCTCAAGTTATCATCCCACGCTTGTTTGAGGTAGTGCAAAAATGTGTCACCCACTTTTTGTATATTGAAGGTCACAGATAGCGATTTTTTTAGATTTTATACCGATCGAATTAATTATAAATAAAATACAAGAGGGCACATGTCATGGACAAGATGATAAAATGTGTCCACGACATAATTTAAAAATTAAACAAAATCAGTGATTATGAAAATCTAATAATATATTGTTCATTTTTTATCTTATAATAAATATTATTGTTCAAAATTGTGATTAAGGCTTCAACTGAATTTTGTATCGGCCAACAAGTATCATAAATCTATTCTACTACATATATTATAAAGCTAAAGTGTTTGTTTTTTCTTTGCTTGAACACCTTAATCTCTGGAATTACCATTCATGCACATTCATGAACGAGACCTGTGAGGTCGTGTGCAAATGCAAACATAAAAAAATATTAACAAAAAATATAAAAAACCCCGACTGCGTAAAAAGCGAACTAAGAAGAAAGAAAAAGTTGCGAAAAAACATAGTATTATCTATGTATGATCTGTGGTATTATGCAGTCGAAGACATACACGCAGCTATTCTAAAACACATACATATTATGTATGTCTCCGACTGTATAATACTATGTTCCTTCGTCAACTTGTTCACTTTTTTTTAGTTCGGTTTTTACACAGTCGGTTTTTATTATTTTTATTAATATTTTTTATTTACAACTTTTCTGTTTTGGTTAGTTACGACATTTTTCGTTTTATTTAACAATTTCTTATCTGAAATTACTTTTAAACATATATGTTGTATATATTTTTGCAATTGCCTCTTAAAAACCCATATTTTGGTACCCCACTTGATTGATTCGGACGATATTTTTTTCAAGACACAAATTGGCGCCTAGGATCCGTCATTTTGACTTTTAATAATATCTAGCCTTACTATGATACATTATCAAGACGAATCGAATGACGTATGAATCATCGAAATCGGTTAACTCTTTTAGTAATAACAAGGGAACATAAAATCGGACATATATACATACATACAGGTCAAATACATAACCCTTCTTTGAGCTTCCCCACAGTCGGGTAATAATAAAAAATAGAAGTTAACAAGATTTGATTATATTATGAATTCACAACATAAAACAATATGAAACATAGTAGCTAACAGTAAAGTAACGGTAGGGAACAATTTCCCTACTTACAACGCACGTAAAGCTTTCGGTCGCGCACCTAATCAATCTTAAGTTGAGTCGGAATGTCACCCTATTGGTAAATAGTGTAAATTAAAAGAGAGTGCACCTGGGATTGCGCACACATTTGTAAACTATATAATATCTCATACACAGATGGTTAGTTTCTTAGATTGGACAACAATATCGAAAACCGACAGGAAGTATGTAGGTATATTATAATTAATTATATTATTATAAAAGTAAATATTTTTTTATGGAGACTAACTAAAAATCTCTAGATTGTTATAAACGGTCTAGTATAACAGTATAACGATTTTTTGACGCTGACTTATCTATAAAAATATTATAAATGTGACAGTTTGTGAGTATGGATGTTTGTTACTTTTTCACGCCAGAATGGCTGAACGGATCTGGATGAAATTTGGCACAGAGATAGATTATAGTCTGAAATAACACATAGGCTTCTTTATCCCGAAAAATGTACGGTTCCCGTGGAATAGGTTTGCTTTCGTTTTGATAGAGGCGAACCCGAGCGAAGCGAGGGTGAGCCACTAGTTATAATTATAAATCTCTCTACATTATTGCGAATTGCGTGAAAATGCGTTAATATCGTTTATTCGTCATCAATTTTGCAATATTAGGTCAGTAGAAAACGTGATCGGTTGGCGAATAAGACAATTTGCTGAAACAATAATTTTTAGATTTACTTATTCAGACACATCGTTTTGTCAAGTAAATGAGGCGATTGGGGTAAAATGATAAATTTATTTAACTATATATAAATTATATATAATTATTTAAGTATATATAAAATTATATAAAGAGTCAAATTCGATTTATAAAGAAGTAAAAATATTATCACTATTGGTAATATTCCAAAGTAAGATTTTCTATTTTATATAAAGCTATCTTTTTGGATTTTTATGAATAACTTCATTTTTTTCTAATTATAAGATTTCTCAAGCCTTAGTCTCTCCTGTGACCACGTTTGCTGTAAAGGATTCGAAACGTCTAAAGCAAAGCCAAGCCAAAATATCCGAAAAGATTATTAATTTTATATACTTTCCGCTGAACCGTAATACTAAAATTTACTATCTGTATTTACTCATTGAAAATTTAAATGAATGAAAGCTACCATATCATATATTTGGCTTTTTATTAAGAAAATAAAACCAGGTTGACGTATGGTTTTCTTTTATTTGATATCCGAAAAATTTCGATTTTTTTTTTAACTTTTACCTATGTATGTGTAGTTAGAATATACTCAATATTTTAGCTCAAAGCGATTTGGCCTGAACGACAATAAATCAATCAGGACCATTTAGGCTATATAAACGAGCTAATAATAGAATAGAATAATAAACCTGTCTGGAACATCTGACAGATGAAGAAAAAGTACCTATTGGTTATATTTTTGTGAGACTTTATTTTAACCCTTTTTTACATAGAACATAAATAATAAAATAAATAGATTAAACTTCATATATAATAAAATATAGAGATAACAAAGAAACAAACCTGAAAACGTTAAATACACACGCTCATATGTCCCCTATCCCCTCAAAATTTGTTTGTTTTACTTCTTATATTCGCCACAACAGCGCCGCATACAAGTGATGATGAATTGGTTTTTGCAATCGAGATCACGTACTGATGTAGTTCTATAATCAAAAGTGGGACACTCACGCGTTTTGACTAATTTCACTTTTATTGTAAGCAACGCACTATTTCATATCACAACGCCTCAGTAACGGTTAAAGATCTAATTTGTAAGATTTTTTCCCATCGCACTTAGAGTGTCAATACACTACAACTATAATTATCCATTAAAAATGTATTTATATAGAATTCATAGAATTAATTGCTGTAAATTTACTTTTATTATAATTTATGGCTACAAAAAAGGATTAGTTAATTTTGCTGTGCTAGGTTTGTGGACTTTTTTGAAAAATTGCAATTTTTTTCGGTATAGAATAAATACCATAAGTTATATTCTGTCAAAAGAGACAGATTTGTGGATGGAACCATAAAGGACAAATTAACATTCAGATGTTAAATAAAATTTTAGTAAAACAATAATTTATTGTTCCGCTTATAAAATATGTCACAGCCAAGTTAAAATAAAATAACCCTCGAAACATAATACTATCACTAATTGTGATATTTTTTTGTAAATATTTATTCATCATTTAATTCAAAAAGGCTATAAATCCCCGGCCTCCCATTTCCCACTTAAATCAAAGTAAGCGATATGGAATTGAACTTTTTTATCGCGTGAAGCCAAACGAAACTCGAACCCAGGACTTTCGTATCTGTAGCTGTACATGCTAGTCACTAGAGCTGAAAAAATTATAATTTATCAAATATCACCAACATAACAAGACAATAACAAAGACAATAATAAGAGGCTTTTTAAATTTAAACATTTCTGCTTGGTTCAGTAATATAAGCATTCATCGTGTATATTTCAAGAAATACTTGGTACAATGGATAATATGTATGTGAAAGATCAACGGTGACTGTTTATAGGTACGTGGATTCGTATAAAAAGTGTCTTAGGATAAAGCGTGAACATATAGGATGTATCACATAATATGGACGCCAAGCTTTTTTTATCCAAATAAAGCGTGCATTATTTATTAAAACTCTCTTAATTATTATAACTTACTAAAAGTAAGGGAAATTAGCGCCCCTAGCGCCGGACAGCAGGTAGAACCGGATGTCAAACTTAAAGCACAAGTCCCCCCACTCCCCAGTGGCGCAGGAGATGTCAGCCTCGTCCAATGCGACTTATAGGTCAGTTCTTTTGTGCAGGATTTCGTTGCGTGGAGTAATATTCAGATCGTCATATATTTAGAATGAATGAATTTTGTGTAGTGCTTTTGTTTCAATAATTGGTAAGTACGCCTTACATTGATACTCTTTTTTGGCGGATTTATTAATAAATTTTATTGTAATCGAAATTATACTACGAGTACTGCGTGTTATTCCCCTAAGTCCGGATAGTAAATGATTCCCTAGTACCGGACAAGTATATTCTGAGAAAATAATGTGCTAGTTCTATTCTATATAATCTTATAATTATGATTTATCTTTTAAGATCATTTGATATAATGAAGACGAAGAAAAATGGTCTCTGGGCCCGGGGCTCAAATAACTTAAAACTAGCAATTGATAATGTTTTAAACTAGAAGATGACTATAAGAGAAGCTTCCGAGCGTTTAAAGGTACCAAAAAGCACTTGATGAAAACTAAAGTAAAACCTACTGAAAAGTAACTGGAGAAGTAGAGAAGACTACAACGAGGACTGGATCCAGTGAGAAAGTGTAAAGTATGGGCTGATGAAGCCTGTGCGGATATCCCAGTGTTTTCAGACGTCTATGTTATATATGTCCTGATCGTTGTCAATATTTTGAAAATTTTCTGATACGATTGTTTAAATGAAAATAAAACATATTTAAATAAAACAATTATTCAATTTTTTGTTTATTAAAAACCTTAAGTGTCCGGTACTGAGGGGACTTCCCCTATACATATTAGGTATATAAATATATATTATGAAACATATGCATATTAACCCTTAATATACTACAAAAGACAATTAGAATTCTAGATTTTGTGTGTAGTTGGATTTTCCTAATAAGCAACTAAATACTTTAATTTGTTACTACACTTTATCGGTTTTAAAAATACATTAAATATTTATGTCAAGGCATCGTTAAATGAGGATAAGCTGAGTACCCTTGCACATCTGTGTTGACAAATGCTGAATACAATGAATTTATCGCATATGAGTGCAAAATAATAAGCCGAAATACGAATAGTTTAAAAAATATTACACGAGAGTCGATTGGCTCTGAAATGATAGTGACCTACATTTATAGGGCTCTCATTGAGGTCAAGGTTTTAAGCTCAAATTTTATTTTCGCCTCACTTACCACTGTAGAAAGAACAACGACTATAAAAGATTAAATTTTCACTTTTTCGTCTATTAATAGGTATGAATAAATGTATAATTCATGTACCTAAGTACTGTGTAAATGTAGAATTTTTTAAACTTAAACATTATAATATTATTTTATTTTATCCATTAAAAAGAAATATTATTAATGGTATTGGAATTACAAAGAATGTTTTATAATGAAAAAACGTAAATCATCTCTACGTTCGTACGTAATTTATCAATGTGTGTAGGACATATCATATTTATTATGTACATATTTTTATTACTTACATAGTATCGTATTTCGTATCGTATTCAGCCCTTTTTTAACGTCCCACTGCTGGGTACGGGCCTCCCTTCAGCACGAGGGGAATCAGGCCATAGTCCACCACGCTGCCCAAGTGCGGGTTGGCAGACTTCACATGTCTTTTGAAAACTAGCTAGGTTCTCTCAGACATGCAGATTCACGATGTTTTCTTTCACCGTAAGACAAGTGGTAATCATGTTGGAAATGATTCGCACATGAAAATGTCAGTGGTGCGAGACCCGGGATTTGAACTCGCTTCACTCGGTTTCCTAAGCGAGCGCGTTACCACTGGGCTACCACTGCCTATATCGTATTTATAATATATAAAAAATATTTATTTAACATTTTTTATAATATTTTAAGTAACAAGAATTTCACTATCCTTTAAAAACTTAAAAATGAAAAGAACTTAAGAAGCCTCCATGTAAATAAAATATATTTAATAATTTTCAAATCATTAGTTACTTATAAATCCCTAATTCGTTCCCACTAGAGGTGTTGGTAAAATATTAGCGACAATAGTTATTAAAAATTTTGTCAGATTGTTTGTATGCTTTTCTGTTTATGCGTGTTTCACGCAAAAACGTAATGAACCGATTTTAACAATATTTTGTGTAGTGATAACTTATTACTCGAGTCAACATTTAGGATTCCTTTTACGACAGGATTTTTTTTATTCCCACGGGAAAACACAACAACTGGTGTTATCGAATCGTCCTTAGAACTTTATATGGCTAACGTAGGGTAAACCTGAAGAGATCAAAACAATGTACTAGAAAATTATAGGCCAAAATAGAAAAAAAGGCCTCCAGAAAAGTCCACAATATCATGTGTCTATCTCCTAAGATACACTTGCAGTACCTTTTTTATTAAATGTATAATAAAAGCAATGTCGCGACTTACTGACTGACTTATCAACGTTAATCCCAAACCGATGATGACAGATGTTTAAAATTTGGAGAGGATATTGATTTTATACTGCAAGCGTCATTTCAGAAACGGTTTTTGAAATTAATCCCCTTTTTTCAAAGTTTGTCTGAAACTCTGTCATCTGAAATGCACGAAAATTAGTATAAATGTTAAAAATATACATAAAAAAATATGTATTTTTGTTTTTTTTAATTCGGGATGAATTATTTAGGGGTAAAACGGGGTGGTAAAGTTTATACGGGAAAAAAATATTTATAATCAGGATTACTTGAAACTAAATATTAATGTTCTTCAACACTAGTAAATAAACATAAGTTTTAGAATTAAAATAAAATCTGTAAAAAGGTCTACAGAAAAATCTGTAATAGTATCAGTCTTTCTCCTAAGATACCTACACTCGCATTAAAAATTAATATCTATTTAAAACGTGCCTAGCTAGGGACCAAGCGAAGCGAGGGTAAGTCGCTAGTACAGAATAAATGGGCTTAGACAGAATGCCATTCTATCGCTAAGACAAAAAAAAAATATATTATGTCAATGAGTCAATAATATGTTATTTCCATACATTTTGAGTTTTCTGTTAGCGATATCGATTGTAGACAGTCAATTTGTCTAATTGTAAGCTATAAGGTATGTAAGAAAACAGTAGCTTAAATTATTTATAGGTTTGGCTGTGCGACAAGTGAAGTTTTTGAGGTACTAATAAAATAAAAAGTACCATATATTTTAAGGAGGGATAGTGTACCGTAATAATATATAGTAAGTTAGTAACTATATTAAAAGGTCCTAAAGCATCACGCCTGTCATTATAATTGACTACTATCTATTATGATTCACTATATTGTTCAGCTGTTACTGTTTATGATTTATTGCAAAATAAGCCTACATAGTAAGCTTACTATACTATATAGTATTACACATGAGGAAATTAATTCTATATTTAATTAGCGAATGAAGTGCGTCCGTAGATACGTTTTCATTACTTTGAGCGGATTTAATTCGTTTTCTAAAATAAATGTAGCCTAAGTCACTTCTTATAATACCAGCTATATGCCAGTGTCTCGTCAAAATTACTCCAGCCGTTTCGGAGTTTAGTCGAAACAAACAGACAGACAAAAATAAAAAAAATGTGTTATTTTTATATGTACGGTATAGGTAAAATTTCATGTGCATTTAGTATAAAGCTGTTATTTTGACATTATAAAACAGACTCTTCAATTTTATTTATCTGTATAGCTGATGTATAGATAACGTCCTACTATCAGCTTATAAGAAATATTATGTAACTGTGATTAAATTTTTTTTGTTCTAATTATAATAATATAATATATAATTTTAATAATAAATTATAATAAATAATTTTATGTTATATGAAAAACAGTATATTATATTCATGAAACTTATAAATTATAATAATATAATCTGCTACATATAGATATGACAACAACAACAGCGTAAGAGCGAATTTTAAGTTTATTATTATAGTACTTTTTAAGGTTTTTCCATAAAAAGTTGCAGCTTAATGAATGTAAACCTGACGAGAAACATATTGCGGCATGCAAGACTGTCTAAAGACTCGTGATTAGAATGTACTAACACCCTAATTGATAGTATACAACGGAGTACAATGATAGATCGAAAGGGACGGTCGTTGCTCTTTTGGCCGAGTGCTCGAGTGCTCGTATGCTACGTGATCGGCGAACTTAATCTAGTTATATTAAAATGTTATATGCAATTTCATATTTTATTTGGCAAAGACCAAAAGCTGATATTCTTTTTTTTTTACAATTATTCAAAAATATTTTTATATTAAAAGTGTACGTTCTCCTCTTATTGATTTGAATATGGTTTTATATTCACAAAACTTTTATAACTGCTTGAAATAATTTAAATAAAAATGATAAATTAGATATACATTGAATTCTACTTATTACATACATTTTAGAGCATACTATGGATTGCGATACATACGCCGCCCATTATTTATTTCATTCTTATAAAATGTATGTGTATATATAAAAATAATTGTTGGTTTGTTTTAATATATATTTTCTCAAATCATCTATCTAGTTGTAAAGAAACTTTGACCAGTTGTTGTGCACGTGTCCGCGAAGGTTATAGGAAAACCGAAAGGCGCACTACTTCTATAGGTTTTTGTTGTATATTTTTTATATAAAAAATAATATATAGGTAGTCTAAGTACATGGGTTGCCTAATTATTAAAACTCCTTTTCAATATTACTTAATTTGTGTTAAATAAAAAAAAACTGAAGTTACTGTGCATTAAACATATAGCGATTATGTTTTGAACCCGGGTTTGAGTGCAGGTACTTCAGTCCAAGGCTCTTTTATTGTTTTCAACATACTCGTATATGGTTTTAAATAAAAAAAGTCAAAAAATAAATCAATTTCACAAAAATTAAAGTTGATTCCATTTTCAAATAAAATGATCTCAATTTAAATTTTAACTAATGACTTAGAATAATAACTCCAATAAAAATTATAAAAGGCATGCTGTAGTATTACGCTAAAGTGGTATAAAAAAATAACAACATTATTAAATGTTGGTTCATTAAAAATTGTAAAAAGTTGTTATTATAAGCAATATTATGTCATTTGTAAGCGCGTCATCATATCCCAACCTGTTCGATAAGATTTTATATGGAAACTAAGTTTCACATAACATACCTACGTCATATTAAAACTTTGGTCATTATAAGCGTAGTCATAGGGGATTATACTGTATATTCACTATTATATATAAAATATAAGGTCGAAGTTTGTCAAACTTATATTCAGATATTCTTTCTCATTTACGTATGTTTAAAATCAGTTTTATGTATGTAGTAGTAACTAATTTTGTAGTATTAGTATTCATAATAAATTCTTTAAATTCATAAAATTGGTGAAGTTTTAATATATTTATCAAAAAGAATTTCATAATTTTCATTCATTTTTTTGACAAATGTTCCTTTGTTCTGGATAATAATAAATAATCAAAATAATTTAACCAAAATATGTTTAAGTTTAGCTCAGGTATTTTCACGAATGTGCACACAGATGGGCGAGGAAAGTTTTAAGAGCTATTATGATATCTACATCGATAATAACGATCGAAACATTTAATGTTCAGTTCATTGTTTCCAAGAGTTTCGACCTTTTTACAATTTATCGTAATGTTATAATATTGAATTACATTATTACTCGTACATACATAACTGTATAATGTGATAAAATAAACTTACACAGTCACTATAATTATAATTATTAATGTAAGCTACATGTAATACTTTTTTAATCTTTTTATATCCCCACCCTTCAGCATTGTTACAATTGCCATAGTCACGACAAAATTTTGGTTTAAGTAATAAAAAAACGGTTTGACGTAATATTATAAGATAACATTGAAACAATCCTATTAATTTAAATAAAAAATATGTGCTTATATAAAAAATAATAAATTAAAAAAGTTTCAGTTAATATGACTAATTAATGATATTGTTTTAAAAGGTTCATCATTCTTTTAAGGTGACTTTTTTAATAATTTATTACTGTCAAATAAGTTTTGAATACATTTTTGAACCTACAATATTATTTCTATTACTTTAACAATTTTCAAATATAAATAAAAATATTATAACTGATATAAATTATATGCGCGATATTTATGTCGCTTAGAGGTCGAGCCGCATAGAACTTCGCCCAAGGCTCCTCGGCGTAAGTCGTCGACCCTCCGTCACCTTGCTTCGCACCAACTTACGCAATTCGTTAATCTTATCATCTGCATGCACACCCGAACGACCTCGATAGCCCCTCTCACCCCTCGCCAAATTTAACGCCTTCTCATGAGCTAATATCAATTTATGTGCACAATAATATTTATTTATTATTAACTAGAAATAGTATTATAATTAAATTTAAAAGTATTTCAAAAATAGGAGAGCATTTCTTGAACTTTAACTTGTTTTTTTAAAATTACGTCTACGAAGGAAGAGTGCTACGCTTCGTAGCAAGCTAGCCAGCGGAAAAGCCGCGGAGAGAGGAGTGCCGGTGGGACGAACCTGCGCGCGCGCCACCCGCACGTATTTATTCGCAAGGCCACGCCAGCGCCGCGCCAGTGCGCAGACGACAGTCGCACGCGGTATACGATTAAAGTGCTTAGAACATCGCGTTCTCACGATTAATTCTCCGCGCACTAATGTTATGTTTAGTTGATTTGTAAAGACAATATTTTTTTGTTACGGAAATATAAATTGAATTCAAAATGATAACAATGCTGACAAACTCTAAGTTGTTGTGGGGACTGTGGCAAGTGGTGAGCTACTGTTCTTCCCGTACGTCACTGCCGTTGCTGCTAACCGTTGGCGTGACATTTTTGGTAATGCGGCTAATAAATTTAGTGCGTGAGATCCAAAAGTTGCCGCCAGGACCGTGGAGCCCGCCCGTTGTTGGTTATCTTCCCTTCCTTGGAGTTCGTCATAAAACATTTTTGGAGCTTGCTAGAAGTTATGGTGCTCTCTTTTCTGCTCGTCTTGGCAATCAGCTAACGGTAGTGATGAGTGACTACAAATTGATTAGAGAAGCTTTCCGCCGAGAAGAGTTTACCGGACGACCTAGTACTCCGTTAATGCACATTTTGGATGGGTTAGGTAAATATAAATGTATAACTTGAATATGCTGTAAATTAAGAAAATTGAAATTCATGCTTCGCGTGCTTAATTTGCTTAACGTGCTAAATTTTATAGTTACTTAAGTAAGACTTCTATTTTATAGCTTAATATTAAAAGAAATATATATATATATTTCTTAAAATATGTACTGAAATTTTAATAAATCTTTAAAATTAAATTTTAAAATTAACTAAAAAAACTAATGTGAGCTCTAGCTTATCTATAAACGGGAGTTTCTCTCTAAGTTACTAGTAGCCGCCAAGCCCATATTCATAGCCATAACTCCATCCTGTGCAGGTATCATCAATAGTGAGGGACGTCTTTGGAAAAGCCAACGTCGATTCCTGCACGAAAAACTGCGTGAATTTGGCATGACTTACATGGGCAATGGCAAAAAAGTTATGGAAGCCCGAATTAAGGTATGCTTACAGATATTTTAAATTTTAACTTGTGTATCTAATTATTAAAAGTTATTATATTATCATAATATTTACGAAGTATTTAATATTCAAGAAACTAATAGAACTTTTTGATTACCAGTGTGAAGTTCAAGAGTTAATTGGAAACTTGCAACGCTCCGAGTGTGAGTTAATAGATCCAAACCCTCTACTCGCCCTGGGCGTATCTAACGTGATCTGCGGTATCACCATGTCATTGCGCTTTAGTCACGGCGACGCACGATTTGCAAGACTTAATCATTTAATCGAAGAAGGCATGAGGCTTTTTGGAGAAATTCACTACGGAGAATATATTCCTCTATATAACGTGAGTAATACTTGTAAATTCTTCTATAAAATAACGAATTCCTTAATATAAAATACCATTTATAATAAAAAAAAACATAAATAATAAATAAACTATGAATAAACATATATACATAATCATTAAACATATAAAAGTAGACTTTCTTTTTTTAATACAGAAATTTTAAAATCATGTTTTCTTACAGTATCTTCCCGGAAAAGCTCTCGTTCAAGAAAAAGTTGCAAAAAATCGAGAAGAAATGTTTGCTTTCTATCAAAATTTAATTGATGAACATAGGGAAACTCTCGATATCAATAACGCTAGAGATCTTATCGACGTTTATTTAATTGAAATCGAAAAGGCTAAGATCGAAGGAAGAGATGGAGAGTTATTTGAAGGGAGAGATCATGGTGAGTAATAATAATTTTATACTGAAATTGATAAGCCTCTGAACTCTTAATTAAAAATTTATTTTACATGTTGCAATTGTATTAAGCCTTAAATTTTGTTACAGAATTGCAGCTAAAACAGATCTTAGGAGACTTATTTTCTGCTGGTATGGAAACTATAAAATCCTCACTACTGTGGATGATTGTTTTTATGCTAAGAAATACTGACGTAAAAAGACGAGTACAAGAAGAACTAGACAGAGTGGTTGGTCGTGATAGACTTCCAACCATTGAAGATATGCCCAATTTACCATACACTGAAACGACCATTCTTGAGACTCTCCGCATGTCAAGCATTGTTCCTCTTGCTACTACGCATTGCCCTACAAAGTAAGAATCATTGTTAAATTTTTTACAATGCATTATTTTGTAATTTTTTGAGACGTATCGCAATTTATGCATAATTACAATTTAATAACTATTTATGTTATTTTCAGAGACGTTCACCTTAATGGCTATAGAATTCCTGCGGGCTCACAGGTTGTTCCATTAATTAACTGCGTACATATGGACCCAAATCTCTGGGAAGAACCTAATAAATTTAATCCGAGCAGATTTATCGACGAGACTGGCAAAATCAAACGACCTGAATATTTTATGCCTTTCGGCGTCGGTCGTCGAATGTGCCTGGGTGATGTTTTGGCTCGCGTAGAAATGTTTATGTTTTTTGCCGGTATAATGCATCAATTCGACTTGCAAACTGAATCTGGTGCGGCCCCGCCTTCGTTGGAAGGCACCGTGGGCGCCACGATTGCCCCGGAACCGTTCCGCGTCAAGTTCGTCCCGCGTGCGCCACCCGCTCCGCCCGCGGTCGTCCTGCACGACCACCCGCACCTCCGCCATGTCGGCGCGCACTAGGCGAGCCATTCACTTTGCCACAACATACCCACCAGTATTTCATGATCACTCGTTTTAGAGCGCATCGATGACAATCTTAATTAAGTTTATTAATAAGTGACGATATCACTCCGGTGAATGTCGAGGCTGTGCATAAAGTGTTCAATAAAGTAGTAAACCGAACTTTACTTTAGATGTACTGTAATTCCCATCGTTGAGATTATAAATTGTTATTTTAATTTCAGTATTATGTTTAGATTGGTGATCTATGAGATCGACTTGAATCAAGTACATAGAAGTGACAGTTTCGTAGAGAAATGTGGTTAATTCAATGACGTTTTAAGCTCTAGTTTCCTATACCAAAATAAATGTATGTTATAATCGTTATTTATTAGTAGGTATCATAAAATAATGTTTTCTGTTGAGTGTGATCTCAGATTAAATGAGTTTCGTGTGAGTATAATAATAGTATTGCAGAAAATTTGTTCTTGTGTTCATTTATTATTTACAATTTTAGTTAAATATGTACCTATCATGTGTAATATACTAAGTAACATTCCATGGTAGAGTAGGAACCAGCAACTAGTCTAAGAGCGGTAAGATTTGTCGCTATAAGTGTATAACTTTTAATTTTTAACTTCGGTAATAATATTTTTATATTTAAAAAAACGTTTGTTGGCAACCAAGTTGCCTTACAACAAATATTGAGTTACAACTCAGTTTTAGAATATATTACCAATATTTACCTTAGCTTTGTAAACATTGCATTACGTATTAATAAGATTAATAAAGTAAGTAGTTTATAATAAATGGTAATCATTAATTTAAAATTTACTTTTATTTTAATAATTTCCTCTTTGAAATACATCTATTATGGAGAAAAAATGACTTTTATTATAATCAAATTAATTTTACATGACTATTACCTAATTTGCAAAAGTTAAAAAAATAAAACAATCATTTATCAAGAAAAATCTTTATTCAACTATAAATGCAACAATAACTATCTATAAAAGCAAATCTCGTAATATTTAATAAATGCAACCAAAAGCTCCAAAGGAACTTAAAGGCTTTCACAAATAAACAAGACTTCTGGGGCTGATAAAGTCACACCGACCTTTCCTTGCATTTCTTTAGCCGTGGGAGGATCGGAATCAAAGCGAATTCTAAATGAGCGCAATAAACGCACTATTAGTCCGACGGATAGCATACGAGACAGTTCATCTCCAGGACACATACGTTTTCCTAAAATAAAAAAATAAAAATATTTTTTAAGACAACCGGTACTGGTAATCAAGTAACTTTACATAACTCGTAATAAACTGACTTTTTTGAAAACCGATTCATGCAACATGCATATTACAAATAAAATAAGAAACTTTTTTTAATTATATCTATATATATTAACTAACTTCACTTAGCAAACAGTCAAAAATAATTCATCCTTTAATTATTTATTTTGATAAAAATTACCAGTTTGAAATGGTATAAATTCTTGAGGTTTCAACAAATTTCCATCTTCATCAAGAAATCTAGTTGGCTTAAAGTCTTCAGGATCTTCCCATACGTTAGGATCCATATGAATTGCCCATTGTAGAGGCACGACCATTGTACCTTTTGGAATTCGATAATTTCCTAAATACGTATCCTAGGAGAAATAATATTAAAGAATAAAGTAACTATTAAGACAACGTAATTATTAAGACCATAAATTGAGTTTTTACATAGTAGCTAGCAAACACGTGCATACTTAATCAATATGAAAAACATAATTTAAGTTTTATAATTGACCAAATGTTCAGTCCCTTGCGGACTCTTTGCAAAAGAACTGCATTCTGTGCTAACAACTAGTCATAGATTGGCAACACCGAATATTATAATCATATAAAAATCTATTATTTAATATCGCTGGTAAAATTGCAATTTTTTGTTTGTAATCTATATTCAGTAGTTTTGAATTCGTAAATATGAGAATAACAAAAGTTATATTAATAAAGGTGGTGAAGTGAGTAACCTCTTTTATATCTGATGGATTTGAGTTTTTGTTACTGACTTGATCCATAAATCCGCCATTATGTCTACCCCAATAGGTCGACATTTATGTCTGTCTTAAATTTCAATTGCCACTATGTAGCTTAACAGACTGAGATAAGCGCGTAATCCTATAAGGGTTCTGAATTTCCCCCAAATATAAAAATACTAAAGCATTGCGACTTACGTGTAAGCAACCATGAGGAATGCCTACTGGTACAATTGAACGTATACGTTGTGTTTCACAAATCGTAGCCATAAGGTAAGGCAGTTTTGTATATTCAATCTGACATTCCTCAGGATAAACAGATAAAATTTCTTTTCTTACTTTTTCCTGTAAAAAGTACTTAGTTATTTTTTGGTTGTTTGAAAATATAATTATTTTGATAAATTAATTACACACCTGCTCTTCTTGGAATAAAGCTATATATAATAAATACCATGACAGGGTTGTCGCAGTTGTATCTAGACCAGCACCAAACATATCTGCCAAAAGATAGTGCATCTGTTCATCCCTCATAAAATAAGAATATTCTACACCATTGTCATATCTTCTCTTTTGTTCTTGTAAAAAATTATCTAATATACATTCTTCTTCTGAAGGAATAAGGACATTTGGATCAAAATAATGAACTTCTTCAGAAGATGTATGTTTACTATATTTGATACATTTAATAAACCCATTGGGATGCTCATTAAAAATTTCAGAATGTTCTGCAAATTCTGCATTTTTCGGAGTCACTAAGCCAAGCATTTTTCGACGTTTAGCTATAATACTAGCATACAATCTATGAGTCTGAGCTTGTCCGCGAATTAACACTTCCATAGTTTTTTGAATAGACGGAAATATAAATCTGCAAGTTTTATTTAACATTAGATTGAAACATACACATTCATTTTATGCAGTTGTGCGTTTGATTCACGAGTAATGGCGCAATCCTTTATTTTTCCTTATACACATAGCCATCATGAAAATTATCAAAATAGAAACTAACCGTATGAATGGCAGAAAATTTACAACGCCTGCTACGCCCATTTCATGACAGCCTTCTTCTTGAATTTTTCTAAACCATTGCCATGTTTTATCTTCTGGTGGATATTTAAAGCCAAAAATTACATCATTAACAACATTTCCTAATGAATTTGTAATCAAATTAGTTAAATTAATAGTTGCTCCCTTCGCTTCTTTTATGTCCTGAAAATTATTTTTAAACAATACACAAATCATGACAAAATACGCACAAAAAATTGAATGGCAAGTAGTCTCGAACACCTTGTAAAAACGAAATTCTTATTTTTTGCTAGTCTTAGCAACATTTGTCAGTGCCATTAAAAGGTCACTTTCAAGAATTAATGACGGGTTTTGTTAGGTATAAAAACTGTTCATGTTTAAATATTTTTGTACCCTCGAGATAAATATAAGTATGTAATTAATAGTTCATTACATAATGTTTAAAACAAACTTAGCATATTTATTATTCTAAAATTAGATATGTCAGAAATTATAATTACATTATAGAATAAAATCTATTGATTTGGAATCTCGAAAATGTATTTAGATGCTAGTATGTAATATTATACTTTTAATAGCTCGGTGACACCAGCTGTAATACGTTCCTCCAATTTATCACGAGCCACGCTATGCTTACTCATTCCAAAACTTTTTAGCCATGACGTTATTAATTTACGTTGGTCTTTCCAAAGCATTCCCTCAGCACAGATAATACCTGCCATATTATAAATTAATGAATTAACGATTGTTTTAAAAATAACATTACAATGATAAAGTTTCCATTTATATAGTAGTTTTAGTTTACCATTTCCTTTCATTATTCCATGGGTCAGATATAATGGGGCTCGTCCAGAAAATACTTCTTTTGCGAAAGCTTCTCTGACTAGTTTATGATCGGAAAGTACAACAGTATAGACATTGCCCATTGATATGCCATATATTGGACCAAACTGCTTGGACAGGTTTGTTAATGTCAAATGCGGTTGGTCTCTATCTAAAAATGGCAAATACCCAACGATTGGTAAGCCCCAAGGGCCTGGTGGTAGTCCCTTCCACTGGTTTAATTTTTTAAATATCCAACATCCCAAAAGGAATGTAATGAGCCATATGAAAATAAAATCCATCTGTAAATCAATGAAAAATAAAAAAAATATTAAATTACTGCTGAGGACATCCTTTCTTGATGATATTTGTCAAATTTTAAGTTTTCTGGAAGAAAACAGTGTTTTCCCAAATTACTACTTAAAGATTTTTCTCGACATCCATATCCAGATATATACTTACTTACTTTTTACTATTATAAATAAGAAAGTGTGTTTGTTTGTTTATTTGCCCTTTTTTCACGTCGAAATAGAATGACTTAGAGTGACTTTGAGTGAGTCGGGTTGGCGTGATTTTTTGTGCGAAGAGAGTTCGAGGGCTGGAGAGTGACATAGATTATTTTTTACCGCGGTAGATCATCTCATTCCCAAGGAAAAATACGTTATAGTACAACCTAAAAAAATGTTAATGGTCAGAACTACTTCAAACTTACTATTAATGCTCTTCAATACAATTAAATAAATACGTGTTTTAGCATATTCGAAATTCACTCCTAAGGGGTAAAATAGGGAATGTATGTTTTTATGAAACCTACCTTTTTAGAGTTTTTTTTTTTGTATTTTTAGCACGAGCGAAGCCGCGGGTTCTCCTAGTAAGTTATAATTGGCGCTTTATTTGCTTTTTAATTAAAAACATTTTACATTTCAGTCTTTCACATTAATTTCTCATGAACGATTAATCTAATTTTTTGTCCACCTTGGGTTAACTATATTTTCTTATAACTGCTTTTTGGTCTCATTTTTTATATACAACTATGAGCGGTGGTCACAATGGGTAATAAAATACGTGCAATTTAAAAATTAAATAATTTCGTATAAACTTCCACCACTTTAACGTGGAAGCCGCTTGTTTTCTAGGAAAATTAGTACATTCTTTTGTTTTAGTTCTCATCTTAAACGCAGCAATGGAATGACGTGATATTTAAGTCTACATTGTAGTTTGGGCGCAGTCTTCATCCCCCGCAAAGTAAATAGCGACGTAGACGTCCGTATATTTTATTGCTTTAGTTTAAACTGTTTAATCAGCGAACGAATGCAACTCAACAGCCAGTTTTATTTTTACTTCATATACAGTTATTATGATTTCCGACAGAAAACACAGGTAATGTAACTAGAATTTTCAGAACTAGATAGAACTAGAGATATTGAGTAATTTCAAAAATTACACCCTACAGCCAAATTTTACAAATTTACAAACTTAGTGACTCAACAGGAAGAAACAATTGACGTATTTTTTTCATAGAGATAGTATATGGGCTGATAAGTAATATAGGCTAACTCTTATCTCCAAAAATCAATTGGTTCCCGTAATATACATATATGCATAATATTACTCGTAAAATACTGCACTTGTATCTTGGCGCTTTATATTTGTGCACTATATTATCTCCTGCGTATGTGCGCCATGTGGCCAGTGAGATGGGATGCCATGGGCGAAATGTATGTATGTATGTATGTATTCAGCCCTTTTTAATGTCCCACTGCTGGGCACGGGCTTCCCTTCAATACGAGGGGGATCAGGCCATAGTTCACCACGCTGGCCAAGTGCGGGTTGGCGGACTTCACACGTCTTTCGAAAACTTGCTAGGTTTTCTCAGACATGCAGGTTTCCTCACGATGTTTTCCTTCACCGTAAGGCAAGTGGTAGTCATGTTAGGAATGTTTCGCACATGAAAATATCAGAGGTGCGAGACCCGGGATTTGAACATGTTTGTTCATACAAAAATTATATTTTTATGCAGGCTTTATATTTTTATTTTATTTCTATTAGAACGAAGTTCCTTATAGCGTATTGCACGCTCTGAGCAGATGGGAGCAAGAACGAAAAAATTGTAATAAGACTTTTTTACGACACTTCTTGCTATAGTTACAGCCGTATATGAATTATATAAATCGCCGCACACAGGTTTCACACACAACGGCTCTCTTCTCTTCAGCTTTTTTAACTTTTATTTATATTTTTATAGTAAACTAGCAGTATCCGCGGCATCGACCGCGTTCAAACTAATAAAATAAAACAAACTCTTTGACACACCGACTGCAGCGCCACCTACCGCGTCCAATCATATTTTCAAACCATTCAGGAGCCCATTGAAATATACACACAAAATTTCATCCAAATCAGTTCAGCCCTTTAAAAGGAGTAAGGTGACATACACACGTACAGAAGAATTATATAGAGTCATTTTAATTTACTGAAGATCTTTTATTAATATACTATTTAGATCATAACAACAACATCTGTAAGAAAAAAAAAATATTTCTTAAATTTTCCAAAAAATAAAAATATTTTTATTGCACCTTCTAAACGGTAATAGTCCAACATTAGCAAAAGAAAACGCGTGGACGGTGGAGTGGGAGGGATGGAGGGGTGTAGGAGGCGGCGCTTACTCATTTAAACTTGACCAGATCCTAGGATTATTACCGTTTAGAAGGTGCAACAAAAACATTTTTATTTTTGTCTGAAAATAAAAATTTAAGAAATATATTTTTTTTTTCTTACAGATGTTGTTGTTATGATCTAAATAGCATATTCCCAAAAAGACTTCAGTAAATTAAAAAAGGACCCTGTATATTAAGATAATTAATGTTTATTTCTAAAATTAAAAAAAATATTGTTAATAAAATAAGATTTCTACAGTTCTTAAATTTTTATTTGTTATTAACTTAATTATCCCAGATCATTCAGTGTATAATTTATCATTATAATTTATTTCATACATAATAAATATATTTTATCGTAAATTTTTCAATTGAACTCTATCAACTTGGTATTTTATAATTTAAATTATAATGACTGTATAGCAAATGTCCACAAAAAAGCGGAAGGAACTTGCAACCGGGGGTCCATAGACTCTCTCATTTTTTTTTTTTTAATTATTTAAATACTGGTATGTATTTTGTAAGATCTTAGGCATGTATAGAGTTTTTACAGAGGAATTCGGATACCTGTGACCCCAGCCTTATGGCGACAGAGTGGCCTTTCGTCAGGTTTTTAGTGGGTAGGCTGCCGCGCGTTTACCATCTTTGCGCGGCAGGAGCCCCACATAACCCGTCTCGCTTCCCCAGGCGAGCGGGTACCCGTAAGAGGGTTTTCCTGACGTTAAAAAAAAAAAAAAAAAAAAAAAAAAAAAAGGCATGTATAGAGTATTTTAGAAAACAAATAACTTTTTGGAACTCTACAATCAAAAATTAACTTAGAAACCAGTGCTAAAAATAATTTTAATATACAGATACGTTATTTATACAAATTCGCCGTGTGTTCAGTGATCTAAATTTTCATTTCAATAACCGCAGATATTAGCCGCAAAAGGAGATCTGATGGTAGGAGAGCTGGTGAATATTTTAGGGTAGGTTCTTGAGGCACTACAGAAAATTTTGTTTTGAAAATTTCCTTATTAAAAAACATTTTTTGAGGCGTTTTAATTTTTTTCATCCTTTAGTTAGATATTTAAGGAATTAAGAAATCAAAAAGCCAGACCAATCAGCCGGGTCTAAATGTTAACCCGACTGTTGCAAAATGGATTTTTAAACAAATGAAAAAATGTTTTTGAGACAGTTTGGTATTTTTTGAGAGTAATATTTTTGAGAGTACTTAAAGACAAATAATCCCAGAAAGCCGGATTAATTTGATAGATTTTTTACCTGCTAGATGAAAAAAATCAAGGGTTGTTAGGGTGCCGCTACCCATCAGCTATACCTCGACTATCTTATTTAGGGTTGCTTCAAGGACAATGAAGAATGTCAATGGATTTGATAAATGACATCAAACTTTATTACCATGTAGCCTAAATGTTTAGAAATACATCTGTTTTTATTTCATTTAAATCAAGCAAGAAATGTTGAAGTTACGACAATATTAGTTTCCGTCCTTTTCAAATATTTCGCGCGAGCGCGCCATGCTCGCGTGACGTCATAACACAACGCAGCATTCACCGGTACACAGTACACTCATTCATTCCTTTGCTATCGATTGATCTCTATGTTCGACTACAATCAAGTTTTTAACTTAAGTTTTTATGTGTATCAGTTTTACGATAGTGTTATAACTTATAAGTATAATATTAGACATAAATCTTCTATACATATTATAATAAAATTCTGAGTCGAATCTGTACATTCAAAATGTTTTTGGAAAATCTTATTAAAATAGTCATTATTATCGATACAGAGGCTGAATCTATAATTTTTAGAATTTTTGTCTGTCTGTCTGTCTGGAATTGCATCACGAGAAACCTACTGGACAGATTTTAATGAAATTTGGTGTGATCATAAATCTATACTAACCGTTAAAATGTACCAAGGGACGAATCCAAGCGGAGTGAGGGTGAGTCGACTGAAAGTTTGGATGGATGGGTACTTATGAAAAACAATAAGTTGTGTTATTAAAATAACATAGTAAACCTAACCTGAATATTATATACCAGAGGTTACAACATAATGATAACAAAACCTTTTAAAATTCAAAGGCATAAAATATTGTTTTCAAAAATAGGTTATTATTAGGATGCACGCGACTATACCTATCTTAAATATTATTAATCTAAGGTAAAAAAACCTCATATTAATTTCCTGTTTAATGCGATCGTGGATAAATGCATTTTTTTAATTTTATTTGTTATTTTCTAGTTTCTGACTTTGACATTTTTATCGACGCAAACTTCATACACACAGGTCAGGAGTTAAGCACGCGCTGACCGACCGTTGTGGAATGACGTCACAGCGGCCGATGACTCCGCGTCGTCGCGCGCTAGCTAAAAAATTAAATATCTCGGAAATTATAAGACGTATCAAAAAAATCTTTACGGTATTTTTCATTTTTAATAGAGTATATTTTAAGATAAAAATCAAAAATTGTTGATATTCTTTATTACAAAATTTTCTGTAGTGCCCCAAGAACCTACCCTAAAATGTTCACCAGCTCTCGGACTATGAGTGATTTTAAGTTAAAAAGTAAAAATGTTAAAAATTGTATTTGTATCTGCAGCTTACGCTTAAATGAGTAATAAATACCTGGATATGAACGTCCTTCTTAGAAGGCAAAGCAACTTGCTATAAGTATTGAAATAATTAGACGCGCCTGAATTGAAAAAAACGTAATATTATATTTACATTTTTTGCTTTAATTATTTCTCCGTCGTAGTTGAAAAAATATAAACATGTATCAAACGTGAACGTAGCTGTTAAAGTAATGGAATACCGTAAAATTCTATACAAGGTAATAATATAATTTAAAATATGTGAAATAGGTTATCAAAGTTTATTGGTATTTACCATAAAACTTTATTTAACTGTTTAAAAAAAATAGATATCTGCTTGAATTCAGTAAATTCGATCCTACAATGATGAGATAGCATAGATCTGATGTGGTTACCATGATATTCTTCAGGACTATGTACAGCTCCTTAAAAATGGTTTATATGGACTCGTATTATCATGTTTAAAATGATTTTATCAGTTTTTATGTAATTGAAGATTATGATTAAGTTTTTGTCTTTGTTGGTATATATTATTATTTCTAAAATAAGGGAGATATATTTCAGATATTATATGAAGGTAACACCTGCAACTTTTTGAATAAAGATATCTTAGGAATGGTTATAGTTAGGAAAAAAAAGTATTACAACCATTTTTGTAGATAATTTTATAATCTTCAATTTCTATTTGAGCTATATTTTTGATAAAACTTACCCTTTTCGAGAAAAACCCAAAAAACCGAAAATTTTGACCTTTAACCTTGAATAACTTTTTTAGCACACATGTGATCGATGGGGACTTTTGATACTTTATTTCTAATGGTGTATCCAAAGTTTCTACCAAAATTTAGCTCTGTGAAAGTTTTTTTTTATTTGATCACCATTTTTATGTCTATTTTGACCGGACTATATGACAAATAATTCCTTGGGGAGACTCGTTAGCTTGTTCGTGTATAAATACGTATAAATACAGTGTTACGATAATTCGCGAAATATATTTAATGATAAAAGAAAATCGTATCGAATTTTGTCAGGATTCATATCAACAGTTCGATAACATTTGATCTATACAATGTTCAATGTCATTGAGTGTAACCTTTCAAATCTGTTCACTGTGAACAACATTCAATGCTGCCAACTTAAAATAATGTATACGCACGTGAACATGACGCATGGTTCGGTATGCATTCTATTTATATATTGGCTGCATCAAGTTGGAATGAAGCTATTTAGTAAATATGTATAAATAGACTAACCTTACTTGCAGGTATATGGGCACTTAGCAAAACGATGTCACTAAGTGGGGCTAAAACTTAGTGTTCGATGCAACTGATGTAGCCACGGTCTCACGAGGCCTGACGCCTAACAACTGACCAAGCGCGATGTAGCAAGCGATCAACTAAAATTTGATATTCATATGAATTTTAATAAATCTTTCCCGAACGTCATGTTTTTTCTAGATTCTGTAGGATGTTAAATATTTAAAACGTGAGGAATAATACATGTTGATTTTGAATTTAAGTAGATACGACTTAGCTTTTTGCCTCCACTGCTTTTCTATGAAATAATGACATGCTTACGTTAATATTTCTTACAGATTTTTTGTGATATTTTCCTCTGTTAAATTCTAATAATAGTGCATTCTGCATGGGGCCGATTAGTCCAATATCTAAAATATATTCGACCTACACATATGAAGTTGGTTATTACAAATAAAATTCAGTTTTGAATATTTTACAAGAGACACAGGTACAACCTTTTTATTTGTTGTATATAAATAGTATTTAGAAATATTAATAATTTGCTTGCAAGATAGTGTTAGGAATTGCCATAAACTAAGAATTAAAAAAATGTGTGCGACGTGCGTACACTTATGTATTTTTGTTCTGTTACGAGTACACCAAAGAAGTATAACTTCTTACGTGCGTACATAAGTACACACAGACGTTTTTATTTTTAATGGTTTTTACTTCTTTTTTTGGTATTCCGCTCAGTTAACCCTTTCATTCTATATCCATATCATGAGTGTGCATAAAAAACATTCCCCCATCTTTGGGAGTCCGCCGTATTGGATTTACAATGACGTCACTTTACTTATTGTGTTTCGCTCATTAAATGAAATGCTATTTGATGCCCATATCATAAAGGTCACTATGAAAATGATAAATCGCCATTTTGTAACTTCCGTCGAATTGGATTAAAAATGGCAGCATTTAGGTAATCATGCAGTCATGAGAAAAAATCGGACACTGGAAAGTGGATCAAATTTAACTTACAAGATTTAATTATAAACAGACACTGGGACAAACTTCATACTATATATATATATATATATATATATATATAGTATATATACTGATATATATATATATATATATATATATATATATATATATATATATATATCAGTATATAAAGTAGTATGTAAAGTATAAATCAGTCGCATCGTAAAAAAATCACACTCAACATTGACTTTTTGTGTTTCATAACGCGCCAATAGTAGTATAAGTGGATGGATTTCTGTTAAAGGTACCTACCAAGTCTGTTAAAATTCAGTGATTTTTAATAAAAATACTTTAAAGCATATGAAAATAATTTATCTGATACTTGAAGCAAATTGAACTTATCTATCTTATCTTAATCCAATGCTATTTAATTATACATATATTCGTGCTAATATTGTATATTTTAAAAAGTTTTTTTTTTATGAAATGATTGTATTGTCTTTGAATCATAAGAATTGGCTATATTATGGATAGAGTCCAAAGCGGAAGACTATGGGATATTTAGAAGGTAATCAATAAATATAAAGGTACAAGATAGGTTCGACAGCGTGAGACGGACGGCGAGGTCGCGCAATGCGCAGGCGCAGGCGCGAGCACAAGCTGCTCGAAGTGTGAAGGCCGGTCAGCGGCCGATCTACTATTATCAGACCAGTCATAACGATCAACTATTAGCATTTATACTATCGACTAATACATATACGTGTATCCACGTGCCACTGCTATCATCGATCATTTCTACAAGGATCCTGTCTATAAATGATCAACACACTTGCATCTAAATTAAAACGCGCTCACGCACACTTCATTATAAGAGAATGTCTCCTCATAGGCCCTGACAGATCAAAGTGTGTACTACCACTTCAAAAGGTAAGCCAAGTACTTAAGCAAGTAACAGTATACTTTACATGTATAAGAATACCATATTAATACGTAAAAGATGTTAACAATTTAGTACGTTTCACAAAAATCTGTCACATATTATCTAATAAATAATAAATAAAGATCTAAGTGCCTTTACTCTGTTAATGTTTTATATAAAATTTTAATATTTGTATTATTTAACAACATTCATTAATTATAATCATTATTTAAAAAAAAAATAAACATAGTTCCTGTTTTGTTTTTCCCCCAAGGGGAAAAATAAACATGTATTTGTGAAAAAATAAAGCTTCTAATAATTACTTTTTTATTCGATTAAAGCATAAATTATTCAGAAAAGGATATTGGTCTTGTAAAAATAGAGCAATATTATTTATTTTGTATGATACCTCCATGTGCACCTAATGATCTGCGTTGCTAAAAGTCTTGGCGGATCACAGCACATGCGGTCTTTTTGCTATTTTCATTCAACTACCGTACAGTTATTCAGTGACCAGTGTTACTGACACAATGCAAGGTTAACGTGAGGTAGACGCCCGCGTAACTTGCCTCCGAACATTTAAAAGGACATTTACGCATTATCGATTTGAAGGTATCAAATAGTCCAACGTACAGGCCAAAATTTTAAAGTACGTTGCAATGTCGAGAAAATAAGTTTTAAAATTTTAAATTATTTCCTAGATATCAATAAAACACCGGTTTAATCTTTATCTTCACGCTGTTACCTTTGGCACAATCTTTTCCCTGTATCGACCATTGCAAAGAATGTGACGGGCAAGTAGTGATCCTTGAAAGTCCTCATTTATTTAGAACAGTTTATTGTATGTATTCATTAATTATAAGAACGTCATGTTCTAATATTTACGAAAATGATATTATTACGTAATGATTTCCTAATTTATGCAAATGTGTAAGATAGTTTCATCAAGTGTGTAAATAATGATATACATCACAACGATAGCCGAAATAGAATCATTAGCCTCTGATTCCATTAAGATAGAGTGTGGACGTCACGCCTTATGTTTGAACTAAATGGAATCTAATGAGCCGTCTTGTCAATGAGCAAAGCGAGGCAGGCCACAATCGAAGGTACCACCGCCCTCTTAACTTTCGATCGCACATCAAGTTTAACAAAGTCAACGGATGCCGACTTCGGTCGTCCACTTCAGTTGGGGCCACTGAACGGACTAGATTATTTTATTCCTTTTTCATCCTCTCCAGTCTAGAATGCTCGCGTCCCGTGTATACGTCTTCCTTCTTTTATTTTTAGTTACAGGGAAAAAAGGTAATCCAAGCAACGAGTGCAATGTATTCTAGGATTTTACCCTTTGCAAAGAACAGGTGTTGCACAATATTCGCGAATATTCCTGGAATTTGTACCGTGCGCGTGGATTACAATTCTATTTTTAGAATCTTAAGCGGAATCGTACTTTTACGGAGGTAGAGCTAAGTTATTTTGCATGACATTAAGTTAAAATGTGTCTCATATATTTTAAAATATATTTATTATCACAAGAGAAATAGAGCGAAAGGTAACTATTTTCTGTTAATGTTTAGTATAAGTTACTATTATTAACAATGATAAATGAGTTATGCTTAAAAGGTTATTTCAAAACGTTTGTTTAAGGGTGGCAAACATCGCGCAACAAATATTTGCGGGCGCTATGTCGGCATAATCATATTAGTGTGACGCTTTCAAAAGGTGTGGTCTTCCGACCACTATCTTTATCTTTTTATGTGAAGCGTATAGTTAGCCAACAAAATCTACCGAAGAAACCTCTTAACAACTGATAGCGGTCATCGAAATGACTCGAGCGTCGAAGGTTGTGGGGTCGATCTCCGCCCTCGACATAATATTATGTTCGTATATTCAATTCCATTCAATTGTTATTATTTGTCATGGTCTAGAAATCTTTTGTGAATTATCTATGTTTTAGAAGTATTAACTTAAGATCGTACTTCATTATAGAATATTGTTGAAGCGACGCATGGTAACTTATGATTCCAACAGCATCAATACTATGAGGGAATATCTACGCCCTCTACATCAAACATAGTATGATAGTACATAATTTACCTGTAAACGTCTATTGAATATCTAACAAGTTATATCTGCTTCGTCGTGAGGATAAATAGTCAAGTATTGAGGTCAAACCTCGTGGACGACTTATATACGCACGAAGTGTTGTGACGCCTCAATGTACTTTATATAATGCATTGTAAAGGATAGTTAAGAACTTTTTAACTTAATAATATCTAAGTATATTTGATGTCGAATAAGATCGCAAATGTGTGTTATTTGGTAAATAAAAAAGAAAGTATTGTATAAGCTTAGATATCATTTAATCTTTTTACAAACAAAAGTCTTTTTAATTTTTTTAACTACCACACAAGTTAACTTAGAAACGGCTTGAAAATTGAAATTTTGTCTAGATTTCAAAAGATAGTAGAAATATTCGTAGGATAATTATTAATTTTTACTATATTACATATTATCTAACATATCAGATAAATGATTCTATGTTTCACGAAAGATCTACTTTTTTTTAAAGAAAATAATATACACCCATAAAAGTGTTCTTTTAACCTATAAATGAATGAAATTGAATGAAAATGAATGAAAATCAACTATAGGCAGTGCCAGTTACGACTTTGTGTTACTAATAATATATCAACCAATGTAAAAATTTACTTCTAGTTTTTATAATTAAAAATGTAGTTGTTTAATTTGCAGTAGTGAAAACATGATTTTTTATCGACGTACTTGGAAAAATATCATGCAACATTGCTGTATTGACACTCATGACATTTTAAAAATATCTTTAAAACCAAACAAACCGTGGTCTGAGCACTGACAAAGCCTTGCCACATATCAAGGTTAACGGTACAATTCATTTTGTTTTGTTTAACGAGAACAAGAATATAGGGATGTAATATTCCACTGCAATATTTAGGAACTTTTTGATAAATTCATTTTACGCGGATAGAGTTAATGATAAGACTATGATAATGCATGAAATTAAGTAACAGCACTGCAATGTAACAATGCCTATTTAACGTTATTCTATTTAACCATCTTAAATTTTATAATTTAAATGATTTACTGTATTATTGTATAAGATTTTTTTAAGGATATAGTTGCACATACAAGAGTTATTATTAGCATTAAATGTAAGTGAAATAATATACAATGATGTTTTTAGGCAAAAACAAATTTATTCCACGGGAACCGTACATTTTTCTGGGATGATATATAGCCTATAGTCTTCCTCAGTTAATGGACTATCTAATGCAAAAGAATTTTTCAAATTGGATTAGTAGTTCCTGAGCGCGTTCAACCAAGCCAACAAACAAACAAACTCTTCAGCTTTATAATATTAGTATAGATTAAACCTTAGAGCTAAAATATATACATATTAATATTATTAGTAAAAAAACAATTATGTGTTGCTGTTAAATGTATTTCACTTAAAAAAACTACATTAAATACATTTTAGAAACTAAGGCAAGTTCGGTATGGTTAAAGTTGTAGAAGGCGGCGGTAGCGACGGCGACGCCATGTTTACAAACAAAGAGATCAACGCACGCCAAGTAGGTTAGCGCAGCAGTGCCCGCGTGCGCCCGCGCCGAGCCGTATTGCGCGGGTCGTGGTCTCATGGTTCGACTACCTCCAAAACTGAACTACAAACAACAATCAGTTGGTCATCTACATTGCATTTTATTGTTTCAATCTCAGTGCATAAAATATAGAGCGACAACATTTTGCAATTTTGGCAACCGGATTTCGCCCGATAAGCAGCCGTTCTGTCAGTTAAAATTATTAAAAGTTTTTAAGTGATATGAACATTCTTTTACTCCACAATCCTCCCCCTTCAGTTATATTATAAAGCTATTATTAATAATATTATATTTCTCAACTACTAGCTACTAACTCCGTCATAGTAAAAATATAGTAAAACAATGCTCTTTGATACAAATATGTATTATTATTATAAGCCAGGTTTGGTATATGATTGTAATCTCATGCGCGGGTGAAATCGATACAACGACCGCGTGGCTGCCACCAGCGCGACGGAAGAAAGTTACTACCTATTTGCATAGTGTACAACTAACGATCAGCGATAATCCCGCTCCCGCGACTCTCGGCGATGTGCTACTTATTTTTAGATACGTTTAATGGTTTATTGTCGCGGGCCCATTTCCATGGGTGCACGACCACGATTCGCCGGACCCGCAGCCGACACACTTAACTCGGACCGAAAGTTTCTCCGATAGAGAAACTTACAATATCTAATAGCATCGACATCCGTCTATGCAGATTTCCAGAGCAAGCCTTCATATAGATGGTGACCTAAATAGGAAGGTTACAAAGCGAATAGACACACGGTAAAGGCGATTTATTTTGTTCGTTTTGCATGTCCGCAATATCATACATCTTCCCTAAATGTGTTGATGTTTAGTTCTAGTTACATATGTACTTTAGTTGCTCGTTAGTATAAAGATATAGACTAAATTAAATGTTAATGAACGTGCATCTGAGTCATCTCGTTTTCATTGCAAATGGCAGACGCAAGAAAAACTTGCACTAACATTACGTTAGAAAGCGGAGATATATTTCACAATGAAACCTAGAAAGTGTACATAGGAAGAAAGTGAAGAAGTATGGAAAAAAATGTGCAATACAAGTACTCTGACTCGCGATTCACTAGCAGTATGGGAGTACAATATACGCGCCAAAATCGAAGTTTCCAGTCGGATGGCAATCACTTTTTCTTCTAAGAAGAGTTAGATCGCGGCGCTCGCTTGCACACTTTTCTCGATGCACCACATGTTTCTCAGGTCTCTTTTATATCATTGCGCTCATTTTTACTTTCTTTTCCGTTCACTCTTATTCATTATATCTGTGTTACGTTAATAGTTTTTTATAATTTTTACATTATGTTATTACAGCAATGGATTTTCATTTTCGTATATAATAAATACACTTTATAATAAATGTAAAAAAAAATAATAAAAAAAATAGATAAAAGTAATAGAAATAAATTACAGAATATTTTTGCTTACATTCTATTGTATATTTTTTTCTATTACTTTGGTAAGTTCATATGATTTTAAATGTGTCATCTACTTTTTTTGAATTGTTGAATTTTGTATTATTGTTATTTTTTCTATTGGTGGATAATAGACACATATCTTAGATATATGTCTTTGACTGTCCGAGTTGAACTATTCTAGTCAGTAAAAAGTTAAAGTGTATCTGTACCTTTAATATCTTAATATGTAAAATTCCCCTATCACGATGTTGGTCTGCGATGAACTCCGAAACTCTTATCCGATCTTACGTATTTTTCTTTAAATGTGTTTTTGTTCCAACTTAAAAGATAGGATACTCTTTATCCCGACTGTTTCCTTTTTTTATGGCAAAGTTAATGATTTTCATATATTATGTATGTGTCACAGTGCCGGGTCTGCTAGTTGCTTATATAAACCGGGACAGACTAAACTATAACCTAGTAACTTAGTCTTTGCATATAATTTTTCATAATAACTGATACTAGTATAATAATATTTTCGAAAAATATCCTAATTTTTATGTTAAACAATACAAAGTTACTGAAACAAGAAAAATTGATCGAATTTATCTTTTTTGATCGGAACTGTGTTATTCCTTGTATTCTAAAATAAACTTTTCCATAAAAAAGTTAATTATTTCATATTCCGTTTACCTGAAAGTGAAAATTAGGCATTACCCATTTTAATTCGCGTTATATACGCACATACATACATATATATGCATTATGCACTTACACGAGTTGCCTATACACGAACGAGAGATAATGTATTTTATCAAATACAATTTGCATTAAATACCAATAGGTAAGTACCTATGACGGAACGGCAAAAAAAATTATCTCGTATTATTTGATGTTTTAATGACTGTTTCATATGTGTCAGTTCCGTTAAATAGTTCGGATGGTAACATGCAACCAGAACGCCCAAGAGAAATTACCAACGTTGACAATCTTAACACGATATCTAACTAAACATGTCATTACAAAGTAATATTAAAAAAAAAAATACTGTATTTTTTAAATATTACCTATGTCTTAATCCTATATAAGATAATAAATACATAGTGTCGGCAGGTTTGTTTGTATCATAAATAATAAATTAATTACTTTATACGAAAAAATAACAAAAACACAGAGAGTATAATATAATAAAATAATATACGTAAATAAAAACGCAATCCTAATAGTATACCATGTTAAGTATCTTGTAATGGGCGTAGCGCGGGGGACTCCAATGGGAAAGTCGTCACTAAGTGGCGATGTTGAGAGAAAGAGTGTAAAGGAGAAAGATGGGCATTTCACCGCACAGGGTCAACGCGCTCGCTGTACTGTCGCTGATTGTGCCCCAATTGCAATATGTGGGTCTAGGCCGGCGTTCGTCGACCTGCGTGACACACTTAGCGGCGCTTGCACACGATCACAGTGCTTTCACGCCCCACGCTCGGGGGTGGGGAGCTATCGCTCGCTTGCAGAAAGCTAAGAAAATGTGCAGTGCATGGGCGGGATCACGTTTCATAAACAAACACCTTTCTTTAACAAACATATATGTAAATTAACGTCACTTCCCTCTCAGTATTTACAATAAACATCAGCATTTTGTACACATTACTATAACTTTAGTTTTTTCTTATATTAAAATAATAATAATACATAAGTACAAAATGCAATATGTTTTTGGCCTTAAAAATCTCATCAACATGAATGCTAAAACCTTATTTATACATTTATGTAATTCTTACTCTTAAATAAGTATTCAACAATATGGAGTTTTTATAAATCAATTTAAATATCTTCGTGTTAATGTGATTAACCCGTTCTCTACCTTTTATATGAAAGTAGAGTGGTAATTTAGGACTCGTTATGATATTGATGATAATATCGGCTAATCAAATAAATAAGTATTTAAAAACTGATAAATTGTAATCATTATCGAATACATGGCTATTAATACAATGTTTAAAAATATTATTAACTAGCGACTCACCCTCGCTCCGCTCGGGTTTGTCCCTATTTACGTTTTAACGTTCGGTATAGATTTCTTAGAAATGAGATATTTTCCCGCAGTAAAAATTATCCTATATGTTGACTCGGATAATCAACTATCATCATATCAAATTTCATCAAAATCCCTCCAGTAGTTTTTCTGTGATGCGGTAACAGGCAGACAGACAGACACAAAAATTCTAAAAACTATAGATTCGGCCTCTGTGTCGATAATAATGACTATTTCAATAAGATTTTCCAAAAAATATTTAACGTACAGATTCGACTTAGTCAAAATTTTATTATATGTACCTATATATTATATTTTAGACTTCGCTTTCGTTAGCTGTGGTTAATACACGTGTTTTTTTAATGAGATTTGTGCGTTTTGACTTAAATTTCAAAGTGAATTTAATTGTATTTTCTAATTTACTAATTTGGTGATTTGTTTGTGGAAGTATTGTGTGTTTGTTTTTTAGTTTCAGTGTATAATTAGTGTTTAAAGTAGTTATGGAACCTGATCCCCCGCCTGATACCTATTTTGTCTCACAAATGTCAGGGGGAGGAAGTCCCTAGTAACTCTGACTCGATGAACAAAAAAACCATTATTGACCCCTCTACAGCAACTCCTTCAATCCAGCATGTCTATATCCATCCATCCCTATTATGTTCTAAATTATATTCAAATGATGATAAGGGTCCCTTCATTGTCTATGTATCCAGGGAAATTCCTGACCCAGCAGCAGGTACCACCATCCGGGCAGTTAAATTCGGACAATTTCTTTATAATAATAATATTCAAAACATAGTTAATGATGGCGTTAAAAACGTAGTTCGCAATAAAATCGAAGTCTAGTTTTCATTACCATTAGTAACAAACAATTTTATAACTAGCCCCATCTTAGCTATTTCAAAATACACTGCTATTATCCCTACTTTTAATGTGACAAGAATGGGTTTGGTTAAAGGAATTCCAGTGGAATGGGCAATGGAGGAATTCGTGTCATCACTGGATCCCTTTGGCTGCAGTCAGGTCTTAAAGGCCAGAAAATTAAACCGGAAGAGTGTATACGAGGGTATCTTGTATCGTGGATTCATATAGCCCTTTTGTAGCAAATCAAGGTATTCTATTACTTTGAGGATTCGTGAATCTCTGTACTTATGTCATTGTAAAGGTTTAGCGATAACTTTAGTGTGGATCCCAAATCATTCAGGCATTCTTCAGGCAATGAAACTGCAGATTCGTGTGCTGTTCTCAACACAGTGTAACAGTGCGGTTCTCTAAAATATTTTTCCAATTCTGCTTAGGATCTGTTGTCTGTTGCAAAACCTTGTTTAGATACAGAATGGAGTGTTTACTGGAACTCACCAAAATCATTTAAGGGTAAGCATTATGCTGAAATTCAACCAGAGATACCAAGACGTCCCAGGTGCTCTCGTTGCAAACAGGCGGACCGTTGGGTTTTATCAACTATTAGTCGTATTCGTCTTGGACACGCATGTACTCCTGTTCACCTGGCGAAGAGCAGAGTCAGGGACCACTCAATGTGGCCTTGACGAAGGTAATTTATCCTACATTCTTTTCAGCTGTCCTAAACTCCTTCATCCTCTGTATGACGTTCTCCCTTCTAAAGTCCCTCGTCTCATTAATGCAAATTGTTTGTTAATGTTGCAGTTAGTGTACAGTCCCTGTTTTTATGTGTATCTATTTTGTATATATACATATTGTGACGTCTTATTTGTTATAGGTCCAGATTATACTATCATTCTCTCATATGTCAAAAAGTTTTCAGTCCTTAGTGTGAATATCTTTACCGTGTTTTCTCCATTCTACACGACATTGACAAAGTAAATTGTGCCCAAATGGCATGCCTATAAGCCACAGAACAAAGAACATTGAACATTAATTATAATTTCATGGATTACAAATGTTGAAGTATATCATCGTTTAAATTATACGAACTTCACGAAATTTATTTCGTATTATGTTTTGATTAATACTCTATAGTGTATGAGATACGATGCGATTTCGGCGATGACAGTGCAGTTAACACTGTGACCTTGTAAGTTATTCAACGTAAGATTTTTCGCTATTTAATTAAATGCAATGTTATAAATATCTGGTCCCTTGTAATGATGTCAGCGGAAAATGAATGTCAGTTAAGAATTTAGTACTTGGACTTTGTAATTTTATTCGACTAATAAATGCTATAATATATTACTTTGTATGCTGTTAATACTTTTATATATTACCTAGTAACGATAAAAATGATTAATCACATTTAAAAACTAAGAAATAACATTAACGCAAAATAGTTACGTATCTTTGCGAAATACAAATAATAGAAACCATTTTCTAATGTTAAAAACCTTAACAGCGCGACTTCGTTCGATTTTCATTTAGTTTTCTTAGAACATTTTCGGCATCAGTGGTAATGTTAGGGAATGCCACCTTATTAAGCACAGTGGGTCAAGCATTGAAATTAATATATACATATATAATAACTAGAAGATAAGCGTCGCTCGTTAGCTTTGAGAGAACAAGGTCAGATGATCTGGAGCAAGGTCAGAGCGGGCACTCTTGGAGTGATAGCACGACCTCTGAATTTATTATCGCCCGATCACAAGCTGCACTCTTACACGATACTACTTACTAAGGGAATCGAGTTTGTGTGTACACCCACGCACTCTATTTAGTATAGAACTTTGTTTGACAAAAAAGAATCATGTCGTAGAGCCATTGACGTTATACTGCATTTTAAGAAAAAATTGTGTAGTTAGTGTCGCTTAAAAATAATTATTGAAATTATTTCTGTCACGAGACTATGTTAAAATTACCTATAACAGGTATATAAGTTGTAATAAAAGGACAACTTGTTTGTTCTACTCGTGAGGCTTTATATTTTACATGTTTTAAATAATTCGTTGTAAGCTGTACTATTGAAATTAATAATACTTTTTATGCATAATATGAAATGACTTAGATTTAATATTTTAATCAATACCAAAAAGATCCAGCATTTTAATTTAATTTAATGAAAAATATTATACAGACATAGCTTAAGCACGATCGATGAAACGAAGGCTTAGCCGCGCTGTTCAAGTCATTACTTACATACGAGTCGAGTGAAGACAAAAATAAACTGTCATGATAATTGATGGCTGCATTCGCAACACGCTCACAATTAAATGAGGAGAACCAAATAAGAGCAGGTGCTTAACTGATATATTTCATGGAAACGTGAGAGCGTTCTGAGAACCAGTTGTACACGCATCCTGAGACAGCGGAGTGAATCTACTGGCGCTTGACGTCATGCAGGATAATAAAATGAATGGGTGAATTATCCAGGATGTTAATACAGACTGTAATATTTTGAATCTTTTTCCTTCATGTTTTTATTTGTTTTTATGTTTAAATTTAATTGTTTATATGGTTAACTTCTAGCTTTCATACTTACATGTACCTATATATAACAAGCTATGTGAGGTCATTCGTGATTATTTATTTAGTACATGAAAAACAAAAATATAAATAAGTACGTATAATTATTTTATACATACGCGTCACATTATTATATTATTTGTGCGTTGTAAATTAAAGTATTTTGCGTCATTCTAAAGAATTCTTAACTGACGGCGCCTCTCATTCAACCCCTATGTGGCGCCGATATTGGCCGTGAGTCACACAGCACACTGTATTTATTTATCGATAGTCAGTCGAATAACCGCATTGCAACTATATATTTCTGGACTTCTGACTACTAAGGAATATATTTTAACTTGTATTATATTATTTACCATTCTCCTATATATTAAAAATATTTCAATAGGAGTCATGTGTCATTTAGCTTAAAATATGTACATTGTATCTTAAAATATTTTTGAAAGAAACTTTTATCATTCAAGAGTAACTTTGCCCTATATGATGATAGTTAAGAAAGTGAACATACCTCATTTAATAATTGTTAACAACCGTAGACAACTCTTATATATTTAACGCTTTTATTATAGTCTTAAACGTGTACCAACTAGCAATAATACAACGAAACACTCACACTTTTTTATCGACAATTGCTTTGGTCTCTACGAATTATAATAATTATTATAATTGGACGTTTTAAAATGCTCGCATATGATTGGTCACCTCAACGTCGCATTGATTCCGATTAAGAAATGGTTGATATTATGCAACAAATAAGAGGGAAAGATAAATTTTATTTACATCACAAACTTGATTTACGTATTTATTTATCACTAGCGACTCACCCTCGCTCCGCTTGGGATCGTCTCTAGGTACCTTTTAACGGTAAGTATAGAATGGACTACATGGACTACATGTGTGTGTGACTACAATATACATACAAAAGTAGGTAAGTATTACAAAAAAAACCCTTACCTACTTGAATTAAATGATTGATTTTCCATTCAACCTCCCCCCCCCCTCCATCCCCCACCCTCTCCCCTCCCCCCTCCCCCTTCACTCCCTTATATATAATATGTTTTCTGGGATGAAAACAATCCTATGTCATTCCCAGGGTCTCAAAATATTTCCGTACAAAATTTCATCTAAATTGGTTCAGCAGATTAAGCATGAAAAAGTGACGGACACACAGACAGAAAGACAGACGGAGTTACTTTTGCATTTAATAATAGCATGGATATATAAAGCTTGCTTGCTTTTTGGTGGTGCTGGTCTATCATTATCGGCTTGAGCTGAACATTGATAAGTCAGTCAGTGAGTCGCGACATCGCACCTTTAATATAATAATATATACCTAATATAAATAGTTATAGCGAGTGTACCTTAGGTGATAGACACATATTGTAGACTCTTCTGTACACCTTTTTAAGACCTACAATTTTTTAGTACATTGTTTTGATGTATGTCTTAAGGTTTAGCCAGCGGAAGGTTTCTAAGGAGGACTCGATACAGCCAGTTATAGTGTTTTCCCGTGGGAAAGAAAGATTTTCCTGAAGTAAAAGATATCCTTAATGTTGACCCGAGCAATAAATTATCACTTCACCAAATTTCGTTGAAATCGGTTCATTACTTTTTGCGAGAAACGCGCACACACAAACAGACATATAGACAGACAAAAATTTTAATATCTATTGCTTTGGGGGTCTATATTGTGTACATAATACGTTTCAGCATTTTTTTTTTAATATTTCATGTACAGATTTCGTGCGTGAAGTTACTGCTTTATTATAGTATAGAGTTCACCAAACGTTGAAGTCGGTTCATTACTTTTTGTGTGAAACGCGCACACGCAAACAGACAAATAGACATACAGTCAAAAAATTTAATTTTTTTTTGTTATGGGGGTCTATATTATGTACATAATACGTTACAGGCATTGTTTTAAAAAAAATCATGTACAGATTTCGCTAAGTTACTGCTTTATTATAGTATATAGTATAGATTACATGACTTTTAAGTATAATAAAAAATAACTATAATTTACATATAACCATGTAACGTAACCGAACTCGGATAAATTGCTCAATTACAGCTTTAAGCAGCATAATAATATGATGGATAATTTCAATCGGATGGCTTTCTTTTCTTTTAAATATGTTTTCCGTTTTCTTGTATTGTCAGCTTTCGATTATTAGGCAAGAATATTTTATCCCATCTAAAGAGTAGGTACTCGTATATTGAGTATTTTACCGCATTTATGAGGCATCCCATTAGAATTGTTTTTTTTCTATCTTTCTTTTAAGAGATGTCATTTAGATATTATAATAAATCTGTCAATATCCCATAGTAAGACATTGTGAATATTTTACACCTTTTTATTAATTAATTTTTTTTACAAAAATAAAGAATAATTAAATATATAGTAGATAACAATTAACATAAAAATTATCACATATGACTAAAATATGACCTAAAGTGTCACTTCCGAGATAATTGAAGGATCGCCATGTGAAAATGATGACAATCTTTAAAAAATAAAGAAACTATTCGTAGGTACACGTCTTGAACATCGCAACGAAGGTACTTAATAGATTTTATACCCTTCACTTAGTGTCCTGAATTCTTTCGGCAGTATTATTTTCGCCCAACTTTTGTCTTATGGAAAATAAAAAACTACAAATTTTAATATTATGCCTCATTAAACATTTAAGTATATCAATGGAAGCTTTTTAAACGTTTTTGTAAATTGTTGTAGCAAAGTATACATTATCCGCAAAAAGAGTTGACTCTATGCAACCGAGTCGTAGGACCTGCAAGAATGTGTTTGCTTCTGGTGGTAATGTTATAAGTGTTACTCTTCTCGGTAAAAACTTTGATATTTTTGCGAACATATTCAGAATCATACATTGAGAAACAGTAGATAATACCTTAATTTTCTTAAATTTACTCTTAAAAATATTTATTTCAAAGATCCAATCACGCTCACAAATTCATGGTCCAATATTTCTTTAATCTTTTATACGTTTAAAATCTCCTACTGGGTCAATAACCATTACTTTGGTTTTGGCCTTATTGATTAAGAGTCCTAGCGTTTTGCTCTCTCGCTATACCCTCCTGATAATTCTGCGATTTAATTTCCAAAGAAACAAATACTGTAAATTTTACGTATTGTCGGTATATCTCTTACTGTTACTGGTTACTGATTAGTTGGGCTCGATATGAGATTCGATGTTAATGCAAGTACCAAAAATTTTGCTTATTACTTTTAAGGGAAATTTTAATTTAAAAGATGAGAAGAGAAATGATTTAAGCGATAAACATTTCTTATCTTGAGCAGAAGTCAGTAAAGCTTAAAATCGTGGTAGTCAATTTTATCAAATTGGATTTTTATTTAGGGAATATGACCTAATAAGTTGTATAAATAACATCTTTACGACCGATAAGAATCTTAAACGCGAGTCCTACTCACACTTTTTATTATTTGTTTCTTTAATTTATTACCTCACTTAGAAACGTCTATTTCAAAATTTAAAAACTTAGGCTTCTGTAAACATACATTTTATTTTCATCTTTCAGTTATATTCCTATATGGAGTGCCATACTTTTTGAAGTGAAACTTCTTTAGAATCCTTGTGATTTGAAACTCGATGAAACGAAAATGCGACGCTCAAAAGAGACAAACACATAAATATATAGATTAAGTTGGCGAGATAATGAGATAGAATACATTGCCATGTTGCCATGGTAACCGTTGTTATTGTCTGAGAAATATATAATATTATATTCTTTCCGTATACGATATTCTATAAATATATGACTGTAATATGCGTAATATGACTTATTGTATTATTTGAGGTAAAATATATTACACAGGAAGTGAAAAATAATAAAATTAATTACTGAATAATATGTAATGTATGTTTATGTCAAAACAAATTTAAAATAACTTTTAAATTTGGTAAAAATAATATTTAAAAAAAACCTTATAATTATCCTACTCCTGATATTTATCTCTCTCGCAGGTTACTTTTGTGAAGTCTCACTTCTACCACGTGTGACTGCACACACACACACACTTTTATTTTTTATTTTTCGTATTTTCAACACAGATTTATGAGAAACCACCGAGAAACCTACGTACTAAATTTCAGCTGTATATGTAGTTCTAATAAAAGTGTCTTCAATAAAAGCGTCTTCACAAGCGACTAGACAGAGAAAGAACGGCGATAATTACGCTCAGAAATAATAGTGTTGTGGTAGTGTAGACAATGGAATGAAATGTAATCCCATCCGCTTTCCAAAAAGTATTGAAGTCCTTGTTCCATCCCTCACCAACATTCCAAACAGTTTCCCACACAATTTTTAAATCTAAAAAACGCAACAATATCGGACGATAGTTTTTGTAAATACATGTTTTTTATTGTTTGTAATTTTGTTCTCACTATCTTATTAAGTAGGTTGGTTGTATAAAATGATATGAAACGAAGACCTGGTGATCCGTAACGCTGAATAAAAATTCAGCGTACAATAAAAAATAAATATGTAAAAACATATCACGGGTATCTCACTAATATACAGCGACCATCACAACTAAATGTCGTAACCAAGCTGTGCTATTGTTTATTGGTTTGTGGTAAGAAACTAAGGAGTTTATTACTTTAATGACACGTAACAGTATTTTATAATTTTATCCTTCCTTTATTTATTAAAAAAAACGTGTATTTTTTTTTTTTTGGTTTGTTCTTCTTTCACGCAGCTGTAAAGTAAATAATCGATGTTATATTTCGTACTATTTCGAAGATATTGAGTCACAAGTTATATATGTCACCGTAAAATTATAAGTGCCGCTAGATTATAATCTATCTCGTGAGTTTGTAAACTGTCGAAATAAAATCTTTCGACAGTTTACAATATCGTTACGGTGATATATTATAGGTATATGTTAAACTTTATGCTAGTTCATAGGAAAGCCAGTATCGCTAATAAATTTAATGGGATCGCAAACAAATTGAAAAGTTACTAAAGGAGTTATTAATTTTTTTGTTTCAATATTTGATATGTTTTAAAATTATCTTTTGTATAATATAAGAAAATTGGAGTGAGGAAAACAGACATGTTTTTTTTTTTAAGATTTAGCATACTCGACAGTTCTTATATTATATAACATCTATCTAGGTCTCTTATTGTGTGCATGTACTTCGGAAATGGGACTACTATAATCAAAAGTTTAGACAAGTTCAATTTCGTCGATTGAGAACTTGAGTCGATTTAAAAGTACTTCAGCTCACAGTTCAACGCACTTCCATATAAAGCATGGGTCAGATTTAGGAATTAGTAGCTGTCCTAACCCAGTACAGATTGCCAGCAATCTATTGCTATTATATTATAGGTATATTATATATTTATTTAAGTATCACAAATAAAAATTCATATAAAAAAAGAAAACGGATAATTATGTACAAAGGATGACTTATCTCTTTAAAAGACTGCCAGAAACTCTTGAGCATGAGAAAAAAAATACTAAGGTACGATGTAGGTACAAACTACAAGCATCAATATAAATATACAAATATTTTTACATGCATAATAATAATAATAATTTATTATCCAAAAAATGTGTATAAATTTTTACAAAATAATTTAAGCCAAAAAAATTATAAACAAACTCTTGTTAAAATCATCTTGATTTTTCAGTATTACTGATCTAGAAATTTGGTGTGGTGTCTGATATACATATATTTATTATAAATCATTCATTTACAAAATTGGTTAAGTAGTTCTATTTACTGTTACTGTTCGAAACAGCTAACACGCACTATATAAAATTCGTATTAATATAACATTATAAACTAGCGACTTACCCTCGCTTCGCTCGGGTGCGTCCCTAGATACGTTTTAAATATAAATAGTTATTACGAGTGTACCTACCTTAGGAGATAGACATAATATTATGCTTGATATTGCAGGCCTTTTCCAGACCTACACTTTTTTAGTACATTGTTTTGACGTATCTCTGAAGGTTAAACCAACGTTAGTCATGAAAATTGCTAAGGACGACTCGACAGAAGAAGAAGAACAGTGTATGTCTCAAAATACTTTATTTACAATAAAAGAAATTTAATTTTCTATAGAAAAGCTTTCTTTGGCAAGAGACATTTTTCGAAAAATTGCCCATAATATTAAAATTGTCGATAAAAGTTCCCTTTGCCTCTTTGGTGCTCCACTTCTTGACGAAAGCATCCCATTAGTAGTAGAGGAAAAAATTAAAACATTTTTAGACAGTACTCAGAAATTGGGCTCTCTAAATTCTCACATTGCCTTTACCATCCTTAAATATTGCCTTTTCGTCCCAAAATTAACGTATATTCTTCGTTTAAGCCCAATTTGGAAATTTCCTGGCCTAACCGATAAAATGGATGCCACCTTAAAAAAATCCTTAGAAAAAATTCTAAATGTATCTTTCGATGAATGTTCATGGACCCAAGCATCCCTACCTATTAGAAACGGTGGCATCGGCGTGAAACAAATTTCAAGTATAGCCCTTCCAGCTTTTCTCGCTTCTGAGCACAGTGTTCAGGAACTCTGTTCTCAAATTTTGAAATCAAACCAAAACATAACTGATGCTGCAGAAGCCTTAGAAAAGTGGAAGTCAAAATGTCCTAATGTTGACATCCCAAAGGAAGTTTCCATGCAAAAACTTTGGGATGCGCCATTAGTTCATTCTATATTCCAAAATTTGGCTCAAAATCTTTCGAGTGAATAAACCGTGCCAGACTTTTAGCGTCATCCGCCAAAGAATCGGGGCACTGGCTGCACGCCCTACCTTCAACTAATCTCGGTACACTTTTGGATAATGACAGTTTTCGTATCGCTTTAGGTTCCGGCTGGGTACACCGCTGTGCACTGAGCACAGGTGCCCGTGTGGAAAAGAGGTTGACTGTTATGGACTCCATGGACTCTCTTGCAGAAGAAGTTCAGGTAGACTTTTCCGTCATAATTCCCTAAACGATACCATCAAAAGGGCTCTTGCTACCATTGACATTCCCGCTCTTATCGAGCCACCTGAAATAAGTCGAGATGATGGTAAGAGACCTGATGGCCTGTCGCTGGTTCCCTGGAAAAGGGGACGGGCCCTATTGTGGGACGCTACATGCGTTGACACATTGGCCCCGTCCCATGTTAGGGAGACGGCGTCTAAAGTGGGAGCCGCGGCGGAGATGGCTGAACTTCTTAAGTTACGTAAATACGCCTCCCTTAGTCAAAATTATGTTTTTATTCCATTTGCTGTAGAAACCCTTGGCCCATGGAGTCAAAGTGCTAAGCACTTCTTAAAAGACATAACACCTCGTCTTATCGCCTCTACTGGTGACAGGAGAGCTGGCGCATTTTTCGCCCAAAGAATCGGCATTGCCATTCAGCGGGGGAATGCGGCTAGCATCCTTGCCACTATTCCACGCGGACATGACTTGTACAGTAATAACTAAGTGTACATTTGTTTTGTTTTGTATATATAATTAAGTGTATGTTTGTAACATCGGAGCTGAATACTTAACTTTTAAAAAAATCCAGATAATTTGTCCAACATTACTTTTACCCTTTTTTATCCCTTTAGGGGATTAATTTCAAAAAATCCTTTCTTAAATGACGCTTATAGTATAAAATCAGTATTCTCTCCAAATTTTAAACTTCTATCGTCATTGGTTTTGTCTGGACGTTGATAAGTCAGTCAGTAAGTCGCGACATTACCTTTTATGTGTATATAATAAAAAAATAAAAATAAAAATGGATATTGAGAGCGTACCTTAGGAGATAGACATATGTATGTATACTATTGCATACTTTTCTGTAGGCCTTTTCAAGACCTACAATTTTCTCGTATCTTGTTTTGATAAATATCTTAAGGTTTAGCCAGCGTTAGTCATATAAATTTCTAAGGCCTACTCGATAGGGCCAGTTATTATGTTTTCCCGAGGGAATTATAAAGATTTTTCTGTAGTAAAAGGTATCCTAAATGTTGACTCGTGTAATAAGCTATCACTGTACAAAATGTAGTTAAAATCGGTCCAGTAGTTTTTGCGTAAAACGTGCACACCCAAACAGATAGACAAACAAACAGATATACAGACAAAAATTTTATTAACTATTGTTTTGGAATTTATATTTTGTACACAATACGTTACAGTCATTGTTTTAAAAAATATTTCAGGTACAGATTTCGCTCTGTTACTATTTTATTATAGGTATGTATACTCGTAGTTGTGAATGCTATCAGTCTGTCTCTCTGATACCTTTTCACACTTTAATCAGCTGAATCGATGTAAATGAAATTTGGTATAGAGATAGTTTGAGACCCTGGGAAGAACATGGGAATTTTTTTATCCCAGAAATCATCCCTGAATAATTTCTTAGTTTATTTTTTTATTTTTGATGTACTTACCTAGTCTATACGTATCATTTCTATATATGTATACATTACCGTTAGAACGTACGTACGTACGACCGTTAGAACGTACCCAGAGACGAACCCGAGGGAAGCGAGGGTGAGTCGCTAGTTAAAATAATTTTATTGTTTTTAATACCTTCTTTGATCTTGAGAATGCCATATACCCAAAGAACAAGCAAATCCTTTATAGAATCATCTCACTCCCACTAGTATTTCTTCAGTGTCTATAGAAAACTGAAAGCTACCATTACAGTATTTGATAGGAATCTCCGTCAAAAGAAGTCGTAAACATAAAATAACTCAAAAACGCCTTGTTTAAATTCTTAACGAGCATATAACGGAAGAGATAGAAAAGTTAAGCCGTAAATTAAATGTAATTCGACGTCAATCAATGGCTGCAATAATCCCGTATATTGTATATCCTGACCAGGACAGGTTCGTTAAAACAAGTATTTGGAAAGCCAGAGTTAAAACGTCGATGGACGATACAACTTTACGCTCGTAGAAATTGTGCCGCAGTGCACGTCTCTGAGTAAAAGTACTTTCTTCTAGCCGCTTTCAGAAAGTAGTCTAGAAGTAATTTCCTATAGTAACCTTGTGCGACGTGACATAAGGTGTTTGCCTGTGTACGCACTATAATTAGAACTCTTCGCAGTTTTATAGCAGTTCTGAGAAACGCAATCAATATTGCCGCGCCTTTGCACACCGTGAGAATTGCTATCAAACGCTGAGATGAACACATAAATACAGTGTTTGAAACAATGGAATCTTAAAATAGTTTTGAATATCGGAAATCTTTATATATTTTCTATTAGATCCTGTTTTAAGTCATGAATCAAGCATTTAAACAATACAAAACTGAATCAAGGCTCTTTATTACATTATAAAGTTTGTTTATTATAATTTATATATACTCGTTTATTTTTGAAAATTGCAGTCAGTAAATGAATTAGGTTAAAGAGTACAAAAAAATATATTTCCTAATAGCTTCAAATAATGTCTGTATATGTTATTCTATAATGGCATGAATAACCACACTAAATTATATTTTTGAAAAATTGTTCCTGAAATTACCAAATTTTTTTACGAAAAATAGTATTTTTAGCTTTATTTCCTTGATATTAATGCTTATTAGATTTAGAAGGTGAAAAAGTTTATATGATTTCTATGTACCTCTCTGATTGGTTCTTTGGGAGAATTTAAGTTAGAAATTTAAAAAAAATCGTGAATTACGGTAGGTTACAGTCCTTATTTGATACAAGCTACCTGCCTACACGTCGTAATATCTCATGGAAGCCACTTAGTAAAGGACATTGTTTCACTTTGATCCATAAACTACTTCTAGACAAATCTCATAAGAGAAAGTTACATCATATTTCGAATATTAAAAATCCAAGTACTAAAATCGTTTCAGCAAAGTAGGAGTAGGAAAATCACGTTAGAAATTAACTTTGCAGAAAATATACTGGTTGCAATACATAGTATATTAAGCAAAGCCACGTATTGTTCATATATTTTAATTACATACATATTTGGAAATTGAAAGTCTACTACGAGAATAACAAAGGAATTAGTAGCTGGACTAGCGACTCATCCTCACTTCGCTCAGTTTCTAACTACACTACTTGCGTGACTTTAGGCATTTACGCCGTGCTGTGATCTAATAAATAACTCAAACACCTAGGTTAACTATAAGCAAAGGTACACTAATAGCTAACCAGAACAAAAACTTTCACATAAAAAAAATCATATAATCCGATCAGTAACTCCCATTTAATCTGATCATTATGTCAAAACAAAACTTTTTAGCTTCGCTTATGTGGTACATACATCGTTGAAAATAAAGAAATATGTTTATCTGTCAGAAATAATGTAACTTTCTATTTGTTAAAATTTTTTAATAATGGCGAGTTTTTATTACAAGCATAAAAAAATAGGAGTTTTTATAATATTTGTGTAAGATTATAAGGAAATCTATAATAAATATAGTTAAATCTTTGATCTTTAATTACAACAACAATGATATGAATAGTTAACTAATGAATATACTAAATAATACCAAGTGTAAAAACATAGTAAAAACTATATATGTATAGTAAAAACTATAGAATTATTAATATTTTACAAAACAATGAGTCTAGTTCACTAAATGTTGTAGAGTCGCGTAAGTAGTAGGTACTCTGCAACAATTTTTGAAGGTTTGCTGTACATAAAAGTATAATATAATATATTAAATCTTATTCTTGGAACAATTGTTCTTTTATATTAATAAAATCATTAACAATACAGCTATTTAAAATAAAAATAACTAACAAAAGTAAAGAAATAAATAACAATGGAATATAGAATATTATTATAATAAACTTAAGCACGCTATTCGAGCACGTTGCGGCGCTGGCGCATACTTACGCGATGGTTGTTCCGTGCGCAGACTCTCGACTCCGCGGCGAATTTCGCCGCTCTCGCCCACTGATCTACATTTCACCTCCAATATGGGTCAATAACTGCCCACGCTCAGCCCCTCCGAGCGCGGCCATTCACCTCGCCACTCCAAATCATTGTTCGCCAAATGTAAAGCGTAGCTCGAGGTCGACGACCTCTGCAATGGTGCGGACTATGGACTGCGGCTGCTGTCAAAGCGAGATGCTTCTTCTTAGAACGACACTCGATACTAACTGATGACAGCTACTAATACAAACATCCTCTGGGAATTCATTACTTGTGGCTGGGTTTGTTATGAATGATAATAATTTGTATTTATATTTTAAGTCTACAAAATATTTTGCCAATCTAAAGAATTATAGTTTAAAATACATATTTTAGACGTATTCATAATACTTATATACAAATGCAATTTTGCGCTTGTTCATGTTAATATAATGACGATAAAAAATATCAAAAAATTAACTTAGACCAAAATTACGAGACCCAAATTCTTAAACTGCAGACTACTTGTGTATTTACTGGGAGAGAGAACTCGTTTTAACCGACTCGATTAAAAAATTGGAGAGATATTAGTGTTTGACCGGTTTGCAACAAATTTCGCTGATGACCTATTGAATTGACTCTATCTATTGACTTCTGTTTAACGTTTCGAATCCAAACGTATATTACAATTATTGCTTCAAATACTTTTGATTTGTAATAACTTTCGTTGGAGCCACCATTTTAGAGAATATACTATTTAGAATATTATATTTTTAAAGATTTGTGTTCTCTAAAAAGTCTACCTGAAAGATATACGAGTATGTTCATATATGCATAAGGCACATACATACGTACTATCCGTCAACAACATTTTAGTAAAGAACGTTTTATATACGAATAAATGTGAAAACACAAGACTTATAATTTTCTTTTGTGCCTTATAAAACGTAGGTACAGAGTTAACCAAATATTTGACTGAAGGAAAGTGGCGCGCTAAACGGGCGTGCACGCCGCATCTCGTGAAGTGTCACGTTGAACTCTTACATAAGGACTTAATGTGCTTTCGAAAATATAATGGACGATTTCGGACTTTTGTTTGCGTACAAAGCCTTTGTTCTTTTCGCATACGAAAGTAATGGCAGTAAATTCTTTAATATAAAAATTTATAATTGCAAATTAATATTATTTATTATACATATAATAGTTCTGTCATTTTAGATGATAAAAGGCTTATTTTAGCGTATTTTTAAATGCTTGACTTTGACTTTCAGTTTGCCTCGGTCTGCTAAAGATGTACTGCAACCTAAGTGCATTGCAACCTAAGAAGAAACACTTGATCCACATTCAGAGTTTGTAGGCGATGACTTTTAGTGACCGTGTCCCCCTTAGCAGTGTATCACGCCAAATTTCTCTCTTCAGTCATGTATTCTCGTCAATAAGACGCAACGTCGTCTTATGCTACGATCTGGTGGCACCAAACAAATGGACTAAGTAAAACTGTCTTTTCTATTCGCGTAAATCTAAGAAAGTATTAAATGGACTTACTTACTGGATTAAGTTATAACGTACGTATCTACTTGGCATTTTATATTCAGTAGGTACCTGGGCGACCGAGCTTCGTCCGGAGTTCTTTTTTGTTGTATCGTTTTTCTTAGTATAAAAAAAAACTAGAAACTTGATTAAATACAAAAAAACAAAAGTAAAAACTTCGATTAGACCGGGATTTAGACTTGCACCTTGGCCGCTTGACCACGATGCTTATGCCCGAATGTAAGAAATTATCGATCATATTTTGCGTGGAATAATGCGAAAGAAAACCGCATGAAAACTCGAAAACACGCGTTTTCCTAGACATAAGAATATTTTAGATCAATTTTTCGCTCCCGAAAACCGCCACGTACCAAATTTCAGCGAAATCGTTAGAGCCGTTTCTGAGATCGCCGGTATAAATAAATAAATAAATATACAACAATTGCTCGTTTTTAATATATTAGATTTTTAAGTCATATCACGTACCTATCTCTTATTATTTTTTTTTGCATTATTGTCATTTTTGACGAACTTATTAAATATAACTATATTAAAATGAAACTTCATTAGAATAGTTGTGATTTGAAACTCGATGGAATGAAAATGTGACACTAAATAGAGACAAACACATAAACATACACGATTAAGCCGGCGAGAGAATGAGATAGAATACAATTATATATTAAATAAAATGTAAAATAACTTTTAAACTTGGTAAAAAAACTAAACTTATTACATATAAAAATGAATATTCATTACTGTGGGATGAATGTGCATAAATTAAATTAAAGCTATTACGACTAATTGTTGCCATGGTAACTGTTATTGACTGGCAAATATATAATATTATATTCTTTTCGTATATGATATTCTATAAATATAGGTTAGTAATATGCCTGATATGCTTTATTTAATTATTGATTTGTTTTAATTTAATTGCGATATTTACCAAAGAAGTTTTACTTCAATTGTGCGTAAAAGTTACACGCACCAATTTTTTTTTTTGTATAAATACATTTAAAGGATCACATATTTAGAATAATTTACATATTTAGCTGTTATATAATACGTGTTCCCCACAATTATAGGAGACTGTTTACAATTATTTATCATAACATTTTAAAATTATCTACATTTCATCTATTCTACATCTTAATATATATGGAGAATATTTTTTACAGTTACTTGTATGTAATATACAGTTTTTAAATCTTACCATATATATTAGTAATGGCTGCAGTAATAATTTACAAAAAAATTAACAGCTATAAATGTCATTAGAAATAAGCATCACATTTAAATTTCGCAACATAGCGCACTATCGTTTGGTAAAAAAATATAAACTTCGGAATAAACTGCTTTCCAAATTTCGCAACCCGTATCGGCAGTTTCGTTCAAGGAATATGTATGAATTTATAGGCGGATTTTATAATCTTCGATTGACGTCAATAGTCGATATGGAAAGTAATATTAAACAATATCCTGCATCAACCTAGTGTATGTCTGTCATTCTGTCACACAGTAAGACAGAGAAAGGGAATAGCAATAATGCAAAAATTAATATAATATGTGTGTGCAAATTAATCTTTGGATTTGTAAGTAGATTGAAATTAATTTTTAATATTCGATTTCCTAATATAAAACATGGTTGAATCCTGATAAAATTAATAGTATCTGAGGGATAGGGATCTAGGCAGCGTCAATAAATTATGCAGGAACTGTAGCATAAATTTTACTGTAACTCTACACCATTATTAAGTACTTACCACTCGAGTCAACAGCATACAATGTTCCGAAGAAACAAAGAGTACCTATTCTTAAGCTGAATGTTTTTGGAAAGATTGAAAGTTTTTATAAAATTAGAAATATGTATTATAGTTAATTATAAACATGATCTTATGTTTCACTTTTTCTATGTGGACATAAAGTAATAGGCGTGGCGTATGTAGTTATCATTTGTTAGATGAAATTAATTCATAGACATAGAGGATCTCCTATATATACTAAAGCGCATTATGTCTGCAAAGAATAGTATGTGTACGCTTCAAAATGTCCTAAATTATTTTAAAGCAATGGAATAAGCATAGATATTTTTAAATTCTAGAACTTAGTTCTTTGTTTCATTATTACTCTCAGTGACGTAAACGTTAAACGTAATATGATAAACTATATTTGCGGTTGTGTTACTTAATGTAGATCAATAACTTAAAATATAATTAACACTTAACATTAGAAGAAAAAAAAGTTTGTTTTAAAGTACTTTAATAGATTTGGTACGGGACGGCTGTCTAAATTATAAACTACTAGTAGAACCCGCGACTTCGCTCGCGCTAAACTTACGAAATAAAACTCTAAAAAGGTAGGTTTCATACAAATTCTCATTTCCCTATTTTATCCCCCTATGGGATAAATTTTGAAAAATGCTAAAATGTGTATTTATTTAATTGTATTGAAGAGCATAAATACCAAGTTTCAAACAATTCTGATCATAAATATTTTTTTGGGTCGTATATAAAGTGCTTTCCCGGGGGAATGAGATAATCTCCCACGGTAAAAAGTGTCGCTCTCCAGCCCTTCAACTATCTCCACACCAAAAGCCATGCCAGTCCGTCAATCCGTTTCGACGTGAAAAAAGGATAAACAAACAAACACACAAATAAACTAACAAACACACTTTCACATTTACAATATTAAGTATGGAAGTACGGATATTCAATGTCGAGTATCATATTAAAAACTATTCTAGTTGAAATTAGAATGTCTTAAAGATTTAGTTTTTTAGAATTTAAAACATAAATTCATCAAATATCTACACAAATACTAAGTTTAACAACAGATTAACACAATTTTACTGAGGAAAGTTGTATACTTCCACGCGAAAGCATTATCATTTCTCCTTTCTCTATATACAATTATGTGTATTTAAAATCTGTTTTGTTGCGAGTTGATTGCCTTACTTTTTAATATAGCTTACCACTTTGTTTACTTTAAACGGATAATTTATCTTTTTTATTAATTAAGAAACTACTCTGCAATTATGATTACACACTAATAACAAAGCGACTAAACGTATGGCAAAATTTACATTTGAATGCTAAATTGATGAGATAACGCGAATAATTTACAAATTAGTTGTATTTTTAGTCAACTTAACATTAGGATTACAATACTAGAATAATAAATGAGAAGTAAAGTTTCACTGTAAATAATAATATTTATTGCAGGTCATGTGCAATACCAGCGCGGGCGCGGACGTTGGCTGAATGGGCAGCGCGGCGGGTGCGTCCAGCATTACGGAGCTAAATGTCGCGCATACGGCCTCCGCACTCACAAACGGCCTTTGCAGTTCAATGCGGTCGATGACCCGCTCGGGGTCGATGACCAAGTCCACATTTAGTTTTCACTTTCGTTTACTAAGGATAACAGTAATGTGACTATGTAACAACCAACGTACCTATACGTCACTTCCCTAGAATTCGACAAAGTACGATATCAATTTGCAATTATCTGAGGTCATATAGCACTTATAATCCTTCTATAGAGATTATGCTTCAGCTTATGTAAAACATACCTTAGAGATCATACAAATTTTCTAGGTTGTGAAAATGTTGAAAGTGATTGAACTATTGATGAAGCAAAGGTTACTAAAATTACAGACGTAAACGACCACCTATTACTTTACATACCGAGTATTCGTTGAAATATATGCAAGATAAACTACGAGCCGTTTGTCCTTAGCAGAGGTTGTTGCTCTAAAGTCTATTTCATAATTCGACCGGTCAACTAGTGTCCTTTTGCCATATTTTCGGTGCAATTAGGTAATTTTCATAGTAGTGGGGAAAGAGATGACAAGGTGTGGTGTGTGGGGTTGCGGGTTTGTCGGTGGTTGCGCAAGCGCGGTCGTCGACTTGGTTATATCAGCGCTTTACGTAAGAATCACCTCGAAACGCTCTCGGACAGACGCCAATTGTACCCCGCGACCGTTTCGCACTTCTCGCGTTCTATTTACAGACCCGGATCGGTTAGCACTTTAACACTTTGACATTACTTTGTATCGACAATATCAATCAAACTGAACCAGATGCAGTTCAAAATGACCAATAACATTACTTAGGTACATTTCTTATCAGATTTCGCTGATTTATACAATTAAAAGTAAATTACATAATGCTGAATTGGATTAATAATAGCTGTATAATGTAGATATGTTGAATAAATTTTGCAAGCCTATTAACCTTTCATGATTTGATAGAGATCGCGTCTATATCGTCGACAGTGGTCGTTTATGAATTGACTTGCCCTAAAGGAGTAATTAATTATAGTGGGTGAAGAGGAGAAGGGGCTGAAGCGGTTGCATCAGCGCACGGAGAACGGCCGGGCTCAACACACAAGGTTGCAGAGGTTCAATGCTCTAGAAATACGAGACCCGACCCCGAGCAACCGCACGCTAGCGCTGCCGCCGCTGCGCGCCGCCTGCATGCCTGCGCGATCGCACTTGCGCCCTACCCTTTCGTGCGTAGACGATACGACTACGTCGCGTAGACCGTCCTGAACATTACTTTCAATGTTCACAACCACTACTTTAATGCTTTATCAATATACGTATATTAATTAAAATGTAGAAATAAAGCTTATCTTTAAGTTAAGTACATAAATAAACAAATTCCAACATGCAAATCGTTTTATATTTTACTTTATTAAGGAACTAAGACTGTAACTGAACGTCACGATTTTACAGTTACGTAGTGTTTTTAACTAGGCCTTTTAAATTATGACAGTTTCATTTTAACGGTACACACACGCACAAGTCTGCCACGTAACCTTCAAAAGAGAGAACGTAGTGCCGTAGGCACGTCCAATGTGCCAACTCCTTTACATAGACGTTTCGCAATTTTTATAAATTATTTTGCCTTCGACCTTTGTAAGCTGCCCAATTCAGCCCGATTGGTATTCCCCTGGCGCCGGTGAATACTTTTCGTAATTCTCCTTCGGCGCAATAAGTAAATATAACGTGAGACACATATGTATTATTGACTTTTAACACCACACTTAGTGTACAAATTATTCTGATACGTTTTGTTAAATTTTCCAAACTGAAAAAGCTATGAAATTGACAATAACACTAAAAAATTGCATTTAGCAATAAAAATAACTGTACGTACCATTGTCCATTACCTACATCTACAAATTTCAACTATAAGGCGTTTAGAAATTGTTTAATTACAGTTTTTTGTCTGAAAAATTATAATAGTAGTTAATTAGTGTAAAATTAAAAATTTAATTTCTCCACTCACTTCTTCGCTTATTCCGATTACAAAGCGTAGAAAGCGTTAAGTCATTATATAACTCTTTAAAAGCCTAAACGTGATCAACTGCCCCTTTGTTTGAATTCCCAAAGTTGCCAAACTTAGTGGTATATTCGCTATTACCACTATGACCCGGGTTCAGCTACCTTGCAGGTACACTGATAAAGATAGCCATTTTTATAATGTCACCAGTTTCACTACAATGGTATCACTTACATCTCAGCCTCATATGTACTTAAACTGAAATTATTTTGCTTAGTGTAATATTTATTTTGGCATGCTCATAAAACTTGTTATCTATTAGCCGTACATTCCAACGCATACTGAAGTACAATACAGGGCTCTCCAATGCGGACTTGTATACCTGATCAAAGTAACGACTACATAGCCTTTCACGTGCTTATTTTGGCAGGACCCCCTTCTCACCTCACTCGTCGCGGCCCGCCTCGCCCAACATCAAGAGAAAGTAGCTAGCCTACGCAATTCTAGGGTCAACAACCGAACTCGAAAATGCTTACTTCTGACAAAAAGTGACACATAAAACTGCGTGCACTTCATATTCAGTATGTGTGGTCAGTTTCTTGAACGGATGTTGAATGGCCGATGTGATTAGGTCAGGTAGTGGACAAGTATCTATTGTTACTATGAGCTGCTGTAAGTACACATGTATACTTATATACATCGTTCAAGTACATGTATACACAAACTATTAGTATGGTATCGATAAATATCGTTAATAATTCTCTTGTTATCTACACTTTATAGAAAACCTTTTAACCCTTTTTATTCATTGTAGAATTTTACTTTAAATCTAACCATTGTATACTCGAAATATTATAAATAAAATTATTATTTTGTTGCTAGAAGCATAAATTAGAAAAAATTGAAAAAGTTTTTATACCTAAGCAGCATAATAATATATTTGTACAAGTAACGTAACAGAGGGCTCTAAACTAAAAAGCAGCTTCAGTAAAAAAGTAACCGTATTAAAAACATAACAGAATAGTGTTCCACTACTCTACAAAGAGCATAGCAACGGACCAGCCTCGAGGCTGTGTCGAATTAATATAATATTAAGTAGATTGGAATAGCAACCATTCTTTTTTGAACACGTTGTAAGCTATTCGTCATAAAACACACTGACAGGTTTATATTCGACCTCCTTTTATTGGAAGTTTTAAATTCACACTGTAGGGCATTTTACAAATACATTTCGTTATTGTATAGATTTCTATTTAAAAAAACGCTTTAAAAAATTATGTAATAATTGAAAATTGGAAATATAATCGTTAATGAAGATCCATTATTAAATTCATCTCGATCGTATCTAAACTGAGATTTATAGAGCAAAAGGTCACGTAGTATCATGTGCATTTAAAAGTTATCCTACTTAGCTAATATTAAACAATGACTTTACTGTTGAGTATACTCCTAAAATTTTGCATACTATTAGAAATAGCTGCTTAAAATATGAAATATCTGAAGTATTACATAAGCCTTAAGATATTATTAATATGCAGCTTGAAATATGTAACCTATGTTTGCAACGAAATAAATAAAGTTTTAGAATATATATAATAACTTATATATTATATTGCAATATAAATATATTATAGTGACAAGCTGTATAGCACATGAAGCACCTATTAGTGTTCGTGCAAGGAACCGCCTGCGACGTCGCACGTGCCTCGCACTCTGCCATGGAAAATCACAGAAAACAAGGACACGATGCAATGGTTCATTCAACCGGACGTTATTATTCAACGAGCGCACTGTGATGAAACTACGCAGATCTTCATTATTATTAACAAAGCTCAGCGTTTCGAAATTGAACACGTAAGCATTTACCCGCGAGCCCTTAGGTATAGGACCAAAATATGTCTACGACAATAGAAACGCGGTACTAGTATTTTTATTACTTCAATAAAGTCCCCTATGTTTTAATATATTAATATTTGTATATTCACGCTGATACATGCATATATTTTTAAATATTAAAAAAATCCTGGAAGTTAAGTGATGATTTTATAATTTACTAGCGACTCACCCTCGCTTCGCTCGGGTTCGTCCCTAGCTTGATTGCCCATACAAAACTTCATCCCCATTTTCACCCCCTTAAGGGATGATTTCCGGGATAAAAAGTATCCTTTGTCCTTTCCAGATTCTTAAACTATCTTCTTACCAAATTTCATCTAAATCGTCACAAACTCACAAACTTTACCTCTTTATAATATTAGTATAGATAATACCTATATATTAAATTTACATTTGTAGACCTTTTTACATCAATCAGTTGTTAAATATTTAACAGTTTAGTTACTGCCAGTCAGCTTTAATAATAAATTTACTACGGGAATTCCGCCCTAACTCGAATCAAGAATCAATTGCATCGTAAAATCAATAAAATGGGAAACCAAACAAACAATATATTTACTTCAGAAAATGGCGGCTTTCGTTTTTTTGTAATTTTATATTTTAATAAGTATATTAACAAATATTTTCTAAAGTCAAATCGAAACTATTTTAATCATTTGACTAGCAGAACCCGCGGCTTCGCCCGCGATCAAACTACGAAAAAATAAACTTTTTCACAAAACATACTTTATTATTTGCAAAAATAAGTTCGTCTAAGTTTTATTATTTCTTTTTTTCCCCGTTACATAGTTTAGGTGACTTTTTCATTACAGTTGTGCCAACCTTCAGAAGGAGAATATAATTAACAGGATGCTCTCTAGCTGGGTTTTCTCTCTCACGCTCTAGGTCTATTATAATTGTCATTGCTGTGGCCAGCCGAGATGTTATACATAATTTTTCTTTCGGTTTGGAATAACCTCCGTTCTCTATTTTATACCTTTTTATATCCACACAGTAAGTGTGCACTTCCGGAGAACTTGACCTATGTTACTCTGTTTAAATATATTTGACAACTCCAATTTCACCGCTCAGTTTTACTGTCTCTGCCCACTACACCGTCTCATACCATGACCGTGCATGAACGTATCCGGCACGGAAACGAGCACGGCACGGACTACTATGCCCACTAGACCGTATCAACAGCGTATCATGCCCGTACATAACGGTTATAGTGACCGTAGCATCCGCGTATCATCCGCGTATCAACCGCGTATCAACCGCGTATCATACGCGTATCAACCGCGTATCATACGCGTATCAACCGCGTATCATCCGCGTGTCATATCCGTATGGTTCCCGTTTTAGTATTACCTGTTGTTTCTAGATAAATATCACTAATATTGAAGTATTAGTTACAATATTATAATATTGCCAGACGAATATATTAATATTACCTAATCCTGAGAAATATCGGTACTAACCCATCTTTAATAACGATTATCGCCCATCTCTACAAGACAAGCGGCAATACGTAACGGGCTTAGAACGGTCATCATACGCGGTTGTAACGGTCATCATACGCGTTTACAACCCGTATGCTCACCGTGCACCGGTTCAACAACGTCGCGTGTCAGGCACGGAGCGTACCGGCACCGGCAAAATATTCTCGCCGACAATTGTTGACGCTCCGTGCACGGCACGCGACGGTGCCGGTCAGTGACGGAACGGTCTAGTGGGCAGAGTCTCATACATTTCAATACAAAGAATATTTTTTTGCCTGACACGCTCCTAGCACGGTCATGGTATGAGACGGGGTAGTGGGCAGACTCCTTTACCCCTTTAGGAGCTGAATTAAAGAAAATAATTAAATTACATGTTTATTTAATTGTATTGAAGAGCATTAATACCAAGTTTCAAGTAATTTTGATCATACACAATTTTTTCCTCATATAAGCAGCACAACCCCCTTTTACCCTTTAAAGGGATGAATTTCGAAAAAAAAAAGATATTTGTATTGTTTTATTTTTCATCTCAAAGGTAAATACCACTTTCCGTGCATCAATTATAGAATTTGATACAAACTTTAAACCCTTATTTTACCCCCTTATGGGATGAGTTTCGAAAAATGCTGAAACACGTATTTATTCAATTGTATTGAAGAGCATTAATACCAAGTTTCAAGTAATTCTGATCATAAATAATTGTTTGCCCATATAAACTTTATCACCCCATTTTACCCTTTAAAGGGATTAATTTCGAAAAAAATCTAATACATATATTTCTTATTTTTCATCTTAAAGCTAAATACCACTTTCCGTGTATTTTGCGTTAAGAATAACAGAGTTTCATACAATCTTTTATCCTATATTTTACCCACTTAGGGGTTGAATTTCGAAAAATCCTTTCTTAGCGGATGCCTACATTGTATAAGGAATATGTCCTCCAAATCTCACGTTTCTACGACCAGCGGTTTAGGCTGTGCGTTGATCGATCAGTCAGTCAGGACAAAGCATTTTATGTATATATAGATTAGATATCTACAATTTAGTAATACATTGTGATTATTATTCATATTGCTTCTAAATGCAAGATTTGTAATTTTTTCGATTATATAATGATGATTATTTTTATTTTTGTAATTTAAATATAGGCTGTCCCATAAGTAATGTCGGTTTCTGCATGTTCGAACATGTCGTCACCTATTTCATAACATTGTGATAGTTATGTGAGCTTTGTCGCAGTAAATTATTTCTATTGTCAATGTCATCAATTGTGTGTAAAAAGATTTTCAGAAGCTTTTATTATCTAAGTATAAACTAATTACAATGAGTGCCGAAAAAAGTGAAGTTCGTGTACTGTTACGTCATTATTTTAAACAAAAATATACAGCAGCCGCAGCAGCAAAAAGAATATGTGAAATAGAAGGTGAAGAATTGGTAAATGAACGCACAGCACAGCGATGGTTTAAACGCTTTTCTAGTGGCAATTTAAGACTCGAAGACAAAGAGCGTCCTGGGCGACCGGTAGTATGGGATATCGAAAAAACAAAAAATACTGTCGAAAGCAATCCGTGCACTAGTACACGTCAGTTATCAAATACACTTGGCCCTTCAAAATCCACAGTACATCGACATCTTATCACGTTGGGTAAGGTAAATAAATGTTGTAGAGTTGTACCCCATGACTTGAACGAAGAACAAGCACAGCGTCGGATTGAAGTGTGTCGTCAGTTGCTTAATTTTCCTAAAGATGATAGGTTTTTAAGAAAAATTATAACCTGTGATGAAAAATGGATCTATTTTCATAATCCAAATATGCAAAGGCAATGGTTAGATAAATGCCAACTGCCTAAACCAGTACCTAAAAGAGAACGCTTTGAAAAAAAAGTTTTGTTATGTGTTTGGTGGAATTACGAGGGCTTGATTTATTATGAGCTGGTTCCTGATGGGCTTACTATCAATTCCGATACATACTGTCAGCAATTAGAAAAGGTTTATGAAATTTTGAAGAAAAAATATCCCTCCATGATAAATCGAAAAGCAGCACTGCTGCAGCAAGATAACGCCCGGCCACATACCGCAAAAAGGACCAAAGAAAAAATTAAAGAATTAGAAGCCTTTGAACTGCTACCACACCCAGCATTTAGTCCCGACCTAGCACCATCCGATTATTATCTTTTTCGATCAATGGCACAATTTTTTCGTGGAAGAAATTTTCAAAGTATTGAAGAAGTCGACACTGCGGTGACTGAATTTTTTGCATCTAAAAATAAGGATTGGTTCTATCAAGCTTTTCGAGAATTAGCTGACAGATGGGAGAAGGTTATACAACATCAAGGATTATATTTTAAATATTAAAAGATGTTTCCTTAACTTGATTTTTATTTTTGAATTTTCATATTCCTAACCGACATTATTTATGGGACAACTCAATAATTATTAAACGTTTAATATGATACAATAAAATAATCCTAGCATAGTAACATAGTTAAATTAACTTAGTACTAATAATAGTATGAACGCGAATTATTGTGAAAATATACTGAAGAAAGTACTGAAGATTTTGATGTCTTTTTTTTTATTTTTAGTAATATATCTGATACATCAGAGTAACAAATCAAACAATGCTGCGGGAAAACGCTAGGATGTTATAAAAACGTATTCAAAATATGTACTAATATATTAGCAGAACGTATCCTGTCTGACTGATGCTATTTATCTACAATGTTTGAAATCGGAATTAATATACCTACGAGTATATCTGTACCTGCATAGGACAAATACATGTATTCATCATATACCATATTGTCCTTTTCTGGTAAAACAAAGCGTAGTGTTGGGTATGGCCTCCAGCACACAGTGCTTCGATACTGGCGGAAAGCAGTGAATTGAACGCTGCTACGCTCTTATCTTTTTCCGTATATGAAAAAAATGTGTGAATGAAAATATGTGTGAAAAATGAAATAATGTGTGAAAATAATGTCAAAAATAGAGTGTAAATGAATCAAAACTATTACCATAAATATGGTAATGCGTTTGATATATAAATATAAATATTTACAATAAATAAGTGTTTTAAAATAAAGTAAATTTTGCAATATCCATTTAATAATTAAGAAAAGTACAAAGAATTGTTCTTATGTTTTATTTAAATCTATGTATTATATAATATTTTTATATGTAGTTTAAAGCAAAGGTGCTGAACATTGTTAATTTACCTTTTGATTCTCATTTATTTTATTTATGTTAATCTTTTTTATACATCCACCCGCCTTAATAAGTCTGTTTAAAATGAAGGAACATAGCTATATAAAGATGATTAACAAGCAGGAGTTTCTACTTATAGCGCAGAGAAATCTAAACACTACAAGTCTAAATGAGCGCCGATTAGTATGCATACCGTAGCGACAAACGCAGCTAAATCCGAGCAGCTGCGTGATGGTGTAACCGCGTGAGTGCGGTAGTAATGGACCGGGTTCGTTCGCCGATAAAAGCGAAAGTGCTACGTTCACTGGGACAACGACCGGCTCCTGCGAACAGCCCTGTCCACTTCCTGCACCCGACTCATCATCATGCTGATACGTCATTCATACGAACGTACATGACCTAAGTGCCGCAACTCGTCGCCACTCGTACATAGTTGACGCGGGTTTTAACAATGTAACGTTAAGTTATGCGTGTAGATATTTTACGGATAGCTGATTTGTAAAATAGCTCAGTCTTATACTTGTGAATAAATAAATATTTACAAATACAAATATGTAATTTGACAAATAACCTCAACACTCCTCCAAAGAATAAACGTTCTTTGGTCAGTTCTTATTAGGTTATAAAGCATTCGTTTTTCAAAATGATAGTACCTAACACCTATGTCTAGAATTGAAATTAGTACTATTATCATTTAAAAGACTTTATATGTATAGCTTATTATTTGTATATGGAATACAATTCGTTCTAGTTGACAATCACTACTGCATCGTAGCCTCTAATGGCATTATCATTCAAAGTTCCACTAGTGGAGTCAAAAACTAATATTGTACCGTTTCTTTTAATTCAACTCAACTGGCACACAGCACCGTGCATGCATGTAAGTCTTTGGAATTTATGATTAATCTATTATATACATACATATATAAAATGCTTTGTCCTGACTGATTGACTGATGGATCAATGCATAGCCTAAACCGATAGTTGTAGAAACATTAAATTTTGAGGACGTATCCCTTATATAATGTAGGCATCCGTAGATTACCTACTTATGATCAGAATCCTAAGGAAAATTGTGTATACCTTCTCAACTGACCACAGCAGTGACAACTATAACAAACCTAGAGCGCGAGAGAGAGAACCTTGCTAGAGAGTATCCTGTTATCTGCTATAAATCCTCCTTCTGAATGTTGGCACACCTGTAATGAAAAAGTCCCTAAGTCCCAAAACCTAAGCTATGTAACATGATTACTGATTAGACTGACCATTGTGTTTGCTGAAATCAGAATTCATACCTTGAATACCACTGATATACTCTGAATATGCCTTTGAATTTAATCTCTTGTAAATCTACCTTAAATTTTGCTTTACGATGATTATATTAACATATCTCAGGGTCAATCGTTAAAAGTAGCAGGTGTACACTTAAGAGAGGATTGCTTCTCACGGGGATATTTTAGCAGAACCCAGAACTATGTAGATAGAACATCCACCAATGTGATATTATTGTGGTTGGTTCTTTTAGCGTATATTAAGTGGTAACACATAGTATAAAAAAATCGATATGACAACATATAACGACGTTAGAACCATAGTGATCCAAGTCACATTTTCATCTTTTTGAGAAAATGAGGGAAACGCGTTTGGACTTGTTATTAAGAAACTAAGTACTTTTTAGGCGAAAATCTTTATTAAAATTATGCCTAACAACTTAGAATAAAGTATAAATAAGGTTTTAATTAACAATGGTCATTGTTCTAAACACAATATTGGTTTTTTTACCCAAAAATTCACTTGGATCATTCTAGCACAAACAAAAAGTAATAATTAAATTGTAGCTTAAGTAGATCACGAGTAGAAAAAATAAATTAAACATGGTAAACTTAATCTAATTATCTCCTAGCAGTGCAGGTAGTATGTCTGTATCTTCTGGAATGTCCTCACCTCCTCCTCCTCTTCTAGGAACATGTGAGATGGATAAGTAAAAAGGGTGGTGAAGGGAGGGAACAAACTTCAAAACCTTTTTAATGTCTATAATAATATAATAATATTATAGTTTTTCGAATTTTTGTCTCTCTGTTTATCTGTCTCGGAACGCATCACGAGAAAACCACTGGACAGATTTTGTTGAAATTAAGTACGATGATAGCTGGTTATCCGGGTCGATATATAAGATACTTTTTACTGCAAGAAAATATCTCATTTCTGAGAAATCTATACTAAACGTTAAAACATAACTAGGAACGAACCCTAGCGAAGCGAGGGTGAGTCGCTAGATTAGTCTATATAATTAAAATTCTACAGGTATAAATAATAATCAATGTTAGTATGTTTGTTTACTATGCGTTCCTAAACCATTCAAGCCTCGAGACTTACCCGAGCGAAGCGAAAGTAACTTGCTAGTCTATAGAGATAATTAAAATTGGAGTGTCTGTTTGTAATATTAAAATAACCGCTTTTTACTAAATGCATATGGATGTATATACGGTACATATACCAAAACAACATTTTTTACAATTTTTGTCTGTCTGTATGTCTGTCCGTCTGTCTGTCTGTCTGTCTGTCTGTCTGTCTGCCTGTCTGTCTGTTTGTTCCGGCTAATGGAGCGAATCGAGGGTGAGTTGCTAGTATTAAATAAAATTGTGTCATTGAATCATTTATGAGTAAAAACATAAAATAACATTGTATAAAATACTAAACATACAAAATATAAAAATAATAATAAAAATTGAATATAAAAATATGGAAATTAATGCTTATCACGCTTCCTGCTTTTATAAATTACTAGCAATTCACCCTCGCTCCGCTCGGGTTCGTCCCTAGGTACGTTTTAACGGTTAGTATAGATTTCTCAGAGATGAGATATTTTCTCGCAGTAAAAAGTATCCTATATGTTGACTCGGATGGAGTTATCATCGTATGAAATTTCATCAAAATCTGTCCAGTAATTTTCTCGTTTTTCGACAGACAGACAAAAATTCTAAAAACTATAGATTCGACTGTATCGATAATAATGACTATTTCAATAAGATTTTTCAAAAAATATTTGATGTACAAATTCGACTCGATTAGAATTTTATTATAATATGTATAGATATATAGTATACATTTTGTTTGTACTATAATATAATGTTTTCGGATATAAAAATAGTTTCCATATTTATATACTATTTAAAAATAATTAGTTTGTAATACTGCACATGTACCTACTGCACGTTTTAAATGTGAACATAACAAACAAAAGTTTTTATAATGTACTTGGATAACTTCGGCTTTTTTTCACAACTAGAATCATAATGATCCGAGTGCGCCCTGTTACTTAGATCAGTATGGCCTTTTAGGATATCAGAAATTATGTTTTATTCCAAAGTGAGAGATATGAATTTCTCTAAGAAAAATCCTTTAATAAGCAATTGAATTAGTGTGGCATGAAAAATATATATTTGTTTGGGATGTTAATGACAAAAAGTTCCTTTTGGCAAAAATGTCGCTTGGATCACTATGGTTGTGACATCGTCATATAAATTCAGTAAAAATTAAAACTGAGCAAATTTTTTTGTCTACGCGAGCGTAGCCACGGGCAAAAAGCTATAGCTAAATAAGTATGACACTTTATACTATATGTAACGTAAAAAAGGAAAGAAAGGAGGAATACTATAAGTTTCAGATTTATATAACATAGAATCCTTAAAAAATAACGTAGATATTAGCCTGTTAATACGAGTATGTTAATTAAAAAGCCCATATTAGCCGAGTTATATGATTCTAAAGTCATAAACATTGTATGCGAGTTATATCATTGTACTCTCTTACTCTAACTTTCGAAAGATGGAATAGAAAAATGTGCAAAAAATAGAGGCAGTGGTGCTTGCTAAATACCTAAAATGAAAATTTATTTACAGAATATACCTACGCTTAACATCTTTTAAGGTACGGGATATTTTGAGTTACGATCTAAAATCTAAAATTAAATTTGTTTCTCATATATCTTTAAGAAATAATAAGAAACACGAACTTATTTTCGCAAATAATAAAGTATGTTCATATTGCGAAAAAGTGCTTTTTCGTAGTTTGACAGCGGGTGAAGCCGCGGTTTCTGCTAGTTAGGCATATAAAACGAGTAATACTGATAAATCCGTACTGTCAAATGTGTAAGTAATCCGTTTGTGAGTTTGTGAGGTTGCAGAGGATAATCTCTGGATCTACTGAACCGACTTAGATGAAATTTGGTTAGAAGATAGTTTGAGACCACGGAATAGGTAAAAAAGGCTGGAAAGGTAATGTGGGCGTAACAGCCGCGCCGTAACTATGATTAAACAATCATACTTCAACTGATTCATGCGTTCACCGCTTGTAGTTCTTGTTTAGCGTGCGTCGGGAACGGAGCTACGATAAATAGTGTTATAATGCCGTGTTGCGCTATTATTACATGCAAGACAAAAAGTCAGACTTCTAGTATCGATCTAGGAGGTATATCTTTTCATCGTTAAGTCAAAAATAATAATGAATATCTCTTTAGTTTCAAAAATGTAGCAACGATTACAAAATTCAAAACAAACGATACTATTACAATAAGCTAAAACAAAAACTATACATTGCTCGCTATGCATGCGCATAATCAAAGCAACGCGCGATCGTTGTCCGCAATGGATAGCGTTCTCTGCGAAACCCACACTTCTTTCATTGCTTGCATTGCGGTGATTCACTTTTGTATATTATAATAGCGATGTGCTTTTGTTGTAAGACAAAATAATCGATAAGACAATGATTTTTGTATAATAATGTGATTGAACACTTTCTATGGCTAATTTAAAGTTTATATACAAGTTCATTTTAGAGATAAGGAAAAATCAATTTTATATATTACCTAAAAATATCTCGTGCATGATTTGGTAATCTCAAAAAAATACTTTTAGGTTTCCTAAAGAACCATCCATAAAAGAACAATGGATTGACGTGACGGGCAGGTAAAACTGGTTTCCGACAAAGTCCAGTACTATATGCTCTAAGCCTTTTAGTGAAAATAATTTTATTATTAAAAAAATTTATTACATTTACTTAAGAATTCACTTACCATGTATGTAACATTAAAAATACAATTATTAGAAGTTAAACGTTGTTTTATTTTATTTTTAAATTGAACTAATCTAATTCATTTAAAAAAATTGTTTTTAATAACTGTAAAAAAAACAAATATTATATAAAATTTTAATACACTGACATAAATTATCGACAAAAATATCGATAGCATTTTTTCATTTTCAACCACTAGCGTACGTGTAATTTTATTTGCTTTTGCACAGCACAGACGCAACGATAATTATCTATGTGTTGACCAATTATAGGGCTGCGATAAAGGTTGCATATGTGTGCAAATGCTTGTGTTTATTTGACTTGCGCGTGTAGTAAAAACATCAAGAAGGGATAAGTGGCGACAGTGGTTCCCATACAAATTACGTGTGATTACCATTCTAAATCTTTCATCTATTCTGTGTTTGAGACCCTAGACCCTGAGATATAGGATACTTTTTATCCCGGAAATCATCCCTTAAGGGGGTTAAAATGGGGACGAAAGTTTGTATTGGGAAGTAAGCTATGGACGAACCCGAGCGAAGCTAGGGGGAGGGTCCAGTATTGTTATATTCTTGGTAACTTGGTCTTCTACATTAGTCACATACTTACTAAAGTTATTAAAAATTCATACCAAGCCTTATTAAAATAAAGATCTCTTTTTAAATTCAATTAGCCGTAAAAATACCAACGTTGAGTAACAGGCGGCGGCAGTAACTTGTCGTCTAGCCTTCGTAGACCTTGGAGGACTAAATAACTCCAAAAGAGCGGCAGTATCGTTGTGGAAAAATGCTGCTAGAGTATCTCCCAAACCCCTTTTTTTAAATATAAAAAAGTCTAATAATGAGGAAAACGATATGTTATGCGACCCGCCTAATTCTCGGCGCTCTCTGGTATCCGGGCCAGAGTGAGAAATTGGCTACCAAAGACTACGTGGATGTAAGTAACCAAGCATCGACGTCAGTGAATGCTACTGGAAAACCACTTGTTCAACAAGCTTTTCACCCTAGTTTGTTTCCGAATAGACCAAGAAGTCAACCTCTTTCAAATAAATCACAGCTTAAGCTGCCAATACAAGTTCCCTGAAAGGACAGACACTAACTAACAACCATAATACACTTTGTCCTCCCAAATGGCAAAGAGTTCCAACAGCTAGAAACAACAAGTGAAAAAAGTTATCACAGACGCCACGTCCTGAAACAGTCAAAATTACCAATAGGTACAATGGCTTACAGATTGACCTGATAGAAGATAGGACAAAGTTCAAAGAGAAGTGCCTAAACAAATCTCCACCTATTATTTTATAATGTACCGGGATTAATTAATACGATTGCTGATAACAACCATTTTTTCCTAAAAACCGTAAATAAAAATCAATAAAGAACATTCTAATAGTTCACGATAGTGGACTTACAGGCCACACTTTAAGTAAAGTAATGGACTTTTAATAATGAAAGAACATACATTGTTGCCACCTAGTAATGAAAAAGCTCCATAATTCAACTCCAGACAGTACCATCATAAAAGAAGTCGAAAAAACTGGAAATAAATTACAAGGAGAAATCATTAATATAAAGTATGGTCCACAAAAAATACCATCCACGATATTCCTTGTGAATCTAGTGGCTGAACCAAGCAACAAACGCTGCTAAATCAATAAAATCTATTAGCAACCAAATTGTTATAATTGAAGAGCTTAAGAAAAAAAGTACTATAACACAATGCTAGAGATGCCAACAATATAGGTATTCTAAAAACTACTGCGTGTGACCATATCGTTGTGTAAAGTGTGTACAAGATCAAAAAAGGTTTGATTGTCCTTAAAAAGACTGAAATACCCTCGCCACATACGCATTATGTAAAGGTGCACACCCTCATAACTATAAAGGTGTAAGGTGTACAAAGAAATACTGTCTAGAAAAAGAGGTTCACAAAAACCAACAAGGATATCTACATGCCACACAAAATAAACCTAAAATACACGACAACCTATCTCAAAATCACACCTACGAGTACAACAACACCAAGTGATGGAAAAATCGAGACATATGAACAAAAATATAATAACGTAGAAACGAAATCCTATGCAGACGCTCTGAAAACGCAAACCACAATATATAATAATAATTTAGAAATTCTACTCATACAACCAGCTACATAGCTAGATAAACTGTTAGACTAAATGTCAATGATGATGAACTTTCTCACAACAGTAATAAACAAACTTGTTCATTAAAATGGCCACATTGAAAGTAGCAACGTGGAACACAAATGGCCTAATCAAACACAAATATGGCATACATTTATTACAACATGAAAATATCGACGTACTTCTTATATCTGAGGTGCACCGAGCACCTAACATCGAATTGCAACACAACATTCTTTAGAATTACCGCATATATTCGATATTTCACCCGGATGGAACTGCTCATGCAGGCACAGCTGTAATTATCAAAAACACATTAAGCACGAGATACTTCAAGAGAATACACTTCGTACACACTGAATAAAAAGCGTATTACACTGTTCAAGAGTTTCTTGTTCATGGAAATGTATGGAATTGAGAAATATTGACCCATATGCGGGCTATCTATATAGTCCGGAATCCCTGGTCTATTTTTACAATTGATTAGTATCAAGCTAATTTTCCGTGAGTAGCTTCATTTTGATGAGATGCCCAACTTTTTTACTTACAAAAATTCTCGATTGTGGGAGCAGGGATAAAATCTGTCGATTTGACGATTCTCAAAAATTTTTCGTCAAGGTTTGGCACTTAAGCATGCTTTTCGAATTAAAGACTCAACTTCCACACAACCTCTACATGCTCTTAAAATCGTACTTGGAAGATAGAATATGTAGAGTGAAGATTAATGATGATTACTCTGCCTTTCATGATATAAAAGCCGGGGTAACGCAAGGTTTCATCTTGCGTCCCACTTTGTATCTTATATACACTGCAGATATACCTACCACGGATAATGTACTACATGTCACATTCGCTGATACCCCTGCACTTTCCAACCATGAAGTCCCCAGCGTAGCGTCCTTAGTTCTACGGAGTCACCTGAACAAAATCAACCAATGGATGGAAAAGTGGCGCATTAAGACTAGTTCCAGCAACTCAGTGTATGTCACTTTTACCTTGAGAAAGGGCAACTGCCTCCCAATTAAACTTGGAAACGACGTTCTACCCTATCAAGATTCAGCAAAATATTTAGGCATCTCGATAAGAAGCAAACATGGAAAACCCATATATAAAAAAAGGCGAAGAGTTAAACATACAACTTAGAAACCTTAACTGGCTAATAGGCAGAAGATCACATATCACCTTATAGTATAGTTACTTATCTATAAAGCTGTAATCAAGCCGATATGTACATAAGGTGTTGAGTTATGGGGATATGCAAAAAAATCTAAAGTGGAGATCTTACAACGGATACAGAATAAAGCCCTCAAAGCAATAACTAATGCACCACTAATTATTAAAACCAGTGAATTACATGAACACTCAGAAATGAAAACAGTTAAGGAAAAAGTGACGCACAGAGCAAGAGCATACAAAAATTGTATAAGAACTCATAGTAACATCCTAGCAACAACAACATTATGTAACAGCATTATGTAACAGCATTATGTTAACCATTATATGATAGAAGGCTCCAAAGGCAACACATATGGGACTTTACAAACAAATTCTAATTTAATATGATACAACTTCGTCACTGGGAAGAACAGTTCTCTCCTGTCAATAAACTTCTGTAACAAATCTGATACGGGCTTATCAAGCCGATTGCAAGATGTTTTTTAATATAATAAAAAAAATCCAGTTTGCTGACTATGTAACATGTATATCATTATAAAGATTTTCGAAGCATACATAAAAAATAGATTATAATATCAAATATAATATATAACCATTCCTATAATAAGTTCCTTTTCATTTTCATTACTGTTGCATAGATAGATATAGGTAAGTACATTTATATTTTAGGTCCCTATGTTTTAAAATAATAAATACAATTAAATTTTCATTATTATGTATTAGGTTTGTGTTTTTATAACTCGCGTTTTTTTTAACCGACTTCAAAAAAGGAGGAGGTACTCAATTCGTCGGAACCTTTTTTTTATGTATGTTCACCGATTAGTCGAAGACGCCTGAACCGATTTGGAAAATTCTTTTTTTGTTTCAAAGGGTATTCTTTCCCGGTAGTCCCATATAAATTTTATCGAAATCACTCAAGCGGTTTTTAAATAAATGGCTTAATCGAATATGTTTTTAAAAATCTTTCTTCTTACAAATTACCTGCTTATTACGTCTACACTAAAAATGGAAAAATAAAAACTTAAAAAAAAAACGACTTCCAGGCACTGAAAAGTAAAAAATAACTAAAGACTACTACTACTATCAGATATTTTCGAAGTCGGTGCCAGCCAATACAAATCAAAGCACACCGACTTCGAAAATATCTGATTAGGTATCTATTCTAAATGAAAACCCCTGTTTAGTTATTTTTTACTTTTCAGTGCATGGAAGTCGGTTTTTTTTTTAACAAATTACTTAAGTATATTTATTTCTTTTTGTGACTATATTGATCGTAATTTTTGTTGAAGCTTAACAAGTATTATATTAACATAATCAAAACCAACGTACCCGACTAAATATGTAAAGGCATATTAGGATAATATTATGTTAAGAAAATCCATGATGTACAAGATTTATTTAATGAAATACGCATATTAAGGAGACTTTCTTCAAATGATTGCAATCGGGGTGATTTGAAATGAATAGGAATCTTACATCGGCGTGCTGGTCTTAAACAAGTCAACCACAATAAAAATTTAATTTAAAATTTAAAAAAAGAAAGCAATGAAAAATACAATAAATATAATTAAATTTTTATTATTATGTATTAGGTTTGTGTTTTTCTAACTCGCGTTCTTTTTAAATTACTTAAGTATATTTATTTCTTTTTGTGACTATATTGATCGTATTTTTTTTTGAAGCTTAACAAGTATTATAAAAACATAATCAAAAACACGTTAAGGAGGCCATTGCTTTTCCAGAATCTATAATTAATCAAATTCGAATGTGGTTAATGGTGTAGTTATTTTGCAAAGTTACAACCACCAGTATTCCCCTCCAGAGGAATTGATGTAGGAATACAAATGTATATATGTATGTATTTTAATTACAAAACTTTGGATCATATTCAATTTACTTCTATTGGTTAAGTAGTTCAGTCGCTCCGGATCATACGATCATCACCATATTCGCTAGTATAAACTTTCAAATAAAAAACAGTATACATACTGTATAGGCAGTGGTAGCCCAGTGGTAACGCGCTCGCTTGGGAAACCGAGTGAAGCGGGTTCAAATCTCAAGTCTCGCACATCTGATATTTTCATGTGCGAATCATTTCCAACATGATTATCACTTGTCTTACGGTGAAGAAAAACACCGTGAGGAAACCTGCATGTCTGAAAGAACTTTACAAGTTTTCGAAAGTCATGTGTAGTCTGCCAACCCGCACTTGGCCAGCGTGGTGGACTATGTCCTGATCCCCTTCGTATTGAAGGGAGGCAGTGCCCAGCAGTGGGACATTAAAAAGGACTGAATACACATACTGTATACAATAAACCTCCTCTTGAAAATCGGTCAAAAATGGCTTGATTGGCTATTAGTCGACAGCAACTGGGATATTGTTACCGGGAAGCCCTTTGTTTTAAAGTGCTCGACAGTAGGTACTTACTTTTACAATAACGCAATGTTTAGCTTGTATGCCTTTTAATGGTTGGTTAACTTGTTATTCATATTAATTGTTAATTTAGTAGCGTAATAGGTTCGAATATGGCGACAAAAACTGTTAAAAGATTTGATTAATGAAATTATAATTGAAATTAATATTGTAAGCATATCACATTTTATATTTTCACTTCAAGCTAAGAAAATTAAACGCCTGCGGACAAGAAATAAACAAGATAAAAAAAGAGCCTTGTTTTTTAGGTAAGTACACAAACTATTAATATAGTCTTAGTGAGTAAATCAATATATTTTACATCACACAATCGCAAATAATGTATTAAAACTAAACTAAATGATAGGGTACCTAGGCTACTGATAAAAATTATATAAAACTTTAATCATAAATAAAATCATGTCAAATAAAAAGCCTGTCTAATCTCATAAATATTAAAAATGCGAAAGTTTGTATGATGGATGTTTGTTACACAATCACGCAAGAACGGCTAAAAGAATCTAAGTGCAATTCGGCACAGAGATAGATTATAGTCTGAAATAGTGCATGGTTACTTTTATTCCGGAAAAATATACGGTTTCCGTGCAGTAGATTTGTCTTTGTTGTTACAGAGCAAGAGATCGACTATCTATTCTATACTAACCGTTAAAACGTACTGAGGGACGAACTCGAGCGAAGTGAAGGTAAGTCGCTAGTAATATACTTATTCCTTTTGTAACATTCGTGTATTTCTCTTCCTATAATTTTTTGTTTACTAATCTAGTTAAAGACACAATCACTATAATTATTTGTTAGGCGCAACTAAGTAAATTTCAAGAAAATAAAACATACCTACCACATTATGAATGTAGGATTGAGTTTTTTGACAACTCTCTTAACGTAAAAACATTAATATGTAAAACTATAAATAGGGTTCTATTAGATTTTGCAAAAAAAATAATAATACTTTTTAACTAAAAAGATGTACCTACCGACTTAATGATTAATCATCTTAAAAGTACCTATCTTATAATTAAAACTAGTAACCCAAGAGATTTTACACCCTTAATGCATTACCCTTTTATTAAAAAAGAATCATGAAAAATAGCAAAACAAAAACGCACTTGAATAATTGATTGTGTAGGTACTCGTTTTTTAAAGTCGGACCATAAATATTTCAATATAAAAACATAGTAAGCAAAAAATTCTAGTCAAGAGACAGCTACATTATAATCTACAGACATACATTTTTTCACAATAATGTAATAATAATTATTATTCTGATAACCAACCCTCAATATACAAAATTTGAACAAAAACAAAAACATATTATTAAATTATTTAGAAGTGACGCATTCACGTTTATATTTGCTGCATCGCATCGTTCAAATTTCCCTCTTGGCGCCGGAGACAACAAGTCTATACCTCCGGCGGGCGTCGCAATCGTTACAAAGCGCGTCGGTCTGCATAGTCTGACATGCGCACTTCGGCTGTCTGCTCATTCGGCTGCGAGGGAAGTGAGGAGAACCGACGCTGCACACCGGCGAGTAGAACCGCTCCGCCGCACCACCCGCGCCGCAGTCCTCCCGCCGCGCCGGTTCTGTGCGCTCCACGCTAACCGCATCATGGTGAGTCATTGCTCAGTGCGAAACTATTCATTTACGGCCTCTAGTGCAAAAAATATTTATACGGCACGAACATTAGCCGGTGATGAAAAGCATTAAAATGAGAATGTAAATTATCTCCAATACGTAACTAGTTTCGACTGAGCGCAAAGTAACTCTTAACCTAATTATGTGATGAGAGAGTTATTTCATAACATCGAGAAGCCTATACTGGCACCGAATAATAATAACAAGGTCAATCAGCAACAGCCAACATAGGTTGAGTTTTTAATGTGAAGTATATATATAAAAATTTCAGGTAATGGACAACCGCACGAATGAAGAAAACAAAAACGAACAACACTCAGACATATTTATTACCAATTTTCAAAATGGCGAGTCGGTTAATTATTCTCTTGTTCTTATTAAAGGATTGATTACATCTGGAATTTGCAGTAATAAAGAGAAAATAAAATGTACAGTTTCTAATAACGGAAATGAGAATGAAACACTTTGGGAAGTGTACAACAGAGAGTTTAAAACAATAATTGAACTCAAAAAAGGCGAGAATATTATTGATTTCCATTACACTAATCATCAAAAGAAAACACTCTTATTAGACTATGAACCGAGAAAGACTAATCTTAAAGTTACTCCTGTGTACATAATTTGCCAGGGACATGACGGCTGTTTTCAAAGTCCACCTGAAGTTGACAATTCTATAGAAAGTGCTTGTACGCGAATATCTATCGGTGCAAAATTAATACAAAGCGTGACAGCTGAAAAACTATTTGAGAGTGGATTTGGAAGAAAAACATTTCAACTTGAACATGAAGTTAATCAAAAGAAACCAGAATGTATTGTTTTTCGAAGTAGCTTAAATGTAAATAAAGCCAGAAAAATGAGGCAAAGTGAGCTTTGGACGCATTTTGGTAGAGAAATTATGCTTTCTGATTTAGGAAGTAATGAGAGAAAATATCTTGCTTTTATTTCATGTACAAGATATAAAGGCACAGATGTAGATAAACCTATGACGCATGATGAAATTGTTTCTTTAACTGAAGCATACGCAGCATTAGGCGGAGGAGGTTTAGCATTATTTGGCACAGCTTGTTTGTATACATGGCCTACTTCTGTGGAGGAAGTAGTACCTAGATTCTTAGACGTTACTGCTGTGAATTCACGTCGTTTTATGGATGACAGTGGATATAGAGGAACTCTAGGCGGATGCTATGCTACCACATTAGGTTCTGTATTTCACGAACTGGGCCATACATTTGATCTTGGTCATACAAAAGATGGCATAATGGGAAGAGGCTTTGATAATATTGATCGCGTATTTCTGGTAGGAGATAAGAGATCGTCACTTGTAAAAGATAATATGAACAATTACAATGGAAAACCAGTGCAACATTCTACTGTTTCTCTTCAGCGTAATATAAATGTAACAATGAATGTAGCAGAGCCATTAAGAGTTTTAGGTCCGCGAAGTAAAACCACATTAGGTAATTTTGCTTCTATGTCAAAATCTGATATTGTAAGACGAAGTCCCAATGTAACACCTATAACAAGACCATCGAGTGTTTATTCAACTATAACGAACAAACTATCGGACTCTAAGAAAGCTCTCAATAGAACTAATAATAATGATTCTATTTATTGGACAAGGAATTGTGCCGTTCTATTATCGTATCATCGATGGTTTAATAATGAGTATGGTAGGGAGAGGCAAGCCATCACCCGATACTTAAAGTTCGACAAAAACAAAATGATGATAATATCGACTGCAGGCATACGCATTGTCGAAGTGAGGGATGAATCTAATGGCATGGTTTTAGATTCGTATGAATTTACAAATCTTCTCCCAGAAAAGAGATTTTTAGTGCCGTTTACCTTTTCACCCAAAAGTAAAGTGTTAACTATAGTGGTGGAAGACGATTTAGGTAATGTTTTAAAACAAACATTTTCCTATTGAGATTCTGTTATGGTGATAAAAATAATGTAGGTAATAAATAATTAAAAGTACTGTTTCAAATCTGAAATATACTGTATTTTCATACCATAAATGTGACAAAGAGATGGGACTTAAAACATGAAAGTTTATTTTTTTAAATATTGTTTTCGAGTGTAATTAGCTAAAAAGACTGATATGTTTATTAGTTCGAGGATTGCTACCGTTAATCATAAGTTTGAAGTCTATTTAATTTTGTAAGACACCTATTAATTCGATTTGTAATTATATACAGCATTCATTTCTTAATAATTTTATAAAAACATTGAAAATAAATATTTAAATTAAAATATTGGAAGTCGATTAAAAAAAGCATTTTTGTAAGTCAAGATATGATAAATAGATAAGTCCAATGGACTAATCCTACCAAAAAAGAAAATAAAAATTGGTGTACGAAAACAGTCATTTACACTCAAGCAGGAATCGAATCTACAACCGCATTGGATTCCATCGCTATAAAACTACCAATTATGATCTGTGAAATTTACTTTAATTGGTGAATAATATTGCAATACTAATATGAATTAATAATTGTAAACAATGATCATAAAACAAATATTTATTAACCGTAAACCATCTGTCCTGTATTTCGAAAATAAATGTGTGACACTTAAATAATGCCCACGCATTAAATCACCGTAATTCACGTGTTATTCAGTCCAATTGTAGATGTCGCTTTAGTAATTGCTTCCGAAATTTAAATTTACCAGCCAAATAACAATGCAACGGCAAAAACTTACATAATATATTTGTGTTATTTTAATTTATAGTTATAGACATTAACTCCCTAGTTTATAATATACTATCCTATCAACAGCTATTAATAATATTATGTTGCAGTATTTTATAATATACACATATTAAATATGTATGTAAAGTCAATTGAGTTTTATGATTAGCTAATTTTAATTAAGATTTACATTTATAAAACTATTTTAATACTGCAAGTATTGTAATTTTTATTAGTCTAAAAAAAATAATTTTAAATAATATTATATTGTCTCAGTTAAAGGAAAAGAAAATGGAACTTCGCCCGATAAAACGACAAGAGAGATTGTCCTATTAATAGACATTAGACAATAGTCATATTAAGCATTCCTGATTTTGAATGTTGTGACATCGAAAGTAAATTAAGTTTTTACTAAGCGTTCTATATCCATAAGATTTAAAATTAAAAAAAAACGTAACAATGTGACACTGGCAGTGTTTAAATATATTGCTAATATGTAATTAAAAAATAAATTTTCCCTTCACGTCAATAATAAAACAAATCAAATTACAAAACGTCATTGATAAGAAATTGACATTTGACATTGTCAATTGTCATTACAATTTTTACAATTTATAAAAAAAAATCTTATTGATTTGATAAATCGTTCAATTTCATATGTCTTATTTTAAATCAAATAATAAATATTTGTTTATGAACTCCTCTAATGTAAAAGAAATGTATGTTAAATTGTTTATATAATATAAATTATGACAAGAAAACATAAACAAAAACGAATTTCCGATTATTTAATAATTTTATATTGCATTTCAAAACATAAGAATGTAATAAGATAAGCATTGATAACGCTTCATGCTTAGATCATGTAATTGCGGCTTTGTATGTAAGCAGCTTTCAGAACCTGAGGCTTTAAAATGGGAAGTACTTCAGGAACAAATGAACAAAGTTTTAGGTTTCAGGATGTCAAAACTTTCCCATACGCAAATGGAAAAATAAATTTGGTTAAATTTTTAGAGGCTACTTCAGATTTAATAAGGCTAGTAGGTAAGTAAAGATATACATTTTAAAGATAAATAAAATTAGTCACTATATGTAAATAAGATAATTTTTTTTACAGAACATCTTGGAAAAGTATTTGCACCAGTCAAATATGATATGGAAGGTAATATTGAGGTAGGTAAATGTGTAATATTTATGCTTTTTTTTAAAGAAAATAAGTAATATGTTTAACATTTATGGTTTTATTTTATAGAAAATAAGAAAATATTACAAATATGATGAGAGTTCCTGTTTACTTGAATTAATGAATGATGAATATTCAAAGGGAGAAAAAAATGCTATAGAAGGAATTTTGTGGTTAAACAGGTAAATTCTTAATATGTAGATGGGAAAAGACCACTTAACTTGAATCTTCAACTATTCACACAAAATAATTAACATCCAAATTACACATGCTCTTTACAATTTAAAAAGACAAGTAATAAATATAATACTAAAAGGACAACTTTATTTACAGAGCATTGCTGTTTTTTGAGTTGGTCTTTCAAGAAATTGATTTGAGTCTTAAAAAAGATGACTCTGATATTTGCATGAAAAAAATATTTACATTGGCATATGAAGGTTCAGTCAAAAAATATCATGGCTGGATTACACAGCAACTGTTTACAGTGAGTATGCTTAAACTACATTTGAAGGCGGTCCCTCACTGGGAGCATTCGCCTGTAATGTAACAATTTAAAATTCGATTTTGTGCATTACGTTACAGCATTGCCTCACTAACTGATATTCACCTGTAACGTAACAATTTAGATTCGACTTTGAGTATTCGCCTGCAGTCTAGTCAGTTGTTTTTACAATGTCTGACGAAGCGGTCATGTTGAGCGCGGTAATATTGATTTCCTTATGTTATTTACGTAAAAAAGCAAAAGAAACAAACAAACAATCAAACAAGTACAGATGCGTTACACATTGTATCACAATGTTACAAATTGTATCATTAGGTACATTTTTTTTAAAGATCTTGCAATCAGTCTTCTTGACTATGAGCAGATGTGGTGTAAGAATGTCAGTGGCAGGGGAAAGTATTCCTCAGTAGGAATTTTTGCCTTCTTTAATTACAGTGGCTTATTTGATGTTGCCGAGTTCAAGGATTCTGCGTCGTTTCAACCAATTTATGCAATCAGGTAATGTAAGTTGGACTGCCAGCTGGTTAGGATGGTTTTCCAATCTGATTTTATATTTCTTTAGACATGCCTTGATTTCCTCTTTGACTGTCAGCATGTTTAGATGTTCATGAACCTCTGAGTTTCTTATGAACCAGGGTGTGTTGCCAATTTGTTTAAGTATGAAGTTCTGAGTTCTTTGGATTTTGTTTATGTTGGAGTTGCATGTAGCTCCCCACAACTCCAAACCATAGGTCCAGATCGGTTTTATTATGGCCTTGTAAATTAACAGCTTGTTATCAATGCATAGTTTAGAGTTTCTGCCCAGCAGCCAGTATAACCCTCTATGTTTTAAGTTGATCTCATTTCGTTTAGTCTCGATATGTTTGCGCCATGTCAATCGGCGATCCAAGTGTAGTCCAAGTGTAGTATTTGACTGAGTCATTGTGAGGGAGCTCTTTGCCACCCAGGTTCACAGGGGGACAAGTTTCTCTTTGTACTGTGAAGGTAACTTGGACTGATTTATTTGCGCTCACTTTGATTCTCCACTTATCAAACCATTTGTTTATGTCATTCAAGCTTTTCTGCAGTATATATGTTGCACATAGTAATTCTCGGTTCTTTTCCCTCCCTGATGTAAAGTTACAAATTGTATCATTACAGGTTGCGTACTGTAATGCTCAGTTCTTCTCACTCACTTATGTAATGCTTAAATCTGAACTGTTACATTACAGGCGAAAGCTCTCTGTTAGGGACCACCCTGAGACTTATTAGTGTACTGAAGCAAATTAAAGGTGAGCTACTTTTAATTTGAAAAATTCCACATGTTTTTCATTATATCTCTATCATATGCAAATCACATCTGATGCTGCATGAAATAAGGACTAACAATCACACTTGCATTATTATAATGTTACTGAACTAGCAAGTAAAATTCAACATAAAGTTCAAGAACAAAGTTTAATATTTAATTGGAAAATAATATTAAAATAGTGGCGATCAAAGCAAAAATTTGCTTCTATTTCTAGTTTATGTTGTATAAAAGAAACTACAAACTATTACTACTACTATGAATTCAAGGGATGGTATACTAAAGAAAAAGATGTGCCACCATAAACTTCATTTTTTTATAAATAAAAAAAATACTATGTGAATGTCTTAATGGTTACTATCTTGTAGATAAGTTGGTATAGTATTATATACCTTATCAGTATATTGTACTACGATTACTAATCATGATATTTTAAATGTTTTTCTGTATGTGATTATATAAATGTATATTATATATTATACACCCTGTAATCTAAACAGATAAATAAAATTGAAGTGTCTGTTTGTAATGTCAAAATAACAGCTTTTTACTAAATGCATATGAAATTATTTAGGCTTCCTATATGAAAAACACAGCTTTTAAAATGTTTGTGTGTCTGTCTGTTTGTTCCGGCTAATCTCTGAAACTGGACTGATTTTGACGGGACTTTCACAGGCAGATAGTTGAGTTATAAGAAGTAACTTAGGCTACTTTTATTTTAGAAAAAGAATTAGGGTTCCCCTTAAAAAAAATTAAAACTTACCTCGGGACACCCGAGCGAAGCTAGGGTAAGTCACTAGTAGTTTTATATTTCTGATAAATTCATTACTATTTTGCTTGAAACAAAACTTTCTTTTTGTCAGACCTATGATACTCATATATTAATAATTGTTATTAAAAGTCTTCTTATGATTAAACTTCCTTTGATTTTAGCACAAAACTGAATAGATACATATATTACTACTAATAAAATATATTATAATGCTATTTCCATTTAAATGTTAAATAGATAATAATCAATTATTACATGTTTATATAAAAATATTTTCCAATTTTACAGATTATCTGCAAGATGTCACCAACACTTCCTCAAATAATAAAATCTTTAGAAATGGAAAATGACCTTGAAACATTTAAATCAACACTTGCAAGTTTTAATACAACATTGCATTCAGTGAGATGCCAAATAGATAGCTTTTTTGTAGCTCATAACTTATTTATAGATCAGTAAACTAAGTTAAATTATTTGAAATTGTATATATTTAAAGCTAACTGTAGAAACTGTAAAGTTATTTATGCATAGAACATGTTTCAGAATTTCTTTTGGGGTTTTTTAAAATTGAGAATGTTTTCTGTGTAGTGATTAGTTATAGTTTAGTATATGGTATTACTTGATTAAGCTTTTACTATATAAATAATAATCTTTTTTGTTAAAAAAGTCAGAAACACTAAAATGTATGTGATAAGTCATATTAAATATGAGGTAGTCTCTAAAGTATTAGAAAACAGGAGTTTCTATTGCTATTTTCAATTATGTATGATCATTTACTAATATTATATCTTACTTTAAGTATGATTTTTGTTTCTAGTTCTGCACAAAAGTTCTAAATTTCGTATTGTTCGAAAATATAAAAATTAAACTTGAGTTGAAATATTTTAGTGGGTATATTACAAAATATTAACATTAAAAACTTGAAAGGAGTACTATAAAATGTATTAAAAATACATAGTACATATTTTATTACATAGTAATATAAAAGGTGTTTAATTCTATTTAGCATAAGTGAGAATTGGCAATAGTAACTATAAGTGGTGCTGTCGATATTCTTTCTCTTGGGTCCTGTGCTCCTGTCCTATAGCAAATTTCTATTTAAATTATATTAGTATTTATAATTAATAGAAATACCAAAGTGCTTTTAATTATTTCGTTTACAAAATTCTATATGATATATTTTTATAATAATTAATTAACAATGACCATATTTTATAAAAAAGCGATAATTGATGCTACCATTTAATTTAAACAAAATTAAAATAAAACATTATGTCTATTATAATTTTTACCAATGTGAAAAGCTTTAAAATAAAGAATTATCCTAATAGTTTTTTTTTATTTGTAACACTATTTAGTCGGATCTACGACTTTGCCTGCGTTAAGGTACTCGTATATAAACACTATAATAGCACCAAACATATTAGCGAATCATACTTCCAAACGCTATCCCTATGAGGAATTCTTGTTTTATAGATAGATCCTAGGAGGTATAACCGAGGATCAGTACCGTCTTTACCATAAGGGCACAGGCCCAGGCCCCCCAGCCTCACGGAGGCCCCACAAAGACAAAATATTCGTTTACATGGAACGGAGAGAAGCTTGATTTTTTGCCTATTATAATATGAACTATCGATTTTTTTTAGTCATAAATATAAATTTAGGCCAGATTTCGTAATATCTTCAAAACAGTAAACATTTTACAAAGAAAATAAACATCTATAGTAAAATTGCGTCCGTTCAGCTGAATAAAGATCTGAGCTGTGTAAGATTATTAGAATAAATAAAATTATCTTGTTAACAGACCCGTTAGGTACTACTAATTTACCTACTTAATTAATTTTTAGTTTTTTATCTTAGTTTTACATACCTCATAAAACCGATAAATTAAAATGGATTTTTCCGAATTTAGAAGTTCCTGTAAGAATTTTCCTTTGCTTAATGATCACTATTACTTATTCATTTTCGCAACTAAAAAGAATAAGCAATTTAATATGAGTGAAATATTCCCAAAAAAATTGTTGCTTCTTTGGTATTCAGCCATTTTTATAACTACCCCCTGCACTGCTAGGCACGGGCTTCCATTCATTACGAGGGGGATCATTACATAGTCCACCACGCTGGCCAAGTGTGGGTTGGAGGACTTTACATGTCTTTCAAAAACTGGATAGGTTTTAGACATGCAGGTTTCCTCACGAAGTTTTACCTCACCGTAAGACAGTTGGTAATCATGTTGGAAATTATTCGCAAATGAAAATATTACAAGTGCGAGAAACAGAATTCGTACCCGCTTCACTCGGATTCCTAAGCGAGCGCGTTATCTTTTGTGACAAAATTATGCATAGTGAACAGCATGACTTTCCCAAAAGTCAATGATACGGATACTGGGCTTTTTATGGATCAAGATCCAGCTGCAAGATTGCTACGTTCATCGAGCATTTAATCGAAATCATTTTTTTATATACAATAATAAAAGGGACAATATGTTTTGACCGGGGTGCCTATTAAAATGTGCCCGCTAATATGTTTAATTAAATTGTAATAATTGACTTTTGGAACAAAATCGATGCACTTATTATTAAAATAAATTATACTCCAGTTCACAGAAATATACGTAGAGAACTTGAAAAGGGAAGCAGGTAATATTTTGTTACATTTATACGTTCATGGCATATATTCATTTTTTATGTATCAAATTAAAGCTAATTTTTTTCTGTACCTGATAAACTACCTCTGCCTATGTAAAAGTGGCCGCAAATAGGGGTTGCCAGTCATTAAAGATTTTTTGTTACATTTATACGTTCATGGGGTATATTCATCACTAGCGGCTCACCCTCGCTTCGCTCGGGTTCGTCTGTAGACAAACAAAAATACATCTTTCCCACGGGAGCCGTACATTTTTCCGGGATAAAAAGTAGCCTATTTGTTATTCTGATGTATGAACTATATTATTATAAAGTTTCATTAAAATCCAATCAGTAGTTTTTGTGTACCTACTAAGCTATATAAGTTTGTCATTATAACCGTGTTGTTTTGGAGCTCGTAATATATAATGTTGTTTTACTTAACGTTACATATAATTAGGATTGTTAAAGCTTGAATTTAAAAAAAATTAAAGAGTGCGTGTATGAATGTGTACACGCACAAGAAGTAAAACCTCTGTAGGTTATTGGTATTCTTTATGAATTTCAATTTATGTTTTAAATAATTAGGATAGGTGAGATACTAAAAAAATAATTAAATAACGCATATTAGACATATTACAATCATATATTTATAGAATATCATTTAAGGAAAGAATATAATAATATATATCATTTGTCAGACAATAACAACGGTTACCATGGCAACACGCCCGATCACACTTTTCTTAACGCTGTCGTCACGCATTCACCAGGTTAGGTACTCCCCAAGTTACGCGTGCGTAAAGAAGTTTTTCTTCAAAAACGTGTGTGTTGAATTTAATATTTTTTAACAAACTCATCCTTTTACATTCATACCTCTAGGATGAGACAAATACATATTTTTTGCTACAGAAGACGCATGTTTTAAAGCTAAGAAACCATATATAATTTCAGTAACTGTTATACCCCATAGACCTGCATGTAAAATAATTTCTGTTGGTGTGTTTTCTAAGTATGGGTTAAGTAAAAAAAAGCTAACCAGTGGCATTTGCATTAACACCGTTAACATTATAAATCCTGCAAGTTCTGGGACCTGAAAATAAAAAAGAAAATGAGAAACTTAAAATAAACACAAAAGGAATAATAAAATGTAGTTTAAGTATTTAGGTACTCACCCGACATAATAAATTTCCATATTGACCTAGGTAGAGTCTTATAGACTCTATTACAGTCAACAAGGTAAATACTGTGATCGATAAATATTTTGAAAGATGTCCAAGATTTCCAAACTGTTAGAAAATACCATATTATTACCATATTATATTAAATATTTCACCGAATTTTTTTATACCATAAATTAAAATAATAATATATTATGTACCTTGACGTATAAGAAAAAACTAGTAACAATAACCCAAGCAACATATAAGTAAACATTAAAGTACAAACACTTTTGCAATCGTAACGTTATTTTATATTCCATGATAATTAATTCTTTTGTTATCCCTAAATTCTAATGTAAACAATTACAAAATTTTGCAATTTTAGACATTTAATACGATGTATTTCTTCGTTGTCATAGCAATCAAATGTAGTAATAACTTTAAATTTTTTTATTTAGTGATGTCATATTACCTACTTTTTAAAAATATTAAGTATGCTATTTTATAATTAACGAGCAATGTAATTTTTATATTAATATATTTCCTAACCATCGATCAGTAATAAAGAATTTATTTGTGATCGATGTACCTAACAGAAAACTTGTAAAACCAAATAATTTGTTAAACCAGTAATTAATTAATCGAAGTAAATAAATTCCTTAGTATAGAGCATACATATTGATATAAATCTTAGTATATCAGTACAAATCCCTTAATACAGCGGTTGGCAACCTTTCAGTAGGCAGGGGCCACAAGGTGGCTGTACCTAGTAAAGGTGGGCCGCAATTGTAAGAGCAAAAAAAAAGCATGTACCTCAAAATATGTCAACTACAACATTCTATGTGACAATTCCTAAAATGACTCTTAAATGCTTATCTGTGAGACGAGAAACATATTCATTTTTTCGATAATTACAGCATAAAAAAATTTCTTTATAACACAGTCACGGGCCGCGGGCCGCATGGAGGCACCTCGCGGGCCGCATGCGGCCCGCGGGCCGCAGGTTGCCGACCGCTGCCTTAGTATATGACGCATACTGCCACGGATGTCGGACGCAACATAAGCGTGATCGGCTAAGGGTGTCGAGAAGTGTGCACCGATACCACCATTGCGAGAGTGCTCGTGAGCGGGTTCACCCTATTATACAGATTGAACATTTCCACACTTTAGAGCACTTGGCTCTTGCGCTCCACTCTAGACGACCAATGAAAGCAAGCGAGAGGCGGGGAACAGCTGATGAGCATGAGAGGTCAGGTCAACAGGTCCATGGTGTCGCCACTCATCAATAGCTCGCCGCAAGCTGCCCTGCGGATATTATTATTCCTTTAATAAAAACAATCTGACAAAAAGCTTATCGTCCTATCCTACGTTTGTGCTAACGTAGTAACTTTTTATCACAGACCAGACCAAACAATTATTACTTTTAATCTAAGTTTCTTATGCAGTCTGTACTTATAGTTAATATAATCTCCTGTCTCCATAATCTGTGTTTATTAAATGACAATTGACAAGTGACATTTGTGTAACCTCAAAAATTTTATGAAATTAATTGATCAACAACAGAAAAAAACAGAATTAAAATGTTTCCAAGAACTATTAAATTTTCAATAAGTACTTAGCCTTTCACTCAAGTTAATTTTATACTGTTTAGTTTCTAGATAATTATAATTGTTTGATATTTTTCAGGTTTATTGCGGCCAGAAAAGTTACAGTTAACACTGAATGCGGGAATAAAATATTTCCCACCACCAAAAAACTATGATGGTAATCGCTTACATTTTCCAATAATATAATTATGTTTATTACCTTTTGTCGTTTCTTAAAAAATCTTCAATACTAATTTAGTTTATAAATTAATTATAGCAATATTTTATTACAGATATTGAGATACCAGAACGTCCAAGGCTTAGAATATTTGACAAAGTACCACTTTACCCCCCAAACCTAAAACCACCTAAAATGCAAAAACGCCTTCGATATATGAGGGGACCAGAAACTTTACATAATACTTTACAACTGAAACAATATGGTGTAGTGGTAAGTATCATTTTCTAATAGAATTTGAATTTACCATAAAAGGACATTGAGAAAATTTGTATAGTGTAATAACCCTATTTAAAAACTCCAATAGTATATCATCAAAAGCGACAAAAGCACTTAGAAACTTAATATTTATTCCTATATATTATATTATATTTATCTAAAATTAATATTTATTGGTTTCTATATGGCTTTTATTGGTTTTTTTGTGGCTTTTGTCGCTTTTGATGAGATCCTATTGGAGATTTTCAATACGGAACCCAGCATGCTCACTTACGAAGCTTATATTTATAGACAGGCAGATCTTGACTTCTTCAAACCTCATAAAAAATCTTATTTCTGTCATGTGTGTAAAAATAGATTATTTTTCAAATCATTTATAGAAGTTAAATTATTTTAAAAATTCTTTTTATAATATACTAAAACATTGATGTTGTCTTTTTATTATAATATTCTTGAACTCAGGTAGTAATTATCATATGCATGTGTTAAATATGAAAATAGTAATATAAACTGCAACAAAATTTTGAATTCATTCAAATATTATAAACAAGTAATATTTGTTAGTTTGTATGTAGGAGGTAATCTTTGAAACTACTGATCTAAATCTGAAAATTCTTTCCCTAATAGGAAGCTATGTACATTACCACCAAATGTTATAGGCATATTTTTAAATTTTGTAACCTATAAAGGCACCTAGGGATAAATAAAAGGCTAGTGAAAAATAAAATAACTAATTCAAAATATATTTAAGTATGTATTTGTTATAGTAAATCATAGTTTTAAAGAATATCCAGACCAGGTCAAATCTGTCCCATTTCCATTGAACATTTTTGTTTCGCCTTGTTTAGAGTTTACTTAAGAAATATTTATTGATCTTGTATAATATATTAGGTATGATTTAGGCATTTATAACGTTTATTAGTAACAACTTAGCCTAGCTCTACTTGGGTACGTCCCTAGGTGCCTCACAATAGCCTATGTGCTAGTCCAGGATATAATCTATCTATATACTAAATTTTATCCAAATCTATCCAGCTGTTTAAGCATAAAGAAGTTAAACACATACACAAAGCTAGTATGTATAATATAAAATACATATATTTTTTCAAGGCAAAAATATAATGATAGTTTTTGATAGGCTACAGGTGGTGGTAGATTGCGACATGAACATTTTGAAATGGTTCGTCTTCAAGTTGCCAGGAGGATAGATATGAAGAGGATGTTTGCTATTTGGAGAGTGGATCCTCCATGGCAGCCTGTTACAAAGAAAGGTCAAGGGCAGCGTATGGGTGGTGGTAAAGGAGCCATTGACCATTATGTTACTCCTATAAAGGCTGGCAGAATCATATTTGAAGTTGGTGGCAAATGTGAATATGCAGAGGTATTATTACTTTGATATATTTTTTCATACTATTGTAGTTGACTATTTGACTTAATGAAACCCACCTTCTAATACTTTACTGGTTTTGTCTAGTAGCACAGATTATATATAGAGTACAGATAATGCATCCCATACAAATATTTGGACATCGCTAACTCACGCTATTGGACACACTATTTTTTTTTTGTCCTAAAATGATAATAGATGGCGCAAGTGAGAATTAAAAATAAGGCGATATCTAGCAACTCTAAATGATAGATGGCGTTAAAAGCTAAGGGTATCTATCCCCGAGCTGCCGCTGCGCAATGTTGTTGGTAACTATGTAAGATCTCTCAAGGCTACTATGACAATTACAAACTATATTTTTAAGATATTGTCTTTGAGTGCTACAAAACTTTTTATTATATTGAGCGCCATCTATGAACACAGTTTACATAATTATTATGAAAGAACATGCTATCACAATGTAGTACCCATTATTGCCACCAGAAATATAACGATATTATTGAATTTTATAAAACTTCAAAAACATTATACTTTTGTCCATTACTTCCTTTTTTCTTACTTTAGGTATTTTTTTTAAAGTTAGAATATATGCTTTTCGCATTTAATTTTTTTCAAATTTTGAATTTAATATGAACATAAAAACAAATCGATACATACAACGCCATCTATTATCGTTTTTTTTTTTAACTAATTTCACTTTGTTCGTGATGTGACCCCATGTTATGGCTTTGACAGGATATAAGAATATTATTGAAATATATTAGTTTTCGAGCAGCATATTCACAATATTTTTTCATAAACATAGTTTTATATTAAAAAAACATGTCAACAGGTGTATGACCTCTTAAGAATAGTGGCAGAGAGATTGCCTTTTAAAGCAGAGCCAGTATCACAGGAGATTATGGAGAAAAAAGCAGCAGATGAAAAATGGAAAGAAGAAAATAACCAAAATAAGTACACTATGAAGTATATTATTCAAAATAATATGGGTGGATGTCATAGGTTCCTCTCTAAATATGACCACAAATGGTGTGGGAAATATATTTAATTTATTATTATAATATTGTTTGAATTGTTAAGTAGATAATTAATTTTCATAATAAAGACGTTTAATGTTTATGTTTATTTTGTTATTTGGAGAGCTTTTAAAAAACTTATTTTTGAGGATACCTTATTAGATTTTGTGAAGCAAATATACAAACATATTATCAGATTCGTAACTTGAGAAAAAGATAAAATTGATACATATAATAAAACTGTAGAGGTCGAATGTCTGTACATAGAAAAAAAATGATAAAAACCAAGTCAGGGGGATGTAAGAAGAATTTTTTTTCTCTGTTTGTACGGGCTAACCTCCGAAACTGTTGGACCGATTTAGATGAAATTTTGCATGGTAAAGAGGTGCCTTATATCCCCGGTCAATATTTTAGATACTTGTCATCCCGGAAAATTAAAGAGTTCCTGTGGAATAATTAAAAAACTGTAATAACTTATACAACTTAATAAACGAAGACTACTGATTGGATTTTAATGAAACTTTACAATAATATAGTTTATACATCAGAATAATAAGTAGGCTACTTTTATTCGGGAAAAATTGAAGGTTCCCGTGGGATAGATTTGTTTTTGTCTAGAGGCTAACCCGAGCGAAGCGAGGGTGAGCCGCTAGTTACCTATAAAATAAACTGATTAGACTTGCTATTGCCTTAACTGCTTGCTGCCCCTTCAATCAGTTGACTCTTCCTCATCTTCATCGGTTAGTGGAAGAGCATCAGTCACATATCCGAGGGATAGTTTGAAATAATCGTCATGACACCTATTTTGTATAATCCCATTATCACAGAGACGTTCTAAATCTCTATATTTAGCATCCGATATTCATAATTTTTGCTTGTAGAGTCAGTCGGAGTCATAATCATCACTTTCTCATTGATACTGCTAATAGTAGGGTCATGTACCTTGCCTTTTTGTTTACGGCCAGATATTAGAAATAATATTACTTTATCAGTTGGTGTGTCTTCTTTCGTAGAATACTTGATGTAAATATTATTATGATTCTTTTTTTTTTTCAGGGTAACAATTCTAAAATTACGTATTATAAAGTTTTCAGACCCAATTAAGAAAATCCGAATGCTCCAATACGTTTACCTTATATGGTTTAAGCTTTTTGCTTGCTGCCTCAATGTATGATGGCAATTGTGTTGGATTCTAGATAGTAATTTTTTTCACTTCGCGTTCAATAGTTGCGTGAAAAGAGTCCAACTGTCACCGGCATATACGCGTGCCCAGGTAAAATGTAGTTTATCTGAATTACTTCTAGATACTCAGACTTCATTAAAAAGCAGTATATGCTAACACACTTTTGAACATGTGGATTTACGACGTTGAAATCACATTTTGTTAAAGTAAAACTTTTAACACGTTTGTGTAAAAACCATTTTAGTTTAACGTATAACTTTACGGCTCGAGTTGAAAAAAGGTATGTTTGGTACACCTTGACAAAACTACAAAATATATCAATTTGACTTTTACACCAATATTTTATGGTCTGAATGACTTTTGGTCCAAATATTTTTAGGTCTTATAAACATTTTTTTTTGCGAATTTTAATATTTCGAGTATAGAGATCGATAGAGAGATTCTATACGCCAATTAAACCCAAAGGTATCAATGTGTTATCGATGTATAAGTGTTATTACTGTAGTTTCATCAAAATCCGTTTAGTAGTTTTTGTGTGAAAGTGTATCAAACATCCATCCATTGTCATAAACTTTAGCATTTATAATATAAGTAGGATAATTGTAATAATGTTAAAATTTAAAATGTTAAAATAAAAAATATGAATTAAAAATAAACCCCGAGACATAAGCGTAGGGTCTCTTGTATTCAGTAACGACGTAAAGGACAATAATAAGTAGTAGTAGTATTCTGAACTCTTAAAGGAATATTTTGTGTGATCCATCCATTTAAATATAATTCTTAATGTATATGTTCAATAAAATAATTGAAAGGGATTTAAACCACAGTATTAAAAGTCCAACACGTTTAATAGGTTTTTATTATATTTGACAACTTATGAAAGGATTTTCGTGACAAGCCTCAGTTTGCATACATGTTAAAATGTTGTAGCGTTAATTATTAATAAATTCCTCTTTTTATATAATACGGCAAAACTCAACAAAAACAAATGACAGTAACAAATACTACAGAATAATGTAGTTAGTCCTGTGACTCGTCTCTAACCTAACGACAAAAGCAATACTCTATTTGTATGTTACGGAATATCAAGTTTTACAACATTGCTATGGAGTAACAAGTTTACAATAATTTCAAGCCCAATATTAAAGATTTAATACATTGAAAACATATAGCGATTTAAAAGAACTCACTTTTCGACTTACTTTCTAATAAATATTTCCGACTATCCCTTCCTTTACTCATAACCAAGGATACATTAATACAATTACGAGATGAAACAATTACTATTCAGTGTATATTTTGTAACAGACATGAATTATTTTGTTATAATTGAGTGCAACTACTCCGTCGATAGTATATGAAGCGACTCTACCACATTTATTTACTATATCCGCCATCCTTTTCACATAAGTAACTATAAATTATATAACGTCATAACAATATTTACAAAGCCTAAAAAACTATCTTACCAGTAAATGCAATGTACACCTTCAATAAATTATTAGGTAATAGTGTTTACATAATATAATATAGTACAAGCGCTACATTTCATATGATATGGCTTTTTTATTTATAAAGACGACTGCGTTAAATCAATCTTAGCAGTCAGTTATCACATTATAATAATTATTCTTCTGCCGAATCATTGTTTATGCGATTCCAGATTTGCACATCTAAGTAACTCTCGAAAATACATTTAGTAGGCCGAGGTGAATAGATGAAGTTGTCATAACATTTCAAATTACAAGTATCGGTGTGCGGTGGTAAATTACAAGGAACATTAAATAAAAAGAATATATTAACAATCTGGATTAACTATAAGATGTATTTATATTTGAGCAAATAAATTTAGCCCGTTACTAAAATATTTGACTAGTACCGTCTTATGCTATGTAATACTTAATAATATGAAATATTCCTAACACTGGCATTTTTGCAGTCTTAATACCTATAGACCTTTCTTTGTTTTTAAAAAACGATAGAAAATAAAACGGACGACATCAACATGATTACTATCTGCGATCCACAAACAACTATCGTATCTTCATAATACTTTAGAACGTTTTAGCTCCAATTGTACATTTTGCTTGCGATATAGATATTGGCTAAGCTAAGACATATATATAATAAGTGAGGTAGCGTTTTTACTGTCTAGTGGAAAATATTTACATATCTAGGACAATGCAAAGGTAATATTTAAATTGGAATAACAACGTGTTGAAAATTAAATTAATATTGTATAATTAATTATTTATAGTAAGTTTAATATCGCTCTGATGAATCGACTACATCGTGAATAGAATAACTACATAGTATATCAATTTACAGATAAAATCAACGCGCGTAATTCATTATCTACAGTATTATATCCATTGACATGTGAGTATTATAAACTACATGTTACACGTCGACCCAAGTTACCTATGAGCCGCGCGGAAGTGCAACTTTTGTAGATGACTAGAGTATATACGTTTAACGCTAAATAGGTATAAAAGTCACATTGTTTATATTTGTTTAACGATCACTGCAAGGATCCACTTTTGGACACATATTGTGTGAGGATAATACGTTGACAGATTAGTTTATTCGTAAGACTCGCTCAGGTGCTCCAACAAGAATTTCAATTGACGTTTCATGAAATTATTTTTATGCGCGATTGAGTCGCATAGCATTTTTGTGGGTGCGACATTACCGTTGTATACGTTTTCGTAAATGTGCGCATCGTATGGAGAAGAGTTGGAGAGTGAGTTGGTACGAGTGTCAACAGTACTATCCTCGAGCCCGGCCACCCCGGCTGAATCAGTGGGTGCATTGAATACGTCCATTGGAGCTTTGGTGATATGCTGATAATTAAACGTAGACAATATCTGCCGGATCTTTGCAATGATCTGCTCTACTCAGGCGTTCGATTCCTGCGAAAAATTTGAAAATAGACATCAGTCACATTTCTGCAGCGAATTGTATAACGTTCGTATTACTTATGTGAAACTCTATGTTATCAATGAACTAGTGAGAGATTTAGCTGACTAGCCGACTACTGAATGGAAAATAAATGAATGGTTATAAAAACGCGAAAGTGAATCGTAAGTGTAAAGTTGAAAGGCCTTGCATATAAATAATTACTGCTATGACTAACTCCAAGAAGTATATATCATGGATCTTACCTATATAGAGCTATAATACTGCACGTTTTATATATCTTATAATAATCGTATAAAACGTATCTATATAAAATACTATACTAACTTTCTTATTAAATGCATCAAAATTCAGGCTCTATTCATAAGAGAGTAAGTACATCGAACATCGAATTACAAGGGATATGATAGAAGTTTCCGTGGCCGGTGCTCGAGCGTATCGATGCAAGCGTCAGCAACGTCTACACTAGAAGCATGGTGGGACGGTGGTGGCGATTATACCTTGAGGTTGTGGAAATAGTGCATGATCTGATCGTAGTCCATGTGCAGGTCGTCGAGGCCGAGCGTCTCCACGGCGGGCTCGCCATCCTCGCCGCGGGAGTACATCGGGTTGCCAACTATCGTCGCGCGCTTCACCTCTGGGGAATTGCCTCCTGATATACCAAATATTTAGAATCCTATATTGTTTCATTATATATATATATATATATATATATATATATATATATAATTTATACACACTGATATATGTACATATATGATATAAGTTATGTTTTTTACTTATTAGTCTAAGATTTGGAGGTGTGTTTTTATTTTCATCTGTTAAGCAGATAGGCAGGAAAGACGATCTGACTTAGATTATTATACTAAATATATTATGTAATAATGTGTATGATCTATCGCAATAATTAATAAAGTATCTATATATCTACACTAAATCTATAAAACTTTTTCTCTACTAATTATGTATCTACCTTTGTTTTGAGCACTCGGTTCGACGAAGTCACCACCCTTAGCGTTTGATTCCTTATTCTTAGGCTTATGTCTCATTTGCACTTCTGGTAAGCCTGAAAGGAACATAATATTTTCATCGTTTATTGCTAAACTCTTCGTTATTATTTTAAGATATCGAAATATATAGTTACCGATTCCGGAGTCGTGCATATAATCGGGGCTCTCTGGTTTCACAAATGTACGTCGTGAGTCGTCCGTTCCTCTATTAAGGCCCACGATTTCTCTGTAATCCTTGTTTTCCATAATAAGAGGGGCGTCGTTATCGAATTCGAACAGTCTAGCGCAGTCGTCTTTGTTAGTGAGTTTTTCCACGGGGTTGTCGTCAAAATCGTTTCGTAATTGCAGGGAGTAGGAGTCGCGTTTGTAGTGATCTTTTATATCTCGGCTTGACATATACGGGGCTTCCATTTTGTTTAAATCAATAATTCTGAAAGGGTAAATAATTGGTTATTACTTTATATTGTACTAGCGACTCACCCTCGCTTCGCTAGGTTGATTCCCTCGTATAAGCTTTCATCCCTATTTTTACCGACTTAATGGATGATTTCCGGGATAAAAGGTATTCTATGTCTTCCCCAGGGTTTCAAACTATCTTCTTACCAAATTTCATCTAAATCGGTTCAGTAGATCCAGAGATTACCCCCTATAATCTCACAAACTCACAAACTTTACCTCTTTATAATATTAGTATAGATTATTATTATTTTTTTCTTAAATTTAATATTTTAAAGTTTTTTTACTCTTAAATATAAATAATATTTTAACCTTATTTATTAGAAATCAGAAAATAAAGAATACCTGTCTGAGCGTCGGCCATTTTCCGGAGATCGTTTGGAGTCATGGTCGCGATCATATTTTTTATGGTGATTTCTGGAATGACTTCGGCGAGTAGGTGGCATGACGGTATCTGACAAAATCTGAAAAACACAATACACACAATTAGAAACTCAGAATTCATTAATAAAAAGAATATTTTATCACCATTTTTATGGTTATAAGACAGAATCGAGTTACTCACTTTGTTGGAATTTCGGGGCGGCATAAGGACTTGAGGCTGAGGGGTTCCAGAGTTTCTATGGGGAGGTACGGGGGGTCGATAGTCGTCTTCGTTGCTGGTATCCATCCTGAAGTAAAAAAGGATAATTAAACTAAAATATTAATACTATTATTACTACAGAAATATTCAATTCATATTCCAATGTTAAAATGGCTGTTGTGAGAGATGCAACTAATGATGACAATGATAATCTTACTGCCAATGACCGTCTCCGGAGTTTTGACGAGTATGCCTTGAAGGCTTCTTGCAATATGTTGTAGTATCGATGACTTTATCCTGTTTTTCGTTTTGGGAAGGCAGCTCGATCGAATTAGGATTGTCGAAACTTGTAACCATGACGTTTCCATTTTCACGGATCGCATCATCTGGGTCCACGTAGTTGTAGTTAAGAGGGTTGGCAGTGATCCTCATTTCTTGATTGTTGTTACCCTTGTCGGACGGCTGTGTAGAGTTCCTATTAGCGTTCGCTGGTTGGCGATTACCGTTCCTTTCGATTGTTGCTCTACCTGTGATAAATACAATATCCTCGGTTACGAGAGCTTATGTTCTTTCGTCTAAATATTTTAATATTCCTCTGATGCTAGTATAAGTAGTATATATACAATATAAAAAAGTACAACGTTTGAAAATAGGCAATTTCAAAAAATGACCAGCAGATGACACTAAATAGAATAAAAAAATTATTACTTGTATAACAACTAAACCTTAATTAGCCTTAATCGTCTTGGGATTAATAAAGTAATAAAACGTACCTAACCAAACCCAATCATGAGCATTGGTAGTGGATTCCCTAGACGGTTTGTCTCTTGCTAAGCCCAGGGTAGTGCCAACTAGCCCCGCTACTTGCAATCTCCCGCCCTCTGCCACTGCGGCTATAGATCGCGTCCCTCCGGTATTGTTCTCTGCATTCGCAGGTTTTAGTCGATATGCGTAAACTACGCAGGATACTACAAATACCTGTAAGAATGTAATAAGGTTAAGGAAAATAAAAGAATGAAGGTCCTTTTGAACGGATTTACTATGTAATTGTTGTACTAGAATAATTAATCAAAGTATGATATGTTCAAATAATATGTTTAATGACAATATTAACGATATTAATAAATCATTAAATAACATTTGCGAATATCATTTTTTTATTGTTTTATATAACGATGACTAACTTACCACAATAGCAAAACAAAATGCTCCCAAGAGGACGAACATGCCTGTAAATTTATTTTTTTATTAGAACATGTATTTAAACGCCTAAATTATTTATAGTAAAAAAATGAAAAAAAGCAATAATTACCAATTTCGACTTGTGACATGTTATTTTGTGGTGGGTGTCTTGGATGTAGAGCGGAGTTACTTCGGAAGATTGAACCGTATTGTTGAGCTTGCACGGTTGGCTCATGGTTGTTTTCATCTTTGAATGGTGAGAAACCTAAAATCAATAATAATTGCCTACTAAGTAAATGTTAAACTTCATTTAAACTTCCATGCTAATATTATAAAGGCAAAAGTGTGTTTGTTTGTAACATTATACAGCATTAGAAAATATCTCACTTCCATTCTCATTTAAAGACGTTTTTTCTAATACTCGGAAAATGTTAACTAGTTGCTGTTATTAAATAAGTTAAATTTTCTTTATATTCATATGTCACAAAATATAGGAACAAAGAAAATGGGACATCTACACTAGAAGTAAAACTTTTCTATATACCTTTGAGAACATCACTAAGATCAGACATGCCAGTTCGGACACCACCTCGAGCCATAATATCATCGTTTTGAGGAGTATCAGGTCTTTGAGGTGTATCTCCGCCACTGAAGTCCACATCAACACTCGCCGCAGCACTTGCTAGGGCTCCCGGTATGTTCTTTATATTTGCTGGTGTCTTAGCATCCCCCTTACCAGGTAGAGCTACACGTCGAAGAGGACCCGATCGACATTGTTCAGGCGTTAGAAGAGTAACTCGGAGAAGTTCGCCGCTACCTGAAATATCACATATTATAAATGCAGTGAAATACGTTTGTGAGTGAGTGATATGATTAAGATGACATACTGTTTTTTTTTAATTCTTAAAGACTCAGTCTTTACCGTGACCATGATTGCTGTAAAGCATACGAAAAGACGGGAAGCAAAAATTAAAATAAATCTGCAAAAAATCGGAAAAGATAGTTTTATTTAAAATGTCAACTATTCGCGTACCTATATCTAAGAAAGTATTATCTTAAAGACCATTTATTTTGTCAATTTCATTATGACATGTTTCTTAAAATATTAACAATTTCTTTAAATATTTTATATACCTTCACCAACGGCAATAACCCTGGGATGTCGTGAAGCCAACATCGGAGCAAAAGCAACCACTTCAGTGTCCAAGCTTTCCACCAGCAAATAATAATCTGAGACAGCGACATCTCTCAAAGCGGTGTGACTTCCATCGGAAAACTCTATGTCAATATCCAATAAACCTTCCTGTAAAGTATTTTACCTTATTAATAGAACCGAAATCTAAACCACCGCAAATGGCGGTTGACCTTTATAATCTTAATGTCTGAACCTTTATTTCGAGGCCATCTAAAGTTCATAAGTCACTGTGAGTAATGTTCGATTTACGGGTACACTTTGATAAATCCTTAAAATAAAAGTTTTACGTAAATATTACCTCGGAGAAATTTTTATGGCACCGAATTTATAAATTTAGGGCTATTAACATTGTTATAGAAGACTTTTACTGTTAAGGCTATTTTTGGTGTTTATGTATATATAACATTATTAAACATGTAACAACATTGTGACAAGGTTAAGTAGGTAAACCATTTACTTAATAATTTTTGGTAAAATTATGCGTAAAGAAATTGTAATTGTTTTTGTTGGAATTTTTGATTTTCTTTTTGCACGAGGATCAAGAAACTCAATTAATTTCTTGAAAAAAATTTTTTTAGTATATAGTTACAAGCCTGCAATATTATAAAGACAGTTTAAGATTTTTTTTTTCCGATCGGTGGAGTAGTTTCTAAAACATAACTTGACCTTTCTATTATATGTAATATGACTAAATAGCTTGATCTTATAAAAACGGTGGTCATATCTTTTCTTTTGGATAGGAATAAAGAAACACACACGAGCATAGTTACGAGCAACACTATACAGCAAAAATACACATATTATATAAGTTAATTTATACTAAATTTAGTTGTTGAAATAATACCTTACCTGATATTGAGCCGTCAAGCGTCTAGTGACAGTGGTTTCGGAAACATATCCGTTTTCGATTGCGGTGTCAGGAGAAATATTAAGTTGCAGGCCGGAGATAACGCGTACCAGCAGCCGGGAGATGGAGACTTTGTCGTTCACGACACGCACTTCACGGAGCCCGATCACCCGTCCTGTTAAGTGTTGAACATATAAAATATGAGTTTTTGTATATCAATGATTTCGAGTGAAAGTTTACTATCTCCTTTAGTATTTAACGTATGTAATGTCGTTGATGTTGTTTTTTATACAAGAGTGATAACTAGAATATAGAAATTGGTGCTGTTTTCTTTAAATAAAGACATAGAATTATGGGAATTGATAGTCAAATCATGTAATCAGGTACAAACAAATGCCATAATTTGGCTCTATATCCATCCATGAGCATAATTAGCATAAATAACTCTATCTATAGAAAAATTAAGTGTATAAAATAAAAAAGATATCTAAAATTTTATAATTTCTTACCAGTTATAGGTGACAGCACTTGAACTTCAGTGCGCCCAGTGCTACGGCCCTGTAACACGCGATCACGCAGAAACGCAATACGCGGGTCCGATACGCGCATTAGAGATAACACTAGCTCAGTCACTTTCAGCCAAGTGCGCCGCGACACGAAGTACGACACCCTGCCAGAGTCATGATCCTTAGCCAGAAAACGTGCATATACCTGTATAACAAATATATTATGAATCAATAGCGACTTACCCCAGCTATTCTCGGATGCGACCATACGTTACTAACAGTAGTAAGGTCTATCTGTCTACTAAATTTCATCCATATTCATCCAGCCGTTACAGCATGAAGGAATAACAAACTTCCATAATAATAATGTCATCCTGACCGATTCCGGCAATGGCGGCTAATCTCCTTGAGACTAGCCAAATGCACAGGAGATATTATAGTGCACAAGTGTGCGCGCAGACACAAGTGCACTCTCTATTCCTGTCACTCTCATACTCCGGTGGGACGACTATTCGACACGACCGGTGAGAGTTAAGGCGCAGGACCGACGGCTTTACGTGCTCTCCGAGGCACGGGGGTGAAACTCAACCCCGGGCTGTTCCTGAGGCTTACTATAAAAAAAAACTCAATAACTAAACTTGGCCCGACCCGGGACTCGAACCCAGGACCTCCGGGTGTGCAGTGGTATACAAATATTATAGTAGTCCAAACAATTTAAAATCTACATAGAGACATCTCCCGTTTTTCCAGACCTAAACCCCATACTAGGCGTCTTTAAAAAATCGTGTCACATCGCGAAATAAACGTAAATTGTTAACTGCTATTAAGCTAAGATTGTAAATAAAATTTATAGAAATATCTATCCAAAAGAATTTGTGCGATAAGTGTTTTAAAATACGTGTGGAATATAACATCACGCTGCCTGGGTAGAGGTAGTTTTTGATGGATATTTCGATTAGTGTTCCGCCTATATGGCATGGTAAGTATAGGTCATGTGTGGTACCTATAAGCGGCTTTCTACGCATCACTTTGTCTTTATCATTCTGCGATATCTAAATATGAGTATGATCAAACATCCGCTCACACATAGCGATCTAGTTCAACACTGCGTCAGTGTCAGTTAACTTATGTCGATATACTCATAGACCATAGTTTATCTTATAAATAAAAATGAATGGCTAAATATGTTGCTAAATGCAAAACTCGAGAATGGCTGGACCAATTTGGCTAATTTTCTTTTCCAATTTCGTTGATGCCCGAGGAAGGTTCTTATAATTCTTATAAAGAAAAATTGAAAAATAAACCGAAAAAACGCAAAAGTCGCATTTTTCTTTCTCCTTACTACTACTTTATAATTATGAACGCAACCTTAAAATTAATATAAACTACTTGAATGCATTTTTACATTTAACAGTTTTTCTTTCTACGATGTACAGTTGGACTTTGAATAATTTTTCATTTATTCTTGGTTGTTTTTAAATCTTCGCTTCTCAATCCACAAACAAGATCCCCAAATTACCTTTAATTGGTTGGTTTATTTTGTGTATGTTTCCATTTATACTCATGCCGCATATAAGACACGGGAGAAGTAATTTGGGTCGAATAACTCGAAATAATTTTCTACTATGCCAATTTGCTATGCTAATTTTCAATATAATCGGACTCCACAGCGACGTGAAGAGCGAAATGAAATTGAAGGAACTAGTGTATCACAAACCCATGAATTTATCTTTTTAGTGACCATAACTTAAAATTAAATATGTCAGTCATCTCGACATGAGCACTTTATAAACGACGCCATTATCAGAACTTGACCAGAAAAGAAAAGTTTGTGGAATTGCCACAGTCCAATAGCTTTTAACAGAACCAAGTCTGTCGGCTCAGCTAGTAATATTATATTTTAAGTATATAAAACATTGAAGACTATATCCTCATATAGAAGTTGATTATTAAGTTCTTATTAAAACATATTTCTTAAACACACTGTTTTACATTACCATATCATAATATAGAACCAAACCTACTTATTATTAAAATATACGAGTAGAACACCATTCGTCCAGTTAATTATGTCAATAGACCAAAATATTATTAGTTGAGTTACATAAATATAGTAATAACCATTTCGCAAATTGGCAATTCTCCAAGAGTATCTCAGTAGCATACTTTATTAATTAATGATTAACTTCCGCAGCAAAAAGAACTGAAATATCTGTAAATTATAGAGAAACTGCAACACGATTTCTTGGTCCAATTAGTACCAATTACAGCATACTCGTTTCTCACTTTATAGGCACTTTAAATATAATACTTAAATAAAGAAAAACGGTGCATACATTGCAAATGTCAGATTTAAATTAAAAATATAAAAAACGAGTTCTTTTGTGAAAATGTAATTATACAACATTGGTCACGTAAATGCTTTTTGTTCGAATCTTTGTACCAGCATTCTAAGCTAGTCACAAAGAAAGCAATCTATACAAACCTCAACGTTGCTTTGTTGGTATCTCAGCCTGCAAGAGCGCTGATCCGTCAGAGAGTTGGGGGCGTCGGGCCTCGAGCCCCACCCTCGTGACGACAAAGACCGCCGTAATCTGTCTTTAGCGTTCGCCTCATCTGATACTTTCCAGCCTTGTGAAAGAACAGATATAGGTCAATACAAACAAAGTAGAAAAGAGTATATGAACAAAGATATCGCATATGCCTCATATAAGAATGGAAAATCTACTAGCATTTGTCAGTCAATACGATCTCCTATAAATATGTACATTGACAATCGTGTATTACATTAATTTTAATAGGAACGTTTTAACGAATAATAAATTAATAGTAAAAAATATTTTGTTTTTAAAAAGCTTTTATATAAATGCTTTAAAAAGAAGAAAATAAACTTTAAATTAAATTAAATGAAACCCATCAATTTATTACATTACACAATTTATATAGGTAATATAAAAGCTTGATGCGAGGTTTACTTATTTTATAAAGTCATATAGGTGTCAAGATCAAGTTACATATTATATTCTTGTTTATCTACATAGGTAAATCTCACGATAAGCTTTTATGTCATATAAATTGTGTAATGTAATAAATTGATGAGTTTGATTTAATTTAAAATAAAAGCTTATTTTAAAAAAAATTTTTTTACTCTTAATATTTTTTTCTAGTTTTTACTTTATTAGTATTTTTCCTAGCAAACCCCTTTTTTTTTTTGTTTTTTTTATTATAAAAAAAACATAGTCCGCCATCTTTGGGAACCCACCATATTAGATTTATAATGACGTCACTTAGCTAACCATGCATTGTCATCCAAACTAAAAGTGTGTGTCAAATTTCAGTTACAACGATACATATATCCGACACATACATACTAACAGGGCAAATTAAACAAAAGCTTGTAAAAAGTGTGATTTCGTCTCCTTTAACATAAACGTCATGATCTGACTAATTATAATGATAAATAACATGAACGAGAATCTAGATAAGTGAATTTGATACGAGTATTTGATCCGTCAATTAAGAGGGGTTAATGTCTTCCAGTATATACGGTTTCCTGCTTAAGATATTATTGCGAATTAGACGTATCGTATAACACGTTTAAATAACGGAAAACAACTGTATTTAATCATAAAATACCTTTGATTTGTGATAGTCGGTTATCATCAGCATCAATTTCAAGGGGGTATTCTGGCATCCACACTGTAAATCTCGCCAAACCGGTGTACGTGCCGTATTTCACTATAACTGAAGCGTTCGAAGAGCCGCGGATTTCTGATCCATCCACATACACAGAACTGCATGATGACGATACCTATATTCATTAAATTTATTTAAATATTATTTTAAAATAAAGACTGCTTGCTTTTTGTGATTACTAACGTTTGTGATTATACGGTATATTACATTTTACTTACCAACCATTTGTTTTTACCTCAGTTTTATAGTTATTGTCATGGATATTGCCTTCATTACCTAGACAGTATTCCAAAAAGGGACTTTAATTCCTTAGAAATTACCTTTAATTTATAATAACTAGAAAAGCTCGCACGTTTTGCCCAAAGAGTTCCCTTGGGTAACCTCTAGGACTTTCAAAAAGTAATGATTAAACCTCACCCGGATTTAGAGATTATCTTTATTTAAAATTCTATTTGGGCCAAATACTAAAATTAAAGCTAGTATTAAAGCTATATCCATGAAATATATAAGTAAATAGCGCTCTAGGCGTTTATAAAACAAATTAAGAGTTATTTAAAGAAATCAATTTATTCTCTTCAACTAAAAATCCTTTTTATAATGCTCAAATTAAACAAAATCACTGTATAAAATAAATTTTACAGCATTATTTACTTGGGAAAAAAATCAGAAATTTAAAATACATATGTACATAGATACACACAATACACAATATGTTTGCTATGTATTATTGCTTGGCATAAATATTTTATTTATTGAATGTACCCAGTTGTCTTGGTTACATTAATCTTGGCAGCTCGTATTATGTGTGTATATATGTTTAGATTTGTTTTTAAATATAATTTATAAATATCAAATTGTGTCTAGATCATCCTTAACACTCACCTTTAGAACACTCTCATCTTCGGAATGACAAGAACTTTGTAGCGTGACGTCAGCCACCTGACCGGCTTGAGATACAATCAGCACTTTCATAGCCTGGGACACTTGTCGTCCAGTGAGAACGGCTGTATTTAGCACTTCCCAATTCTAAACAAAGTAATAAGTTCTTTAATATTTAAATAATTATTTTATTTTTGGAGCTCTATGCAAAAAAACTTCTTTTCCATACAAAAAAAAAAATGCAGCGAAAATCTTAACTTTTTGAATTTAATATACGCAATACTTTATCGCGTGTGTCGGACTAGTACATAAACAATTTGTTAGTTTATTGCCAATTTAAAAAAATAACCAAAGAATTTTTACATATAATTTAGTAAGACGTTAGATGTCCTCAGTAGTAAGTCATATATAGCAATTGTGCCCAATTGTTTGGAAATTACTCTCAATGAATATGTTGATACAGGCCACAAGGAGAATTGTTAACATCACAACAACATTGAAGCAATTAATAACGGCAATATTAAAGACTGCTTTTATTATGAACATATATTCATACGTCATCTATAGCTAAAAACTGTGGAGCACTCAAAAGTTATCAAACTGAAATGAAATAACGTTTCTCTACCTGAGAGGGGTCATTTGAAATTTAAATTATTAGTCAACAAACTTTTAGATTTTTTATTTTACTTTAGAATCCTTTTATTTTAACGAAGTTTTGACTAATATATGCTACTCCTACTCCAAATTGTTTTTGCTTAACCAAAGTGTAGTGTAGGTAATTTTACGTAATGTATTTCTACGATTTCGAAGAAATATTACCAAATTTCCTCTAAACTATTTGGCCATGGCCATCTGTTATTACTTGAATCTTGTCGCTAAGCCGATAAGATGAATATTTTAAAGATCAGAATAAACCATTCCCCTTATTTAGGGATTCAGATACTATTTCCGTACATTGTAAACGTTTATTTTACTATAAAAGACAGGGAATAGTTGTACATGTGAAGTAATCTACTATACACGTAAATACATATGTAAATAAAATTGAATAAATACATAATAATTTTCTATGATTCTTGTTTTTAAATAAAAATACTACACATATATAAAACAGATATTAAAGCTGAAAATTATAATTATAATATCAATATTTGAAGATTGATAAATCAGTGATTGTAACACTAAAATAATAAGATATGTAGGTGCGAAAATACCTTCGAAATAGGAAGTACAGCTTGAATATCATCCTTTTCAATGTCCAGTCTCGTGTTCACTCGATGTTCATGAGGTGTTTCTTCAGTAGTAGACGTAGCACTAGGTGATGAAGATACTTTAGCAGACCAGCTAATGCGAGCCGTTCCTCGACCAGATTCTCCTTCTGAACCTTCAGCATCACCTTCACCTTCTGCTCCAACCTCCACCAACCATGTTAAAACTTCTTCCCATTCAGGGCCACCAGCGCCAGTGTTTTCTTCTACGTCACTGTATAGTAATCATTAAATTAAAATCTATATCTAAAACATTAGTATTATTGTATGAGTATATTACAGGTTTATTTGTCTTTTCGGTTCAGCAATGGTGTTTAAGAAAATTCTTGACTCTAGTTATGTAATATTTATCTCGATTCTAGTTATGTATATGTAAAATTTTGGAATAATGTTTAAAAAAGTTACACAAATTTTCTACTTCGTATGTACATACAAATTACGTGTACGATATAATGTACTACTTTTGTCTTGTTTTAGATCTCGTTCTATTATTAGGTACTTATGTTTAATTCACTCTTCAATTTGAAATAAAAATTCTCCACAAAAGCCTTAAAAATAACAACAACCGTTTGCGTCCATTAGCAATTTTGACACCTAGCCAGAACAACTTGACCAGCGCTAACTGCGAAATTCAAAACGTTAAGTTTCATTTTAGAGGCACCGACAGCGAGGCGCTATACCAATTTACTGCGCTGTAAGAGCAACGCAGTTTTATGAACTGAAACGTGAAAAAATTACCCACGAAGTGTAAAAAAGAGTAGCATGAAAAACGAATGGTATATTTTTAAGGATAATCTTTATGCACGACGGAATTTAAATTTCACACAGAAATTTCATGTAGTACGAGTAAGTAATGTGAGCTATAATGACACTTGTTATTATGTACTTCAACTTCTTTTTGTCTAGGGATCCCATTGAAACACTAGCCTTTTTACCTCTACAAATTCACACTTTCTACTATATTTCTACTCATACCCAAAAGAATATTTACTATGTAATGTGTATATGTAATTTAAATAAAGTACTAAAACTAACGACTTATTACTTATTATTTATTATTTGAATGGTAGGTATAGAATAGAGTATGTACATACATAGGTATAGAAAAGTAGGTAAGTATTATAAAATTAAGAAAATGTAGGTATATCCCATACTTGAGAAATGATTAATTCCCCGTCCAATCTTCCACCCCCTTTTCAACCCCCATTCAAAGGTGACGAATAGACAGACATACAGAGTTACTTTCACATTTAATATTAGTATAGATATATAAAGCTGGCTTTTTTGTGGTGCTGATCTCTTACCATCGGCTTGGGCTGAACGTTGATAAGTCAGTCAGTGAGTCGCGCATTGCCTTTAATATATAATAAAAATAGTAATTGCCAATGTGAGGTACATTCGCAATTACTATTTTTATTAGATAAACATATAACATTGGAAACTTGTCTGTAAACCTTTTTAAGACCTACAATTTTCTAGTACATTGTTTTGATGTATGTCTTAAGGTTTAGCCAGCGGAAGGTTTCTAAAGAGGACTCGATAAAACCAGTCATTGTGATTTTCCGTGGGAGAGAAAGATTTTCCTGAAGTAAAAAGTATCCTAAATGTTGACCCGAGTAATAACTTATCACTTCACCAAATTTCGTTGAAATCGGTTCATTACTTTTTGCGTGAAACGCGCACACACAAACAGACAAACAGACATACGGACATACAGACATACAGACAGACAAAAATTTGAATAACTATTGTTTTGGGTCTATGTTGTATACATAATACGTTATAGTCATTGTTTTTAGAAAATATTTCATGTACAGATTTCGCTAAGTGCTTTAATATTGTATAGATTAACTACATGCTTGTTGCTTCTAAATTCATTTTATGAATTCTCCAGAAACAGCATACCAGACAACAGCTATTCCCTTTTCAGTAACAGTATACAATTTGCTACTTACGTGTCGACACTGTCGTCATCACGTAGGGGTTGCTCTAAACGTGTTGCTGTCACGGTTGCAGCTCGCGGTTTTACTTCAGCCGTAACTGCCCAATGCGAGTTTGCTGAAGTCACACTTACCAACCTCAGTCCAGATTTCACCTTCATTCTATTAAAACATTAAAAAAATATTTGAAATATCCTAAGACTTATCCCAGGCACAAACCTACTTAATGTAACTTTTATGTAAAACTAAAGTGGTTATAAATTTTCGTTTGGAGTGAACGATATTCCCGAGCGACCCGACGCCTCATATTTCAAAAGTAGGAACAGATATATTCGCTGAAGTTTCGAAGCAGGTGCTGTTTAGGTATAGGTACTTAGAATGTAATACGTTTCTGTGGTATTATAATTCGCGCATAATTTGGCGATTATATTTTCTGATATAAAATCATAGTTATTATTTGAAAAAGTAATATTTAATAAAAACTTGATAAATATTATGTTTACAATAATGCTAAAAATTAAAAGTTTTTTTCAACTAAGTTTATGAATATTTTAAGCACTTCACGAGTAACAGATTATTATTATAAGTATCTACTTAATTTCATTTTCAAAATACACTTTTAAATTCCAGCTTTCCTGCCAGCTTCGAGTAAAAGGTTTTCAGAGTTGCCAGTAATGCCTAGTAAAGGGCAATAAAAATGCATGATTTATTTTTAGATCGTTTAACACGTACACAGCTTTATTTATAAAACGAATGATAATACTTTCTTAGATTTACGCGAATGTTTGACATTTAAATAAAACTATCTTTTCGGATTTTTTCGCGGATTTATTTTGATTTTTGGTTCCCGACGTTTCGATTGCTTTACAGCAATCATGGTCACGGGAGAGACTAAGGTGTTAGATGTCTCAAAGGTATTATATAGTTGTTACAGACAGCCTACCCACAAATAACAAAATGAATTCAAAAAACTTGAAAATTGGCACCAAAGTACCTTACAATATTTGTTAATTTTAATTTTAAAACATTTTTATAATTTTAATTACTTTTATATTATATAATTTTATATTATTTATATAATTTTAGCTTTATTATTATAATTATTACAATTTTTTAGAAAATTTATTGATTAATAATCTATATTTAGTGTTGCCATTATTATATTTATAACTATAAAGAAAAAATAAATTATTAATTATTTAAGCCACATTATTATTCTATGTGTAATTTAAAAAATTAAAATTAATTAAGAATTACTATTTGCAAATGAAAATATTAATTTGAATACTAATTTAAATTACTGTTATTTTGATCCGCACAGTAAGAACTTACTACATCTAACTGTCTGTTTTGTTTAGATATATTATTTGATTTTATTATATTAATGACAGGATCCCATGACGATGGTAGTTCCCAGCCATCTTCCCTATTGAAATTTGGATGTTTTTTAACTTCTATGGCTTCCCGAATCATTCTAGGGCGATATCTGTTTTCTTTCGCGAGGATTTGGGGTCTATCGAAGCGAATATAATGGCTTGGGCGGTCCTGACTATGTTTGCAGACAGCAGATGTTGTATTACGACGGTGTTTCACATCAGCTATGTATTCCTTGACCCGAGTTCTAATGGATCGCTTTGTTTGTCCGATGTAAGAGAGTCCACAATCACAATCAAGCTTGTAAACTCCTGCATCTTATAGAGGGATGTGGCACTTGACAGGTGGTAAGAATTGACTTATTTTCTTTGGCGGCTTGAAGTAAGTTTTAATTGAAGCTCGCTTTAGGATGTAGCCAATCTTGTCAGTGACTCCTCTCATGTAAGGTAGGACTGCAGGGACGCGCTCGACTGTGGCTGGTTTCACTCGGTCCCTGTGACGTAGGCGCGGCACTTGCAGCTTGTTGTCTCGCAGAACTTGCTTGACATGTTGCAGCTCTCCGGCCAGGTGTTGCTCGTCACAGATCCCTTGTGCTTGTGCCTGTGCTTGTGCTTGTGCACGTTTGTTTGACACGTGTGTTTGACACGTTCTGAATGTATGCAAATGCTTTGTTTATTTATAATAGAAAATGTATAACAGTAAGTTAGATTTTTTGATTCAAAAGCCTTACTTGTGAAACACCATCTAGAATGTTATTAAGTTACCATATTGCTTGGAAAGCAAGATTTTAATTTAAAAAAATCTAGATCTAAGAATCACGAAAAGAGGCTCTCACCTAGATTGTTTGTACTCATACTGAAAACTGACATAATATACTCCTTTTTGTTAAGTGAAGGCTGGGGTCTTTTTGATGAAAGAGGATATATTATATGAAAACTTACTATGTAAAAAGAATTAATTTTTATGTGATTTAGCGTAATGGATGAAAATTCTAATTTAAAATTACATTTACAAAAAAATCATCAATTTAGATTTCTGATTCCTTAGACAATGAAAATAAAAATAAATTATTACATAGTATAAATAACACATTTGTCGATGAGTATATTGTAGACGGATAGATACACGTTATTCTAGATCCACTTTAGAAAACATGGGATTTCTGATATTTTAAACCGTTAAAAACTCTAGCTGGCAGAATAATATTATTTTTTATCAAAATTTCATTGTTTTTTTTTATTAAATAAATATGAAAAAAAAGCCAACTGCCAATATTTACTGCATCAGAATTCGTACATTAAATTCTCACGAAAAAATTTGTCCCTATATTGCTTATCTAACTAATAATGAACAGCTCCCGAAATAGATATATCATTACATATTATGTTAACGCCGCTAGTTAAAGTGCGTAAAAATAAAGTAGAAAAGAAATACTGACCTTATAGTAACGTGCCCAATAGAATGTCCAGTATCACGGCGTACAACGAATGGTAGATGAAGTCGAAAATGAGGGTATAGTGGTGCTCTTGGTAGTAACAGTGCTGTATCCCCGGCGCGCGCTTCTCTATACCCAGCACGTGCTCCAGCAAGAGTCACAGTACCTAAAGGCCACGCTGGTTGAACAGAAACTTTTCCGCATACTCCTTCACCAGTTTCACCACTACTTGCTTCTGCTGCACTGTAAGCTAATTTCATTGTTTTTGGTGGTCGTTTTCCTTTACCATCTGCTGGCCACCATGCAGCTGGTACAGTTAATTCTGCTAAACAAGCGCCTTCTTCGCCTTCAGGGCCACAAGTTGCTGTTAAAGTTTTTGTTCCCAAAGTGGCATGTAGGGTTATACAAACACGACGTGGTCTGGCTGCCGCTCGTCGTGCACCCCCTTCACCACCGGTGTGAAATAGCACTCTTAACACTGGGGCATCTTTAGGCAATTCACGAAACACGAGGTGCGCTGATACGTCAAGTCGATGTGCAGTGGCATCTTGTAATTCAATTAAAGTTGCATTCCTTCTAGGTGGTTCAAGAGGATCGGGTACAGCATACCGAGCTGGTACGGTTTGTTTCGTAGAAAACGGTCCGTAAGTAGCCCGAACCGAAGCAGGAGAAGAACCTTGTAAAACTGTGAACCTGTCAAGTGAGAGTAGAGCTCCAGGTAAGGCAGTGCCCATTGGCTCAGGTGGAGGTCCAGCTCCATTCCATCTTGCAGTATGTTTTAGGAAAAAACCACTGTCCTTATTTTCAAAGTGAACTTCAACAGCAAAGACGACACCTGAAAACAAAAGTATCGATATAATAAAAGATCACACAACAGTTGTTATCATTACAAAATACATTTTTCCTATAGAACAAAAAGACAAAAGGGCAGTATACTGGCAAGAGTCCAAGTGTATTCGCATCTTATGCTGAAGTGATTTTGCTGCATTTATTGTTTACAAATTAAAATATATCCAATTCAATTTTCTTGTTAATGTCCTCAAAGCGTGTTAAAACATGTTATACCATTAGTTTGTTTAGACAGACAGACAAAAATGACATTAATTTAAATTTGAACTACATCAAATTCTTGAAATATAATGACCAAGTTAATTGGAAGAGCAGCTGAAAATTTCCTTTGACAAATGCAACGTCAGACAGGCGTTAGACGTGATCCCGTCATTTGCCTCGGTTATTGCGGGATTCGTGTCATTCCCTGTATGAATGCTAAGCACTTTTCATGAAATTCGTTATAAAAAGATAAATCTATTTAATGCTTTTCATCTTTTGTGAAGACAAAAATGAAACATATACGAGAAATTCTAACTTCATTAACAATTTAAAGTTGTTATTTTTTATACTCTTTCAAAAATTTTACAAGTCTAAAACAAACAAAATGAAGCAATTGCGACTCCAATTATGTTAAAGACTACATTCAATTAGTGAACGAATCTACGTTAATTTCTAACAAAACAAAAGCGAATGTGCAGTTACTTAGTGTTGAATTTTCCAAGTACAGCAGTAAGCTACTTAATTTACACGGAAACGACTTCTCTAAGCACGCGTCTCGTAGGCGGAATAGAGCAAGATAATAAAAAGCTTCAGCACGTGACGTACTTAGAACAAAGAACACTTGCACAGGTTTCAATCTCCCCGCTAGATATGATACCTTTATACTACGTTGTTGAAGAAAATCCTTAAAGTACAGGATTCATTTCGCTTCTTCTTTTTATATGTTTTCATTTTTTGTGTACGTTCGTTTTATATATTTGCACGAGTAAAAACTCTGCTTTTATTTTTGTGTTTACTTTCATTTATAAATAAAAACATTTATATTTATTTTATGATAATACAAATATTGGATATAAACTGACGTTAACGCACAGGTCGAAAGGCTATATGATAAATGGATAAATATTTATCCGTTAATGGATTCCAACACATTCATACGTCCCATTATTGAATTACTATTAACAATGAAATAGAATTATAGGACTCAACGCCGGCAATTAATGTTCATAAAAGCTTTTTACGAAATGAAAAATCTTAATGGAAGTGACATAATTGATGTATACATATTGGAATGAAATATAATTTATTTGTTGGATGCGGGTGGAGTACTTATGCCCTCCAAAGGTCAGGTAAATAAGGTCGGGAGTTGTTGGATAGCGACCACGCCTGCCTATCAAGGATTAGTCGTGAGACAGTTATTACATCGACTTCGCTTCACCCCGTCGCCCCCATGTTTGCAATTTATCGAACGATCGGAAACGCGATATCTATTCACGAGTTTTCGTTTTTGCTATTCTACCCTACGAATAAATAGACTTATTATTTATCCGTAGATTCTACGAGAAAATTAATGCGTAGTTTATTATTTGTACTGAAAATACAGTCAATAAGTTTTCGGTAAACGAACCAATTTGACGTTACATAGGGTACATATTTCTAAACAAATTTTATTAGCATTCATTCAGTTAGGCCTTCATCTATCGCATTACTTTTTGTCAGCTGGTCTACCAAATTTTTAAAACAACGCATTTTGATTGAGTTCTTTTTCTTTTGACGTATTCCCCGTTCATTCGGTAATCGGTTACACTGAGTTTGAAAAGCTAAGCGTACGTTTACTGCTGTTTGTTCTCATTCTATTCACAAATCAAACCTATAGATAGTTATTTTTTAACATTGAAATTTAGTTCTACTAGTAACAAAGTCAGAATTTTTATTGGTAAATTATGTTTAGGTTTAGGAGATGCCAAAGAAAATCTATAATATCAGTTTTTTGGCACATAAAGTGGATCCCTAGAACTCTTGTTTTACAACTGACTAGAACAAAGTACCATTATTACTTCTACCGCTTATCTATTCCTTACACACCTCAGTCAGTCTGTTTTCATGTGTAGCGATCAAAGTGGATGGGTATAATAGAAACTCAATTTCATATTTTTTTGTTATGCTTTTCTAACTTATAATTTAAGGGACAAAGTTTGTATGTAGATCAAAGAAGCTTGTAACCATTATTCTATGAACGATTATCTGATGACGAGTAAATAATATAAAGTAACTAGCGACTCACCCTCGATTCGCTCCTTTCCTAAGTACGTTTTGACGCTTAGTATGGACTAGTTTTTTTTTTTTCAATTCCGATTTTTTAATAGTTACTGCTATTCTGCTATTCGGGGTGAAGACAAATCCAACAAAATCAAGATCATAAAAATCGGTCCAGCAGTTATATATATATATATATATATATATATATATATATATATATATATATATATATATAAAGATTTACATTATAAAATAAACCATAAATACCGAATCGAGAGTGAGTGCAGTTTGACTCGCAGGTCCACCATATACGATAATAATCCTATGACAAATGGCAAGGCACGTGCTATGCTATTCATTTTTTTTTTATACTTGTCCTTTTTTACTTGTATGGAGTGCCCCCCGGGGTAATAACCCCCATTAACCCCTTTTTAATTTATCAAAATAAGCCATATCTCTTTATTTTTCTTAATTTTATTGTACAGCATTGTCTAGCGGTTCACATCTTTCTTTTTTAAAATGGTTAAAACATTGGATGCGAGTTATGCCATATTTGTTAAGTTATATATTATAGAGTTAACGCAGCAGTATGATTTACACACATTTAATTATACACTAAGTTTGTCTACACATATGTATATGTACATTGTACAATGTACATATATGTTACCATTTTAAAATAGAGAGAGAAAATCTTAACTTGCTCACGTTGTCTAACCTTTTAATTTAGCATTTTAAAGGTAGGTAAGATTGATGGACATCGAAGGTTTAGGTCCCTTCGCGATCGTTCGGGCCCCTTGGCGGACATTCCTGTATCGTGAAAAAACATCAGGTAAATTCGCCAAGCGAAGTATATTTTGCATTATGTATAAAAACTTTAAAACCTACTTCTTATATCATATATCAAGCCCAGCTGCTACAATAGGTACTTAATATTGAGACGAGTATTTGGTACTTACCTATCCGTTTACTGTAATGTAATATTGCCTTTTTATTGTTATGATATTTGAGACGTAAAATAAATATTAATATAACTTTATATTCGTTAAACGTGTCTGAACTTAAGCTTACAAAATTGTATAAAAATCCAATAAAAAAGAAATTGAGATAAAATAATGGAGCGTAAAAAATAATGGCGCACTCCCCGTGTCGTGTCGGTATAGTATGGGCAGCTAAAATAAATTGTTTGCCTTTTTCAAAGCGATAGGAATTCTACAGCTTAGCTCTACTGAATCAAAATACCATTTAAAATAAGTTATACATCATACATAAAACACCATTTAAAATAAGTTTTTCTACGAAGAACAGTAAAACAGTGTATAAATATTTAATGTTTATATTAGGGTTCGAAACGATAATTATCATTGCTAATTATCATGATATTTATCAAGATAAATATGGGTTGATAATTATCTTTGATACTTAAATACATATAATTGAAAATATTTAATTTACAACTCTTCAAATTGTCGATCACCAAACTGAACTCTCTCAATCAACTCAAAAAACTCAATCAGCAAACTGAGTCAATGCACTTGAGGAGGATGATATTCCACTCATTAATTTAATTAAATAGTTCCTATGTAATTGATTAAACTTATTCTGTTTTTATTTCTAAGTTTGTATGTGTCAAACTTATGAAAAAAATAATAATAAAAGATTACCTTGATTAATAAAAGTACATAATTTGTTCTAACGTAAATTATGATAGGCAAGTAGTCAAATACCCCTACACAAGGATTGTTAAATTTATATCTGTTTAATAATTATCAGATAATTTTACCGGTGGTAGGACTCTGTCAAGCCTGAGGAGTCTGACTGGATGGGTACCACCCCCTTATCTATTTGTGCCGCCAAGCAACAATGATGGCATTGTTGTGTTCCTGTTTGAAGGATAAGGTAGCCAGCGCAATTACAGGCAAGAGGCATATCATCTTACTCCTCACAGTGACAACGCACCTGCGGCTCTGCATTTGTGTTACCTAAAACCTAAGTGCATGAACCGTAGGTGTTATGGGCGACAGGTACTGCTTTCCATCAGGTGGTCTGTCTGCTCGTTTGTCACTGAATCTCATAAAAAAAATATCAATAGACATATTTATCTTGACAATTTCATTTCCTGGTTTATATACATACTAGCAGAACCCGCGGCTTCGCTTGCGCTAAAACTAAAAAAACACTAATAAGGTAGGTTTCATACCAACTTTTATCCCCTATTTTACCCCCTTATGGGATGAATTTCAAAAAATGCTAAAACACATATTTATTTAATTATATTGAAGAGCATTAATACCAAGTTTCAAGTGATACTGATCATAAATATTTTTTTATGTTATACTATAACGTGTTTTTCCGTGGGAATGAAATAATCTCTCTTGATAAAAATAAAAAACCTATGTCACTCTCCAGCCCTCCAACTATCTCCACACAAAAAATCATGCCAATCCGTCACTCCGTTTCGACGTAAAAGAAGAACAAACAAACACACTTTCACATTTTTAATATTAGTATGGACATATAAACTTCCTAAGCAAGTTGCATAAGCTAAGTATAACCATATTTTAGCGGCAAAAGTTAGGATCAAAGCTTTGGACATCGTCACAAGTTAATTGATTGTAATCTTTCTACATCTCTTTCTTTAAGTCACATATAAATGAAACAGCTGCAACAAGACGGAAAATTAAACCACGTGGTTATCGATACGCAACGGAGACGCAGTTTCTTGGAACAATGCTGTGAGTCATAAATCTGCGCTAGATTTTATTCATATTATTTAGCGAAAAAGTTAAAATTAAAATAAATATTTTACAAAAATGTTTGTTTTGTAAAAAATAAGATGAATATATTTTTTATTTATTAAATATGCTTCCGCATATACCAAATATACAAACATGCCAACATAATATTTTATTTTTACCATAAAGAGGAAGTACGTAAAGATATGTCACTAGCGTAGCTCTCGAATCTCACTTTAGACGTTAACCTCTTATGCACTCCACATAAGAGCACTTCTATGAAGTTTCGTTACGCAATACATTTCTAGCAGTCGATTTATACATAGCTTCTCAATGTACCTATATATTAGTAACATTGTCTCGTAAATACTTAAATACATAACAATATCTATTTTAGAACAAAATTTTACATTTAAGAACGTGGAGACAGACTGGACACCAGTTCGTCCGCGGCCTGCTCTGACCAAGACACGGTAAATGAGTTTATTACCATAACTAAATCTATAAATTATATGCATCATTTTCCATTTAATTATTTCGATCTCCCAAAGCAAGTTAAAGTTAAAAGTTTTAACATTTTATTGCTTATTGTAATGAATTATTTATCCGTCTTTTAGAATGAATCGCCCCCGCACATTCCTGCTTTATACACACATAAATCCGTCTTAGAATTCCATGAGAGCGTACAGCCCTCGTTGCATTCGCTTTCCTTTGCATTCTTAATACATGCGTAGGCTCTTGTCCAAGTTTATTCGCTGCAAGTGTATAGATAACGGTACACCTTTATCTGGCGTATGATGACAAAGATTTACTACTGTACACCTGTTTGAATATGATGTGCTACATTCTTGCATTCGGCCACTGTGAGAGATTTGGGAAAGCTAATCGGTAACCAAGCCTTTATTTAACCTAATATGTAAGAGGCACAACAATATAGGTACTATCATGAACAGTCCCCTATTCTAAGGACTTTTCATTGTGGCGAAAATTTCTAGCAGATTGTTAGTGTCCCTAATTAGTCGGGAAGGTGAAGGGTGATTGTGTGGCGACAAGTACGCCTTCCGCCTTGCGAATTGTCGTGCTCAACAATATCTTGTCTCGCTCATCTAAATGCAAATGGAGTAGAACGCCCCTTGATCTTTGTATTCGCACCCCTCATTTGTCTAGTTGCGGTGTAAGGATTTGCAAGATTTGCTTGATTTACAGCTATGAATATATTCTAAAGGTAGATAAAGCTATAGAATAAGGTGGTAATATTTTAAAATTTTATATTTCATATTTTTAGATTAATTTTTAAACCATCAATTTATTATTATTTTCAAAATATTTTCATGCATTCCCACATGCAAAGATTAAACAAGCAAATTGTTATATAGAAATATTAAAAACTCCGCTTGCATACAACAAGCTAACAGCAATAAAATTGAAAACCCCAACCATTGCGTAAAAGATAATTTATATCTATATATTAGACTTGCAACGAATATTCGGTTAGTATTCGGTATTCGGCCTATTCGGCTATTTTTTTCCTATTCGGCCGAATACCGAATGTCTAGACACTATTCGGCCGAATACCGAATACTTAAGTAATATGTTTTGTTGTAATCAGATAATTGGTAAAATGAAAATATTGATTTATTTTATAATGATATATTTTTCTTATAATCACTAAAGTAGTCATGGACTCTAAATAATCAAATTCTATATTATAAAATATAACCAAAAAAACTGTCAAATCTGTATGGGAAAGCATCGCGAGAAAACCACTGGACAGATTTTGATGAGGTATGATGATTGTTGGTTATCCGGGTCAACATATAGAATACTTTTTACTGCGGGAAAATATCTCATCTCTGGGAAATCTATACTAACCGTTAAAACGTACCAAGGGACGAACCTGAGTGGAGCGAGGGTGGGTCGCTCGTGATATTTAAAAAGCAGTGACAATCCCGGCTTCAGAGAAAAAACGCTTTTAATAAAGACTACTTTCTGGCGGCCAACAAGAAACAAGTATGTCGATGCAAGTATTCCCGCCAAAAGTTCAACGCTGGCCGAATACTTTTGCCTAATATTCGGCTATTCGGCCTGAAAGCCCACCGAATATTCGAAATTCGGCATATGGCCAAATATACTATTCGTTGCAAGTCTACTATATATACATAAAATGCTTTGTCCTGACTGACTGACTTATCGATCAACGCACAGCCTAAACCGCTGGTCGTAGAAACGTGAAATTTGGAGGTCATAATTATTAAATAATGTAGGCATCCGTTAAGAAAGGATTTTTCAAAATTCATCCCCTAAGGGGGTAAAATAGGGGATAAAAGATTGTATGAAACTCTGTAATTCTTAACGCAAAATGCACAGAAAGTGGTATTTAGCTTTTAGATGAAAAATTAGAAATATGTGTATTAGATTTTTTTCGAAATTTATCCCTTAAGAGGGTAAAAGGGGGTGATAAAGTTTATATGAGCAAACAATTATTTATGATCAGAATTATTTGAAACTTGGTATTAATGCTCTTCAATACAATTAAATAAATACGTATTTTAATTTTTTTTGAAATTCATCCTATAAGGCTGTCAAATAGGGGATGAAAGTTTGTATAAAACTCTGTAATTAATGCACGGAAATGGTATTTACCTTTAAAATGACAACTAAAACAATACAAATATAATTTTTTTTTTCGAAATTCATCTCTTAAAAGGGTAAAAGGGGGTTGTGCTGTTTATATGAGGAAAAAATTGTTTATGATCAGAATTACATGAAACTTGGTATTAATGCTCTTCAATACAATTAAATAAACATGGATTGTAGATTTTTTTTAAATTCAGCCCCTAAGTGGGTAAAACTGGACGGTGAAGTTGGAATTGTTGAATATACTTAAATAGAGTAAAATGACTCAAGTCCTCTGTAAGTGCACATTTACTGTGTGGGATATAAAGTAGAGAACAGAAATTATTCTGAATCCAAAGGAAAATTATCTATAACTTTTCGGCTGGCCACAGCAGCTACAGCAAAATAAGAATGGCAATTTATATATGTAAATTAAAAAAAAGGAGAAGAAGGGAGACTGTAAGTTTCAGGTGTACATAGCATTGGGTCTTTAAAAATAACGTAGATGTTAGCCTATTAGTATGTTAGTTAAAAAGCCCATATTAACCGAGTAACATGACTCTAAAGTGGTAAACATTGTATGCGATTGTATCATTGTATTCTCTTCCTCTATCTTTGGAGAGATGGAGAGTAGAAAAATGTGCCAAAAAACAGGTAGTGAAGCTTGCTAAATATCTAAAGTGTAAATTATATGATATATGATATTTTGAGTTACGATCGCTAAAATGAAATTTGTTTTCCTTATTTTTGCAAGTAATGAAGTTTGATCGCGGGCGAAGCCGCGGGTTCTGCTAGTAATCAATATATGTACTTTTTTGTGTCATGGTAGTAGCTTAAAATTATTATATTTGCCTACTTTTAATTACTTTTATGAGATATCTATATGGGTAATAACTAAGTATTTATATAATCACAATATTTTACCTTAATCCTTCATGGCTGTGAAGCATAAAAAGTATACTTTGAAATAATATAAGGGAAATACTTATAATACTGAAATAAGATAATATATATAATACAAGAGATTAGAGATTACCTCTTAACATGAGGAGGAAATAGATTTGCCTTAACGTTATTTTCTAAAAGATAAAGGGATGGAAATAAGATTAGGCAGGATAGGGAGGCACTGAAACCGATCGGGACCTTTGTTGGTAGGCTATGCAAATGAAATTGAAGTCCGCTAGTTTGCTCTAGTACAACTACTGTACATATATTAAAATAGATACGATTATATAAATATATAAATAAAATAGATATTGATTTTAGAGAAAGGTTATGTGTTTATTTACTAACTAGCAACTCACCCTCGCTTCGCTCGGGTTTATCTCGAAGTACGTTTTAACGATTAATATGGAATAGATAGATTATATAGATATATATTATGATACTATTATATGATATATACCTTCCTCAATAAACAGACTATTTAATGCAAAAAGAATTTTTTAAATTGGATTAGTAGTTCCTGAGATTAGCGCGTTCAAACAAACAAACTTTTCTTTATAATGTTAGTATAGATAATGTATCTAAATAATGTTTTATTATATTATATCAAAAATAATAGTAAGAAGTAAGTGTCTACTTACTTAAATAGTATAATACATAAAGATTAAAAAGTGCAATTGAACGTAATATAGAATTAACTATACCTATTGATATTAAATATGAAACGAACACGTAACCACATAGAAAACACAATCGATATCCAATAATTGCAAAAACAATGAATACTCTGTTTTAATTTACCGCGGTTTGCGAGGGTAGTGTGAGAGTTAATACTATATTATTATTGAACTTTGCACTTGTCGGTATAATCATTAAGGATATTTTCGAAGAAGATAATATTACTTTCTTGCATTAAAATCTATGTACTTAAGCTTAATTCAATGTGACTCTTAACTCCTTAAATACCTTTAAGCTTGCATGTTGCAGTCATAATTTTATCTTAGGTTTATATTTATAAAAATTTTATATTTATTATTCATGTATTGTATATTGTAATGTAACTACAACTCCTCTTGTGGAATAAAATAAAAATATATTATGGTATTATTTGGTCCAAAAAAATTACGATCGTGACCAATTGCAGTAAGTAACGTGGAACCCTGCCGAGCACGCGCCGCAATCCCAGCAGGGATCTTACTCTTAACGTACACTAGACAACACAAAATCCAAACAAGTATTTCTTATACCTATTATACTAAGGTCCTCTTTTCAATTAAATGCACATATTTGTAGCCGACTGTAGACGTACAGAAACAAAACAGGTTACTACGAGTAAGGACATGATAATTCAAAAACATTTACTACGATAACATGCCGAAGTATAAAAGGGCATTAAGTTATTCAAATGAGCATTCATTGTAAAACCGATGTATCGGTATAATCGTGATGAATGTGGAGAACCGTTGAAAACATTAATTGAATCAAATGTATAATTTAGAACAAGCATCAAATTAAGCTTCTTAAAAGTGCTCAGGCCTCAGGTATTACTATAAAATCCAACTATACCCTAAATTTATTGTCACATAAAGCTTTATTTATTACCTATATATTAAGAAAGTACTATAACTTTTGTGGAAAAATAGACGGAATCAAGTTACAAAAGTAAAACATGTTGCAGAAAATAAATTGAAATGGCTTTTGCTTAATACACACTCATTGTATGTTTAATAATAGAAATACGTACTATTTTAGATGTGCGACGAAAAAGGTAGGAAATGAAAAGCGACAAAGGCATTGCGGCTGGCTCCATCAGCAAGATTGCTGATATGCTCGTTACGTGGTTGCAGTACCGCAGAGCCTTTACAAATGCACGTGTTACCCTTGCTTTTAAACCTAATGTGAGCGTGTACCGACTGCAACAGTTACTGTTGAAGTTTTAGATTATTTTATAGAAATTCAGTTTGAGTCTTTTTTAGTATAACTAAACGGTCTACGATAAATCGGGGAAAATACCTAAAAATATGTACTTGAGTATACACGCGTCAAACATAGTGGCTCCTCCTTTTTTGACGACGGTTAAAAAGAGTACTCAATTCGGAATCACTAACATAATAGCTTTATTCACACACTAGCGACTCACCCTCGCTTTGCTTCGGGTTCGTCCCTAGACAAAAATAAATCTATCCCACGGGAACCGTACATTTTCCCGGGATGATATATAGCCTATAGCCTTCCTTAGTTAACGGGCTATCCAATGCAAAAAGAATTTTTCAAATCGGATTAGTAGTTCCTGAGATTAGCGCGTTCAACCAAACAAACAAACTCTTCAGCTTTATAATATTAGTATAGATATAGGGTTAAGTGTTTCTATAGAGATACATGATAATTTTAAAATAATATCCATGTTCAATTTCCTGTTAGGGAAATACGCATAATGCAACGTAAAGATAAGTACCTATGCTTATATGCCTTTTTATATAAAATAGGACTACTTATCATAAGCAATATCACTCATGGTCATTTTGTCATCTATACTATAATAAAGCAGTAACTTAGCGAAATCTGTACATGAAATATTTTTTAAAAACAATGACTGTAACGTATTATGTATACGATATAGACCCCAAAACAATAGTTATTAATTTTTTTGTCTGTTTGTCTGTTTGTCTTTTTGTCTGTTTGTCTGTTTGTCTGTTTGTCTGTACGCGTTTCACGCAAAAAGTAATGAACCGATTTCAACGAAATTTTGTGAACTGATAACTTATTACTCGGGTCAACATTTAGGATAACTTTTACTTTTGGAAAATCTTTGTTTCCCGCGGGAAATTGCAATAACTGGTTTTATCGAGTCCTCCTTAGGAACCCTCCGCTGGCTAAACCTAAAGACATACATCAAAACAATGTACTAAAAAATTATAGATCTTGAAAAGGCCAACAGAAATATCTACAACAGTATATGTCTATCTCTCAAGGTACACTCGCAATACCTATTCTTATCTATACCTATAGCAAAACTAACATAGTTAAATCGATGTGCGCGTTTCACGCAAAAAGTACTAAACCGATTTCAATTAAATTTTGTATAGTGATAGCTTATCACTCGAGTCAACATTTAGGATACCTTTTACTACAGGCACATTTTTCGTTCCCGCGGGAAAACGCAATGACTGGTTCTATCGAGTCGTCCTTAGAAGTTTATATGGCTAACGCTGGCTGAACCTTAAGAGATAAATCAAAACAATGTACTAGAAAATTGTAGGTCTTAAAAAGTTATACGGGGAAGTTCGCAATATTATATGTCTATCACCTAAGGTACACTCGCAATTACTATTTTTATTCACTACTCGCGACTCACAGGCTGACTTATCAACGTTTAGCTCAGTTCAGCAGTGAAACGTAACTAGGGACGAACCCGAGCGAAGCGAGGGTGAGTCGCTAGTCAATCATATAATATATAATATACTCTCTAATGTTTGCGATTATTATAAAATAAATAACAGGTATATCTGATATTATAATAAATAAACATGGCATAATATGAAATATTACATTTGCTTCATCATATTAATATAACATATTTTAAAGCAGAAGTTAGCTCAACGCTGCACTTTTCGATATATCGAGTAGTAATTTAATTAAAGCGAGAACGTTTTAGAGATGCCGATGAGGTAAACGGGAACTTCGCTTTGCTATTCCAACCGTATTCCTGGTTATTTGCTTTTATTCTTTTAGAAGAAAACTGCAGCGACCTCTTCTGACTAAAATGAGATACTAATCACGTTTAACAGCTGTACTATTTCCTAAGTTATTTTATACTTTAAGTTTCTTAAAGTATGTGACAATTTCTTAGCTTTATGTTAGTTTAATAGTAAAACGTATTGGTCTTAATATGAGTTTTACTTTAAATTGACTAATTATCAGAATATAAGCGTTTAAATACTATAATTTTAAAAGTTATGCCATTAGTACATTTCTGAGAAGAGACGACCAAGTTTCATGTTTTTGGACTTTTATGACTTATACAATTAGAAAATTGTACCTAAGGCTTCATCTATGGTGGTGCTGTAGAAGTAAAGTCGGCGACATTATGCGCAAAATTAGAACGCTGAAGTGGAAAGGGACAGTCATGTCTTCAGACGCGCTTATGGTCGTGGAACCTACACATTACACAATGTGCTAGAGTGGTGACCGTGTTTAGGCAAACGTAATTGAGGACATCCTGTAGTATAATAGACTGACGGCGAGATTAAGGAATGAGAAAGAAAGAGAGTTGCCAAGACCGATATGGTTAGCACTCTTAAGACCCCTTCGTTCAACAGTGAACAGCGATGGTAAACACATGTACATACATATACGTATGTCTGTGTTTGACAGACATTAGGGATAGGTATTTATTAAACATATCTTATAATATTAAATGAGTCTATTATCTAGTGATATAAAATTTTGTATATCTTGGAAATGGGTCTAACAATTTGGATCAAATTTTATATTCAGATAAGGTTTTGCTTTTTAAGTTTATCTATACAGGCGTAATTTCTAAAAAAACGCAGTTTTTATTTTTTTTCCGAAAAACACGATTTCACAAAAAAACAAGCCGAGCGAAGTTCGCTCGCCCAGATACTGATACATAAATGAGGGTTATAATTCATAATCACGTATAATTAATACTTAATAACGAGGCACGAATACATATAACTAAATGTATTTTTAAACGTATTTTATGTAATTTTAATATGTCATTAATGCTAGTGTCGCATGATATAAAAGCTGTATTAATTTATTATCTGTTATGCACTTCATACCATATCACTAATATGTAGATGGATATCGTCACATCATATCCATTATCTATAGTTTCAGACTTCATTGGGCACACTAAAAGCCGCCGCCATCGGCACCGGACCAATTAACAGCGTTTATAGCTACAAAGTCGTTATTTACTATGCGTACATGGCACGATCACGTAACGCAAGCCTTACTTATGTAAACATATAGTTAGCAATTTGCACTGGCAATTTGATGTTCAAATATCAGTAAGTTTCTCGGAATACAATTTTGCTAAAATTCAGTGTAGTGTTAAAATGACATGTGTACATGTAGACATTAAATTGAATAGTAATTGTATACTACATCTATCTATAAATTCACAATATGGTTTTTGAGGAAAGAGAAGTTTTACTATTATTGTCATTTCTACTATCTATGATGTATGTACGGTTTATTCTGGGAAATGCTTTCACGGTTTTTGTAAAACCAAACAAAGACATTCGAAATCGCACCGATAGAGCTACTGTGTTACTTACGATGACACATAACTATTACGGTCGTCTCAATCAAGGGCATAATTGTAAACTAAAGAATATTTTAATTTTGAAACTTGACAATTTCATGTTTTTCATATTTCTCATATTTAAAAATAGCACGTCACCTGTAATAATGATGTAGCGTGTGATCTCACAGGCACCGGGGCGAGATATTTATCTTATTTACATAACCGGCCGTGTCCAGAATAAAATGGAAATGACCCCGTCGCTTACGGGGTTGGATCGGTACAGGCGTTAAACGCGAACACGTCAATATTGGCTTGATTTACAGTCAGAATTCAATCTAGCGACATAACTATAGTGTAACATACGACATGTTATCTACCTAATAGATAGAATTTCATGAAATATAATGGTAACTTATAAAGGTAGTGTGCCGATTTTTATCTAAAAAATATTTATTTTTTTATCGTTCATAGTAAATATTTCACTCATTACTACAAATTAATTGCCCATTATTATATACTAGCGGCTCACGCTCGCTTCGCTATAATAACAAAAACAAATCTATCCCTCAGGATCGTATATTTATCCGGGATAATAAGTAGCCTATGTGTTATTTCAGACTATAATCTATCTCTGTGCCATATTTCATCTAGATCAGTTCAGCCGTTCTGGCGTGAAAGAGTAACAAACATCCATACTCACAAACTTACATTTATCTATCTAATATATTTAAATGAGCAATTCTTGTATATTTATTTATTTATGTATACAGGTGATCTCGGAAACGACTCTAACGATTTCGCTGAAATTTGGTATGTGGCTGTTTTCAGGGGAGAATAATCGATCTATATTAGTCTTATGTCTGGAAAAACGTGTGTTTTCGAGTTTTCATGCGACTTTCTTTCGCATTATTCCACGCAAAATATGGTCGATAATTTTTTACGCTCGGACATAAGCATTATGGTCAAGCAGCCAAGGTGCAAGATTAACAATCACAGGTGTTCGGATACGAATCCCGGTCGGATACAAAATTTTTACTTTTGTTTTTTTTTTGTATTTATTCAAGTTTTTAGTTTTTTTTTAATGTAAAAAATACGATGTAACAAAAAAGAACTCCGAGCGAAGCTCGATCGCCCAGGTACTAATATTTATACAGATAGAGTAGTCTAATTTGCTACTCATAATAAGCCACGAATATTATAGCAGTTGCAAGTCAGTAGCGGTGTAACTTAAATTAATTATTGTTTTACTGATAAATGACACTCAGGGCGCCATGCTGCCCGAAAACTTAAAACTTGGCAACACATTCTGCCCGCCTGTCTCAATTCCCCACTCTTGAATTATGCACGAGTATCCTTTCAACTTTTTTTCAATTCGCGAATGTTAAACAAAGAGACTTCGAAAAGGTTTTAACTTCTTTAAATATATTAAATATATCACAAAATACACATATCTACCTATGTATAAAGAGACAAAGACAAAACAATCAATAATATTAATAATAATGTCCTCTCGACCCATTTCGGCCTGGGCGTCCAATCTCATTGAGACTAGCCATCTGCGAAGGAGATATTATAGTGCACAAGTGTGCTCGCAGACACAAGTGCACTCTCTATTCCTGTCACTCTCATACTCCGGTGGGATGACTACTCAACACGACGAGAGAGAGAGAGAGTTAAGGCGCAGAACCGACGGCTTTACGTGCTATACAAGTACCGGGGCATGGGGGTGAAACACCGCCGCATAATATTAATGATTATGGTTGATCTTTGACCACTAAGCAAATACTAATTACTCTAAATAGTTATGTATCTTTAGAATTAAGAATTTAAAAGACTTAGTAGGTACGCTAAAATTAGGTGTCAGTATGTTAGATGGTGCAGCGATATGTAGGTCGGAATGACATGTACTTTCCGGGCGCACAATGACTACAACGTCGGGTCGAACTCAATTTCACGCGTGATTTGTACACTTTTATTTCATTTCCACTTGAAATGGGCGAGCTGTCGAGAAAAGCCGAGACCTTATACAACATTTACACTTAAATTAAATAGAAGAACGGAAAATCTGCTACTGATTCATGATTTTGATTCGAGTTTGTTCTTACATTTTTTTCATTTTTGTTTCCTTTTGTTTTTTATACTTACTAGTTTCTTAGTTATTGACAGTTTTTATTTAAAAGAATAGGTCAAGTAGTATTGAATTTTGCGTAGAAAAGAAGTACCTAGGCGACAGAGCTTCGCTCGGAGTTATTGGCCAAAAGTACAAATTTCTTTTTGATTTAGCTTAAAAAGAAAAACAAACTAAAAACTTGAATAAATACATTAAAAAAAAACAAAAGTAAAAACTTTGCATCCGCCCGGGATTCGAAACCGGACTCCTCTGATTGTAACTCTTGCCGCTTGGCCGCTTGACCAAGAAACTTATGCCAGAGAGTGCGAAATTATCGAACATATTTTGCGTGAAATAATGTGAAAGAAAACCGCATGAAAACTCGAAACATAGGACATCCCAGGCATAGGACTAATCTAGATCGATTTTTCGCCCCTGAAAACCACACATACTAAATTTCAGCGAAATCGTTAGAGCCGTTTCCGAGATCGCCCTTATAAATAAATATACAAGAATTGCTCGTTTAAAAGTATTACATATATGTATTCAGCTCTTTTTAACGTCCCACTGCTGGGCACGGCTGGCCTACCTTCAATACGAAGAGGATCAGGCCATAGTCCACCACGTTGGCCAAGTGCGGGTTGGCGGATTAGATATATAGGTACATTTAAATGTGACAACCATGCATTTTGTACGTTCCATAGCTAAATGGAACACTTGTAATTTCGGCATAGGTATTCGTCAACGTATCCTACTAGGCAATTATACTAATTTTTAACTTTAACTTTGAATATATAAATATAACAAGTCACATTTGAGTTAAACTCACGTTACTTTATGAAATATTTCAGTCACTGTTCAATTTATGAACGATCCTATTCGTCAAAACAAATACAGACATAATGTTCAGTGGTAAGATACAAGTTAAATTCTCACTTAAAGATTTTATATTCTAGAAATCTATCATAATAAAATTATTTACTAATAAATAAATGTAATAAAGGAAAACTTTAAAACTTTAGTGTAAACGTATTAAGCATTCATATTTAAGATTTGAGCTTAATTTTAGAAAAAAAATATCTTAAGTAGGTATATTTTGAAATACAGCCCTCATCTCGCTAGGCATATTTCTCTAAGTGTTGTATTAGTATTTTAAATATTTATGTAAGTAAAGAAAATAAAGCTGTATGACTTAGTAAATAACGTCATAAACATTTTTTTTTGCACGAATTATATTTAATCTTCGTATCTTAAAATATACCTACGTGTTTCAATTTAAGACAGGAATTTAATGTAAGCAATGCTATGTAATAATGGCGGCGTGTTACGTGACAAGCAATGTTTCGGGTAACACTTGCGACTTCAGTAAAGTCGAGTCGACAACTTGATATATTAAGTTGCTTTAGTAGGGTGAACGTGAAAACAGGGCACATAAAAAGTTACATTTTTCATTGAAGCCCTTATGGACAAGGTTATAAGGATCTCACAGGAGCACAGCCACAGTATCTGATAAAATTCTTTTGCAGGCTCAGTAAATTGTTGTTATCGTCTGGTATAAGACTTTCATCTTTATTCACTGTACATTGTTCTCTTGGATTAATAGAAGGTAACCTTAATTAAGCAAGATATGAGTTTATCTAAGCATAATATGGTACGCAGTAAAATTTAGAAGAGAAGAAAGAGCAATTCTTTAATTAGTTATGAATGCGTACAACTTACAAGTACTAATTTGGTACACAAACAGGCAAAACCTTAAATAGTAACATAATTCAATATTTTTAATGAAGTGAAATTTTAATCGATAATTAACTTCAAAATATAGAAAAGTTTATAGCAAATCAAGGTATAAGTTGTACATATAAATATCTTCTCAATGCATTTACTTGCATTCGCTGTAATGGTAACTTGCAAATTATCATGTGTACTATAAAAGGAAAAGAGATAAAAATCTATAGAAGTTCTCGTGTGTTCACATACGAGTATGAATGAGAAATGAATGTCAAGTTCTTAATAAAGAAAGCTGCAGATGTACTCAAATAAACAGCTATTAAAAATAAACTATTAACATTCCCATCTGTTACGATTGTAGACACTGGAAGTCTTAATAAATTTTAAGAACATTTAAAGTTCTCTAAAAATATATTAGAAAGAAGGCTTATAAGAAGTAAAACTATTAACTTATTCTGTGCACTGCAAAATTGAAGTAAGCATACAACAAACTACGACCTACTTTGTGTTTACTTCACATTTGAAAAGTAGGTTGATTCCAAATCGGTCAATCAATTGCGTGACTCTATAATGGGTGGTTATGGAATGAATTTTGTATTATAAAAAACTATAACTCTGTAAAACTACGACGATTTACACGATATATAGCCATTTGTAAATGTTTAATAGTATAAAATATGTCGCATCCACAACGGAATTCAAGCTATATTGCAGCAGGTTTTACAGGAAGATCGTTGTCTATATCCATTATGCAAATGGAAGGCTCGAACAGTGTACGCATTTAGCCTATCTGTTAGTTCGTCCAAAAAGACGGCAGGATTCAACTGCGATTTGCGAGTGTTTTCGACACTAACTTGTTAAGGTTACTAACAAAGCTTTATATTCTTGTTGAGGATAACCTAAAAGGATATTGTGGGTTTGGGACTAATTTTAATGTTTATTATTTAAATACTATCCATTTGTACCTGATATTATATGTATATAAAACCTAATTTATATATAAATACTCTCACATAGATCTCTGTTATCTATTGAATTTGGACATCTATTGAAGATAGGTAAGTACTTTACCTAAAGGAGATTAAAAAAAAGTTTCAGAGTTATTATTAGTATAGTATGGCCCTGATAAATGAGGGTAAGAGCTACAGTACTCAGCTGGCTGCACGATATTAAGAAGTAAGAAGGTGCTACAATATATGAGTAAATTACCTATTATCAGAAAAGCTTGAAAGCTTTTATATCAAATATATACGCCAATATAATATCTCGTTTGTAACTGCGTAGATACCCAATTTTCCTGCGAAGACGTGACAAAATGTATTTTTAGGGTCTCAGAGCGGCATTCCCCTCATCTTAACATAGTAATAGCAATAGAGACAACATTTTGAACAGCTTAGATGATATCGTGCTAACGTGTCTCGCCGTAATCGATATTGCAGCGGAATTAGAACTTCTGTCGTTGCTATTTTTGAACTAGAAGATACAGTAAAACTTGGAAAACGAGTTTTATACGACATAAACTAAAAAAATTCTATTCCCTATTTTAAACTTAAAATATCCGAGGCATAAACAAATAATATGAAGGATGTGTTGCTATAAATGTTACATAATCTTAAATTCAGTACACAGATTTATTATAGTCAGAATAATAATTTAATAAGTCAATCCTTCTACATCCCACAGCTGGGCTCAGGCTTCCCCTCAGTGCGAGATTATTGCCACTACCACAGATATAGTTAGATCTATATCTGTGGCCACTACGCTGGCTAATTGTAGATTAGCGAACGGAACTTACCTAATACATCTTTCGAAAACTACTTAGATTATCAGATATGATTTCATCATATTTTTTCCTTCCATTTACTAGCAAGGACTAATCATGTAAAAAAGATATAAGATTATATTAATATATTAATATACATTAATGTTACTAAGAATATTTAAAATATAAACACGTTTCAAGGGGATCAATTCAGTCGTAATATGCTACCCGACATTCTAAAAGGTTATCTCATATTCTACGTAAACTTCCTTATAATATAAAGGATATTTCAAATCCTTACGAACATAACAACAGAGTATCCTAAGCGTTTTATACGATATTATATCTCTGTACTATAAGTAATATTTTATGAATATAATACGTTAAAATTTAAATCGTTCAGTTCAGCGTTACAATTATTGGTTATCGATTCTTAAATATCATCCGATCGATTTATTGGTATTTAAGATGTATATAAATACATATTCTGCTGGCTTAAGTAAGAAGGCCGTAACTTATATACAGATTCAGAATCAGTAAATAAAATGTTACTTGATAGTTTTACTCATAAACATGTAATTCTTATGAATCCGGAGATACCATAAGCATTTTAATCGTAACTACGTCAAAACTAGTAGTAATTTTGACGTAGTGGTAAAACAAAACTTCAAATATCTCTAAATTAACTTTGACGAATTTATGGCTTTCTTTCTTATGATGGCAGTATTATTGTAAATCTTTTTTCCAAAAAAAAGTCATTTATTTTATGGAAATTATCATAATACTTATGGCAATAAACGTGTCAAAATATTTGTAGGTACCATAATTATTTTTAGAAGTTTTATATTATTTTTAACCAGGGCTTCACTGGTTTATATTGTACTGCTTTCTATAACCTTAACTTCTTATCTATATACGAGTATATAAAAATGAAAATCAATTGTCAAATGTATGTATGCGAATTACTACAGAACGGCTGCACCTATTTGGCTAATTCTTTTTTTGTTGTGTTTGTAAGTCAGGACCAGGTTTGTATAAAATAAGTGTTTGAAAAATTGTACGGAAAAATGAAAAATTTAGGTTAAAAAATCTGCATATAAAAAGAAGTTGACAGATTGACGTTCAGTTGTTCAGTTTTTAACATTGTTTTATATGTTACATCCAAAAAAATTCATTTGTTATTTTGGTTGTTTTGTGAAAAAAGTGTTAAATAAATTTTAGAACTTTGTATTCTTAAGAATACCTGTTATTTTTAAAAATACTAGCGGCTGCAACTATTAAGTACAGTGCATCTATTGACATAAGTGATGATCTGTTATATCATGACAAAAAATAAAAAAAAAATGTCAGTTTCGTCGAAATGTAAGATTAATATATTTACAACTAACGGCTCACCCTCACTTCGCTCGGGTTCGTCCCTAGCTACGTTTAAAATTAATATAAATAGTTATAAGCCAGCGTTAGCCATGTAAATGAAAAAAAATCGTATTTTATTTTCGACGTTTTAATAATTATTTTGCTGTTCGGGGTGATTCGTTGTCTTCACAAATCCAACAAATCAATGATCATAAAAATTGGTCCAGCCGTTCTCGAGTTATAAGTGTTGTAATAAACCCGACTTTGTTTTATATATATATTGTTTTAAGTGAAATTATTGAAAAATCGAAACTAAAAATTTTTTACTGTTATAATAATATGAATTGTATACGAAAAAAGATGTTTATAATTCTTTAAAAGAATGTTTATCTTTAGTACTGATTTATTTAGCTATGAAAAAAATATGATAATTTTGTAACTGTAGGTCTCCATAAATTTTGATTCCTTCATTTCCTAAAAGAATATTTTTTATATATATATTTAGGCTTCCTATCATCTCTCCTATCCAAAAATACCACCCACCCCTTCAGAGACCGCGTCCCAATACTAAATTGTGCTATACCAGCAAGTGAACGTGGGCGAAGCCGCGAGGTAGGTACTACTATTTTTAAATAAAATTACTTGTCTAACTATAATAATATCAAAATTTTAATACCCATTTCCATCCCCTATCCAGGCATTTCTAACAATCTATTTTGTTTTTGTTTTGATACCAGAAAATATAGGCTCTAATAAATAAAAATGTATGAAGTATTAAAAGTATTTTATAAAATAAATAAACAACGCTTGTATAAAAAATTTAAAGACCAATTTATAAAGGCGCCATAAACGTAATTCTATCCAATTTAAAGCTTTTAATATTCTTTGTAAGTGACTTTAATTTAATCACATTGAATTGTGCCAATTTATAAAATTACATTGCGTACATACATTTATCGTATATTTTATTTGGAAATGTATAGTGAATATAAAAATTTAAGCTTAATTAAGATTGACCACAACAAAAAATATTCAGTTAAATTTCATTAAAACGCCATGTCAAATAAATACCTATTTCTTATTTGCGATTAAATAAAATAAGTATGTAATGAGTACCTAGTGTACAACAAAAATTCAGAATTTGGGATTTTAAATGAGAGACTTCGTTTATTTACTTAAATATATAGTGATTAATTTCCTCTTCGTTATCTTTCAAGCTTTAAAATACGTTTTCCTGGGATTTTAATTTTGTCACCATGTCTCCGTGTTAAAGAACTTTATAGTAAACTTTAATTGGAAAATGTTCCGCATTCCTAGTCCTAACTCGTCTCGCAAGTTATTACCTACTTTTATACAAGTAGACAGTTAGTGAGTGTTAAGTTTAAGGCTAAAGGCTTACTTTTGAATCGAATATTTTAATAACATAAAATTACATGTCTGTGCGCTCAATTCTTTTAAAGTACAATTAAAATGTCTCATTGTTTTCTATTATAATTTAAAAATATCGATATAAATTAAATCATATATTTTATTCAATTGAACTTTAAAATTCTATAATCACCATTTTAAATAAAAAAGTAGGCCTGTGGGGAAACTATCATTGGGTTGCAATGCGGTCCTTGTTGAGAAAAGCCGGCAAGAAATTCTGCAGTAAACTCTTTAACAGAGTAAAATGATTTACTTAGTAATAAATGTTTAATCAAACTTCTTAAATTTTGAAACAAATTGAAATATAAATTCTTCTATCATTAAGTTATCTTAAAACTGTTGACTGAATCGAATCTGTACATTAAATATTTTTTTGGAATATCTTACTGAAATAGTCATTATTTCGATACAGAGGCCGAATCTATAGTTTTTGGAATTTTTGCCTGTCTGTCTGTCTGGGAACGCACCATGACAAAACCACTAGACAAATTTTGATGAATTTTGGTATGATGATAGCTGGTTATCCGGGTCAACATATAGAATACTTTTTAGTGCGGGAAAATATCTCCTAGGGACGAACCCGAGCGGAGCGAGGGTAAGTCGCTAGTGTACTATAAAAATTATATGTTACAAAAAACAACTAAGTATATATGTACACATGTAAGTAATGTAATGCATGTATTTATATAGTATGTGTTTACTAGATATACCATTACATACCTACTTCTTACAGATATTCTACAAATCTACCTTTAAAAATTAAGTATACTCGTAGGTATATGTAAATTTTATTTAGCATAAATATGAAAAACCATATTCATATTGTGCGCTCATAATTATAAAAAAAAAAGAATATACTCAGCACTTGCAATTGCGTGCATTTAGACAATACTAGAGAAATAAAGAAAATGCTTGTACAATCTGAATTGTTTGCATAAAAATGCTTTCCGGTAAAAGCTGTCCTGATTTAAATATTTAGTTCAAGGTTGAATTTAATTTAAGTATTCTACTTACTAGACAACATTACTATGTATTTAAATTTTTAACATCCCACTGCTGGGCATGGGCCTCCTTTAGTGCACGCTGGCTAAGTGTGGATCGGCGGTCTTCACATATCTTCCGAAACATAGTTAACATCTCTCAGACATGCACGTTTCCTCACGATTTTTTCCTTCACCGTTAAGCTTGTGGTAATCATGCTGGAAACAATACGCACATGAGAATCTTAAAAGATGCGATACCCGGGATTTGAACTCGCTACACTTGGTCTCCTATATTATAAGTATTTATTAATTTAAATTATATCGTAAGCTATCATAACCATAGAGGTATGTCTTTCGGAAATTACTTGATTGATCGAGATAAAAATGTCTCTCTCCATAACATAGGTTACGTGCGTGTCTAATCTCATAACGACCGGTGGAGGCGTTAAGGCGCCAAGACTCATAAAGCAGTAAAACTCACTTTTTGACCGACTTCAAAAAAGAAAAGTTATTCGATTTATCTGGGTTTTTTTATTATCTTACTAAAACCATTTGAAGTGCTGGAATATAAATCGCCGTACGCCACTATCCGGTTCCTAAAATATTGCTACGAAAAAATCACATTGTTGCGTGAAAATAAGATACTTAGTACCTAATACTTCTTCCTTCTTATTCTTTCTTAACTTCCTTTTTTAATAAAAGAGGAACTAACTATTTTTTTTAATAAAACAGTCGTTTTCCTGCAACACCACCATCGCAGTTAATTTATGTATATAATATTATATCTTTATAAATTATATTTATAGTCTATATATTACTCTCATTATAAAATATCTTACTGAAAAGATTTATTAAAATACGTTCAGTAATTTTTACGTAAAAGACTAATTTTTACGTAAATTATCATACATTCATTCAGCCTCACAAACTCTCGTGTTTACATACACTAGCAGGATTGACATGTACATTATATCGCGGTATAAGAACCAGATGAACGTATCTACAAAAAAATCAAAAATCGTTTTTTTTCATAAAACGGGTCAGAACGTGGTCCTTTATGAAATGCCAAAACGACGTAACAGTATATTCAATACTTTACAAATTCTAAAAAAACGTAATAGTATAAGAACCACTTTCAATAGGACCAGAAAAACGTATTATGAGTACCGCTAAATTAGTTTTAATTATCTTATTATTAGTTAGGGCTATAGGAACGTAATTGCAATAACAATATTTTTAATCATAGAATATTGTTTGGTTCACAATATTATACGAACCATATCAACGTAAAAGCTTATACGTTGTTTCGGGGGTTACAAGATTGTGTTTTTATGCTAAATTTGGAGAGCCAAAACAACGTTTATCTAATTACGTTTTATTGGCATAAACATTTTTATAAAATAAATGATTAAAATGTATGACCAAAACGATGTAATACGAAATACGTTATTGTGGCGGTACTATTTTCTTTGATAATATTATTACTGTCCATTGTCTAACAGAAGACTTCGTAGACATTAAATACTTAAAAACAGTATTAGTCAAAAATGCTAAGGTGGATAGTGATGGAAATTCTGTCAACTGGCTTAAAATAAGATGGCTACAATATCGCAAAGAAGATAGGTAGTAAACATATATACTTTAAATATGATCTGGATGATAACGATTTTAAAATGATTGAGAATATTAGAAGAGGCAAAAGATTACCTGCTGAAAAAATTTCGTTGAAAAATGCATATGACAAACCCTTGCCCATTTCCGCTGAAAAGTATGAAGATTTACAAGATTTATGCAGACAAGGCATCATTCCAACACAATACCACAGTTTTTATGAAGGATTTTCGTTTGGAACAACAGGTGATGACGAAGATACTTAAGTAATATTATTCTACTGGTTGATTATATTATGCTCTTTTATTAAAATTATACTTTTTAGAAGTAAAATAAAGATTATGTTTTCAATTGACAAGCCATTTATTTTTATTTACTCATTTCATCTCTTAACATTAAATAAAAACTAAGTTCAAAAATGACGTATTTAAGTATGATGACAACAAAAGTTTAAAAAAAGGTAAGGGCCACACTAACGTATGTCAACCGAATTTCAAAAAAATATATATTGTGTCTATATAATCAGGTATAAATAAATAAATGTTAACTATTTATGAGCTCTAATGGTATGCCAATATAACAGTATATATTTTTCTTTCGTTAATTGTATATTATCTCTATTAAAAAGCTGGCAAAGTTTGAAGTGGCGAATTCAACCAGTATTTTTGGTCTCCTGTAAAATTGAGAAAATGTATATACGTTCATCTGACTCTTACACCGCGATATGGTTAATGATTCAAAAACCAAAAGCATTAGACACGTAAATGCATGACATGAAAACAGGTTTATGCGTATTTATCCGGTAGCAACTAAATTAAAATTGCTACATGGAATTTTATGACCGCCGTAAATTAGAACTCGCATTTTTTAGCAGGATTTTAGCAGGGTAAGGGTTAAATTGTCCGATTTTTTTAAGTATACCATAAGTAGATACTATCTGGGTTTATGAAGATATATAAAAAAAAGATATATAAGTTATATATGACGGAGTGTGTATTTCTATTGTCCCTTTAACAACAAATAATAAAAAACCAAGATGGCGAATTTCAAATTGGCCGCCATAGAATAAAAAAAAAACGATTAGTACATAGGTTTATATCTTGAACGATGGTAAGGAATCCTTCTTGTACGAGGCCGACTCGTACTTGACTGATTTTTTTTCTGCAAATACTTTATTCAGAACTTTAAAAAGTTTTGTCACGTGAAACAGATATTTTAATTCCATTAGAAAATTTCACGTTAATCTGGTAAAACTAGCATAGTTTCATAATGAAAAATTCTTAAAAGAAATAACTAATGTAGTTTTGGCACCTACACTGAACGGGGTGAATATTGCGAGCACTTGACCCTCTTCGTTAGAGTGTAAAGTTCCTCAAAATGGCTCTTAATGCGACATAATTATGCTTCACAAAATGGCATTCGAGTAAAAAACTATTTCGTTAATTTATCTGCAAAATATACATGAAAAGTATATGAGTTTGTTAATTACAACGCGCAGAATGTTAAATACATAATATTATATTATTAGTGAAAGCTTTATGTACATATATTGTTTGTAAATTAATTAGTATTTATTTATTACTTATTATATATTATTTATTCATCTGATCATAATAAGGGGAATAAATAAATAATTTGTCCGATAAATATTTGTACACGAGAAATAGGTGTATTCTTTTTATTAATAAATTCATTATTTTATTACAATAAGATATTTTTTTTGTTTCCTTTTTTAATAAGCAAACAGTAGTAGTTTATTATTATCGGTCAAATAAAAAATTATTGATTATTTCCATTACCTACTAAATAAAATCAATAAACTAAACATTTACTTACTATTACACCTAATTTTTAATTTAATTTTATTACGTGAAGTATGGATTTTTCTTTGCTCTGGCTCTTAGCAGTTTTGTGGTATTGCAATTTTAGCTCGCGAGGCTAAATTGAATTCAATAATTCACACTTTATATAAAGAGACTGTCGTATAATTTTCACATTTCTATTCACGTCTCGTATTGTTTGAACTGAGAGAGAACCGTAGTATCACCTACATTCCTGAATCATATCTTGCCATCGCGCTAATTAACTCCACAATTTTCTCTTCGGACAATTTTAGCATAAAACTATTGCCTAGCACTTCTTTGTGTACTCAAGGTGTCCCAGCTCACGGCAAAAATGGAAATTATACTAAACACTGACAAACGTCAAAGCACATAGCATTTTCAGTTTTCAAAACTTATTTATAAAATATTAATATAATTTATGTATTATATTAATGTTTTACTTTAGTTAAAATAATATATAGTAAATATTTTGTAAAGTTAATATTTTATATAGTACCTATATATGAATATAATTATACGTTAAAGTATAAAATAAGAGTTTCTAATAGAATCTATTAATTACTTAACTGCAATAATTAAGATTCTTTTAATAAAAACCTTTTGGAAATATCTTAGAAAGGTTTAAGGGTTTTCTAGAAGGAAGCTTCGAGGCTTATCACAAAGTTTAATTAGAAATGTCTACGAAAATTGATAGGTTGAACTTTCAAAGTTAAGACAATTTGCCTTAGGAGCGTTGGAAAGCTTTAAATATTGTTTTTGCAGACCTTTACGCTTAATTGCTTTTGCATTTTATACGTTTTTGTAATAAACGTACGTTGAATATTGTTAATCAGTAAATACTATTGATGATATTCGGCGCATTGAGCTATACCCACATCTAACTGCGAAATACTTTCCTTTCTGCAATACAAAGCTTCGACAACCCGAACACTTGAAATTTACATTATTTTTTTCTTGATAATTTTAAGCATACATTTTAAGCAATTTGTCGAAAATTTCATGTTTTCATATAATTTCAGACCCGAGCTTGATTAAAATAATAATACATAATAAATGAAAGCCTAATAAAGCATCATCTTAATTATTTGATAAGGTAGAATTTTCATTATAGGAAGCAGAGACTTTCTAAAATCAATTAGAAGATATTAGTCCATTCCATTATCTAATTGAAGCGAGCACAATAGAGATTATTAAATTTAAAGGGGATTAGTACGGGACAGTACTAACAATTTGCCTTTTTAATCACAAAAATAGCCAATTATTAAAATGTTATATACATAAATTAATTTTGACTATCTTTAATTACACAAAATTCTGTTAGATGGTATAGGCGAATGTACATTATCCTCTTCTATTTTTTAACCGACTTCCAAAAGGAGGAGGTTATCAATTCGATTGGTATTTTTTTTATGTATGTACATCGATTACTCTGAGATTTATGATCCGATTTACGTGATTCTTCTTTTGTTTGATGCGGAATAGTTGCCATTTGGTCCCATAAAAAATTAACATAGCTTGGCCCAGTAGTTTTCATTTTATGAAAAAAAAATTATGATTTTTTTTGTTTACGTGGATGTAATTTTATGTATGTTCGCGGATTGCTTCGTCGTTCATGAACCGATTTTAATGATTCTTTTTTTGTTTGAAAGGAGGTATCTCAAGGGTAGTACCGTAATAAGGAAACCAGGATCTGATGATGGCATCTTAGAGAAATCGAGGGGAACCTTCGTAAATCGTAGTGGCGACTAGTGCGCTTGTTAATTTTTTTTCATTAAGTATTTTAAAGCACTACTATTTAATGAAGGTCTGGAGTCGATCTGATAATGGAACCGAAAGACAGTGGAGGAAACTCCTCAACGATTTACAGCAATTACCTGGTGTTTGGACTTGATTAATTTGTATTGATGAAAACTTTACACCTAGATGGATTGTGAGTGTCATTAGGGGTCTGAATAAATGGCTTAATCGAATATGTTTTTAAAAATCTTTCTTCTTACAAATTACCTGCTTATTACTTCTACACCAAAAATGGAAAAATAAAAACTTAAAAAAAAACCGACTTCCAGGCACAGAAAAGTAAAAAATAACCAAACGGGGGTTTTTATTTAGAATAGATACCTAATCAGACATTTTTGAAGTCGGTGCCAGCCAATATAAATCAAAGCACACTGACTTCGAAAATGTCTGATTAGGTATCTATTCTAAATAAAAACCCCCGTTTGGTTATTTTTTACTTTTCTGTGCCTGGGAGTCGGTTTTTTTTTTAATTAACAATTAGATCTACATATATTTATGTATTTACTAGCAGAACTCGCGGCTCCCCTCGCGCTAAAACTACGAAAAAATACTCTAAAAAGGTAGGTTTTATACAAACTTTCATCCCCTATTTATCCCCTTTATGGAATAAATTTCGAAAAATGCTAATATACGTATTTGTTAAATTGAATTGAAGAGCATTAGGTAATACAAAGTTTTGAGTAATTCCGATCAAAAATAATTATTTGGGTTGTATTATAACGTGTTTTCTCGTAGGAATGAGATAATTTCCCGCGGTAAAAAGTAGCCTATGTCACTCTCCAGCCCTCCGACTATCTCCACACAAAAAATACGCCAATCTGTCACTCTATTTTGTCGTGAAAGAAGGTTATAATATTAGTATGAATATGGATAATAACTAGTCCCAAGAGTAGGTCAAGCCTTGCGTGACGATACTCTGCATGCCGAACACCTATACTGATTGATAACATCATTTCTAACAAAGGATAAAAATTTCATAATACATGTACGTGAGTATAGTAATATTACCTTTCCAATTGACAATGCTTCATTATAAGACAATGTAATTGAATCATATTACGTTATAGTTACGAGTGTCAAGCATTCATTTATAGGCGTGCTTCGAAAAATATAGCGTATTTGAAGAGTAATCCCCTTTGAATTCTCATTGGAATTCTCAGAGCTGTCTCTCATTTTAACATAAGTAATATTATCTGTATTCATACTGCACCTGTTTATCAAATAAGTTTACATTATGCAAAATACTTCACATTTTTTCATACTTCTGCCATGAGTCAGAAAATATTTCTGGTGAAATAATATTGATGTTTGTGGGGATCTTATACGTTAGTACATTGGAATGCATGTTAATTCGTTAGCTAATTTCATACTTTACAAATATTGACTGTACTTTTAACAATATTTTGAGGGTATTCTGATTTTTAGGGTTCCGTATCTCAGACTTCACACACTATACTTTCTTCGAGTATAAAAAGTTAAAAGAATAATAGTTATAAAAAACTAGTGACCCCGATATATCCTTATTTGTAGATGCCGTTCGCATTTATAATATTACAGAAGCTCTCAGAAAGTAAAATTTTTACCAAATTCATTCACAAATTTAGTCGTATCGGTAAATTTTTCCCAAAATTACTGTACGCAACTCATAGGCCATTTTTTTCGATTTCAATTAAGGTTATTATAATTTCTGAAAGTAAAAACATTTATTTTTCAGAATAAAATGGCCTATAGCGGTATGTAGCTTCTTATAAATTAAGGAATTTCCAGGGTTGGATTAAAAGTTTCTCAAATTACCTCTTGCAAACTTGTAAACTTTACTTCTTAATAATATTAGCGTAGATATTATTAAAACATAGAACATAGTACTAGGAAAAATATATGAAACGTCCTAAATTGTACAATACTCTCCAATCTCCATCGCGTTTCACTCGCCAATTGACCAATGACCAATTTTTACAAATTAACATCAATGATAGATATAACACAGCAAAGTTATCAACAGTTTAGGTATAAAAATAGAAGTTACATTTCATTAAGTATCAAACAAAATATATAATATCCATCTAATTAAAAGTTATTGTCTTAAATCATTTCGAGTCTCTTATCAGATATACGTATTGTATGTATTTGTAAACTTTGTTTATTGCAACCCATAAAAATACACAAAAAAAAACAGTTATCTTTGTAACGAACCATGTTACATATTATAAATAGTAAAAGCTTATAATATTTGAGAAATTTACTAACAAAAGAAAAGTATAAAATACCGAAGAATTACAAAGAACATAGTAATCATTTATTTATTTTTTTTCATTTATGAAACAATATTTTTATTTTATAGTAAAACGAACCCTATGATTTGCTGAAATATAATTAATTACTTCAATAGTATACACGTGTATGAATATCCAGAAAATACTTATTAATATACATATGTTTTGACCTGTACGACCTTATCTAATAAACCAACTTAATATGCAACGTGATCGTATTACATACAGTATATTAAAGAGTAAATTACTTTTTAATTACATATTTGAACAATGTTTGATATTACATATTTATATTCGGTTTAACAGAACTAGCCAATCTAAGTAAAATTGAAGGATACTTGAACGGAGCTGTAACATGTTACTATACATATTTTTCAGTATTCCTATTTATTACTGTAATTGTATGAGCAGCTTACTTAATATTTTTTCTATGAATAGCTTGTATAAGGAACTTTATATAATATACCTACCTCTTAAGAACTATGTGTCATAATCAGATGCTTATGAACTACGATAAAAACACTGTTTTATGGATTTGATACAAAACATTCTGTCATTTATAAGAACATTTTTAGTATCTAAGTAATAAATATTTAGGTACAGTCTACCTGCCTCCAATAAATGACTGTATGGAATATGTTTATATGTACATACTCGTAGTGTAAAAAAATAATTTACAAAAATAAAAAATAAACTCGATTGTAAAAAAAGCGAACTAAAATACGTCAATAAGACATAAGTTGACGAAGGAACATAGTATTATGCAGTCGAAGACAATATATATACACGTAATAAGACTCGCAGCTAGTATAAAACATACATATAATGTGTCAAGTAAAACATCACCTCATGATATATATCGAAACTTATTCTTATCCTCTGGCATATTAACGCGATTAGAATTATTGGTATTTACATTGTTTTCGTTATAAATATTAAGATATTTAATTACCTGTTTGGGAGTACTAAAAACCATACATAGCTTATTACATGCTATGATTGTATATAATTAAGCTCGACCCAGAATCCTTACCATAAACATCTCGACGCTGATGCCAGAACACTTCATAATCAATTTGCTAAGCATATGTATTAAGTGTTGAAATTCAAATATTTATCTTTAATTCCCAGGCGCAAGCGCAACCGACCATTGACCTGCACCCGCGCGCCCGTTGGTGAGAATGAATCTGCTTTCTGTATAAAGTCGAGCGCAGACTAGCATCAAGACATGTTTCAGTTATTATAGAACAACATGTCGCCGTGATGACGTGGTGTAATATCATTTGAAAGCGACATCCAAATAATTCATTTTGTTATGTTTTAAACAATTATGATGCTTGCTATAGGTGCTTCTCACATAGCACCATACAGGTGATACGCGTAAATGCATTTACCAAGATTAAAAAAAGATAAGTGTAAGATGAAATCAATATAATCTGCGATGTTAATTAAAAAATATGTAATACTATTTCGCTAAAAAGGACAATTATTGCATTTAAACTTTTATTTGATTATATAAATGAAATTGATTTAAGTTTATATTATGTATAAAACATTAATATTTATATAATATATGTATCTGTCTTTGCATATTTAAACATTGGACCCCGAAATATCGAAATTAATTATGTTGATTATTTTACGTATGATATTTTAGGTTTATCTTATGACTAGCTGTTCGTCCCTAGGTTGATTCCCAATACAAACTTTCATCCCCATTTTCACCCCCTTAAGGGATAATTTCCAGGATAAAATGTATCCAATGTCCTTCCCAGGGTCTCAAATCTTCTTACCAAATTTCATCTAAATCGGTTCAGTAGATCCAGAGGTTACCCCCTACAACCTCACAAACTCACAAACTTTACCTCTTTATAATATTAGTATAGATATTAGATATTATAAATCATACAATATCATTGTGTTTATCACAATAATATAAATGAAAAATAAAAATGTTACTAGAAAATCGAATAGTCAATCAAAAGTAGTGTAAAAGTATCCAATAAAAAATGTATATGTATAGTATATTAAGTTTCCATATTAGACTTATTTGTCTTCACTCTAAGAACTTGTACTCCTGGCTCTCGCTCGTACACGCTTGTACTCAGACCAAAGTTATGCGTGTAAGCCATCAGAATGAGGAAGTCGTACATTCATTTAATGACTTCGTAAGTAATAATAGTTATCCATAACTATAATTAATTATTCTACAACCGTTTATGAAGAAAATTAGAATTTATCTTATTTAGAAGTTTCCATTATATCTGCAAGAAATGTTTAATTTTGTTAATCAAATTTTAAAAAATACATAGATAAGATAGATAAAAAAATATGATATATAAAATATATAAAAAGAGACACCAAAGATACCAAAATAATAGGTAAACACATTTTAATGGAGCCGAAAAAATATCATGTACACAAGTATCGTCTGATGTATGTAATTTACCCAAGACAAATATTTGTTTCACGTAAAGGGAAGGGCAAAGAAATTATGCGGCTATAACAATTTACTTTGTATTTTTCCATACTGTTTTATAAATATGCCGTATATAACACTTTTTTCAAATGGTAATTTAGGTCGTAGCGCAAAATTAATACAAAATACATCGGTAAATAGTGGTCGGCATAATCCTCGCATATGGTTTTCACTGCAAATAATTCTAGGCCTGGTTAAAACATCTATGATCAAACAACACTATAATGATACCGACCACAATTCGAAAGAGAATAATAAAATAATACCTAATCACTGAAAAATGAGCCATTACAGATTATATACATTATTGTAAAATAATTATTATTTCTGTTGAACAATACATTTTGTACAATTCATAATAATTTCAATATAAAGATAATTTGAGTATGTTATAAAAAATATAAACGGATCTTTTTAAGTTATAACAATGTTTCGTGAAATCAACTTAACAATGAACGAGTTATTCATGAAGGTAACTAACTTTAAAACTTTTTAAAAAAAAAATAAAAACCGACTTCCTGGCACTGAAAAGTAAAAAATAACTAAACAGAGGTTTTCATTTAAAATAGATACCTAATCAGATATTTTCGAAGTCGGTGTGCTTTGATTTGTATTGGCTGGCACCGACTTCGAAAATATCTGATTAGGTATCTATTTTAAATGAAAACCTCTGTTTAGTTATTTTTTACTTTTCAGTGCCAGGAAGTCGGTTTTTATTTTTTTTTTAAAAAGTTTTTATTTTTCCATTTTTAGTGTAGACGTAATAAGCAAGTAATTTGTAAGAAGAAAGATTTTTAATAAAAACATAATATTCGATTAAGCCATTTATTTAAAAACCGCTTGACCGATTTCGATAAAATTTATATGGGACCACCGGGGAAGAATACTCTTTGAAACAAAAAAAAAATTTTCCAAATCGGTTCAGCCGTCTTCGAGAAATCCGTGAACATACATAAATAATAAAAACAATATTCGATTAAGCCATTTATTTAAAAACCGCTTGACCGATTTCGATAAAATTTATATGGGACCACCGGGGAAGAATACTCTTTAAAACAAAAAAAAAATTTTCCAAATCGGTTCAGCCGTCTTCGAGAAATCCGTGAACATACATAAAAAAAAAAAAAAAAAAAAAGATTCCGACGAATTGAGAACCTCCTCCTTTTTGGAAGTCGGTTAATTACCAACATCCACAATAGAATTGATAGCCTTTTCTGAATAATGAAATGAACGTTTCCATTATCTTCTCAGAAATATATATATTTAACAGAGTTTATTTGAGTTATACAGAGTTTATTTAGTTCATGTAAAATTCAAAAAACTTTAAACTAGGCACACAGCATAGCTTATAAATACATACCAGTTGAATATTTTTGTTTCAGAAAATAAAACATAACAAGTAAACTCAGCATGCGAGGACGCAACCTACCTCTTTCGTTAAAACTACTCCAAACTAAAACTCGTGTAAAACTCTCCGAATGTAGACAAAGAGAGCAGGCACTTTGTTTTAGTAGCGAGGAACACTTGGGTACCGCTTCGAGCTTCGTTTGAGAAAGACTAATGAACTCTAAGCCGTATTAAATTATTTTAACAAATACTTTAACTTAGTATAAGACGTATTGTTATTGATTATTATGGAAAAAATATTACATGATTATTTATGTACATTGGCATAATAGTAGTAAGCAGTTGTAAGCAATTGCTAGACCTATGGATATGTCAAGATATTGCCCTTAATTTTTACCCCCGGCATGTATAGATTTTTACTAGTAAAGTATTACACATATCATCTGAGGTTTCGTGAAAACTTTTTTATGTTCAAATTAAGGTAGTCCCCACCACTCTAGGTGAACGAAAATCGAAGAAAATCGACGAAAAGGCAAAGATCTTCCAAGCAAATACATATATCCGAAAGAAATTTAAGCTAATCATCTGTTCAGCTTAAAATTGTACTAGTATCCGCTAAAAAAAGTTATGGAGAAATTTACCTTTTAAGGAGATAAGGATGGGGGTAACCTTTTTGTGAAAAATGTAATTTTATAATTCATTATTGTTAGTTTAAACGAAGTTTCCTGAGAGCAGTAACTGTACCTACCGCTTGTAAAAGCGTATATATTAAAATCCATTTAAATGAATTGAAGAAAGTCCATTTAGCGTCTTTATGTTTCTTTCATTTTTTGTTTTTTTTTATTCTATCGCTCATTCTAACTAGTTTCACAAGCAAATTTTAAAATTCATACAAATGACATTACCAGTAATAATAATAACAATATAGAATCGTATTCCATCAGGAGCTCGAGACGGGTCAGCGATTCGCGAACACGAGTCAATTTAATTAAATGTCAACGCGGCCAATGCACTACACTCAATGCAACTAACACCAGTACGTTTTATATTTTTGTTACCTAAAACTTACTGCCAGTTTTCTATTATTACAATTGATATTTAATAATTATACCAGTTTTCTATAGAGTCAAGTAAATGTGAAAATTAAACATGACTACAACAGTCATTAAACAATTTTTTTGTTGATCTTAATATTTGAAAGTGATAAAATACAACAACAACGTAAGTACAACGTGAGCTATCTCCAGATTTTCTTTTAAATCGATTCGGCACTAGAAAATTTATGGCTTACCGATATTTCACGTTGAAACTTAAATTATACAAGCGCCAGTATGTCCGAAACGTATCGAGCAATTTACATAACAGAATTAACATTATTTCTACAACCATATCTCATTCCATATGTTTCATGTGTGTTCATTTTATTCTTCCGATAAAAGGTTTAAGTCGAGTTTCTCACGCACAATAGCTTGAATGAAAAATAATAAAGAAAACATGTTTAGACTTTTATTTATAAGTGTTAACAGTAAAATATATCAAGAAATAATTAAATTTAAAGGCTGACACAGAATTAACCGTCAAAATGCGAAAATTAGTAGACTACGAGCAAATGCCTTTAGTTTAAGCTCTCAATGTCATCAAGGTCTATTGTGTTAGGGGCGACGGCGATGTAAAAGCCCAATTACGGAGTACTGAAGCAATTTTATTTCGCTTTTATTTGATTAATATTGCGATTCCATTGTTCCGTAAAAAATTAATAGCTTAGTTAGAATTCTATATAAAAAAAATATAATATAAAAAAGCGAGAAAAATTGCTTTAAAGATAGATATATTAATATCAAAATCATATCAATTTTATGTTTTTAACATCGTAAATAAAGTATGGAAATGTTCCCTAAGAGAATTCAGAAACGTAGCTATTCTGACCTTTATATCCTCGAAATAAATACGGCTTACGAAAAGCTGAATAATGAGTAAATACAATGTATAATGTTTTTACATTTTTTGAAAACCTTCGTATTTCATTGAAGTATCAAGTATATGTACCTATCTAATACGGAATACCCATTATAATGAAATATTTATAAAGATTAAATTCCATTTTCGGTGTTCATGAGTTATAAAATACAGGTATTTTATAGGATAGGTATATCATAGGCTAATATAACTTCACTTGTAACGCTGCAAAATAAACTTGATAAAAATTTTCGTATATCAAATACATTATTATATATCAACATTTAATCCTCAAAATTAACCACTAAAATGGTAGTTTATATCATTTTGGTTCGACCATAAACTGTTACTTATCAATAGGCCTAATATTAATAATATTCACCTATAAACCCAGACAATGCCAAAAGTATATGGAAAATGGAAAACAAACTTAGTAAATTAAAGAAAAAATATCCTTTATTCCTTTTACGTATGGTGAGTTTTAGATGAATTTTGTGCGAAAATGTTTTGAATATAATAATGTTGCAAAATATCTATAGAATGTAGCATAATAGAATTAACTAAGGTTCCTTTGGAAACCACTTGATTGAATTTACTCGTCGTAGTCCTTTTACTTCGGTCCGTGATAATATCGTCTGCCATATAGTCCACCACTTGAGCAAGTTTCAAATAGATAGAGGATCTGTTTTTATTTCTGCGTCTTATTATGTTTCATATTTTTACATAAAAGGAGCATTATCGTTTATATTTAAAGAAAATTAAAACAATTTTTCTATATGGAATTGTCGTTATCACGTTATTTTACATTATTATTGAATAAATATTAAATAATTATTCATTTATACTTTGCCGTAAAAGAAAAAAATCTTTTTAATGAATTTATTTTGTTTTATATCATCATAATACTACCAATAATATGGATTATTTTAGCACAATGGCAATGAAAATGACTGACTCTGTATAGTAATGCCTCAAATCTTAGAATCGCCTGAACTTAAAAGATTCGACGTCATATTTCAGCGAATGTTCATTCAGAAGTACCAACATAGAACTCCAATAAACGCTGAATAGATTCAGCTGTCATGCCGGGGTAACTTGACAGCTAGTGTGACATCAGACGGTGTTGACAGCATCATTTCGCAATGATTGTCCAGTAGTGCTTTCAAGTATAAAGCGTAACGCAACGAAACGCTTTGGTTTTCGTGCTTAGATAATCTATTTTGTTAAAAAAAATTAAATTTCCCTTGAAGCAAATGTTGGGAATGTAATCAAAATGAAATGTAATTTCATTCGTAAGCCATAATTTAAAATGTTATATTTTATGAACCTTGGTGGACGTTCTGTTTTATTTTGTTTTTCGTTGAAAGGAAAAATGAAAGGGACCTCTGACATTACTCTCTCACGCCCACATGCCGATCAAAATATAAAAGGTTTTACAGCAAGCATTTAATTTCTCAATAACATTTTGCTTATTGTTTTATTGCATTTGTATATACAAGATTACATTTTGTATTTTAATCAAATTCTTTATTTTATGCAAACGTCTTAAAGCAAAACATTTCAAAAGATTAAATTGAAATGAACAATTATAGTGAAAATTGAAATACAAGTTGTTTTTTTATAATATATGTACCTACGTCATAGTTTGTTTTTTACAATATACCTACGGAATAATATTCCCATTAAGTAACATTACGTATTATAGCAATCTCGTTATGTAAATTAGCCGAATTGGATCTGTAATGAATTACATAGTAGTATTTCAGCAAAACGGGCGATACAAAATGGCTTAAATCAACATTAGTGTTAATTAACAGCTATTAGGGAGGCTGTATATCCTCAACGCTCCGCAGATATCAGTCCTGCCTGATTGGACTTAGATTAAAGGAGTTATTTAATCACCCTCAACGCCACGCCTCGTTATAAGCCTATAAAGTGAATTAGATACACTCATTGACTTTGTTGGTATACAGGTTCAGAATCATAAAGGATTATTATTCATTTATAATTTTAGGGCATACCACGTAATTGTAGAGGAATAGATTTCATAAAATTTATAGCTTTTGAGTTTTATCTTTTTATGTTTCATATGTTAACTTTTGAAGCTCTTTGAGTTCAAATTCAAAATGGTATATTGTCATTAATGAATTAAACATGTATAAAAAATTTATAACACAATCACTCAAAAGTGGACGAGCAAACTTAAATAAAACACAAAACACTGCTAGTTGGGTATGCACATAATTATTATGCAATACACACTTTTGATTAAAATAATTTTAAGTACAACGTACTGTAGAAGTAAGTTTTGGCTTTTTCTTGCAAAAGACTCATCACCATCTGAAATAAACTTTCATATAAGACTTAGAAGTTTTGACCTAATCAGATGCAAAATTTTACAGAAAATTCTGTCAAACTTTAGCTGCTAGCGGTAACACTGTGAAAATCTGTTGCGCAAGGAAAGCTCAAAGTTTACAAAATAACTATGATGAAACGCCTTTGGATTTATACATGCAAATTTATTTCATAAAAGTAAGGGACAAACAAACTTTAAAGTTTTTATTTATTAATAAAATATACAAACTTTTTAAATAAAACTATCTTTTTGGACCCGACGTTTCAAATGCTTTACAGCAGTCATGGTCACGGGAGAGACTAAAACCACTTTCGAGACGTGAGACGTCTAAAACCTTACTCGTAGTCTCTCCCGTAACCATGATTGCTGTAAACTGTAAAGCATTCGAAACGTCGGGAACCAAAAATCAAAATACATCCGCAAAATAATCCGAAAAGATAGTTTTATTTTAAAATATCAAATGTTCGCATAAATCTAAGAAAGTATTATATACAAACTTATGAATTACAAAACTGAAATTGCGTTTCCCAGATAACAATTGTGATACGGAACAGATAAAAGTTCTTACTATTTAAGTATAATGAATTTGATTGTCTGAGCAATAAATGCGGCTATTAATAGAATTAGATCTAAACTATTTATATATTATGCGAGTTCTTAAACTTCGGCTGTCCTGCGTACTTTTTAGAATCAGCGTAAAACGTAGTATAGTGATGTAAATAGTTAGGTACTTACATAAAACACTAAAAACACTGACAGGCTTGCGAGAAATGCTAGAAGTAAGAAAGGATTGAAACAAGATTCGTCGCCCAGCGCATTGTAAGCTGTCTTAAATTTGTCACTTCAACATATAAAACAAAATGTATAACTATAGATATTTATACCATTTACTAAAATCTACTTTTTCAACGTTTACCGTTATACGTTATGAATATATAAATGAACATTGTTCAGTCATTATTATTAATTGAGTAAATATTCTGTTCTACTGTAGGTACAAGGATGTCTGTAAAAAATAATAATCAGATTCTTAGTAAAATCGGTCAAGTTGTACACGAAGGGTTCCGTATCATCGTACATGTACTTTTCATTATTATGACTTTTACTCTATATATGTAGTACCTATATTAACTTCGAAGATCGATTACGAACGAAGAATGTTTCTTGTATTTTTATATTGTCATTTATTTTTATTATTTGTTGTTATAGCGGCAATAGAAATACATACTCTGTGAAAATTTCAATCCTCTACCTACTACGGTTCATAAGATACAACCCTCTGACAGACGGACGGATGGACAGACAGCGGAGGTTTAGTAATAGGTTTCCGTTGTCACCCTTAGGGTACGGAACACTAAAAACCATTAAAAAGCCAATAGTCTTGTTTTCTTCCATCCCAAATTCAAAAAAATGTTTTTAAAGGAAATGCTGCGTAAGTTAAATAAAATCATATAAATGTATGAATAAAGCTTACTCTGTTTAAGCCAGTAAAATATAGCAAAATAATATAGTGCACTAGAAACTCACCCTCGCTTCGCTCGGGTTCGTCCCTAGTTACGTTTAACGTTTAGCTCAGAGATGATATATTTTCCCGCAGTAAAAAGTATCCTATATGTTGACCCGGATAACCAGCTATCATCATACCGAATTTCATCAAAATCTGTTCAGTGGTTTTCCCGTGATGCGGTAACAGACAGACAGACAGACAGACAAAAATTCTAAAAACTATAGGTTTGGCTTCTGTATCGATAACAAAGTCTATTTCAATAAGATTTTCCAAAAAATATTTAATGTACAGATTCGGCTTAGTTAGAATTTTATAATATGTATAGATATATACTATACTAGCAGTTTCCCGCGACTCCACCCACATAGTGTACATGATATTCATGAATTACTATATTTTTACAAAAGCCTATGTGTTACTCTCATGTGAAAGCTATATTACTATAAAGTTTCATCAAATTCCGTTCAGTAGTTTTTGCATGGAAAAATAGTCAAAAATATAAATTTTCCACGCGCAGAGATGTAACTTCGGGCAAATTCATCTAGGGACACTCACGTGTTGCCACTGCTATACACAAGCCAAACAATAAGTCGGAAGGGAATGAATAGAATCCACGACTACGAATATTTTTTAAAAATTATTTTAGTAAATTAGTTTTGTACTTGTAATCTATCCGTAAATATAAGACAGTACTGTTTTCTTATTTTAATTATGCATTACTTACTATATCTTTAAAAATTATAGCTTATGTGTTACACTGATTTATAAGCTGTAAAGTAGGTACTGTAAAGCTGCACCAAAATCCATTCAGTAGTTTATTCGTGAAAGAGCAATCCATCCATCTATCCATCCTTAGTAAGTGAGAAGTAGGAATAGGAAAAGTGTGAATAGGATCTAAGTGTAGTTATTAGTATCACAAATCATTGAAATGCATAGTTTTACAGATACTACTAAATAATAATTACATTACATGCATTACATCTTCTCCGCTTTGCCATATTTCGGAACTACTACTACTATTACTGAACATTTGAGAAAACATTTTTGAATAGATAGATTTATTTAGAAAAAAAAACTAACATGTTTCCAATTTTTTTTTTATTGATAACACTAACATTTGTCAATACCTACGAAACAAAAAAGAAAAAAAAGAAAATCGGTCGACAAACAGATAAGAAAAAGGTACTGAACTGTTTTGTCTTTGCCTATTTACATATAGATAAATAATAAAGCTTAGTATTTTTATTAGTATGACGTAATTCCAAAACAAAGGAAAAATATAGGCTAGTCGTAAAATCTAAGAAGTAAGTTGACCGAGTAATTTTATGTGTATTATTTCACAATATCAATAAAACGCCCACATCAAATCTTCCTCAAAGAATTTTATCATCAACAGACCTGTAAGTATGGTATAAATTTTTACGTTGTGGTCGTTAAAAATGAGATAAATATGTATAAGTTGCTATAATTAAAACAAGAGTTAGAGTTTTTAGCAAAGCTTCGAACTTAACTGTGTCGAAGAATATCATCTACTCCGATCATCTAAGTTATTTTAGTGACTATTTGTAAACATTTTAAAATCGTCGATGTGAAAACTAGCAAAATGTAACGTAATACTTAAAAGGAATGTAACAGAGAGCTTATATGGTGCTTCAGTTGTGTAAGTTTCATACATCTCCTATGTAGCACGTCTCGCCGGCGTCACAAATGTGAATGGCTAGACGGCGCGGCACCATATTTCGTCGTGCCGCTTCGTTACCCAAACGAGTTTTATGTCATTCTTTAAGTTCCCAGTACTTTTGTTTAAAACTTTTTTTAATTTTCATCGCTACCCTGGCTTTTGCATTGCTGCAAAATATGTATAAGTAGTTAATTGAAAAATGTAAAAAAAATATTATTTTACAATATATGTATATGTACAATATATATGTATGAGGCAGTGGTAGCCGAAACTAAAAACTTAGGCACTTGGGAAACCGAGTGAAGCGGGTTCAAATCCCGGGTCACGCATCTTTGATATTTTAATGTGCGAATCATTTCTAACATGATTACCACTTGCCTTACGGTTAAGGAAAATATCGTGAGGAAACCTGCATGTCTAAGAGAACCTAGCAAGTTTTCGAAAGACGTGTGAAGTCCGCCAACTCGCACTTGGTGGACTATGGCCTGATTCCCCTCGTATTGAAGAGAGGCCCGTGCCCAACAGTGGGATGTTAAAAAAGGGCTGAATACATACATACATACAATATATGTACATATACGTACATATACATTTTTTGTCCTTTAGAGATGATCTAAAAAAGTTTATGAAAAAATTATTTCGCTACAGCACAATTTTCACTCCAATTTTGTATACAGATAAAAAGGACAATTAATAGTAAATTACACTATAGACACAATTTGTATGCCCATATACTAACTGATTTTATCTACAATTGCACCATAGCGGTAGTAAAATAGTGCTCTATATATATGTACATATATATTACATTAAACAATAGAATAACAACGTTAAATCTATAAGAGGAAAATTGCCGACAACTTATAAAATATATAAATATTTTACTATATATATTAAGTTTTCATTGTTTACAATTATTTTTAAATTTTTCATCATTACTTGTTCACAATTGCTTATAAGTCTATTAAATTACGGCATTAAAGTCTTTCATCGATAAAATTTATTAAAGAACTTTTAGAAAAGAATTTTCAAAAAGAATATAATGAGTGAAAATGCTTCCTTTTTTTCTAGCTCGTTTACTGAGAATAAAGTGAGTGTCTTCAGTACGGTCGAGTCGCTATTAATCGCGCTCCTCTTTGCGGGAACAATCCTAGGTAGTGGTCACAATGGCCGCCATTTGAGTTAATCGTCGAACGTTTAACCGACAAAAGAAACTATTTAATTCTAAGGCACGCGTACCTACGTTTCCTTCTCATTCGAAACGTTTTATAGTGATTTCGTGCAAAGGAACAATTGTAAAGCTAAGTCTTTCAAATTAATGCCTCAGGGAAAATGCAGTCCTACTCTACTTAGCAGTTCCCAAGTTTGAATAATAGCGTCTGACTATTTTAATCAATCAATTTAAATTTTGGTTGTAGTTGTTCGTGTTGGTAACTTATTTCTATTATAAACAATATACATATGTACATATGTATATATATAATATATTTAAACGAGCAATTCTTGTATATTTATTTAATTTTTTATTTATACGGGCGATCTCGGAAATGGCTCTAACGATTTCGGTGAAATTTGGTACAGGGGGTTTTCGGAGGCGAAAAATCGATCTATATTAGTCTTATGTCTAGGACGCGTGTTTTCGAGTTTTCATGCGGTTTTTTTTCACGTTATTCTACGCAGAATATTGTTGATAATTTCTTATACTCATGTATATAGAGGCATACGTATCGTGGTCAAGCGACCAAGGTGCAAGATTAACAATCACAGTTGTTCGAGTTAGAATCTCGATCGGACACAAAGTTTTTACTTTTGTTTTTTTTGTTTTTTTTTTTGTATTTATTTGTTTATTTTTGTCTTTTGGGTTTTTTTATCTCAAAAATACGATATAACAAAAAAGAACTCCGATCGAAGCTCGGTCGCCAGGTACTACTCTATTAAATACACTAGTACCTGGCGACCGAGCTTCGCTCGGTGTTCTTTTTTGTTACCTATATCATATTTTTTAGATTAAAAAAAAAAACTAAAAACTTAGATAAATGCAAAAAAAGTAGAACTTTATATCCAGTAATATGATCCATAATATAATGTTAATCTTGCACCTTGCTCGCTTGACCACGATGCTTATGCCTGAGTGTAAGAAATACGAACATAAATATCGAACATATTCTGCGTAGAATAATGCAAAAGAAAACCGCATGAAAACTCGAAAACACGCGTTTTCCCAGACATGACACTAATCTAGATCGATTTTTCACCCCCGAAAGCCCCCCCCATACCAAATTTCAGCGAAATCGTTAGAGCCGTTTCCGAGATCGCCGGTATAAATAAATATATAAAGATATAAATATACAAGAATTGCTCGTTTAAATATATTAGATTATGTCATAATATAGTATTTTTTTTTATTTGAAATTAAAGGAAATAATGTATAAATTATTTTTTTGCTTTAACTTAAAGACAAACTTTCAAAAAATTCGAGGGCCTAACCTGAATTTAACTTCCATATTTGATAAGATTATTTAATTCAAATATAACAACAAAATATGATTAGCTTATTCTTTGTTATTGCCAATTAACATCGTGTTACATAAAATGGGAAAGACGCGAACTGGCATGATTAATTAAATAAGAAGCTATAATTTCCTTTGGTAAAATAGCTCTGCAAGTCGGAGCAACTTAGAAATGTAGAAATAATAGCGGTAATTGACGGTGGCCTACCATCTGAATTCATAATTGTTAAAACTAGTAAACAATACGTTGTGGGTCCTAAATTAATGAAAAGAAAGTTTAATTAATGAAAGTAAGTACATACTAGCTTTAAGTTGTATTCGAATACAACTGTAATTTCGTTTCCAAATAGATTTATACTGCGATATTACTCTAAATACAGTATTAAAACTTAAATGTGTATAGAGTAAATTTGATATAACCATATGGAAATCATAGCTTACATAGTATTGTTTCTTGTTTCACTAGCAATATTACAGTCGCTCACAAATAAAATATTAAAAAAAAATAATATCAGTGTGTTTATAACGTACTCACTCAATATATATCATATATTTAGCTAAAAGAATAATATATCAATGAATATAATTAAAGTACTTAAAATTACTATTTTATATAAATCTTCATATTTTTTGAAATCTTTATAGTATTGTTTTCGTGTAGCCACGAACGGTAAAGCAGGATTTGTATCAAAAAGATCTTTTATTTTCCATTTTCAGTACATTTGAATTTTCAGTACACTGCGGAAATTGCGAGAGGTATTTAGGTGACCGAAGGTTAGAAACGGAGCTCCGAAACAACAGCAAAGATTAATGGACTCAAAATTGCATCGCAGCTAAATGCAATAAAGCCGGCAGACGCAACAGCAAGCAGTGTTTTATTGCTTAGACATGTGACTTCGCCCTGTGACCTGATTTTATTCCGAAGAAGTAGACTGTAACTGATTCCCACATAGTTGGAATTCTGATTTGTCTAGATTTAAACTTTAGATGTTGAGAATAAAATGTATGTTAAATATTTACTTCATCTTATTCTATTTTAGATCTTACCGTTATGATATAAACATATATCCATATATTTATATTTTATGTAGAGCTGAGATTTATATCATTTGATACGATTTGAGAATTATAATTATCAGCATAGTTTCAGAGGCAACCCTGTCTCAGCTGTCCATGTTTAAAGCTAAGCCACTAAGCACAAATCACATTACTGATATTATCACTAAAATAGAGCTCATGTAAACGCTTATGTTGCAAATTGTGGAAAGCTTTCTGAATTATCGTGTCATCGCCGGTCGTTCATATTTTTAAAAAGCAATTTAGCTACGATAATGTAAAGTTATATATATACATATAATATGTTATATACTTGTATATCTATATCGGTTAAAATATTAATTATTACATAAAAATTCTATAATTTTAAATCAATATGACTTAATCAAAATAATCTTGAATAAAAAAAATCGACCTCCTGCGTCTCCAGATAATAATGGAATTAGTAAGCGGTCCTCGGATTTCAAAGAAGTAATAGATGTAAGATAAGGAAAAACGAGGAAAAGAGCGGCTTGAAACAAGTAACTCTCGAGAGAATAGTTTTTTTTTCGATGTAAGGAAAAACTTGCCTGTGACCCAGAACGGACTCATATTTTTCAATTCAAGTAAATCGAATAAAACGATTGGATTTGTAATTGATTCGGAGCTTGTAATATATTGTAATAGTTGAGAAGATAATAGTTATTAACAAGAAGTAGGTACTATGGCGAATTGCTACTATATTCTATTGTAATAAAACATATACATACTTTAATTTATATCATTTGCTTTGCAGAATTTAGAATGATATATTCCACATTAAGCTTTCACAATAATAATTCATAACATTATAATAAGTTTTTAATTAATCATAATAACTAGTTTAGTGTGGATATTCATAATTCTTTCATCATCAATGTAACATATTAAATGTAAACTAGCGACAAGCCTTCAGCCTTATTGTAAAATACTACTCTTATCTACCACTATTAGGAAATAGTAGTAGGTAAGAGTATATAGTATTTTAACGCTTTACCAAAAATATACTACGGCAAAATATTCTCATAATAGGTAGGCTCATAAGTGGAAAGATAATAATTTCAGAATACGAAGAAAATAATTGATTATTGTATTTGTATTTACATAGTTCATGTACTTACAAATTCTAAATATAGTTTATTTACCTAAAATATTTTTAATCGGGAAATCTTTATTTTAGCATACATATTAAACATAATATAATTTAAATATAGAATACTCGTAATACCACAGTTGCGACTGAGTACTGACGACCTGTCCTCGCGTCACTTAGGTTTCAATGGCATACTACCGCGCTCCCTTGTAGACTGCTTTGTGAACTGAACTTAAATACAAATTCTTTTACTGTCATTAATATATACCAAGTACTAGATACATCATTTATTTTTAAATTAACGAAGAAATCAGTCTGTTTCACATACGCATAATGTGTTCACCTTTTATTGGACTAACTTTAGTATATTTTTATAATATAGATAACTAATACCTAGAATTAGATATAATAATATTTTTTAAGATTTAATGGATAGAGCAGAAAAATCCTAACGTCCAAAATCCTACGTTTTTTAAATCGATAACCCCTAAGAATAGAATAATATTCTTGACGTTTAGTTATAAATTGCAATGTCATTTATATAATAGACATTGTTGAAAGACTTAACATATTACATCAATAATACAAACATATATTTATTAGGCTCCTTTATCTCTGCCCATAATAATGTGTCATTCATGAACAAATATAATTATGAACTCTTTGATATCGATTACGTTATTGCAACAATACCGACCAGGCACTTAGTAATGTTTCTTACTCATAACATAATTGCTACTTATCAAATGATAAGTAGCATAGCTAACTAGTAACTACAGATTAGGTTTTTATATATTTTTAACATATTTTATATACTTTAAGAGTATAATACCTAATAATGGTTTTTAAAATCATTTATAACGAACCAATATAACTTAAAATTAGTTTTCCTATGCGGTTTCGCTTGTGTGCCAACAATGATAATTACCTTTAATATAAATAAAAAGATAGACTTATCCCAACATTACTTTAAAAGTTATTAATTCATATTTTAAGGGTGGAGTTTTTTTAAATAAATATAATATCATATAGGATTAAAAACTGTTCACAATGCGCAGATATCACGTAACAAATAAAGTACGCTCAGATTGAATATCTGAGCTTTTTTTGAAGTCAGTCAAAAAAATATTATACATCACTCATGTCTGAATTCTCTATCCCTCAATGAAACCTTCTTTAAAAAAAAGCAGTCATGAGGACTGCCGACAAAAGTGAAAACTTAAAACTATAAACAAACAGTTGTTATTTTTGGATATTAAAATTAATTGTTTGATCTTAAATTAAAATTGTAAATTAAAACTGATTACATTTATCTGGTTTTGACATCTATCGGCACTCTGAGTGTTAGCGTAAACACGTCACGTGACCATGTCTATGACGACTTACATGAATTTACTCCCCATCCAAACAAAAATTCAAAAAAATTCCATCAAAAAATCCTTTTTACATTGTACAAATTAGCTTAATATGAAGGAACCATTAAAATAACAAGCACTTCATATTTATTTTTAAATACAGATTACAAAAATTCAAGGCCAAATACAAGTCTCTCGCATAACACATAAAGCGAATGAAAAAGAAGAATCTGTCGTGACTTTGGGGAGTCGATAACTAAATAAATAGTTGAGGGTGGAAGGGTCGCCCCTAATCCCTCTAGGTCACAGATGGCCATACAAGCTTGACGAGACATTGCGTCATTTTGTCCGTTTTCAATCTCACATTTTATATACTTACTATAATATAGTAAATAAGTAAGGTATAATTGTACATATATCACAGGTACTGTTAAAACAATGTTTACGTTAAACTTGGGTTCATTGATTAAGAATAAAACAAAATTTTAATAACATGCGTTTCGCTATACTTTATTCGGAAATAATAACGAAATATGTCATAAGTCAAACGCGTTATTTTTCAGGTCTCATATACATATACATATTATTATTAACTCATACTCGTATGTCTGGTTTGCACCGCCAACAATGCCGGAGTAAGCGAACTCGATTCCGCTTGTAGTAAATAATTTATTGGTTGTATAAATCTGATGTGTGTGTAGGTTTGTCTTGAACATATCGTTGGTCACTGCGATCCATCGTTCATTGGCTCCTCAATATAAGCGTGACAATTTTAATAATTTTAAATTGAATACATAGCATAATACCTATATATTTTGGAATACTAAAGAACATCAATTATTCCTTAGTCGTGAAGTTATAAAGTTCTTATCGATTTATAGCGAGTTCGTGTCATAAAATAGGGAAAAAATAAAGCACAAAAGACAGTGTTTGTTATGTGGGGTGAAGTTGGGATAATCCCCCCGCAGAGTGGCGCCAGCCGGGGCGACAATGTGGCCCAAATACCGATATCGTCTCTACAGCCTTATCCTAACTTATTCAATATATTTTTATAATTACAATGTAGTTTTTAATGTTTCATGTTTTAAATTGAAGTAATCTTTAAATTGATTATTTCTACTTAACACTACTTTTGTTTATTATTCTTTCTAGGTAGAATAACTAAAAATGTCTACAATTGAAAAATTCTATTATGCACTCTTTCAACTTATGACTTTTTAATAAGTGTTTAAATATGCAGATAGCTGTATACCTACGAACCCAAAAGAAAACCTAACAATTTGGTTTTATTTTTATAAAGGTAAATGTATCGATAAACGATATAAAGGGTATTAAACTATCGAACCCTAAATGAGCTTCGTGTTTCATTTGAGATTTGTATCAGGTTGCTACTGAGCTACCCACATTATGTGGCTTCGTGCAATTTATAGGGTTGTCGGAAATTTTATGGAAGATTTTTTTTTTCAAATAAAGTGTTTAATTAATTATTGTATTCTTGATAACTTGACACGCTATTTAATAAAAAAAATGTTTTTTTTTTTCAAATGTAAATATTAAACTATAACGCGCAAAATAAAAGGATAATAATATAGAGTTTTAAAAATAATATTTGCTGCAAAAATACCATAGATATCTTAATATAATTTTTAAAACAGTAAAATTTCAAATAAGCGATCTACATATTTTACTCAACCTGACCTAAATAGATAATAGTGTGATGATTCTTATTTCAACAACCCTAATAATAAAGTATAAGATAGGTTTTACTACATGTGGTTATTACATATACGTTTTTCGCAACTTCGGATTCTATACCTATACCTAATATGTCTAGTCTAAAATATATTCTTTTATATTATCATTTTAACGTACAGTACGAAGACTCTTTATCACTTTATGAAATTAAATTAAATTCTCCTTATTATCACGCATAAAAACGTAAAGTTATTTTTTTATTTATCACAAATTAAATCGCCTTTGACGATCCTCCAGGAGTCAAATTACTCAGGGCCTTAGCTTTAAATAAGAAAACTTTATGTGAGTTTTCTTCTGACCTACCTAACGCTTTTCCCATTTTGTTAAAAAACCTGTTTTTATTATCTACCTAAAGATAAATCTTAAATCAACATTATAATATTTATATTATAATACCTATTAATATTAATTATAAATAATTATTAATTGCAAATGAAAATTACTGGTTATCATTTTTATATTTAATTTTTTATGTGAACAAAAAATAGTTTGTCGTATACTTAACACAATATTTGAAGCTAGTCCCGATGTAAGTGGCGCTTAATATTGCGGAGGATCAATAGGTCGAGCTTAAAATAAATGGAACAATGGACGAGACGGTATCAGTGCAACCGCTTAAAATGCTTTCCATGTTCGGACGCGTCCGCCGTCGATCCGCCCGGAAGTAACACATGGATATATAATAACGTACCTTATCTCAACTCGACTTATTTAGCTTGTATGAAAAATAATGGTTAAAGAATATCATTAATTTCACTTGTAAGCAGGATGTAAACATTTGACATGAGATCGAAGTAACGATAGGACGCACGATTCTACTTTGTGTTGGAGTAAAACGTTTTATAAGATCTTTTATGGCTACGACATATTTAATTCATAAGGAAAACAACTCCGTTCCCACATAAATTCAAACCTATATGTGATCGATTACTAAATACATTATAATAAAATTACTGGCAGTATATTTAGAAAATATTAAAAGTAAATCTAAATTTTGATTCTATAACTATTTGAAGAAATAAATTACAAGCTAATTTATGTTTTATATATGTACTTATGTATAGGTTGTGTATAAAACAATGTATATGCATAGGATAAAATGTCATTAGATAACAGCTATAAATCTTTGATCTAACAAACGCACTTACGCTTTATAGCTTTTTGATATTAGTACAACCCCAAAATGTTAAAGTGACTAAGCAAATTGATGCTCTAATGCATCTCCCCATGGACGGCCTCCCGCATGCTACATTTAAAATAAATAATATCTTACACAGTTACATAATGTACATGTAGATTTATACGCAATAATAGCGATTTACCCTCGCTTCGCTCGGGTGCGTCCTTAGGTACGTTTTAATTTTTTTGAGCGGAACCCTAATACTTAGTCCATATAACATTAGCTATCTACCAGTGAAAGTTCTGTCAAAATCGGTCCAGCCGTTTCAGAGATTAACCGCAACAAACAGCCAGACAGATAGACAGACAGACAGAAATTTTAAAAATTATATTTTTCTTTAAGTTCTGTATGTACTGTCATAAGTTGGTATTTAGTAAAAAAGTGTTATTTGGAATTTACAAACAGACACTTCAATTTTATTTATCTGTATAGACTAGATATGTATTCTAAAGTTTATGCGACACATTTATTCTTATCAATGCAATAACTATCAATAGTGAATTTAACAACTAGGTTGTTAGTGTTACTCATCAATTAACCATCAAAATTATTGGAAGCTGATGGGCATTAATTGATGTGAATTAAGGAACGCAATGAACGTGGGACTACAAGTGCTAACTATAAGGAAATGTATGGGTCATGTAACGGTTTAACCAGTTGAGAATAACTTATATTGTATTATAGCCATGAATAATTATAAGAAATTTAAATAAATAACTAAGATTTGTAGCTGCAAATATTAATCAAAAATTCCAGCTGCATCCTAACAATCAAATCTCCTAAGCACACATGGTGACTTCATAAATCTTATGTCAGATCAGTTGAAGCAGACTGTGTGTCATAAATACGGTGGGTATATATGTCAAAACATGGGGATTTGGGCGCTGTCTCTCGCGCCAAGCGGGCCACTGACGCCAAGCGAGATAATGAAAAAAAGATTTATGATCAAAAGTAATCAATTTTTATTATAGTTCGTACCCACCCCTATGGTGCCTACATACTTTCATTTATTTTAGTTTGCCGTGACAAATATAAACATAATTATTTTGTAGGTCAAGCACATTTCATATTTCTATTTTCTCCTATATTCCCAATAATTATTCCAATATCATTAAATAAATAAATTTGTAGAGAAAAATTATTTTGAATTATTTGAATTAAAATTAAAATATATGTACATCAGCAGATGAGAAATAATGTAGTCGAGTTTCTTTTGCCAAAGAGGTCGCCCTCGTAAGTCACATTTCCATAAAGTTTCTGCAGAGAATGTTGTGTGTAATAATGTCGACTGAAATACAGCCGATTCTAACACATTGTGGAAAGCACTCCACCTCCCCATTCCACTTAGTTTCGTCCTTCGTCTCTCTGACCCAATTACACACAACATACGTCACATTTTAAAGCTCTTGTATATATCATTTTGATATGTATATAATGTACTCGTACAATAGCATTTATTTGCAATTTCAAACTGTAGAAGTAAATCCTCAAATTAACTTTAACAATTTTGCCGTTTCCATTATTAACTTTTTGATAGATTGACTAAGCATGATAAACGTTATTAAATGTAATCTATGTAGGTACATTACAAAAGTCATGTCTTTCTACGATAGTAAGGTGATATTTTGACCTTTGCAAACCTATAAATAATTTTTATAAAGTTACTAGCCCATCACTTACACATTACGTAACTTAATTACTTGGCAGCATAAAAACTCGAACTTGAATATAAAACTAACTTTCCATGAATCTGCATCATAATATTTAACAAAAACATCTCAAAATGACCCTCCAACATTATAAGAGAAGAGTTTTGACAATAGGGTTCAGAGTACCGCAAAAAGAGCTCCCGCGCAGAGCAAAGTGCAATGGCTTGAATTAGTTATTCAGTTGATTATGACTCCCCTCTAGCTACTCTATCATTATCGTTTTACTGAACGCACGTGTCGACTTTTGCAAAGCAACCCTCGGGCCGTCAAGGTCGATAATTATAATCTAAACGGTCTATTGTCCTTAGTACTCGACTTTTCTTATGTCTGTATTATAAATAAGAAAGAAATCAATACGTAGTTCTCTCACACAATAAGTTTTTTTATAATACGTTGCGCTCAAATCGTTTAAAATTGTACTAATTTAATATGGGAGTACCAAATATTATATTTATATGACACTATTGAAAAATGTAAGCGGGTTAGAATCTTTACTTTATACAAGAAAAATATTGTTAAAAATGACTTTTTAATATCTTAGTACTCGCACATAATTACACTGTTAATCTTGCTATTTTAACGGAACTAATGCGGTCGCATGGGGCTCCTGATTCAAGGGGGCGCCAGCGGGCCACAAGCGTTTCTTTTAATTCAAAACATTGTTTCGAGGACGGCCATAGAAGTTTAAAAAAAACCGCAAGAAAGGGTATAGCCGGATATACATATGAAATTTGCCCCCGTGGAATTTTCTCTTCATACTTTGGGGATCGTTTAGGTACCAAATAAAAATAATTTTGTCAAAATTTCAGCTTTTTATCTCAAGCCGTTATTGAGATATTCAAAAAAAACTACTTTTTCGATTTTATTTTTTTATTCATAGTAAAATTAAAATTTGATAATCGCCGATTTTTTCGCTAATACTTACGAGTAAAAGGCATGAAAAAAAATTTTTTTATGATTCCCAGACCAAAAGCCAATTTTTTAGAAAAGAAATAAAACTAAAATTATTTTTTTGACCGTATTTTTGAAAAGTGTCCACCTCCAAATTTTGTCAGAAAATGTCTTTTGTACTCCTTTATACTCAGAATTTTTTTCAATTTTTTTGATGTGGTGGAACAATGTGAAAAAAATTAAAAACATTTTTTTTCTTACATTCCAATGAAGTAATATTTTATTATTGATAGAAAAGGACCAGGTGGCGAATGTTAGAGAAAAAGCAGTATGCAAGTATATTCATGGAAAAAATAGTGGAAAAAAATATAGAAATGGATGGAATGCAAGATAAGTAAGTGGATGAATGTTGGAATGAAATGGCAATTTATATAAGTGAGATAGCGCGGGAAGTTTTTGGAGAAACGAAAGGGAACGGTACTATAGATACACTAGGTGGTGAAGTGAGGAGGTACAGAGAGCTCTGAAAGAAAAAAAGATGCATTTAAAACATGGAAAAATGAGTAAGGGAGTGAAAGAATTAAGGAAGTTAGAAAATGTGTGTACAAAGAGCGGAAAAAGAAGGCAAAAAGCGGTAGCAATAGCCATAGCTTAGGCTCAAAACAGTATGTACAGCCATCTTCAAGAACCAAAAGGACAAAAAGAAATATACCGCATTGCAAAGAGCAGGAAAGAGAGGGCAAAAGACATTAAGCATGTGAGATGTATGTAAGATGAAGAGGAAAGGGTGTTGATAAAAGATGAAGATATAAAAGATAGATTGAACACTTATTTCGAAAAACTTATGAATGAGGACAATGACTGGAGTGGGGTGTATAACGATGTGCTTGTGAATATTGGCTTAGTGAATAAGATTAGTATGAACGAAGTTAGAATGGCAGTACGAAGTATGAAAAATGGTAAAGCAGTTGGGCCCGATGGTATACCAGTTGAAGTTTGGAAGTTATTGAAAGAGGACGGATATCAGTGACCGACTTTATTCTTCAATAAGTTGTTGCATGAAGAAGTAATCGATGAGGAATAGTGTCTCTGTTCTCTCGTGCTCATCACATAATCACAAAAGAAAGGAGATGTACAAGAATGCAACAATTATCGGGGAATAAAGCTCTGTGCTAAGTTTATGCCAGAATGCGGGGCAATAGATGTCGTATTCGCGATGCGCCAACTATATGAGAAGTATAGACGCGCACACAAAAACTTGCATATGGTGTTTGTTGATCTAGAAAAGGCGTATGATAAGATTCCCCGAGAGGTTTTGTGGTGGGGCTCTTCTGTCAAAACAGAAGAAGGAGTGCCTGCTAAGTAGGTTTGTACCAAGGATTGGCTTTAAGTCCATACCTCTGCCTGTTGGCATTGGATGCTCTGAAAACGGATATACAGGGGGAGTCACCTTGGTGCGTGATGTTTGCAAACGATATTGTGTTGATCGGTGAAGATGGGTGCGAGGTCCAGAGCAGACTGGAAAAATGAAAAATCAGCAGAACGAAAATTGTATACATAAGCCCAGTCCAGTCCAGTCTTCAAACTATTTCGCTAGATAGAGGAGCGTAAACAGTCTCCTCCGACTTCACGATTGGTAAACGGTATTTACGAGTATTTGTGATGGAACATATATGTATATTCGCCATCAAAAAAGTACAAATAATGAATACCAGAAAAAATCATATTCTTATCAAAAAAAGTACCTCTGTGCAAACCATTTACAATAAGCACTACGAATGGTTTTGTTCTAGTTATGCTTGGGGCTTACCTTACACAGCTAACATAAACGATGCAGAAATTATAAAAATCGTCTCGAGCAAGCCTAATGGTCTCATTAAGTTACTTAAAAAAGATGATATTATCATAGTAGATCGAGGCTTTCGTGATCTAACAGAATATTAGGAACAACTAGGATTCAAAGTGTTAATGCCGGCTCTTAAAGGGAAACGAAATCAGCTTATTATAGTCGAGTCAAATAAATTCCGTTTTGTTACCAAAGTGCGCTGGGTATTTGAAGCAGGTCATGGTAATATCAAGCAAGAGTCCAAATTTTTGATCATAATCTAGACAATAAACTACTTCCTAAAACTAGTTTTTTTTTGTCGAGTTTCCTGTTTTCTACACAATGAATTTGGTACGAGACTTGATTCAGATGTTAAGCACAATGCTAATGGAAGGTGTACTACTGGATGCTGCTCTCACATTACAGCGGTTATATATTATCTCGCCCAGGTTTGACATTTGGCTAAGATAATAAGACCTGCCGAAATATTGAGTCATCTGTTTATAGATGAAAAGTTAATGTTATAGTAAATAAAGATAGTGACGAATATTAACTGACATGTTCTTACGGTCAAAAATATTTATTTATGTATTTTTCTATCAATGTTAAAATATTAGTTTTGGTAGAAAAATACATATATATAATTTTTTTTCTTACATTGAAATATGAGAAAAAAAATGTTTTTAATTTTTTTCACATTGTTCCACCACATCAAAAAAATTGAAAAAAATCCTGAGTATAAAGGAGTACAAAAGACATTTTCTGACAAAATTTGGAGGTGGACACTTTTCAAAAATACGGTCAAAAAAATAATTTTAGTTTTATTTCTTTTCTAAAAAATTGGCTTTTGGTCTGGGAATCATAAAAAAAATTTTTTTTCATGCCTTTTACTCGTAAGTATTAGCGAAAAAATCGGCGATTATCAAATTTTAATTTTACTATGAATAAAAAAATAAAATCGAAAAAATTGTTTTTTTTTAATATCTCGATAACGGCTTGAGATAAAAAGCTGAAATTTTGACAGAATTATTTTTATTTGGTACCTAAACGATCCCCAAAGTATGAAGAGAAAATTCCACGGGGGCAAATTTCATATGTATATCCGGCTATACCCTTTAGGGCACTTTTCTTAAATGCATATTATTTTTTAAGTGGACCACAGGGAATGGGATCATACCTACATATGTTCTATAAAACGTTGAATAGTCCTCTAAGCTCAGCTTTTTTAACAAATTCTCTACCTGTTCTTCCGTGAGAGCGATTTTAAAAAAGTGAGAAGCTCGAAAACTGTGTCTGTCATATTCAAGTATGTATAAGGGTGGCAACTTGAGATTAAAAATGAATTGTACTTTCAGTTTTTATTCATTTATAATAAAAACCAGCTTTCAGGAGTCCACTGCCAATTAGCCAACTTCTCTTTCAATTCGTTTTCATAATAGGCAAAGAGAGGCACTTTCATTTTCTTTTGCTTTGGGGCCCAAAAAGGTTAGTTATGCCACTGATTTTAACTCTATATGAGTTTAGTTTGATGATATATAGCCCTCCTCAGTTAACGGGCTATCTAATGCAAAAAGAATTTTTCAAATCGGATTAGTAGTTCCTGAGATTAGCGCGTTCAATCAAACAAACAAACAAACTCTTGAACTTTATAATATTAAGCATAGATAAATAAATTCATAAACTGTCTCTATTCAATACGTTGATCTATGAAAGAATCACATATGTAGATGTATGTACCAACATACTGAAACAAATCAAAAAATACAAGACTGTGTTTCAGCATTAACAATATATGTCTGCATATGAATACTTAATATCTTAAAGGGAATTATTAAAAAGAGTAAATTGCTTCGTATACTCACGTTTTACGCAAACTCGAGTGTAGAGCTACTTACCTATGCGATAGCGACGTTACGTTTATATTTTCTCTCTAGTCGTAAATGTAGAGGACAGTCTTGAAAGGCATACAGGTTAAGTCTCAAGAGCTAAGCGGTGAAAAAGGTCAAAGCGAAATGCATAAGGTTGTTAGTTTGATCACCTTTTTAGTAGTTTTCCATTACAAAATATCTAATATTAAAAGTAATTTTTCAAATTGTTTTTTTCATAATAAAAAGTACTCTTCCAAGTAAATCTCTATGTATGAAAAAAATCATATAAAAAGGTATCCAACAATAATAATGTGCTATCAACACGTTTTTACATTGTTCTGACTATGATTTGCTTTAAATGTTATTATTGATTTAATTTGTACAAGTCTGACCCGTGTCCCACGTACCACCCACACCTCATGGTAGCTATTCAAATAGGTTGTATTTCATCACTACACATACTTATATTGTATTCAGGTATTTTTAACGTCCCACTGCTGGGCACGGGCCTCTCTTCAATACGAGGGGAATCAGGCCATAGTCAACCACGCTGGCCAGTGCGGATTGGCGGACTTCGTCTTTCGAAAACTTGCTAGGTTTTCTCAGTCATGCAGGTTTCCTCAAGATGTTTTCCTACACCAAGTACAGTAATACAAGTGGTAATCGGCTAGGAAATGATTCGCACATGCAAATATTAGAGGTGCAACACCATTTGAACGCGTTTCAAACTCGGTTTCCCAAGTGAGCGCATTAACCACTGAGCAACTACTACCTTATGGGTGTGTACCACTACCACAAATATATCAATAACTGCTTAAAATGTGTGTGTGTGTCTGTATGTGTATGTGTGTGTATTTGTGTGTGTGTGCGCGCGTGTGTGTGTGTGTGTTTGTGTGTGTGAAAAATGTTTGATTTTCTCATTTACTATTTGCCTACTTCCTACGTAATAACAACCAAGAAATATTACAAGTGAAAAGAATGAATAAAATATTCGTTTTTTTTTAAAAGGATTCGCTTCGATTTGTATAAAAAGTTAGATTAGATTAGATTTGGTGGAAATATATGGTAAGTTGAAATACATGGTAATTTAACTTTACATATACCATGTTTAATTTCACACTTAAACGTATTTTCATTTTGACCGATTAAGTAAATCTAAAGATTAACTACACTTTAACGGTAGCATATATCATCATAATTAGCAAATGCTACTTTTAGCCTAGATCATCAAATGGTTTACATGAGATAGTAATCTAGTATAAAATATTAATATTTCGCATTTTTATTCTGATAAGTGTTATAAATAAGGAACTATTAAAGATTATGCTTTAGTTTATACAAACAAACGTTTTGCATATCTTATATCTTAATTGTACACATTAAATATATATACAACAACATTATAATATTGTGCTCCAATCTCCATGCATACTAACTTTACCTAATACCTATCTATATACTGTAGATATTAAATATAGGCAAAGTTTCGTACAAGTTACCAACGTTGATAAAATAAAAGTATAATATAATGGAAAATAAGAATTCTTTTGCATTAATGAGGTTTTGTATAATGTACGCAAGAAATGAGGAAACTTGTATAATATGTAACACAATCCGGATTGTTTCGAGCTCCTGGGGAAAATTAAATAAGATTCATTTGCACCTGGGAAATCTCGTTTACCGAAAACAGTTCGTGGTTTATCTAGCTAACATATATTACGAATATCATGACTAAATTTATTTTTCATTGTGATGAAATATGGATGCTTCAAATAGCTTTAAATTAATTTTATTAATTTAAAGCATATCAAATTATAGCATAATAATGAGAAAAATGTGAGCTTTGTCTAATTTTATTATATAGACAATATTTCTTTTTTCGGCATCTAAACTACATATATAATATCTACCTAAAATCCTAGCCAAAAAGGGTAGATGTGGGTTAGATCCATAAATTATACACAATTATCGATGCTGTTAAGGAGGGCAATAAATAAATAGGTTATCTTTAGAGATAGCAGCTCTAAACGTCATACACAGTGAATGAGTGAGTACGGACAAGGCAGTAAAACTATAGAACTGGAACCGCCGCTCATAATCTTTTAGAGTTAAGCTGCCATATATACTTTTGGGTACATATAAATTAAATAAATAAGACCGGGATAAGTAAAGAAGTATACTTATATAAAAAACATATTATTTTAACACTTAATGGTTTAGCGAAACGTTTTACGAAAGTGATATGTTCATAAATACATTTTGAACAGTATGTATGTACATTTGTTCAATAATGTAACGTAACATATACAAAGACATTTTAGCACTAATTACGCCATGTATATACATACATAAAAATAGCTAAAATGTCTTATCAGTGTTTTGCATTACTAATTCATCATTTAAAAATGTAAATTTATAGTTTGAAAACATAAATTATGTCACAGTTACGATCTACAAGACACTTTATATGCGCTGGCGCAATACTTCGTGTGTAAACACATACGATGGCTCAGATGAAAGGCGGCGCCCCGCTACTTATCGGCTCCCTGCAACCATTCTGTAAGATTGCTGTCAGCACCCCGAAATAGAATAACTGTTCAAAACAACCAAAATTCCATAAATACTAAGGCCGTAAATTTTGCTTTTTATTTCAAAACATTGTCATAGTTTATTTTAAAACTTTACATATGCAAAATAAAAAAAAAGTAATATGACATACATATAGGTATATCACTATGTTGGGTTATACTCGTATACATTTATGTTGGAGAAAGTAAATTGAAAGATAAGTTCAGTGTCACTCGGAAGAGCTTTGGGTAAAATGGCGAGAACAAACAGATGGAAATTTAACAATCCGATGCGAAAACATTAGGATGTCTCGCTTTATGAAGCCGATATCAATCTAGTTTTAATTGACTTTGATAAGGACAAACGTATTTCTAAATTAAATATATTGATTTCTATGTGGTATTAGGTGGCAAAGCCTTCTTACAATCATGATACTAATGGTGTTTATTTTTAAATAGTCCATATATAATAAACATGAAAAAAGTATATTATTTACATAAGAGTTGTATTTAGTTCACAGACACCCAATTTTATAAATAAAAGTAATTGGTTTTACTTTTTATAGAAAAATTGAAAAGCTCAGAGGAACCAAGTGCGAGCATCATCCGCCTTTTAAGCATAGAAAAAAGTGGCAGTTGCAAACTAAAAGTAGTAGTCGCCCACATGCCGGTGATATACGTCCAAAAATTTTTCAAAAAATATAGTAGAACATATTAACTTGAAGCTATCATGTGTTAATCTTTGATTTTCTTAAAGCTTCGGTCTTCGATAAAAGAAAAACCTTGTCAAAATATAAAAGTGATTGATGATGATTCTAAGAGGGAAAAATTTTGTAACTTTTCTTAGAAAAACTCTGCGTCTCATCAAATTGTTAGAAATAAGCACAAAACCCAACACGAAAGTTTTGTTAAAAGATAGTAAAAAAGAAAATGTAGCTCAAAGGAAATCAATACAACTTTGAATTGTAAATAAGGAAGTAGGAGGTATCTTTACTAATCATGTTTATTTCTTTGTAACCTCCGCACATAACAACGCCTTTCTGTATCTAGATGCAATTTAGCATGTATAATAAGTAATTTCAATTTAAATTATTTGTAAATAGGACCAAATATCATTAATGGCTGCAGTAAAGGCCTGAGCCAAGAGAGTTAGAGTAGAGAGAGAGAGAGGTAGAGTAATTAATAAAATAGACAGGACATGATGTCGTAATCATTTAAATCAAAATATCTTTTATCATATGAATGTACCTACTCTTTTATTGATTGTGTTATAACTATACTATTATTAATTAAACGTCTAAGTCGTATCATTCATATTCTATCCCGTTTAAGATTTTTTGCTTTCCTTTTGAAGACATCTGGTCATATATTTCATGTTTTTTTTATCTCAAAGCACTCCCGACGGTGAGACAGTCCTTATTCCTACCTGCACTCAACACCTGTCGCTTGAATTGTGCCGGTTTTGGTAGTTTTATTATTATTATTATAGTAGTGACTTAATGAATTTAATATTCAAAATAGAATGAAAGGTTCAGAAAATTGCTAATTGCCATACTTATAACGAGCAATGAATTACATACATTTTATTAAGTAGCAATCTTTGTAACTAATTAGAGTTAAGACGTAACACGCTAGAATATGTACATATATCTAACATGGATCCAATGAGTTTATCAAAAAAAACTGTGTAAAATCTCCGCCTTTTAAAAGATTAAGTAAGATACATAATAAAACTCGTATTTATCCTTTTATTCATTTATTTTAATCGTACTGAAATATTAACGTCATAGTGAAAAGTTTATAAATTATAGTACCCAAATAATTAAATTATTTAAGTATCTCAATATTTGTAATATTAAATACTAGCGACTCATCCTCGCTCCGCTCGGGGTTGTCCCTACTTACGTTTTAACGTTTTGTATAGATTTCTCAGAGATAGGATATTTTCCAGCAGTAAAAAGTATTCTATATATTGACCCGGGTAACCAGCTATCATCATACCAAATTTCATCAAAATCCCTCCTGTGCGTGTGTGTGTTCTTCTGTGATGCGGTCACAGACAGACAGACAGAAAGACAGACAAAAATTCTAAAAACTATAGATTCGGCCTCTGTTTCGATAATAATGTCTATTTCAATAAGATTTTCCAAAAACTATTCAATGTACAGATTCGACTAAGCTACAATTTTATTACATGTATAGATATAGATTTAGAAGCATGTATTGCATTAGCATATATTGTCATTATAGTAGGCTTTAGTTGATAGGTAGTAACATAAAACTTACATAATTCATCTTCCATGAAAGCTCTTCGTAAAAGCTTCTACCATTTATCTTTTTAGATTAGGTGTCAGTAATAAAGTATTAAAACACATAGCAACGGAAATATATTAAAAATCATTGTTATATGGCCCTTACCTGTCAGTAACAGCAAAATTAGTTGCCGCATCTTGGAATCCTATAGAATAGTGACTTGCAAGTTATTGGTTCGAAAATCTATGAAGGTGGCATAGCCATCGTCTCGTCAGATAAACTCGGTCAGGTTAGTGTTTACGCGACTCAGCTGACGTCCTCGTCTTTACGTTCGCTAATCAAGCACACACTTGCACACTGCGGGACCCGCACGCTGCAGTGTCAACGGCCACAAGCTTACGAGAAAAACTAGACACTCGGCGAAAGCTGTCCTCCCGAAAGAGCGCGATATCACCGTGTACGGTACGGAAATATTTTATTCATTCATGTTTAGAGATATCGCGTCCGAAAGCTAGCTGACAGATAAGTTCTGTGATGAAAACATTACACATGGCCCGAGCGGTACGAAAGCTTCGTCGCGCGCGATCACAGCGCACGGCGGCTGACTCGCGAGTTGCGTGAGTGGGCCGGCGGCCCGGGGGCCGGGGGGCCACGCCTGCGCGCCGCGCCCGCACCGCACCACCTACAGTATTGACCGACGACGCCTCCTTTCCACATCGAACATCCTTATCTAGGTACTAAGAATTCTCCTTTGAACATTCCCCTAATTCCTTCCCACCGATCTAGATATACCACGTGTAAATTTTATGCAACTGCTATGGAGCGATTAAAAAGTTAATTAAATGTGATTTTATCATCATGCATTTTAATGGTACATTTAAAAAACTTAGATTTAATAATACATTTAAAAGATTCCTACAAATTGTGTTATTTTTATTAAAGTTAAATTACGCTATATTTTAAATTCTAAGCCCTTACGTTTAAAATTGAAGGGTCTCTATCTGTTTGATCTATACGCATTGAATGTACTGTAATAAGCAATGAATGTGTACTGTACACTTTTGCGTAACAATATTTGCACGAGACTCGATGCGGGCCAACTTGGACTAGTGCCTGTAGACTGCGCATCTAATGACGTCATCCAACGCCCATGCCCAGTCAACTTGGCCACATAATGAGACAATCCTTAATCAAAACCATACATAAATAAATACACACTCCTTCCCATCCCCAAATGATATTGGTGACCTATTTCCAAAATGAGTTCCAATAATGTTTGCCAATTTTTTTATTAAGAAAATGAAATAAGTATATGTAATTTATAATACACATAAAAGCTTTAAGAAAAATCAAATAAGTAGGTAACATTTTAATAATATTATCAAAATCCATCTGTGTTTTAGTATTCATAACTTAGCATATCTAACGACTGATTAGTTCTCAATGAATATTACAGGTGGCGCGATTACTTCCGGCTAATGTTTGTGAAGACAAACTTAAATAATTTTGTAATGGAGGGCGGTGTACCATGCGGGTAGCTCCTAGTACATCTCTAATGGCAGAGTGGACACGGTCCACGGGAGCAACCCATTGGTTGTTGTTGTTATGGTCTACCTCGACAGACCAGCCGCCGGGGCGTCTTAGCTGAGCTTTTAAGTGATCCTGCGATCAGCGATGCCCCATTGAGACGGGGGAAGTTCCGTTAGATTTTAGTGAGTAGAACTGGCTTCTCTAACCGTTAAATCTCACGTAATCACCTGTATGCAGATGGTATGCGTGAATGAATTTCACAACGTAATAAAAGGACCCTAAAGGATGAATTTCACGAAATTCTTAAAGCTTATCCACACAAAATTAGTTTTTAATAATGATATCATAATATATAGCCATACACCGTAAGACAAGTGGTAATCATGTTGAAAATGATTCGAGAGCTGCGAGGCTCCGGATTTGAACCCACTTCACTCGGCTTCTTAAGGGAGCGCATTACTTAAGCACCTACAGCCTTCTTTAAAATATAACACAATTTAATAAAAAAATATGTTAGAAAAATCATTTTTTAAAACAAGCTTTAATAGATTATTTTCTTCTTTTTATCGCATTCAAATAAAAGCTTACTCTTAAAAAGGTTTGTTTACTATTGATCTAATTGCTTAGTTTAGAAGTCATGGTGTGGGTCAATCTTTTATTCATATCATAACTTTCTATGGTCACTTGCTTTCCATATATCCCTGTAGGTACTCTCATACTCGTCACCTTTTTCTGTAGCAATTTACATGACATAAGCAAATTTCTAAAATAAAAAATTCCAAATTTTTACGCAGCAAACTAAAAATATGAGAACAAGTTAACAAAAGAACATAGTATTATGCAGTCGGAGACTTACAATACACGTATCAAGACTCGCAGCTAGTATAAAACATGTACATGTGTCTCCGACTGCACAGTACTATCACAGTGTACTAAAAAATAACAGTGGGCTATCGCCTTTGATGTTTGAAGAAAAGCCGACACCGCGTAGCGTACTTCGCATTACGCAGGGTTGTTACAGTTTTTTTTTGTAATTTAATTAAAATATAATATTATTATTTAGTTATTTATCGAAGTTCTTCATAGCAAAGAATACAAAAAGGCATTTCGCGGAGGCAAATTCAAATAGAGTTTTACAAAATTTCAAATGATAATAATAATAAGCCTTTTATTTCTTTAATAAAAAATAAAACATACAATTGGTTTAACAATTATTTGATTTGATTGAATGAATATTTCTATGTGACATATAATTAATTTAATGAATAACTAGATAATTAGAATGAATAAATTAAGTTATAATAAAAATAAATTTAATCTAGCAAATTATATTACATAAGTCAAATTGAATTTAGTTATATATAAATTTATCATTATTTTCAATTTTTTAGCAAACTTAGTTTTATATGATATAATGTAATTAATAGATTTCCAAATCACCTATCATAAATGAGCAACGGACAAATATTTTTGGTTTCTAGATTTACTGGATTTGAAATTTCTGTTATTAAACTTAATTATGTCAATATCCTCATCCTGATAAATAATTTTAGCAAAAAATGTATAATATAGCACAGGTAGTATGAACCATTTTAATTGCTTACAAAGTAAAATAAACGCGCGACAGCCCTTAAAGTCGTGTCCCGAGCTGCGAACTAATTCGGGCGGCAGAAATGTATGCAGCTCGGGCTCGCCTACCCGCGTCTCACCTCTCACACCCCGCACGATTGCCCTGTCTAGACGGCTTCGTTGGATGACTGTATTGTTTTATAGACTGTGGTACTATGTTCCAGTGTTCTCAACCGTACGATAATTATCGTACATGTACGATAATTTCATGTCAGTGTACGATGTACGATAATACATTGCAAATGTACGGTAATTTGTGAAGATGGGATGGGTTAAAATTTTTGTCAGGATTAGGTAATGTTTTATACAGAAAACTGTTTGATTAGGCATTTTAATTGTAATTTTTTTTTGCTCTCCCGTCCATGGAGATCGCATTTGTATGATTAGAATTTGCAATAAGGTAAAGTATGAAGATAGTATTTTTTTTTTGCTCTCCCGCCTGTACTAGGTGCAAACATTTTCAGGTTGCTGACCGTTCAGTTGACCTGAGAGAATCGGTTACGAAAAATTGGTCATAAGGAAAAAAAATCGATTTGTATAAAACTCGACTATTTTGTCACATCCCTGATATGTACGATAATTTTGGTCCATGTACGATAATTTTACGGCCCTAGGTACGATAATTGCCTGACTTCAGGTTGTGAACACTGCTATGTTCCCTTGTTTGTTCTCGCCTTAGTTTGCTGTCTATGCAGTCGAGTTTTTTTTATTTTTGTAAATTATTTTTTTATTTATAGCTTTTTAGTTAGACATTTTTAGTTTCATTTAACAACTAGCGACTCACCCTCGCTTCGCTCGGGTTCGTCCCTAGCTCGCTTCCCAATACAAAATTTCATCCCCATTTTCTAAGTTCCTGCGCAATTTTCTCATTTTTTTTTAATGTAAGGACCTTCTCAGAATAACAAACACAATAAAAAAAGAATTAGTGAAATCGGTCCAGCCGTTCACGCATGATGGCGTGACCAAAGGAAATAGGTAATCATTTTTATATAAGTATATAAAAATTAAGATTTACATCCTAAATTATTTTTAAACATATAAGTTGTTTATATTTTTGTAAACACCTCTTAAAAACCTGTATTTTGATACCCCACTCGATTGACTCGGATGAGGAATTTCTTTTCAAGACACAATTTGGCACCTTTGATTCGCTATTTTGATTGTTAATTATATATATACTAGCATTGCCCGCGGCTCCGCCCGCGTTCAGATGACCAAAAATCAAATTCTTAGGTTTTACACATTAGTATACTCTTACATTGCAGTTTTTGGTTTTTTCTCAGAAATGAGATATCCTATATGTTGACCCGGATAACCAGCTATCATCATACTAAATTTCATCAAAATCCCTCCAGTCGTTTTTCTGTGATACGGTAACAGACAGACAGACAAAAATTCTAAAACCTATAGATTCGGCCTCTGTAATCTGTATCGATAATAATGTCTATTTCAATAAGATTTTCCAAAAAATATTTAATGTACAGATTCGCCTTAGTTACAATTTTATTATATATATACCCGATGACACTTGCGTTATCTAGAACGACGTATGAATTTAGTAATTACGAGGGAACATACGGTTGGACATACAGGTCAAACACATAACCCTTCTTTAGGCTACGCCGCAGTCGGGTAAAAAAAAAAGATTATTCTATAAGTACTTTATTACAATATTTAATTTCTAACATATAAACTGTAGTAGCTATTTAAATCAATATTAAGTCACTTTTAAATTATTTTCTAATTTACGTTTTGCCCAAGCCTGAACAAACTGTTTTCTTATTTCAAAGGCTATTACAGCTGCTGCCATTCCCGTATTTAAACTGTCAACTCCCTTTTGTAATGGAATATTGAGTCTTAGACCACTGTTTTGTGCTGCTAATCTGCAAACAATAACTTATTTATAAAATCGCCTAATGGAAAACTTTTTGTTCTATCAGTATAATATAGAGTATCAACTTTTCAAACATGTTTCAATTTTTGTTTCTATATTAGACCACATAAAACATATTAAAATCAAGCAAATATCGTTTGACATTTACCTATAGCTGTCTTCACTGATTCCCTCAGTTTCTCCACCTATCACAAGTGTAACATGCTTTAAGTTTGTAAAATCCACACTGTAGTAGGGCATTACTGGAATAGAACTGTTTTGAACTTGCTCAGCTTCATCAAACACATTTGAATTGCTATCTGCTATGAAAATCGATGTATTCTGTTCTAATAAATTTGGCATGTCTTCCCAATCTACTGAGGTATATATTGGTTGTCTGAAGTGAGCTCCAGATGCACTTCTTATTACTTTTGGATCCCATAAATCAACACAACCTGTAATTTTAAATTTGTTTACCATAAATTACAGATATACAATAATTGTTATTGTTATTCTATACACCTTAGTAATAATTTAAAAAATATTATTTATACCTTTGGAGAGAATAACTTTTTCGCATCCAACACCCACAGCTGCTCTAAGTATAGCACCTAAATTACCAGGTACGCGGACATTATCACAAATAAACTGGAGTGGTATAGGCTTAGATAATCTCCTTATATTTTCTGGTGTAGGTGTGTCAAATACACCTATAAAAAGTTCAGATAGAATTAGAATTTGTTAGAAGAAATTAATTATTTAGTCAATTACCAATGACAAAATTAATGTTTTTTTTGAAGTTATACTTCTTTTGGCACATTTGGATAAAATTATGACAATAAAATGTTCACAATGCACGCACACATCGATAGCCAAAAAATGGCATGATCAAGTTAGCTGAAAGCGACATGATAAAGTTAGCTGAGAGTGGCATGATGAAGTTAGCTGATAACTGTCTTTTCGATTCCTGTGAAAACTCATAACTATATTCAAAGTAGTTTCTCAAATATTCATAAATCTATAACATGTGTTTTACAGCAGTGGAGATAAAAAATATATAATTATTTTTATTAATTTATCATTCTTTTTAAAGAGAGTTGTGACATACAGGATGAAATCTTTAGGTATTTTTGTTTTCTTATGTCAAAGAAGTATAACTTCTTACATGCGTACATAAGTACACACACACACTTTTTTTTTTACTTTACCAAATATTCCAGGTGATGTTTCTACATCAGACCACAATTCAATTTCTTTATATGGTATTTTATAAAATTGAACACCAGTTTTAGGGAGAAAAGGTCTCAAGTTATTCAAATCTTCTGGCCTACTAAATATTACATATCTCAAGACACACTTAGCTTCCAACCCATCAATAATTAATCTCCAGCCTTCTACAAGCACTTGCTCAGAACGTATTCGTTCCTTTTTTGACTTAAGCTTTACAAGAAGTGAGCTAAAACAAAAAAAAAATATTATAAATTCAATCTCTATTCTATACCAATGCTTGCTTTTGCGAATAACTATACCTAATTCTGCCATCATTTTCTTTTAATTTTTCGTAAATAATTTCACCATTATCATCAAAAACCTTCTTTTGACTTATGTAGAATTTGCGTTGTTTTAGTTTTATTGCTTTGTTTTCTTTAATTTCCTTTGAACTTTCTTCATTAGACAAAGTAACCTTTTCTTGCTTAGGCCCTGATTTACGAGTTTTAACATTGTTATGAGATCCCAAATCAATTACTTTTTCTTCTTTTAAGGTCACATTGGAATCAGGTTCAAAAGATAATAGAACTTTGGCAGGTTTTCTATGCATCCAGCCTCTATATAACCTAACAGACGATATTCGAGCATGCTGAATTAATGCATGAGATAGACGACAAATATTTGTGTTCATCTTAAAAAAAACGATTATATAAACTCTAACATTACTTTATGTTTTTATATTAATATACGATTATATTCAAACACTCAATTCCGTAAAGACTAGAATAATCTTTTAAGAATAATAAACAGATAATTTTGACTGTTGACAAATGACAACCGACAACCGTCATACTTATATATCCACAGATTAGGCAAAGTACGTTCCACTAAGCGCTCACGACGCCTAAAATACTCATTTGTAGTGATGGGTAACTCATCATTTTTATATGAGGATGAGGGAGCACCTCATTTTACCTCGTGAGGTACTCATGAGGTACGCCTCATTTGAGGCGAGGCATCGTACGTCGGCGTATTCACCTCACGAGCCGAGCCCGAGCCGAACTCAGCCGATTGCCCGAGGCAGCGGCAAGCGAGGCAAATATACGCGTCGACTCACGAGTACTTACTTCATTCGCTGACTAAGCTAACTCAATCACTCAATACTCACTCGCGAGTCGCGAGTACTCGCCTCAATTTAATGTCAATAATAAATGACAAAATGTCAATGTCGATTTTTAAGTGAGGACGCGTAAACGAGTGAGGTGGTTCAAAGTTGAAATTCGAGTAACTCTTTCAATTTGCGATCACGAGTGCCTCAAATGAGGCGCCTCACGAGTGAGTTACACATCTCTGCTCATTTGGCAACTGGCCGTTCCACAAGGCGACTACGATCGTTGTGGTCGCGGTGAAAACGTCACTAATGACGTCATGACTTACGTTCACGTTGCGCTCACGACCACCCATCTCAAGAGGAGGGTCTTAATGAGCGTTGAGAGAATTGGCGGGATTTTAAAAACAAAGCAATAAAGATGGCGACAGTGAAAATTTCATTATTTGGTGCGACAATAGATATTTTAGTGAAAGTAAATGTTTCTGTAGCGGATGTTCAATGTGCTGCCACTGGTAAATATAATTATGTGGAACACGTTTACAAAAAATAATTGCAATTCATAATTAATTATTATGTATAAATTTTCTTTTGAGTGTCAATATAACCTTACAAATAAAAATTAATTTAGCCGACATTTGACAATTTGTAGCACTTTTCTTATTGAAAAAATATTACAAAAATAAAAAAATCCACATTTAAAAGATTAAAAAAAATATAAATATAATTTTCGAACAAATTTGTTTGAGTTTCAATTTGATTCATTCAAAAAATAAAAAAGTTATCAAATGTCGGCTACTTTCAGTATCATATTTTATTAGTATACACAACGGTCATTATTAATGAAAATATATTATTATGTTGTTTTTTTTTTATTATAAATACAATATTTGCAACACTTACTTACTTCAACGCTATAAATGCTTCATAATTCATTCCACTTGGATTTACGATTCCAACGCTTGGGACTAAGTGGAACGGGAAAATCCGTGGTCGTGAGCATAATCGTCGTGAGCGCTTAGTGGAACGTAGCAATAATCTGTGAGGAAGCCAAAGACTAATATCCACAGATACTGCTAATATCACAGACTATGTAGAGATATACTATATACTTTCTGCACAGGTAAAACAAAAAGGCATTCCAAAACACTGGTATATTTTAACACAGCAGACCTAAAAACGAGTAATTAAATTAAAGAATTCAGTTAAAATATTATTGATATGTAAGTAATATCATAAAAATTATAAAAGCAAAAAAAAAATTTTTTTTCTCCAAAATCATAATTTTCAAAAATTATTGACCAAACTATGTATACATAGTTATTACATATGTTCCGTATAAATACACCTAAACAAGTAATCTTCAAATACATATTTTTTTTTATAATGTGATAATATTTTTGACAACTGGAAAATAACCAGCCATCGACCAAATAAAACGTGGTACGAAGACAACTCTTGTTAGCTAAAGCTATACGTCTATTCCTTAATCTGTGTCTATAACTCTGTGGTCGTCAGCTGAAAATTATCGTGTTTATGCGTAATAGTTGTGTTTATTAATTATTTTTATATCATTAGAAAAGGTTGACAAAATGGCAACAGGGGTGAAACCTCGTGATGAAGACTCGTCTCTTACTAGGGCTGATTTAGAGGCAATACAAGACGCAATGAAGAGCAAGAAATTTCGAGATCTACTCACCGAGTACTGCGATGAAGTACGTGACCCGGCAAATCAAGCAATCTATCAGAAAGAAATGACCCAACTAGAGAAGGAACGTGGCTATGATGTTACTTTCATTAATCCGAAAGGAAGTTATGTTATTAAAACAAGCGTCGCGGGCGATAGAAAAGCTTTTATCAACATTTGCAGTAATGAAAACGTGGATAAACCATCTTGCAATGTACAAGAACAGAATGGACAAAAAGGAATGAACTGGCAACTTCCGTATACGATTATTCCACCCAGGGAAGACTTTGATAAAAAGAAAGAAAGATGCGTAATTTATGATGTTGTTTTCCACCCTGATACATTGCGCATGGCAGAAGTTAATAAGCGGTTTCGAGAGTTGGTAAACAAAACTGCTTTAGATGGATTACAAAAAACTTATAATATTCAATTTGATATAAATAACTACCGTTTCCTTAAATCAAACTATAAAGGCATGACAGTACCTGCTGTTATTAGAAAAGAAGACCCAAACTTTAAGTCATTGAATGATGATAAGGCAGAAGATATTTCATCAGAGATTCTTGAAAAATTATATCCACAACATATATATCCAGATACTAATAAATGTACAGAAAATAGTTGTATAAAAGAAGAACAACACAGAAAAAAAGCAAAAAATAGTAAAAATCAGTTTGCTCATTCATCTGATGATGTATATACTATACCTAAATATACAATAAAACAACAGAAAAATCTAGATCTTCAAGATTTTACTTATGATAAGCATAGCAAACAGTATTCTACAATTCCGAGTTATATCACTGTTGAAATTAATTTACCTCTACTATCATCAACTAAAGATTGTGTTTTAGATGTACGGGAGAAAAATCTCTCGCTGGTATCTGAAAAACCAGCAAAATATAAACTGAACCTTTTATTACCTTATGCGGTTAATGAAGAGAGTGGAAATGCTACATTTGATTTGTCTAAACATCTACTAATTGTAAAATTACCTGTTCTGAGAAAAACATCACCTAGTGACAAAAATGTCTCACTTAAAGGAGACAGTGGGGTTGAAAGTGGAGAAAATTCTAACAGTGAAGAAGAATCTAAGGATAAGTTAGTAGAAGAAATAAGTCCAGCTTCAGAAGAATTCAAATCATCAATTGTTGAAGAAAGCAAACAGTATTCTTTGTTTAATGAAGATTTTTTGCTTCCCACCATTGGGTACACTTTTCCTCCATATACATATAATGCATTGGATGAAATAGTAGCATTCACTTTCCATGTTAAAAACACTGATCCTGACTCTGTCAAAGTCAAGAATGATGGAAATAAAGTACTCATTAAATTCTCCTCTGTTGGAGCAGGCTTTGTGCCTGTACATTATGCAGCTCTAATTATATTTGATCTTGGAGTTAAATTTGATAGTGCTACTGGTGAAGCTTGGGATAATAATGTAATACTACAATTGGAAATACCTGGAGATATCTGTCCTGATAAATTTCAGATAGGGTTGAATGAGCATGACATGAAAAAAGAATATTTTGATGTAACTTTATCAAAAAAATCTTCTAAGGATGACAATTTACAAGAAGTTAGGCCTTATACTAAGGAATCATCTTCACCATCAGTTGAAGTAACTAGCTTTGGTAGAGAAACAAATATAGTTGTGTCTTCAAAAATCCATAAAGATGATACAGAAGATGAGGATGAAATAGAAAAACCTATTGTTTGGACAGAATCCAACACTGTGGAAAATGGAGCTAAGAGTATTCTACGTAAACCTATTTCAATGATGCGAAGTTTTTCGGAGTCAAGTACTGGAGACGTTGCATCATCTATGGATTACATTAGCTCTGATTGCATTCCAGAAGAATCCAGTTTGAAGAAGACAGTTCGATTTAGTGATGTCATTGCAAAACAATTTTATAGGTAAGAAAGCTTTTTAAACATTGTTTTTGACTAAGGGCAGCTCGACACTATAGTGCCGATAACAGTCACAGTCACACAGAACGGACTGTGATCAGCACTATAGTGTGGGGCCGCCCTAAACCTATTTACTTAATTTCTACATTTTAGTTTAATTCACTTTTATATATTATTACAGGTACAATTCATCAATAGAAGGTCAGAAAAAAAAGAATCAAAGGAAAAAAAGTAAAAAACGTAACCTAGAAAGGCGCAAGAGTGAGAGCGAGGCTGAAGATGATGTTACAAATTCAATCCAGGTAAGCTTTACATATATTACTATATTTAAAATAAAAATACAATAAAAAACAATCTCTTTTGGAAGATTTAGGTTACTGTGGCCTATTTCATTGAGTTAATTTTATCTGCGCGGGAGATAAGATAGAACAATGCGTATGCGTGCAATGTGCGCGCAAACACAAGGATGCTCTAGTCCAGTAGGGTGATTACTCGACACTCATAGTTAGCCTTAGGTATATAGGTGTAATACTGTCAACTTCTCAACTTCGAAAGCCAGGACCTCAATATCTGAATCCGTTAATGCTAGCTACTAGACCGATGAGGCAGTTATTTTGTATGTAATGTTAGTAAAATATATCTTTCACACATGAAAGATATATTTAAATATTTCATTTTCTAAAACAACAACAACAAAAAATGTCTTTTCAGTTTTGTAGATCATTATATCTACTTCAAAATTATTGTTACATTATCGTTATATTTATGACTAATATGTGTTGATAACCATGCATTTTAACACAAAAATTATAACTTTATTTTTAAAAAAATTAAGTGAAAAAACAAAAAAAAACTATGAAAATTAATATGAAAAATCATCTGTTATGTCTTCGGAAATTGTTATTATCGGCGGATGTTTAAACTCACACTTAGATGTGTTATTATATATTTTGCTGTTTAAATATTTCCATTTTACACCCATTTTTATTGTTATCAATTCATTCTATGTTTAAAACTTGCATTTAAAGAAGTCTAGATTGTGTGACAAGACCTTTAGATAAACTTTATTAAATAATATTTTTTACAGATAAACTTGATAAAATAACAAATTTAATAAATATAAAGTTGAATATTTTTATTTTTGTTACACCAATGATATAAAATAATATACATTTTTAAAAATATGTTTATAATATTAGGTACACATGTTTAGGACATATGTACATGCAAAATACAGTAAGTAGCACGTTTTTAAAACTATTTCATCTTTTTTACAGACATCGAAATCCAGATCAAAGCTGGCCCTTAAGCAAAGACATGACAGTGGAGTTGTAGATACATCAGATGCAGAAGAGTTTAAGAATACGATGTCAGATTGCGATCTACAATATGATACTGATGAAAATGCTAATATAAATGAGCCTAATACAAAAGAGGGTTCATTCAATTTAATGGATAGCAATGGCAACACAAGAGAGAAAAAGCCTCTTTGGAAATCAGCTGCGATACATCCAGAGAACCCTGATTTCCAACAAGAAAGGCACAAAACAACATCCTACAATATAAAACATAACACTGATCTTTACAATCCTGATAAATTGAATAAAGGTCAATATTTAGAAGTAAAATTCAAGAATGATCTTATATTTGATCTTGATATGTGAGATTTGCCATTCACATTTAGATTTTTATGATAAAAGCGTTTTCATAATTTTTTCTTGGAATAATGAAATAGTATTGTTTAGATTTTAAATGCTTACCAGTGATTTGGTTAGGAATAATATGCGTGTGTGCACCCTTGTTTCGTTTTCTTAAAACTTTCCATTATTTAATTATGTTCCTTAGTAAAAGTAAGATTTGTAACCATGCAAGTTTACGGCAGTAGTCCATATTTTTGTGTGTATGTCAATTATTTTAATTATATCTTAGTCCCATTTTTGGTAATGAAACTTTATATTTCGATTTTCAATTAAAACTATATTAAAAATATATTTTATGCTCATATTAGACAATATATTAAGTGTGTAGTGAACTCTAATGGTACAAATTAGACATAGGTATAAACGATTAAGTCTGACACAATAAAATTGATCATAGTAAATAATTAATGCACATTTTTACACAATTTTAACATACCTACTTTAACTGAAATGTTTACGTATTACAATGTCGATAAATAAAAAAACAATGCCGCGAAGAAAATAAAAATGTTAACTAAACACTAAAATTACAATTAATTTCCAAACTTCAACTATTGTCCTTTTTTCATATTGAAAGTTTTTTCTTTAATTTCATATTCATTTTTTATAGACAGATATTAAAATCATTTTTTTAAAAAGCAAAATTATCAAGAGAAAATGAGCTGTAGACTTCAGTGCCTTTGAATATAAGGAGCAGAGAAATATCTTAACTGCCATAAACCTTGCATTTACTTATTTTCCTTAGTTTGTATGAAGTGAGTGTTTATTAGGTAATATAGTTGTTATAGAAATCGAAAGTTTAACAGTAAAATATTGTGATGTTTCGAATAATAATTTAATAGAATAATGAAATTAAATGGTATTTTATTCATTTATCCCAAAAATATAATATGTAACAATTCATCCAAGCAAGACCAGTGTTTAGAAAATCGAATTATTTAGGACAGTAAAATTACTGATAACGGTTGACTTATTCAAATTCATGTAGTTTATAAAGCTTAGATTTGCATTTGAAGCATTCGTCTATCATCACGCTACGACCATTAAGAACTGAACAATTATACATAAATAGATTACGCGCAGCCGCACCCAAAAGCTAGTGTCAAAATTGCTAAATTCATAGTTAAGGAGTCTGCCCACTACCCCGTCTCATACCATGACCGTGCTAGGAGCGTGTCAGGCAAAAAAATATTCTTTGTATTGAAATGTATGAGATTCTGCCCACTAGACCGTTCCGTCACCGACCGGCACCGTCGCGTGCCGTGCACGGAGCGTCAACAATTGTCGGCGAGAATATTTTGCCGGTGCCGGTACGCTCCGTGCCTGACACGCGACGTTGTTGAACCGGTGAGCATACGGGTTATAAACGCGTATGATGATCATTATAACCGCGTATGATGACCGTTCTATGCCCGTTACGTATTGCCGCTTGTCTTGTAGAGATGGGCGATAATCGTTATTAAAGCTGGGTTAGCACCGATATTTCTCAGGATTAGGTAATATTAATATATTCGTCTGGCAATATTATAATATTGTAACTAATACTTCAATATTAGTGATATTTATCTAGAAACAACAGGTAATACTAAAACGGGAACCATACGGATATGACACGCGTATGATACGCGGATGCTACGGTCACTATAACCGTTATGTACGGGCATGATACGCTGTTGATTCGGTCTAGTGGGCATAGTAGTCCGTGCCGTGCTCGTTTCCGTGCCTGATACGTTCATAGCACGGTCATGGCATGAGACGGTGTAATGGGCAGAGCCTTACACGTACATCTATGTACGTACTATATCTACCAAACAAGACGTCTTTTGGCTAGTCAATCGTTGCGTCCATATCTTATTAATGTTATTAAAAAAATAATTTTGAAAGCTTATGTAATAATATTATATTTGAATATTTGTTAAAATGAACCCTTAACAGACTTGGATGAAACCTTATAGTTAACACATTGACAGATACATATGTTCTGAAATTGAAATAACACAGTAGATATTAGATAACCTAATATTTCTTCGGGGTAAAAGATTAAAAAATATATAAGGTATATATAATAATAAACTAAAAGCTAATACTTTCTAAGATTTACGCGAATATTTGACATTTAAATAAAACTATCTTTTCGGATTTTTTCGCGGATTTATTTTGATTTTTGGTTCCCGACGTTTCGATTGCTTTACAGCAATCATGGTCACGGGAGAGAGAGTCTGTCTAGAAAAGATCTCTCTTCTTAGAGGGATGAAAATACGGCCTAAAACGGCTCTGGCTTACGCAAGCCACGCCTACTTCGGACACTTTATCAATAAAAAATATTTTAACATATTAAATATAAAATTTAAGAAATGAAAAAAATCAGGGGCTTACTGGATAGATAAATGAACAATAATAATCTGCCGAAAAAAAAATTATCACAATTTTTCAATTAATGATGCAACAGTGAATTAATTAATATTTTCTGCTTGAACATGAATATTGCAAGTATGATAATTTTGTTAAACTATAAATTTGAGATTTTTTCCTTTCTTGGAGCTATTCTTTAAAAACTTCAGAATATATCCCCGTTGGAAAATTTTTACAGTTACGTCATTTCTGTGTTTTTGTAGGTTTTTCTCTTTTTTTTCGTATAGCACTTCTCACTAGCTTACATTAGGTATTATATAATCAGTATAAACTAAAAATTTTAAAAACCCCCTACGCAAAGTACCTCCCAACGGTGAAGGTGGTAACAGTGATATGTACATTACATACCTATCACTGGTTAAAGCAAAGAATCAAAGGTTTAATGTAGAATGCAGTTCTCTGAAGATCATCATCCTGGTTGCAGCACCAGGTCAACGTGACCGTATTGCAAGATCATAACCTGCAAGGTACCTACTCATTGAAACTAATCTATTGAACCCAAAAATACGATGTGTCTGCTGTGAGTTTTCGAAGAGTTGGGTTCTCTGGAGACCATTCTGGCTGCAGCATCAGGTCGAAGTTATCAATTAATTGTCATTTAACGATTACACTGGCACGCGTGAAGCACTTAATCGAGTAATCATACGCCAAAATGCCTTACATCATTTTGGAAAAGAGCTGATATTCTTACACTGCTGGACCGATATTAAGCAAACATAGCTAAGAACCACCGTAAGGAAACTGGCTTTTGAATGAAAACAAACGCATCGAAATCGGTCTATCCGTTTGAGAGCTACGATGCCACAGACAGATACACACACACACACACAGACAGACATCGACGTCAAACTTATAACACCCCTCTTTTTGCGTCGGGGGTTAAAAATAACACTGAAGTTAGCCGCGGATCATAAACAACGTCGTGACTATTGACACTGCGTATTCTTAGACCAGCCTACCCTACTTAGTTAGCTCTTAGGTGTAGTCTCCTTAATCTGTGCTCTTAGACCTAAGGCGTACAAGTGACTTTTGTAACAGTGACTGTAGTATTATGTCACTCTTGTCTGCTCTATGAATATGTATGAAATTCGGCTCAGCTGTTGAGGAATTATGAGGGAACCTAGCATCGGATCGCATACATACATACACGTCAGTTGTCTTCTTGGTCATCGCCTTCGCGGTAAAAGACCTGCCCTTTTTATTAAAAAATAAAAGAGTATTTTTACGTTCATTAAAAAAATTAATGAATAGGAAGAAATTAATTACCAAAATCTTTTAAAGTTAAGCATTAGCAGCCCTTCAAGCCGAGATTCCTCGCGAAACGCGTTCGAGAAACTCGCGGAACGTTGGGTCAAAAGTACTATTTGTCGTTTGCGCCTTGAACATGCATGTACACCTATGCGAATGTGGTTTTGATGAAAATACTCTCTCTCGTATCCTTTTTAGCCGCCCTAGACTTATTTATAATGTTTTTCCTCTTAAAGTCCCCAGCCCCATTGATATTAATTGTATTAATGTTTCTATGTAAATATATTAAGTGTCCAATTCCATCAATTAGGCTATAGTAGTGTTTCTTAAATTTATTGAAGGTCATGGACCACTTTTAAAATTTCTAAAATTCCACGGACACCCTCTCAAAGAATATAGTATAATAATAAAATTCTCGTGTCACAGTTTTCGTTGCCATACTCCTCCGAAACGGCTTGACCGATTTTGATGAAATTTTTTGTGCTTATCCGGTATCTATGAGAATCGGCCAACATTTATTTTTCATCCCCCTAAATGTTAGGGGTAGTCCACCCCAAAAAATTTTTTTTTATTTTTTAGACAAAATTTTTAATTTCAATTTTTTTATGATACAACATAAAAAAATACATACAATCCTCAATTTTCACCCTTCTACGATCAACCCTTATTTTTTAATAGCCATTTTAGTAATAGGAAATTATTTATATGGCAAAACAACGTTTGCCGGGTCAGCTAGTAGTATAATAATATCACAGTGTACGTTTTTTGGGTGTATTTTTTTTAATCGAAGCGCGAGGCACGGGGAGACTATAACTATACAGTAGGTGCAATACCTCCGCGCAACAATAACGAGCGCGAGTGATGGATGAAACAAACGATGAGTTAGTTTACTCAACAATTTTTTAATTAATGTTAAGAACTAATTGAGGTGCTGCGGATCCCTGGCATACATATTACGGACCCCCCGGGGGTCCGTGGACCCCACTTTAAGAAGCCCCGGACTATAGACTAACATTTTTGTAAAATAATTAGAACTTACTAACCACTTACTTTTAATTAAGGTTTCTATGAATATAGTAATTGTGCTGTCTTTTGTTGTAGGTCCAAGATTTATTAAGGATTTACTCCCTTTTTTACACTTTATAGTTAACTAGCCGAACCCGCGGCTTCGCTCGCGCTAAATCTACAAGAAATACTCTAAAAATGTAGGGTTCATACAAACATTCATCCCCTGTTTCTTTATCCCCGAATTTTGAAAAATCCTACCTTAGTAATTACCTTCGTCATAAGAGCAATAGGTACGTGTGCGAAATTTTAAGTTTCTACCCCTAAGGGTTTGGCCTGTGCGTTTATTTGAAACTTTCATCCCCTATTTTACCCTCTTAGAAGTTGAATTTTAGAAAACGCCGAAATACGTAATTCATTATTTTTGTCGTACTCAATTCCTACGTTTCATCCAAATATGTCCAAGGACTAAAAAGTTTCATACAAACTTTTATCCCCCTTGGGGGTCTGGAATAACACATAGGCTACTTTTTATCCTGGAAAAATGTACGGTTCCCGTGGGATAGAATTGTTTTTGTTTTCCTAGAGGCGAACCCGAGCGAAGCGAGGGTAAGCCGCTAGTCAATTATATATTTAATTTTATTTATAATTTTCTTAAATTGCAAAATATTACACTTTATAAAATTATAATACGTCTCTTTTGATGAATTCTGAAACAAAATTAATAGCGTGCAATGGAATATCGCAATACGAGGGGGATCAGGCCATAGTCCACCACGCTGGCCAAGTGCGGGTTGGCGGACTTCTGTCTTTTGAAAATTTTCTAGGTTCTCTCAGACATGTAGGTTTTCTCATGATGTTTTCCTTCACCGTAAGGCAAGTGGTAATCATGTTGGAAATGATTCGCACATGAAAATATCAGAGGTGCGAGACCCGGGTTTTGAACTCGCTTCACTCGGTTTACCAAGCGAGCGCTTTACCACTGGGCCACCATTGCCTTATATATATATATATATATATATATATATATATTAACCATTAAAACGTTTCTAGGGACGAAGCCGAGCGACACGAGGCTGAGTCGCTAGTGAGAAATAAAAAAGAAACTACTCGTTCTATTAAAGTGTTTTTAAATCGCACTATTATTATGCGAAATAAAACTATAAATGCAAAAATTTACGTTTCTGTGAGAGTGTTATTTCTTGAAGTTGAGGCAGCTGGACTTTGAATGAAATTTAGTACATACATATGTAGGTATGACACATAGGATATTATTATGTTTATAATTATACTAAAATTTGGAAAAATCATGAAAATATTAGCCCTAGTATTCATGTCCTTGCACTTTAGGATTTTTTCAAACTTTCCATCAGTTTCCACTCTTTGTTTTTCCGAAATACAAAATATCTTTCACACTAAAATTTATAAAATAGAAATATGATCCTGTTCTTACTTGCGTAGCGAAAAATGTTGCTTTATCGACGTCATAAAGCCTCAGCGTTTTTCAGAAAAGTTTCTATAAGCTTTAAATTGCTTAAAAATCACATTGATATTATTTTAAAAAAATAATCCTTACTTACTAATATTATAAATGTGAAAGGGCTTTGTCTTTCTTTTACGCACCAACAAATCCATATTTTTTTATAGATATAGTTTTTAAGTTTAATAGTTTAACAACTTAGCTACTAACGAATTTCCGTTGTATATTAAAAAGTTACTTATTGACCTGACTGGTCATTAGGCAACATATTATGTGTACTTACGATAGTAAGATTCATTAGTATTGACCAAAACTTAAGACTTATGCAAGGTCTTGATGAAAGGCATTAAAAGTACTATTGTGAAGAAATATATAGCTCTCTTGAGAGCCTTACGCTGTTAAATACAGCTCATTGTATTTTGGAAGAAAATATCATATGATATGTCAGTATATTATGTTTTTATAAAAATATTAGTGTTCGTTTGAGAGTAATTGATCAAAGATGATGTCTGGTCTGTATCACTCATTTCATTCGACGTGACCGATCACAACTACTTCATTAGCACTTTTAAAAATGGCGAGAAATGATTTTTTTATTGTAATCAATGAAAAATGCATAATTCCGTCCAAAAAGCGGTGACAAATGTGAAAATAAGAAAGCACAGTCACTTGTAACAGGAGAGATGTCGAAGACGTCAATCGTTACTCCTCTTAGATGCTGACTCTGGAGACGATAATGAGGATGTAAATTGGCGTATAGGGACTAGGGAGAGGGGCCGAGGGGCGAGGAGGTGGCCCGGGTAACCTGTAGCGTATCTGTTGCGCCGCCCTCCCGGCGCGCCCGGCCGCAGCCCGCAGGCAGTCTGTCTCCCCGCGTCGGCATCGGCGCCGCTCGCGAATAACGTGCACTTCCGCACAAAACCACGTGTTATTATAAAGCTTTGTGTTAAAAACGCACAATGTACACGAAAAGTTCGTGCGCGTCGGGTAAATTCATTTCGCTCGATCTATAACTTTTCTCAAGTCTCGTTAAGGTAATTAATTTAGTGTTGTGATTTATTATGCTAAAATTGTGCAATTTAATTGGTAAATGTTTTAAACAAATTCATCTTTATTACAACAAAACAAATATGCCTGTATTATTTTTTCTTAAATTAACAAGAATGGTATGTATACGAGTATTTATTATATATTTTTTTATAGATTATACATCAAAACTATGACCTACAAAATTTTCTCTTGTCTTATTTCATTATTTCATTTTTAGGGGTTTTCGAAGATTCATTTGTGTAGCCTGATTAAATTATTTTTTATCTAGTAGTAGGTTAATATTATGATATATTAATATAATACTATATGGAAGGGAGGCCCGTGTCCAGCAGTGGAACGTTAAAAAGGGCTGAAGACGATATAATACGATACCTATTTTTTTTTTTTTTTTTGAAAATAAGAACACAAAGAGACGTCACCATTTTTTTCATTGGAATGTGCAGAGTAATGAGCGTGAAAAAGCTACTCACGATATTAAACAACATATAAATAATTTAACAAGTTTTCAAATAATCTGATAAGCCTAGTAACATCAAGATATTTAAAAGTGACAAAATCAGAAAAAAATGTTATATTTTTAACACCGTTGAAGCTTTTGTTTTCTTATAATATAATAAGATTTATCGAGAACTGAAGTAATTCAGCTATTCACGTTATAAAATATTATAATGTGTCTAATCTTAAAATTAAAAGCCAGTATATTAGAATACTTTTGTGTTATGATGAATTTATTAAATAGCTTCCAGACTCTTCGAGCAGAGCATAATAATAATAAAATATGCTCGATTTAGAACTCTGTGCTGTTGACATTAGTTAAATATTTATATAATATCACTTCACAGAAATCCGTCAGCATAAGTCACGTGTACTCATTTCTATCATATCAGTTGAAAATTATAATACCATAATACTTTAAAACTTAAGGAATAACGTCATTTAAAATACTAACGAAATATGAGAGCATCTTTCATAATATTTAGAATGTTTACAGACATTTGTCTACTTACTAACGTATATGGACAAAGCGAGCGCAAATTACAGTCTAGGTATCTATGTTATCGCGTGTCGTCCTGAAAATTCAGACGAACATATAGACGTTTTAGTGAGAAAATACTTAAGCTACTGTAACGAAAAGTAAGTATTTCGCATCACGCTAATTGCAGTGACTTACACACTCTGAACAATCCCCGGTCATTACAGAGCTGAAGTTATCTGATACATACTGTCCATTATCTTTATCTGCTATCTGGGATCGATACAGATATATTATTGCGTACAATATGATATATTCATATCATATACTTAACCTTCAATGTAACTGATTTATAACGAATAGGTACATGTTAATAAAATTCAGCAAATAGATAAATCATTCAGTATAAAAAATGAAGTATTGATACGTGTGCGGTAAACGCGTCAAGTAGTGAAATAACTGAAAAGTTAAGTGCAGTGAAGTGGTTTTGCTGTAACTGTCGACAGGGGTCCGGTGGCTGGCCGGGCCGCTAGATCGATCCTTCCCGTCACGTCGCGCACTGTGTGAGTGCATCCCACATGTGCAGCAGGTTTATCGCTGTCCTGATTTCAGGCAGTGATAGACTACGTAATTTTCTTGTTTGCCTTTGAATAAACATTGAGTGATTGCACAATATTGAAATATAATATGTGTAACAGTGGCCGACCGCCAAATATTTGGAATTTTGTGAAATCATCTTTTATTATTTATATAATTTTATTAAACTTACCTGGATATTTTTAAAGTAGTGGTTTTTTAAACAAAACTAATACAGTTACTTATAGCAATGAAATATACTCTATTTTTTAAGTTACGAAATTAAGATTAATTGGTTGTAAGCGTCGTTTTTCGTAAGCGATATGCGAATAATTGTATATGGGAGTATGTTTGTAAGTACATCCTACATGAAAACATATTTAATCTTTAATTTTATATTATGTTTATAAATTTTCTGTGCATTTTGTGTGTTCTTTGCAAAAATTACGAATATTGCACAAATACCTACTCAACGTGTTTCTCTTAATTTTTACTAATTTTTATCATACATGCTATATAGGGAAACATAGCGGGGACAAGTGTTTAGCCAGTAGCACTAAATCTTTTTATATTTGCAGACTAGATGATATAAATTTAGGTATACACAATTTAGTGATAATTATGCCGTATAATTTTAAAAACGTCTTATCAACGTTTTAAATTAAGCGACTGATATAATTAATCTTTGACGGGAATGTTGCCGTCCTATTTTATTTATATATACACTAGCGGCTCACCTTCGCTTCCCTCGGGTTCGCCTCTAGAAAACAAAAACAAATCTTTCCCATAGGAACCGTATATTTTTCCTTGATAAAAAGTAGCCTATGTGCTATTCCAGACTATAATCTATCTCTGTGTCAAATTTCCAGATATTTATTACTCAGCCGTTATTCAGCTGATTATTCAGCCGTTCTGGCATGATTGAGTAACAAACATCCAAACATCTAAAATTTCACATTTGTAATATTAGTAAGATGAATATTTTACTACTTAAGTTGTATAAAGATTAAGCTTTTATTTCAATCTCGCAAATTTTCTCTCGCACTTTTCCTTATTATAGAGTCACTGTGTAGTATTAAGTGGTAGCCAAAGCATAATACATATATGTCTATCTCTGACAGACCTACGACATTTCATATATTCCTATATGTATATAGGTATTTTACTATTAAATTTTATAAGTATTTACATTTACATAATATCTTTTTCTAATACAAATTATTTGTATTTCAAAATTAACTATAGTTCTTAGATGAATTATATTAGCATTTAAAAAATAGAACAACAATTAATAAAGACTGGCTGAGTGGGAAAAGGGCACACAACAGGGATATATTTTACCAGTGTACAATATGAAGTCTTATTTTTTTATTAGCAAATACGTAACACAAACAGTGTGGTGGTACGGAATCCTTTGGTAATTCCGACTTTCACTTTACCGACTTTTATATAAAGCTTAGATAATGGAAAAAATTGTTCACAGGGTCAACGGATGAGCTTTACGATCGTTAAAGGTTTATTTTTAACTTAAACCTACTTAGATACTTATCGAAATACTGTCTTTTGACGTTTTCGACACAAGCCTTAAAGATGAACAAAGAAATAAACCTAAACATGTAAAAAAATAAATAAACACAGATAAATCGTTTTCAACTCGTTGGTTGTGTAGTATTCTTTATTGGAAATGCACATATTTGTCCTGGTCTGTTCTTTGTTATACCGTGACTTTGAATTTCGCCACCTTCTGAATGCTGATGAAAGCTAAAATGAAAAATAATTACACAAGCTCTCAAATATGTATCTTAAACAGAAAAAAACGTGAATGTGAATGGGAGAATCCTTTAAATGTTTCTAAGATAGACAAGTTGCATATAGTTTCAATGGATGTTTTATCGTGTATTAGAAGATGTGAAAAAGGTAGACTACTAGCTTACAGAAAAAGTCGAATATACTTTATGTATACAATTACTTAGCAGTAAGCTTTAGGCACGAGTAATGGACAAGATAATCTATCTTCACATACTGCGAGTGCGACGATGGACACAAAGGACTGCTAGTTAATTAGCTCGTTTGATAGTGTCCAGTAATGTGTACCTGTTATATCAGCTTTCCAGGCTATCGCACAGTTAGAGAATAAGTAATCCTTTTGTTTTTCTTCCATTGGTAATTTATCAGAAGATAATAATATACGTACAATTCAAATATTAACTAAAAGTAGATATCTGTAGTAGTAACTTATACAGCCTAATCTCAAGTTTATGAAACGATTTATGGGATGTTAGATAAATAAGTACATAATATATGTACGACTATCTACAGATAATGAGTTTTTTTTAAGATTTTAATTACCAAGTGCATATTTGTTTTACAACTTAATGCTAGTACATATGTACATACATATATTTGTAATAAAGAAGTAGAATTTAATTTTAACGTTAAATACAACTTCTGCATTTAAGTTCGTATGTTTGAATCAGCAATTTCCACGTTAAGCTCGTTCAACTAGACTCATAGACAAGCATTTAGTTAAAATCACGTTCTTTTATTATAATTTATTGTTTTCATTTAAAATTAATAAAAAATAATTCTTATACTTAATATATACTTAAAATCATTTTACTCTCTGATAATGTTATATTATATTATGTAAACCTGTATTTCATGCATTGTAGTTATTTTAATTAAAATGTCCTTGCATGCGTTGTAGTTATTTTAATTTAAATGTTAAATGTCCTTAGTTACAAGTAGGTACAGTTATTAAAGTAGGAATAGATTTTATAATTTTACTATAATATTTAAATTCAATTATATATAAATAAGAGAAATATTATTTCTCCTATTACCTAGTACGAATATGATAATGTTATAGAAACGAAATATTAGTTTTCTATGAGCAAATTGAAAAATTTGGAAGTGTCTGTTCATGATTTCGTCTGCGTAAAAACTGTTTCTTTTTTTCAACGTTCTTGTGCAGATCCTTTTATTATCCAGTTCAAAACTAAACTAAAACAAAATTAAAGTTTGACTACTACCCCAAGGGAACTCAATTCCGGAATTAAAGTTTCCTTGTCTAGGACATGAAGGTAATTAGGTATACAAATACGACATATATACAGTAACATACATATATGTGTGCCAACGTTCATCTAAAGACGTTTTGTGATAGAATAATTATAGGCTTATTAACACAGCATCTTTAGTAACACATGACTTGATTTAGATTATTACTGCCTTTAATCTAGACTATCTACAAGTATGTAAATAACGTTTATGTACATGTAAGAAAACCATAATATGAAGTTCTAGAGTCGCACTGCGCACATTGTTTTTTTAATAATTATGTAAAGGCATCGATCAAAAAAGAACTTTTTGATCGAAGTGTAAAGGGTTCTATTTGCGGCTTTACAAACTCCTAAACATAATCTTCTTTTACAAACTTCACATTGTACGTAAGGCTACATCTTTATAATAACATTAGCGAATCACCCTCGCTTCGCTCGGGTTCGTCTCTGCGTTGATTCCCCGTACAAACTTTCATCTCCATTTTCACCACCTTCAGGGATGATTTCGAAGATAAAAAGTATCCTATCCTTTTTCCGGGATAATAATCTGCTATTCCAGACTACAATCTAACTCTGTGCCAAATTTCATCCAGATCGATTCAGCCGTTCTGGCGTGAAAGAGTAACAAACATCCATCCATTAATTCTCACAAACTTTCCCATTTATAATATTACTATGGACTTACTAGCAACTCACCCACACTTCGGTCGGATTTGTCCCTAGTGAAAAACAAATAACAAATCTATCCCACACGAACTATACATTTTTCCGGGATAAAAAGTAACCTATGTATTATTCCAGACTATAATCTATCTCTGTGCCAAATTTCATTCAGATCCGTTCAGCCGTTCTGGTGTGAAAGAGTAACAAACATCCATCCATCTATCCTCACAAGCTTTCACATTTAGGTATAATATTAGTATGGATGTTTATTATATTAATTATTATGGGAATTAAAATAAGTAAAACGTTAAACTTCGAAACGTTTCCTTACTCTATCCTTTGTACACACTGTAGTCTATAATCTATATAATGAAGCAATGTCTTACAAAGTATAAAGTTCTTTGTAAAACATATAGCTTGAATTATGTTTTATCGAAGTCCCGCTAACTTCTACAGAATATAATATTATTTAGTGACATAAACCTATTATGCGGGTTAGAAGGGGGAAATCCACAGTAGGTAACTACCTACCTACCTTATAATCTCGCTCCTTAGATTGAAATAAATGAGGTTATATAATAACGCTTCATGAAATGTTACGCTGAAATAATCTTCACTTTGGATTTACGTCGTATACTTTTTAGATACATACCATAGTATGAAAAAGAAGAAGAACACTAAAGAAGTTATCTGCATGTGTTTGAAACTTTTTTGGTTACCGATATACTACTGTTTACAGATATGTAAATAAATCAATGACTACTTTTATTGACGATTAGCGACTCACCCTAGCTCCGCTCGGGTTCGTCTCTAGGTTGCTTCCCAAAACCAAAAGTTTAAATTTTTTTGTTGGGACCCTATTTTTTTCTAAAATAAATGTAGCCTAAGTTACTCCTTATTACATCAGCTATCTGTCAGTGCAAGTTCCGTCAAAATCGGTCCACCCGTTTCAGAGATTAGCCGGAACAAACAGACAGACAGACAAAAATTTAAAAAAATGTTGTTTTGGTATATGTACCGTGTATATATCCATATGCATTTAATAAAAAGCGGTTATTTTAATATTACAAACAGACACTCCAATTTTATTTATGTGTATAGAAGTTTTTCATATTCTTCTCTTGTTTATTAATGTAGCCTATTTTAAACTTCTATGTTTTAAACCAAGTGGAGATTCTCTGCTTCTCTATTAATGTTCGTATGTTTTGGTATTTCAATACGCTCTATGTGGTAACTATTGCACAATGAATGTACAATGTACATCGATCCTCTTAACCAAGGATTTGTGGAATCTGATTAAATTGTTGGACACTACCTATATTTGTTCAATTCTGACTACAAATAACAAAAAACAAAAGTCTGAGGAACATTTATGAACATATCTAAGATAGAGCTTTTTCTTTTAATATTCTGTTTATAAAAAAAAAAATCAGTTAAACAATTGTGAAACAATTGTTTCTTTGTTCATTATTTCCGTATTTATATTATACTGGTGTTTCTGGACGACTAATTTAAGAGAGTAGACATAATAAAAAATATACTGCGGACTTACAAAAATTGATTCTCACGTACGTACGTCGTAACAATGATAATAATTGATAAGCACTGTAAAAAATGCCGCCCAAATTATCGAAATTTCGTTTAAAGTAGATTAAGTTAAGATAGAGATTAATTTCTTTTAATTATGAATTTTTCGAAAAATGTACGATACATTTTTTTTAATTAATATTTTTTTGGAAAATACAAAAAGTATTTTCGATAACATTAAGATATTTTTTTTAACTCTCTGAGTTTTGTCGTCCCTGAAAATTCGCCGCCCTGGGCACTAGCTCCGAGTGCCCCTAGTGTAAATACAGCGCTGTTGATAAGAATACTTTTAAAAGCAGCACTGAAATTACCTGTTACGGATTCAAAACTTAACAATAGAGAGTAAATACTATTGTTAAAAACATACTAAACTTTTCATGTTAGATCTAATACATTGATACTCGTTTTACCAATATGTTTTAATATAGAATTTTATTAGAATTAAAACATGAAATATGAGAATTTGAATTAAAAATTCTTATAAATTAAACTAATATATAAAAATAAACCATCCGATTATGATGAAACTTTGATGATGTGCTGAACGTGTTACTATTTTATAATGTCTATATTATGATAACAATTTTATAACATGTCTTTAAGATAAGAAATTAGATTACGTTCTGTACAAAATATGTATAAAAGCAATCATTATCTGCAGTTTAGTTCAAAGTCAGTTATTGTTCTCGTTTTAACATTTTTTACTACCAATTAATGAAGAATGAGGCAAGGCAAGCGGCGGTATTTGCCAGATTTTGGCAAATGGCCAGACCACGTCCACCAGTGGTTAATTGATACAAATCCGATAGTATCTACGTTCCCTTATAATTATAATCAAAAATCTATAGCGTAAACAAAGATGTCGTTGATATTTCCGCAGAAGTATTTATTATGTAGTTAAATTCTAAAATATTTATAACCTATTTCTTTCTATCTGTCCAGATGGTTCTTATATAAAATTTGTATACTGAAAACTGAATATAACAAAGAATTAATAATCATAACAAATTATTTTATTTCTACTAATCTCTATGAATAATATCAATGCAAAAAATTGAATTTAATTAGAAGTGAGGCATTAAAATGTTCTTCAGACACAAACGACAGATTAATTATTGGGTCTTATGCATATTACTTATACAGTACCTACCTACTACATACTACATACATGCATATTACTTATATGCTTTAACTTGTTAATTATCAACCATAGATTACGTCAAATATTAAACAGACTCTTGTTAGCTCAGCTCTTGTTCTAAATAATACACTGTAAACGTCGTATCATTAATATCGTCTTATCAAACACATTAAAATGTAAACACCGTTTATGTCATCTAACCATATTATGAAGACTTTACGATAAATGCCCAGATGTAGACACTATTTTGATACCATAACATAAATAATAAATATGTAGTATGTTATACTATAACATACTATGAATAGTTTATTTATTTATTTATTTATTTATTTATTTATTTATTTATTTATTTATTTATAAGTTCACAAAACCGACATACAAATGAAATAAACAAGCTTAATTATAATTATTCAAAAGTATACAATCAGACAAATGATGTTTGTTACATCTATAAAAAAAAGAATCGACTCTAGCGCAATTACAACTTACCTATACTTAATTATAATTACTACTTATTCTTTATTTTAAACTAGCGACTCACGCTCGCTTTGCTCGCGTTCGTCCCTTTGTGCGTTTTCAGGGTTACCTATGTTTAAACATAAATAGTAGCTTACTACTCCTAAGATATTTATTTAAATTATATAGCGATTTACCCTTGCTTTGCTCGGGTGCGTACTTCGTACGCGGATTTTGTTCACAGTTTCATGGGTTTTAATTTTTTTTCGCGGAACCCTGATTCTTTTCCTAAAATAAAAGTAGCCTAAGTTACTCCTTATAGCAACAGCTATCTGCCAGTGAAAGTCCCGTCAAAATCGGTCCAGCCGTTTCGGAGATTACCCGGAACAAACAGACAGACAGACAGACAGACAGACAGACAGACAGACCGATAGACAGACAGACAGACAAAAATTGTAAAAATGTTGTTTTGGTATATGTACCGTGTATACATCCCTATGTATTTAGTAAAAAGCGGTTATTTTAATATTACAAACAGACACTCCAATTTTATTTATCTGTATAGATTAGAATTTGCTCTTAATCATTTTGTATTTTACACCATACCTAATAAAAAAGAATGAAAAAAACAACATATTTCTTGTTATCTCCGTTTACTTTTTTATATATGTTTGAGGATCCGCCGTAATAGCACATATTATTCAATAAATATAGCATTTTAAAAGTAGGACGGACGGATGGTTGGACGGATTGACGGGCGGATGGATATAGGTACAATGTAAGGTCCCGAGCCCGACTCAACCTTTTAGGTATGGAATAATAAAAATGACATTGATTACTTTAACCAATAACAAAATAATGTTTTATTTCCTTTCTCTAGATAATATATGTACCTAAATATATCACACGTATCCCTGTATAATTTATACCGTAAACAAGGTATAATGTCCATTAACCTCGTTTCATCATTAAACATTCATTATTTTAGCTGATTCCCTTTCTCAAACATACAATTTAAAACTTCATTAATTCAATATGCATTTGTGTCACACACTGTTAGCCTTTTTAATGGCTTTCATAAAAGTCCAAATGAAAAATCTTTAAAAATTTGGACCATCGCCAAACCGACACGGCACTTTCACGAATGTCAGTCATCACAGTTCGTCAGTTTTAGGGGTATTCGTTTTTTCACCTGCCATCTATAAATGTTTACAGTTATGTGCATATATTTTTTGAAAGCTAAATACATAGTATACAGTACATATCGCGATGCTTACTAGCGAAGCAATCACTTCGAGACGTAAACCGTTGTAAATTCTGTAGAGCAGCTGTTCCCAAATGGTGCTCCGCGGGAACCTAGGGTTCCGTGGAAGGGTCACAGGGGTTCCGAGTTCTCCCTCCCAACGTGCGTTCACCTTGTCATGGTTGGCGGGCTCAGTAGTGCCCGGCTATACAACCGGGCGCGAAGCCAAGAAACGCAATGGGAGGTGGTCCACCTCGGTGGGCGGTTTGCTATGCGGGTTACTCCTGGTACTTCTCTGATAGCGGAGTGGACCGTGGAGCGACCCCATAGTTGTTGTGGTCTGCTTCGGTAGATCTGTCGTCGGGGCGCCGTGGTTGAATGCTTAAGCGATCCTGCGACGCCCCGTTAAGACGGGGGAGGTTCCGTTGAGTTTTAGTGGGTAGTTGTGCCTAAATGCATTTCCCAACGTTAAAAAAAGGGATTCCAAGTTCCGTCCGAGAGTTAAATAATATTATTAATAATAATAATAAAAAGACAAAATTAATAAAATTCTCAACACCCAATGTTAAACTTGTTGATAATGGTGTAATATTAAATGGAGAAGTGTTGAAACCGGTAGAGTCCACTAAATTCCTAGGTATTATCATAGATTCCAAACTGCAGTGGGGCCCCCATATTGAGGGACTAGCGAGTAGACTCAGCTCTGCAGCGTTCGCGGTAAAAAAATAAGACTTCTTACTGATGTAAATACAGCTCGCATAGTATATTTCAGTTATTTTCATAGTATTATGTCCTACGGTATCTTATTATGGGGAAATGCAGCAACTATTAATACGATCTTTGTCCTGCAGAAAAGAGCTATTCGTGCAATTTATAGTTTAGGTCCTAGAGTGTCATTAAGAGATAAGTTTAAAGAAATAAAAATATTGACTGTTGCTTCTCAGTACGTGTACGAAAATATTATGTATGTTCGTAAAAATATACACGAATTTCCCAAGAATTGTAACATGCATAACATTAACACAAGGAGCAAACACAAACTTGTAATGCCTGTGACTCGTCTACAGAGAGTCAGTAATTCTTTTTATGGACAATGACAGAACAGAAAATGTTCAAAAAGCTTCTATCGCTATATTAAAAAAAATTGTTAAAGAACGTTTGTGTGCTAAAGGCTATTATACAATAAATGATTTTATAGAAGATAGCACGCCTTGGGAATGAAGTGATCGCCTCCAGGCTACTTCAACTTTATAGCAATATTGTAAATTATAATTTATTAAAAAAAATATTAGTCCCGCTGAGTTTCTTTCGCCAGTTCTTCTCTGGTCTGAGGCTTCTTCTTTCCGAACTGGTAGTAGACTCATGACATTCAATAAAAAATTGTAATAATTTAATGCTGAATAAAATATTTTGAATCTTTTGAATCTTTGAATAAAACGTTGTCAGCCCAGAAGCCTAATTTTAGTACTATTATAAATAAATATGTGAAAAAAAATCATTTATCACATTAAGAAGTTAGATTATATTTTTGGTACAATTAATATCCATTATTATAAGTATTAATATTTTTTATTTATGATTTGTTATTTCAAGTCAAACAAGAAAGTATTATAACTACAACACAAACAGTTCAGTTATTATCAAAATGGTGTTCCATTAAAAAAAATATGACCAATTAAGGTTACGTGGCTGAAAAAAATTGGGAACCGCTGCTGTAGAGTGTAGATAAATCATTTCTGCGCTTACATTTTAACATTACACATAAGTTATTTAAATATAGGTGGATATAAATCTTTGAATCAAAGGCACTATTACTATTTTTCAATATTTTATTATTATTATTGTTATTCTTGGGTACTTACCTGGGTACTTGCAAGTTGAAACATGCCACCATTAGGCCGTACCATGACAGTAAAAAAAAAACTAAAAAGTTATTAATACGTTTGTTATAAAAAATAACTAATGCCACGGAGATATTTATTATACCTGTTTGACTAATAGCATAAAATGTATAAAGAATATATTAATATGGCAGTAATTTTCTTAGATACTAGAATATCTTGAAAGAAAATAGCTCTGTGTTGCAACTCGATAGCAATTATGATATTTGTATATGATAAGTTAAAAATATACTTGTACAAACCAGATAAAATAGAATAAAACTTCATGTTTTTTTTTTCAATTTCATATTCTTTTAATTTGAAATAATTGAGAGTAAATTAATAATTCATAATTCAGTCATTACAATTGGAATGATATTAAAGTTAAGCATCTTGTTATTTTTTACAGAAAAATAATATTTTGTCTCTATGTTTTTTTAGTATTAATTATAATAAGTATGTTTAAAAGCTTTTTTTTTTCATACTATTTAGTCAGTAATATTCGAATTGCGTGAATAAATAAATCACTACATTACAGATATTTAAGAGCAAAATTAAAACACAGTAGGTATAATTTTAAGACTACATTTTAGTCTCGTTGAAGTAGATCCCTCGGAGACCACTTACTGCTTAAGCGGCAACGAACCGGCAAGCGCTATTTATTAAGAAGATTAAAGGCAAATAAAAATGTACATTTTCATATTAAGGATAATAAGTTAAGTAATATTAAATATTTGACTATAGATTCATACTTTATTCCTTCCTTTTTCATCCTTTCATCCTTTCAGTCTATCTTTCGCTTTAAAGACACAATGCGACTTGATTGCAACACGTTGTAACTTGTTTCTCAACTAGAACAAAACAAATATCGACATGAATAATATAATTATTCACTCAAAGATTATGAAAAAGTCAATCAGTTCATTTATGTTGAATTATTAATATCTAACGATGTTGTTCAAATGAAATCCGCCAAAGAGCTGAAATAGCCAAAAATAGAAGCGCGGTTGGTAAGAGCTATGATCTTTTCCATATTTCTGTATGATGCTGAAACTTGGTGCGTCAAAAGCCGTGATAGCAAATTGATGCGTTGAAATGTAGTGCTAGACGTACCCATGGTAAGAGAATCAATATTTCCATTGTTGCCAAACTTAAGATCACGGATCGGCTCACCACTTTCTGTCGAAAAAGACCCCAAGATTCTTTGGATATATTATGCGATCACCTAAGCATAATCTAGAAAAACTGATTAACTTGGGCCAAATTGATGATAATCGCGCCAGGAGAAGACAGGAAGTACCGATCAGGCTGCAAGAAAACCATCAGTGGTCGATCCTTTATAATTAGGGAACGAAAAAGAAAAATAAAATTTTTAGAGATACAGCCGACAGGAATTGAATATGAACTTCAGCGTAATAGACAATGTTTGTCAGATATAGTTATGTCACACAATGACTGCTGGGACAAGATTACGTCAGTATCAAAAATACTTAGTAATAATCAACCCATAACATTCCAGTGCTGGAAATGGGTCTACTCTCAAAACAAAGGGGCTTAGACCATATCTTTCACAATGTAGGCCGTGGTAGCCTGTTTTACACGTTAAAGAGAGAACTTCTCTCAGACGAATGTGGTTTTCCTCATATATATTTTTTTACCTTATTTGTAAGTGGTAATATAGAAAATGTTATTCGCATATAAAAAATGAGAGTTGCGAGACCGGAGGTTCAACGTGATTTACTTTATTTCCAAAGGGAGCATGCTAGCAAAGAGTTACTAATACTCTTATACAAAATATATTCAAATAAATAAATGTGAGGAAAAATATAAAGGCTACAACTGAAAATGAACAGTATACGAGAGAGCTCTACAATAGCTGAGACATTTTTTAAATGACTCAAAAAGAATTATACGAATATTACTTTTTATACAGATTTAGCGGAAAAGACTTAGGGAAATATTATTATTTTGATAATATTAACTTTCTCTAACCCTTTTTCTATATATGTCATAATAATTTTATTAATATTTCGTGTGTTATAGCTTTCTCGGATACATTAGATGAATATAGAAGTATATTACCTGGCACTTCATTAAAAACACCTCGTCTAAATGCTATAAATGGTTTACATTTAGTCTAAACTACTTTTTAAACAAATAGTAGTTTTAAACACGTTTAATAGATTACGTATTTTTTTGCAATGTTGCTTATATAGATAAGTATTTGCAACTGTTACTACAAGCTTTTATTTAGTTTCACCAGTCCCGGTGTGTGTAATAGAATCTTGCAAGTTAAATTTGACCCACTTCCCAGTGTCTCATTGAGCTAAAATTTGGCACAATAATTTGGTTCCGGATACAATGCACCATTACTTAAATACCGCGATTTTTAATCCAATATGGCGGACGTTACAATATGGCAATTTATCATTTCCATCGTGACTATTATAATATAGGCTTCAAATGAAAGGGCTTGATTAGTAAACCACAGTATACCTGTGTTGATAAAGTAGAAACGAAATGTTAAAAAATAATGTATTTTTTATAAAATTTAAAATTTAATTTAAGTTAAATCTCGCAACAAGCTTTTATATTATATTTTATGTATATATAGATAAATTGTGTAATGTAATAAATTGATGGGTTTCATTTAATTTAAAGTTTATTTTCTTCTTTTTAGAGCATTTTAATAAAAGCTTATTTTTAAAAATTTTTTTTTTTTACAATTATTTTAACGTTGGTTGTGATGCTTAAAGAATATAAATTATGTGTTTATTAAGTGCTCCTATTGAATACCGTAATATTTTACACAAGATTTATAATTTCAAAAGAAGAACTCAGTCGTGGCTTTTAAGGTTTTCGCGATTGTATTACAGAAAAGCATTACGTAACGGCGTATGCTTGTAAAATTTTAATCTTACTCGCTTAAAGTTCCCTTCATATTTCCCTGAAACTGAAAGTTTAACAATTTAGGATTGCATATATAGTTAAAAATATGAATATATTGTAATATATAATATATCTTTTTATAATATTATTATATGATATCAACATATTTAAAATAATATATGTGAAATCACTCAATATTTAAATGATATTTTGTTCTGAAGAAACTTACTACTCGTATGTACTATATAAACTGGTTCATACGTTCTAAAGTGTGCTAATTCTCGCTTAAGCGAATTAAAATGAATAAATGAATCTGAATGTTAATCAGATTAATAATGCCATTTCGAAAGTGGTAGAGGTAGGAACAGGAAAAGGAAGTTGAAACCCGGATAGTGGCATCTATAACTATCTATCTATATATATATATATATATATATATATATATATATATATATATATATATATATGAAAGAGAATGTTGCAACTCACTGACTGAATCATCATCGCCCAATCCAAACTGCTGATCATAGACGAATTTGGGGTAATGAAAATAGGGCATGGTGGGGTAGGCTTCTCACAAAACAAACAAATTTGTATTTCCTCCAGGTCTTCATTGTCCACACCAGCACAAACAGTGTGAGCTCATCGTCCACAAAGCTAACACATAACAAACGCTGACAGCCCAGCCTACACATCATTATTGCCATTATATTATACAATATAAGCAAATGGCATCTTCATCCTTTCTCATTTGCGTTTCAAATGCAGTTTTGGTCTTTTGTTTATCCTTAGCACTTCTTTTGAGGCGAGGATCATCAGGATTGCGTACTTTCTACGGCTTTTTCCAATCTTCTAGCTCATTTTTATAAAGAGTTGAGGTGATGATGGCTGTTTTTCCTCTCCGGTATTGTTTCCTATTTTCAGTTCTTTGAAAAGAAGGAATTGCCAAAATATCACTAGGGGTTGCATTTTCAAAGATAGATGCCAGATCACGGCACGCTGCATGGATGGGAGATTTAGAAGCATAAGAACATCTAGGTTCAGGTTCGGGACCAGGTATTTTATCCACAGTAGGCGCGTTACTCGTAACATTCGATGTAAATGTCAAAGTTAAAATATTAAGCAACACTATTGTTACCTTTATAGATAAAAATATTAATCAGAATTACTATCATTGCCACCTACACAGTGCTATGTATTCAGAAACATAAATGAACTTTGACCCATAATCCCATTTTGCCCCTATACCCCATCAAACCCCATACCCATTACCCCGTCTTGCCCCAAAGGCTGACTTGAAAAAAAACTTCTCAAATAAAAGGTTTAACGGATTCATGTAAACAACATACCACAAAAAATAAACAACACTAGCAAATACAGATCAAAAAGATATAAATGGCATGATAATAATTACCTTACAATAATAACGTTTTTACTACACAAAATTAGATCGACGAGACGTTTAACTAACAATTTTTCCATTTGTAAACAAAGAACGCGTTACTCCAACTCATCGATTCTCTCGCACTGACCGTTGCATCGAATGTGGCTTCCTATTCGCAAACATCTAATTTCTTATATATGTGCACTCCTGTATATTATGTGCACCTTGCGACTCCGTCATGCCCCCTCTTCCCCTATGTCTTCACCTATATTATTTAATATGCCTTGCATTGTTTGTGCTATAGCCTATAGAACTTCATTTCAAAGTTTTCTAGTACATGAAGTAGATTTAAAAATCTTCAACAAAAAAGTCACATTTCTATTTTCCTAACTTTGGTCGCCCATTCTTTTTGTACTATATACATTGATAAACATAAATTCTATATCAATGACTCTATACCTTACTGCCGCCTATAAAAATTGTAAATAATGTCACGTAATTGTATTCAGTATTGTATAGCTGTCAGGTACGCAAAACCCTTGTCCGGACTGAGAACGGTCGTGTAGAACACTGCTTGAATTTTAATTGCACTGAAAAGTAAAAATATAAAATTTTATTTTAATAAAATATATTAGATTTGATTTTATTAACTTTTTACCATCCGATAGCATATTATGGGATACCCTTGGGTAGTTGTTTTAACGTTGGGAAATGCATTTAGGCACAACTACCCACTAAAACCCAACGGAACCTCCCCCGTCTTAATGGGGCGTCGCAGGATCGCTTACTCATTCAACCACAACGCCCCAACGGCAGGTCTGCCGAAGCAGACCTCAACAACCATGGGGTTGCTCCACGGTCCACTCTGCTATCAGAGAAATACCAGGAGCAACCCGCATAGCACATCACCCACCGAGGTGGGCCACCTCCAAGTACGTTTCAAGGATTCCCCCACCCCCTCCTCCCCCACCACACACCACGACAATGTGAACGCACATTGGGGGGGACCTTACGGCATACCCTAACTTTGTTATATAATTTTTTTTTAACTTTATACACATATAAAACACGTAAAATTATTTGTTAAATAATAAAATAAACCTTAACATTTCTATACTTTCACATTACCGTCATATAAATATGATAACTGAAAGATAGTTAAATTACAATAACTTTTAAACATTCTGTATAATAAATAAGCTAATATAACCTGTATAATAATAACCTCATAAAGTAATATTACCAGTTACTAAAGTCAATGCTGGGATTAACTAATCATGGACAATGAATACAAATTCATTACTTTAAGGACTTACGTCTGCCGCCATGAGGGACTAATGATAAGATACTTATAACCGACCTTCCCAGTCCTAGCCTAAGAAGTTATTTGAGTTTAATTGCTACTTTCGAAGTATATACACATATTCTGTGACTTTGAGAGAATTAATTAGAATCTATTTCTGAAACTCTATTCCTAGTATTAACCATTATTTTAACAATCCCATTAATATATTCATACTATAATATTATATTTTACGTGATGTTGGCGAAATATTATGAACTTACCTTTACACATTAAGAATCATAAGAAAAAATTAAACTATAAGATTCACAAAATGATAAGATTCACATTGCGTCCGGCTGTAATTTTTCACGTAAATTTCAGGATGACATTGGGTTATGCCTGTTTGATTTTTATCCTTTCGCTACCTAGAAATATAATATACATTTTTATATGTACCAACTACTAACATTGACATAATTTCTTTTTAACGAACCAACTACTTACCTACATTCTTTCAATTGCGAGACAAATGTCATTAGTTTATCACTTCCATTATTCAGGCCTTTTTAATGCCCCACTACTGGGCATGGGCCTCCCTTCAATGCGAGAGGTATCAGGTCACTGGCCATGTGCGGATTGGCGGACTTCATATGTATTCCGAAAACTACTCAGGTTCTCTCAGACATGCATCACGATGTTTTCCGTTATCTTGTGTTTTATTCTGTTTTCAGTTTCTTGCAAATGTTTAAGTTCCATATGATTTGGTCTGAATATTATTTAATGAAAAATAGACCACAGCTATTACTGATTTGTTGTTCTTTACGCAATTCCAGGTTTACACCAATAGAAAGAATTACACTATCTTAGAAGGTAATGCATGAACATGCGAAAATAAACTACCGTACAAGCATTATGATACTCGTATTTGTAATTAAAGTCGAAAAATCGTAAAAAAAACCTTTGTAAAAACAAGCTTTTATTAAAATGTTATAAAGAAGAAAATAAACTTTAAAGTAAATTAAACCCATCAATTTGTTACATTACACAATTTATATAATATAGTCGCTTCATGTTATTCATTGAAAATGCTGAGGGTATGTAATTTTAAAGAGAACATAGATCAGTTATCCAATCCTGTTTATCCAAAGAGTTATTACTTTTTTGCGGCTCAACTCGTCACACGATAAGCGATAGCAATGTATCAACTGGCATAACAGCTTATGTATCTAATTAAACGTAAATAATTACATGAAGACACTTATGTATATGTTACCTACTTGATATTAAAATATTTTAAGCAATACTCTTATTATTAATATTATAAGTGCGAAATCCGAAAAAATGCTACTCTAAACCAATTTTGCGTTCTCCATAAACGCCCAAAGTTCACAAGGCGCGTTTGATTGCCATGTATTTTTGGAACTTCCAGAGGGCCTACCCATCACATTTTACATAGCGATTTATTTCTGATGCAGTTCAGTGTAGGTTCTTAAACTGAATCGCTACTTTTTGTACCATCAACAGTGTTGGAAGTTCGATCGTAACTGAATCCAATTGGTGCGAATTGAATGACGACGTTTAAGATGCACTTTATATTTTGTTTAGGCTGCGATCTAAACTGATTGTGTTATAAAGCTCATGGTACGAAATTCCGAAACGTTTCATTTTAGCATGAGCTAAAAACGTACTCTCTTCCTCTAAGTTTGGAAAGATGGAGTAGAAAAATTTGCAAAAAAATAGAGGTACCTTTAAAGCAAAAAAAAAATTTACAGATACGTAAAATATTTTAAGATAATGAATATCTTGAGTTACAATCGGTAAAATTAAATTGGTTTTCCATAATATCTTCTAGAAATAGTATGAAACACTGGTAGTACCTATGTATTACGAAAACGTATTTTTCTTTATTTTAGTAAGTTATGTTAGTAAAAAAATATAATATTCAGCGGTACAAAACCTTTGCGATGCGCGAGTCAAAATAATATTCACATATTTGAAAATCATAACAGCCATAAAATTAATTTTATTATTAGTCATATAAAATAAAGCCAAAAGTTTTTTTGTAGATTAAACGCGGAAAAGGTTGCGAGGTCTGCTAGTTATTAGATAGTACCCATATTTATATTGCATAATTGCGCTAGTATACACTTTTAAGTAAAACAAATAGGCAAATCGGTCCTAAGCTTTTAGAGTTATACACATTAATGTTAAACGAAAAATAAAAAATCCATTAGAGCTCTATTGTTAAACACCAAAACCTAATATCGAACCCTAACATAATTAACTTCTTTTACAAAAAAATATCTATTACGTTGTATATCTCCGTTGTTAAAATATATGTTGTGAATCATACATAGTAGATATATAACGAAAAGCTACGAACTTTTTCGTTTCAGTAACTTTCTAGAAATTATAACAATTCTTACAATAGTTGCCTTTATTCTGTTCGCTTAAAAGAACATCAGTGGAACTAATTTTAGCAAAAACCAGACTTTTTTATCATATCCGTAGTAACGATAAGTAATAGTTTAAATTAAACATCTAAAGCTACAGCTCGTGCGCGTAGAGCGCTAAAGTGGTTTCAATGGTCATATTTATAAGTTGTGGACTAAACAAATAGTATACGCACGTGAGCGACGCTGCAGCGTGAGGCAGCAGTAAGCTATAAATACTTTGTAAATACAAATATAAATTCTTTATTTTCGCACTTGCCAATCTATTTTCCGATTATTGCAATGTAACCTTGAAATTGACTGAAATAGCAATGCGAACAAACAGTAAAGTTCTAAATGTCCACTTTTATGTAAACTATACAGTTACGTATATGTGAACATTAATAGCTGAAATTGTAAACAATGTATGTATCAAGTCCTGAATTGTACTGTTACATATTAAGTATTTAAAATAATTACAAGCTGTTTTTGTGACTTTGCGTGGTTCTACGTTACTTCTTACCTTCTTCTTTTTACATAATATTCTTTACATAGTCAAATGCATTTCATGAATAATAAAAAACATTTCATATAATTATTTATCACATTTCCCGGGAAATTCTCACATTTTTGATTTTCTGGAATAAATGATACCATACCATACATTCCGACTGAGAAGTGACATGGATTAATCCATCTAGTAGGTACTTTCTGTATACTAATTTCTCAGTTATATGAAAAATATATTTTCCACAAATTCTTAAGCTAATTTATTTCAGTAACCTGGACAAAAATATACAGTAAAAAAGGTAACCACAAAGGTAACGTCAACTTCAAAACCACTTAAAAGCAATTACGTTTATTCCATGGTTCGCATTTAAGGATGAAATTAATCTTTTCTTAGAATTTATATGTGGTAAGCCTTGAGATAGGTACTCATTAAAAAAAATGATTTTGAAAATCAATTTACAATTATCGAAGATACCAAATTATATATTATTATATACATACATATGTACGTACATAAGAAAACAAAACCATATTGTGTATCCCCCTTCAAAGTCGGTAAAAATCTACATCATAATCATCAGACCTCGCAAGTCCCGGCACTTTTATAAGTTGCAAAATTTAATTTATAAGTGTCAAATATTATAAATATACAATTTTATCCGTTATCCTGCAGAAACCCTTCGTTATCGCATGATAAATTACGTCATAAATTACGCCTTGGTTATTAAATATAAAAAACAAATCCTTTTTTACCGCAAACCCAAAAGATAGCTGCTGATAATTAATGATAAATAGAATACGTTAGTTCTTATGTAACGCTCGTAGTAATATCATTTAAAAAATATAAGAGCTGAAAATACACTTTTAGGAACTCGTTGCTCACCTCCCTACAAAATATGAAACACTTTCAAAATTAAATTAAATTCAAAATTTTACAAAATTAAAAATAAGTTTTAACTTGGTTTGATCTCATATAAATACATGTTAATTAATTAACAAAATTTAATTAACAAAAGTTTAATTAATAAACCACAGCAAAATCTGAAATATTGATTACGTGAACACTCTTTTGAAACTTTTAATCCTACCCGAAACGGTTACATTCTGATCACTTTGCCATGGAATTTGTATGTATACTCCACTAGTTTATTTTGACATTGATCTACGATACGAGTACCTGAAGCTATTTACACGTATGTTTGAGTAAATTTGCCTACAGCGTATAAAATCCAGATTCCGGTCAAGTGCTTGGGCAAGAGATTTCCTCTGTGAGTTATGATAGTTTTATTTTAAGTAAGGCCGGCCATACACCGACTGCTTAGCCAGAGATCAACATAAACGGACCGCTTGCAGTCATAGTCAACAGCTGGAGCAGTTGATACCAAATGTAGCAGTTGGAATCAACAGCTCTACAAGTCACGCTACTTTTGCTCAGACGAAGACGACGTGGAATGAAGAGCGCTGACGCTGCGCGAGAGCAGTCGGCAGCTCGAGCAGCCAGTGTATGCCTGGCGTCTGCTCGACCGCACGATGAAATTTCACCGCGCTGACAACCGCCCGAAGCAGTCGCAACTGCTTGTGCGGTTTCGTGTATGTATGTACATAGAAAGAAGACTTTAATTTGCTATGCGGTCGCAGTTTGAAGCAGTCGATACTAGCTGCTTCAAGCTATCCGTGTATGACCAATCTTATAGATACTTACGTTTTATGTATTTTTTACAGCAAATGCTCTTGTGAATTTTATATTAGACAAGTTAGATGAAAATGCAATCCTTAAAATTAAAACCGAGAAGAGGATGTAATAAAGGTACCCGTTGCGAGCTACTCAAGTGCTTGTTCATAATTCCGCCATTTTCCGTTTCACATCATAAATATAATGTCAGTGACTATAAAAACTTCACGACTTCTCATTTCTCTACATTTTACAAACAACCAATATAGAAGTACATTTTTCTCCAAAACACTTATGACGCCGTTCTGAAATGAAACTTGCCGGAATTAGTAGATTGTAGTGTAATTAAAAATTCTTTTCTAAAGGCGCCAAAAATGTCACAGACTTACGTACTACAAAAATCATCTGTTGCATAATTACTTCTAATTTATAGAGATTTTAATTTTCAATCACTTTTTTAGGGTTTAGTACCTCAAAATAAAAAATAAAAGACTCCTTATAGGATCACTTTGTTATCCGTGTGTCTGTCTATAAAGACCCTTTTCTGCAGGAACGCCTGGAGGTTTCTAGTTGAAATTAATGTCAAATACACTGTGTGTGTATTCAGCCCTTTTTAACGCCCCACTACTGGGCACGTCCTCCCTGCAATACGAGGGTGATCAGGCCATAGTCCACCACGCTGGCTTAGTGCGAGTTGGTGGACTTCACATGTCTTTCAAAAACTTACTAGGTTTTCTCAGACATGCAAGTTACCTCACGATGGTTTCCTTCACCGCACGGCAAGTGGTAATCACGTTAGAAATGATTCGCACATGAAAATATGAGAAGTGCGAGACCCGGGATTTCAACCCGCTTCACTCGGTTTCCCAAGCGAGCGCGTTACCACTGGGCTACCAATGCCTTATAATATACCCTGAGTATTTGATATTAATTTCAACTATGCAATCCCTTGAAGCTGTGAAAAAAATCAAACTTTTAAGTCAACACAATCAAATCAAATACGTTTATGCCGCATATTTTGACACTCGCAAGGGAATAGGTGGAACTCTTCAACGGGTCTTCAAATATTTTGAAGTCGGTGCCAGCCGATACATATCAAAGCAAACCGACTTCGAAAATATCTGATTAGATATCCATTTATTACAGATCTAATCGGATATTTTTGAAGTCAGTGCCAGCCTCCTCTTTTTTGGAAGTCGGTTGAGAATGCAGCTCCTCTTTGCGGAGATAGGATATAATATTGAACTATAGAGTAAATCAAACATATATATTTATCCTACGATAGTTATATATAGTCTTATAAAAATATTTTAATTATTAAAATACACATTGTTCACATACTTTTTTATTAATAGTCTCCAGGTAATACAAGTAACATTATATAATTTCATCTAATTATGCTAATATCTAAATACACATGATAAGTCGTTATTAAAGCAGAGATTTATTTGATTGTGATATCGTAATAAAAATAAAAATTTTCTTTAACAAATTGGACCAAATTTCTTGATGTTATTATAACTAATTTTATAAGTAGCGTCAAATTTCCTTAAATAATTTGTTATCTCCTAAAACGATTTAAACCACGAGCAGTGATGTACATGGCTGCTGGCAATATAAATATTTGACATTAACTTAAGGTAACATCTCGACAACATAAAATACATTTTTAATTTCACTGACACAGTTGCTTCAAAATATATCTACGCGGAACGAGTAATCAAAAAGGAAAATGGAAATTTAACATGAATAAAAATGGTTTCGGTATCCTAACTTAATGGGCAAAAAGTTTGAGAATGTATTTCTATAATGGAGAATGGAGATATATTCTATATGTAAGTCATAAGAAAGATTCTTTTTGAAATTCAATGCCTAAGAGGATAAAGGGCCGGTCAAGGAGTGCCTAATATAAGTATATACGAGTATGTAAAGTAATATTTTTCTGAAACCAAGTAAAAACCAGCCGGGTGAATTCGCTTTTATTATGTAAAAATTGAACAAATAAATATTAAACAGATGTTTGGCAGATGAACTAAATTTTAATTTAGTCTTGATAAAATAATATGTACCAATCTTTCGCTAATCTTAATAAGTTTTCGTCTTTAAATTCATGCTTATTCTGAAATGAATTTTCTACCCGTGAACTCTAAAACAACTCATTATTAAAATATTGACTTTTACTACTATTTGTTCGGCACTAAGTCCTTTTCGCTTTCATTATACATTGTGACTCAACAACTTCAGTCGCAAGAATAGGTCAAACAAATGATCTCAAAGTTAGCAAAGTCACTTATCAAAAAAGTTTTTGAGACAGGTAGGATGCAAGAGACTTATATAACGAATCAGAGTTTTATTATTATTTTATAACGAAATGGTGAATTATATTTTATATTTTTTTCTTAAAACAAAATTATCGTTGGAGTTTATAATAATAAGTTTGTGATATTTTCAGCGACTGCCTCGTTTCATTTTTCTTTGTCGTCGAAATGACTTAATTTTATTATACAAAGAAACCTTATTCTATCCTGAGTGTAATTTTTAAAAGATAACCATAGAATAATAAAAATTAAGTTTATTAAAACGGAAACGAAGCTAAATTTTAAAAATAAACTTTTTTTATTATTTATTCAGTTAGTAGATATTCTCAAATGCAATCATCTATTCCTTCTTTTTGATAGGGAAAGCTAACTTATATTATGAGTCGCAACGTTTTATGAAAATATTAGAGACACACAAATGCATACTGTGTAAAAAGGAAAATAAGAGAATTTACGATCACAGCTACAGTACCAAGTAGAAAAAAGTCACAAAGGATTTTTATTTAAAATAGAAAACTATCATAAATCTACTAATAGTTCATTTACAAAAAGAAACTGTATTAGACAAAGTTATCAGTCACGTAAGAATATAAATTTTGGGGAGAATATTTATTGAATATTTTAGGGCACAGTAATAAGGGATATTAAACAAATTCCTTAAACTTAAAAAAGAAAAAACAAGTTGCTAACAAATAAAATAACTTTCTCTTACTTCTCACAAGTCCTTGGGAATTAGTATTAAATTATACCTATTATGTTATTGGCTCATTATCCGCTCCGAGGCTAATTTAAATAGCTAGTGACCTACTCTCGTTTTGCTCCGGAGTATCACTAGGTAGCTTTTTTGCAAAGTACCTTTTTCTTAATATTTAAGACACGAAATTGGAACGTAATGTACAGAATAAAAAGGTAGCCTTTATCACTCTTAGGCGCCTAAAATTTATTTTTGAAAAAATGACGTCAATTTACCGCTAAGTTGCTGCGTTATCTATACATCTATACATATAATAAAACTGTAGAGGTCGAATGCCTGTACATAGAAAAAAAAATGCTAAAAACCGAATCAGGATAGTCAGATGTAAGAAGAGAAATAGAACAAATCCAGATTTTTTCAGATTTTTTGTTTCTGTCTGTTTGTCTGTTTGTACGGGCTAATCCCCGAAACTGTTTAACCGTTTTAAATGAAATTTTGCATGGTGGTACCTCATATCCCCGGTCAACAGATAGATACTTCCATCCCGGAAAATTAAATAGTTCCCGTGTGATAGATTTGTTTTGTTTGTCTAGAGGCGAACCCGAGCGAAGCGAGGGTAAGACGCTAGTACTATATAGAATATTAAACAGTGTAAATCAGTGGCAAAGGGTCCATACAAGACGCTTCCCACTGTCTTCATTCTATCCAATAATACGTCATTCATTATAAATATTTATTTTTTGACTTAACATAATTAGTAAATAAAAAATCTACTTATTATTACTACGTTAAATTCTGAAAATAATATAAAGCCTTCAAAAAATCATAATCATTTGAGCGCCAAATTTATTTGCGCTCCAAATTGCTTAGGCGTTTCTTCATAGAAATGCGACGATAAGACGTTGTATTTTAGCTTACCATGTTCATACTAAGTTGTCTTTCATTCATACTTTTGGATTGAGCATTGTTATCAAATTTTTGTTGCTCGAAAAGCTGCTTCTCAACGTCTTATCCTGCTTGTGGTTGGTCAGAAATTAGGAAATGTCAAAATTAATATGGCGGATTGTTATTGTTTACGAATGCATTGCCAGTAGCGACGCTAGACCACATGTGGACGTCGGCGAAATTAGGTTTGCGAGCCTACATTGCCCAGTTAAGAAAACGTTAAATTACAGTTAAACTAATGTATGAGTACCTAAACGAGTTTTATTGCTAATTAAAAAATGACGAAAATTACACAAATAGAAATTAAAAGATATTAAAAAATTAAAAGAGTCGAACTTTTCGGCTTTTGGCCTCACTGAACTATCTAGGAACTATATAGGAACTTTTCATAGCTAACAGTAGCCGCTATTTCAGCTTCAGCTCAATTGATAGTACTGATAGCGCAGATAGTCTCTCTTGACTCATCGTGCTTCTCAAGTAGGTCTTGATCAATTTTAACTTTGAGAAGCTTCTCTCAGCGAAAGCTGTACTGACGGGAACTGTAAGCATGATTCTAACGGTAATATAAACATTTGGATATATTTCTTCTAAATTATTTTCTAAAATGTACTGAGTCAGTTGTTTCGCGTCGTTAATAGAGTCTAGTGAATTCATTTTTAGAAGCTGGAGTTCTTCATATAGTTCGAAAGGCTGTATGTCGCTGTTTTCGCCTTTCCAAAGTATATTACCTAAATCATTACAATGCTTAAGAAGATCCTCTTTTGATATGGATTTTAAATAACTGATATCATAAATAAAAACAAATTGTTCAAAATATTCATTGAATGCATTGCTTATGGTTTTTTTTTCGTTTTATAGAGTTTAAACTTAATTTTAACGTAATATAGACATTTTGGAATGTATTCGTTTGTGGAATGTGTGTGTTTCACATATTTCCTAATTTCGGTGAGTTCTATTAACCATTATGGCATTAATTTGCATACTATTGACTTTAGTTTTCTAAACGTAGTTGTTTAATCAATAAAAGTATGTCGTTAAGCTACTCATTTGAAATATGACTTAATTATTACATGAAATGTGTTATATAAATATTTTCATAAAACTTTTTACTAAAAATATGCGTGAATGTGCTAAATTAGAAAAATATTTAGTTTGCCATGTTTATTATTTTGTGATTCTATTTAAGTTTAGAGTGAATATTAATATGTTAAAGTTATTTTGAATGCGTTACATTAATTAACAATATAATTTGACAAATTAAGTTAAATACTAAATAAGTTATAAGATATACGACACTTTAAAAAACGGACGTATTGCTATAGATATTATAGTAAATAAAGACGACTTCTTTTTGTTCGTTTTTTTTTTGTGTGGAGTATCTATTTATTTCATAATTTTTGTTTAATTTGGCTTGATAAATAAAAATATACAATAAATAATAAATCAATCTCATCAGTAAGAAAGACGACGTCGTTCAAAGATATGTCAGTAGATGGCGTTTATATTTAAATATATTGTTTACATTTATTTATGTAAAATTCACAAAAATAAAAAGAATATTTAAATCCCAAAAAAGTATACCTAGGTTTTAAAATATACTTATAATAAATAAAAATAAAATAATGCGTTCTTACATCAAATTTCCGTACTTTCACTTTTTAAGTGATGCGTACCTAATGATTTTTCATAGAATATGGCGTTATTAATAAAATAATTTGTGAGATTTTATTATTTTATTAAGTGTATGTTATGTATTTATGCTAGAATATTTTACATGCATTTAAAAAAAACATAATAGTCTTTATTTTTTTTTACATTGATATATAAAAAATGTATATCAATGTTTTTGTGTCTATTTTTTTTGGAACGGCTTACCTCTGCTAAAATTTCACCCTTCGCCACTGGTGTAAATTGATAAACAGTTTATAGATTTTGTTCTATTAATCATAATTATTTATGTTAATTTAACTGAAATTAATAAATATATGAATTTTATTATTCCGCATTCGCTTCTTTAAACTGTAAACTCTAAAAACTAACTCTAACTCGAAATCAAGGATCTATAAAATCAAAATAACTGAATGGAGTATTTTATTTACAATACGTATATGCCTTCGAGATACTATGAGTACTTTGACGTTGTATTTAAACAATCTGACCAATGTCTCTAATTAGAAAGAAATTATTACTTAACTTGTATAAACCGAGTATCCACCAAGGTTTGCAGACAAATATTTAGATTGCCGGTGATGTATATTTATTACAAAAACATACAAAACTTTATAAAAAAATATATGTTTTAAGTAGCTGTATAAATAAACTATTAAAACACGATGTTTTCTCTTTTTGTAACTTAAGCAAATAATTTATTGTCTTGCCACAAGTACTAGACATTTGCAATATTCTAAAAGTATGTTAGTAAATTGGAAACTAACTGCTTCACAGTACAAAGTAGTTCACAGCTAAGTAAATTACATTTTGTAGCAAGTTTCAAAAGTCTCTCTTAAATATACAGATTCTGAGCGTCGTTGTTTCAGAAGAATTACGAAATCAGCTGGGTAGCAAAGCGAAACTGACGTAAAAAGCTTTCAGTACTCAACGAGGACGATACTATAAGCGATCTATAGTTATATTTATACGTACTCGTACATACGCTTTTATGTAACCCTCTTTAATATACATACACACACCGGCAAAATTAGAGGAGAAAGAGGAGTTTTATTCACTGACGAAAGCCGTTTTTGTGTGAGTTTCATCGACGGAATGGAAAGGATGTGGAGGTGACGAGGTTGCCTTTACCACCTAGGAAGGTGGAGGCTCTGTTATGGTGTGGGGTGGAATAATTTTGACAGCTTGAACCGCTCCGGTTATCATTGATGGTGGTACTCTCACTGTGCGCAGATACGTTACTAACATCTTAGAACCCTATGTAAGCCTTTCGCCCTATTCATAGGCTTAGATTTTATTTTTATGAACGATAACGCACGGCCCAAGAAATTTTAAAGAGTTGAAATTTGTACTGGTTGAAAAATGAGACGCCTTTCCTCAGGAAATGATATCAAGCCCCCTATAAGGTCCTCGTAAGGTCTGTTCACATTTAAGTTCAAATTAAGACTTTTTAGTTGTTTTTTAATTAATAAATTGAATTTAAACCTAGTTTTGTTTTTTTCTTACTAATAATAAACAAACAATCTCGAACGAAGCGAAAACAACACATAAAACACTCAAACAATAAATTAAAATTCAGACTTTTTATGTATTCCTCTTATCTTGCCGGTGTGTGTAGGTATAATATATATTATGGTACGTGGTATGGTGATAAATACTCGTTTATATAAATATGTTCAGAAAATCCTTTAGAGTACCCTAACACTACAGTTCTTTCGCGATTCTATCACTTTTGTTATTTCCTTATTTAACAAACAGTATGGTTTTTCTTTTAATTAATAATTTGACTTACATGACTACATTTTTAATATACTAAAAATGTCCATTGTTTTCTTTAATACAGCGTTGTTTACAGATGTTCATAAAATGAATCTTGAACAATCCAAATTAATTCTTCTTAATTAAATTATTCAGTCAAATTTATTTACATGAAAATTACACTTTTCATAAAAAGTCGCAATCGTTAAAACTCACTTAAATCGGGCAGAATTGCATTGCGAAACGGTGTATTTGAACTTCCGCTAGAAGCAATGAACAAAGAGTTGAATGAATTGAAGCTATTATTTGGTACCTATAGTTTTAGATTCTGTTGTTTTGTAACGTTATTATTTTTAGGTCAAATATAATAATGAAAAAAATTAATAAAAATATAAGCTTTGGTAAAAAAACAATAGAAAATCTGACAAAAACTTTTAAAGGACAAAAAAATATTGTCTTCATGTTTACGTTTTTTAACAAAATATTTAATAATTAAGTACTATATTAAATCTGAAAATGTTAATTTTTCAAATGAATTTTTGGTATGAACTGATAGTATGACCAATTAACGAAAACTGTTCATATACAGTACATACATATATTTGTAAGTAAATATATGTATAAAGTTACTTCTCCATTCCAACTAATAGCTATCAACTAAAATATCAAAGCATAACTCTCTATGATCCACCATGATCAACCAACGTTACTAAGCCACGTATCTCCAATGAATGTCATGATAGCGTCTCGACCTCGCTCGAGACGTAGTCTCTGCTCTAAAAATCATTTTAAAAGCAATAAAAACTAAAGTATAGTCTGATTTTTAATTCCACAGAAATATGACAGCTGTCATTCTTTGACAATTGAGATATCATAAACCTTTTCTGCTTTGATTTTTTTTAATATAAAATAACAAAAAATATGAAACAGAATTAGATCAAGTAAACTATATGTATGACATTGTAAATAGTCTTTGTTTTGTGCATTCAATACACACTAACTATAATGTAAAAGTTTTAATGATTAAATAAAAAAAAAACAAGAGTAAAAGAAAATATTTCTTAAATGAAAACATTTATAAATCATTATATAATTGTATGTAAAACTACAGCATTATGATTTTTCATCAGATACAATGAAATGAAAAACAAATTGCCAATGGTTTTACACATTCTTATTAGTTAGGTAACAAAAATGATTGTTACTGATGGTAATGATCTTCAAAAGGAATATTCCTCTCTGAAACCAATCGTGCGTTGGGTAGGTACCTCAAGGGTCCTTAGTTAGTCCGATTCTTTTTACCTTACCTATTTATTACAGATCTGATTGGATACATTTCTGTAAATCTAATATATTTAAACAAGCAATTCTTGTATATTTATTTATTTATAATCGGCGATCTTGGAAACGGCTCTAACGATTTCGCTGAAATTTGGTATGTGCGGATAGTCAGGGGCGAAAGATCGATCTAGATTAGTCTTATGTCTAGGAAAACGCGTGTTTTCGAGTTTTCCTGCGGTTTTCTTTCGCAATATTCCACGCAAAATATGGTCGATTATTTCTTACGCACGGGCATAAGCATTGTGGTCAAGCGTTCAAAGTCCAAGATTGACAATCACAGGTGTCCAGGTTTGAATCCCGATCGGATACAAAGTTTATACTTTTGTTTTTTTTTTGTATTTATTCAAGTTTTTTATCTAAAAAATACGATATAATAAAAAAAAACACCGAGCGAAGCTAGGTCGCCCAGCTACTATCACTTATACGCCGTTATAACACCAGTAGATGTCGTTATGAGTTTTAAAGATACGCAATTTTTATTCCAATAAAAACTTTTAAAAAAAAAATAAAAACCGACTTCCTGGCACTGAAAAGTAAAAAATAACTAAACAGAGGTTTTCATTTAAAATAGATACCTAATCAGATATTTTCGAAGTCGGTGTGCTTTGATTTGTATTGGCTGGCACCGACTTCGAAAATATCTGATTAGGTATCTATTTTAAATGAAAACCTCTGTTTAGTTATTTTTTACTTTTCAGTGCCAGGAAGTCGGTTTTTATTTTTTTTTAAAAAGTTTTTATTTTTCCATTTTTAGTGTAGACGTAATAAGCAAGTAATTTGTAAGAAGAAAGATTTTTAATAAAAACATAATATTCGATTAAGCCATTTATTTAAAAACCGCTTGACCGATTTCGATAAAATTTATATGGGACCACCGGGGAAGAATACTCTTTGAAACAAAAAAAAAATTTTCCAAATCGGTTCAGCCGTCTTCGAGAAATCCGTGAACATACATAAAAAAAAAGATTCCGACGAATTGAGAACCTCCTCCTTTTTGGAAGTCGGTTAAAAAAAAAATGTACAGAAATTACCTCTGTGTAGTTTTATTAGAATCACTAACTTAACTAAATGATCACATTGGTACTTACTTTTTAGTTTTTAGTTGTGATAAATAACCGAGCAATATATACACACACACACACACACACACACACACACACACATATATATATATATGTATATATTGCTTATATACCATTTTGCTTACATATATCCGTAATAAAAAATGTGTTACCAAAAGTTATTATAAAAACTGCATATATATCTTTAGATTAACTATTTTTTAAGAAAACCATTAGGCTAGTGCTACGTAAGCGACGGGTACAATTTACTTCAAAATTCATTTTTGACAAAAATTTTATGTAGAGGCAGATTATAGTTAAGGTTGGCCCTATTAAATATAGATCTGCCCATTGACTTCTATTTATGTTTAAAAAAATAAATCTTTCTGATATAATTTTCCCAATAGCTACTGTCGGATTTCACCATCCACGACCACTTAAAATATCCGCCGTAAAAGTATTTACAAAAATGTTATGATATATTATAAGCACAATAAATGACATTTTATACTGTAGCATATCAAACAATATGACACAAAAGGAATATTGTGACAGCTTGATATCATTACCGATGGCACTTGACTCACTTGATAGATTTATGCACGCGTTTATTGCTTTCTATCAACCTACGAGACCACCAACTCGTTACTGCGGAGAGAATATGACCAGCAATAGGGCATCACCTCGAAACTCATTAATTCATATTTATGACCCACGCATTTATGAAACATTAAAAGTTTACGAGAAGTAAGAAAGGCTGCAGGCATATTCTAACGTCTCTCTTTATGAGTCACCTTAAATAGAGATTTAATTACAGAGGAAGATTTATAGAGACGACTAATGAAATTGCGGATGCTGCTAACGCCTTTAATAACAACTTTTATGAAACATATTTAATAACGTCTAATATATAATTTCTATTGCTTAGCTATTTCACTTGTTTATTATCATACAATATACAGGAGAGTCCTAACATTAAAAAAAACCTATACAAACTAAAAATAAAAAATCATTGTCATTATGCTGAAAATTTTCTATATCAGCATTTTCTGACCTAAATCTTAACGTGTGCGAAACTTGAAAAGAAAAATACACACATCTCAGCATTCATAAAATAACAATAGTGAAACATTTCTTTTCCGCATTTCAACAAAAAATCATCAGACAAAATCCATGGTAAAGCTTGAAAACCAAACAATAAACTGGTGTTATCACTACGTTTTACAAAATATATTCTTTTCTTTTTCTCTAACTTAATATTATTTATATAATATTTTGGATTACGTGTAATGGTTATATACTGAATTTTAACGTTGCTTTTTTATTTTAAAACATGGAGCATAGTAGGTACCCTAATATCTACGCAGATGATGTATTTATATTTACTACTTAAATGAATACTATAGAGCCTATTCAAAAATCCAGTCAATCAGAGTTGCCTTTTCATTTATTTTTTCATCTTTCAAGTAATGTTATAATTACAGGTGGAGGGCAGTGAGCGCGAGGCGCGCGGCGAGGGGTGATGCCGGTGCGCAAGGGGCTGCTTGCGCCCCAGAACACCTTTCTCGATACCATCGCTACACGGTTCGATGGCACACGTGAGTGGGATAATGTGTTTATATATAATATGCTATAAGAAAAACTAAAAAAACTACCGTATTATTATTTATTGTTCATGATATAGAATGTAAACTTTCCACGTGCCTCTACTCATTTTATGCACAATATAAATCAGTTAGTTCATTTTACTTGACTGATGTAATAAAACATTATTTTAAATAAAATTAATTTAAATGTATTAAATCACATTGCCGCCCACCGCATATTAAAAATTGCAATTTTTAAGCGTGTATAATCATTATTAGTAATATTTAATATTTTATAAATACCTACTAAAGACAATTTGACCATCGCTAACTACCTATACATCAAACTCGATTGAATGCGTTTAATTAACAAGTGGATTTAAACATTAACCAAATGTTATAAAGAATTTTGTGACGTATAAGAAATATCCTTGTTGGTACATCAGGACAAGACTATCATAATATTGCAGGATTATCTGTTCTACACGGTTCATCAAAATTCAAAACTATTTAAAAGATAATTGAAAAAAAAAGATATTCCATTCTTTATATTTTATAGTATTCTTCATATTACTTTGGAATTCTTATTCATAATTTGACTTGATTAATGGTTGGAAGTTTTTTACTTTTTACTAAATACAACTAAGAAGTATTTCAAATAGACTAGTTTTAAAATAATCAGTTCATCGATTTGGGAACCACACATCACAAAAAACAGGTGTCAATCTTATAACACTTACTTTTTTGCCTTGTTTCGGCTTTGCTTTGGTAAAAAAAAGATCTAAATGGAGTGGATTCCTGTAGATCATTAATACTTAAAAAAAAAGGAAATTGTGAGTGTATATAAAAAGTAGTAGGTATATAATATAGATAATGATAAGAATCTACTAAACACATTTTTGGAAAAAAAAATTATAATAAACAAAATTAATGAATAGCATACCATAATAATAAATAACCTAAAACCCTCATATTGTATTACTTAGTACTTATAATTCTATTTTATAAGATGGAATGGACAACAAGCACTTTTAAGAAATAAATTAAAGAGAACCCTTAGTAACGTAGCCAGGTCCGAGAATTGATTTGAAATTAAAACGGGAAGGTTTATTGCAAATAACTGAAGATGTTTGCGGATTTATTAATAATTGATTGAGCTACAACTTGAAGAACATTTTTATTATTTGAAAGCCCTTAGATTTTTATTCATGAAAAGAAAAATGAAGTCGTATTATTGATGGTAAACTCACACAAACTTGTCTAATAATATCTCATACGAAGACCAATTTACTGATAATGTCTTAAGTGAAATTTTAAATTTTAGAGTAGTCGAGGAGAATTTTATTTTAATTTATAAGATCAATAAGGTGAGCAAATAACTTTCAATTATATTAGGTGTCTACTTTCAAAAGATGTAATGTTTCCAACCTTCATAACAATTCAAAAGGAAGATTGATACTCACATGTCGCTTTAAAAGGTTGAGGTAAATTGAGCGTTGAAAAGCACCTACATGTGAATAGAATATATATTCCATTTGAAAACATGCTTACCTCTTAAAATGATGTATTTACCGATTCAACGACCTTGTATTTTTCGATAAATACCAGTAATAAGAAAGAGCGTGGTGTTTTCCATTTACTAAAGCATGCGGAAAATGCATTGTTTTCGATAATGAACGACTAGGTCGATTACTTTTAGAGATTTTTGATTTTCGTAAAATATGCTAGAACTTTAAGTGTATTTGCATTTTTAATTGTTAAGAGATTAAACAGTTTTGAAGAGATTAAAAATAACTTTTTCAAATTTTTCTTTAATCTGTCTGCCTGTCATGAGCTCTTGAGAATTAATTGTTTTTGATGTAAAGTTATTTTTAAATAAATATCATAATATATCTAAATATTAAAACGTTTATTCTAGTATCATTAGTGTTATACTTTATGTTTGTTATACGAATATGATTATATTCGTTACAAAAAGATGAACATTAATAAATAACAACATTAATTAAAAAAACGGTAATTTTAACAAGATCTTCACAAGTTTACGTTTATTTTATTTTCTTAAAATATCTGCAATCACCCAAGTGTACCTATCGCTTTTATATTTAGCATGCTCAAACTTTACGGGAGGTACGTTTTATCTCAAATTACTATAAGGATCTTAGCTATAAACCAGATGTACTAAAATAGACTAGTATGTCGGTCACGAGGTGTTTAATAACATTATTTTCATATTTATGCAAAATTATTTCCCACCAGTTGACTGTGATATCACCTAATAAGCCCATAGCCACCAAACTTATAGAGTCACTCAAAGGAGAGATTTCGAACACGTATTTTATTCTCTCTTGTTTACCTAACGAACAAATCAAAATGATTTTTTGCATGGGTTCTATGTTCATTAAATAAAAATACATAATAATATAGGTACCTACTAACAATAATTTAACCTTTTTAATGTACCATTGCTGGGTATGGGCCTCCCTTCTTTATGATGGGGATGTAGAATAGTCCACGACAGTGGCCAAGTTCAGTTTGGAAGAATTCACACATTTTACGAGGACATGCAAGTTTCCTCACGATTTTTTCCTTCCATGTATTAGCACGTGCTAATAATGTCCAGAAATGTCAGAGGTGCGAGACCGAGATATACTCGTAGAGGAGTAAAAAAGCTCCTCTCTGCTACAGAAAATTTGGGATTTTTTTAAGTTCTAAGTTAGAGTTACGTGTCGAGTTAATTAGTACGTGGGATTAGCCGACAAATAGAAGCACTACCCATTAAAGACGGGCCTTACCTAACCTTCATGAAATCGATTTCACACTTAACTACTACTTCTGATGGCTGATCTTCCTGAGCTCCTTCCGAGCAATAAAGCCCTACCAACTTGGCATTCGGGTAAATTTTTTTTCATATATTTGTTAGTTGACAAACCTTTCTCATGATTTTTTCGATTTTACGCACGGCTGGAGTACCGGACGTTTTTTGATCATCTCACAACGACAAGTTGTACATACATTTAGCATTAAGCAAAAACTTTGCAAACTTGTTGTATTGTACTAATTTAAAATCATAAAATTCAACTCAAATACTAAAGTAATTGTCTTTACGACAATTATTATATGCTTCGTGAATACCTAAAATATTATTAATAGAACCGCCAACAAGTACTTGCTGACCACGGCTCAGTTTAAAATTTTTATTTTCGTCAAAATATTTTGTTAATATTTGTGATGTTGCACTCTTGTGGTACTGTCATTAGTAATCTCTAGTATGTTATATTTTGAAGTTCCGCATTAGATTACTATTTTAAATAGGTATATAATTAATCACTCTACACGAATTCCGTTTCATACATACATATATGCAGAACCGCACAGTATGAAAAGCTTAATCGTTTGTTTTCATCGATCTTGTTATTTATAAATAAAATCTGCACAACTACTTTTTTATAGAATACAAATAAAAAAGTACAACAAAGAATATTATATTTAATAGGCAGGTAACCTACATTTCTATTCCACGCTTAATACGAACATTATGCTGTGACACGTGCACATCGCATCACAAGGTAGACGCTGTAGAGACGTGCAGCGTAATAAAATAATGTTAATACGTTAAACATCTTAAGGTAATGCATCATCTCATTGAAGTAGTTTGATTGCATATAACAGTGCAATCGGCGCCAGTTTCAATTAACGGCCTGTTATTTCGATTCCGCTGGCGCGCGCAATGACCGTAGCTCTGTATTTAGCATTTTGCGAACATGCACCAAACTGCAGTCATGACCGCAATAAAAGTTCTAGTTATAAATATAATATCAGTAGTCCCCTTTATTGGTTAAACTAGCTTATTGTCTGCACAAGCACTTTTTGTATACAGATTTGTGTTGTAATCTATATAATTAAATAAAATTGAAGTATCTAATTGTAATGTCAAAATAATACCTTATTACTAAATACATATGAAAGTATTTATGGTACTTATAATAAAAAAAAACAGTTTTAAAACTTTTTGTCTATCTGTCCATCTGGCTGTCTGTCTGTTTGTTCAGGCTAATCTCTGAAATGGCTGGACTGATTTTGGCGGGACTTTCACTGGCAAATAGTTGACATTATAAGGAGTAACTTAGGCTACTTTTATTTAAGTAAAAGGATTAGATTCCTATTTTGCGTAAAAAAATTAAAACCCATGAATTTGAGAACAAACTTCGCCTACCTACGGACACACCCGAGCGAAGCGAGGGTAAGTCTCTGGTTAAACATAAGTATAGAAGAAAGAAAAGAACATTATATTACTAAACTACAACTTTCATAGAAAAGCTTTGTATAATAGGATTAGTTATTCAAACATGAGCAAACTCAAGAATAAATGTAAAGTTCTTATCATAAAAACTACTCAGCCTAGTGGAGTTACATCGTTCACGCTTCATACCTCACTACATTTCTCGTAACTGATATGTTTATTTCTATTAATTATATATATTGATAGTATCGCATACCTAAATAAAGAGTAGCACAACTCCAAATAATCCTTTGAGTTATTACTATTATAGGAATCTGCGTTAAAAACTACATAAACTCCATATGATTTTGTCATGATTATTAATTTAGTACGAAAAAATACAACTATTTTTGGAATTGTTGGTGTTTAATATATAGTTGGTGTTCCAAATAAGTATCTTCAAGTGTTCGATATTGAGTTGGTTACAAGTGATACTTCTATTTGATGACCAGCCATTGATAAAAAAATATCTTCGTAAAATTATATACAAGAACACATATTAGATTATTATTAATATATCAAATAGAAAAAGAGTAAAAAGTTTTTTCTATTCCTGAAAAAAGAGATATTTTGATTTGTGCTACTCTTTATCTAGGTGTGCGGTATAATATGTACTAATATTATAAAGGTGAAAGTCTAGGAGTGAGTTTCACGTTATAACGGCTGAGCAGATATGACTATAACTATAATGTGAGCCTATTTGGTACATTTTAATTACATAATATGTATGTGTATTGTATATATTAGAGTACACCGCCGCGCTGAGTCTGTGCTTGTTCGAGCTAATCTCGGAAACTACTGCACGGATTTTTATACAGTTTTCACCAATAGTTAGTTATCTATCTTGATAAAATGTTTGTAAATTAATTTTAGCCAAACAATAATTAGGCTAAATCTGCATATATTACCAAAAAATATAAACTTTCAAAATTACGATAGAAAAGTTTAAGACGTAATCAAATAAATGTACTTTTATCTTTATCACCTTTCATTTAAAAATTTTAGCCGATGATCAATTCCATCGCCATTCCCGTGATGGCGTCGTAAGCTTCTCACACTATCTACAAAATGTCAACGTGGCCAAACCCCCTAAAGATTTATAGTTTAAATCAGTTATATTTTTTCTTCTTTTATCTCATGTCTTCTTCGTGACATTAGTGAAGTTTGTTTCTGTAATTCATTCACAAAATAATCGACTAAGTATTTAGTTATAATCTCATGTGTGATACATGTTTTATTCGTATCAGTTAGATTATTGAAATTAATACATAATTCAATTTTCTTATTAATGGTTTCAAAGCCTGCCAATTCAGTAAAGATTACTTCGCCAATGTCATGTAGAATAGAGAAGACACGAAGGTGATTGGTCGGTAAAATAAGATTATTATACTATATTAAATTATAATATGTAAAAACAGAAGTACATACATACATAAATCCCTTATAAACATTGCACCTACAACAAAAAATAAATACATTTAAAAATTCAATTTAAATAGTAGATATTGTTTTCTTAACGTCATCTCATGATCATTTTCGAGGAACTACGATTAAATGACAGATAAACTAACAAAATATATCATTTGATATTGCATTGTATGTACCAAAATATACATCATGGGTTAAACACTTGAAATCTATAACACATCACTGACTCTTTCAATAATTCATTAAAGACATAATGTGTTGTTATTTTGCGTTTAATGATTAGTTATGCTTACTTTACCAAAATTACATACTGCAACATATGTAAATATAATATTTACGCCTATATCTATCACGTATTATCGAGCGAGTCGTCATACGAACAGGTTTTCGAATCACTGCACCAAAATGTACACGAACTCGCTATTGGATATTAAAGTCATAATATGTACATATAGTATATTGAAAAACTATTCACTTGCCTATGAGTAATAACTCCTCCATATACATATTAAAGTATAATGAATGCTTTTAGAGTTTCGTACAACTATTAAAAAGTTGGAGTTCTTATAGGATCACTCGCGTTTTAGTTATGTAAGTTTGACCTATTTTCTCAAAAAATACGGACGTACGGCCCAATATGGACGTATAGCGTAAATAAAATCTTATTTGGCTATTGAATTATTTATTGAAATAAGTTACATACGACTATATTCTCGACTACCGTCAAAATAACTCCCTCGGTAGTCCAGTGCTTGGCATGTATGTACGGCAGAACCGGAGGTCCTGTATATGCCCCGCGTCGGACTACGTTTAGTTAATGAGTTTAAGAAAATCTCAGTAACAGCCCACAATTCAGAAGTTGGAAGTGTTTCACCCCGTGCCTCGGAGAGCACGTTAAGCCTTTAGTTCTGCGCCTATTGTCGTCCCATCCGAATTTCAAAGGAAAAGAAATAGAGAGTGCTTTCGTGTCCACACGTACACTTACGCATTATAATATCTCATTTTACTATCCACCGTGGCCGAAATCTGTCTGAAGGATACTTATAGGATATTTTTTCACTGCATCTACAACGTTCATGGAGCCCCGGCAAAACATTATTATAAAATTAGTAGAAGATTTCTGTAGAAGATTAGGTATAAGCCTAAACAACACCCCTTTTGGTTTATCTATCTGCATGTGCATCATGTGTACTTATTTATTTATTTAATAAAGTTTGCTAATGAATGAAGAAACATTTAAATTAAATTAATTAAATAGAGCACAATTATGCACATACGTTTAAAAGCAAACACAACTTGCACATTCTCGTGTTCGTTTTCACAATTATTAAAATTTCAAAAACATAGCAATTAATTTTCTAGATTATTATCATTATCTATACATAAAATAAAATTCTAACAGCGTCGAAACTGTACATTAAATATTTTTTTGGAAATTCTTATTGAAATAGTCATTATTATCTATACAGAGGCCGAATTTATAGTTTTTAAAATTTTCGTCTATCTGTCTGTCTGTTACCGCATCACAGAAAAACCACTGGATACAACAGAATACTTTTTACTGCGGGAAAATATTTCATCTCTCTCTGAGAAATCTATACTAAACGTTAAAATGTAACTATGGACAAACTCGAGCGGAGCGAGGGTGAGCAACAATAATAATTTACAAATGATAATTAACAATATAAACATCTATAATTTACAATGTATATAATTTTTTATTGTATATAAAAAATGTTATGTAAATTATTATAATCAATACGAGGTGCTGATCGAGTTAAAATTTATGTCTACTGATTCACTTACTTTACAAAGCTTATGCAGACTGGGTATAATAGGTACAATTGGCTCCAAAAACTGTCTTTCTAAGCGGCAGTACTAAGAGTGAAATGCGCTTTCGTGGATATCGATAAGGTATTCTAAAGTTCATTTTACGTAATAAATTAGGACTGTCTATTTTGTTACGAAGTAGCTTATGCAAAAACGTAAGATCTAGTAAGTCCCTCCTTAGTTCTAAACTGATCATATTAAAATAATTTAGTCTGTCCGTTTATGAGGGTATCGATTTATTAATTTTTGCTTGGTATTAAAAATGCCATAAGAATCTTTTTTGAATCCGTTCAAGTCTCAAAAATTGGGTAGCATAGTGTGGTCTCCAGATAATACTACAATATTCTAATTGGCTCCGGATAAAAGAGTTGAATAAAATAATTTTGGTTTTAATATATCTAAAGACTGCAGTATCTTAAAATGAAGCTCAACATTTTCGTTGCTTCAGCTGTCCTTTCTTCTATATGGATTTGGAACGAGATTTTGCTTCATATAATTTTTCCCTTTTATATTTATATTAGAATTACGTTGCTTTCTAGTAAATTTTATATGCAGGCATTTTTTTTATTAAGCTCCATTTCGTTAACATCACACCAGAGTACTGCGCTATCAATATCTTTTTAAAGAAAGCTAGAATCCTTAGGAAATAATATTGTTCGCGTAAATTTTATATCGTCTATGTATAAATATGGTGTGGAGTATTTAAAAAAAATGTGTATAATATATTTTCAATAATATACTCTTAATTATTATATATCTTCATTACTAACAAAATATTTCATTTTATTTGGAATATGATATACGTCAATTACATATGTATATGAAAGTACATACCTTAACATTAATACTAATAAAAGTATGTTTCATCTCTTTTCTATGTACCGATTGAATTACCTAAATAGGAATGTTGTGTGCTAATTATTTTTCTATTTGGATTAAAAATACTTTTATTTATTTTTTAATGTAAAGTCAATATAAACATAGTATTCTTCGCCTTTATAATAACAAGATTGCGTACAATAAACCTGAGGGGAAATATCCACGTCCAATCGTGTACCGGTATAAATTTACTTTGTAGACCGCTTACCGTAGTCGTAGTGTAAAGAAAATTATCGGTAAAAATTGAGTATGTTTTTAAATTCTACAAATATTATATTATTTTTACATATAACGTGGTTCAATCACTATTAATTGTTTTAGAACTGGTAACAAAACTTCAATTTAAAAACTTACATAGGTAATATCACAGACAATAGGTACTCAATTTTAGTTTCATTACAAAGTTTAATTTTCGTGCTGGCACTTTTGCCTATATAAATACTACTAATTATTTTAAATAAAACGATCTTTTCGGATTTTTTCGCGGATTTATTTTACAAAGGTATATTACCTTTGAGACATCTAACACCTTAGTCTCTCCCGGGACCATGTTTGCTGTAAAGCATTCGAAACGTCGGGAATTAAAAATCAAAATAAATCCGCGAAAAAATCCGAAAAGATAGTTTTATTTAAAATGTCAAATATTCGCGTAAATCTAAGAAAGTAATACCAATTATTACAAAAGGAAATATTAGATATCTTCGAACATAATCATAATAAACATTCCATTCAGTCAACGAATCGAAAGCATTTTACAATTTTGTCGACAAGGAAAAGTAGGCATTTTTAAAAGCATTGTGATCTGTTGATGTATTAGGGCAAACAATACTACGTTTTCTTCACTTTGTCTTAGTTTATATTTTGTTTGCTATCTCCATTTATGTATCACTTATTAAGAATCGTTTTCTTCGAGTAATTCTTAGTAACGTTTGCTAACCTACAAGCATTTCTAGTTTTACAAAAACATGAAGAATAATTACAAAAATGATTCCTTTAAAGATTGTTTCTATACTAATTTTTTATCCTGTCTAAAAAGAAACTAAATATAGAATGTAAAGCGACCCTTTGAAAATAAAATTTGCAGTCCATGAACTGTCGTACAGATTTATGGAGCAGATGTTCAAGAGAACATCAAAAACTTTGTTCGAACAGTAAAATAAACACTGAGAAACGTACGAAATATACATGATTTAGCGTCAAACTAATGAAAAACATACTTTTAATAGTATTATAAATCGTGTTTCACAAATGTACATCTTCAGATGTAAGGCAATTTTGAGTTTTAATTTTTTTCATGGAAAAGGAAAATTACTTGTTCTAATTTTAAAGGAATACAAAGACTAAACATGCAATACATACCTATATTATTTATTTTCGAGAGTCAAGCTCACTTTGCCCTATAAATATACGTATACCGCACGTTTTTTTTTCGTGAAAAGTTTCCTATTCCATAGTAGGTATATTACTATCGAAACACAAATATTTGCCTTAATGTTTTAATCAAATTTCATTTACTGTTGATTGATGAAGTTTTCAACTAGTTTGCTGACACTTTATGGTCTGTAAATGAAAATTAGTTTGGGATATTTACTAATTGGTTTAAAGATGCTGGCTGAATCGTAATTTCACTACGGGGTCTGTTCAATTTTTCACTTTAAATTAAACAACTAACTTTGATGTTTGAACGTTTCGTTTAAGTCCAAGTTAACATCAGAGCCAAATTAGCTATGCGTTTAATAAAAAATATAATAAGAAGAAAATGAAACTCTGTCTGGAAGCACAGCTGTTCGCCGTAATAGCGCATCTGTACTATCTAATAATCATCTTGAAATACTAATATTATTTATAAAGTAGCTATAGTATGACTATTTGATTGACTTTATTAGAAATTTTTTTATAACAATTTCCTACATTTATCGTACCTACCATTTTATTGGAGATATTCAATAAATATAAAAAAATTAAATCTTACAATAATAATGTGTAAATCGAGTACCTACTTAGGAATAATGAAGGTATTTAGTTCTAATTATAAAAATTAATATTTTAAATCTGTTGCATCGATGTTTATCTTTCATTAGGTTTCTTTTGCAGCTCTACGTGGTATAAAGTGATGTATTAGTACAAGACCTTCGTCTAACTTTCGTATTGATAGTATTAATGTGATATTGTATTCAACCCTTTTTAACGTACCACTACTGGATACGTGTCTTTCCAAAACTTGCTAGATTCTCTCAGACGTGCAGGTCTCCTCACGATGTTTTTCTTCACCGTAAAACAAGGGGTAATCTTGTTAAAATTAATAAGTGTAATATATCTTTTTGAGATATAATAATATAAGTAAAGTCCTAGTAAGAATAGTATACTTAGTTATACCTATCTCATATAACTATGTTCTCATTATGTACTTTGAAAATAAAATTGAAATAACCTAGACTTCAATAATTTATGTGACGCACAAATAAGAATGAACTCTCACTGTGACATAGGTACTCGTCCTAATTAATTTTATGTTTTCGTTGTAAGTTGAATATTTTATATATTCTTTTAAAATATTAACCCTAGAACTTCAAACCCATTTTTCACATGTAAACTACAAACCGCCAAAGGGAATGGTGAAGAGCAAATTCAATTTTATCACGGTTCAGTTGGTGAAAAATCGATTTGAATATCTAAAGGAGTCTGCCCACTACCCCGTCTCATACCATGACCGTGCTAGGAGCGTGTCAGGCAAAAAAATATTCTTTGTATTGAAATGTATGAGACTCTGCCCACTAGACCGTTCCGTCACCGACCGGCACCGTCGCGTGCCGTGCACGGAGCGTCAACAATTGTCGGCGAGAATATTTTGCCGGTGCCGGTACGCTCCGTGCCTGACACGCGACGTTGTTGAACCGGTGAGCATACGGGTTATAAACGCGTATGATGACCGTTATAACCGCGTATGAATACCGTTCTATGCCCGTTACGTATTGCCGCTTGTCTTGTAGAGATGGGCGATAATCGTTATTAAAGCTGGGTTAGCACCGATATTTCTCAGGATTAGGTAATATTAATATATTCGTCTGGCAATATTATAATATTGTAACTAATACTTCAATATTAGTGATATTTATCTAGAAACAACAGGTAATACTAAAACGGGAACCATACGGATATGACACGCGGATGATACGCGGTTGATACGCGGATGATACGTGGTTGATACGCGGTTGATACGCGGATGATATGCGTATGATACGCGGATGCTACGGTCACTATAACCGTTATGTACGGGCATGATACGCTGTTGATTCGGTCTAGTGGGCATAGTAGTCCGTGCCGTGCTCGTTTCCGTGCCTGATACGTTCATAGCACGGTCATGGTATGTGACGGTGTAGTGGGCAGCGACCCTAAAAGTGATGAAAAATTGTAAAACCGTCATTTAAAACAAACTAAAATTTATAACTATTTTTTTAAACAACCGATTTTCAAATTTCAGACAGGATTTCCAAGAGGACATACAAGGCTTTGTGAAAAAAAAAACCATCAGATGTTTTGCCAAAAAAGTCTATTTACTTGGGACTCTGAAAATTCGAATAAATTGGGAATCTGATCTATGGCAAAGTGAAATAAAAATCCATGAAATATTGCTTTTCAAAAATATATTTCGTTCGTTCATGCAAAATTAAAAAAAAAGGATTTGATACATATGGCAAGTCCGGGAGAGTTGCCTATAGTTTTAAAAAACGATCAATATTAATTATATCTGTAAGATAATACATAAAATAAGCATAGTTTATTTTAGTTCAATATTTACTTATGCCATTCAGATTAAATTTGGAACTATTGTGCAATATATTCTAGATTAAAAAAATGTTTTTTAAAAATAATAGAAAATAGATATCTCACCCAGGCATGTGGGATAGTTGCCTATAGATATCAGGGATAGGTATAGGACGAGTAATTAGTGCATAATCAGACGTACTTTGCTTAGTAACGCAAAAATCCTTTTTTTTAATGCATGTATACATATTACATACTACCTGTAGATGTACAGGTGGTTATGTGGGACTGACCGGCTAAAAAAGGCAGTACTACCCATTAAAACCCAACAAAACCTCCCCCGGCTTAATGGGGCACCCCGACGGCAGGTCTGCCGAAGCAGACTACAACAACCGTGAGGTTGCTCCCACAATCCACTCTGCCGTCAGAGAAGTACCAAGAGCAACCATATGGGTTAGGTCATAATCCACCACGCTGGCCAAGTGCGGGTTGGTGGACTTCATGATGTCTTTCGAAAACTTGCTAGGTTCTCTCAGATATGCAGGTTTCCTCACGATGTTTTCCTTCACCGTAAGGCAAGTGGTAATCATGTTTGAAATGATTCGCACATGAAAATATCACAAGCGCGAGATCCGGGATCTCACTTCACTCGCTTTCCCAAGCGAGCGCGTTACCCACTGGGCTACCACTGCCTTAATTAGCGTCCGGATGGACTGCCGAACGCTAATGAGCTTCCCCACCACGACAAGGTGAACGCACGTTGGGGGGGGGGGGGGACCAATTAATATACTGGGCATCTAACCCCAAAATACCATTGGGCATCTTTCCCGATCATTAGGGAGAGATGCCTATCGACTCTGAACACACCGTAAAGCATTTACAATAGAAAATGGTGGATTGTTAACAAAACAAGATCACAATGTTACATTATGAAAGAATTTAATACTATTTAACTAAAGAATTTAGGGTAAAAAATTACTGCAAACTATCTCAAAGATTATATTCTAACGCAAAAGTTAACTACACTTATCTTATTTTGCAAATTAACACCAAAATATTAATTATAAGTAATATGTCTTTGTGTAAAAACTTCCACACTACCATTGACTGTCGACTGACGTATTATGGACGCGTTCCGAATCACGTAACATTAATTAATTTAATTTTTAAATTTATTAGGCGTCTCTCCCTTATGGGCATCTCTCCCGGACTTACCCTATAAAAAATATGCATAAGTAAAGTTACGATTTGAGTTATTCAAAGACACCACAATAACGCTTGCAACGCAACGCAACGGTCGCTTGCACTTTGTGCAATATATTCGCGTTTTGTGATCCTCAATCGGGGGTACAAGCCGCATCGGGCCGGCTTTTTTGGTCACTCATTAGCTGGTTGAAGTTTTTCATCAAGAATCAAGATGTTGATTCTTAATTCCCATACAAGAGAAGGTACTTTTAGCCTTGCCCTCCAAAAGTGAGTTGAACAAGTTTTTCATAAATTATCTTCGGTTCATGTTGATAAGATCAGACTTGAAGATATAAAGGATTGAGGCGTTGATTTCTCCTTAGTTAAGCATATCCATCCATACCCTCATAGGCTATCGGAGAGAGTAAAAAATGGAATAGAAGTAATTTTTTTTGCTCCTCCCAGTGTATGGGCACTTAAAATATGATAATCATTGCCGAAAATTATGTATCTAATCTTTTATCGTAAAATAATGTTATAATAAGTGAATTAAAATTATTTTAGCTAGAAAGAGAAAAATAACTTACCTACACAAAACAGTAACGGGAGCTACAAACCAGATATCAACCCCGCACGAGCTCCTTCATTCCGTTACAGTAAACAAGAAACTGAAGGGTCTCGTAACCTCGGCCTATTGTTAGAACCTTCAACTAAGTTATGGTATAGGTGTTCCTAGTCGATAATGTCACTGACTAACTTAGAAACGTAGTTCAAAGTTTACCTGGGGTAGATATCTACCCCGGTTTGTAGTTCTAGGGATGAAAATAATTTTTGTTGTGACTGCCTTTTATTTACTCTAACTGGGGTTAAATAACTTTTAGCACTTTGACTGCTAAGGCAGTGGTAGCCTAGTGGTAACGCGCTCGCTTGGGAAACCGAGTGAAGCGGGTTCAAATCCCGGGTCTCGTACCTCTGATATTTTCATGTGCGAATCATTTCTAACATGATTACCACTTGCCTTACGGTGAAGGAAAACATCGTGAGGAAACCTGCATGTCTGAGAAAACCTAAGAAGTTTTCGAAAGACATGTGAAGTCCGCCAATCCGCATTTAGCCAGCTTGGTGGACTATAGCCTGATTCTCCTCGTATTGAAGGGAGGCCCGTGCCCAGCAGTGGGACGTTAAAAAGGTCTGAATACATCATACATACATACTTTGACTGCTTCATTGATGTCGCGGCTATATGCGACAGCAGATCCATAGGTCCTATGAATATCATTTAAGCCCTTTATTAAGAAGTTATTAGTGCAGCACCCCAAAGTCTGAGTGAGGGAGACCATAAAGCCGTCGGCTCTGTGTTTATCTCTCACCGATTTTGTCGAATTGTCGTCTCATTTGACTGAGTGGCTTAGATTGGGCTAGAGAGGACTAGTCTCTGTGAATTTTACCCAAAATTCGTCAGGAGGGTATTATTATTTGATATTAGTTTCGGTTCTTAGCGAGATTGTCGAAAACTGGTCGGTAAAAATTTAAATTTCTGTCCGTTACTGCCTTAAAGAAGTACGAACATTCACCACGCAAATACAAGGAAAATTTTGTAACTTAGCCCATTTTAACATCTCACTAGTGGGTACGAGCTCTCCAGAATACGAGTCAGGCCATATTCCACCAGGCCGACCATATGTCTTTCGAAGTGATTTATTTTTCTTTACAGTAATCACATTGAAAATAATTCACACATGAAAGTATCAGGCCCAGAGTTTCAAGCCGCTCCACTTAGTTTTCCAAGCAATTGCGTTACCACTGGGCTACCACTGCCTTTTGATTATCAGAGCCTTAGTTTTTAACCGCATCTAAGGTCTGACTCTATCAGATATAAGTTAAGTAGCAAAACAATCATGGTGCACCCCTATTTAACACGTGTTATGATGCAAAACGAATTTGACATGTTAACCGCAACTCGAATGGTTGTGTCAATCCGATATATAATTCGTGTTTTTATTCTATGAGCTTTAAGAACTTCTGGAGTCGCTTAGAGTTGTCCTGGAAATGTTAGAGAAACCATTCGTTTTTCATGAATTATCATTTCTTAAGCTTCTACCTAAGTAGCACTTTTGCATCATAATTTTACGTATCGCATCACACGTCTACTGATTGTAGAAATTGCAGTATTTCTAAAAAAAGACCTGGCAGACCATTTACTTCAATGGCATATAAGGGCGGTCCCTCACAGAGAGCATTCGCCTGTAATGTAACAGTTCAGATTCGAACATTACGTGAGTAAGAAGAACTGAGCATTACAGTGCGCAACCTGTAATGATACAATTTATAACATTACATCAGTGAGGGAGAAGAACCGAACATCACAATGCGCAACATGTACCTAATGATACAATTTGTAACATCGAGATACAATGTGTAACGCATCTATACTTGTTTGATTGTTTATTTGTAAAAACAACGGACTTGACTGCAGGCGAGTACTCAAAATCGAATCTAAATTGTTACGTTACAGGGGAATACTCGTCAGTAAGTGAGGCAATGCTATAACGTAACGCGCAACATCGAATCTTAAATTGTTACGTTACAGGCGAATGCTCCCCGTAAGCAACCGCCTTAATACTCTACTCAAATATTTTATTCAAATTTGTTTTATATTTATATTGTATAAGTAATTTCTTATTTCATTATAAAGTGTCATATAAATATACATCCATAATAATATTATACATGACTAAGTATATATTTTTTTTAGAAAACCATATAATAAATATAAGCGAAACCGTAATTACCTACCTACATATAATTATGTAGGTAGGTATTTGTAAAACTAGAAACAATATGGAAATTTTACTACAGAATTAATTGTAGTTGCGAAACGTTAATTAATTAGTTGCGCTTTTTGCTGTGCTTAACTGTATTTCATTCCAGGCTTAGTGTTCATAAGAGCAGGTGCTCTCTATATATATATGTAGCAATTTTGAAATGTAATGTTTAACACAGTGGGCGGGCGGAGGGTGAGAAAGCAAAGTCAACGAAGAGTAATCAAAACTTACCCTCTACTAGGTACTATTGCTTTTCTAATATTCGCTAGTAGACTTTCTTTTATGAATGATGGTACTTTCTGTGATAAGCAGGAATACAACTGTTTACTGTTCCTACGATAAATGTACGCTATGTATCTGAATGTAATTTAAAACAGAATGTTTAGACCAGTTATTTAGTACAGAATTCTGATACTTCGAAATGCAACGTTTCATTCTCTAATTGGATTTCCATTTATTATCCAATAGTTCGATATCGAATACAAAGTTATGTTCTATGGGAAAACAACGCAATTCCTGTTTAGTGTTTACCGTATAAAATGTACTGCTAATATATATATATATATATATATATATATATATATATATATATATATATATATATATAAGTTAACTTGCAAAATTATGAATTACCTTTACATACATCCAATATAATATTATAATTTCAAAATGAATATAGCAATACTTAAACTAAACTTATTTGCCACTAGTTTCGTATATTTTAATCGAATCGGCATTTTTTTCTAAGTAGGAAAATATGTATAACTAGCGACTTACCCTCGCTTCACTCGGGGTTGTCCCCCTACACCTTTGTGACAACTTTCACCCCCCATTTTCATCTCCTTAAGGGATGTTTTCCGGGATAAAAACTATCCTTTGTCCTTCCCAGGGTCTCAAACTATCTTCTTACAAAATTTCATCTTAATCGGTTTAGTAGTTTCGGAGCCTATTCAATACAGACAAACAAAAAAAACAAATTTTTCCTCTTTATAATATTAGAATAGGTATAGGTACGTACATATGAGCATTTTATGTAGGGTAAACTTGCATAATTATGTGACTCACATAATTCTGTGATATGATATTTCGAAGATCCTACCGCTTGATAGAAACAAAATTCACTTTTTTGAATTAAACCTTGTGATAGCGCAATAAAGCTTCTTTTTTTTGTATGAAATTTTGTTACAATCGTGCATGCGAGGTAGTAACATTGAAGTGAATTGTCTTTTCGCGCGGTCATCTTTTCTTTTCGCCGGTAACGTACGACTGTGTTATGATAATTAATTCATTTTAAATAGTAAACATTGATGTACCTTCTTGAAATTTGGAAAATAAGTTGTAAAAAACATATACTTACTACTACCTTTATTAGTTTCAGATATTTATCGTTAGTGTTTAAGTAATATCTTATTTACGTTGCTTGAAAATTAACGCTTTTCAAGATTTGAGCGAATTTGAATTAACCAAGGTAAATGTGACATTTGTCTGATTCTGAAAGTAAACATCGTTGTTATAGCGAGTAATTAAGTAATTTCAGTTAAAAAAAATACATTTATTGAGATAATAAAGCATCGACAGTTTTCAAATATGTTTAAAATTATTATTCAGATTTTTTATCACGGAATTAAGAGAGTCGTGTTATTTCAGACACCATGGACGAAAAATAAAACTCGAAAAAAAGAATAGAAAATATAATATGAAACAACTTTAAAATCAGCCATAGAAAGTGTTTTAGAATCGAAATTTACTTTTAATTAATTATTTACACAATTTCGTAATCATTATATTTTAACGTAGGTACTTGCATAAGTTACATATTCCAACATATTTACATTAAAAACATCTTTAAGATTGTAAAGAAATGTAAATTAATGTAATTGTAATAATGTTACAGAAGATTATTAAAGTCGTTTCTAGTTGATTTGTGAAATTATATTTGATTTTATCTAATTGTTAATTTTTAATATTTAATTATGGCTAATTCTGTGACAAAAAATAATTAATACTCACTTAACTCTGATATATCACAATTAGAGTAGTTCTATCACCGAATTAAAGTGATTGTCACAGAATTAACCAAGTTATCGTCATTTTAACAAATTCATATTACGCTAAGTTAATTGTTTTAAAATTACGATTTATACTTCTCATAAGGAAAACAAAAGTCTGATTAATGGTCGTACTTAAAATAAAACGTATTGATTAAAATTAACCAGGGTTTTCTTGCGATATTCCGTTTTATCACAGA